>CM066329.1:373293339-374638339 GCA_033807585.1 Hydrophis major
GATTATTCCTCTAATTTTTACTTGGGGTTCGAGAGGCAGAGGAATGGGTTCAATATCTGATAAGTTCATCTTTTCATTGTCTGCCAGGAGAGTCTGCAATCTATCATTCTAGAAGAGGAAAAGATAAGCAAAAGGGAGAATATATGATATGCAAATAATAACCCCATTTAAAAAAAAAAACACACACACAATGCTCAGAATAATAAGATGAGATTTACACTGAATGCAGAATAACAGAGTTGGAAGGGACCTCGGAGGTCTTCTAGTCCAATTTCCCGCTCAAATAGGAGACCCTATACAATTTCAGACAGATGGTTGTCCAATTTCTTGTTAAAAACTGCCAGGGGAGCATCTATGCAGGGGTAGACTTCAAAAAAAAATAGTAACCAGTTCTCTGTCCGGTTGCTGGGTAGGCATGGCCATGGTGGGCGTGGCCTAGCTGGCCTCCTATACCACTCTGGCCTGGGAGCAAAAACGGGCTATAGGGGGGCGTTTTCACCCTCCCCGGGTTCCAGAGGCTTTCCTTGAGCCTCCGGGAGAGTGAAAATGCCCCCCCCCGGGCTCTGGAGGTTTTCCTGAGGCCGGAAACATCCTGCTTTTCGTCCTACCCAAGCCTCCACACTTACTTGCCATCCAAAATGGGCCTCATTGGGACTCCTGGGAGGGGACAGTTGGGCGGGGCCAGCCAGTGGTGGGATTTGCCAGTTCGTCAAACTGGCCAAAAAATTAGATACTGGTTCTCCTAAACCAGTGCGAACCGGTATCAGCCCACCTCTTTGACATCTGGAGACAAGTTGTTCCGCTGATGAATTGTTCTGACACACAACTGCTCAAGAGAATTTATCTTTAGGAATATACTATTGTGATATCTATGATACTAATTATTTTATCCTCACAATACTGAGATAAGTCTGATTCACAATTCAAAGATTTATATTTTTTTTAAAAAAAAGTGTTTGCAAAGGCAGCCTCCAAGTCCCGTCCCCTTGGTGATTGACTAGTATCCTTCCAGGTATTAAGATTCTGGAGATGTGTAATTTATCCCTTTTTGATCATTTTTGGATCGGTCTAAAAATTGCACAAGACGCAGGGTTATTTCCCTAAAGTGTACAATAGTATCTTACTCGTTATTTTTAAATTGGAGGCGTTTATACGATGTTCAGTATTTAATATACAGCTGAGATGCTGAGAATGCTTATAACTTTCATTTCGTTTCTTTTTCTTTGCTTTTTCCCTCTGTGGAATTTATGGCATGCACTTGAACATGTCCAGGTTTGGGGTCTTTCATTCAATTTGGGTTGCTGAAATTGAGACTTTGGGTACTTTTCTGGGGACAAACTTAACAGAAGGGGATTGTTAGCCTGATAAGAAAGCAGCAAATACGCTGGAGATATTTAATTGACTTTAGATGATAATGGAACCAAGATTGCTTTCAGCCAGGTGCATCTCACTGGTGAAGTTGGTTCCTGGTCCATTGTTAATTGTATGGACATCCTTACCTTTTTTTTCCGGTTTCCATTTTCACGGTGCACGGCTTTCATTACATGGACCAACCGATCTACAAAAGTCTGTTGGGCAGCCAACAAGGATCGCATCACCCGGACTGATTTGTCACCCTGGGTAAATCAGGAGGAAAAGAAAACTCTTTCTCTTTCTTTCTTTCTTTCTTTCTTTCTTTCTTTCTTTCTTTCTTTCTTTCTTTCTTTCTTTCTTTCTTTCTTTCTTTCCCATTTCCTTCCTTCCTTCCAATATTTATTTATTTATTTATCTCCAATTTCTCTTCCTTCCTATATTTCTTTCTTTCTTTGTCTTTCTCTCTCTTTCTTTCTCTCCCATTTCCTTCCTTCCTTCCTCATTCACTCTCTCTTTTCTTTCTCTTTCTCTCCCATTTCCCTTCCTTCCTTGCTTCCTATATTTCTTTATCTTTTTTCCCTCCCATTTCCTTCCTTCCTTTTCTTTCTTTCTCTCTTTTTTCTCTCTCACTTTCTCTTCCTCTCCTCCCTCCCATTTCCTCCCTTCCTTCCTTCCTTCCTTCCTCCCTCCCTCCCTTCCCTCCTTCCTTCTTTCCTAATTATCTTTCTTTCTCTTTTTTTCTTTCTCTCCCTCCCATTTCCTTCCTTCCTTCCTTCCTTCCTTCCTTTCTTCCTTCCTCCCTCCCTCCCTCCCTTCCCTCCTTCCTTCTTTCCTAATTATCTTTCTTTCTTTTTTTCTTTCCCTCCCTCCCATTTCCTTCCTTCCTTCCTTCCTTCCTTCCTAATTATCTTTCTTTCTCTCTTTTTCTTTCTCTCCCTCCCTCCCCTCCCTCTCATTCCCTTCCTTCCTTCCTTCCTTCTCTCCTCTTTTCTTCCCTTCCCTCCCTCCCTTCTTCTGTTGGCTTTGAGCAATTTTTTCTAAGTAGATAACAAACTATGACATTCACTCCACAGAAAAGTTTGTTCCTTTCCCCACTTATTCACCGACCCCTTCACTCCCCCCAAGGTATAATGCAATCAAAGCTCCCTATAGTAAGAAGGTGGCTGACTGACCTTCTAGCTTTTCCACAGCTTTGTCAATAACAATCATTCTAAAAGTGAACACAAGCCAATTTGCAGCTGAGAGAGGAGGGGGGCAGAGCGTTGTAGAATGGCAAGGAAATCCATGATAAATGAAAGACTAATATAAGAAAATATTTGTAGTTCAAAGTTAAACTGTGGGGCCCTTGGTGCTCTCTGACCTTTGTTGATTTCTTGCAGATGTTTCATTACCCAATGGGCAACATCATCAGTGCGAGAAGGGTATGGAGGACACTCTCCAAAAATGAAACAGAGACCAAAATACCTCCTTACCAGCAATCAGCACTCAGAAATGCAGATTAACACTAGCCCAACAATCAAGAAGTAAACAATACCTCAATCAAGAAACTACCAACTCAGATAAATGAGACAAGAAATGCATCACCTGGATGGATTTGATACCCTAGACAAATCAGGAGGCAAAAAAAGCTTTCCTTCTTTTCTTACCCTTTCCTTCCTTCCTTCCTTCCTTCCTTCCTTCCTTCCTTCCTTCCTTCCTTCCTTCATTCTTTCTTTTCTTTTCTTTTTTCTTTTCTTTTTCTCATTATAGAAGATACAAATGATATTCTCCACAGTAGGACCCAGACTCTACCTGCCAATTTTATTGGCTTGAGATTCCTTCCTTCCTTCCCTCCTTCCTTCCTTCCTTCCTTCCTTCCTTCCTTCCTTCCTTCCTTCCTTCCTTCCTTATTTTCTTTCTTTCTCTTCCTTTTTCTTTTTCTTTTTCTTTTTTTCTTTTTCCTTTTCCTTCCTTCCTTCTTTTCTTTTCTTTTCTTTTCTTTTCCTCATTCTAGAAGATACAAATGATATTCTCCACAGTAGGACCCAGACTCTACCTGCCAATTTTATTGGCTTGAGATTCCTTCCTTCCTCCCTTCCTTCCTTCCTTCCTTCCTTCCTTATTTTCTTTCTTTCTCTTCCTTTTTCTTTTTCTTTTTCTTTTTTTCTTTTTCCTTTTCCTTCCTTCCTTCCTTCCTTCCTTCCTTTTCTTGATCTAGGCTGTAAAACCAGACCATTCTCACCAAAAATGACAGGACACACCACTTATATCTAAATAGAGAGCAAACTGCACTCCCTTCTCGCCTGATGAAGTCATCTAGTTGGATAATGAAACGTTTGCAAGGAAAGCACCCAGCTCAGACTGCACCAAGGACCAGTTGCAATCAGAATAGAGCTGGAAGGGATCTTGGAGATCTTCAACCCCTTGCTGAAGCAAGAAACCCTATATCATTTCAGACAAATGCCTTCCCAGTCTCCAGTGGGATCCTCCAGTGATGGAGAGTGCCCACGACTTTTGAAGGCAAGCTGTTCCACTGGTTAATTGTCCTCACTGTTAGGAAGTTTCTTTTTAATTCCAGGTTGTTTCTCTCCTTGATTAGCTTCCATCTGTTGTGTAAATGAAGATTCAGGCCAAAAGTATTTCAAAATGTTCAATCATGACAACTGGACCAAAGCTGGCCTGGATGATTGAATCTTCATTTACATATTGCTTTTCATTTTGGGGAGAAACCAAAACGGGGTTTGGATTTCTCCCCCCCTCCCTGTAGTCTGTATCAGGGATCGCCAACCTTTTGGACCTCAGGGACCACCAAACTCATGATTTTAAATCCCACGGACCACTAATATAAATTTTGACTGACAATAGCTTGCTGAAATAGGTGGGAATGACTGTCTCCATATTCCAAAGCTGCAGTAGTCACAGGACTGGCCCTTTGGTCATCCCAGACCAACTCCTCCAGTCCATGACAGGCCGGTGCACCCAGATGGAGGAATAGGTGCTCCAGGATGACCAAAGGGCCAGTCCTGTGACTACTGCAGCTCTGGAATATGGGACCGACTTTCCCACCAACGTCAGCAAGCCACCCCGCGGTGGATTTCCCTCCCCTGCCGTTGGCCCTTCCTTCCAGTACCAGCTTGCATGGCTCTACTCAAGGTTAGGTTTATGCTAGGCCAAAGGGTGGGGGCCAAACGGGTGGGTGGGCCATGTGCTCCCGTGCAGCCTGGATTAATTGTTTTTTTTGGGGGGGGGACATTTCTCTGCGGACCACCAAAATTTTCTCGTGGCCCACCAGCGGTCCCCAGTCCACCAGTTGGCGACCACTGGTCTATATGGCAAGAGTTGGTTCATTCCAACAACTTGCTGCTACCCAAAATTTTCACTTTGACTGAAGAAGTTACTTGGATGAGTAACGAAGCACCTCCGTTTTAATAAACACTGATCCAGTGGCCATGATTTAACCTTTTCAGGATTTCCAACCATTGTTTCTTGTCTTGCTTTCTGGTCCTTCGGAAAAACAAGTCATTCAACCTTGAAATATTCTCTTTTGTTTCTCACTTGTAGTTTTTTCCAATGTCCCTATTGCACAATGGGGGAAAAATAATAATCCTTACCTTGAGGAGGGCTTGACTAAACCTACGCATGACGTTGAGGTACATTTCGTGCGTTTTGGGATCTCTCTGTTGTGTGTCTCGGTCTTCACACTCCACAATCACGTACCTTTCATGGGGACAAGAAGAAGCTGGGATGACTGGTGGAAAAAGAGCTGCAAAGGACCAGTTCAGGGAGAGAAGATAATGTCTACAGGCAGCCTTCAACTTACAACTTCAAACGGGGACTAGAATTTCGACTGCTAAGCAAGGCCACTTGTTAAATGAGCCATGCCTGATTTTACAATTATTTTTTTTTGCCCCAGTTCCTAAGCAGTTGTTAAGTGAATCCCATGGCCATTAAGTGAGTTTTGGAAGCTGCAACTGTCATAAATAAATGTCAGTTATCAAGTACTGTACCCAAAATTTTGGTCACATGACTTTGCTGTGATGGTTGTAAGTAAAGGACTGGCCGTAAGTCTGTTTTCTTTATCAATGCAATTGTAAAATTTGAAGAGTTGCTAAGTGAATGGTTGCAAGTCAGGAATTGCTTGTACACGTCTACAGCTTCTCCTTCTGCATGTGTAGAATAACAGGTTAACAGAATTGGAAGGGACCTTGTAGGTCATCTAGTCCAAACCCCACCCAAGCAGGAGGCCCTACACCATTTCTGACAGATGGCCATCCAGTCTCTTCTTGAAAGCCTCCAGTGATGAAGCTCCCACAACTTCCAAAGGCAACATCTGTTTCATTGGTTGATCGTTCTCACTGTCAGAAAATTTCTCCTTATTTCTAGGTTAGATCTCTCCTTGTTCAGTTTCCATCCATTGTTCCTTGTCTGGCCTACAAGTGCCTTGGAAAATAGGTTGACCCCCTCCTCCTCTCTGTGACAGCCCACAAATATTGGAGCACTTCTATTATGTTTCCCCTGGTCCTTCTCTTCCCTAGACTAGCCAGGCCCAGTTCCTGCAACCGTTCTTGATAAGTTTTAGTTTCCAGTCCCCTAATCATCCTGGTTGCTCTTCTCTGTACTTTTTCTAGAGTCTCAACATCTTTTTAGTGTAGTGACCAAAACTGGATGCAGTAATTCTAGGGGTGGTCTTACTAAGGCTTTATAGAGTGGTATTAGTACCTCACTTGATCTTGATTGCATCCCTCTGTTGATGCAATTTAGGGTTTCATTAGCTTTTCTTGGCTTCTGCTGCTCACTTTTAACTCATATATAATTGGTGTTATTAGATTCAAATCAATATATTTACTTAATAAAAGCTGGGCCAAGCTTCTGCACAGATATTGAGTAGCACAGAATTGACTTTCTGAAAGATAAAATATCTCTTTTTTTCCCCCTCAATTTGGTTGAGAATATTCCATAGAACCAATTCAGTTCTATATTTTGGAAAATTTCACATTTTTCACTTGAAGATACAGGTGGTCTTACGATCAAAATTGAGCCCAATATTTCTCTTCCTAAGTGAGAAAGCTGTTAAGTGAATTTTGGCCCATTTTACGAATTTTCTTGCCACAGCTGTTAGGTGGATCATTGCAGTTGTTAAGTTAGGAATGCGATTGTTAAATCAATCTGACTTCCCCATTGACTTGTGCTTGTGTAGAGGGTCATAAAAGGGGATTACAGGATCCTGGGATACTGCAACTGTCATAAACACAAGTCAGTTGCCAAGCATGTGAAATATGATCATGTGATCATGGGGAGGCTGTAAGTGTGAAAAATCTTTGTAGGTCAGTTTTTCGAGTGGCGTTGTGATTCCAAACGGACACTAAACGAACTGTTGCAAGTCCTGCATGTCCCCACCCCAAGTTGGGTTAAATATATGGTTTTTCAACATTATTTCCTTCCCATCTGAGAAGAAACAACAGTTTGGATTGCAAAATGAAACCATCAGGTTGTCAGGATTCCAGCAGTTACTCCAATTAAATCATGAGCCTCATCCTCATCTATACTGAGATGATGGACGCCCATGTACCCCTAGTGTGCCAAGTACTGGAAAAACTTCTAACAGCAAATCTGTATGTCAAGCTGTCTAAATGCAAATTTCACCGCGCACAGTTGGACTACCTGGGATACCGAGTCTCAAACAAAGGCATAGAGATGGAGGCACTGCCAATGCAGGGTTCACCAGAACAACTGGCAGCCACCTCCGACAGAGCCCCAGAGGTCAGACAGATCCCCAGAGAATAACAGATAACAGATAATCAGAGTTGGAAGGGACCTTGTAGGTCATCTAGTCCAACCCCCTGCCTAAGCGGGAGACCCTACACTATTTCTGACAAATGGCAGTTTAATCTCTTCTTGAAAGTCTGAAGTGATGGTGCTCCAACAATCTCCGAAGGCAACTTCTGTTCCATTGGTAGATTGTTCTCCCTGTCAGAAAGTTTCTCCTTATTTCCAGTTAAATCTCTCCTTGTTCAGTTTCTATCCATTATTCCTTGTCTGGCCTACAGGTGCTTGAGAAAATAGCTTGACCTTTTCCTCTCTGTGGCAGCCCCTTAAATATTGGAAGACTGCTATCCTGATCCTTCTCTTTACTGGACTAGCCAAGCTCAGTTCCTGTAACCATAATATCAAAACCTCGCTGAAGTATTCAGCGAGACGGAGTTTGACATCCTATCCCCCTTATCGCGAAATAGTCTGCGTCATAGAAATCATCCCTGGGACAAAGTTACCAAAGCCCGAAATGTACACCATGACACCCCGTGAAATGCAAGAAATGTGTAAATATATAGACAAAAACTTAAAAAGGGGTTTCATCGAACCAACCAAGCCATGAGTCGCAGCCCCAGTCCTGTTCAAAGAAAAAAAAGGATGGGACCATGATATTATGTGTTGACTTTAGAGCAATCAATGGACTGTGTGTAAACAAACTATATCCCCTCGCGCTCATGAAGGACATGTTATCCCACCTGGCCAAAGGGAACTGAGCTGACAAGAATAGAATGGATGTGGGACTGGGAACAAGCCAGAGCCCCAACGCTCCTGTCACATGATTGACATTGTGGTCGTTCATAATTCTTTCCTACTTCTTCCTTACAAGAAAATGCAAGTGAATAACAGAATAACAGAGATGGACGGGACCTTGGAGGTCTTCTCATCCAACCCCCTGCTCGAGCAGGAGATTCTGTGCCGTTCCAGAAAAAGGAACTGTCCAGTCTCTGTTTAAACACTTCCACTGATGGACTACCCACAACTGATTAATGACAAGAAACTCCATGTTTCTGAACTCTATTAAAATTGTACCTGGGACAATTTTCAGCACTGAGAAGTTCAAAAGCTTACTCACCAATACAAATAGTTGGCCAGTGTGGAGTTCTTGCATGCTCGTGATATTAAGAATGTACAAAGGTCTTGCTGGAAGAAAAAAATAAAGGAGGCTTTTTAAAAAAAAAAAAGTCAGGAATTTGACAGATCTAAGATTTCAATCAGAATAGAGCTGGAAGGAACATTGAGGTCTTATAGCTCAACCTCCTATCATCCATCCATCCATCAATTTATCTATCAGTGCTCTCTCTTTCTCTCTCTCATCTACAGTCTCTATCTATCTATCTATCTATCTATCTATCTATCTACCTACCTACCTACCTACCTACCTATCTATCATATGTCTATCATCTGTCTGTATATCTATCTATCTATCTATCTATCTATCTATCTATCTATCTATCTATCTTCCTCTTCAGTAATCCATATCTGTATAAAACCACAATAAAATTGCAATTAAAAAAAAAATATCTTCATTGCAGGTACTCTAGAGTTTGGCAAATAAACAATATGATGTTGTTAGTTGCCCAGAGTCTTGCTGAAATGAGTGACAAACAAATTAAATAAACAAACAAACAATGAATGAAAACCATGATTTTTTGCTTTCCTCCTGCCAACCCTGATGTGAGCCTAGCTGAAGCCATCTTGGAGGCTTCAGGGTTGCCACACACCATTGGGAGGAGGGAAATAGTGAGAGGGGGTTTTGTAGCCAAAACAATGGAGTTTTACTGTGGGAGCCAAGGACATTCTCATAGGTGGCTGGCCAGAAGAGAAGCAAGTAACCTAGCAACCGGCAACTGGATTGGACAGTGTGACCAGTGACTTGGGGGAGAAAGGGGAAAACATTTACGTTTAATTAGGTGAAAGGCGTGGGGAAACCTCAGAGTCGGTTTTCACCAGTTTGTGCCAATATGATATATCCAATAAAGTATTATTTGAGGAACATGAGTGCCTGGGAGTTTGTTTTTTGTGGGTACATCACTTGGAACACTGATATCTTCATCAACTAAGCAGTGGAGAAGTTACAGGAAGTAACAGAATAACAGAGTTGGAAGGGACCCTGGGGATCATCTAGTTGTTGTGGTTCGCCAGCAGCAGGTGCGGATGGCTGAGGTCTTGGAGAGCGAGGACTCAGTTGAGGTACCTGTGTGTGATGCAGGCCAGGACTATCAGGGAGTGAAGCGCTGCCTTTGGAGATTGTGGAGGCTGGCAGCAGTGATGAAGATTTCCCCGAGGAGCCTGTGTCCAGTGCGTGTGTGCGCAGGGCTGCTCGAAGGAAAGAGCAGCTGCAGCAGCACGGGCAACTCAGGAGTAAGGCTGCAAGGTGATGGCCCCTCCCTCAAGAGATAAAAGCCAGCTGAGAAACTGGAGTTCTTTGCAGGAAGCAAAGAAGGTTTTGCACTTCAAGTCCTTGTGGAAGATCGGTTTGTTTTCAGAGACTTTGGCTTCGATTATTTCCTTGCAATTTAATCTAGTGCACAACCTTGGCAAGGCTTGTTCTTATCTGGGACAATTAGTTTTAATAGTGCTTTGCTGTGATTGAGCAGAATTTACAAAGGGGCATTAAAAAGGTTTTGCTTTTAACTATGTTTTGTGTTTGATTTGAACGAGGCTTGGGTCAGAACACTAGTCCAATTCCCTTGCTCAGACAGGAAAAGCTTCTACCATTTCAGACAAATCGTTGTCCAATCTCTTCTTGAAAGCCTCCAGTGATGGAGCTTCCCATGAATTCTTGAGGCAAGCTGTTCCACTGATTCATTGTCCTTGCGGTCAGGAAATTTCTCCCTATTTCTAGGTTGCTTTCTCTCCTCAATGAGTTTCTGTCTGTTGGAATCAGACCACTCATACTTTATAAGGCTGGTTTTAAAAAAGAAAAGGGCCGGGCTTCAATTGCATGATTGTGGCCATCATTCTGAGTTTTTCAACCCCTACCCAGATCCAGACACCTGCATACAATGCAGGCAAAAATACAAGAGGCTCTGCCCATTTCCAAAGCTTATCCTTTCAAAGTTGACCTCAACTCTTGATTACTCTGCTCACCTCTAGGTTTTCATTCTCAGCCGATTCTTTCGTTTTCGCCGTTGGTAGCGGGGAAGAAATGAGGGGCAGAGGGCTGGTGATGATCTGTGAGCTGAGGAGAGGGGGGAAAAAATAAGAGACATTTTTGACATACAATAACATAGAAAAAACAAATCAGTGGGTCCGTGCTTTTAGAAATGAAGACATAGAATAACACATAAGACTTTGGAAATCTTCTAATCTTAACCCCCTGTTCAAGCAAAGATCCTATATTGAACTGAATTAATATAATATATTGAATTTAATTTGTCAGAAAATAGGATTCAAATTTTACTGGAGATGTCTTTACAATGGATTCCTTGTCTTGGCACTGCAAGAATATTGTAGGCTCTGACTCATACCGTTTGGTTACGTCCTATCATGGCTTTGTTTTGGTTTCATGTTATAACTCATTTCAATATAGTACTAGAGCAGAGGTCTCCAAACCTGGCAACTTTAAGACTTGTTAAGACTATGCTGGCTGAAAGAATTCTGGGAGTTGAAGTCCACAAGTCTTAAAGTTGCCAAGTTTGGGGACCCCTGTATTAGAGGGAAAAAAACTATATTTATTTATTTATATTTATTTATATCCTGCCTTTATTATTTTTAATAAACAACTTAATAAACAAGTTAATACCTAATCCTCCTACTTCATTCGATTTTCCCCACAATATCTCTATGAGGTAGATTGGGCTGAAAGAGAGTGATTGAACCAGTCACCCATCCAGTTTTCATGCCTAAAGCGGGACTAGAATTCACCATCTCCTAGTGATTGGCCCAAAGTCACTCAGCTGCTTTTCATGCCGAAGGCAGGACTAGAACTCACTGTCTCCTGGTGATGGACCCAAAGTCACCAGCTGTCTTTCATGCCTAAGGCAGGACTAGAACTCACTGTCTCCTGGTGATGGACCCAAAGTCACCAGCTGTCTTTCATGCCTAAGGCAGGACTAGAACTCACTGTCTCCTGGTGATGGACCCAAAGTCACCAGCTGTCTTTCATGCCTAAGGCAGGACTAGAACTCATTGTCTCCTGGTGATTGACCCAAAGTCACCCAGCTGGCTTTCATATCTTATGGTGGAACTAGAACTCAGCATCTCTTGAGGATTGGCTCAAAGTCATCCAACCAGCTTGCATGCTTTGAGGCAGGATTAGAACTCACAGGTTCCTGGACCAAACACCAAGAGACTGTGAGGTCTAGTCCTGTCTTACGTACAAAATAATCACTGGATTACTTAGGGTCATTTGTACTTTCTCAAACCAACCTATCTCATAGGATCATTCTTGGGAAAATAGGAGGTGGAAGGAGCATTAAGTATGTTCACCTCCCCCCCAAGTGTATAAAGTAATAAAAGCAGGATAAAATTCAAATCCAATAGTAATAAATTCCCACAGCAAGCAAAGGAAGCAAATTAATCCTAAATGCATAAAGTACCATATTTTTCACACTATAAGACACACTTCCCCACCCATAAAAAAAAAGTGTGTGGAAATATCTGTGCATCTTATACAATGAATGTTGATGAAGCACGACCACTACTCTGCCTCCCAGCCATTTGCCTCCCTGCAGCTTCAGCACAGCCTGATTAGCACAAGCAGCTGATTGATGGTATTGGCACATTCCCATTTTTGACTTCTGCGTGTCCCATTTTCAACCTCTGTGCGTCCCATTTTCAGCCCGTTCCAGGCAGTAGTGAACGGGCCAAAAATGGGACACACAGAGGCCGAAAATGGGATGCATGGAGGCCAAAAATGGGACGTGCGGAGGTGGTGATAGCAGCGGTGATTGGCGATGTCGATCCCCGCAGCCTGGAACAGCTGATCGTTGGTATTCCGGGAGGCCGATCCAATCACCAATCAGGCTGTGCTGAAGCTGAAACAGGCTGTTTGCTGTTTACTGCAAGGAGGCAAATGGCTGGGAGGCAGATTATTATTTTTTTTTGCTTTCCTCCCCAAAAGCTAGGTGCGCCTTATAATCTGGAGCATCTTTTAGTGCAAAAAATATGGCATTTAAAAAATTCAAACACATTCGTGAATTCCCTTCTTCCTTCCCCTTCTTTGTGATTTTGCAATTACACATATAGCAATTATCCCCACTGTCCTATGCGAACATACACAAGTCTTCAATAATGAATTGTTTTGTTTTTTTTAAATGTGAAATCAATTAGCCAACGCTTTGTGAACAAAATAAAATCTCCTTGGCTGGTGAGAACTGTTTTCAGCAAGGAAGGCGATGCCTCTTTTTATGATTTTGCCGTTAACCTTCCAAACGTTTGCCTCCTGAAGAGGATTAATTATTAATTTAATGATTTTGATGTAAGCACATTTATTCAGAAGTAAGCACACCAAACATGGTCCTGCTGGGTTGAATGGATGTTGCTTCCTACGAAGGAGGTTTAAAAGAGCAAACTCTAAATATGAATACCATAATTGCTTTATAAGTTCAAATGGCGGCAGATATGTTCTCATTAAGCACCCGAGGCTCAAATGTTTCCTTTATTTAGCAAGGTTAGATATATTTGGGGATAATTAACTATGGTGCTCGATTAATGATAGCCTCAAAAATGGTCATAAAACCAGGAAAATCTGATAGGTAACCGAAATTACAACCATCATGACTTACAACCATAGTGGGCAGGCTCCATTATGGTCACAACCTGAGGACTTCCTATTGTCATGCCCTTATTGGAGACTGACTCTGAGGGAGAGGAGGAACAGCCGACAGGGAGTGGAAGTGTAGCTCCGAAGGTTGTTAGAGGAGGCTGGGGAAGGGCAGAGGCCGGCTGGGCAGTTAGAAGAACCAGGCCAATCCCCTCTGCATCCTAGGACACGCAGGGAGGAATGGAGAAGAAAACAACTTGGCTTACGAGAGAGGAAGCGGCCATGATCCCCCTCATTAATTGCAGCTGGGGAGAATAGTATATAAGAGAGACGGTTACAACACAGCGTTGCCAGAAGCAAAGCGAGTTTTATTTTGGGCTGAAGTTATCTCGGTTGGCATCCTTCCAACATACTTTACCTTGTTATCTCCTTGAAGTTGGTAATTACTTATCCTGGTCCGTTGTGGAAATTTCTTCATTGTAGTTTGTTTGGTTTATTTCACCTCTATCTGCTCATTAAGTTCGAACTGTATTGCTTTCTTTTGAAGGCTATTTTTGAATAAGTTTTATCTCCAACTGAGAATTATTAAACAGTGGGGCCAAGTTGGAGGCATTAAAGGACATTTATTTACGTTTTGGATTTTGTTATGTTTGTGTTACACTCTGGGGCATCACAGGAAACATTTGCATCACTCAGGAGACCCTGAGGACACAGATAAACCTCAGAAGTGCTTCAAGGACCCTCTAAAAGGAAGCAAATGACCAGCTGTCTGCAAGGAGTATAATATAAATCCTCCCATTCCCCACCATCCTGTCAGAGCTGAACAAGCTTCTTGGATAAGAAGCGAAACGTCTTCAAAGAAAAACCAGAAAGTCCAGTTGCCTCTTGAAAAAAGGCACCTTTGGGATATCTGTATAAATGCTTCACGTTCAAATCTTTCACCTACCTCTCTATTTCAGGCGCAGTGACTCCAGATGTGGCCATACTCTCTGACACTGATCCTTGAGTTTCCTTTTTTGTCGGCTCCAACCCGCTCTTGATGTCATCAAAATTTTCGTATTTCAGAGCTTGGACAAGCTGCAGTAAATACATCAGCAGATCCTGGGGGGGGGGGGGCAGAAAACAGAAGACGCAGGGAAATTCGATATAGGAATTTGATTTTTATTTTTATTTTTTTAACAACAAGGAAAGGGCCAGAAAGGGTTGGGGGAGGGCTAGGAAAGGGAAATCAAAAAGAGAAAGCAGAATGGAAGGGGAAGAATCCTGTTGTGGACTGTCAGCTGCCGGCCCCTCCAGCAGCTGAATCAGAGGAGGAGGAGGCATGGGAGTCAGGGTTGATGGGAGCCAGCATCAAGGAAACCTGAGAGGGAAGAGGGAATGGAGCTGGTAGAGAGAGAAAGAGAGAGAGAGAGAGAGGCAGAGCCTGGGGCGTCTGTCAGCCCTCAGATGGAGAATCAACAGCCCCCAGATCTGGAGGTGGCTGATGAGGAGGAGGAGGAACAGCTGGGTCCAGTGTGCCTGATGCACAGATGCACAGAAGGCAGAGGAGAGGAGAGCAGTGGAAATCTATGGGCTGGTCCTTGGGATGGAAGAGCCACCACTGCAGGGGCCAGAGATGAATAGGTGTGGCAGGTAACTATTCATCTCCTTGGTGGTATGTGTGTGTGTGTGTGTGTGTCTGGGGGGGGGGAGGGTTTTTTTGCCAGGATGCTGGAGCTCCTAATAAAGGCATCATTGATTTAACTACAGAGGGTTTGTTGTGTTTGGGAGCCGGATCAGAACATATTCCATAACAACAATAATAGCAATATCATCATGATCATCATCATAATTGTCCTCATTCCTGCTATAAATTGAAGAGGTGGCTGGCTAAGGAATTCTGGGAATTGAAGTCCACAAGTCTTATACTTGACAAGACCCCTTTTTTGAAGCATGTCCTTGCTTCCAAACAGCGGTCTCCAATCCTGGCGGCTTTAAAAATTGTGGACTTCAATTCCCAGAATTCCTCAGCCAGCCATGCTGCCTGGAGAATTCTGGGAGTTGATGTCCACTAGTTTTAAAGTTGACAAGTTTCAAAATCCTGGCTGGGGAATTCTGGGTGTTGAAGTCCACAAGTCTTAAAAGTCATCAAGCTTGGAGACCCATGCTTTAAAACTTGACAAAGGGATTTTGAAACAGCGCACGATGACTGAACCGGTTGTTACATCAGCAGCATCCCACTCCTGCCTTCAATGTCCCTTCCAACTTTGTTATCGGTGCTTAATGACTATCATTAAGTGTTGTACCTCATGATTCTTGACTCTTAATGAATGTACCTTTTCTTTAGGTATACTGAGAGTATTTACACCAAGACAAATTCCTTGTGTGTCCAATCACACTTGGCCAGTAAAGTATTCTATTCTATTCTAGAATACCGTAGAAAATAGAATAGAACAGAACAGAGAATAGAATAGAATAGAACATAGAAAATAGAATATAGAATATAAAATAGAATAAAATATACAGAATAGAATAGAACATTATTTGAGTAGAAGAGAAGAGAATAGAACACAACAGAATATAAAATAGAATAGAATATAGAAAAAAAATACAACAAGGAAGGGGGCAGAAAGGGTTGAGGGAGGGCTAGGAAGAGGAAAACAAAAAGAGAAAGCAGAATGGAAGAGGAAGAATATAGAATATAAAATAACAGAGTAGAATAGAATAGGAAAATATTAGAGTAGAGTGGAGTAGAGTAGAGTAGAGTAGAGTAGAGAATATGGAATGGAAGGGAATATGGAATGGAATGGAATGGAATGAAATGGAGTGGAGTGGAGTGGAGTGGAGTAGAGAATATGGAATGGAAGGGAATATGGAATGGAATGGAGTGGAGTGGAGTGGAGTGGAGTGGAGTGGAGTAGAGTAGAGTAGAGTAGAGTAGAGTAGAGTAGAGTAGAGTAGAGTAGAGTAGAGTAGAGTAGAGTAGAGAATATGGAATGGAAGGGAATATGGAATGGAATGGAGTGGAGTGGAGTGGAGTGGAGTGGAGTAGAGTGAAGTAGAGTAGAGTAGGAATAGGAATAGGAATAGGAATAGGAATAGGAATAGGAATAGGAATAGGAATAGGAATAGAATAGAATAGAATAGAATAGAATAGAATAGAATAGAATAGAAAATAATAGACTCGAATAGAATAGAATAAAAAAGAACAGAACAATAATTTTATTTTCACTTTGAGCGTACACTAATCGGCATGCATTAAAATGAATTTTTGTTGTATACAGCTCTCAAACAGTCACCACCTCTGATATACACTACATAACCATGACAGAAATGAACGCATACATAAAAAATTATGCCTATGTTATTCTGTCATTCTGTTACCTCATCGTCTGCTTGCTGCAATCTGGCCACAGCATAACGCCTCACAGTTGGGTTGGTGAACTGTGAAGACAGAAGCTCCAGGGAGTCCTCTACATCCATCGGCTTCCATTTGCCCAGGAGTTCCAGAGCTTGCTTTGCTTCTTGGGGAAGATGCCAGTTGACACACTTCAAGAATTTGGTCAAGGCCTGGGATCAAAAAGTCAGAAACCTGTCAACGTCCCTTTCCCCAACACAGAGGTGACATTTGTTAGGGATAACATTGTTTACCCTAACTGGTTTAGGTAAAATAATAAATAAGTTATCATGGTTTGTTGGTTAAAGTGTGTGTAACTTTAACTGCAAGAATGTAATTAAGGGTGTGGTTGTAAAAGCACCATAAAAGGAGCAAGACAAGGGCAGCTCACTCTCTGGCTTAATGATCCCTAATTACTGGATGGATTAATGACTGTGTTTTTTCCTACTGGAACGGGAGAGAGAAAGGAGTGTTGATTTCTCAACGGTGAGAAGAGATAATACGGACTGATTTATTGTAAGTGAACTGACATTGAATATTCAACACGGACTTTGCGAATTGAGTATCCCCGAATGGACTGACTGAAATGATACATGACTAATGGACTGTTTTTGATTATGCTATAACTCTTAATGGAATAAACTATATTTTGATAGCACAAGAATATCTGTTTTTTTTTACTGAGTGTTTACTAACATACAAACTTATCTCACACATTTACCTGTCTGCCTAACTGACTAATGCTGCACATTCTGTTTAGCGTGTTTTCCTTAACATTGGTTGGGGGACCAGACTTAACAACATTAAACAAGAAAAGAGGTGTTGTGTTTTGTTTTTTAATGGAGTGTCAGAAGAAATGATGGGCTGATCTTACTACAAGTTACAACTAGGCCTCTCACAATGACAATAATTGGGACTGAAATTTCCACCAATAAGGTTCACCAAGAGAAGAAAACATCTGTAGTTTAGGATTGATCTGTGGGGTCCTTGGTGCTCTCTAAGTTTGGTTGTTTTCTTGTACACATTTCATTATCCATCATCAGTGCTAGAAGGAGTGGAGTTTGCGGGAAGGCAGGGAGGAGGAGGAGGAGGAGGAGGAGGAGGAGGAGGAGGAGGAGGAGGAGGAGGAGGAGGAGGAGGAGGAGGAGGAGGAGGAGGAGGAGGAGGAGGAGGAGGAAGAAGAGGAGTGGGAGGAAGAGAGGGGGGATTAGTGCTCTCTGAATTTGTGTTATGGCCTGTTGAACGCCAGCCCCTCCACCAGCCGAATCAGAGGAGGAGGAGGAAACACCAAACACAACAAACCCTGTTTGTCAAGGCCTGCGTCAAGGCAACCTGAGAGCTCCAAGGAGGAAGAGTGAGTGGAGTTGGCAGAGAGAGAGAGAGAGAGGCAGAACCTGGACCATCCATCAGCCCTCAGATGGAGAGTCAACAGCCCCCAGGTCTGGAGGTGGCTGATGAGGAAGAGGAGGAAGAGCTGGGTCCAGTGCCTGACACACAGATGCACAGAAGACAGAGGAGAGGAGAGCAGTGGAAATCAATGGGCCGGTTCTTGGGAAGAAAGAGCCACTACTGCTAGTGAAGCCCCACCCTAGCTCTGGGGATAAAAGGCAGGGGGTGGAGATGAATAGGTGTGGCAGACAACTATTCATCTCCCCTGCCAGACAGACTTGTTAGCTTCCTGTGAGAGAGAGCAAGAGAGCAAGAGAGAGAGTAAGCGAGAGAGAGAGAAAGAGAGAGAGAGAGAGAGACTTTTTATCACGGCTGCTGGTGCTCCTAATAAAGGGAACATTTATTTAACTACACAGGGTTTGTTGTGTTTGGGAACCAGGTGAGAACTCTCTGTTTGTTTTCTTGCATACATTTCATTACCCACCATCAGTGCTAGAAGTAGTGGCGTTTGAGGGGAGCAGGATGGGTAGAAGGTAGAGGAGGATTCATGCTCTCTGAGCTTGGTTATTTTCGTGCAGACATTTCATCACTCAACTAGGCAACATCATCACCACATGATAGAACTGATGATGTTACCTAGTTGGGTAACGAAACATCTGCAAGAAAAAAACCAAGTTCAGAGAGCATCACAGATGGCACCGCTAGGGAACACGGTCTTTAAATGCAACATCATATGACCATGGTGCTTCATGACAGAACTTCCAGTTGCAGTTGTTAAACGATCGCTGCAGGTCATTAAGCAAGTACATCACTTGGTTGCCCTCTGATACCTCCAGCCAGTTTCCCCACTGACTTTGCTTGTAGGAAGCTGATGAAGGAAGGTCACAAACAAAGACAGAGGAGACTCTCTGAACTTCCGGTTGCAAGGCTTCGGTGGTGGCAGGAATCCGCTTCTCTGCGGGTCCCTACTGCGCTTGCCGCTGAGGTACCCCCGATCCAACTGGATTTGGGGGTTGTCGCTGCCCTGAAGAGGCAGCGGAAGACAGAGGAGATCCGGGCAGGGGTCTGGGGATATTGCACCCCCTTTCCCCAGCCGGCTAGACTCCTTTTTCCTGAGGCGGTGGAGCGGCTGGCAGAAATGGCAGCCACATAGAAATCTTCAACCGGATAAGAGTTGTGCAGGAGGAAGAATCAGAAGGAGAAGTTTTCTTGGCTGAACCGGGACATAAAGATACTTTTAAACATCCTGGAAACCTGACTTTTGGATGGATACATTTGTTTCCAAAAAAAGTTGTTAAAACGGCGAAAATGCTGAAAGGAAAGTTCACTCCCCTTCCTTACGGAGAAAGCAAATGAGCACTGAAAAACCTGCTGCTTTAAGGTAAAAACAAGCTCATTGTTATAAGTGGGAAGGAGAGGACTAAAAAAAAAAAAATCTTTTAAAACTGGTTGGAGGAGACACTTTGAAGATTATAAGACCAACAACTAATTGTAATACGGCTTTAAAATATATTTGGGATTTTGCCCCAGGAGGAAAAGTTGCAAAGAGAAGAAGAGGAAATAATTTCTGGCTGTTTGGACTGTTTGATAACTTTGATATTTGCAAATTACCTTAAGACTAAAAATATCTGGGCTGTTCTTAAAAAATTTACAATGGCACCATCTCTGGATCAACTAAAAATGGAATATGAAAAATTAAAAGAAAGAGAATCAAATGGCAAGAATTAATTGGGAGCTGTCTTCCACTTTTCAGAAATGGCGGTCTCTACGTACCAGCAAATACTTCATGAAGAAGGAGAAGGAGAAGAAGAAGAAACGGAAGCCATTTTTAATGGACAAAAATTTTGATTAAGAAAGAAAATAAGAAGAGAGGAAGGAAAAATGAGAATTTAAGATTTAATAAAACAACCAAGAAAAAGAAAAAATAAGGTGAAAAAAAAGGTACAATGTTAGAAAGCAATTGAAAAGAGAATTACAACAGAGAAGGGAAGCTAAAAAGGGGGAGATTAGGAGAAGGGGGGGCAAAAAGATCAGACTGGAGAAGAAGGGAAAGGGAAAAGGGAAAAAAAGCCACGGTCTGGAACAAGATATTTTTTTAAGAGATAAAGGATAAAGGATGTATAATTTAAGAAAGATTCTGCAAGAGTACATAAGATAGTATTGTAGTATTTGCATTTGAAATAGTCTATTGGAATATTATAAGATTTAACAAAATATTAAAATATTAAAATGTTTTATAATGATAGATTTCAATATTTAACAAAATATCAAAGAGAATGTGTAAAATGATTAATGTTTAGTTATACTATTAATAGAATTAGAATGGAAATTACATATTTAATTATATTATTACTGTATTATTCTTTTTCTTTTCAAAATGCAACATGTGGAATGTACTAAACAGAATCAGGATAGAAATTATGTATTATTTTAAGTGTTATTTTAGGGAAAGGCGTCACACTCTAAAAGTGATTACAGGATAAATTCTTTTGCTAAAGAGAAGAGATAAATAGAAGATTGGAAAAGAACAGATAAAAGATACAAATATAATGATTCTGAAATAAGATGAAATAAGCAAAATATAAGTAAGAGAGTGAAAAGAAGGGAGAAGTTATATAGAAAACATAGAATGGTTAATAAGATATGAATGATATATAAGGTGAGCACGAACTTGATTTAGGTCTGTCAAAAAAGATGTAACCCGGGGCTAAGCCACTTTTCAAAAGAAGTTTTATGTTTTATGTTTTGTGTTTTGGTTAGCTATGTTTTGATTGTGAATTAATAAAACCTTGGAGGAATAAAACTAAAGGGAGAGAAATTTGGAAAAGACACGTATAAATAATAATTAAGAAGGTATTATCTTTTTATGTTTTGTTTTATGTTCTGTATTTTGTGTGTTTATGCTTGATGGAGAATTAATAAAACCTTGATAGAATGAAATATAATTGAATAAAAGTGAAGGGAGAAACAATGAGAAAATTGGAAAAGATATATTTGTGTTTAAATGGAAATGTGATAATGTGGAACTATGCTTTAAAAAATAATGTCTTATTTGCTTTGTTAAAACGTAAGTAATTTTTGAGAAAGGAGGTTTTATACTTTGATGTCTTATGTTTTGTTTGTCTTTAAAATCAATAAAATTTGTTTAAAAAAAAAAGAAGAAGAGACTCTGTGACTGACCTGTTGTAAGTACGAGGACTGGCCATAAGTATCAGTCCTTCCATACCATTGTAGGTTTGACCAGTGGCTGAATGAGTGGCCATTAAGCAAGGATCACTAATATATGCAATTTCATTCACTTAGGAATTGTAGAGCATTCAACTACATGTTCTGCAGTCCATCTCATTAAGGACTCTGTGAGAATAATGGGGTTTTTTTAAATCATATTTTGCTGCACTACAGATGTTGTTTGTTGCATTCGAATGCATTTTTAATTTTGCCCATTCTCAGGGGACGCAATGCATGAAGGAGGGAAAGATAAATATTTTAAATAAAGAAATCCATATGCATTGGTATTTCACAGGATGAATCATCCCTGTTGTTATTGGGATTTTTATTTTTTTCACAGATCTGAAGTTTTTTTTTTTTTTTTTTTTAAATCTCAAGAAACAGTGACTTGGTTTATTAGAGCTACAATAGCAACAAAAGGTTTTTATTCTTCTTTCTGTTTTTGAAGAATAATAGGGGATGTTTGTCTTTGCCCTTAGTATTGTTACTATTGATTAACCCAAATATTAATAAAAAGGTGATGGGTGGACTGAATGACTCAAATCTTGGCCCTTCACTTCAAAAGCAGAAATATTTCAACACTAGCTGATAACCCGGCGTTGCCCAGGGTATTTATTTATCCCAATCCTGTAGTCAGGACTCACACTGTTGTACAGTCTCTCACGCAGTGTCGCAAATCTTCTATTTCCTCTCCTTGGGAGTTTCTTGTCCACACTGGTGTTTCATTTTTTTAAATTGCACTGACATTTCCTTGGAGGGCTGAGGAAGGCCCCTTGTGGAGTACTAGAGTACTGTGAAGCCGTTATCATGGCAAGTCCACTATGCTGTACAGTAGAAGCCATTTTAAGGCACACACCCACACCCTGAGGGGTGTTAGGGGTGACTTACCCCCACAGTATTTGTTTTCAGAGGGTAAGTCATCTGTCGATTGAAATTGCTCGGGATGTTCCAGAGTTTATATATATATATGTGTGTGTGTGTGTGTGTGTGTGTGTGTGTGTGTGTGTGTGTATATATATATATATATATATATATATATATATATATATATATATATATATATATATATATATATATATTAGGAAGGGAGAGAGAGAGAGAGAGAGAGAGATAAAGATATATAGATATATATTTATATATTTGGAGAGAAATGCCAGGTTCTTGCTGTGGATTCAGTGAACAGAGGGGAAAAGGTGTGCAAGTGACCCTTTTGCTTTCCTTGGATGACTCTCTATTCAACTCCAAGGGAATTCCTCCCATTGGACCTTTTCAGAATGGGGAACAGAAGCAGACAAGGGGGTTGGAGATGGATGGATGGCAGAGAAGAAGGAAGGAGGGAAGGAAGGAAGGAAGGAAGGAAGGAAGGAAGGAAGGAAGGAAAGGGAGAAATATGGAAGTGAGAGAGAAGAGAGGAGAGGAGAAAAAAGGAAAGGAAAGGAAGGAAAATCTTTAGCAAAGAAATATTAGTGCAGAGTAAGCCTACAAAAAACTCTTCCTGCCATCTAGAGGTGACCGTAATTACTGCACTCCAGATCTTGTACTCTCATGCTGGAACATGATGCTTTTAGTCAATCAATACAATGAAAACAAATTATTGCTCTCACATTTTTTGGAGTGATAGAACAGCATGGGACGTTTCACAAGATTAAATTTCAAGCCAAGCCATAAAGAATAAACGTTGCCCATTTACGACTTGAAAACAACAACCACCACTACCCAATGTGTCCATAGACTTTCTCAAACCACCTCATCTACATCTCCTCAAACATAATACCCAGAATGTCTCTTGTTCCCTGAACCTGATGGGAATCCCAGTGCCCAAATATCCAGAAGTATCAGGTTAGCAATGATGGCAGTTGTAAGTCATGGCAACAGCAGACCATGCTAACGCTTTAAGTTTTCGTGCCTACCTTTTCTTGATGGGTAAGGTAGTATCGAAACTTCCACACCAAGTCCTGTTCTTCGTATGTTAGTTGCTTTGTAGGTGGGTAACTCACGATGATCTAATACGAAACAACAAAACAAAACAAAATAAAACAAAACAAAACACACACACAAAAAACCAGCAAATATTTATGGACCGCTGGTGCGGTGTCTTAGAGGTGGAGCTCTCACCTCATAACCAAAAGGCTGTGAGTTCGATCCTGGGTAGAGGCAGATATTTCTCTCTCTGGGCACACTGAGAATTTATCTGCTGAATATAACTACACATTGGCAATAGGAAGGGCATCCGGCCCGTAAACGCTCAGCTCCATTCAGTTGCTCAGACTCCACCAAAGAACGATGATAGAGTTGTTTAAAAAAAGGATGATGATTTGTGGACTGCTTCCTTTCCACAACCAGAAGAAAGAAATCTTCCCAGGGTTTGTAAAAGCATTCCCAACCGCCCCATTGAAAAAACCTGAATTTACCAACCAGATACTGTAAATTAACAGGAATTAAGCCCTACTAGGATTGGGTAGCTTTCAGTTAAATGATTGTATTAAGGAAGACTACCTCTAAATTAAGGATATAAGCAAGACAAGTTCTGGCTGACAGTGTCCCACATGGTCCAACTACAATTAACCAGTGGAATGGCTTGCCACCAGAAGTTGTGGGTGCTCCATCACTGGAGATTTTTAAAGAAGATTGTCAGCTTTGGAAGCCGTATTGACACCAGACGCTTCCACACTGCCACCTTCTTGAGCCTGGGAAAATGGGAGGGGGAAATTTCTTGGGAGTGTATGGGGTTAGACATAATAGCATCCTTCTTCTAAGTCAAGGTCATGTTGTTTCTGCACCTGGTTGAGAGGACGTCTCAAGTTGGGATGGATGTGATTGGGGCATGTGATGCGATGATGGGTGCATGGGGTGGATTGGTAGTTTTGCAAGGAAACCCAGAATTTTCGGATTCAGGGTTCCCCAGATGTATCAGTTTACTCTCCAAATAAATAGAATTTTTGAGAAGATGTATGTCTCACAATTATTTGTTGGAGTAGAGGTTTTCTGGAACGCTGACAAAGAGTTTGGACCGCCACTTGTCTGGAATGGTATAGGGTCTCCTGCTTGAGCAGGGGGTTGGACTAGAAGACCTCCAAATTCCCTTCAAACTCTGTTCTTCTGAATTCTAAGCATGATAAAATCAAATAAATAATAATGCAACCCTTTTGAGGTATAGCTTACATTCAGCTGATCTCGGGTAGTGGCATTGGGTTTAAGGTCATGATCTGAAGGACCACTTCTTAAGCTCCTGGCCAGCTTGTGATGCTTGCTTTCCACCAAGTTCTCCTTTAAATATAATAATTAGAAAACAAATCAGTGTAAAAATTAAATGAAATTGCCTGTGTGAAATTGCCTCTGCTCTGAATTGACGGAAGTTGAGAAGACACAGAATTTTATGCAAGGCCAAATTAATTGTGAGACTTCAATGGTTCAGGGAAGATCAGGAAGGAAGGAAGGGAGGAAGGGAGGGAGGGAGGGAATTGAAATGATATGGTAAGGTAGGGAGAGAGGAGGAAAAGAATGGGAAAGGAAAAGGGGAATGAATGGAGGGAGAAAGGAAGAAAAGAATGGGAAAGGAAAAGGGGAATGAACGGAGGGAGAAAGGAAGAAAAGAATGGGAAAGGAGATGGGGAAGAAAGGAAGGGAGGGAGGGAGGGAAGAAATTGAAGTGATAGGTTAGGAAGAGAGGAGGAAAAGAATAGGGAAGAAGGAAGGAAGGAAGGAATTTATAATTTTTATAATTGTGTTAGAAATATTGTATAGAGAATCATATGTAATTTTACTTCCAATGGAATAAGTAAGTGAATAAATAAGGGAGGGAGGGAGGAAGTTCAACTCAAGGTAGCCAAGAAACATTTAAGTCAAGAAGGGCAGAATAGAAATTTATCCTTCCCTACCTAATGTTCCTCTCTTACATTTGACATTGTTTCAGCATAGTCTTTGTTAAGCCTGGTTTCCCCAACCAGGGTTAGGGAGACAAGC
The DNA here is from genome assembly GCA_033807585.1 of Hydrophis major. Taxonomy (NCBI): domain Eukaryota; kingdom Metazoa; phylum Chordata; class Lepidosauria; order Squamata; family Elapidae; genus Hydrophis; species Hydrophis major. Next base: position 373,318,146 of record CM066329.1, read on the forward strand.
TAAACAGAATGTGCAGCGTTAGTCAGATAGGCACACAGATAAATGAGTGAGATAAGCTTGTATGTTTATTAACATACAGTAAAAATAACAGATAGGCTTGTGCTATCAAAAATATAGTTTATTCCATTATGAGTTCATAGCATAGTCAAAATAACAGTCCAATAGTCATGTATCATTTAGTCAGTCCATTCAGTGATATTTAGTTAGCAAAGTCCGTGTTGAATATCCTATGTCAGTTCACTTACAAGTCAGTCCTTTGTTTTCTCTCCCGTTCGAGCAATGCAGTCTTGAGTCCTTGCAGTAATCAGGGATCATCAAAGCCAGAGAGAGAGCAAGCTGCAGCCTTGCTTCTTTTAAAGTGCTTTCACAACCACTCCCTTAATTACTATCCCACAGTTAAAGTTGCAGACACTTTAACATACAAACTATGATTACATATTATTATTTACCTAAACCAGTTAGGGTAAACAATGTTATCCCTAACAGTCTTGCAAATAATAATATCAAAATAATGTCTAACTATACCAATAAATAAAGATGTGTAATGAAGACGGTTAGCCAAACCAATTGCATTTTGGAAAAGAAAAGCCATTGTGGATGTGAAAGAAAGAAAAAGAGATAGTGCTTGATATTTTTTTAAAGATAGCTCTATTAGCTTTTTTTTTTTTTTTTACTAGAAAGATAAAAACTAACAAAAATAACAGGTAAGTTAGAAAAGAGAAAATGGCTAGAAAGAGAAATAAACCCAACAGCACAGAGAAAGAAAAATGCAAAAAATGACTTTCTTTTACCACAGATATATGTGTCCAGACCTCAAACTCAGAGCCAAACCAAAACCCAGGACATCACATCACAGCCACCTGCTCAGGATATCACATCACGGAACTCAGGAAGTTACACCACAAAACCTCAGGATGTTGCAACACAGCCAAGGACCCAGGAGATTTCAGCACAAGATGCAGGATATCACAACAATAGAACTCAGAAGGTCATCACACAGCCCAATGACCCAGGTCATTACGACCCAGGAGATTACAGCACAAGACCCAGGATGTCAAAACAATAGAACTCAGAAGGTAAACACACAGCCCATTACCCAGGTCGTTACAATACAGGAGGCAATAGACACACAGCCAATACCTCAGCCACACATATTCTTACAAAAAGCCAGCCAATCTGCAAACATCAACTCCATCAACCAATCAAGAAATGACAACACAGCCAATCTCCCCACCAGTATATATAGGGAGACGGCAGCTCTGATCACGCTTTGCTCGCACAAGCACGAGGTCGAAAGCACCAGCCTGAAGATGGCGAGTGGGACCTCATTGAAAAATTGCCAAGATGCTCTCAATTTTACACAGGAAAAGAACCGAACACACTAAGACCTGCATACCTGTACCCGTGAAAATCTACGAAAATATAAATATATATATATAAGAAAACAAACAAACAAACAAACAAACATACATACATACATACATACATATATTTGTTTTCTTGGATTTTCACAGGTACGGGTATATAGGTCTAAGTCTTTTCCCTCGTAAAATTAAGAGTATCTTGGCGACGTTTTGGCGAGATCCCACTCGCCATCCTCAGGCTGGTCGCCAAGATACTCTTAATCTTACACGGGAAAAGACCCGAACACACCTAGACCCACATATACATAAATATGTATGGAGATTTTTTTGTTTGTGATTTGGAAGCCTGCACTCACAAACAAAAAAATCTCCACATCACAAGCCAGGCAAACACCTGGGCACAAACAGATCCCTGATACCTCCATATCAAACACACCCCAACCAGGCATCCAGATGAAACCCAGCTTCCTAACTAATGATAGCCGTCCATTTACCCAAAGCCAAGCTGCACTAAAGGCCTCCAATAAAGTAACACAATGTTGCCAGCCAATCAAGATACAAAAAGAGCCCCCCCCCCCAAAAAAAAACAGACAGAAGATATTAGAAGCAGAACACAGCAAACTCCAAGACCAATAAACACAGACCAAGATTCTCAACCAATCAGGAGGAAGAAAAAACCATTCTGACACAGCAATAGGCTGCCCCAAATTTAAATCTGAAACCACTGTAAAAGTCTAACTCACAGACGAACACTATACAGAAGCCTGATGATGGCAGATGAGATTCTGCTAAAACGTTGCTACAACTTTAAAAGCACCACCACTATGACGTGGGAAAATACTCGAACAAAGCTGAATGCCAGACATGTAAGTACCCGCGAAATAAACATATATCTATATCTATATCTATATCTATATCTATATCTATATCTATATCTATATCTATATCTATGTCTATATATATGGATCTTTGGTTATTCAGGTTTTCTCCCCCGTAAGATTGGAAGTATCTAGGCAACGTTTCAATGAAGTCTCATTCATCATCTTCAGGCTTGGTCTTCAGCTCTGTGCTTCTCAGAGTTCTCACTCACTATGCGGGAGAAAACCCGAATAACCAAAGATCCACATACAAATACCCGCGAGAACCTCAGAAGACAAATATATATATAAGTATGTATATATAATATATATATATATAAGTATACATATATAATATATATATATATTAAGAAAACATATATATATATATATATATATATTCTTAAGTTTTCGCGGGTACTTACATGTCTGGCATTCAGCTTTGTTCGGGTATTTTCCCACGTCATAATAGTTGTGCTTTTAAAGTTGTAGCAACGTTTCAGCAGAATCTCATCTGCCATCATCAGGCTTCTGCATAAGCTTCTCCCTATACAGAAGCCTGATGATAGCAGATGAGATTCTGCTGAAACGTTGCTACAACTTTAAAAGCACAACTGCAATGAAGTGGGAAAACACCCGAACAAAGCTGAATGCCATACATATCATATTATACACACACACATATAATAATAATAATTTATAAACTATATGTATACATTTTAAAAAGGGACGTGGTGGTTCAGTGGCTAAGACACTGAGCTTGTCAATCAGAACGTTTGGCAGTTCAGCAGTTTGAATCCCTAGCGTTGCGTAAAAGAGTGAACTCCTGTTACTTGTCCCAGCTTCTGCCAACCTAGCAGTTCCAAAGCATGTAAAAATGCAAGTAGAAAAATAGGGGCCCCTTTTGGTGGAAGGGTAAAAGCATTCTGTGAGCTTTCGGCATTTAGTCATGCTGGCAAAATGACCATGGAGACGTCTTCGGACAGCGCTGGCTCTTCGGCTTTGTAACGGAGATGAGCAGAGCCCCCTAGAGCCGTCAGTTTTGTTGCTGGTGATTTTGGCCTCAGGAACTGTTTGAAATTTAAGCCATCTCCTCCTCTGGAACCTCAGTTTGTATATTTACATGCCCCAAGACTCAGAAACAGGTATTTCTTCCCAAATTCAGCCTGTCCCAAGTTATGTGGTACCCAAACATTCTTACCATGGACATCTGTGGATCTGGAACCTTAACAATCTCAGAACTTGTATAAATGGGAGATGCTTCATCACCATCCTAGGTTAGAAAGATAAAGAAAAATCAGCGAAAGCATCTAAAATAGTCAATTTGAACCGAAATTGATTCCAGAAAGAAAACTTTCTGGATTTTCTTTGAAGAGATTTCGCTTCTTTGAAGACATTTGGAGCTTCAAAGAAAAACCAGAAAGTCTAGCTGCCTCTTGCAAAAGCACCTTTGGGATAACCATGACCTGGATGACTGAGACTCTCCATTTTGCTGCTTTTTCTGCTCTATATAAAGGAGTCCACGGATTGCAAGGAATATAAATCCATTCTTCACCATTCAGTCAGAACTGAAGAAGCTTCTTGGATGAGAAGTGAAAAGTATTCAAGCAAAACAAGAAAGTCAAGTTGCTTTTTGAAAGACAGTTGGGACAAACATACCGAGATGACTGAGAATCTCCATAGATACTGAATAAGTGAGTGAGTGAATGAAATTACACAGCCAAACTAAGCTGTGAATTAGAAAATCTTGATTCAGTTCATTTCTCCAAGCTTCAACAGACCCTACCTTGTTCCACTTGGGAGATTTTACAAAACCCAAACATTCTAAATTAAATTTAAATTCTAAATTCAAAGTTTCCACTAAGTTTTCTATTTGCTCGACATGTGGATATTAAAAACTGCTTTAGAGCAAATTTCAGCTTCTGTTCTGGGGAATTATATTTGACCCCATATGAGATAAAGAGTGAAAAGCAAGTGGCTTTCTTGGATCCTTCAAAGCCATATTTTAGCATTAGATCCTCCCAGTCTATATAGAATATCGGGCGGCACTTCGAACCAAAGAGATGAAAATCAACAACCGGCAAGCGTTGCATACCTTCTCATAATACACAATGGCATATTCTTTGTCATCGCATTTGACGCAACGGAATTCAATCATCAAGTACATAAAATTAGAACTCCGCTTCTCGCTCTGAGAATAAGAAGGAAGAAGAGAGGAGAAAAAAGCTATGTGAAAAACTTGGAACTTCAATTTGCAAAATCAATATAGTTCAGGCCAATATTTATTGGATGTCTTGATCTCGCCTTTATTTCTTCTTCAGGAACTCAAGGTGATGAATGTACATAATACTCCTTCCTCCTCCTATTATCCCCACAACAACAACCCTGTGAGGTGTGTTTAGCTGAGAGAAGAGAGGAACTGGCCCAAAGTCACCCATCCAACTTTCATGACTAAGGCAGGACTAGAACTCACAATCTGCCAGCGATTGGCCCAAAGTCACCCAGCTGGCTTTCACGCCTAAAGTGGGACTAGAATTCACAGTCTCTTGGTGATTGGTCCAAAGTCACCCATCCAGCTTTCATGCCTATGGCAGGATTAGAACTCACAGTCTCCCAGTGATTGGCCCAAAGTCACCCAGCTGGCTTTCGTGCCTAAGGCATCAAATACAGGAATCCTGCTATCATGTCCTCACTAGTTGTTCTTTTATTTAGATTAGCCAAACCCAAATCCTGCAACTATTCTCCATATGTTTCAGTCTCCAGACCTTTAATCATTTTAATTGCTCTTTTTTTTTGCATATATACAGATATATAAAATAATAAATAAAATAGTAAATAAAATAATTTAATAGAAATAAACGGAGAGAAGTAATCAAGATGGCGGCTAAAACTGCATGATTGAAGGCTATCCTCTTTTCAAAATAGGTGAAAGATGTTAAAACAGGGGCTTGAGTACAGCTTGGATCAGATGGTTTCATTTGCAGGTATTTTGAACACCTTTTTTAAAAAAAAAAATTCAAACTGTTTCAACTTCTACCCTCAAACAACGCTGTAGGGCTCTGTACACCAGAACAACAAGACACAAGGACAGTTTCCCCCCACAAATCCCACAACACTGTCAAATTAACTACTAAGACTGTATTACCGTGTTTCTCACAAAATAAGCCCGGGCCTTATTTTTTTTGACCCCCGAAAAAACGGCTAGGTCGTCTTTTCAAGGGTGACTTAATTCCCCCCCCTTGCATCCTCGGGTGGGTGGGCAGTGACGGCTTGGATGTTGACCTCGGCGTTGGTGTGGCACTTAGTATCGGGAGACCTTCCACTTCCCTTCTCTCTGTGCTGCCGCGGCGTTTAGAGCAATGGCGTGGTGTTTGGTGCAGCCATGTGCGGCCAGCCAGGGCTGCTCCCTGCAACTGGAGCCCGGCAGAGACACGCGGCTTCAGGTGCTCCTGTTGCCGCCTTCCCTTTGCCTTCAAAGGTAAAGCCAATTATTTTAAAAGCGACGCCCTACTACAACAAAGACTCCCCTGCCCAAGAGGGCAGCCCAACCCCATGTGGGGAAGCGAATCTCCCAGGGCCGCAGCGCAGGATTGGCCCACCCTGGGAGAAGCACCCAGCTGCCATCCCTGCCTGGTGCCAGGCAGAGCGCGAAGAGCTTTGCCTGGCACGCCCAGCGCAGCTGACAGGTGGGCCCTTCTTCCTGGCAGCAGAGCTCTCACCAAGGCAGCGAGCGTCTCCCCACCGGACCCTCCATTCATCCCGCCAGAGCCGTGCGGGCTGGGCAGAGCCAGGAAAGCGAACTGCGGGTACGTGCCTGCCTGCCATGCAAAAGAGCTGGGCCGATCTGAGCTTGGCTTCCTTCCCAAGTTCCTCCAGCATGAACCCAAAGGGGCCACTGGGAGAGGTTGCCTGAGGCAGTGATAGCACCCACCCGTCCGCGGACAGGGAGGTGAGGGGATGGCAGTGCTGCTTCCCTGTCCAGCAGAGAGACCCCGAAGCCGCCCATCCTTTCCACCCCTCGCCCATCCCATCCCCACACATCTCCAAATGTGCCGGCAGCTCCAAACACTGCAGCAGAACAGGCATCAGGCAGAGGCGCTGACTCAGCGGGGCTCAGCTCGGAGGAAGACGTGGTACAGGCTGTCACCTTGCCTCCCTGTCCACGGATGGGTGGGCGCTATCACTGCCTCGGGCAGCCTCTCCTGGTGGCCCCTTCGGGTTCAGGCTGGAGGGACTTGAGAAGGAAGCCAAACTTGTGTCGGCCCACCTCTTACGCTTGGCAGACAAGCACGCACCCGCGGCTGGCTTTCCCGGCTCTGCCCAGTCCCCACAGCTCTGGCACGGCCCTGATGGGATGTGCAGAGGATCCTACAGGAAGGCGCTCGCTGCCTTGGCGAAAGCTCCGCCACCGGGCAGGAGGGCCCACCTGTCAGCTGCGCTGGGCGCCCCAGGTGAAGCTCTTTGCACTCTACCAGGCACCAAGCAGGGATAGCGGCTGGGTGCTTCTCCCAGGGTGGGCCGATCCTGCACTGCGGCCCCGGGAGATTCACCTTCCCACGTGGGGTTGGGCTGCCCTCTCGGGCAGGGGAGGCTTTGTTGTACCGGTAGTAGGGTGTCGTTTTTAAAAGAATTGGCTTTGCCTTTGAAGGCGAAGGGAAGGTGGCAACAGGAGCACCTGAAGCCGAGTGTCTCCGCCGGGCTGCGGTTGAAGGGAGGAACCCTGTCTGGCTGCGCGTGGCTGTGCCAAACACCGTGGCGTTGCTCTAAACGCCGCGGCAGCAAGGGAGAAGGGAAAGCAATGGTGGAGGAAAGTCTCCTGATACGAAGTGCCCCACCAACACCAAAGTCAATGCAGACAGCACCATATCTGGGTATGCAACAATAGTACTTCCTAATGGCAAGCCCCTCCCCCCTGCCATTCTCCCCCATTTCACATGTTTAATATAGGCCTTAATTTGGGGGGAGGGGCTTAATTTGATTTTATGCCAATAAAACATGCTGGGCCTTCCTATTGGGGGAGGCTGTATTGTTGGAGAAACACGGTACTCTTCTTCTTCTCATCCTTACTAGTATCTATCCCTTCCAACTCAGGGATATATCCATGTTGCTTATATCTTTACAACTTATATTGTTTTTATTGTTTCCTAGTATGATTTGAATGCTTATTAGTATCCTATGATTATCACTAAATGTTGTATCTTATGATTCTTGATGAATGTATTTCATTTTTTCTTAATGTACACTGAGAGCTTATGCACCAAAGATAAATTCCTTGTGAGTCCAATCACACTTGGCCAATAAAGAATTATATTCTATTCCGTTCCATTCCATTCCATATTTTCTATTCTATTCTATTCTATTCTATTCTATTCTATTCTATTCTATTCTATTCTATCCTATCCTATCCTATCCTACCCTATTTCTATTTCTATTTCTATTTCTATTTCTATTCTAATGTCTTAGTCTTTGTCTTAGTCTATTCCATTCCATTCCTTTCCATTCTATTCTACTATGGATTGAGCATACTGTCTACAACTCAGTCCTTTCCGCAGCTCCAAGAAGATTCCACACCCATTTGCACTCTTTTTCAAGTGACCCTGAGGGCATACATTAAACCCAAGTGTCCTCAACAGCTCTCAAAGAGAGCAAGGTGAGAAGAAAACTGAAGAAATGAGAATATTTCCTGAAAGATCAGGCACCGGTTGTGCACCACGGTTTCCCAATTAGCCATGGCTCCAAAACTCATCAAGGCCCATGACGTACCTCATTGATCATTTCAATTTCTCGAAAGGTCAACCTATCCAGCCAATCGACTTTGACCATGTGCCCTTGCCTGTGAGATTTGGTGAGCTGGAAGGAAAAAATAGAAGATTGTTATTTTGCTGGACAGAAAGAAGTTGCCATGTTGAAGATATTATACACGTTAATATATATATGTGTGTATTCTCACTGATTGTCTCTCACTCTCACTCTCTCTTGCTATCTCTCTATTTACCTACCTGTTTACCTACCTATGTATCTAGCTACCTATTTACCTAAGTATCTAGCTACCTACGTATCTACCTATGTATCTACCTACCTACCTACCTACATATCTATGTATCTATTTACCTACCTGCATATCTATCTACTTATGTATGTATCTATCTACCTACATATCTCTGTCTGTCTGTCTGTCTAACTACCTATTTATCTATCAAGCTATCTTTTATCCATTATCTATTTATCTCTATCATTTGTCATCTATCATTCATAGAGGGAGGAGGAGGAGGAAAGGAAGAAAAGGAGGAGGAGGAGAGGAGGAAAAAGAGGAAAGTTGAGGAAGAGGAGGAAGGAGGAAAAAAGGGAAAAAAAGAAGAAGAGGAAGAAGAAGTTGAGGAAGAGAAGGAAGGAAAAGGAGGAGAGGAAGAGGAAGAAAGAGAAGGAGGAAAAGGAGGAGGAGGAGGAGGAGGAGGAGGAGGAGGAGGAGGAGGAGGAGGAGGAGGAGGAGGAGGAGGAGGAGGAGGAGGAGGAATTGTTGTTGGAGTTGACAACAACCAGCCCAAAGTCAAGGCAAGGTTGGCTTAGAATAGAAGTCTCCAGACTTGGTAACTTTTGAACTTCAACTCCCAGAATTCCTCAACCAGCCATATTGGCTGGGGAATTCTGGGAACTGAAGTCCACAAATCTTAAAGTTGCTGACTTTGGAGAGATCTGGATTAGAACATAGGTCTCTTAGTCCAATATTTTCACTATTGCATTACATGGATTCGGCACAGAGGTAACTAAAGAGCCATAGAGTGCTAAGACACTGAACTAAGGACAATACTTCATTGTTCATCTCCAAGTTCTGTGGTTGTGGTCATGGGTTCCATCTACCCAATCCACCAGAGCAGGGAAACAGGTAAGTTAAGGAGTCTCTTTCTTAAGGAGGTCTATTTAGTGTAACCAAGAAGAAGGGCCTACTCTCGGGTGGTTCCCAGCCTGTGGAACATAGCAATAGCACTTAGACTTATATACCACTTCACCACTTCTCAAAGAGGTTTACAGAGTCAGCCTCTTGCCCCCAACAATCTGGGTCCTCATTTTACCCACCTCAGAAGGATGGAAGACTGAGTCAACCTTGAGCCTGGTAGGATTTGAACTGCTAAATTGCAGGCAGCCGACAATCAGCAGAAGTAGCTGTAGTACTGCACTTTAACCACTGCGCCACCGAGGCTATGGAGATAAAGCTGGCCCTCACCTTAAAATTCCTTCCAAAAGCCCTGAAGACATGTTTTTTGCCACCAGGCATGGATAATCCAAAGTAATATGGAGCCCATCAAATAGTTAATTTGATTGTTATCATTACAGAGAGAGGAATTTATTAGGTTTTTGTATCTGGGCTTTATCTGGGTTTATAAACTGTCCAGGACCCTCATGAGTCAGTTTGGGGGCCATACAAATTAATACATAAATATTAATATTTATCAATATTGTTAATAAATAATAAATACAACAACAACATGTATCTCGTAGGAATCCAGCCTACAGCTTTCTTTACAGTTCTGTATCTGCAAACTCAGAAAATGGAATAAAACCAAGCTGACTCTACATTTAGCACAAGTAAACTATGGGTTGTATGAATACCACTAGGAAACCATTTAGCAATGAAGGCTACATGCGTCTATGGGTATATGTGTGCGTGTTTTTTTCCCCCAGTAAGTCTAAGATCACTCAAAGCAGTTATAAAACTTAGCTTAGCAGATAAAGATTGTCAGCATATTCTGCTGGTGTCCCATGACCATGTTTGGAAGAAAAGGAAAACAGGAAAGATACATCAGAATTGCTCTGGTAGGGAAGGAAACCTTGGAGCTCATCTACTCCAACCCACTGCTCAAGCAGAAGACCCCTATTCACAGGGGTGGGATTCAAATATCCTAGCAACTGGTTTTCTGCCTGGTTGTTGGGTGGGCCTGTCCATGGTGGGTGTGACCTCCTGGAACTTCCAGGAGGGCTGTTTTTCGCCTTCCCCAGAATCCGGAGGCTTCCTTCGGGCCTCTGGTAGGGTGAAAACGGCCTCCCTGGGTTCTAGAGGCCCTCTGGGAGCCGGAAACAGGCCCATTTCTGGACTTCCGGGACTTCTGGTTTGGTCTGTTTTTCGCCCTCCCAGAGTCTCCATGTAGACTCTGCACTTATCTGCCTCCAAAATGGGCCGCATGGAGACTCCTGAGAGGGGAGGGGAGCGGTGGATGGGGTCAGCCGGTCGGTTCAACTACCAGTTCGGAGAACCAGGTGTAAATTTAACACCCGGTTTGCCCTAAACTGTCCGAACTGGTAGAATCCCACCCCTGCCTATTCCATTCCACACAAGTGCCTGTCCAGTCTCTTTTTGAAAGCCTCCAGTGATGGAGCACCCTCAACTTCGGGGTAGCAAGCTGCTCCCCCGGTTAATTCAGTCATCTAAATTCAGTTCAGAGTTTTGTTCCACATAGTATCAACCTTCTGATCGCTCAAGTTTCCTCTTTCCACTATGTATTAAAATGGACAGTGATTAAATACATATGTGTGTGTCAGCCTCCCAGATCTTCTTCCTGACATCTTTTCCTTCGCCGCTTAGATCCTTTCTGAAAGATTCTTTGAAATATTAATCCTGGGGGTATCTTCCATTTGATTATATTGTCCAGTTCCTCCTGCTGTTCACTTCTTTCTCTCTCTTCCTGCACAATCTTATTCCAGTCTAATCTTGCCCTTCAGGGTAGCCATTTTAGACCACCGCTTCAGGCGTCTTCGGGAGGAAGCAATTGCCAAGCCGGGGAGGGGATTTGTGATTCCCCTCTACCCAGCTGAGGGTCTCTCCTTCCTCTCCACCCCTACGAGGTAGCTTCTGCCCAGAATCCAAAGGATTGGGGCTCTCCGACGCCGAAGCACTAACCAAAGCCGCGGACAATCGCGGTCAGTAGTCCATCTTTGGGAAAGCTCAAAACAGGAAGTCCTGACATCTTTTCCTGATTGGCTCTTGCCAGCTGCCATGGAAATGGGAGGAGGGATAATTGGGGCTTTTGGGGGGGAAGGGTGCTGGATGTTGAAGTTATGTGAACTGTAAAAGTTGGGGTGCTTTCCTGCTTAAGTGTGCAAATGCAGCCACTTATCTTTTCTAGGTCAAGGTCAACCGTCTTGGCATACCAGATGTGTGAGACGCCACATGAAGATGTACCCACATGATATTATACACACATCTCAGATTGGATATTCAGTTTGAATTGTTGGAGGAGGGGACTTGGGATAACTTTCAATATGTAATTTCCGCGCCTTTTGCTTCAGATCTGGTATTTCCTTTGTGGCTACCACTTCTTATCCAGTAAAAGTACTTTTCTCTGTAACAATGGAGCCTAAGGTTTTCTTTCTTGGATTTTGAATGGAGGCACAGCTGACTGTGTGTGTGTGTGTGTGTGTGTGTGTGTGTGTGTGTGTGCAGATATATATTTGGATGTATATGGCATGTGTATAAGTGTTATGTATGTGTTTTGGATAGATATACTTCTCTTGAGAGCAGGCAACAGAATTCCACTTTTAATGTGGGCCAGTGTGCTCACAAAAAAAATGTCAATAAAAGTTATCTTATCATCTTATCTCATTTTATCTTATCTTATTTTATTGTTCTCACTGTTAGGAAATTTCTCCTTATTGCTATGTTGCTTCTCTCCTTGCTTAGTTTCCATCCCTTGTTTCATATCTTGCCTTCTGGTTTTTTGGAGAAATAGGTTGACTCCCTCTTCTTAATGCAACACTACTATCATGTCACCCCAGTCCTCCTTTTTCACAAGACTAGACATACCCAATTGCTTCATGGGTATGTCTAGTCAAGTGACAGGCAATAAACTTGTGACAATAAAATCTTGTGACAATAAACCCAGAAGTTTTTTGTGAAGTGCTCAGAGATGGCAGCAAATCTTGCATTGGGATTAGCTTTGTTGTAGACTGGGCCTACCAACATGTAAAGCCTTCAAAATTATTACTTTCTATCATTACATCTCAACACATGCGGTGTATATATTGGGGTACTTTTCAAAGACTCATCAAGACTCAGAAAACCAGAAAGCATCAACAGAAGATCAAACATGCCAAGTTTCCTTACGGGATTAAACGGTAAAGCTTTTAAAATTAGTACTCGGAATAAACCTCACACAGCAACCTCATTGGGGGAACTGCTCTATACCAAAATGCAAAGAAAAAGAAAAGAAAAAGAAAATCATTCCAAAAAGACATTTAAAAAATCAGGATGGCAACATTAAGCTTTGCTACACACTTTTGAGGCAACAGTTTTAGTCAAAACAGTTAAAATAAAATTTGAGAAAAACCAGCAGCGATCACAAAGCTATTATCTATTCAATTAACCCTCCTACGCTTTGAGGTGTTAGAATAGATCCCAATGGAATTGTTAAAACTTCAATATTATTATTTTTGCTCTACCCTAACCATCCCATGCTCATGCATTTTCCCATAGATATGGGGCTATATACCCCAAATATGGAATTGTATGCCTTCTGATAAGATAAATGTCTAGGCTCTGAGGTATTAAGGGTTTAATGTGATGTGAAAGTGGAAAGTTAATCATCTGTAAGCCAATTATTACTTTACTGTTGGCGTTTGTATTTTGGCTTTTTTCCAGGAGGCAACTGGACTTTCTTGTTTTTTTCTTTGAAGATGTTTCGCTTTTCATCCAAGAAGCTTCTTCAGTTCTGACTGGAATATAAATCCTTCCCTTCCTTGCCATCCAGTCAGAGCGGAAGAAGCTTCTTTGATAAGAAGCGAAACATCTTCAAAGAAAAAACAAGAAAGTCCAGTTGCCCCCTGAAAAAAGCACCTCTGGGACAACCATGACCTGGATGACTGAGTATCTCTGTATTTATCCATTTACTAGCTCGATATCCATACTTTGCAAGAAACTATGTGGTCGTGCTTACTTTTTGGGGAGGAAAATAACGGGGGGGGGGGAGGAAATCTGCCTCTGCCTACCAGCATCCATTGGTATTCATCTGGCTAGTGTCCTGTCAGTGTGTGAGTTGAGGGCTGTTTGGAAACTGAAACAGTATTTGCTATGTGAGCAAAAGGAGACAGCAAGGAGCCTGGGCGTGGCTTAGCTCAACTGTTCTGTACTAAAGCTGCTTGGTGCTATAAAACTGAAACTCCTCTGATCATGTTTTTGCATTTGGAACAGATTTCTTTTCAAGTGGGGAGGAAGAGTAGAACTCCTTAGCATCAGAGCGTGTTAATAATATTATACAAAATACTAACACTCCGATGGTCATTTTGAAAAATCCTTTCTTAGTGAGCACCTAGAAGCCAAGGAACATACATGCCAAATTTCAAGTTTGTAGGTTTTACAGTTCTGGAGATTTTGTGATGATGCGTGAGTGGTATTTCGCTTATATATAGAGAAAGACTTGCTTCTGTTTTATGAAATGTGTCTACAGCTTGCAACTAAATAGACTTTAGGTGTACAGCTAGTCCTAGCCTTACTACCGTCTGTTTAGTGACCATTCAAAGTTACACTGCCACTGAAAAAAAGAGACATGATTTTTTTTTCACACTTATGACCATTGCAGTATCTCCCATGGTTACTAGATTAAAATATGGATACTTGGGAACTGGTTTCATATTTATAACGGTTGCGGGGCCCTGGGGTACGTGACCTGCTTTTGCGACCTTCTGACAAGCAAAGTCAAAGGAGGAAGACAGATTCACTTAACGTCCGTGTCACTAACTTAAACAATTGCGATGATTCGCTTAACAAGATAGGTGGCAAGAAGAGTTGTAAACTGGCACAAGTATCACTTAATGTCTCATTTAGCAACGTAAATCTGGTGCTCAACTGTGGTCGTAAGCAGGGGCTGGATTCAAAAATCCCAGCAACCGGTTTGCTGCCCAGTTGCTGGGTGGGTGTGGCCTACCAGAACTTCCAGTATGGCCACTTTTCCGCTTCCCCAGAGTTCGGAGGCTTCCCTCAGGTGTTTGGGAGGGCGAAAATGTCCGCCCAAGAGCCTCTGGAAGCCTGTTTCCTGACTTCTAGAATTTTTGGTTCAGCCATTTTTCTGTTTCCCCAGACTCTGGAGGCTTCCCTCGGGCCACTGGGATGGCGAAAACAGCCTCCCCTGGGCTCTGGAAGGCCTCCGGAAGCCGGAAACAGACCTGCTTTCGGACTTCCAGAACCTCTGGTTCAGCCTGGTTTTCACCCTCCCAGAGCCTCCACGTGGACCCTGCGCTTATCTGCAAGTAAATGGGCCGCGTAGAGATTCGTGGCAGGGGAGGGGTGGGGCCAGCCAGTTGGTTCAACTACCGGTTTGGCGAACCAGATGTAAATTTAACATCCGGTTCACTTGAACCAGTCCAAACCGGTAGAATCCCATCTCTGGTCGTAAGTTAAGGATTAGCTGTACAATTCAGGATCCTGAATGCCAATTATCAACCAAGGGAGACTCCTACATCATGCTAACCCATTAAAAAATTAACAACGGTTGGCGTTAATCAAACTTAGTGTGCCGTGTAACTAGAATTGCTCCGTCTTCATCTAATCGGATTAAGTACATTATGAGACGTTCACACTTCCAAATTCTGCACTTCGGTAACTTTTTTGCCATATCAAAAGGGTCCATAATTAAAGGGAAATCCAGCCAGCGTTAATATCAGAAGATGAGAATCATCTAAACATGGTTGCCTTTTGTTGTTGTTTTTTGAAATATTTCCACTACACTGGAGATGAATGAAAAAGTGCCCAAGTATTTATATGCCAGTCTTTATTAATAGGAAAATAATATTTATGGTCATTGGAGACAAAGGCCGTGCCTGCAAATTAGTAATCTCTCTCTGATTTATTACAGAACAAGAAAAAAAAAACTCTGAGCCAAGTATAAGAAGGGAGATTCACTCGGATAAATGAGACTTTATTTATGACTAAAGTTAATTCGTTCCAGCAACTAGCTAAACCCAGAGGCACTTGGTTAAGACTGGCGGCTCAAATGGAACAACTAGATAAAAATAAATAAAATTATCTAGTCAACTACGGCTGCTCACAGAAGCTAAGCAGAGTCGTCCTGGACTACTAATTGAATGGGCAATCATTAGGAAAGTACCAGGGCTATAATCTAAAAATGTCCACAACAATGTTAACAAAAATGCATCAGGACAATTACAAAGAGCCAAACGTGTCTAGTTTTTTTATAAGTTACAGGTGGTCCTCGACTTACAAGTTCGCTTAGCGACATTTCGAAGTTACAGTGGGACTGAAAAAGATGACTTATATCCAGGGGTGGGATTCAAAAATCCTAACAACCGGTTCTTTGACCAGTTGCTGGGTGGACAGGGCTATGGTGGGCGTGGTCTATTGGAACTTCCGGGAGGGCCATTTTTCACTTTCCCCAGAGTCCGGAGGCTTCCCTTGGGCCTCTGGGTGAGAACGGCCTCCCTCAGGCTCCGGAGGCCCTCTGGAAGCCAGAAACAGGCCCGTTTCTGGACTTCCAGGAGGGCCGTTTTTTGCCTTGCCCGAGACTCCGCACAGACCCTGCATCCAAAACGGGCCACGTGGAGACTCCTGGGAGGGAAGGGGAGGGGTGGGCGTGGTCAGTTAGTTGATTCAACTATTGGTTCAGCGAACCAGATATAAATTTAACATCCAGTTTGCCCGAATCAGCCCAAACCGGCTGAATCCCATCCCTGCTTAAGTCCATTTTTCACACTTACGACCGTCGTAGCATTCACATGATCCAAATTCAGATGCTTGGCAATTGGTTTCACATTTATGACCGTTGTACTGTCCTGGGGTCCTGGGATTCCCCTTTTGAGACCTTCTGACAAGCAATTTCACTGGGGAAACCAGATTCACTCAACAACCGTGTGACTAATTTAACAACTGCAATGATTCACTTAAAAACAGTGGAAGAAGGGTGGTAAGTTGGAACAAAAGTCACTTAACAACTGTCTCACTTAGCAAAAGAAATGCTGTGGCCATAAGTCAAGGACTACTTGTATAGATATCAATACATATACTTCAAGCATGGATCTTAACTTATTATCAAAACCTGCATTCTAGGGATAATAAAACTCCATTAAATTCTGGTCTGTCTCACACTGGGTTCTGTGGCCACAGACTCAGACAGTGAGGAGGTTGGGGAGGAACCTGGGCCAGTCCTGGAATCTGGGGAAGGCTCTGACAAGGGCTCTGCATCGGAGACAGAGATGGGGCGGACAGTTATCAGCTGCCTTTGGAATCGGAGATCAGTGGGGAAGAAGAACAGCTGGAGCCTGTTCCCAATGTGCGCATGCACAGAGTTGGCAGGAGAAGGGAACAATTAAGAAACAAGGGTCGACTTGGGAGTAAAGGCACAGGTGGACAGTGAATGGCCCCTTCCACAGGGAATAAAGAGAAGCGAAAGGGCAGTAGTGTTTGCAGGAGACAATTTAGTTCAATTTATTAGGGTGAAAATCTGTTCCTGACTTCTTGCCAAGTATTTGTCTGCTATAGAGTGGCGTTTGGAAGATATCAGCCTGGCAACTGTCCAAGCCTGATAAAGGTCTGTAGTTGTACAATCTTGAAAGATTACTGGCTGGGACTCTGCTGGAAAGTGAATGAGAATAATTCACTTTAACCAAAATAAAAGGGGTTTTATTGGGATCAGGAGTTTTGTGCTTTTGGGAAGCCTAGATCAGAACAGGTTCAGACCCCAACTTAAAACTGTTATATGCCTTCTCTGACTCAGCACAATAGGTGATCTTCATCATTGTGGATTATGAATCATGGTTTAAAGCTTGTCATGTAACGTATGCAGCTAAACGAAAGTTTTAGCCAATGCTGAAACCCGATTATGAAGCTCAGGAGGGTTAACAGATACTAAAGGAGCAAAGTGACATATGAACAAATCTAATGAAGCTTAAATTAGGATGTTAGTCCTCAGGAAGTTGCAACCATGTGCTTTTCCAAAGACTGGTGCCAACAACAAGCCATGGTTCCTTGGTACTTACTTCCTCCAAATGTTCCTCGCCTGAGGCCTACATTGAAAAAAAAACCTATCTGTTAGCTGCACGTCTCAAAAATGCAATTGAGATCTTTACCCAATCCTTGAATCCTCTGTTCTTCCTGGAAATGGGACCTTGATCTCACTAGAGCAAGGGTCTTCAAACTTGATAGCTTTAAGACTGGTGGACTTCAACTCCCAGAATTCCTCCTCCAGTCACGTTTGCTCAGGAATTTTGGGAGTTGAAGTCCACAAATCTTAAACTTGCCAAGTTTGAAGACCCTTGATCTAATAGGTCAAAGGTTTAGCAATGTGGTTAAGCTTAGCCAGAGGGACACCGAAAGCAGAAAATAGGTCATTTTTTCCTAACAAGAGTGATTCCCAAGAAGAACAGCATCACAAGAGAAACAAGGAACAGACCCAAAGATGAGACAGGGTGAAGAAATAAGGTATGAGATCCCAAACGTGTTTTCTTTCCCAAAAGGCAACTGATCTTTGTTTTTCCTTGAAGACCTTTTGCTTCTCATCCGAGAAGCTTCTTCAGTTCTGAAGAACTTGAAGTTCTTCAACTTCAAGAAGCTTCTTGACTGATAAGTGAAACTTTTTCAAGGAAAAAACAAAGTCCAGTTGCCTTTTGAAAAAGCACCTTTGGGACAACCATGACCTGAATGACTGAGAATCTCCATAGCTAAGACATGAGATGGGAGAAGATAGTCCTTCTTTAAGAACAGGAAACAAAATCTCCCTTCCCAGAAACGGATCTTCAGAGTGACCTATGAAGATGGAAACTCCCCATGGGAATGTCATGTTCCTATCACTGCAAAAGATCACATAGAGATGTTCGACCTTGATGACTTTAAGACTTGTGGATTTCAACTCCCAGAGTTCCTCAGCATGGCTGGCTGAGGAATACTGGGAGTTGAAGTCCACAAGTCTTAAAGCTGCCAAGGTTGGACATCCCTGGCATAGAAGGTCTGCAAGATGACCTATGTTTCTAGGGCACTTGGCATGAACTGATCCAAAGATCCCATGAATTACAAAACTATATATTTTATTTGAGTCTCAACGGAGAGA
The DNA here is from genome assembly GCA_033807585.1 of Hydrophis major. NCBI lineage: Eukaryota > Metazoa > Chordata > Lepidosauria > Squamata > Elapidae > Hydrophis > Hydrophis major. The sequence continues at coordinate 373,336,410 of CM066329.1, forward strand.
GATAAAACAGAGTTTCCTGTCTTTTATTCTCACAAGAACGCTAAGCTGCTTCTAAGACTTAGATTAGAACTCACAATCTCCTGGTGATTGATCCAAAGTCACCCAGCCAGTTTTCATGCTTAAGGTGGGACTTGAATTCACAGTTCTCCTGCTTTCTAGCAAGGTGCCTTTACTACTAAACCAAACTGCCTCTCAACGTGCTTTAACTTCTAGAATGAACTCTTGATTCAGTTCATGGCTTCACTCTGGTTTACATCCTTCTCAAACAACCATGGTAAAATTATAACTGTAAGCAATCCAACCATTAGTAATAGAATAAGAGAGTTAGAAGGGACCTGGAAGGTCTTCTACCTCAACCCCCTGCTTAGGCAGGAAACCCCATACTATTTCAGACAAGTGGTTGTCCAACCTCTTCTTGAAAACCTCCAGTGATGGGGCACCCACAACTTCTGGAGATGTTTCAATGATTAATTGTTTTCACTGTTAGCAAATGCCTCCTTAATCCTAGGTTGCTTCTTTTCTTGATTCATTTCCATCCATTCCTTCTTGTCCTGCCTTGAGGTGAAGTAGAACAACAAACAAGGAGAGTTTCATCTTACCTTGGCTAACCGGCTCATCTTGTCTTCTGAAAAGGTACTGCTTGTTTTCCCAGGAGTCTTGGTGGGCTCAGAACCATCTGCTTCCACATTGGGCCATACTTTGAGATCATGCATTCCTTGACGGAACATCCTATGAATGGAAGGCAGATTTAAAGAGACAGCTATAATGGGATGGGATGGGACAGGAGTAGGATAGGATAGGACAGGAGTAGAGTAGAATAGAATAGAACAAAACAGAATAGGAGTAGAGTAGAGTAGAGTAGAGTAGAGTAGAGTAGAGTAGAGTAGAGTAGAGTAGAGTAGAGTAGAGTAGAGTAGAGTAGGAGTAGTTCTTTATTGGTCAAGTGTGATTGGACCCACAAAGAATTTGTCTCCAGTGCATATGCTCTCAGTGTAGGTATAAACAGCAAAGTAATATAACCATGAGATACCAATAGGAGAAGGTCCTATAGAAAAGATGAGAAGGATAATAGTATTATAACAATATATAACAGAAGAGAAGGAAAAACTCACCCATATTTCCCAAAGAGAGAGACCGTGGTGCCACCCACAGGGACTGCTTTCCCAGGTCCATAGATGTCCCATATTGTGAAGGCCACCTGAGCATTTCGGGGCAAATCAGGGTATTTAACTGGCAGTTTTAACCATTCATTCCAGCTGAGGAGAAAAGTTAAGTTTTAGTTCCGATTTACACTGGTCTAACCCTCCCTAGATTAGAACCTCAAAATCTGACTCGGTTATTGAGCCTCCTACACTATTAACATGATCAATCCATTTATTTTCATTGCCGTCACCCTAATGAATAAACTGTCTTGTCGAAACTTCTAGATGAACTCTGAAACAGGGCTCTCCAACCTTGGCAACTTTAAGACTTGTGGACTTCAAGTCTAGTTGCCTCTTGAAAAAAAAAAAAAAACAACACTTGGGACAATTATGACCTGGATGACTGAGAGTTTCCATAGACATCCAGATGAGATCTGGATGATGGGGAATGGAAGGATTTATATTCCTTGAAAAAGGCTGGTCATTTGCATTATTTTAGAGAATTATTGAGGCCATTTGGAGGTGTATCTGTGTCCTCAGGGTCAGCCGAGTGGTGCAAATGGGCGTGGAACCATCTTGGAACTGCTGAAAATTGTAGAGTGGAGATAGATAATGTTGTATTCCTCCTCCTCTGTTGACAGAGCACTGTTTAATTTTGACATAGGTGGCTCAATGACTTCTAAAAGGAGCAAATGATCAGCTGTCTGCAATGAGTATAAATTCTTCCATCTTCTACCATTCAGTCAGAGGTGAAGAAGCTTCTTGGATGAGAAGCAAAACATCTTTAAAGAAAAACCAGAAAGTCCAGTTTTCTTTTATTCCTTTGGGACAACCATGACCAGGATGACAGAGAATCTCCATAGACGTCCAGATGAGATCTTTAGGATCTACACTAGTGATCCTCAACCCAGAGGACTTACTTCCACCTGGTGCTGAAAGCTTTGTAGGACGTCCGGACAGGGAGAGCAAGAGGCTTTCCTTCTGCAAACACCTGGCAGGTGACATATAGGTCAGAACACGTTTCTTGGTACAACCCAGAGAACCTCAGCATGGGATTTTCCAAAACTGCTTTGTAGCTCCTCTGCTCTCTCTTCCCTTCCAAGCTGCCTCTAAGTGGACAAAGCAGAAAAACAAAGATTTGAGTATGATATTGTTATTAGTGATCATGATAACGGAGGTCTGTTGTAGTGGTTAAGGCACCAGGCTAGAAAGCAGGAGACCTTGAGTTTTAGCCCTAAGCATGAAAACTGGCTGGCTGATGTTGGACCAATCATCAGGAGACCTTAAGTTCTGGTCTCCCCTTAGGTGTGAAAGCCAACTGGGTGACTTTGGACCAATCACCAGGAGACATGAGCTCTAGTCTAGTCCCACCTTAGGCATGAAAGCTGGCTGGGTGACTTTGGACCAATCGCCAGGGGACAGATATGCACCTTGCAAGACAGGGGTAGTTGGGCATCCAGCAAGAGAAGAAAAGTGTCCCAAATCATTGCAAAGAAGACCTCTCCTCCCTCCCCAATCATTTGCAAAGCAAGGACCCCCTCCTCCCTCCCCAATTATTTGCAAAGCAAGGACCCCCTCCTCCCTCCCCAATTATTTGCAAGGCAGGAACTCCCCCTCCTCCCATCCCAGGTCCTTGCAAAGCAGGGACCCCCTCTTCCCTCCCCAGTTATTTGCAAAGCAGGGACCTCCCCTCCCTCCCCAAAGTCTGACCCCTGGGAGAGAGGACCAATGCCCCCATCACCACCACCCCGCAAAAAAGGGGGGTAAAGGACAGAGCATGCGCATCCTCGGGGGCGGGGTGGTGGGGCACTCACATCTTCAGCTGCACGTTCAGGTCCAGATCGCAGCTATACACATAGTAGAACTTCTCCGTTTCCCCCATGGCGGCTGGTGCGCCAACCCTCCCGCTGCTCTGTCATCGGCAACCAGCTGATGCCTTCGCACGCCTCCCTCCCCCCGCGCCCTTCCCCAGCCGTCCAATCCGCGGCGGGAGGCGCTCCCGGGGGCGCGTCCTCATTGGAGCGCGCGCGCGCGCCCCGCCCACTCCAACGTCCGAGAAAGGGCAACGACAACCCTTTTCCTCGTTGCGGGGCGGCTTTCTTTTGCCCTACGCTAAGATGGCGAGCGGCGTTGTACGGAATAAGGGCGTGGCGGGGGCGGAGGGAGGGGAAAGATGGCCGCGCCCACAGGAAATGGACCAAGATGGCAGCGCCCTGTGGTTTTGTTTTTTTCCGTACAAAGAAGAATTTGGACCAAAAAAAAAAATGCGGTTTAATATACTGGGTGAGATGGAGTTTGTTTTCTTTTCGTCCGCAGATTTTTTTTTTTCTAAGTCGGTTTATGAACTTCGCACTTCCAGAAGCTTGGACGGTCTGAAGCAGTTGGGGGTGTGTGTGGGCGGGGGTGTTAAAATCTTTAAAAATAAATAAATATTATTTTATTCAAAGTTTTAAGAAGCAAGAGGAAAATGGAATAGAAACTAAAATAAACTAAGAAGGAAAAAAGAAAAAGGAATAACAGAGGAAGGGGAATTGAACGGTGTCGTGACCGCGAAAAGAGGTTCTGAGTCGGTGACTTTCATTAACAGCTCTTTATTTCTAATAGTTGAACCGAACCGCAAAAGGCAAAAAGCCTCCGGCTTTTATACCTTTTTCCGCGGCGGCCGCGGCCAATGGCAACGATTCAAGTCTCCCGCTCTTGGTTTGAACCAATCGCGGGAGACTTCAATCGGGCCAATCGGCGCGGCTCGCCTGGCCAATCAGAAATCCCCGCGCCTTAGCCAATCAAGGCGCAGGGATTTCGAGTAGTCCATTTTAATACATAACACCCCTCCCCTCTTGGTACGGTCCTTCACGTGGTGTAATCACGCAGGTAGGCGGGGCTCCGTCGGGTCCTAGTTGACCTGCGCAGCTCACTTCCTTGTTGTAACTCGGCCGGAGCGGTCATCTTTTTGGCTGCTCCTGGCTCTGTGAGAACCGGCTGGATGATCGGGCCGGTTCTCTCGCCGTGGCTCCCGCCTGGGCCTACCGGGTCGGTTGAGTCACGGATTTTGCCGCTCCCGCTTGGCTTCTCCGAGTCGGTAGAGTTGGCCGGACGGCTCTTCTCCGGATGGGACTCGCGAAGGCTGCGTTCTGGTGAGTTTTTAAATTTAATTTTCTCCCGTGTTTGTGTTACCGGGTATTCCCTCCCCCCTTGGTTCGTGTCTTGGGGGTTGAGGTCAGTCATTGCTCGAGACCGGAGCTGGTCGATATGTCGTTTCCAGGCTCGCCCATCGATGGTTTGGAGCCGGTACGACCGTGGGCCAGTGATTTGGGTTATGACGGCTGGGATCCATAGGGGGTCCCCCGTCATGTTTTTGGCGTAGACCAAGTCGCCTGGTTCAAAAGTCCGGTACCTGGAGCTTGAGTCCGGGGGTCGCTCCGGGTTATAGGTTGGGTGCAGACGATCGAGTGGGGACCGCAGCTTCCTGCCCATCAGGAGCTCTGCAGGGCTTTTGTTGGTTGTGGTATTGGGTGTGATGTGCTGTATGAAAAGTAGTCTGTTGATTTTTTCGTTGATCTCCCCGTGGTCCATTTTCCGGAGGGTCTTTTTTGTAAACTGGACCATCCGTTCCGCCCTACCGTTCGCCGCCGGATGCGCCGGTGCTGTTAATGCGTGGCGGATACCTTTCTCGGCCAGGAACCGTTCGAATTCGATGGATGTAAATTGGGGCCCGTTGTCTGAGACAATGACGTCTGGGAGGCCATGTGTGGAGAACAGTTTACACAGCTCTTTAATGACAGCCTCTGTGGTGGTGGTTTTCATGTCAGCCACCTCTAACCAATTTGAGTATGCATCGACTGTGATTAGAAAAGTGTGTCCATTTGTGGGGCCAGCAAAGTCTAAGTGAATTCTGGACCAGGGTCCCCGTGGTATTTCCCAGTCCCGGATAGGTGCTGTGGGTGGGCTGGATCTGGTTTCCTGACACCGGTGGCATTTGGCGACCCATGCTTCAATTTGTTTGTCCATCCCTGGCCACCAAGCGTAACTCCTGGCCAGGGCTTTTGTCCTGACGATGCCAGGATGACCCTCGTGTAACATCTCTAGGACCCTACTTTGCAATTTGCCTGGAATTACCACCCGATCACCCCACAGGATGCAACCTCTTAACAGTGAAAGTTCGGTCTGGCGCTGCCGGAATGTTTTAAAAGTCTCGTCAATGTCTCTTTCCGGCCAGCCTTTTTCTAATCAATGTAAGACTTGCGCCAATTGTTTGTCCCTAATGGTTTCCCTGGCAATATCAGATGCGGTTATGGGCAAACTCTCGATATTCAGGGTGTTTGTTGTTGGTGCGGGGTCAGGGTCAGAGTCCGGCAAGGGCGAGCGGCTTAAAGCGTCCGCGTGCGAAATTTTCTTACCTGGCTTGTGTAACAGTTCGTAGCTGTAGGCTGCCAGGAATTCAGACCATCTTGTCATGCGGGGCGACAAGATGTTTGGTGTAGCACGGTTCCCAGCGAGGATGCCCAATAGTGGTTTATGATCAGTGACTATTTTGAATGGGCGGCCGTACAGGTACTCGTGGAAACGCTTAACGGTGGCAACTATAGCCAAAGCTTCTTTGTCCAGCTGGCTATAGTTCCGTTCCGGTTTAGTCAGAGTTCTGGAAAAAAATGCGATAGGTGCTTCTCTCTGGTCTGGGAGGGTATGGCTGAGGACAGCGCCGACGCCGAAAGGTGATGCGTCGCAAGTGACAGCTAAGGGCAAAGTCTCACTGAATTGCATCAGGACGGCGTCGGAGGTGAGGAGGTCTTTGGTTTTCTGAAAGGCGGCTTGTTCTCGTCTCCCCCAAGTCCATGCTGCCCTCTTGTCTAGGAGTCTATGTAAGGGTTCCGCCGCCGTTGCCTTCTGAGGTAGGAAGACATTATAAAAATTTAGTAAGCCTAGGAATGCTTGTAGTTCTGTTTTGGACTTCGGGGTGGGGGCTTCCTTGATGGCTTTAACTTTTTTAGTTGTAGGGTGGATGCCCTGCCGGTCTAGGAGGTAACCCAAAAACTCTATTTGCTGTGTACAAAGTTGGCATTTCTCGCGTTTGACTTTAAGTCCTGTTTCTTTAAATTTTGTTAAGACTTGTCTTAATCGGTTTTCTAATTCGGCTTCGTTTGGCGCCGCTATTAGTACGTCATCGAAATAGGGCACCACCCCCTTGATGCCCTGTAGCAAACGTTCCATCAGGCTCTGGAAGATGCCTGGTGCCACGCTGACTCCAAATTGGAGTCTGTTACACTTGAAGGCCCCCCGGTGTGTCACAATTGTTTGGGCTTCTGCCGTTTCCTCGTCCACAGGCAGTTGCTGGTATGCCTGGGCGAGGTCGAGCTTGGCAAAAAAATTTCCCCCTCCCAGTGAGTGCAGTAAATGTTGCACTATTGGAACTGGGTAGGCGCTTTGCTGAAGCGCGTTGTTTAGGGTGGCCTTATAGTCCCCGCAGATTCTCATGGACCCGTCAGGCTTTACTGGGGTCACTATAGGGGTCTCCCATCTGGCGTGGTCTACCGGTTTTAATACCCCTTGTTTGACGAGTTTGTTGATCTGCTCGTCAATTTTTGGCTTTAAAGCAAAGGGCACCCTTCTAGGTTTAAGCCGCTTGGGGGGAACCCTTGGGTCTAAATCAAACGAGATAGGGGGCCCCTTGTACTTGCCCAAGCCTCCATCGAAGACCTCCTGGAACTCCTGGACTAGCTGCTGTTCCCAGGCTTCAATGGAGACTTGGTTGACACCTGTCAGCGCGATGTTCAGCGGGGCGAACCATTGCAGACCCAGTAGGCTCGGGCGGTCACGATCGACTATTGTGAGTGGCAGTTGTTCGGTGTGGCCTTTGTAGGTTATGTTAAAGTTCTTGGTGCCCACTACCGGAACGCGATTACCTTGGTAGTCTTTTATGATGATTTTCTGGGCAAGCACGTGTTTTCTTTGTAGGGTAGGCACTAGTTTTTTTATTTCGCGCCATGCAATCATGGAAAGGTAGGACCCGGAGTCCACTTCCATTTTGCATGGCCGACCTTCGATGTGGACTTCTACGTGTACCTTCCTGGCGCCGTCGGAGATGGCGTGGCCGATGGTCACCGTCTGGTGGGTTTCTTCTTTCCGCCGACCGTCGCCGCTTCTTTGAGGTCATTGCTTCTGGTCCCATCTTCCTGCTGGCTGGCGCTCTCTGGCTCTGGGCGGGGAGTTCTCTCTTCTTCTGTCCTGCTGTTCCCATCTTGGCGGGCTGCGGGTCTTTTTTTGGCGGCAAACTCGGGCGATGTGGCCCCTTCGGTCGCAATGCCTGCAGATAGCATCAAAGAAACGGCATTCAGACCTGGGGTGGTCGCCGCCGCACCCGGCGCAGTTGGTCCTCGACCTACGACTGTTTTGGCTTCGTTGGTTTCCGCGTCCCGTCTGCACGCGATGTATGTCCTCCTCATCATCTGACGTGCTGGAGGTTGACTGGTAGTCGCCGTAGTGTGCGGTTGCTTCGCTTCTTGCGTCGGCCGACCTCGCGGGGTTGTTGTTTCTGCCCTTCGCGTCGGATCTTCGCATGGTGTCTGCTGATGTGCGGGTTGCTTCTGCGGCTGCGGCTGCGGTGAGGGCATCGGCTAGGCTGATGTCGCCTTTGGCCATAAGTCGGCTCTGGAGTGTCGGATCCCACAATCCGAGTACGAAATGGTCTCTTATGAGACTATTCAATCCTTCAAACTCACAGAGTCCGCCTAGGTGCCTTAATTCGGCGACGAAGTCGCTCAGTTTTTCGTCTGGTCTCTGGTTTCTTCGGTAAAATTCATTTCGTCGTATTAGGATGGGGACCTCGGGGGCGTAATGGCGCCTCAGAATGGGTTCGAGGACGTCCCAATCCATGGCAGTCGCGTCTGCCGGTTTGGCCAATGCCTTGGCCATCTGGAAAACCTCTGGTCCACAATGCGTAAGGAAGACGGCGCGTTTTAGCGGGCCCGGGGCATCCTTCATGCCGGCACATTCCAGGTACATACGGAATCTATCCGAGTACGATTCCCAGTCCTCGGCGGCGGGGTTGAAGGGGGCGGGCGGTGCTATCTTCGCCATTTTGCTGTCGCTAGTTCTTAGATGGACACGGGGTTCGGTTCAGGGGCGAGATCCCACCCTCGTCGCCAGTGTCGTGACCGCGAAAAGAGGTTCTGAGTCGGTGACTTTCATTAACAGCTCTTTATTTGCAATAGTTGAACCGAACCGGCAAAAGGCAAAAAGCCTCCGGCTTTTATACCTTTTTCCGCGGCGGCCGCGGCCAATGGCAGCGATTCAAGTCTCCCGCTCTTGGTTTGAACCAATCGCGGGAGACTTCAATCGGGCCAATCGGCGCGGCTCGCCTGGCCAATCAGAAATCCCCGCGCCTTAGCCAATCAAGGCGCAGGGATTTCGAGTAGTCCATTTTAATACATAACAAACGGAATAGTTTTTAGTTAGTTAAAGAGAGAGACAGGATGGATAGATGCTAGAGATGGATGGATAGATAAAAGATGGATGGATGGATGATAGATGATAGATACATGATAGATAGATGATAGATGGATGATAGATAGATAAATGACAGATAGATAGCTCAGAAAGCTCAAACTGCCCAAGGAGCTGCTGATCCAGTTCTACAGAGGAATTACTGAGTCTATCATCTGCACCTCTATAACTGTCTGGTTTGGTTCTGCAACCCAACAGGGCAGACACAGACTTCAGAGAGTAATTAAGACTGCAGAAAAAACAATTACTACCAACCTGCCTTCCATCGAGGACCTGTATACTGCACAGGTCAAAAAGAGGGCTGTGAAAATATCTACAGATCCCTCACATCCCGGACATAAACTGTTTCAACTCCTTCCCTCAAGATAACACTATGGAGCACTGCATACCCGAACATCTAGACACAAGGACAGTTTTTCCCTGAAAGCCATCACTCTGCTAAACAAATAATTCCCTCAACACTGTCCAACTATTTACAAAGTCTGCATTACTATTACTATTAATCTGCTCATCACTCTTTATCACCCATCTCCTCTCACTTGTGACTGTATGACTGTAACTTTGTCGCTTGTATCCTTTCTATTGACTGTTTCCTAGTATGATTTGATTGCTTGTTGTATCCTATGATTATTATTAAATGTTGCATCTGATGATTCTTGACTCTTGATGGATGTATCTTTTCCTTTATGTACACTGAGAGCATTTGCACCAAGACAAATCCCTTGTGTGTCCAATCACACTTGGCCAATAAAGTATTCTATTCTATTTCAAAGCTACTTGGAAGGCAGTCCCTAACCCTAAATGATTGCATTATTAAGATTTTTGCATAGAAATTCTGGAGGTCTATGTGTTTCCTTGAACGTTTCATTGCTACAGAACCTAATTATTTTGTATATGTGTATGTATGTATTCATTTATTAAATTTATTTGCCACCCATCTTAACCACAGGGTGATTCTGGGCATTAAACAATAAAGAGGAATTTATAACAAAGCTGGACCTGCCTGCAGCTTTTTATTATGAAATATTATTATTCTACAAGGCAAACATTATGTAGCCCATGATGCAAATATGTTATTCTTCAACAAAGAAACAATTAATGACTTCTGAGATGGTCAAATATCTCGCCAAACACAGCTTGCATTGTTGAATAAATATTTCAGCAGCTAATTGCTAAACACCCCTCAACGTTAAGATAAAAGATAATGAATTCTGAGCTCTCCCTCCATGTTTTTATTGTGAAATGCTAAAATCGCACTGTAATAGAAAAATTGAAGCAATGCTTATGCTGTAAGTTCACAAATGCATTGTTACAGTCTCTGATTTTCCACACCGATGAGAGGTTGCTCGTGTGATATTATACTGAGCGTGGAACGTGAATGGAAAATAAGTATTGTGGACATGAATTGCTATTCAAATATTTGCTTTGCTTAGAAACATACAAGAAGAAAACCTGTGAGTAGAATCTTAACAAAGGTAAGCCGTGGGAAATTTAACCATGCCTTATGTCACATGGGGAGGAGAGAAAAAAAAAATTGGTAGTGAAGCTGCATCAAATATTTTTGATGAATCAGATTAGAAAGGCTGTGCTACAAACACATGGGTGGGATCAGATTTTTCTGCATTCTTTCCTTCCTTCCACCTTCCCTTCCTCCCTTCCTTGTTTCTTTTACCTTCCTTCCTTTCCCTTCCTTCTTTCTCCCTCCTTCATCCCTGCTTCCTGCCACCCTACCTTCTATAATCCTTCTCTCTCTCCCTTATTTCCTTCTCTCCTTCCTTCCCTTCTTCCTTTCTCCTTCCATACTCCTTGCTTCCTGTCACCCTCGCTCTCTTCTACTCTTCCTTCCTCCTCCCTCCTCTCCTGCCTCTTTTTCTTTCTTTCTCTCTTCTCTTCTCTTCTCTCCTCTCCTTTTTCATTTCATTTATTTCTTGTTCCTCCCTCCCTCCTTTCCTTCCTTTCCCTTCTTTCTTTATCCTTCCTTCTTCCCTCCATCTCTCCCTCCTCTCTCTCTTTCTCCCCTTCCTTCCTTTTTCATTTCATTTTATTTCTTGCTCCTCCTCCCTCCCTTCTTTCTTTCCTTTCTCTTTCTTTTTTCTCTCTCACTCCATCTCCACTTCCTTCCTCCCTCCCTTGCTCCCTCCCTTATTTATATTTATTTTAAAAAATCTATATAGTTTCCATGCTTCTAACCAACTCTGGATGACTCCCCATCAAAAGTTAAAACAGCTACATTTGAAATCTCAGAGACACTAATGCACAAAATCATTTGAACAAGTCTACAGTTCAACACACTCTCCCCCCTGAAAATAACAAACAATGTATAACTTGCCCTGAATTTATTTGGCCTGCTACATAAAGCTTCAGACCATTTGTACAAGTATCTAAGTGTGTATTTGGAAAGCAAAACCGGTGGTTGATGTCATTAAATCAAGAATCTGCAACTCCCTCTTGATCTATTTCGGCTGTGAAAATATCTTTCCTTCCAAGATAATCTGTAACTCTCTTCGACTTGCAAAAAAAAAGCCACAAATGTGGTTTCTACATTTGAGAAAGCCAACTGTATGTTTGTCTGTGATGATAAATTGATACAGATTTGCACGTACAAATGTTCTTTGTTTGGATGACTTGAGATAACAGTGCAAGTATTTTATATCTCCATCAAGGGTGACATTAATATCAACAGGATATTTTTTCCCATCAGACAGTTTTACACCTTCCAAATATTGGATCTCTGTGCACTATTTTATATGTATAGCTGGCCTTTTCTTAGGTTGGTTTCAAGAATAAAAGATCTCAGTCAAAAGTTATCTCTGGAAGAGAAAGTCTTCCATCAGCTTTGTGGCTTTTCACTTCCTTTTATTCTTTCTTTTCTATTCATACACATATAGTTTACATTAGGAAGATTTCTTTTGCATCTAATTATACCAATGCTGCCATAAAGAAGAGGAGGTCAATCTATTCTCCAAAGCACCTGAAGGCAGGACAAGAAGCAATGGATGGAAACTAACCAAGGAGAGAAGCAACTTAGAACTAAGGAGAATTTTCCTGAAAGTGAGAATAATTAATCTGTGGAGTAACTTGCCTCCAGAAGTTGTGGATGCTCCAAAACTGGGAGTTTTTTTTTTTTTTTTTAATAAAGTTTTATTTGGGTTTTCACACTACAAAATACAAGTAAAACATCTTTTTTGAAAATAGCATGGTCCCGAGTTGAACTTCTTTATACAGACACAAAACTCAATTTCACGTTCCTTTTTGTATTCTATTCCATATCTTATACTATTTTACATTTTCTAAATAGTTTTTCCCCTCTTTTAATTTCCAATCGAATTCTGCTTGGTACATTCTTATAATACACATTATATTCTTTAAAAAAAAAGAAAGACTGTAAATATATGTAATAAACCCTCATTCCATTCCAGTTCAGTTCTATCATTAATAATAATTAAAATCTTAACATCTTTAACACTTCTTTTCAATTAAATATCATAATTCCTTAAAATACATATAATCTCCATAATTAATTTTCCCTTATTTCTCTTCACATATGTTTTATAAATCATTAAATATACCTTTTGTTACATTTATTTATTGACAAGCATTCCACTGAATTACGATAGCTATTTCATCAAACGTTTTAATAATACATTGTTTCATATTTTCTAAAATTATTTCTGTTTCTAATATAACGATACTATCTTATGTACCTTTGCAGAATCCCTTTTTCCATTAAATTTCCACTCATTATCTCTAAATAGGCCCTGTTTCTCTATATATTGTTTCTGTCCTTTATAACTTTTTTTCCTTTCTTTCTTTCCTCTCATCTTCTCCCTCCCCTTTTTACCCCCTTATCTCTCTACTTCTAATTCTCTCTTCTGCATTTCCCTCTTCTGTTACTTTCTGATTTTATACTTATTTTTCACTCTAATTTTTTTTTAGTTGTTTTTCCCAATCTTAAACTTTCCATCCTCTTTCCCACCTTTCCTTCCCTCCCCCCATCTAAGATTAGTTGTTCATTAAAGATGGCTTCTTCTTTGTCGCAATCTTCTTGTTCTGCAGGCCTTTCTTGTTGTTTCTCATAATTCCAAATCTCCATTTCTAAAAACTGAAATACGAAGCCAAAAGAACCTCTCCCTCCTTGTGCATCTTCTTTATACTTTTAAAGTTCCATTTTCAGTTCTTCTAAAAGTGGGGAAATTTTAAACAGTTTTAAACAACCACCCAATTGATTTTAGTCATTCAAAACAATAACCAAGAATCCAGAAATCATCAAGTAATCTAGATAGTCACTAGTTATATCTTCTTTTTTTTTTTCGACTTTCTCTTCCTGGGGTTTTTGTTGTGATATTTCAGTTAGAATGTATCTTTTGGAAGTCTTGTTGAGATTTTGCTGTAAATTCTTTTTAATTCCAGGCAGTCTCCTCCCTTCCAGATCCTGCCCTTTTATTCTTTTTCTCTCCTTTCCTGTTTTCAAAGGCTTTTAATTATCCAGAAATCTTTATTATCCCTTTTTATTTTCAGCATTAAATGCTTATCGATGTCAAAGTGGATTTTTTTTTCCAATTTCTTGCTTAAGTCTCTTAGATGTCAGTATAGGAAAAGGAGAAAACCAAATCTTTTCCCTTTTTTTCTCTCCTTCACAGCTTAAAAATCTTTTTAGGGAACAATGTTATTGTTTTTTAATAGTCTCAATTCCAGGGGACCTTATTTGTTGCTTTTGCTGTTTGACCCGGTCAACCAAAACTTTCTCTTTTTATCTTCCTCCTGCACATTCTTTTCCAGTCAAGTTCTTCTTTGTGGTGGCCATTTCTGACCACCGCTGCAACCGCCTTTGAGAAAGGGAGTAATGGCCAGCTGGGGAGCAGAGATGTGGCTCTGCTCAACCCTGCAGGCAGTCTACGGGGTGGCTTAGCCCCGAAACCAGCTGGTTCAGGACGGTCCAGTGGTGAACACAGATTGAAGCCTCGCAGAGATGAGGTTTCAGTCTGTCACTGAAGAAGCTCAAACTGGAAGCTCCCAACCCTGGAAGTTTTTAAGAAGAGATTTGTCTGAAATGGTATAGGGTTTCCTGCCTAAACAGAGGGTTGGACTAGAAGACTTCCAAGATCCCTTCCAACTCTTCCATTCTATTCTCTCTCTTCAAGTGGAAAAAAGAGGCATTTTGACATTTATTGAACCTTGTCTGTTGACACTATAGGCATCAGGGTTCCAAGTAATAGATCCATTGCAAGCAAAAAGGGTCTGTCCAGCAATTTGAGAACTCATCAGAGAAATTTCCCATTGTGACATCCTGCCCCTATATACTTGCCTCTAGGGTTACAATCAAATCAGAATAACAGATTTGGAAGGGATTTTGGATATCTTTCAGTCCAACCCTCTGCACAGGCAGAAACCCCTATACCACTTCAGACAAATGGTTATCCAATCTTCTTAAAAACCTCCAGTGTTGGAGCATTTATAACTTCTGGAGGTAAGTTGTTCCGATGATTAATTGTTCTGTCAGGAAATTTCTTCTTAGTTCTGAGTTGCTTCTCTCCTTGATTAGTCTCCATCCATTGCTTCTTGTTCTGTACGGACATTAACATACTTGGAAGCGCCGCACTGTGGTTGGCCAAAGTGCACGGTGATCTCATTGGCCAAGCAGGCCGTGCTGATTGGCCTATAACGAATCTCCCGTGATTGGTGGAAACTAATCGCGGAAGATTCAAAGCGGTGCCATTGGCTGTGGCCGCCGCGGCTAGAGAATAAAAGCCGCAGCTTTTCCCTTTAAACCCCGAGCCGATCTAGGGACCAAATAAAGAGCTGAAACTAAGTCAATGGCTCCGAGTCTCCTTTCCCACGACGGACACGACACTGGCGACGAAGGTGGGATCCCGAGACTAACCCCATCAAGCACGGGTCCTGAGGAAACGAGACCAACAAGATGGCCAGCATCGCACCGCCCACACCCTTCAACCCAGCTACCAAGGACTGGGAATCATAAACAGACCGATTCCTAATTTTCCTTGAAAGTAGCAACTTGAAGGATGCAACCGGGCAGAAGAAAAGAGCCGTCTTCCTAACACACTGCGGGCCCGCAGTGTTCAAGATGGCTAAAACCCTCGCAAAACCCGGGGACATGAAGGAGATGGACTGGGCCGACCTCGAACCATTGCTCCGAAACCACTATGCCCCCGCCGTGCCCACCCTCATCAGGCGGCACGATTTCTACCAGCGGGACCAGAGATCGGGTGAGAGCATCAGCGACTTTGTGGCTGAGCTGCGGAGCCTAGGGGGCATGTGCGGGTTCTTGGACATGGACGAGGCTTTGTGGGACTGTGTTGTGCTCGGACTCAGAGACCCAGTCCTACAAAGCCGGCTGATGGCAAAAGGCGACAATGCTCTCACCGACGCCCTCGCTGAAGCCACCGCAGCCAAGGCAACCTGGAAATCGGCGAATCGAATGCGGAAACCGGACACCAGGGAACTCACAGCAACCACCGAGATGGGCCGGGCGACCGAGGCTCATCCAGAAGCAAGCCACCGGGAGACCACCACCCACCATGGTGACTTCCACTCCACCTCCGACACCACGGACGAGGAAGAAGAAATACATCGGCTCCAGTCGGGATGAGATCGGCACGATCGGCGAAGTCGTAAGTCGGAGACCACTTGTGCCGGGTGCGGAGGCGACCACCCTCGATCGGAGTGCCAGTTTTTCGATGCGATTTGCCAGCACTGCGATAAAAAAGGTCACATCGCCCGAGTCTGCCGACTGAGAAAAGCCTACAGCCTCCGTCGGCGAAACTACAGCAACAGGAGACGAGACGGCACCCCCCCCCCCTAGGGCCAGAGACCGCCAAGCCGAAAATAGCTGGAACCGAGACGGACGGAACCGACGAAGTGGCGAAAACCTGCAGAAAGAGGAAACCCACCAGATTGTCGTCATCGGCCACTCATCCACCACAGACACCCGGAAGGTGTATGTAGAAGTGGGCATCAAAGGCGAACCATGCAAAATGGAGGTGGACTCCGGGTCCTACCTCTCCATGGTTGCCTGGCGAGAAATCAGGTGGTTGGTGCCGGAAATCCACAAGAGGAGGTTGGAAACCCAGAAACTAATCCTCAGAGACTACCAGGGGAACCGCATCCCTGTAGTCGGAACCAGACACTTCGAGGTAACCTTCAAGGGCCATTCAGCAAAACTTCCCCTGACGATCGTGGACCGAGACCGCCCCAGCCTTTTGGGGCTACAGTGGTTCGCACCACTCGGGATCAAGGTTACGGGCTTCGACCACGTCGCAGTTGCCGACTGGAAGGAGCAACTGCACAGGACTTCCGGGAAGTGTTCGATGGCACCCTAGGCAAGTACCGAGGGCCCCCTATCTCCTTCAGCCTAGACCCCAGCATTCCCCCAATACGCCTAAAACCATGGCGGGTACCTTTTGCACTCTGGCCCAAAATCGATGAGCAAATTGACTAGCTCATGAAACAAAGGGTCCTACAACCAATCGATCACACCCGGTGGGAGACCCCCATAGTCACCCCAGTCAAGCCCGATGGGTCGGTGAGAATCTGCGGGGACTATAAGGCCACCCTAAACTGTGCCTTACAACAAAGTGCCTACCCCGTCCCAGTAGTGCAGCACCTTCTACACTCACTGGGGGGGGGGCAAGGTCTTTGCGAAGCTCGACCTGGCGCAAGCCTATCAACAGTTTCCGGTCAACGCAGAAACCGCCGAGGCGCAGACCATAGTCACCCACCGGGGAGAATTTTGCTGTAACAGAGTCCAGTTTGGAGTCAGCGTGGCTTTCCAGAGCCTCATGGAGAGACTCTTGCAAGGAATTAAGGGGGTGGTGCCCTACTTCAATGATGTACTAGTGTCAGCGGCCAACCAAAAAGAACTAGAGGGTTGTTTAAGGGAGGTACTAACCAAATTCAAAGAGCTAAAGGTGAAAAAAGAGAAATGCCAGCTGTACACAGAATGGGTCAAGTTCCTGGGATACCTCCTCGACCGACAGGGCATCCACCCAACCGCAGAAAAAATCAGAGCCATTAAAGAAGCCCCAACACCACAGAATAAAACAGAACTGCAGGCATTTCTGGGACTGCTTAATTTTTATAATGTCTTCCTGCCCCAAAAGGCGACTGCGGCGGAGCCTTTGCATAGGCTTTTGGACAAGGCAGCCACATGGACTTGGGGGAAATGTGAGGAAGCCGCCTTCAGCAAAACCAAGGACCTGCTCACCTCGGATGCCGTCCTAATCCAATACAACGAGACCCTACACTAGCCGTCACATGCGACGCCTCACCTTTTGGCATTGGCGCCGTCCTCAGCCACATGCTCCCCAACAGAAAAGAAGCACCCATCACCTTCTTTTCAAGGACACTCACCAAACCGGAGAGAAATTACAGTCAACTGGACAAAGTGGTCCTGGCTATCGTTGCCACAGTGAAGAGGTTCCATGATTACCTCTACGGCCGCATGTTTACCATCATCACCGACCACAAGCCGCTGCTGGGAATCCTGGCAGGGAACAGGGCCACCTTGAACATTCATCCCCTAGAATGACAAGGTCGTCCAAATTCCTTGTCAGCTACAGCTACCGGCTCACACACCGACCCGGTAAGACAATCACCCACGCAGACGCCCTGAGCCGCACGCCGTTACCTGACCTAGACACCGACCCAACACCCACGACAGCCACCCTCAGCATAAAGACTCTGCCCGATCTACCCATAACCGCATCAGACATTGCCCGCGAGACAAATAAAGACAAACATCTGGCGCGGGTGTTACATTGGGGAGAAAAGGGGTGGCTGGAAAGAGACGACGAAAAAGCATTCAGGACATTCCGGAACCGGCAAACAGAACTCTCATTACAAAATGGTTGTGTACTTTGGGGGAAAAGAGTTGTTATTCTGGAAAGGTTACAAGGGAAGGTATTGGAGTTATTACACGAAGGGCACCCTGGCATAGTTAGAACAAAAGCCCTGGCAAGGAGTTACGACTGGTGGCCAGGGATGGACAAGCAAATCGAGACCTGGGTGGCAAAATGCAAACGCTGCCAAGAAACCAGACCGAGTCCCCCCGCAGCACCAATCCTAGAATGGGAAACCCCCAAGGGCCCATGGTCCAGGATCCACGTAGATTTTGCCGGGCCCACGAAAGGACATATATTCCTTATCACGGTAGATGCTTACTCCAACTGGTTGGAGGTAAGCAACATGAAAACCACCACCACAGAAGCCGTGACCAAGGAACTCAGCAAGCTGTTCGCAACCCATGGCCTCCCAGATGTCATCGTGTCGAACAACGGGCCCCAATTCCCCATGGTTGGGTCCTGCCGAGTCCGAGTCTCCTTCAAGAAGCATACAGCGTACTTACCTCTAACGATCATTGATAGAGATAGGCCTAGTCTATTAGGCCTCCAATGGTTCGCGCCACTCGGCATTGAAGTGGCCGGCGTGAACCGAGTTGGTGGTTGTGAGTGGGAGGAAGACCTTATTTCTGAGTTCAGCGACGTCTTCGCGGACCGTTTAGGTGAGTATAAGGGGACCCCAATCTCATTTAGTCTAGATCAAAAGGTAGCCCCAATTCCCTTGAAGCCCCGTCGAGTTCCATTCGCTCTTAAAGCTAAGATCGACGAACAACTCGACAAGCTAATTGCTCAAGGGGTGTTGAAGCCCATCGATCACTCTCCATGGGAAACCCCTATTGTAACACCCATTAAGCCAGACGGGTCAATCTGAATTTGTGGGGATTACCGGGCCACTTTGAACCACGCCCTACAGCAGAATGCGTATCCAGTTCCGGTGGTGCAGCACCTCCTCCACTCCTTGGGGGGCGGAAAGGTTTTCGCTAAATTAGATTTAGCTCAAGCTTATCAACAACTACCAGTGGATGAAAAGACGGCTCAGGCCCAAACAATTGTAACGCACAGAGGTGCTTTTAAATGTACTCGATTGCAATTTGGGGTTAGTGTAGCCCCGGGGATATTCCAAAGCCTCATGGAAAGGTTGTTACAGGGAATCAAGGGCATGGTTACGTATTTTGATGACGTATTAATTGCAGCCCCTCCCAAAAAAATCTTGCAGGATCATTTGAAATGTGTTCTTAAAAAATTCCAAGAGGCAGGACTTAAGGTGAAAAAAAAAAATGTCACTTATATACTGACAGTGTTGAGTTTCTAGGGTATCGGATTGATAGCCAGGGCATTCACCCTACCGAAAATAAATTAAAGGTGATAAAAAATGCTCCCAGGCCACGTAACAAGGCCGATCTCCAGGCATTCTTAGGCCTCATTAATTTCTATAATGTATTTTTACCACACAAGGCGACTGTCGCTGAACCGTTACACCAGTTATTAGATAAAAAAGCATTGTGGGTATGGGGTTACCGGGAAGAACAAGCGTTCCGGAATGTTAAAAAATTGCTCACATCTGACTCTGTACTTATGCAGTATAACGAGACTTTACCACTAGTTATAACCTGAGATGCCTTGCCCTTCAGGGTGGGTGCCATTTTGAGTCATGTACTGCCTAATGGGAACGAAGTCCCTGTTGCATACTTTTCGAAGACTCTTTCACAAGCAGAGCGGAACTATGGACAAATTGATAAAGAAGCTCTCGCAATCGTTTCAGCTCTAAAGAAATTTCATGAATATGTGTATGGAAGGACATTTACCATTATAACTGACCACAAACCATTGCTAGGGATAATAGCTGGGGACAAGCCAACCCTCTACATATTATCCCCTAGAATGACCCGATGGTCAGAATTCCTAGCTGCTTATAATTATCACCTGCAATATCGCCCGGGGAAAGCCATTCCCCACGCCGACGCATTAAGCCGAGCACCGCTTCCAGAGACTCTCGACGATCCAGCACCAACGGCAACCACGTTGCAGATCGAAACACTGAACTCGCCACCTATGACCGCCCGAGACATTGCGTGAGAAACCAAACGAGACCACACCCTAGCTCGAGTCCTAGGCTGGGTAGAACGTGGATGGCCATTGGATCAAGACCCAGATGACTTCGCGCCGTTTAAAGCAAGACAGACTGAACTTTTTTCCCAAAAAGGCTGTGTCATCTGGGGCAATAGAGTCGTTGTCCCAGAACGACTCCGGAAGATGCTGCTACAAATTCTGCACGAGGGCCACCCCGGCATTGTGCGGATGAAAGCACTTGCACGAAGCTATGCATGGTGGCCGGGCATGGACCGGCAAATCGAGCAGTGGGTCAAAGCGTGTAACAATTGCCAACAAGCCAGCAATGCCCCACCAATACCATGCCTACTGAATGGGAGACGCCACGTGGACCCTGGTCCAGAATCCACCTGGATTTCGCGGGGCCAACCAAAGGATATACCTTCCTGCTGACAGTTGACGCATACTCCAATTGGTTAGAAATTCATCGTATGACGGCCACAACTTCCGAGGCAGTGATTAAGATCCTAAATAGACTCTTTGCAACCCACGGATTGCCTGACGTCCTGGTGTCCGATAACAGGCCACAGTTCACGGCATTGATATTCGAGCAGTACCTCTCTGACCGCGGCATCTGCCATGCGCTCACCTCGCCTGCGCACCTTGCGACCAATGGCCGAGCGGAACGCATGGTCCAATTTGTTAAAAAGACTTTGCAAAAAATGGACTATGACAATATCGATGACAAAGTCAACCAAATTCTCTTTCTGCAACACATAACTCCACATATCGTCACCGGCAGAACTTCCGCGGAACTACTGATGGGACGAAGACTCCGTTCCCACCTCGACCGGTTGCACCCTGCTTACGAACCGGAAAAGCCAATAGGATCCAGTGGCCGCTATCACACTTTCCAGGTAGAAGACCGCATTTACGCATGAAACTTATCAGGCGATCCGTTATGGATAGAGGCAACGGTAGTACGAGTGACCAGCCCCAAATCCTACGTCGTGAAATGCTGTGACAATAGACTGTGGAAACAGCATATCGACCAATTACGGTCACGACTCACAATGGCCAGTCAACAACTCCCCCATGACCAAACCGAGGGGGGGGAGGTACAGAAGAAGATGATGTTCCAGGGAACCTGCTCGAAGGGAGCGACGAATTAAGTGAGACTCAGGAAATGGAGCAGGAAGGAGAATTGTTTGCACCGCAAAAAATTGCACCTGAGCAAGAAGCAGAGACACTGCCAAACAACAATCTACCTCAACAGGATTGCAATCAACCAGTCCAACGGAAATCCGAAAGACTTAAAAGACAACTGTCCTATTTAAAGGATTATATAACTACACCATAATTAAGAAGTCAGGGGGAAGGGGTGTTGTGTATGTACCATAGTTAATAAAGTATGAGCTTGAGGTAAAGTGCAGGGTTCTGGCCCTGCACTTCTGATTGGTTGTTAGGCGGCCGGATCGGATTGGTTAGTTCTTAGGAATCCGATTGGCCCTTAACAGAGGATTATTATTGGTTTAAAGAGCTAGCGTTCATAGCTCGCTATTGGACAATTCTCACAAAGGTTGCCTATATAAGGCAGAGTTCACTATGTGTTCACTATATAAGGTTGCCTATATAAGGCAGAGTTCACTGTTATTGTTTTGAGAAGTCACCATGCAATAAAGAGCTGAAAGTTCACATTCAAAGACTGTCTCCATTTACTCCAACCCATGTCCAAGTACTTAACACATACCAAGAGGGGAGGGGTGTTCTGTATGGACATTAACATACTTGGAAGCACCGCGTTGTGATTGGCCAAAGCGCACGGTGATCTCATTGGCCAAGCAGGCTGCGCTGATTGGCCCGTAACGAATCTCCCGCGATTGGTGGAAACTAATCACGGGAGATTCAAAGCGGTGCCATTGGCCACGGCCGCCACGGCTAGAGAATAAAAGCCGCGGCTTTTCCCTTTAAACCCCTAGCCAATCTAGGGACCTAATAAAGAGCTGAAACTAAGTCACTGGCTCTGAGTCTCCTTTCCCGCAACAGACACAACACTTCTTGTCCTGCCTTCAGGTGCTTTAGAAAATAGATTGACTTCCTCTTCTTTCTGGCAGCCCCTCAAATATTGGAACACTGCAATCATGTCACCTTAGTGTCCTTCTTTTAGTTAAAGTAGACATAACCAATTCCTGTAACTATTCTTCCTATGTTTTAGCCACCACCCCTTAATCAGATCCAAATCAAAATGAGTAATGACTATTAATATGTAAAGCAAGGATGGCTGGCTCAGGAATTTTTGGAGTTGAAGCCAACACATCTTAAAGTTGCCAAGTTTGAAGACCCTTGATCTAAAACATAGGAGAAAAAGATATTGAAGTAATTTTTGACTGGGAAAGAAAAAAAGAGAGGAGCTAATATTCCCCATAAATAAGGTTTATGTCTCTCTCTCTCTCTCTCTTTCTGCCTCTGTCTCTCTGTCTCTATCTGACTCTGTGTGTGTGTGTGTGTGTCTGTCTGTCTGTCTGTCTCTCTCTCTCTGTTTCTCTCTCTGTTTTTTTTTCTCTCTCTCTCTGTCTCTCTACCTCTTTCTGCCTCTGTCTCTCTGTCTCTATCTGACTCTGTGTGTGTGTGTGTGTGTGTCTGTCTGTCTCTCTCTCTCTCTGTTTCTCTCTCTGTTTTTTTTTCTTCTCTCTCTCTGTCTCTCTACCTCTCCTTCCCTCCCTCCCTCCAGGGAATACCAGATCTAGAGTGCAAAAATTTCAGAGACCATAGGAGGGCAGGAGAGAGAAACTCAAATGTTGTCTCTTTGCTGCTACCTGGTGGTTATGTGCATCTTTGCAATCTCGATCTTGCATTTCTGTAAGAGAGCAGAAAGCAGAGCAACCAAACATGACAGATAAAATACACATAGTCCTTGATTTACGGACAATTGCCAGGCTCAAGTTATGATCATAAATCAAGAACTACCTTTATGAATCTGCTTAAAAGAAATGTTAACATTCAAATATCAGAATATCTGGACTATCCAGCAAAATTCCGAGAAGGTAGGCTACTCTTTTTATATATTCTGAAGATCAGGCATGAAAAGAAATATTGGGGTTATATGTTTGGGTGAGAAGAGCTTTTCAGAGGATACTTCCTCCACTGGAAAGGATGGGGGTCCATTCCCCAGAGACAAAGCCTGATGGCTTTTGTAAAGCTAATGACATGAGAAAATTCAAATTGCATGGCTTAACATTGACTTAAACCTCCTACATCTAATCATCTCAACTGGGTATTCAGTTCCTAATCCAAGTCATTAATCTCCTGTGCACGCCTTCACTTATTATTGAAAAGTCTGTATTATTCTGTGGGCTGTAAAGAAGAAAAAAGTGCTAAGAAGATTGATACTTAACGGAATGTTTTCTTAAGAGTCCTGGGGGGGGGAGGAGGAGGAGGAGGAGGAGGAGGAGGAGGAGGAGGAGGAAGGAAGGAAGGAGAAAGAAGAAGAAGAAGAGGGAGGAGGAGGGGGGAGGAAGAAGAAGAAAGGGGGGAGGAGGAGGAGGAGGAGGAGAGGAGGAGGAGGAAGAAGAGGAGGAGGAAAGAAGAAAGAAAAGGAAGAGGAGGAAGAAGAAGAGGGAGGAGGAGGAAGGAAGGCGAGAAGAAGAGGAGGAGAAGGAGGAGGAAGAAGAGGGAGGAGGAGGAAGGAGGAGAAGGAGGAGAAGAAGAGGAGGAGGAGGAGGAAGAAGAAGAGGAGGAGGAAGAGAGGAGGAGGAGGGGGAGAAGAGGGAGGAGGAGGAGGAAGAAGTGGTTTTGTGATTTATACATTATTTATTCT
Organism: Hydrophis major; assembly: GCA_033807585.1. Taxonomy (NCBI): domain Eukaryota; kingdom Metazoa; phylum Chordata; class Lepidosauria; order Squamata; family Elapidae; genus Hydrophis; species Hydrophis major. The sequence goes on from CM066329.1 coordinate 373,359,776, forward strand.
ACTCATTTATTTAAAACATTTATAAAGCCTCCCATCTTTTCACCAACTCTGGGTGCCAACCCCCCATCAAAAGTTAAAACAGCATGAAAGCCACAATATGAAACTATGAAACCCAAACACATTAAGAAAGTCATGTTGGTGTCTTTGCTCAAATCTCCATACCTCCTAGGCATAATTTTGCAAACAAGAAATATTTGGAAGTGGATGCTGGTGAATATCCAAAATGTTTTGTCCATTCAGTTAACAACCCAGTCAAACACTGTCCGGTTTTGAAAAGAAATCTGTGATGGATTTTTTTTCATTCACAAACAATTCCTTTCCCCCTCCCTCCCTTCTTTCCTCATTTAATTATTTATCGTTTATAATCCTCACCACTGAGAAGAGACTGGAGGAACTGGGGAAAAACTGAGAGCTTCAAAGCTTTTAATCTTCATCAATGCAAGTAGTAGAAGCAATTGTAAACTCATTAAGATTTTTAAGAAGTATATTAATTTGGAAAAGGAATTGTGGCAGGCATCTTTAAAGAAGGCTTTCCTGCTACTTGGTTCGGCACCATAAATAAATAAATCAACAATAAATTTTACATGTTGAAATGCCAGTTGTCCATGCTTGAAAAACGAATGCACTAATTAAAAATCAGCACAATTATCTGACTATTATTTTTTATTTTTTTTAAAAAAAACAGCATTATTCCATTAAGACATCATCTATACCAAAAGATTTCTGAAAGGCATATTCAGGGGTTGATCACTAGATGGAGACAAAGCACAAGAATTGGGAACTTTTCCACCCAATATTGATGCTTTAAAGTTATTTTTAAAAAGGCATTCTGGAAGAGGATTGGAAGATATTTTTTCAAACTGAACTAAGAATGGGGGAAGAAATTGACATAAACACAGAACTAAACCTCTTTTTATTTGTTTTAAACTTCAAAAGAAAAATGGACATCTTGAAAAATATTCCTGAGACAGAAACAAATTGATGAGGCATTTCGTAGTCATCCCAGTACAGAGGCAAATGTATACCTTGAATTTATATCCCATTCCCTGATTTGCAAGTCTCTGTTTATTCCACATAACAGACATTGGTGTTAATTCATACAGTATTGTGCTCTGATATTATATCTCTTGTTGGATCAGCAGGCTAGAAGTTATGAGACTGTGAGTTCTAATCTTGCCGTAGGAATGAAAGCCAGCTGAGTGACCTTACACCAATCACCAGCATTGAATTCTATGACTGTAAGTTCAAGTCTTGTCTTAGACATTAAAACCAGTTACATGATTTTGGGCCAATCACCAGGAGACTGTGAGTTCTAGTCCCACTTTAGCCGTAAAAGCAGGACCTGTGATTTTGCACCAATCATTCCCTTTTAATGGCTAAAATGAGATGATGATCTATATCCATATACTAATGCCTTAACTCAAACCAGTCCATTTTTGTTGTAGAATAAAGATTGCAGAACAGCCTTTTCAGTTTGGCACTCTGCTATTGTGGTCTCTGAGGCTGGATGTTTCGGTACCTAGAGGATAAACTGAACAGAAGAAGAAATGCCTGGAGGATAGCGGTGACATTTGGCATGCATTTGATGAGGATCTCGTAGCATGTTTTATTTATAAATTTCTCCTCCAGAAATTGTCACTTTATCTCTAGTCATCTCAGTTTGCAAGATCCGGACACACTCTTAGAAATAGAGCTGGATTTAGGCTGTTGCACTACTTTTATTTGGACATTTAACTGAATTTGGATGCAGCAAAGCAAGGATATATACTATGATGCTCCCATTCCCCGATTTTCTTCATATAAGGTAGTCCTTGACTTACAACTAAAATTGAGCCCCAAATTTCCATTGCTAAATAAGACAGTTGTCATATGAATTTTTGCTCCATTTTACAACCTCTCATGTTAAGTGAATCCCTGCAAACGGTTAAGTTAATAACAAGGTTGTTAAGTGAAACTGGCTTCCCCATGGACTTTTCTTGTCAGAAGGTCGCAAAAGGAGGGCCGTGTGACACAGCAACGGTCATAAGTATGAACCAGCTGCCAAGCATCTGAATTTTGATCATGTGACCCTGGGGATGCTGCAATAGTCATAAGTGTGAAAAACATTGAAAAGACACTTTTGTGCTACTGTAACTTCAAACGGTCACTATATGAATGGTTGTAAGTCAAGGACTACCTGCGAGGTGGCTTAAGGTAAGAGGGACAGGTCTAAACTAACTTTAATACAGAAGAAAGTACTGCAAGCTTGCGGCTGATTTGGGGCTGACCATTTTCAGGACAAGTCGGGTCCATAATTGATATGCAAGAGCGCTGAATATCTCTGGCTGGCATGTAGGATGTGAGCAAAGGTTCGTTCTCCAAGCTTGTGCGTTGGTTTCTGAAGTTGGTTTCATTACCAAGCTAGGTAACATTTTCAGCAGCATTTAGAGGATGTCAGTGTCTGCATTCTTCTGCTTATAAGGGCTTCATGGGGTCAGTAGGTTGGATGATGGGGAGGTCATGTCATGTGAGGATCTTGGGATGGAACAGGTGTGAATCACATCGAGAGTCTGTTTGGTTCACCACCAGCAGGTGTGAATGGCTGGGGTCTCAGAGAGCGAGGACTCGGATGAGGGGCCTGTGGGTGATGCGGGGATGGGGCCAGGACCATCAGGGAGTGGAGTGCTGCCTTCGGAGATTGTGGAGGCTGGCAGCAGCGATGAAGAGGTTCCCGAGGAGCCTGTGTCCAGTGCGTGTGCGCGCAGGGCTGCTCGAAGGAAAAAGCATCTGCAGCAGCACGGGCAACTTGGGAGTAAGGCTGCAAGGTAATGGCCCCTCCCTCAAGAGATAAAAGCCAGCTGAGAAACCGGAGTTCTTTGCAGGAAGCAAAGAAGTTTTTGCACTCAAGCCTTGTGGACATTCAGAATATCTTGGTTGATATTTGGAGATTCTTTGTGGTTGAAATATTTCTTAGTAACTTTATCTAGTGTTCTTGGCAGCCTTGCACAACCTTGGCAAGGCTTGTTCTTATCTGAGACAATTAGTTTGAAACAGCCTTTTAACCAGGAAGGAACGGAATTTGTAAAGAATCATTAAACAGTTTTGCTGTTACCTCTGTTTCATGTTTGTTTCCTTGGAACAAGGTTTGGGTCAGAAGAGGGTCTTGTGGGTCTTGTGATGGATCATGTGAGGGGTCAAGGGTAGGTCATGTCAAGGGAGGGACTTGTAATGGGTCTTGTGATGAAGAGGTCACATCAGGTTAGGAGGTGAAATGCTGGTGGGGGGGGTTGCATGGATTAGTTGAAGGTAGGTGCTGTCGCTAGTTGGTTGTGTGGTTGATTTGAGTTCGCAGGGATTTGTGGCTAGTTGCAGGTTGATGCATCTCTTGATGGAATTACCTGTGGAATCCCAGGCTTGGGGTGCCCTTACCTGACCCATCACTAACACTAGACCCATCACAAGATTCTCACCTGATGTGACCCTCCTGTTGCAAGACCTACTCACCACACAAAGCCATTTTAAGCAGAAGAATATCAACACCGACATTCTCTTAATTCTTTTGCTGAAGGTGTGACCTACCCGGGTAATGAAATATTCAGAAGCCAACCCACAAATTCGGAGAACAAACCTCCATTCCAACAATTCACATTCTGCTTCTTCAACTCAATTTCCAAGCAGAAAGGATAAGTTTTATGCCAACTTGCTTCTTCGTATTTCAAATTATGACCGGCCACAATACCAACGAGGCATCTAATTACAGGAACATGGTCAGCATCTATTTTATGATTTTGGCTTGGTTTATAGTGCTGATCGTGGAACTTCAATAAAGATTTTGACTGTGCCGCTGGACAGCCATTAGATGGCAGGAAAGATACATTATGAGTATTATATACACAACAACGTGAAATCACAGCTGCCGCTTCTTTAGCTGTGTTGGCCTTTGTGTGCATCAAATTCTTTTCAGGTTCCTAGGATGTTATAATGCATTGGCATAGCAAGTATGCAGACCCAAGCAGCATGGCCTTTTTGGAAATTTTGTCAATGTACAGATGGAGAAGGAGGAGAAGGAGGAAGAGGAAGAGAACTGCGGGGTTCCTTGGTGCTCTATGAGTTTGGTTGTTTTCTTGCAGATATTTTATTATCCAACTAATTACTGTATTTTTCGGAGTATAAGACACTCTGAAGTATAACACGCACCTAGCTTTTGGGGTGGAAAACAAGAAAAAAAAATTCTGCCTTTGCCTCCCAACAATGTGCCTCCTTACAGCAAACAGCCTGTTTCAGCTTCAGCAAAGCCTGATGAGCACAAGTCAGTTGGATCGGCCTCCCAACCATCAGCTCTTTCAGGCTGCAGGAATCTCCATCGCCGATTGCTGCCTCCACAGGCCTATTTTCAGCTCCCCACATTCTATTTTCGGCCTCCGCGCACTCCGTTTTTGGCCTCCGTATGCCCCGTTTTCAGCCCATTCCGGGTGATGGGGATCGGAACGGGGAGAAAATGAGGCACACGGAGGCCAAAAATAGAAATGGGGTGCGCGGAGGCAGCAATCGGCGATGGAGATTCCTGCAGCCTGAAACAGCTGATGGTCGGGAGGCAGATCCAAACAAGAACCAGCTGCTTGTTCTAATCAGGCTGTATTGAAGTTGACCAGGCTGTTTGCTGCTTGCTGCAAGGAGGCAAACGGCTGGGAGGCAGAGGCTGAAGGGCGGAGGCTGGTGGGTGGGCGGGCTGTATAAGATGCACAGACATTTCCACCCACTTTTGGGAGTGGAAAAAATGTGTCTTATACTCTGAAAAATATGGTAATCAGTGTTAGAAGGTTTGTGGAGTGGATGAGGATGAGGAGGAGGAGGAGGGGCTGTGGGTTTCCTGGTACTCCCTGAGCTTCATTGTTTTCTTGAAGATATTTCATTACCCAACTAGGTAACTTCATCAGTATTAGAAGGGAGTGGGGTGTGTGGAGAGGAGGAGGAAGAGGAAAAGGAGAGCTGTGGGGTTCCTGGGTATTCTCTGAGCTTTGCTGTTTTCTTGGGAATGGGGTTTCCTCTCTCTATATATAAAATTTGTTCCACCGAGAACAAACCCCACTTCTTTCTAGCACTGATGATGTTACCTAGTTGGGTAATAAGATGTCTGCAATAAAATAAGCAAACTCAGAGAGCACCAAGGACCCCACAGGAAACAACAACCTAATCAAGGAAACTCCCCCCCCCCCAGAACATTCCCACCAACACCAACAGGGCAACCACTGGTATACAAACAGAGAGCAACCTCTACTCCCTTCTAGCACTGATGATGTTACCTAGTTGGGTAATGAAACGTCTGCAAGAAAACAACCAAGCTCAGAGAGCACCAAGGACCATAGAACTACAACAACTGATGTTTGTCAAGCATGTTTGAGAAAACAAGTATAAGTACGAACATAACATATAAACCTGTAAGTATAAGCAGGTATAAATATATACATAGTAAATGAATATGAATAAATGGGAACAGTAGGACAGGGACGGTAGGCACACTGGTGTGCTTATGCACGCCCCCTCTCAGGAATGGAGTGAGGTCGACGGTAGACAGTTTAATGTTAAAGTTTTGGGGTTTGAGGATGTAAGAACAGAGTCAGGTAATGAGTTCGAGGCACTGACCACTCTGTTGCTGAAGTCATATTTTCTGCGTGCGAGTTTGGAGCGGTTTACTTTGAGTTTATTTCTATGGTTTGCCCGTGTATTATTGCAGTTGAAGCTGAAGTCGTCATTGACAGGTAGGACGTTGTAGCAGACAATTTTGTGTACTAAGCTTAGATCAGACCGTAGGCGACCATAGTTCTAGGTTGTCCAGGTCCAAAATTCCAAGCCTGGTAGGATAACGTATTCTATAGCAAGCTAAGGAGTGGAGTAGTCTTCTTGTGAAATACCTCTGGACTCGCTCAATTGTATTAATGTCCGTTAGACAGTATGGATTCCAGGCAGATGAGCTGTATTTGAGAATTGGTCTGGCAAAGGTTTTGCATGCCCTGGTTTGCAGTTCAATGTTACTGGATGTTGTGATATATTAAGTCTATTGTGAATAGACTTAATGGCACTAGGAACCTTTTCTTCTGCCTTCATTGTGCCTGGCATTATCGCAAGTCTCCCTTTTTCTCATCAGGGGAACCAAATTCCCCACAAAAGAATCAAGAGACAGTGTAAATGGGGAGCGTGTGCATGCTGAAAAGGGCCTGCTGTGTTGTTTTTTTCCTTTCCTGCTGCATGACTCTAAGCCGCTCTTGGGCATTTGGGATTATCAGGGAAACCTTGCCAGGTCAGAGGGCTTCACATCGAAGCAAGCCAAGGCATCCTTGGGGTCTGGCCTCCTCATCACAACCATGGCAGCTTTGACAGTAGCAGGAGAGGAAGGAGGAGGGAAGGTTGACTAAGGAAGATATGGGGAAGGGAGGAGAAGGGATGGGGTGCAATTTAGATACTGTAGATATTCGGTATTGAGAGGAAAGGAGAGAATTTGAAATGATAGAAGGAAGGAAGGGAGGGAATTGAAATGAAATGAAATGATAGGGAGAGAGGAGAAAAAGAAGGGGAAGGGAGAAGGGGAAGGGAGGGAGGGAAGAAATTGAAATGATAAATTAGGGAGAAAGGAGAAAAAGAACAGGGAAGGAAGGAAGGAAGGAAGGAAGGAAGGAAGGAAGGAAGGAAGGAAGGAAGGAAGGAAGGAAGGAAGGAAGGAAGGAAATTGAAATGATAGGCTAGGAGAGAGGCAGAAAAGAATGGGAAAGGAGAAGGAAAAGGAAGGAAGGAAAGGAAAGAAAGGGAAGGAGGGAGGGGAGAGGGAAGAAATTGAAATTATAAGTTAGGGAGAGAGTAGAAAAAGAGCAGGGAAGAAGGAAGGAAGGAAATTGGAATGACAGGCTAGGGAGAAAGGCAGAAAAGAATGGGAGAGAGGGAGAAGGAGAAGGAAAGAAGGACAGAAGAGGGAGGGATGGAGGAAATTAAAATGATAGAGGAAGGAGAAGAGGAAAAGGAAGGAAGGAAGGAAGGAAGGAAGGAAGGAAGGAAGGAAGGAAGGAAGGAAGGAAGGAAGGAAGGAAGGAAGGAAAATTTACAGTATTGAAAATATTTTTAAAACGATAAGGATAAATTGCTGGCTGTGTTTTTTCAGCATTGTTGAAGTTTTAACCCCAGTTTTCTAATCTACAGTGATCCTTGCATGTATCCAAAGTCTTTTAAACATAGATCATTTAGTATTTTGTGTTCCATATTGTGGTTAGCCTGCATTTCCTAAACAATGGGAACAATAAATGTGTTGGTCTCATCAGGACAATTGAGGCCCTATTTTTAAATTAGCAACCTCAGCCCTGGAAATGAAGCAAAATAATCTTCAAGGATTGTTTTGTGTGTGTATCTCTGTCTATCTATCTATCTATCTATCTATCTATCTATCTATCTATCTATCTATCTATCTATCTATCTATCTATCTATTTCAGGCAGGGAGGTGGTGGTTCAGTGGCTAAGATGCTGAGCTTGTCGACCAGAAAGGTCAGCAGTTTAGTGGTTCGAATCCCTAGTGCCATGTAAGGGAGTGAGCTCCTGTTCCTTGTCCCAGCTTCTGCCAACCTAGCAGTTTGAAAGCATGTAAAAATGCAAGTAGAAAAATAGGGGCCCCTTTGGTGGGAAGGTAACAGTGTTCCTTGCGCCTTCAGCATTTAGTCATGACAGCCACATGACCATGGAGATGTTTTTGGACAGCGCTGGCTCTTCTGCTTTGTAATGGAGAAGAGCACTGTCCCCTAGAGCTGGAAACGACTAGCCGTCATAAATATGAATCAGTTGGCAAAGCGTCTATATTTTTATCATGGGACTGTGAAGATGTTGCAATGGTCGTAAGTGTGAAAAATGGTCTTAAGTCACTGTCTAAAAAAATCACAAAACACCACTGGAGACAGTAAACAAGAACTTTATTATTAAGCTTTTGCAAAAGGGAATTCTGCTAATAGCAAAAGACATATTTCTCCAGGAAGGCTGTGAAATATATACAGTGTCTGCCCTTTCCTGGGTTCACAATCTATCTAGCTATGTAAATCCCTATGCCACACCCATAGCATACCACCTGTTTCCTTTTCTTTGGAAACCACCCTTGTTCTCATGGCATCTTCCTGTTATGTTCTTCTGAACACAATGGATCATTAACCAGTTTTGTTAATTCAAGACAACCAGCCTTTCTGATATGAAATCTCAAGCCAAAATACAGTATAAACCCCCACTCCAGCCAAAGACATAATATTTTTAACTTTACAGAATAACAAGTTACAAAACATGCTTATATAAGTGTTCAGATATCTTTCTAGGTCACATTACAAACAAAAATGGAATCGCTTTGGTTCTATACTTTCTTAGATGTAATAGGCAAATACATATACTATTTTTATATACAACAGTCACTTTTTTCAGTGCCGTCGTAATTTCGAATGTTCACTAAATGAACAGTTGTAAGTCAAGGACTACCTGTATTTAAGTCTACCTTCAGTCCCTCAACCTAACTTACAGCTCAAGTTATGTTTCTAAGATAAAACAATAGAAACAAAGGAGTCATATATTTAAAAATAAAGTTTTATTAATTTTCTACTATTACATTCATTAGTGCTTAATAAATATCATGTTGTCTGGGTTGTTTTGTTTGCTTGACAGTACAAATTATATTCCTGATCTTTACCCCCTTTTTTCCAGCCATTGATAAAATAAATTCTATGTTTGGTAGTATTCTGTACTGTATCTTCTTTCTGTTTAATCTTCAGTGTAAATCTGTCCAGTCCAATAACTTCTTAATTACTTCTTCATCTAGTGGCATTTCCTCATTTTTCCAATGCTGAACAAAAATGGGTGGGATTCACAAATTTTTTACTACCAGTTCTGTGAGTGTGGCTTGGTGGGTGTGGCAGGGGAAGGATATACTGCAAAATCCCCATTCCCTCCCCACCCCACTAACCTGCTTTCCAGCTCTGTTCTCCAGTGCAGGGCAACGAAAGGAGACCCTGGGAATTGGGAGGTAGAGAAGAGATGGGGGTAGGACCAGTCAGAAGTGAGATTTGCTGGTTCTCTGAACTACTCAAAATTTCCACTATTGGTTCTCCAGAACTGGTCAGGACCTGCTGAATACCACCTCTGCTGCACAAGTACAATCCTCGCTGCTATTAATGCAGGCAATATTAAATATACACTTTGTTTATCAAATTTTTCTGGTACCATACCTAATTTAAGTTAAAAAAGTTCAGGTTTAAGATCTAGATATTTTCCTGATATCTTTTCTAGCATGTGTATTTTTGTCCAAAATTGTCCAAATACATGTATCCAATTTTTTTTTGCTTTAGCACAAGTCCACCACATATGATAATACGTGCCAGATTTTTGATTACATTTCCAACCTTTGCTAGACATATTTTTGAACATTTTGGCTAACCTATCAGGTTTTAAATGCCGTCTATTTTATAACAAAGGAGTCATATTTGATACTCTGAGCTCCCTAATGAAAGCAAGGATAAAATTTGAATGCATCTGCTAAATAAGCATTATTATGAACTGTTTGAGAAGAAATCACAGATCAATACATGTTACCACTGGCTTAAATTCATTCTTACTTTAAGAACACAACAGAAAAACATTGTCACTCAAAACAGGGCAGAAATGCATAATTAATGAAGGTCCTTCAGGAGAACTCTGTTCTAAATTGCTTTTCTACATTACTCATTTGTGAACCAGGGTTATGTGGGGTTCATTTTCTTCTCATAAACTGATATGGGATCATTTTAAAAAAATGTTCTTTATTGTAGTAGGGCAGAATAATAGAATCTGGACAACCTATCAAAGGAGTCCAACTTTGTCCAACAAGAAGTCCAACCTGTGCAAATGCACCCCACTCTCCTTCATTCTATCAAATAAAAATGCATTTTTTACAGGGTTTCTGTTCTTCAGAGAGGTCCATGCCACTGAATTCTTCCATTGTCTTTCAAAGGGAAGAACAAGTTGGAATATTGCACTCAGTTTTGGTCTCCAGGATATTTAAAAAGATGTTGAGACACTAGAAAGAGTGCAGAGAACAAAGAAGATTAAAAGCCTTGGAGCCTATTGAGAATGTTGCAGGAATTGTGTGTCTAGTTTAGAGAATAAAAGGACTAGGGGAGGCATGATAGCAGCCTTCCAATATTTAAGGGGTTCCCCCAAAGAAGAGGGAATCAAGCTCTTCTCCAAAGCACCTGAAGGCAGGACAAGAAGCATTGGATGGAAATTCCTCAAGGACAGAAGCAACCTAGAACTAAGGAGAAATTTCCGAATGTGAGAACCATCTATCAGTGGAATAGCTTGCCTTCATAAACTCCAACGCTGAATTTAAGACCATCTTGTGAAAAATTACAAAACAAAACCGACAAAAATCCTGCCCTTCTGCCCCTTTGGAAGCCTTTGGAAGCCAACTCCTTCTCAAATCAATTATGATTATTTTCCCCCCACGAATGAAAGCTTGTATGCCGTGATATATGCAAAGCCAGCACAAAATTTTTGAGAAGTATATTAGTAGAATTAATAGCCACTAATTAAAATTGTCAGTACATTAAAATATCCCATTTACAATGAGATCCTCATCTGCCTACTTCAGCTATTCTGTCTCTTTCAAAATAAATATAAGAAAATAGAACGAGGGGGAAAAAGTGTAGGAAGGGAATAAGAGAAAGGAACACAGGCAAATTATGGTGAATATATCTGTATTATTGGTTGAGTAGGGGAGACTTTGATGTTGTCTGAGCTTGCTGGGTTTTTTGCAGATGTTTCATGATCCAAACTAGGTAATATCATCAAATCCAAGTCCACAAAATGCCAGGGAATTTCTAGAAGTCTGGCACTCTGACAAACTACCCATCAATAGACACATAGACATTAACAACAACTACAGACTTCTGTAAAGCCTTTGATTCAGTGGTACACGACAAACTACTCCTAAAACTAAAATCTTATGGTATCTCTGGACACCTGCACAACTCGATAGAAGCATTCCTGTCCAACAGACAACAAATGGTCAAAATTGGGAGCATCCTATCAAATTCTGTACCTGTCAATAGTGGTGTCCCCCAAGGCAGTGTTCTAGGACCAACTCTCTTCATACTCTACATAAATGACCTCTGTGATCATATTAAGAGCAACTGCATTCTCTTCGCTGATGATGTAAAGCTATTCAACACCACAGACAATACTACTACCCTCCAAATAGACCTTGACTATGTATTAGAATGGTCAAGCAAATGGCAATTTCAAATCTCAACAAATAAATGCTCTGTCTTACATATTGGCAAAAAAAATCAGAAAATAAAATACAGGCTGAATAGTCAAGACCTTGCTGATGATCCAAACTCTGTCAAGGATCTTGGAGTACTCATCTCTAATGATCTAAGTGCTAGAGCCCACTGTAACTACACAGCCAAAAAGGCATTGAGAGTTGTTAACCTAATCCTACGTAGCTTTTTCTCTGGTAATATCACATTGCTAACTAGAGCATACAGAACATTTGCTAGACCAATACTCGAATACAGCTCATCAGTCTGGAACCCACATTATGTATCTGATATTAACACAGTTGAAAAAGTCCAGAAATATTTCTCAAGAAGAGTTCTCCACTCCTCTACTCGTTGCAGAATACCTTATGCCATCAGACTTGAAATTCTAGACCTAGAAAACCTTGAACTACGCTGCCTGCAGTCCAATCTAAGTATAGTCTATAAAATCATACACTGCAATGACTTACCTGTCAATGAATACTTCAGCTTCAATCATAACAACACAAGAGCACACAATAGATACAAACTCAAGGTTAATCACACCAAACTTGATGGCAGGAAATACGACTTCAGCAACAGAGTGGTCAATGTCTGGAATACTCTACCTGACTCTGTGGTTTCTTCCCCAAACCCCAAAAACTTTAACCTTAGACTTTCTACTATTGACCTCACCCCTTTCCTAAGAGGTCTGTAGGGGGCGTGCATAAGCGCACCAACGTGCCTGCCATCCCTGTCCTATTGTTTCTTTTATTTTTCTTATATGTTTCCATGTGTTCATAACTATGCTTTTACTTATACCTATTATCTTGTAAGCAATTGACAAACAAAATAAATAAAATAAAATAAAATAAAATAAAATAAAATAAAATAAAATAAAATAAAATAAAATAAAATAAAATAAAATAAAATAAAATAAAATAAAATAAAATAAAATAAAATAAAATAAAATAAAATAAAATAAAATAAAATAAAATAAAATAAAATAAAATAAAATAAAATAAAATAAAATAAAATAAAATAAAATAAAATAAAATAAAATAAAATAAAATAAAATAAAATAAAATAAAATAGGTAAAGGTTCCCCTTGCACATATGTGCAAGTCATTTCTGGCTCTAGTTGGTAGTGTTCATCACCATTACAAAACCGAAGATCCAGCGTTGTCCGAAGACATCTCCATGGTCATGCTGAAGATGCACGGAACATTGTTGCCTTCCCACCAAAGTGATGATCCCTATTTTTCTACTTGCATTGTTTACACGATTTCGAAAACTCCTGGTTATTTCCAGCATCTTTCTCCCAGCTTGTAACTGAATCAGATGGATTTTCCTTCCAACAATGTGTGTGTGTGTGTGTGTGTGTGTGTACATACATTGTTGGAAGGAAAATCCATCTGATTCAGTTCCAAGCTGGGAGAAAGATGCTGGAAATAACATGGAGTCCGATTGGAGAGAAAGACTCTTTATTGAAGAGTAGAAGCAACACACACATACACACACACACACACACACACACACACACAGAGTGCGGTTCTAGGACAGCTGACCAAATGGTTGAATGAGTGGATGGATCTTTATAGGTTTCTGTGACTTTGAAGTTTGCACTGTTCTGATGATTGTGCAATGAAGGGGCTTTTGTGTCTTTTGCTATTTCAACTGTGGTGGGTTAATCCTATTATGTCCTAAACAGTCCTGTCCTGTCCTTCTTAATCCCATCACTCTGGAGCTGAAGATATTTTGTTTATGAATAGATTGGCCAGGATCATCTCCATCTCTAAAGATTTCTGCTGGAAGCTGTTTTACTACGCAGGAAATAGGATATGGAACATGTTTCTCCATCCTTCCTTTGGGGAAATATAATAATTTGCCTCTTTTAATTTTCCCCAAAATATTTCATCCTTCGAAAAGGAGAAGGAGCTTCCCACAACAGAGAGACCAAACCCCTCTCCCTTGTAGCACTGATGATGCTACTACCTAGTTGGGTAATGAAATGTTTGCAAGAAAACAACTGAACTCAAAGAGCACCAAAGACCTCAGACAAACATCGCCAACCAAGATCTACCTCCACAGTCTCGATAAATCCAACCACCAAATATCTTCTTTAGAGAAGCTGTTTCCCAAATAATTTTGGGACACCATCCCCCCTCAGCTATTTCACCTATGTTTCTCATCTTTCCATTGCCGTTTTGGTCACCACATTATAAAAAAGATGTTGAGACTCTAGAAAAAGTGCAGAAAAGAGCAACCAGGATGATTAAGAGACTGGAGACAGAAGAATGCTTACAGGAACTGGGCATGGCTAGTCTAGGGAAGAGAAGGACCAGGGGAGACATGATAGCAGTCTTCCAATATTTGAGGGGTTGCCACAGAGAGGAAGGGGTCAAGCTATTTTCCAAAGCACCCGAAGGCCAGACAAGGAATAATGGATGGAAACTGATCATGGAGAGATTCAACTTAAAAATAAGGAGAAACTTTCTGAGAGGATCAACCAATGGAACAGAAGTTGCCTTCGGAAGTTGTGGAAGCACCATCACTTGAGACCTTCAAGAAGAGATTGTACTCCCATCTGTCAGAAATGGTGTAGAATCTCCTGTTTGGGCAGGGGGTTGGACTAGATGACCTACAAGGTCCCTTCCAACTCTGATTACTCTGTTATCTGTTATCCCTTCTTTCTCTGAGTGTACGTGTCCATGTTTTCACTAATGTCCTGAACATTGATGCCGCATAGCTTGATGACTATTTGCCAGAGTAACTTAACACAGATCGGCAAGCTGTTCCCATTTGTTAAATGTCAGGAAAACACATGTGAGTCACTTAGCTGCCAGCTGGTACTTGGGAAAGCTGGGGACAAATGACACTCTATCAAGCAGCAGGTCTTCAAAATAGCAACACAGCTCCAGAACCATGTTTTGGATGTGCTTTTTAACAACAGAAGCAAAAAAAAATGAGACCTACATGCAGGGGTGGGACTCTCCCAGTTCAGATGAACTCCTTGTTCCAACGATCAGCTGGCTTCAAACTGGTTTGATCTCACAAGCATGTGGGCCCACACACCTGCCCAGCCCTGTTCTTTCCTGTGCTTTATGTCTTTTTGTTAAAGCAGTTTGCCACGCCTCAGCTGTTTATTTTTTTTTTCAACTGCAGTTGAAGCAGTGGTGGTATTCTACTGGTTCAACCTAGTTTGGCCAAGTCGGTAGCGGTGATGAGCAGCAGAGACTGAACCACTTCTCTCCGCCACTCTGCTATTGGGCCCACCCACCTGCCTGGGCTCCCATACTTTATCTTCTGAATTTGAAGCGCAGCTGCTTTGAGTGGCACTGTAGAAGCGACAGGGAGAGTGCAGGCTTGCAGGAGGTGAGTTGGGACACCTCTGCGCCTGCACAAAGTGCGTGTGTTTGATGCCAGCACGCATGCAAAATGTGTTCACGCACACAAAGGGAACCCAACCAAGCCACGTCACCAAACTGAATGGTAAAATTTTTGGAATCTCACCACTGAGTTGAAAGTAAGATTTAGTTTTTTTAAACATGGAACATGCATGCAAGAGTCCAAGTTTGGCGCACGCGGGTACAAAGCGTGCACTCAATGCATCGATGGTTATACCAGTTGATTCGCACCCCTACCTGCCTGCCCTTGAATGCTCAACTCCAACTTTCATTTTCAATCCAAGCCTGCTTTATTTGCCATCCCTACTTTGAAAGGGACAGAGGGACTTAGCATTTGGTGGTCCCAAAGACAAGGAGGATCTGGAGTAATACACTGGATCCCATTAAGCCGTCACTATATGTGTTCTTACAGGGATAATGTTCTTGCAAAGAGGAGGAGAAGGTACAAAGTCATTGATAATCCAGTGACTTTGGAGGTCTTCTAAATACACATCCCTGATTGGTGCAGGAATCCACTAAGAAAGGGTGCGTCCAAACTTGGCAACTTGAAGACTTGTGGACTTCAACTCCCAGAATTCCTGACTGAGGAATTCTGGGAGTTGAAGACCATAAGTTTTCAAGTTGCCAAGTCTGGAGAACCCTGCGCTGGGACATCTCTGATGGATAATCATCTCTATGAAGATTTTATTGGAATGGAACCTATTTTCACCTGGAGGGAAAGTCAAGCTTGTGTTTTCCAGCAGCCAAGATCCTTCCCTCCCTCCCTCCCCCTTCCTTCTTACCTTCTGTCCTTCCCTCCATCTTTTCTCTCCTTTCCTTCTTTCCTCCCTCCCTTCCCTTCCCTTTCCCTTCTTATTTTCCTCCTAACTTGCTTTCCTTCCCTCCATCCTTTTTCCTTCCTTCCTTCCTTCCTTCCTTCCTTCCTTCCTTCCTTCCTTCCTTCCTTCCTTCCTTCCTTCCTTCCTTCCTTCCTTCCTTCCTTCCTTCCTTCCTTCCTTCCTTCTTCTGGGATTCCCTGACACATCTATTCCCAGCTATACAATTGTCCTAACTTGAGAACATCATTCCTATTTTCACTCCTCAGTTCATGAAGTCCCTTCACTCGTCTGAAACATCACTCCTATTTTCTCCTAGCATCTAATCCAAAGAATCACCTTTCCCTGTTTAAGGAGCTTGCCAAGTGTATATGTTCTGCATGCATAAAAGCATCCACTCAACATGATGCTCCAGTAAGATGCAATTTCTGTCTGGAAGGGATCCCTAAATTTTAGAAAATTGCCCTGAGATTGACAAGCCAAGGGATTCACTCTCCTTTGAATGGGACCTCTATGAAGTTCAGGCCATTCTAAAAAGGATAGAAGTTGAAATCTGAAAAATACAAACACACCATGGAATATAAACTTATTTAAGGTTGAAGAAAGGCCATGGAGAAGACCTGGGTGACGGTGATTTCTTACCATGGGAAAGAAAAATGGGAGGAAAAACCACTCAACATTGATGCTGCAGGAGAGGAAACAGCTGAACGACAAGGAAAACAAGTGAGGGGCAACAATGATCAGCTCAGTTCATGAAGTCCCTTCACTCATTTGAATTTTCTTTTCATTGCCTAGCTTTATATCTGTTTCCCGGCAGCATCTTCCAGGAAAGATGGCCAAACCAATCTGGATGGATCACCAACCTGAGAGAACCTATCCATGTAATCACAGCTAATCATACTCGCAGTCCAAAACAGGTTTCTTAACTAGCTCTTCTGCAACAAGCAAAGATAGTAAGAAGTGAAATTGGGTAATTTAAATTATTGTATTTTATTCCAATGTCATTTTAAGTTGCATTTTATTCCAGTTTCATTTTAAATTGTATTTTATTCCAATTTCATTTTAAGTTGTATATTATTCCAATTCCATTTTAAATTGTTTTTTTAAAATCAGATTTTAGTAATAATTTGTGTCTGGAACTCTTCGCTTTGATATGGCCCAAGGGCTAATCAATAAAGTAAAGTAAGTAAGTAAGTTTGAAATTGGGTCATCAAAAGGAAACAGGAAAGGGAAATTGCTTTCGGATGTAAACGTGGTTCATCTGACAAAAAGATTAAAACAAAAATAAAACAATCCTCCTTAGCTCTTGTTGGAAGAGATGTCCATCTGGGTTTGGTTCCAAGTGGGGAAGAAAGACATTGGAAACATGGAGGCTGCTTGGAAAGATGGTTTAATGGTGGACAGGATCACATGCCTTGGAGCTCTTGGGTGAAGAAAAAAAGGGAAGAGATGTTGAGAGTTTTATGCCCTCTGTTGGGCTTTGAACTTCCTGGGGGTACAGGAAGAGTATCCTGATTGGTTGCTGTTAGAGATCATAGCTAGCTTTGTAGGTTGTCCTGAATGGCTCTGCCTGAAGGAGGTAGATCTTTGTTATGTAGAATAGGCTGGGCCAGGCTTTAATGGCCCATTAACAAAGGTGGGGAGGCTGAGTTTCTGCCTCTTTGATTTTCTACTTCTCTTTTAGGGGAAATATTCTGCCTTTTGAGTATATCCAAAAATATTTCATTTTTCTAGGAGAGTTTTAACTTTCAACACTCTGTTGCAGAAAAGATGAAACCTTAGTTTCACAATTGCAGAATAGCAGAATTATAGAATAATAGAATAGCAGAATAACAGAGTTGATAGGGACCTTTGATGACTTGGAGGTCTTCTAGTCCAACATTCTGCTCAGGCAAGGAAACTCTATAACATTTCAGAGAAATGGCTGTACAGTCTCTTCTTAAAATCTTCCAGTGCTAGAGAATTCACAAATTCCAGAGGCAAATTGTTCTACTGGTTAAGTGTTCTTACTGTCAGGAAATTTCTATTTATTTCTACATTGAGACCTCTCAGAGGTGGTATTCAGCAGGTTCTGACCAGTTCTGGAGAACTGGTAGTGGAAATTTTGAGCAATTTGGAGAACCGGCCCATCCCACCTCCGACTGGCCCCTCCAACCCCATCTATTCTCTGCCTCCCGAGTCCCAGCTGATTGACTGGGTCTCTTTGTTGCTATGCTCAGGAGAAGGGAGCTGGAAAGCAGGTTAGTGGGGTGGGAATGGAGATTTTGCAGGATCCTTCCCCTGCCATGCCCACCAAGCCACACTCACAGAACCAGTCATAAAAAAAAAATGGAATCCCACCACTAGGACCTCTCCTCTATAAGTTTCCATAGGTTGCTTCTTATCTATACAATTCATCAAGAAAACTAGACACAAGAACAGTTTTTTTCCCAAAAGCCATCACTCTGCTAAATAAATATTTCCCTCAACACTGTTCAACTATTACAAAGTCTGTTTTAACTATCTATATTAGCTATTACTGTTAATCTTCTCATCGCTCCTTATCACCCATCTCCTCCCACTTGTGACTGTATGGCTGTAACTTTGTTGCTTGTATCCTTACAATTTATATTGATCGTCTCCTAGTATAATTTGATCGCTTATTGAACCCTATGATTATCATTAAGTGTTGCACCTTATAATTCTGAACGAATGTATCTTTTCTTTTATGTATACTAAGAGTATTTACACCAAGACAAATTCCTTGTGTGTCCAACCACACTTGGCCAATAAAGAATTCTATTCTATTCTATTCTATTCTATTCTATTCTATTCTATTCTATTCTATTCTATTCTATTCTATTCTATATAACAGAATAACAGAGTTGTAAGGGAACTTGGAAGACTTCTAGTCTAGTCCAATCCCCAGGTTAAGCAGGAGATCCTATACCATTCCAGACAAGTGGCTATGTAATCTCTACTTGAAAGCCTTCAGTGATGGAGCTCCCATAACTTCCGAAGACCAGCTGTTCCACTGGTTAATTCTTCTCATTGTCAGGAAATCTCTCCTTAGTTCTAGGTTGCTTCTCCCATTGATAAATTCCCATTCTGTTACTTCCTTTCTTGCCCTCTATTAGTTGATGACTTTCATCCTCCAGCAGAGACTTGAGCCCCAAAGCGCTGTTTACAACTGTGATATATATATATATATATATATTTAAAGAAAGAGCCTCTATTTTCACTCCCCTTTCAGGCTGGAAAGCAAATATATACATTGATAAGTTGACTTCACTTCTCCTCGGGATGTGAATCTCTTCCATTTGACTTCACTCATCTTTCAGAAAGTGACAGCAAAAGAAAAAAGAGATTAAGGCTCTGTTTGTCCTTCATGCTATCATTATTCTTGTTAATAAAAAATAACAATAATGTTAGGCTGCTTCATGAAAGATCTCCAAGGTTTTTTTTTTATATATATATATATATATAATCCTCAGTAACTCAGCTTTCCATTTTAACATTTTGACACTTGAGTCTCTCTCTCTCTTTATATATATATATATGTGAGTGTGTGTGTGTCTGTGTATGTATATATATATATGTGTGTGTGTGTAGGTCTAGGTGTGTAAAATTAAGAGTATGTTGGTGACCTCGCTGAAACATCGCCAAGATACTCTTAATCTTACACAGGAAAAGATCCAAACACACCTAGACCTACACATACACGCACACACACAAACGCATATATATTCCAGCCTCTATCAATGTGCTGTCCTCATCGCTTTCTTTATTAGTCCTTTTGAAAGCTATTCTTTATGGCTTAACTTGCTGTTTTCCAGGTTTACTCATACAAATCTCAATTAGCATCTTATCCTTATTGTTTCTGCTGCAAAATGAAGCCACAGGTAAGATAAGTGTGCTGCTGATTTAGATAACTATGGAAAGTAGCTATCCATCAGATTGTTGGTCGACTGATATGGCAGTGCAGTTTTCTTAAAGGAATGCTTTTAGCCTTCTGCAATTAGGATGGCCTTTTGTTTTTTGCAATTAAAGTAAGTGTAAAGATGTATTAATTTACTTACCTACTTACTTTCTTATTTATTTATTGTAGGTGTTATATATATGTAAATAACATAGTTGGGAAGATAATATATAAACTACAGGCTGAACCCAAAGGTGGGGTAAAATATGTCATCACTCTTGAGTTTCATTGCACTCAAAAGACATCCACCCACCCAACTTGAATTCCATTGACTCTTATCTAACATCAATTTGCTTTGACCATTGGTACTTCAGATTCTCAGATATGTGAGGTTAGTCTGTCCATGTTTCACTGGCATATGTTAGAGCAGGTAGCACACACTCAGGGGTGGGCTGCTGGGGTCTCACAAGGGTTCAGGAGAGCCCCTAGCTAAGATTCTGTGCAGTTCAGAGAACCCCCAAATCCCACTCCTGGCTGGCCCCGCCCACCCCACCCCGCCCCTCCCAGGAGTCCCCACGCGGCCCATTTTGGATGCAGGTAAGTGCCAGATGTGCATGGAGGCTTGGTGAAGGTGAAAAACGGGCCTCCTGGATGTTCAGGAAGGCCGGAAATGGCCCATTTCCAGCTTCCAGAGAGCCTCCGGAGCCCGGGGAGGCCGTTTTTGCCCTCCTGGAGGCTTGAGGAAAGCCTCCAGAGCCCAGGGAAGGCAAAAACATGCCCCCCATGGTGTAGGAGGCTGACTAGGCCACATCCATGGCCACGCCCAATCAGCAACTGTTCAGAGGACCCTTTGCTAAAATTTTTGAAGCCCACCCCTGTACACATTGATTGTAAACTTTAGTAAAAGTTTACTTCATACATAAGTTTGTGTGTGTGTGTGTGAAAGAGAGAGAGAGAGAGAGAGAGAAAGAGAGAGAGGGTGAAGATTCGTTCTCCAAGCCTTTGGGTTGGTTTCTGAATGTTTTGTTACCATCGTTAGAAGGTAACATCTTCAGAAGAGTTTAGGCGATGTCAGTCAGTGGTGGGATTCAATTGTTTTTACTACCGGTTCTATGGGCGTGGCTTAGTGGGCATGACATGGCTTGGTGGGTGTTGTGAATGAATAAATGTGTATGAATAAAGTTATTTTGAGCTTGGAGTCAAGTGCAGGGTTCTGGCCCTACACTTCTGATTGGCTGTTAAATGGCGTGATCAGATTGGTCTGTTTTGGAGAATCTGATTGGCCATTAACGAGCCGTTCTCATTGGTCAATGGAGCTAGCACTCTGAGGTTTTCATTGGTAGAATAGTTAATAAGTTGCCTATATAAGGAAGGCTATAGCAGCCGTTGTTTGAGCTGTCACACCATGTAAATAAAGAGTTGAAGTTCACCGCTCATCTGGCTCGTCTCCATTTCTTCGCACCCATGCTCCAAACATAACAGTGGGCATGGTTTGGTCTGCGTGGCAGGGGTAGGATACTGCAAAATCCCTATTTCCTCTGCACTCCTGGGGGAAAGTTACTGCAAAATCCCGTTCCCTCCACACCCCACTAACCTGCTTTCCAGCTCCGTTCTCCTGTGCAGGGCAACCAAAGAAGACCCAGCCAATTAGCTGGTACTTGGGACGCAGAGAATAGATGGAGATCGGGCCAGTCAGAGGTGGTATTTGCCGATTCTCCGAACTAATTTCCACTCCAGAACTTTGGTTACCTTGTTACCAATGACCCCTTCAGAAACCAATAGAATACGTGACCTTTCCTCAGGAATAGGAAACTCAAGGGCAAGAGCCAAGGGAGGCTATAAATAACCCACACTCTCCACTCCATGTATTCAGCTGCCCAGGTCTTCAAACCCATGTTGTCCTGTCCATCATTAAACCATCTTTCCAATCAGCCTCCATGCTTCCAGTGTCTTTCTCCCCACTTGGAACTGAAACAGATGGCTATTTCTTCTAATAACATAGTCATTGACTTACAACTATTCATTTAGTGACCAATTTGAAGTTGCAACAGCACTGAAAAAAGTCACATGACCATTTTTCACATGATTGTTGCACCCTCCCTGTAGTCACATGACCAAAATTCAGACACTTGGACTCCCATTTATGACAGCTGCAGTGTCCTCCTAGGGTCAAGCAATCCCCATTTTGTAACTTTCCGACAAGGTCAACGGGAAAGCCATATTCAATTATCCACCCTGTTACTAACTCTACAACTATAGTGAGTCACTTAACAACTGCGGCAAAAGAGGTTGGAAAATGGGTCAAAACTCACCCCACTGCTGTCTCGCTTTGCAACAGAAACTGTGGCTGTATGTCAAAAATTCCCTGTGTCAGGTTACTGAATTTGAGTGATTCAAAACCATGTGCAAAGTGGGTTATACAATTTTTTTTTTTTGGGGGGTGTGTTATAATTTTAATTTCTTAGAAGAGGTTAAGCTCAAATGTTGGGTGTCATGCACCCATCGGAGACTGAATCTACAGGGGAAGATGAGCTGGAACTGGAGCCGACAGAGATTGAGGGGGAGGCTTTATTGGCTTGGGAGGAAAATGGGGAGGAGCAGGGCCAGTCAGACCAGAGCTTTTCAGGATTGGGATGGCTTGTAGGCAGGAAGGAATGGGGGCAGGATGACCAAGAGAGGCTGAGCAGTGAACAGAGCTCAGGCGATGATCAGGAACTGCCTCCTCCTAATCCTCAGGCACAGAGAGTGGAGAGTAAGCGAGAAAAGTGCCGACTGACCCAGCAACTTGGGAAGAGAGCACCCCACCCCTCTTCACAAGGCACACCTGGGGACTAAGTCTTCAGGAGACACTGTGGGGAGGGGCGTTTGTCAGGAACAACTGCTGTATTCATGGAATGTTGAGTGCGGACATTTGAACTTTTCTAAATTCCTTGCATTCTTTCTGGATTTCTGAATACTTGCCTTGCTCCTTTGATTTCTCGACTCCTCGTCTTGCCCTGCTGGATTTCTTGCTTTGCAGCTGTGGTGATCAGAGTATCGCACTGGGCTATTTGCAGCCAGAGCAGCAGTGGGATCTGACGTGTTCCTCTACTAGTTCGGTGATCGCGGGCACGCGCATCTAATGCGTGCACACCTAACGTGCATGCGTGGCTTTCCACACATCACCTGAGGCCTGCAGCGCCAATCAACTGAGAGGATAAAGAGAAAAGCACAGGGGTGGGTGAGAGGGCCGATCCTGCGTTTTTCTTTTCTTTCTCTGCTCAGCTGATCGTCAGAGAGTTGTTGTTGTTTTTTTACTACCTGTTCACTGAACTAGTAGGGATTTTTGCTACCAGTTTGGTTGAACCGGGTCGAACCGGTAGCATACCAGCACTGAGCCAGAGGCTGCGTGAAGTGTGTGTGTGTTTGTGTGTGATCCCTTGGCTCTGGGACTTGCCAGAAATGTAGAAGAATTTGGGGGGCAATAAAGGGGTGGTTTGAACTGCTACCTGCCTGTGTTGCCTTTGTGCCATGCCCAGGGTCATCACATTGGGCCTCTCCAAAGTTTAAACCTGCTCCTTGTTATCTTCCTTTCTAAATATCTTCCAACTCAGTCAACAGAGGCATTTCTGGATTTGAATGGAATTCTTGAGAAGTGCTTAACAGGACTTATTTTACAAGCTGGCTGAAGAGCTCCATTTAAATGCTATTATGTTGATGGCTCCTGCTGACAATGGCTTTAGCAGAAAATGAGGAATCAGACAATACCAGACGAATATTTTATTGCTGAGCCATGGGGGCACGGGTGGATTTAATATCACTGTTCTTTGCAACATCCACTTGTGCTAACACAGCACTGGAGCCTCTTTTCACCTCCCAGTGAGTGTGTTTCTCCCACTCCTAAAGATGTGACACATTTGCACAAAAATCACCTGTTTTGTCATGGAAATGGAGTGAATAAATGAATCCCAAGTGAGACCTTGACAGCTTTCCGATATCAGCAGTTTCTAATGCAACCAAGGGTGACCCTAGAAGAAACAGGAGCAGCTTCTGGGTGATGAACTCTTATTTACTCCTGAGGAGCTGACTCCTGGCTGTTATGCCTTCTTCTGTTCTTCTTTTCATTTCCTTGTTTTCTTATCCCGTCCCCATCTGCCATCCAACCAGTCCAGTTCCTCATACAAACCTGTAAGGCAGGATAAAGAAGAATAGACTAAGAAGAGAAGATAACGTAGAATAACAGAGTTGCAAAGTACTTCAGAGGTCATCTCATCCAACTCTGCTGAAGCAGGAGACTCTAAGCCATTGCAAACAAACAGTTATCCAGTCTCTTTTTGAAAGCCTCCAGTGTTGGAGCACCCACAACTTTTTTTTTTTGTTTCATATATTTTTTTAAAACAAAGTTTTTATATTTTACAACGAACATACAAACAAAACATAAAAACATAAAACCATATTTCAATTATATACACACAGCGTGTCAATTGGTAAAAAAAATCCTTTTTTTACCATTAATCACAAGTTATATAAATTCTCACCTTATCGATCTAGCTTGTGCTTATATAATATCAATTACTAAACATTCATTTGACTATTTTTCCATCATTTTATACGAGATATTTGTATAAACCCACAACTTCTGAAGGCAAGCTGGAGCACTGGTTGATTGCTCTCATTGTTCTAGGAAATTTCTCCTTAGCTATTTATTTATTTATTTATTTATTTATTTATTTATTTATTTATTTATTTATTTATTTATTTATTTATTTATTTATTTATTTATTTATTTATTTATTTATTTATTTTGTCAAGTGATTATAAGATAATAGGTATAAGTATATACATAGTTATAAATACATGAAATGGGTACATATAAGAAAAATAAAAGAAACAATAGGACAGGTGCGCCCCCTGCAGATCTCTTAGGAAAGGGGTGAGGTCAATAGTAGACAGTCTACGGTTAAAGTTTTTGGGGTTTGGGGAAGAAACCACAGAGTCTGGTAGAGTATTCCAGACATTGAGCACCCTGTTGCTGAAGTTGTATTTCCTGCCATCAAGTTTGGTGCGATTTACCTTGAGTTTGTATCTATTGTGTGCTCTTGTATTGTTATGGTTGAAGCTGAACTATTCATTGACAGGTAGGACATTGCAAAGTATGATTTTATATACTATACTTAGATCGAACCAAAGGCGGTTATAGTTCTAGGTTTTCTAGGTCTAGAATCTCAAGTCTGGTGGCATAAGATATTCTGCAACGAGTAGAGGAGTGGAGAACTCTTCTTGTGAAATATTTCTGGACTTTCTCAACTGTGTTAATATCAGATACGTAATGTGGGTTCCAGACTGATGAGCTGTATTCGAGTATTGGTCAAGTTGCTTCTCTCCTTCATTAATTTCAATCCATTGCGTGTTGTCCTGCATTCAGGTGTCTCCCCTAATCTTTCTTTTCGCTAGACTAGACACACCCAAATCCTGTAACCCACCAGCCTCCCCAATCAAGATTGTTGCTCTTCTCTGCACTCTTTCCAGAGTTTCAACATCTTTTTTATAATGTGGTGACCAAAACTGGATGCAGGATTCCAAGTGTGGTTTTACCAAGTGTGGTATTACCAAGGCATTATAAAGTGGTATTAATACTTCATGTCATCTTGATTTTATCCGGTGGTAATATGCTACCGGTTCAGACCAGTTTGCCTGAACCGGTAGTTAAAAAAAGCCTCCGAAGATCAGCTGAGAGGAGAGGAAAAGCTCAGGACCCACCCTTGCTCTTTTCTCTTCTTTATCCTCTCAGCTGATTGGCACTGCAGGTCTCAACTGGTGTGTGGAACATTGTGGACAGGTGTTAGGTGTGCACGCATTTCACATGCGATCACCGAACTGGTGGTGGAAGAGGTAGGATCCTGCTGCTGATTCTATCCCTCTGTTTATGCAGCCTAGGACTATGTTGGCTTTTTGGCAGCCATAACACATGGCTGGCTCATATTTAAGGGATTGCCCATTAGGACTCCAAGATCCCTCTCACAGTTCCTGGCATTGAGCCACATTTCACCAAGTCTATACAGAACAGTATTTGTGACAAATCAGAAGAAACTGAATCTGATTTATTTATTTATGTGAGAAACAGAATGAAACCAACAGGACTCAGAAAAACCACAATCGTAATCCTTTCATATCCTTCCCATCCTTAATCCCATCCAAAATATATCTGTAGCTTCTTTAGGCTACTGTGCAAAGCAAGGAGGGAGATTAATATATCATCATGGAATCTTTGAATGTAAGGCTTGGAGATCACCTACTCAAATCCATGCTAGCAAATAATAACTATTTATTTTTATGCTACTCATTTATTTTTATATGCGTTCCCCTTCCTATTTTCCCCACAACAACAAAACAATCCTGTGAGTTGGGTTGAGATGAGAGAGTGAGAGTGAGAGAGTGAGTGTGTGTGTGAGAGAGAGAAAGGGGGGGGAAGAGAGAGAGAGAAAGAGAGGGAGAGAGAGAGGGGGGGAGGGGGAGGGAGGGAGAGAGAGAGAGAGAGAGAGAGACTAGCTCAAAGTTACCCAGTTGACTTTCATGGCTAAGAGAGAACTAGAACTCACTGTCTCCTGGGTTTTTGTCCCTAGGGTGGGACTAGAACTCAGAGTCTCTTGGATAGTCTGTTATTCTAAGTAATGCTTTCTCCAAGTTACCAACAAAGGGTTGGGTTGCTTAACAAACTAACTCTTAGCTTTGTCTCTTTCTTGGTTTGGCTGTCTGCATGTTTGTTCTAATTTCATGCTATCTTTTAGTCCTTCTTTTTCTCTGTCAATTAAGTCATTTGACAGTAGCCCCATCTTGAAAGGAACCTAGTTATCACAGAGTAATTGTTGAAATATCAAGGGTATCGTGTCCTCCATTACTTAAACTTCCAATTGTGGCTTTCATGATTTTGAGGAATGTTTATGATTGACAATCCTTTCTTTACAGCTCTATCCTTCAAGCTCCAACTGATATCACAGAGAATGACCGCCTGAGCCCTTGATAAAATGCCAATATGCCATTATTTTCAGGAGAACATTTGGAGCATTGAGGTCCACATCAATTTATCTCAACCAGTGGATTCAATAGCTCCAGGTCTTCACATCATGAGGTTTCTGATGCAGACATGTCTAAAGGAAGAGTCCATCTCAGACTGACCTCAAGTAGTATTATGGAGATGGGCTGCAGTGACATCAATCCACCTTGGAATTTGCATAGTGTTTCAGGGAAGGATAGATGGAATTGAATTATTTTTTCACCTGGACATGGTTTATGGATATCAATCATCAACCTTCTGAAGATGCCTGGAGATCATTGGGGAGGGGAGGGGGCAGGAAACTGAGCACATGGAATTAAGCATCCCAGATTTATTACACAAAACCTCAAGTGAAGTTTCAGGACCTTTGCCAGATCTTGTCATGGGGCTCGGATGTTGTCAGGGAGAAATGTTCAAAAGGTAATTCATTCAGGTGAATAATTTCCAACTTGTTAGAGAAGCAAAGTTGTGCTATAGGTGCAAAACTAAAGCATCATCTTGTTTTTAGTCTAATTTCCCTCCCAAAGAATTGAATCATATCACGATGCAGAAGGTAGATGATTTTACCTGCACTACTCTCAGAAGGGTAACAGATTCTGAGTCATCTAGTAAATTTTGTTTATGGAACATCTTGGTTTATGCCCCTATTGTACCATTCTATGCTTCAGATACTGTCTTACAATAAGTGTTGAATTTTGTCTTCTATTGTGGGCTTTTTTCCCCAGATCTGTTTACAATGTCTGTGGAGATGGTCAATCATCCAGGTCATGGTTGTTTCAAAGGTGCTTTTTCAAAAGGCAACTGGACTTAGTTTTTCCTTGAAGATGTTTAGCTTCTCATCCAAGAAACTTCTTCAGAACTTCTTGGATGAGAAGCGAACCGTCTTCAAGGAAAAACAAACTCCAGTTGCTTTTTGAAAAAGCACTCTTTACAATGGTCTTTCCATCTTTTCTTGCCTCTTGGAGACAAAGTTGAAACCATACTCATGCCACACTAGAATTGGAAATTACCATTGAAGCCTCAAGCCCAGATCCCTGTGTACTTTGTTGTTTAGTCACTAAGCTGTCTCTGACTTTTTGTGATTCCCATGGACCAGAGGTGGGCTGATTCCAGTTCTCACTGGTTCTGGTGGATCAGTAGTTAAGATTAAGTGCGGTTCAGCAAACCAGCAAACCCACCGTTGGCTGGCCCTACCCCCACACATTTTTTAGGTTGTTTTCAGGCTGTTTTGGGGTCATTTCAGGCCATTTCCCAGGCCAAAACCAGCCTGAAAATGCCACCAAATCCTACCTGTTCCTTTGAGGTGAGTGGCTGGGAGGCAGGGCTGGGTATGGTGAGTGACAGCACCCACTCAGTCACATGACCAACCAGCCACACCTACCCAGCCAGATAATCAGTTGTTAAAAAATCTGCAGCTCACCACTGCTGTGGGCCATAGCACACCAGGTTCCCTTGTTCTCCCTTGTCACATGGAGTTTGCCCAAATTCACGTTACTTGCAGGGATGACACTATCTAACCATATCATCCTCTCAATCGCCTTCTCCTTTTGCGGTCCATCTTCCCCAACCTCAGAGTCTTCTTCAATGAGTCATCTCTTCTCATAAGAGGGTCAAAGTATTTGAGCTTCAGCTTCAGGATCACTCATTCCAAAGAACCGTCAGGTTTGATTTCCTTGAAGATTGACCGATTGGATCTCCTTGCAATCCAACAGGCTCTCAAGAGTCTTCTTCACCACTACAATTTGAAAGCATCAATCCTTCGGCACTCAGACTTCCTTATGGCCCAACTCTCACAGCCATACATTAAAGTAGAATGAGCTCATCTGGTCTTGTTTCCTGCTTAGTTTACCTGGCAAGGCTGACACCTCACTGCTTAATCTCCCATAAGATCAGCCCAGGTGATTCAATTCAACAGAGTTGGAAAGCATAGGTCCTTTCTGTTCAATAATTCCCTCTCTCAGGAGTGGGATTCCACCAGTATAACAACCGATTCGGTGATTGCGCGCTCCACATTTCAAACAGCTATAATACCTTCTACAGCAATCCCTGTGAAGAAAACAGCTGAGCTGTGGCAAACCCCTCTGCTGCATGAATCAGCTGTGCTCTAAAGAAGTAAAGGCACGGGTGGGATTCAACGGGTGTAACTAGCAGTTCGGTGATTATGTTTTGCGTGCACGTGTAAAACGTCGTAATCTGTGCTGCCCAGACAGCTGAAAAGCTGCGCACGGGTGCACAGTGTTTGAAAAGCAACTTTTTTCCCCTGCTTTTTCAACCTCAGCTGTGCCACACAAAGTAGTTGAGATTGAAAAAGCAGGAAATAAAGGACAGGTAAGAGCCCGGGTGGGCAGGTGGGCCAAACATCAGCAGACACAGAACCAGTTCTGTGTCTGCTGCTTTTCAGAGCTACCGGTTCTATAGAGCTGGGCAGAACTGATAGCATCCCACCCCTGAGTAAAGGACAGGAAAGAGCAGGGATGAGACAGCTGATCTTTGGTGCAAGGGGTTCGCCCAAACTGCTAGAATCCTACCTCTGTACCTTAGTCTCTATCTTCACATATAGATGTCCACATTTTTCTTTTTCTATATTTCTACTCCCCTCTGCTTTAAAATGAAGGTATGCTGAAGCTTTGGCCAATATTACAAGACTCTACTTTAATAACATTCAAGGATAGTGTTATTTTATGAGATTCTGAATGCTGGCGAACAACTCCTGTCTTAAAACGACGGGGTGCAATTGGGTGGGTGTTTGACCAGAAGTGAAGCAGCAAGCATTCAAACTTCTCAGAACATCAGACTTGCAGATTTTCTCTCTTAGCATATTCAAAAGATTTAAGAAATTCAGAAGATTTAAGAAATTCATTTCAAGCTGAGCTAAACAATTGCCAAGACCAACCCTCTGCAGATTTATTCATAAATGCAGACCTCACCTGTTTCATTTTGCTGACTGGTGTCATTGAGGGATATTACGAACAATTGAAGAGCAATGTGTTCTTCATCATCTTGCTTTCACCAGAGTAATAGAGTTGGAAGAGACTTTGGAGGCTGTCTAGTCCAACCCCATATGCAAACAGGAGACACTATACTGTTCCAGTCAAGTAGATTTCCAGATCTTTGTCAAGCTCAAAGCACACTTAGGTTGATGCATTACTGCTTCTCAACCTACCAAAGAATCGAGGAGAAGGGTGAGATGGGATGCAGGCTTCAGACTTCAAGAGGAAGAGCTGTGAGAGCCAAGGACTCTCGTGGTCCAAAATTTGGAATAATTTACTCAAGGTTTGGGAAGCCCCAGATTATGTTCTGACTTAGGCTTCACAAAATCATGAAGCAGGCTCCTTATCCTTACAAAACACCTTTTTATTAGGCTAATGTGAATTCCTATTATTCACATCCAGCAAAGTCCCAGCAAACAATGTTTCAAGGGTAAATTGCAACCACAGACCCTATCAGGCTTGGAGAGCTGCCAGATTGATAGCTTCCAAGCACAACACTGTACAAGAAAATACTTGGCAAGGAGTCTCTGAGAGTCAGGAAACAAATCTTCACACTAATTAAATGAAGTAATTGTCTCCTACAAACACCATTTCCCTTTCGCTCCTCTTTATTCCCTATGGGAGGAGCCATTCACCATCCACCGGTGCCTTTACTCCCGAGTCAACCCTTGTTCCTTAACTGTTCCCTTCTCCTGGCAGCTCTGTGCAAGCACACATCGGGAACAAGCTCCAGCTGTTCTTCTGCCCCACTGATCTCCAACTCTGAAGGCAGCTGATAACTTTCGGACAGCCTTGGCCCCATCTCTGCCTCCAATGCAGAGCACTTGTCAGAGCCTTCCCCAGACTCCAGGACTGGCCCAGGTTCCTCCCCAACCTCCTCACTGTCCGAGTCTGCCACCAGCTCCACTGGCCGCTGGTGGGCCACAATAAATTAGACCTTCACATTTAAAAGTCCACCATGCCTTTTTTTTTTTTTTTTCAATAGATAAATGACAATGTTATCTCCATGCTATTTGCTTCAGTATCCGGTGCTTCTGAAAACCTCCAAATATTAAGATAATGAACAGTTCCTGATCTCCATTTTCAGTTTCTGATTTCTGCATGAGCAATTACTTCTCAACAGGAAACAACCTACTTAACAGTCCTCACTACTGTAATGTAACTCTTTCCGAATCCGCTCTCTGTGAAAGCCATTTCGATGTGCTTCTTGCCATTCCCTGTGAATTCTGTCCATTAACTAAACATTATGTTGGCTTCGAGGCAAATATTTTAGCTCAGATAGATTATCCAGTCTCTTATAAATCAATCTTTCCAACAGGACCCTGCAGTTTTTTTTGTATCTTCCCTCCTTAATCCTTTGATGCTATCAATAAAGTGCCTTCTTAATCTTTGGATGCATGGGGTGGCTTCTGGCATCAAAAAGTTTTCAAATGAAAATTGCCTTGTGCCAACTATTTCTCCAACGAATTAAGGGAGAGGGAAGAATGAGAGGGACAGAGAATGGGAAAGAAGGGTGGGGGGGGGAGAACTTATCTGGCCAACATTATTTTCAGAGTGGCCCAAAAGATAAATCAGAAATGGGTCAACCTTCACAGGTTTATTTACAATAGGAGTGATTTACTTTAGCTCTTTAGAGCTCCATCATCTTTCTGCTTTGGAGACTCAGAAGTAATGGGATCTCTAAAACCCCCATATTTCAAGGAAGGTCATGGTGTAGACTCCTCCTCCTCCTCCTCTCTTTCTATCTCTGTATCTATATCTCTATCTCTATCTATCTATCTATCTATCTATCTATCTATCTATCTATCTATCTATCTATCTATCTAATTTTATTGGCACAATTGCCTGTTCAAACAGCATTTGTCATTATGAGTGAACATGAGTCATTAAGGCAGATGGACATGGATGGTGGATTCTTAAAGAGAAGCCAACCTCCGATGTGCCTGGAAGTTTGTTTGGGCAGCTTGAGAAGAGATGCATATGGTAAGACCAAATGGTTTGAAACAGTGGTGGGATTCAATTTTTTTTTACTACCGGTTCTGTGGGCGTGGCTTGGTGGGCATGGCATGAGAAGGATACTGTAAAGTCTCCATTCCCTCCCCACCCCACTAACCTGCTTTCCAGCTCCGTTTTTCTGTGCAGGGCAACCAAAGAAGACCCAGCTAATCAGCTGGGACTCGATGGGAGGCAGAGAATAGATGGGGGTGGGGCCAGTTAGAGGTGGCATTTGCCAGTTTTCCAAACTACTTACAATTTTTGCTTCTGGTTCTCGAGAACCGGTAAGAACCGGCTGAATACCACCTCTGGTTTGAAAGCAGGCTGAATCGACAATGGAAGGAACAAAGTGGGTCCTTAAATGGAACTTGCAGGTTTAGTGTTGACAAGAAGTTCTTGTTAGCTTGAAGGAATGATTCCAGCATGCTGGTTTTCTCTCTAAGTCCTAAATGCTTTAAATTAGCTAGAAATGGAAGGTTTCACTTTGGAAAGCTTTTTAAGATGGGTTAGGACTTCATCTCTGGGAGTTTTAAAGAAAAAGGTGAAGAATTTAAAAAAACTGGCTGTGAGAGGTTCACCTCACAAAGGTGATATAGGAAACGACCAGGTTGAACTGGAGGAGGGGTCAAATGTGACATTTGTCTTGAGTGTCTGTCTGACTGTCTCTCTGTCTCTATTTCATCTATCTATCTATCTATCTATCTATCTATCTATCTATCTATCTATCTATCTATCTATCTATCTTGTCCTGTCCTGTCCTGTCCTGTCCTGTCCTGTCCTGTCCTGTCCTGTCCTGTCCTATCCTATCTTATCTTCTATGCCAAGCACAGGAAATCAGGAGTCCAGGCAGTTCAAATGAGTATATAGGTTCATTATACACTACAGCTCTCTACAAGAACCTGAGCTACTAGCAGTCAAAGCGAATGGCAGTCAATGGAATTCTAGGATGGATGGATTTATGTCTCAGGCAAGAGACCCCATACCATTCCAGAGAAGTAACTGTCCATCTTTTCTTCAAAACCTCCAACGATGGAGCACCCACAACTTCTGAAGGCCAGCCATTCCACTGATTGATTATTCTCACTGTCAGGAAATTTCTCCTTAGTTCTAGATTGGATTTTTCTTAGAATAGGTTGACACCCCCCAGCCCTTCTCTGGGACAGCCCTTCAAGTACTGGAAGACTGCTATCAGATCAACCCTACTCCTCTGTCTCTTACAACAGACCTAGCTAGTTTCTCAATCATTCTTTGTATGGTTGTCATCATATTTATTGTATTTTGTTCACCTGAATTTAGAACTTTGCATGTATGGGAAACTCTGCTTCTCTGAATGTATTTCTCTTTACAGTCTGGATCTGATGCTTCAACCATTCTGATTTGTTCTGGGATCTATTTCTCCCCTTTAAAGAACATTTGTTGCTTTCTTTGTGTGTATTTAAAAAAAACAACAACACTAAGCAGCCTATCTGGGTACAAGTGTAGTCATGCAGCCAAGCTTCTTTTTATCCCTGTCATCCTAGATGATCTGGCTAACTAAAAATAAATAAATCGTAAAAATTTGAGGATTGTGACATCTATTTTCCTATAAAATAATTAAAGTTGTTGGGGGAAGATTAATCATTTTTATTGTTTTATTATTTTTATTTATTTATTTGATTTGTCAATTGCTTACAAAAATAAACATGAGTAAAAATACAAGAAATAGGAACTAATAATTGGGGACAATAGGACAGGGACGGTAGGCACAATTGTGCACTTATGCATGCCCCTTACAGACCTCTTAAGAATGGGGTGAGGTAAATAGTGGATAGTTTAAAGTAAAAGATGTAACAACAGAGTCAGGTAGTACATTCTAGGCATTGACCACTCTGTTGCTGAAGTCGTACTTTCTGCAATCAAGTTTGGAGCAGTTTACATTGAGTTTGTATTTGTTGTGTGCTCTTGTATTGTTGTGGTTGAAGCTGAAGTAGTCATTGATTGGTAGGACATTCTAGCAGATATTTTGTGTATTACGCTTAAATCCAACTGTTGGCGGCATAGTTCAAGGTTGTCCAAGCCCCAAATTTCAAGCCTGGTGATATAGGATATTCTGTGGCAAGCAAAGGAGTATAGTATTCTTCTTGTGAAATACTTCTGGACTCGCTCAATTATATTAATGTCTGATATACAGTGCAGATTTCAGACTGATGAGCTGTATTTGAGTATTGGTCTAGCAAAGCTGTTGTATGCCCTAGTTAGCAATTCAATATTTCTGGATTATTATTATTATCATTATTAATTAATTATTTCAATTTATTGAACAGGAAGGCAAGGTTTTAAGGCTTCCTTTATAACGTACTGGTATAATCCAAAAAATAACATGTATATATGTATGTATTTATGTATTTATGTTTTCTTAAGTTTTCATGGGTACTTACATGCACGGCATTCAGCTTAGTTCGGGTATTTTCCCATGTCATAATAGTTGTGCTTTCAAAGTTGTAGCAACGTTTCAGCAGAATCTCATCTGCCATCATCAGGCTTCTGTATCGTGTTCATCTGGTATGTATGTATGTATGTATATATGCATGTATATACATGCATGTGTGTATATTAGGGTGGGTGTATGCTACTGGTTTGCACAGGTTCGGGTGAACCAAATGTTAATTCAGTTCAGAACTGAAGAAACTTGTTGGACGAGAAGCAAAACATTTTCAAAGGAGAAAAAAAAACCCCAAGAAAGTCAGCACCTTTTGGAAAAACATCTTTGAGACAACTATGCGATGAGTGAGAATATCCGAGAGGTTAACCTAATTCTTACTCCATTGTGACAATTCAAGCTGACTTTGGAGTTTTCTAGTAGAGCGAATTGATGAATCTTCTAAGAGTAGTTAATATGGCCTGGATCGTGTCCTAGGTAAACAGATTGACACATATAATTTAGAAATAAGTAATGAGCCAATTTATTAAAGAACTATACCTGAGGCAGGCAGTTTAAGAACTTCAGCCGATTCATAATCTATCTTTAACCAATGCATTCATTACCTTTGAATTCTGCACTGTGGTGTTATCACCCCCAAAGGAATTTTGTTTCAGCATCTTACTGAATTCTGTTGGGGAAGAACAGAACAAATGAACAATCTTATAACCATGGCCAGATACATATTATAAGAAGTTTGAATCATTCTTATTGATTTCCAGAGGGTCAGTCGTGCCACCATTAACCAGCCATGTTTTTAAAGGCTGAAGGTTTCCTTTTAATTCCTAGAGAGTTACATTCCAAAAAGAGATTAACTTTTTGTGAATTAACAAGTGTGCCTTTAATCCAGAGTTGCACAAATTAGAATTTCCTTACAGCGATTAAAACTGGACTTGGTGAAGGTGGACCTTATTATTTAAACTGTGGATAATCCCATTGTTAAATAATGGCAAAGAATTGTCAAGACTCACATAGCTGAGCGAGATCAAGGAAGCAAGAATTATGCACTTTTCAAGTGAAGTATATTTCATGCAAGCATTAGAAGTAAATATATGAACTTGAAAACCACTGGAGGAATTTCCAATCTCATTTATAAAGTTTGCCTGGAGCCAACTTCACTTCTACATTTCTTCTTTCTTCCTCCAGAACTTTTTTTTTTTTTGGTTGCCACAATATAAAAAAGAGGTTCAAACACTATAAAGAATGCAGAGAAGAGCAACAGACATGATTAGTTTAGTTTAGTTTACTTTACTTTACTTTATTGTCATTGAACCTCGTACAACGAAATCAAACCATGATCATGAAAATAAACACAGACACACATCCTTCACCTCCACACATTGGACCAACCCCCCCATCCAATACTCACCAATACTGCATTGTACAATAGAATTCAACAGAGCTACTGTCCTGGGATAGAAGCTGTTTTTCAGCCTATTTGTCCTTATTTTTGTTGTCCTGTACCGTCTGCCAGATGGTAATAGTTCAAAAAAAGGGTGCCCAGGATAAGATGGATCTTTGAGGATGTTTTGAACTTTCTTGAGGCAGCAGGAGCTCTAAAGCTCTTCCAAAGAGGGGAGAGGGCAACCAATCATCTTCTGGGCAATGACTTTAAGCCTCTGGAGTGCTTTCCTATCTGCCCCTGTGCAATTGGCAAACCATACAGAGGTGCAGTAAGTTAAGATACTCTCTATGGCACAGCGGTACAAGGTCGCCAGCAGTTTTTCATTCAATTGTTGTTTTCTGAGAATTAGGGGACTGAAAGCTAAAACATATGAAGAACAGTTGCAGGAATTGGGTCTGTCTTGTTTAATGAAAACAAGGACCAAGGGTGAACATGAAAGTAGTGTTCTAATATTTGAGGGCCTGCCACAAAGATGACGGAGTCAAGCTATTCTCCAAAGTACCTGGAGGCAGAACAAGAAGCAATGGACAGAATAGAAACTAATCAAAGAGAGAAGCAACCTAAAACTAAGAAGAAATTTCCCAACACTCAGACAAATTAATCAGCTTGCTTCCAGAAGTTGAGAATTTTTCAACATCCAAAGTTTTTAAGAAGAGATTGGACAGCCATTTTTCTGAAGCAGTATAAGGTTTCCTGCTTGAGTAGGGCGTTGGACTAGACCTCCAAGATCCATTCCAACTCCGTTTTTCCATTATTCTGCTAAATTGAAATTCTTAAACTTCTAAAATTATATCTTATCGTTATTTTGTCAAATGCTTACCATATAATAGAAATAAGAATAAACATAAGTTTAAATACATGAAATAGGAACTAATAATTGGGGACAATAGGATAGGGACGGTAAGCACAATTGTGCATTTATGCATGCCTCTTACAAACGTCTTAGGAATGGGGTGAGGTCGATAGAGGTTAGTTCGAGGGTAAGAGAGTGGGGGTTTGTGTTAATGGGCATAGATGAGGAAGGAGCAGGACTCAGGAGTGCGAGGAAACTCTTTATTTAAAAGCTGGAATCAAAAAGCTCCAAACGTGGCAAGTGCCAGCTTTTTATAGCTGGTGCTGTCCAACATTTCAGCCACTGACGGGGACTCGATCTTCCCGCCAGCAGCTGAAGCAATGAGTGGAGTCTGACATCAGACTCCACTTTGCATGTCATGTAAACTCCTGTAAATGAAGCGTCATTCATATCTAACAGTTTGAGTATGTAACAACAGAAGCAGGTAGTGAGTTCCAGACATTGACCACTCTGTTGCTGAAATTGTACTTCCTGCAATCGAGTTTGGAGTGGTTTACATTTAGTTTATATCTGTTGTGTGCTCTTGTGTTGTTGTGGTTAAAGCTGAAATATTCATTAACTGGTAAAACATTGAAACATATAATTTTATGTACTATGCT
Organism: Hydrophis major; assembly: GCA_033807585.1. Lineage (NCBI taxonomy): Eukaryota > Metazoa > Chordata > Lepidosauria > Squamata > Elapidae > Hydrophis > Hydrophis major. The sequence goes on from CM066329.1 coordinate 373,396,494, forward strand.
TAAGTCCAATCTTAGCTGGAGTAGTTCAACTTTGTCTAAGCCTAGAATCTCAAGTCTTGTTGTTAGGAATGTAAGTCACCTAACAGTTGGGTTGGAAAATATATAAACCAGGATAGATATTTTTATACTGCCTCTTTAAGGGAATGCTAAAATTGTAATTGGGTGTGGTTCCTCAAACGGCCATAAGATGGAGCCAGAAACCTGGGCTGTTTAGTCCTGTTCTCCTGTTGCTGAGAGTGTTGCTGTTCCTTATTGACTGTTGCTGATCATCATTAGTCTTGGTTTGATGTAAGTCTGTTACTGAACTGTTTTTGATACTGGACTTTGTTACTGGATTATCCCTGGACTGAAAACTGACTGCTTTAACCGTGAATGACTTGGACTGTTTGTTGAACTTTGCTTAACTGTTTTACTGGTAGTAAAAAACCTACATTTTACTATGCAGTGTATCTGTGTGCTGGTTGTATGTTATTCTTCACCACTCTCACTACGTCTCCCCATGTGCGCTCATTCTCCTAACAGGGAATTACCTCAACACTTGTGGTGTTGGGTACTCTGTTACGAGCTTCCCAAGATTCATCCACCCTGGGTCTCTTTCCTAACTTTGACCATAACCTATGACTTTGATAATATATACTCTAGAGTAAATCTTAATTCTGAAGCTACAGAATCCTTGTACCCTTACAGATCTATAATCTGATCATCCACTGATCTTTTTGAAATCTGATTTGAATTTGCAAAGCAGGATTTTGCAATCAGAATCTTCAATTAACATAAGCCAATACCAAAATAAAACAGATTTCAGAGATTACTTCTGGTAGTTGCCATTTTATCCATCCCCCCACCCTCACACACCCATGATGGCTGAGATAACACAGAGTGGTGTGGTGGCTCTTGCCTCACAATCAGGAGGCTCGATCCTTGGTAGAGGCAGATCTCTCTCTCTCTGGGCACAATGAGAATATATCTGCTGAACAAAACTCCACATTGGCGACAGGAAGGGCATCTGGCCATTAAAAAAAAACTCCGCTAGCTCCATTCACTTGCCCAGACTCCACCCCACAAGGGATTATGAGGTCATTAAAAGATGATGATGATGATGATGATGATGATGGCTGAGATAACACAGTTGGAGAAGTTGGTTTGGAAACTGGGTCATGGCAACTGGACTTCTTTTCTTTTCTGGTGTGAAACATTTCACAGCTTATCCAAGTAGTTTCTTCAGGCTGTGAGCAAGTTGATTAGGGGGATCCCCATATATATGGCCTCCAAGGTGCTTTAATTTCTCACCCAGTCTGAATAGGCTCATTAGATGATTCAGGAGAGAGTTGCTGGGGTTGTTACTCCTAAATCTTTCTCTTAGATGAGCTATTAAGTGTGACCTCTGTGGTGAACCTGTGAAGTGGATCAAGAAGATCAAGACCACTTCACAGCTTCACTAGGGTGGTCACACGTAACAATCCACCTAAGAGACAAAGGCCCCCCTTTTGAAGACAGTAAAGTCCATATTCTATACAAAGAGGACCTCTGGTTTGAAAGATGGGTCAAAGAGGCCATCTGTGTTAAAAATTAAAAAGCTCTCTCTCTCAGTGGAGGGGGAGGGACATGACATCACCCATCTTCTATTTACAACACAGTGCTTTCAGCAGTTCCAAGAAGGTTCCTTACCCATTTGCACTATTTATGTGACCTTGAGGGCACAGATAGTGGCCTGAAGCACTCTCAGAGAGAGTGCTAATGACCAGATGACTGCAAGGAATCTAAATCCTTCCCTCCTCCAACATTCAGTCAAAACAGATGAAGCTTCTTGGATGAGAAGCCAAATGTCTTCAAGGAAAAAAAAAAACAAAGAAAGTCCGGTTGTCTCTTGAAAAAGCACCTTTGGAACAACCCACCTAATGGAGAATTTAGGAGCAATGATCCTTATCGACTCTCCACCTACGCACCTAAGGAGCCTAACCAGGCAAATAACCCTGGAGGACATACATGGGGTCCCCTAACTTTCTCAGACTGAAGAAGATACGTGGATAGGCAGAAAAACGTTTGAAAACAAACAAACAAACAAACAAACAAATACAGTTGCCATGACTCAACTTCCAGACAACTCTATCTGAATGACGGATCTTCATCCACATATCGGACAAGAAAGGTATGTTCAAATTTCACAGCCTTTTGACTCCACAATGCCACAAGTTTCTTCTTCCACTCACAATGGGGAAAGCAGAGCTGGATGAAGCTTCCATTCTGAAGACTTGACTGGCACATAGATAAATTAACAGGATCCAATCTGGGTCCATCAATGGGACCAGAGGTTTAGTCTTCCGAGCTTTTGGACTGGTGTTGGAGTCCATCCTTGGGGAACTTCTCTCTCACCAGAATGTATCTAAACCTCTGGTCGTTGTGACTGATCCAGACCGGTTCCTGTAACATTATCCTGGGATACATATATTTGCTTTCCTTTGGTAGATACATCGGGCCTGGAAGAACAGGTGAGATTCAGTGCTTTTCACCTTTTCATAGATTGCATCATTTTTAGGACAGGGCAATATTCGAGTACCACATGGCTTAGGAGAAAAAGTGATAAAGTACACCCATTTACCACACTTTTAATGGGAAACTTGTGCCTGTTCTCTGATATTAATCTTTCCACTTGTGGCTGGAGAGTGCTTAACTGACCACCTCTCCTCTTCTTCCTCTTTTTTGCCTTACTCCTTCTCTCACAGAAGCTTCTCTTCTCCCTCTTTTTCCTCCGTCCTCTTCTCTTTCCCCATTGTTGTTTTCTTTCCTCTCCCTTTCCTGCCAAAACCTCCTCCTTTCATATCCTCTCCTCTTCCTTTTCTCTTCCGGTGCAGCTCCAGCTGACTCCTCTCCCCAAGGGTTGTCTGCTGCTACCAGAAGTGCCGGGAGCCATGTGTGTGGATCCTGGGTGCTCAGCAGAACCCTGGCAACACCATAGCTCCAGATAACTCTCCCACAGGGTTGTGCAGTGCTGCTGCCCCTTCAGCACATCCTCCTCATTACACTTGTCTAGGACATTGCTTTTCAACCTGTTGGTACACATACAACCTGCCAGGTGCTGGAGTACCATCAGTGGTACATGTGCCATGGGTTGAAAAACACTAAACCAGAGACTTGGAGGTGTTCATGGAGATTTGAGGACATCAGAAAAAAGGCAGAGGTGAGCTTCAGCTGGTTTGCACCGGTTCAGGCAAACCAGATGTTAATTTTACATCCAGTTTGGCAAACCGGTAGTTCCAATGACCAGCTGCCCTCCCCACAATGTTCCCTACTTCCTGTCTCTGGTATTTTCTTTAATTCTGGCCCCTATGGTCATGTTCTACTGTTCCTATTTCTTTGGCTTCATTCAGCCTCCTTTTGGTATTTGAATTACAACCTGGCAGTGGAATTTCTCATTCCGTTTGCAACTTGACCTTGGGACCAAACGCTGACCTACCCACTTGCTACTGATTGCCTCTCAGCGATAGCAACTTCAAGCCAAACACTAAATCCTGTTCACTTGATCTGTCAGCTCAGCCATACATGTTCTTGTCCTGTTTGCTCTGAAGCAATCCTATCCTTGTCTCACCTTACTTAGCCTGTATCCATCTCCAGCTGCTAATTCTTTGTTCTTCTTCTTTTCTTTTTTTGGCCCAACATGAAGCAATAGTTAACTCATCTGAAAGATGGCAGCTGGTCCATGCATTGACAAGATCTTTCTTCTGCTAGAACAGTAAATTCTAGCAGAAGATTTTTTTGTTGTTGTTTAAATAAATGTGTATGGAATCAAGTTGTGGAGTTTTCAGCTGTGAGAAAGCCCACTCCAAGCATTCAGGATGCACACTTTTTATAATGCAACGGAGCTTTCTCAGATAAAAGCAGAGATTAATATTTAGTATTAATTATTTTACAAAGCACCAGAAGGCAAGGCAAGGCACAATGGTTGCTCTTCTTTGCACTTTTTCTAGAGTCTCAGCATCTGTTTTATGGGGTAACCATAAATGGGGTAACCCAAACTGGATTCAGTATTCTAGGTGTGGTCTTACTAAGGCTTTGTAGAGTGGCATGAGTACCTCACTTGATCCTGACATATTGTAGAATGAAGTCCCTTGCCTGTACTTGAGGGAAAATCTCAGATGGTGAAATATCTTGAGCAATCTAAGTTTTCATAACCCATTTGTAAACTTCTGAATATAATCTGTCAGGTTGACAGTAGTTCTAGATGGATTCTTAGTCAATTCATCAATACTTCCCCGAGCAGCCATCATAGTTTTTACAAAGCTGAATCTTACATACACCCAAGTTTTCCTCTGGTGGATGTTAGTTCACTGGAGTAGCTCTTCAAGTATTTTCAAAGGCATAATGATTTTCTTTCTTTTTCCCCAGAAGAGAGAATATTCAACCAGGCAGATATGATTTAAATATAAAGAAGTTTACTAGAATAGAATTTACGAATATTAAGAAGGGATTTGCCTTGAAGAGAAATATTAGCAGTGGAGGCATGGATAAGGATTTTGAGGGAATTTAATTAAAATTTAATCTTCTTTCTAATTAAATTTCCTTTTAATTAAACTTAAAATTAAATTTGTTTGTTTAAATGGAGGAGTTTAAAAAGTATTACCTGGCAGTGTCAATCAATTATTTAAAATATATATTTAAAAGTTGACTTTTAGTTTGCACGGTTCAGAAGAGGGGCTCCTACATTGACGTGATATACTGTATATGTATATCATATGTTTACACACACACAAACACACACACACAGAGAGAGAATAGAATTGAATTCTTTATTGGCCAAGTGTGGTTGGACACACAAGGAATTTGTCTTGGTGCAAATACTGTCAGTATAAATAAAAGAAAAGATACATTCATTAAGAATCATAAGGTACAACTCTTAATGATAGTCATAGGGTAAAATAAGCAATCAAATCACACTAGGAAACAGTCAATATAGATTGTAAGGATGCAAGCAACAAAGTTACAGTCATACAGTCACAAGTGGGAGGGGATGGGTGAAAGGAAGGGAGGATTAATAGTAATAGTAATACAGACTTTGTAAATAGTTGGACAGTGTTGAGGGAATTATTTGTTTAGCAGAGTGATGGCATTCAGGGAAAAACTGTCCTTGTGTCTAGTAGTTCTGATGTGCAGTGCTCTATAGCATCATTTTGAGGGAAGGAGTTGGAACAGTTTATGTCTGGGATGCGAGGAGTCTGTAGATATTTTCACAGCCCTCTTTTTAATTTGTGCAGTATACAGGTCTTGTGCAGTATACAGGTATACCCACACACACACACACACACACACACACATACACACACACATATATACAGAGTATTTTCAGAGGTGGGCTGCTACCAGTTCGGGAGAACCCATAGCTAATGTTATAGTCAGTTCAGAGAACCTCCAAATCCTACCCTTGGCTGGCCCCTCCCACTCAGCTGGCTTTCATGGTTAAGGCGGCACTAGAACTCATAATCTCCTTGTTATTGGCCCAAGATCACCCAATTGACTTTCATTGTTAAGGCGGGATTTGAATTGACAGTCTCTTGTTTTCTAGCCTGGTGCCTTAACCACTAGACCAAACAGGGTTTCTAGTTTTGGATATGTTCATGCTTTCAGTTCTTTGTAAAAATAATAAAGGGCAGGTACCAATATAATGAAATAAATAAATAAATATCTTATGTATATTGACAGTAAATTGACACAGAAAGCCATTGCATACAGCAGGAAGAAGGGATATGAATAACATTTGACCACCTGCTCAAGCAGGTGATCCGTTCCACAGGTTAATTGTTCTCACTGTCAGAAAATTTCTCCTTAATTCTAGGTTGGTTGTGTGAAGACCTCCAACTTCTCTTGTCCTGAATTCTACATTCTGTATTCTTCTGTATTCCACATTCTGTATTTCCCACCCCCCTCAGCTATTTTGAACTCTTGTCTTTCTTCAGAATTGACTGGAGTTGGTGCCTAAATCAATTAAATTAAACTCTTAAGTTCTTGAGAAAGAAAACTGCATTGCTCAAGAACCAATAAACTTTTAAACTAGACAAGGGAACTCTTTTTAACCAGTTCTCAAATGTAGTCCTATCCCAACCCTTTCAATGCTTCGGATGTAAATGAAAAAATAAAATAAAATAAAAAATAGGCGGCCTTTGCTAAGCATCAAAGTAATAAAACAGAAAGAACTGCAGGGAGGTGTTAAAGGCCAGGATTAATTAGAAACTCCTTTTGAACTCGATGGCACTTACTTCTGAGTAATAAAGAGAGAATGGAGCTGTTAAATACCTCCCCTAATAAATGGGCCTTTAAAACAACTTAAAAATACTTAGTGCTCAATAAAACTGTATTAATGTAATAGCAGGCAAAGGGTTGTAAAAGATGTTGCAATGGGGCCTGGCAGGTTGAAATTTCCTTCCCCTTTAATCAGGACAATCATTTCTCCCTTGCGATCTAACCTCAGTCATTGCTTATTAGAAATTTCAGGCACCAGGTTTGGTCTTTTGCTCTCCTTGCATTCATTTTCATAAGAAAAAATGCCAGCCCCACATGGAAAGATTAAATAAAGACGGTGTATAACTTCTATGCAATTTTTTTGACACCTTGGCATTCATAATTTATTGAAAGTTGCTGGGAAGGTAAATAGATTCTTATTTACTGTGATTCCTCCACCTGACTCCAGATGGAAGCCATCTCGTGTGCTCTCTCTTCCATCCCGAGAAGAAATTTAAATAAATTATGGGATCTCCTCCACCTATTCCGCCATCAACAAATCAGTTTTTTTCTTCTTCTTCTTCTTCTTCTTCTTCTTCTTCTTCTTCTTCTTCTTCTTCTTCTTCTTCTTCTTCTTCTTCTTCTTCTTCTTCTTCTTCTTCTTCTTCTTCTTCTTCTTCTTCTTCCTCCTCCTCCTCCTCCTCCTCCTCTTCCTCCTCCTCCTCTTCTTCTTCTTCTTCTTCTTCTTCTTCTTCTTCTTCTTCTTCTTCCTCCTCCTCCTCCTCCTCCTCCTCTTCCTCCTCCTCCTCCTCCTCCTCCTCCTCCTCCTCCTCCTCCTCCTCCTCCTCCTCCTCCTCCTCCTCCTCTTCTTCTTCTTCTTCTTCTTCTTCTTCTTCTTCTTCTTCTTCTTCTTCTTCTTCTTCTTCTTCTTCTTCTTCTTCTTCTTCTTCTTCTTCTTCTTCTTCTTCTTCTTCTTCTTCTTCTTCTTCTTCTTCTTCTTCTTCTTCTTCTTCTTCTTCTTCTCCACAAACCCCACTCCCTTCTAGTATTGATAATGTTACCAAATTGCATCATGAAACACTAGAAAATTTAGTACAATGCAGTAAGCTATGTGCAGATCTCTACTTTCAAGATCAAACTAGGGCAAAGCCATTAAATCATAATAGGAATTACCCAACACCCTTTCAGAACACAAGCCCCTTCATTGCGTCCCCCTCAGAAACTTCAACCAAACTTATCTCAGACAATCTACAGAACCAGATATGACCTCTACATAACCCCTACATGATCCCATGGGAGTCTGACCAACAGCCAATAGAAGACATGTTCTTGCACAGGAACAGGAAGCTCAAGTGCAAAGCCCAAGAGAAGGTATAAAAACCCCTCACTCTCAACTCCATGTGATCAGCTGTCCCAGAATCACATGCGTGCTTAGTGATTCTGCTTCATCAATAAATGGGCCCTCTTTCCAATCAGCCTCCAGCCTCCATTTTGTCTCCAGTGCCTTTTGGAATGGAACCAGATGGATATTTCTTCCAACACTCCATTGGGGAAATATAATATCCTGCCTCTCTTAATATTGAGAATAAAGAATATTTTAATCTGGGGAGGGGGGGCATCCTACAACCTCCTCTTATTGGATGATGATAATGGTGTGGGGGGGGGGGAGGTGATGGTTTGGTTGCTTTGAGAGCTTCTGCACCAGAAATAAAATTCCTTGTGTGTCTAATTGCACACTAGGCCAGGGATGTCAAACTCAAGGTCCAGGAACCAGATTCAGCATGCGGAGTGCTTAGATCTGGCTCATGCTCCCACCTGGAAATAGTGAAGAACCAGCCCACGGTGCCTCTGCCAGTGAAAACAGAGCTCAGGAGAGTCATGTATGGCCCCCCCGAGCTCATTTTTGCAGGCAGAGGATTGCAGAAGCCTGACTCAGCCAAAAAAGGAGCTCACAAGGACCACACATGGCGCCTGAGCTCTGTTTCCACTGGCAGAGGGTTGTAGGTGGACATTCACAGCCTTGTGGAAAGGGAACTTCACGAGGACAGTGGTGTCACCCAAGCAGGAAAAGCCCAAAGGGAACATCAAGCCAGCCATAAAACAAACTTGCATAGGAAAAGAAATCACATAAAAGGTATTAAAGAAGCCCCTTAGACAAAAGCCCAAATAATTAAGAAAACTAGGGAAACAAGAAAAAAAAAAAACCCTTACAAACACAAGACATGCCAAATCAGCAAAACAGACAAAAGACACAAAATATATTGCAAAGGAGACAGACAGGAGATTGCCACAAAACAAATATAAGAAACCATTAAGCTAAAAAACAAGATTAGGACGAAACCGATAATCCAATCAAACCACCCCACAAAGTTTGCCTTCGGCACCCTGTGGAGTTTATCCTCGGAGTTTACTTATCCAATGAAGACAACCCCTGACAGGATTTAAAACATTAAGAAATACAAACACAAGCACTCACACACAAAAGAAGAAAAAAGGTATAAAAATCAGGGACTTACTATACAAAGGTAGCTAGCCCAGGAACGCAGACTTCTTGCTATCTCTCGCCTTCCTGAAAAATAAAAAGATCCAGCTTTCAAGCAGTTGTCTGTATCCTTGCACCGGAGCTCTCCCAGTGGGAAAATCGAATCCTCAGAAGAAAGGCATTTTGACAGCCTTTCAACAGCCAAAAACAGAGCTCAGGAGCCCATTTTCGCTGGCAGTACGCTTGGGCTGCCACAGGTTCCCCCAATACGAGTGATGTCATGCTGGCCACACCCATCCTGGTCACAAACACTCTGCCCCCCCAAGGTGAAACACAAACCTGATGCGGCCCACAATGAAATCGAGTTTGACACCTCTGCCCTAGGCCAAATGAAGTATTCCACTGTTTTGTGAGGTTGCCTTGGCAATCCCACCTCCAGCTTTGGGCTCAGCAAAGTTGTGGAACTTTATGCAAAGGAAGCACTAAGAAAACCTTTTATTCTTCCTCTAATATCACTCGTCATTTAACTATGGAAGAAGAAGGGAGAAGAGAAAAATAATAACTTGCAACTTCAGCACCTAATCCCTTAAAAAATTATCTGTCAAAAGTTGATATTTAATTCCGTATGCTTGCATTTCTTGTGTAAGATCTTGGAATATTAGGTTACATTTGCCATTAAATGCATTTTTCCCTTTTTCCTGTATATGTCAAAAATTTATCTCTATTACCCACAAAGTGGAGGCAGGGGAAAAAAAAAAGCCTTTAAACTCTTCTAACTGAAGCTAGTTTAGTCTCAAGACTTCCTGCTGTTTTCATAGAATCTGCTCCATTAGAATGGGGGCAACCCAGAGACCTGATTTTGCATTTCTCTGAATGGAAAACTGGATGCAAGCAAAATAAATTGATTCTTTTTCTGCTGAGTTCAACTGGTGTTCCTTTTATATAAATGCAGTTGTTCTGTTACTAGTATTTCAGAATGAGGAAGGACAGTACGTTGAAAGTCCAGATTTGGTAATGCAGAAAGTTAGCACCCACCCTTCTCCTAGAAGAACAAAATACTTTGAGAAATATTTAAACAGGCAGAATATTTTATTTCCCCTGAAAAGGAAATAGAAATCTTAAGGGAGACGGAAACTCAGAGCCCCTGCTCCCTGCTCCCAAGGAGATACTAAGCTGAGGCCAGCTTTTAGAAATGCAGATTTGGTAACCCATTTAAGACACAATGTTTTGAACAAAGGCAGAATTGGGTAGAATGGTAGGATCAGCCCTCACTCAATATCCAAACCAGGAAAACCATTAAGACACAATAGGAATAGCCCAACACCCTTTCAGGACACAAGCCTCCTCATTACATCATCTCAGAGAGTCCAGGCTTTAATCAAACTTAATTCAGACAACCTAAAAAGTTAGCTAGTTTACTTTACTTTATTGTCATTGCACCTCGTACAATGAAAACAAACACCATCTTCAGTGCACATCATGACCATGAAACTAAATACAAACATACATCCTTCACCCTTCACACATTGAACCGGAAACCCCCAACACCACACCAACACTGCACTATACAGCAGAATTCAAAAGAGCTACTGCCCTGGGATAGAAACCTATTTGTGCTTGTTTTTAATATTCTGTACCATCTGCCAGATGGTAATAGTTAAAAAAAAAAAGGGTTCCCAGGATGAGATGGATCTTGGAGGATGTTTTGAACTTTCTTAAGGCAGTGGGAGCTATAAAGCTCTTCCAAAGAGGGGAGAGGGCAACCCATGATCTTCTGGGCAATGACATTAACCCTCTGGAGTGTTTTCCTATCTGCCACTGTGCAATTGGCAAACCATACAGAGGTGCAGTATGTTAAAATGCTCTCTATGGTGCAGCAGTAGAAGGTCACCAGCAGTTTTTCATTCAGTTGTTGTTTTCTGAGAAGTCTCAGGTCATATAATCTGTGCTGGTCCCTTTTGATTCATGCTGCAATGTGAGCACCCCAGGTCAGGTCCTCTTTTAGGGTAACACCCAGAAACTTAAAACTGACTGCTTGCTCCACTTGGTCTCCATTGATAAGGAAGGGCTGGATGTCTGATCTGCTCCTTCTATTATCCACTATAAGCTCCTTGGTCTTATTGGTGTTGAGGACCAAGTTATTGTCTCCACACCACAAAAGCAACTGGTCCACCTCATCTCGGTAGGCAGCTATGACCCCTGCATAGCCCCCTGGGAGTCTGACAATAGGAACAGGAAGCTCAAGAGAGGGTAGAAATAACCCTCAATCTCCACTCCATGTAGTCAACTGCCCAGGATCTCAAACCAGTGGTGGGTTTCCAATTTTTTTCCTATTGGTTGTATGCACTTCACATGTGCATGTGCATGCTTTGAGCTCATGTTGCAGGGCTCCAATAGCAACCTCTTTCAATGCTGCTGAGCTGTTTCTTAGCTCAGCTGAGGCATGGCAAACAGCACTGCCACACAATTCAGCTAAACTTTGTGCGCACACGCATGGCTTAAATACTATCTTCTTTCAATACTGCTGAGCTGCCTGAACTGTTTCTTAGCAGTTAGTATAGGAGAGGTAGTGGTGGAAGGTGGGTAGGAGGGTAGGAGAGGCCAGTCAGAGGTGGTATTTTCTGGATCTCCAAACTGGTCAAAATTTCCACTACAGGTAGGCCAGAACTGGTCCAAACCGGATGAATATCACCTCTGCCTCAAACCTCCTCTGACCTCAAACATGTGGTCCTGTTCGCCAATAAATCATCTTTCCAATCAGCCTCCATGTTTCCAGTGTCTTTCTCCCCACTTGGAACTGAACCAGATGGATATTTCTTCCAACAGTAATATCTACCTGTAGAAACTATAATTCAGTGGAAGCTCTTGAAGAGTTTTTTGAGCAGATACCGTTAAGTATTTATATGTCCTTGAGAGCTCACCTGGTGCATCTTTGCAACTTTAAGATGTGTGCACTTCAATTCCCAGAATTCTCCAGACATTGCTGGCTTGAGAATTCTGGGAGTTGAAGTCCATGAGTTTTAAAGCTGCTTTTAGAATAATGGAACTTTCCCTTACTAAAAATTATTCTTTGGAGTGGTATTCCTGAACATATATTTTCTTGCCTACATTTCCTTGTGTTCAGTTACTTTACAACCCTCAATACAAAATCCTAAAAAAAATGTGGATTATGTAAGACAAATATGTCCAGGTATAAGTTTTGGAGCTGAAAATTGAATGTGCATTTATTTACAAACTTTATTTCTTCAGCCTTCATTTTGTAATGAACCATAACAATTGTTTAATTCAATAGTTAATGTGTAATAGTTAATGGAACTGGGCTCACATCAGTCTTTGGAAAGTATAAAATGTAGTACAAAATACTGTTTCTGTTTGTTTTTCATAGCATTTCTCCAAAAAAATTTCTGGAATGAGAGAGAGAGAAAAAAAAGCTTTGTTCGGGTATTTTCCCACGTGGTGCTTTTAAAGTTGTAGCAACGTTTCAGCAGAATCTCATCTGCCATCATCAGGCTTCTGTATGGTGTTTGTCTATGAGTCAAACTTTTACATATGTATGGTGTTTGTCTGTGAGTCAGACTTTTACAGTGGTTTCAGATTTAAATTTGGGGCAGCCTATTGCTGTGTCAGAATGGTTTTTTCTTCCTCCTGATTGGTTGAGAGTCTTGGTCTGTGTTTATTGGTCTTGGAGTTTGCTGTGTTCTGCTACTAATATCTTCTGTCTGTTTTTTTGGGGTGGTGGTGGCTCTTTTTGTATCTTGATTGGCTGGCAACATTGTGTTACTGTATTGGAGGCCTTTAGTGCAGCTTGACTTCGGGTAAATGGACGGCTATCATTCGTTAGGAAGCTGGGTTTCATCTGGGTGCCTGGTTGGGGTGTGTTTGAGCTGGAGGTATCAGGGGGGATCTGTTTGTGCCCAGGTGTTTGCCTGGCTTGTGGTGTGGAGATTTTTTTGTTTGTGAGTGCAGGCTTCCAAATGATTGACAGCCTGGTGGAATCATCTCTTCTGTTCATGCTTTCTGGTCTTTTTTCAATCTCTATGGCTTCTCTGATGATTCTGTGGCTGGGATTTTCTATGGTGGCTAGGGTTTTGGTGCCATTGAAGTTGATATTATGACCTGTGGCTTCCATGTGTTGGACAAGTGAGGAAGTGTGTTCCAGCTTTTTGACTGCATTTTTGTGTTCATCCAGGCGGGTGCTTATTCTTCTATTGGTCTGTCCAATGTATGTGGCCGGGCATGATGCACAGGGGACTTCATATATGCCTTGGTTTTCCAGGTCAATTTTGTCTTTGGGGTTCCTGAGGATGGCTGCTGTGCATCATGCCCGGCCACATACATTGGACAGACCAATAGAAGAATAAGTACCCACCTGGATGAACACAAAAATGCAGTCAAAAAGCTGGAACACACTTCCTCACTCGTCCAACACATGGAAGCCACAGGTCATAACATCAACTTCAATGGCACCAAAACCCTAGCCACCATAGAAAATCCCAGCCACAGAATCATCAGAGAAGCCATAGAGATTGAAAAAAGACCAGAAAGCATGAACAGAAGAGATGATTCCACCAGGCTGTCAATCATTTGGAAGCCTGCACTCACAAACAAAAAAATCTCCACACCACAAGCCAGGCAAACACCTGGGCACAAACAGATCCCCCCTGATACCTCCAGCTCAAACACACCCCAACCAGGCACCCAGATGAAACCCAGCTTCCTAACGAATGATAGCCGTCCATTTACCCGAAGCCAAGCTGCACTAAAGGCCTCCAATAAAGTAACACAATGTTGCCAGCCAATCAAGATACAAAAAGAGCCACCACCACCCCAAAAAAACAGACAGAAGATATTAGTAGCAGAACACAGCAAACTCCAAGACCAATAAACACAGACCAAGACTCTCAACCAATCAGGAGGAAGAAAAAACCATTCTGACACAGCAATAGGCTGCCCCAAATTTAAATCTGAAACCACTGTAAAAGTCTGACTCACAGACAAACACTATACAGAAGCCTGATGATGGCAGATGAGATTCTGCTGAAACGTTGCTACAACTTTAAAAGCATCACGTGGGAAAATACCCGAACAAAGCTGAATGCCAGATTATATATATATATATATATATATATATATATATATATATATATATATATATATATATATATATATATATATATATATATATATATATATATATATATATATACATACACACACACATATATACATATATACATATGTAAAAGTTTGACTCATAGACAAACACCATACAGAAGCCTGATGATGGCAGATGAGATTCTGCTGAAACGTTGCTACAACTTTAAAAGCACCACTATTATGACGTGGGAAAATACCCGAACAAAGCTGAATGCCAGACATATATATATATATATATATATATATATATATATATATATATATGTATATGTATATGTATATGTATATGTATATGTATATGTATATGTATATGTATATGTATATGTATATGTATATGTATATGTATATGTATATGTATATGTATATGTGTGTATGTATATATATATATTTATATATATATATATATATATATATATATATATATATATATATATATACATATATACATACATACATACATACATACATACATACATATATATATATATATATATATATATATATATATATATATATATATATGTTTTCTTAAGTTTTCGCGGGTACTTACATGTCTGGCATTCAGCTTTGTTCGGGTATTTTCCCACGTGGTGCTTTTAAAGTTGTAGCAACGTTTCAGCAGAATCTCATCTGCCATCATCAGGCTTCTGTATGGTGTTTGTCTGGGAGTCAGACTTTTACAGTGGTTTCAGATTTAAATTTGGGGCAGCCTATTGCTGTGTCAGAATGGTTTTTTCTTCCTCCTGATTGGTTGAGAGTCTTGCTCTGTGTTTATTGGTCTGGGAGTTTGCTGTGTTCTGCTACTAGTATCTTCTGTCTGTTTTTTTGTGGGGGGGCTCTTTTTGTATCTTGATTGGCTGGCAACATTGTGTTACTTTATTGGAGGCCTTTAGTGCAGCTTGGCTTCGGGTAAATGGACGGCTATCATTGGTTAGGAAGCTGGGTTTCATCTGGGTGCCTGGTTGGGGTGTGTTTGAGCTGGAGGTATCAGGGGGGATCTGTTTGTGCCCAGGTGTTTGCCTGGCTTGTGGTGTGGAGATTTTTTTGTTTGTGAGTGCAGGTTTCCAAATGATTGACAGCCTGGTGGAATCATCTCTTCTGTTCATGCTTTCTGGTCTTTTTTCAATCTCTATGGCTTCTCTGATGATTCTGTGGCTGGGATTTTCTATGGTGGCTAGGGTTTTGGTGCCATTGAAGTTGATGTTATGACCTGTGGCTTCCATGTGTTGGACGAGTGAGGAAGTGTGTTCCAGCTTTTTGACTGCATTTTTGTGTTCATCCAGGCGGGTGCTTATTCTTCTATTGGTCTGTCCAATGTATGTGGCCCGGCATGATGCACAGGGGACCTCATATATGCCTTGGTTTTCCAGGTCAATTTTGTCTTTGGGGTTCCTGAGGATGGCTGCTATTTTTCTGTCTGTTTTGAAGGCAGTCTTGATGTGGTGTTTGTATAGAATCTTACTAATTTTGTCTGTAGTGCCTCTTATGTAGGGCAGGACAGCTGTTCCATGGGTCTGTTCATCTTCTGGGTCTCTATTATGTCTCAGTGTGCTTTTGTGGATCAAATTGGTGATTTTGCTTTTGTGGAAGCCGTTGGCTGTCAATATTTTAGTCAGGGTGCATAGTTCCGTCTTAATGTGTGTCTTGTCTGCCAGGCGTTTGGTTCTGGTAATTAGTGTTTTAGCCACGGAGTTTATCTGTGCTGGGTGGTGGTGGGATTGGGCGTTGAGGTAGCGGTTGGTGTGTGTTTTCTTCTGGTATATGGTGTGTCCTAGTGTGCCATCTGTTTTCTTGTAGATTAGTACATCTAGGAATGGTAGTTGTTTGTTTGTTTCTGTTTCCATGGTGAACTTGATTTTGGGGTGTGCGCTGTTTAGGTGTGTTAGGAAGTTGTTTAGGTTTTCTTGTCCATGGGGCCAAATCACGAATGTGTCATCGATATATCTTAACCATAGTTTGGGTTTGAGTATGGCATTAGCCAGGGCTCTGGATTCGAATTCTTCCATGAACAGGTTTGCAATGACAGGTGACAGTGGTGATCCCATGGGGGCTCCTTCAATTTGTTTGTATCTTTGTCCTTTGTATATGAAATATGTGTTGGTTAAGCAGTGTTCTGTTAGTTCCATGAGGTGTTTAGCTGGTTGGTATTTATTTTTGATGATTTCGAGGGTCTCTTTTATCGGGACTTGAGTGAATAGTGAAACCACGTCAAAACTTACAAGCAGATCTTCTTGCTCCACGTGTAGATCTTTGATCATTTCCAAGAAGTGGTATGAGTTTTGTACATGAGAAGCTGCTGTTTCAGCATGGGGCTGTAGCTCTTTTGCTAGGTGTTTAGCCAGGTTTTGTAGTGGTGCTCCTCTGGAGCTGACTATGGGTCTGAGAGGTATGCCTTCTTTGTGTATTTTTGGGAGGCCGTATAGTTTGGGGCATCTGGAAGATTTCTCTCTGGGTATGATCGTGTGTTGGATCTCTTTGCTTATGTGGCTGGTTATAATTTTCTTCTTGGTTAATTTTTCCAGATATGTGGTTGGGTCTGTGTTTATGGGTTTGTATGTGGAGTCTTGGAGTAGGTCTGTCAATTTAGTTTCATAGTCTTTTCTGTCCATTACTACAGTGGCATTCCCTTTATCTGCTGGGAGGATGATTATGCTGCTGTCTCTTTTCAGGGTTTGTAGCGCTTTAATTTCATTTTGCTGTAAGTTGCTTTTGGGTGGTTTGCTTGTGCATAGAATGTTGGTAACTTGGTGTCTTATTTTATCAGCTTCATCTGTATTTAATTTAGTTAGGCTGGATTCTACTGCACATATGATGGATTCTGTGGGGATTTTTTGGGGTGCTATAGCATAATTGAATCCTTTGGTTAGGACTTCTGTTTCTGTTTTGGTGAGTTCTCTGTTGGAAACATTGTACACTAATTGTTTCAGGTGTTGTTGTGAGTTGTTGGGGGTTTTCTTGTCATGTTCTAATTTCTTTAATTTGTTCCAGAGCTTTTCCTGTTTGTAAATGTTTGTAGATTCAGCTCTCCAAGTTGTAAGTTGTTTTATCTTGTCCCAAAGTAGAGGGTGGATTTTGCTGCTCAATTCCAGGTGTAGTGCTAGCAAATCTTTGTTTAACTGATCTAATTGGAATCTCTTACTGTGGAGCTCGTTCCTTAGTAGAGCCATTTCAGTTCTTTTCAGGATACGTTTAGTGGCTGCTGTGCTTTGATGAAATGTTAATTTGAAGCAGGTTGGTGTAGTATTGTTGTCTCTGCAGCTGCGTAGGAATTGGAGGTCACATAGTATTACTGCTCTTTTAATTTCCAGTTTCTCGTAGGTTTTGATCTGGTTGTTTATTCCCTCCCCGTAGAGGTTTGATATTTGTTTTCTTAAGTTTTCGCGGGTACTTACATGTCTGGCATTCAGCTTTGTTCGGGTATTTTCCCACGTGGTGCTTTTAAAGTTGTAGCAACGTTTCAGCAGAATCTCATCTGCCATCATCAGGCTTCTGTATGGTGTTTGTCTGGGAGTCAGACTTTTACAGTGGTTTCAGATTTAAATTTGGGGCAGCCTATTGCTGTGTCAGAATGGTTTTTTCTTCCTCCTGATTGGTTGAGAGTCTTGGTCTGTGTTTATTGGTCTGGGAGTTTGCTGTGTTCTGCTACTAGTATCTTCTGTCTGTTTTTTTGTGGGGGGGCTCTTTTTGTATCTTGATTGGCTGGCAACATTGTGTTACTTTATTGGAGGCCTTTAGTGCAGCTTGGCTTTGGGTAAATGGACGGCTATCATTGGTTAGGAAGCTGGGTTTCATCTGGGTGCCTGGTTGGGGTGTGTTTGAGCTGGGGAAAATACCCGAACAAAGCTGAATGCCAGACATATATATATATATATATATATATATATATATATATATATATATATATATATATATATATATATATTTGTTTTCTTAAGTTTTCGTGGGTACTTACATGTCTGGCATTCAGCTTTGTTCGGGTATTTTCCCACGTCATTGTAGTTGTGCTTTTAAAGTTGTAGCAATGTTTTGGCAGAATCTCATCTGCCATCATCAGGCTTGTGTATAGTGTTTGTCTGTCTGTCTGTCTGTGTGTGTTTCTCTCTCTCTCTTTTCCTTTCTGTTTCTCTTCTCTCTCTTTCTCACTTTCTCACTCTTTTTCTCTGTTTTCCTCTTTCTCATCCTCTTTTCTTCCTCTTTCTCCTTCTCTCTATCTTCCCACTATTATGACGTGGGAAAATACCCGAACAAAGCTGAATGCCAGACATGTAAGTACCCGCGAAAACTTAAGAATATATATATATATACATATACATATATATATATATATACATATATATACATACATATATACACACACACACACACACACACACACACACACAGAGAGAGAGAGAGAGAGAGAGAGAGAGAGAGAGAGAGAGAGAGAGAGAGAGAGAGAGAGAGAGAATAGACAAGAATAGAATAGAATAGCAGAATAGACGAGAAACAACTTGAGAAAATCACCAGATATCATAACTCTGGCATAAACCAGTGCAGGTAGTTCCAGTGGTACTTGGCACACTGGGTGCTGTGCCTAAAGACCTAGGCAAGCACTTAAGAACAATTGGTGCTGACAAGATCACCATTGGTCAGCTGCAGAAGGCCACCTTACTGGGATCTGCTTGCATAATCTGCTGATACATCACACAGTCCAAAACACTTGGGAAGTGTTTCACTAATGATTGTGATACAAAACCCATCATGGTTATCTTGTTTGCTGTGTATACTATAATAATAATAATAATAATAATAATAATAATAATAATAATAATAATAGTAGTAGTAGTAGTAGTAATTCAACACAAAAGGAATACTTCAGGAGGGTCTGCAAAATATTAAAATCAAACTGAATGTGGGAAACATAATTAAAGCCATTAATACATGGGCAGTTCCAGTGATATGCTATCCAGCTGGAATCATCAACTGTGGCTGAACTGGAAAACCTGGACCAGAAAATGCATAACCTTTGAAATCTCCCACACTTTGTATCCATGAAGTGACATCAACAGGTTGTAACTGCCAAGAAGAATAGGGGGCAGAGGATTATTGGAAATCCATCAAACTGTAGAAGAAGAAAAATGAAGTTTGAATGATTATGTGAATCAAAATACAGAAAAATTGCTGCAACTATGAAAATGGAGAACATTATAAAAACAACAGAAACAAAGACAGAATATAAGGAAAAACAGTTGGATGACAGATTAAGTGGATGGAAAACCAAAGCTTTGCATGGACAGCACTTGAAAAACATTGAAGAAAAATGTAATAATCCACTGGTCATTATGTAAAAAATACAATTACTTGTGTTCGAAAAGTCATGGGAACATAAAAGTGGAAAAAGTTTTTGAAAATGAGAAAAAAAAAGAATTTGAAAAAATCATGAAATATCGCGACATGTACATCGAAAATACATGGTTATGGATGAAACATGTAACAGTGATACTCATTGTCTTCAGGGCACTTGGTACCATGTCCTGGTACAAAGCACATCAAGAAATTGCAGCTTTCTGCAGTAACACCAGTGGAACTGCAAAAAACTGTGCTACTCGGAACATCATATATTCTAAGAAGATACTTGGTTGACACCTAGGACACTGGCAGCAACCCATATCAACCATCAGAGCCAGTCAATGATGTTTGTGATACATTTGTAAATGTTCAGTTGACTGAGTTTCATGTTTAATGAATAAAAGAGATAAAAATAATAATTCAGTTCTTTCAAGAGAAATGGAAGAAGAGTAGATTAATGCATAGCCTATATACCATTCCTTAAGCTATTCAACAGAATAGAATAGAATAGAATAGAATAGAATAGAATAGAATAGAATAGAATAGAATAGAATGGAATGGAATGGAATAGAATGGAATGGAATAGAATGGAATTGAACAGAATAAGGAATAGAATAGAATAGAATAGAATAGAGTAGAGTAGAGTAGAGTAGAGTAGAGTAGAGTAGAGTAGAGTAGAGTAGAGTAGAGTAGAGTAGAGTAGAGTAGAGCAGAGCAGAGCAGAGTAGAATAGAATCTGGAAGGGACCTTGGAGGTCTTCAAGTCCAAACTTCTACTCAGGCAGGAAACCCTATATCATTTCAGACAAATGATTGTCTGAATGGATTACCAAATCTGCATTTCTAAAAGCTGGCCTCCTCAGTTTCTGCTTGGGGTAGGGAGACTGGGGCTGGTTTCTGTCTCCCTTAAGATTTTTTTTTTCATTTCTCCTTTCGGGGAAATATTTAATCTTGCCTTTTTTTTAAATATTTCCCAAAAAATTTCATTCTTCAGGTGGAATGGGGTGGAGGCTTCCCACAACTTCCTCATTTTAAGATTAGTAATGTCTCTCAGGATGAAGACAAAGATGTTACCAATGATCAACACTTCTGGAAAACTCTCGCTGCCCAATGTGCCTTGCGTAGGACATGATGATAATGATGATATTCTGTTTCATTTTGTCATAACATCATAATTATTTCTCCATAATGAACAGGTGTAATGGAGGTGAGATCTAGAATCTGTTTCCTGTCCCACAGTCATGAATGGAAAGGAAGAAATAATACGTTGTAAGCACCTTTTCTCCCTCCCTCCCTCCTTCTCTCTCTGTCTCTCTGTTTTGTTTTTAATAAAGGGAAAAAAGGGAAAGAGAAAAAAAAGAGGAATTAATACCAGCCCTAAGAAGCTTTCAGAGGCACTTGGAATCAGATCTACTTTAATGATGCCATTTAAGCTGTCATTTTTGGCTTTTTAGATCATCACCTTCAAATCAGAATGCATTTAACTGGAGTTTCTAAAGCAGGCTTAATGCTAGTCTTTTTTTTTTTTCTTTCCTTTTGCACAGAAGATAGCGAGGGTAATCAGGAAAATAAAGAAAAATTGAGACGCGGTCTATCAAAAAGCACAAACTCCACATTGGGAAATTAGCACTAGTGAAGAGGGGAAAAAATAAATGAAGAACTGGTAGGTTTGCTTTTCCTTCCATTTGGTGTGCATGCATATGTGTGGGTGTGTATATACACACAACCAGGCATGCAATAAAGGCGATTATTGCATATGCAGGCATATTGTGTTCTGAATTTGGATGGTTACCCAAGGATGCCTGAATAATTTTTTAATACACAACCTGTTTTCGTTGCTTTTCAATGTTTCCTGGAAGCCTTGCAGGGCCTCAGGGGTTGACTGAAGGAAGGACAATGCCATCTGCCATATTTAGGAATAGACAGTGTGACTTCTGATTGAAATACAAATTTGGATTAAGGAATATTTAGGGAACAGAATTTCTTCTAAAATTGGAGACGATGATAGATGATAGATTAGATAGATAGATAGACAGTGGTGTGATACAAATTTTTCTATTACCAGTTCTGTGGGCATGGCTTGGTGGGCGTGGCAGGGGAAGGATGCTGTAAAATCTCAAGTCCGAGGCGGTATTTGCTGGTTCTCTGAACTACTCAAAGTTTCCGCTACCAGTTCTCCAGAACTGGTCAGAACCTGCTGAAAACCACCTCTGTAGATAGAGATAGATAGATAGAGATTGATAGAAGATAAGCAGGAGAGAGAGAGAGAGATTTTATTAATGGCAATATAAGGAGAGTTTTTGTCAAGTTTTCAGCATGGGCGAGAAAGAATGGAGACAAGCTTCTGAACGGTGAACTTCAGCTCTTTATTTACATCATAACTTGCTCAATTGAACAGCAGTAAAACCTGCATTATATAGGCAAACCTTGTAATGATTAACCAAAAACAAGCTAGGAACGTTAGCTCTTGAACCAATAAGACATTTCTGTTAAGGGCCAATCGGATTCCCCAGAACGGGCCAATCCAGTCCGGCCGCTTAGCAGACAATTAGAAGTGCAGGGCCAGAACCCTGCACTTGACTCCAAGCTCATACTTTATTAGTTATATTGCATACACAACACCCCTTCCCCCTGGCTTCTTAGTTCAGGGCACAGTTACATAGTTCTTTAAATAGGATGGTTGTTTTTTAAGTCTTTTTGACTTTCGCTGTATTGGTTGGTTGCAGTCCTGCTGAGGCAGATTGCTGTTTGGTAGTGGGGCTGCCTCCGGTTCAGAGTTTACTTCTGCGTCATTGCCCCCATTTTCCGCAATTTCTTGAGGTGCAATGTTTTCTCCCTACGGCTCCGCAGCCTGGGTTTTTGTTAAGTCGTCATTCCCTTCGAACAGGTTTCCTAGGGCTTCATCTTCTTCCGTACCTCCCCCCCCCCTCAGTTTGGTCATAGGGGAGTTGCAGACTGGCTGCTGCAAGGCGCGACCATAACTGGTCGATATGCCGTTTCCAGAGTTTATTGTCACGGCATTGCACAAGGTAGGATCTGGGGCCAGTTACATGTACTACCGTCGCTTCCACCCACAACGGGTCGCCCAATAGGTTTTTTGCATACACCAGGTCTCCTACCTGGAAGGTGCGACAGCGGCCGCTGGATCTTAATGGTTTCTCTGGTTCATAAGCAGGGTGCAACCAGTCGAGGTGGGAGTGGAGCTTTCATCCCATTAACAGTTCAGTGGGAGTCTTCTTGGTGACGCTATGTGGGGTGATGTGTTGCAAGAAGAGGATTTGATTGACTTTGTCGTCAATGTTATCGTAGTTTACCTTTTGCAAGGTTTTCTTTACAAATTGGACCATGCGTTCTGCTCAGCCATTAGTTGCAGGGTGCACAGGCGAGGTGAGCACATGGCGGATGCCGCGGTCAGCGAGGTACTGCTCGAACGCGAGTGCCATAAATTGTGGGCTGTTGTCGGATACCAGGACGTCTGGTAATCCGTGGGTTGCAAAGAGTTTGTTTAAAATCTTGATGACTGACTCGGAGGATGTAGTAGTCATGCGATGAATCTCGAGCCAATTCGAGTAGGCATCAACGGTAAGCTGGAAGGTGTGGCCCTTGGTTGGCCCCGTGAAGTCCAGGTGAATTCGGGACCAGGGTTCACATGGTGTTTCCCATTCAGTAGGCATGGCTTTTGGTGGGGCGTTGCTGACTTCTTGGCATTTGGGACAAGCTTTAACCCACTGTTCGATTTGTTTGTCAATGCCTGGCCACCATGCGTAGCTTCACGCAAGGGCTTTCATTCACACGATGCCAGGGTGGCCATCGTGCAAAGTTCTCAGCAGCGCTTTTTGGAGCCGTTCTGGGAGAATGATTCTATCGCCGCAGATGACACAGCCTTTTTGGGAGAAGAGCTCGGTCTGTCGAGACTTGAATGGTGTGAAGTCATCAGACAATTGGTCCAATGGCCATCCGCGTTCTACCCAGCCTAGGACTCGTGCTAGGGTGTGGTCACGTTTGGTTTCTCTTGTGATGTCTCGAGTGGTCAGTGGCAGCGAGTTGAGCACCTTGATTTGCAACGAGGTTACCGTTGGTGCCGGATCGTCGAGAGTTTCTGGAAGCGGTGCTCGGCTCAATGCGTCAGCATGGGGAATGGCTTTCCCCGGGCGGTATTGCAGCCGATAGTTATAAGCAGCTAAGAATTCTGACCATCGGGTCATCCTAGGGGATAATATGTAGGGAGTTGGCTTATCTCCGGCTATTATCCCTATCAGCAGTTTGTGGTCAGTCACAATAGTAAAAGGCCTGCCATACACGTATTCATGAAATCTTTTCACAACTGAGACGATTGCAAGGGCTTCTTTATCAATTTGTCCATAGTTTCGCTCAGTTTTTGAAAGAGTCTTTGAAAAATATGCAACAGGGGCTTTGTTCCCATTAGGCAGTACGTTGCTCAAAACGGCACCTACCCCAAAAGGCGATGCATCACAGGTTATAACTAACGGCAAAGTCTCGTTATACTGCATGAGTACAGAGTCAGAAGTGAGCAGTTTTTTTACATTTCTAAACGCCTGTTCATCACGGTAACCCCATAACCAAATTGCCCTTTTATCTAATAATCGGTGTAACGGTTCAGCGACAGTTGCTTTGTGCGGTAAAAACACATTATAGAAATTGATGAGGCCTAGGAAAGCCTGGAGATCAGCCTTGTTTCGTGCCCTAGGAGCGTTTTTGATCGCTTTTAATTTACCTTCGGTAGGGTGACTGCCCTGGCTATCAATCAGGTACCCTAAAAACTCAACACTGTCAGTGCACATTTTACATTTATTTTTCTTAACCTTAAGACCGGCTTCTTGGAATTTTTTAGGACTAATTTTAACCGGTCCTGTAAGATTTTTTTGGTTGGGGCTGCAATTAATACATCGTCAAAATAAGGGACCACGCCCTTAATTCCTTGTAATAACCTTTCCATAAGGCTCTGGAAGATCCCCGGGGCTACACTAACTCCGAATTGCAGCCGGTACATTTAAAGGTACCTCAGTGCATCACAATAGTTTGGGCCTGTGCCGTTTTTTCATCTACTGGCAATTGCTGATATGCCTGAGCTAAATCCAATTTAGCGAAAACTTTCCCGCCCCCCCCCAGGGAATGGAGGAGGTGCTGCACCACCGGAACTGGATACGCGTTTTGCTGGAGGGCATGGTTCAAGGTGGCCCGGTAGTCCCCACAAATTCGGATTGACCCATCTGGCTTAATGGGTGTTACAATAGGGGTTTCCCAAGGGGAGTGATCGATGGGCTCCAACACCCCCTGAGCTATCAGTTTGTCGAGTTGCTCGTCAATTTTCGCCTTTAAGGCAAACGGGACTCGACGGGGCTTCAAGCAAATGGGAGCTACCTTGGGATCTAAGCTAAATGAGATTGGGGTCCCCTTGTACTTGCCTAAGCTGTCTGAGAAGACGTCCCTGAACTCAGAGATAATGTCTTCTTCCCAGTCACAGCCACCGACTCGGTTTACGCCGGCCACTTCAATGCTGAGTGGCGCGAACCATTGGAGGCCCAGTAAGCTAAGCCTATCGCTATCGATGACTGTCAAAGGTAAGTACGCTGTGTGCTTCTTGAAGGAGACTCGGACTCGTCAGGACCCAATGACGGGGATTCGATTCCCCTGGTAGTCCTTGAGGATGAGGTGTTGGAACCGGAGATCTTGATGTTGAATTGTGGGATGAGTTGCTTGAGTGTTCTCCATGACACAATCGAGAGAGACGATCCCGAATCGACCTCCATGTGGCAAGGCTGATTTTCGATGGCTACTGTTACTCGGATTTTCTTAGTGTCCAAGGTTGAGGCATGACTGATAGTGATAGTATGGTGAGCCTCTTCTCTCTGCAAAGGTCGATTTCTGTAGGATTGGTTTGCTGGCGCTCGCCTTACAGGACGGTTTCCTGTCGATTGGCGATAGTTGGTGCCTTTTGAGGCCTGGCTGGGTCCTGGCAAGCTGCGGCAGACCCGTCCGATGTGGTCTCATCTCCCGCACTCATGGCAGAGTGAGTCGCGGAACTTGCATTCAGACCTGGCAGGGTTGGCTCCACATCCAGCGCAAGGGTGTACAGGCTTCGGGTAGTGGTCTCGGTTGGACCGGAGTCGATGGACCCCTTCTTTGTTGCTATCTGACGATGAAGAGAGGTCCTCGTGTTGTGTCGTCATGAGCTATCCCTCTGCACTAGGTGAGATTTCACTGGCCGGTGGTGGTACCGGAGCGCGGTTTCGGTGTAGTTGTGCAGCCGACTTCTTGGTTGCCTCTTCCGTGGTAGCATCGGCAATGGCGTCGGCAAGGCTGATGTTGCCTTTTGCCATCAGCTTGTTTTGGACACCCGGAGCATCTAGTCCAAGGACTATGTGATCTCTTAGTGCTTCTTCGAGATCAGTGAATCCGCAGAGGCCTCCCAAGTTACGGAGGTCTGCTGTGAAGTCGGCCACGCTTTCTCCCTTTCGCTGGTTTCTTTGATAAAACTCGTGGCGTCTCACGAGTGTAGGCACGGTAGGAGCATAGTGGGCTTGCAGGATAGGTTCGAGGTCGTCCCAATCCATGGCCTTCACTTCTCGGGGTTTGGCTAGTGCTTTAGCCATCTTAAATACATTTGGACCACAATGCATTAGGAACACCACCCGTTTCTTTCCTGGTGTGGCGTCCTTTAAGTTGTTCATCTCAAGAAACATTTGGAAGCGATCCATGTAGGACTCCCAGTCCTCTTGTGTCAGATCGAAAGGAGCTGGTGGTACGATGCCGCCGGACATGGTTCCGTTGTTGGCGCCATCTGTCACGTGCTCGGTATTGCTTCTGGGTTCCGTTGGTTCAGATGTCTCCATATCCCACCCTCGTCGCCAGTGTCAAGTTTTGAGCATGGGCGAGGAAGAATGGAGACAAGCTTCTGAACGGTGAACTTCAGCTCTTTATTTACATCATAACTTGCTCAATTGAACAGCAGTAAGACCTGCCTTATATCGGCAAACCTTGTAACGATTAACCAATAATGAGCTAGGAACGTTAGCTCTTGAACCAATAAGACATTTCTGTTAAGGGCCAATCGGATTCCCCAGAATGGGCCAATCCAGTCCGGCCGCTTAACAGCCAATTAGAAGTTCAGGGCCAGAACCCTGCACTTGACTCCAAGCTCATACTTTATTAGTTATATTGCAAACACAACAGTTTTGACCTAAATGTGGGCAGAATCAAGGTTGTGTGTTGTTTATTTTCTCCTCTCTCTGTCTTTTTTAGATTAAGACACTGGCTGAGAAGCCAAGATTTTGGAAACTCTAGCCCTGTCAGGCATGAAAGCCAGCTGGATGACTTTGGACCAATCACCAGTTTTCCACCTTAAGTTATAAGTTATTTTTCATTATAAAAAATAATAAAGATGGGATATACTGTTAATCAATTAAACACTATTTATTACTGCACTTGTTAAGTCCTGAGCATGGGTGCAAGGAACGGAAAGGAGACATCGAACTGTGACTTCAACTCTTTATTCGTGACTTCAGAACAGAGCAAAATACTTGGGCAGCAGCAGCTCTTTTATAGAGCTGGCTGCTGTCAAAACAACCAATGATTTGAGTTTACCGCTCTAACAAGCGTCCAATCAGAGAGACCCACTGTCAGCCAATCAGATTGGCCAGAAATGACCAATCACGACTCACTGTTCGCAGGCCAATGAAAAGTGCAGGATTACGAGCCTGCTGTTAAAGTAAAGCTATTAGGGTTGTTACTGATGCGTTGGCTTAGTCCATAACACCCCTCCCCTCTAGGTTCCGTCTGAGGGGTGGGGTGATGTATTCTTGTAAGTAGGTAGGTCGCTTCACCTGTCTGCTTGATCTGCGCTGTTCCACCGGTTTCTGTTCTGGTTCTGGTTCCAGTGGGCTGCTTGCTGAGCTGGGTGGCGAAAACGGTCCCGCTGTTTTGTTGAATGGCTCTGGGCTGTCCTCTCTGCTCTCGCCAATGCTGTCATCCGGGTTCCCTGGATCTGTTTCCATCGCGGTGCTGTCGTGCGGTGAGGCAACTTCCCGGCTCGGTTCTCCTTCTGGCGGTGAGTATCCCACGATTGGTTGTGTAGACTGCTGGGTTCCGATTGTTAAGTCATCTGTTATTTCTTTTTCAGCCCCCTCAATGTCCCTTCCCTCCCCCCCAGTTTGATGTTCAGGGGATGAGATGGGAGTAGGTGCTAGTCTGGATCGAAGCTGGTCTATGTGGCGCTTCCACATTTTGCCATCTGCAGTTTGTAGACGATAGGATCGGGGTCCCATAAGTTGCATTATGGTAGCAGGGACCCACAATGGGTCACCCGAGAAGTTTTTCATAAAACAGGGTCACCTTCCTGGAATGATCGACACTTGCTGCTGGATCCCAGGGGTTTTTCAGGTGTGTAAGCAGGGTGGACGTGATTGAGATGCGAGCGAAGTTTCCGGCCCATCAGGAGTTCAGCTGGGGTTCTGTTTGTGGTGCTGCTTGGGGTAATATGCTGGAGGAGAAGCATCCAGGTTATCTTTTCATAAATGTCACCCTGGTCCATTTTGTGTAAAGTCTTCTTTACAAATTGAACCATTCACTCAGCCCTACCGTTGGCCGCAGGGTGAGCTGGCAATGTTAAGGCATGGTGGATGCCCCCAGTCTGCTAGGTTCGAATGCCAGGGCAGTGAATTGAGGGCCATTATCGGAGACCAGGACATCCGGCAATCCGTGGGTAGCGAATAGCTTGTTCAGTTTTTTAATGACCACCTCCGTGGTGGTGCTTTTCATTTTGTGGACCTCGAGCCAGTTAGAATAGGCATCCACTATTAGAAGGAAAGTGTGTCCTCTTGTGGGTCCCACAAAATCGATGTGGATGCGGGACCAGGGACCTCGAGGCATTTCCCAATGAGTTGGGGGTATTTTTGGAGGAGCAGAGCGAGTCTCCTGGCATTTGCTGCATGTCACCACCCAGGTCTCTATCTGCTTGTCTAAACCTGGCCACCATGCGTAACTCCTTGCCAATGCCTTCATCCGCACGATTCCTGGATGTCCATCGTGCAACATTTTTAAAACTTTATGTTGCAATTTCTCCAGGATGACAACTCTGTCTCCCCACAAGATGCAGCCTTTTTGAGAGAATAGTTCTGTCTGTCGATTCCTGAACAGCCTGAAAGTGTCATTGGGTGCGCTGTCCGGCCAACCCTGTTCCACCCAGCTGAGGACTCGTGCCAAAGAAGGGTCCTTTTTCGTTTCTGAGGTGAGGTCAGTGGTGGTGATTTAAGAGTTTCGATTTGCAATACCGCTAGGGTTGGAGCTGGGTCATCTATGACATCTGGTAGTGGAGAGCGGCTCAAAGCATCAGCGTGAGGAATGGCTTTCCCCAGGTGGTGTTGCAGTTGGTAATCGTATGCGGCTAAAAACTCCGACCAATGTGTCATTCTTGGTGATAAGATGTGGGGAGTTGGTTTGTTTCCCGCTAAAATGCCAAGTAGCGGCTTTTGGTCTCTAATTATGGCAAAGGGTCTCCCATATACATATTCATGGAAACGTTTAATTGCGGATACAATGACGAGAGCCTCTTTATCAATTTGGCTATAGTTCCTTTCAGTTTTAGACAAAGTTCTCAAAAAGAATGCAATAGGTGACTCATTACCGTTTGGCAGGACATGGCTTAAAATGGCTCCCACTCTGAATGGTGAGGCGTCGCAGGTAACTGTTAAGGGTAGAGTCTCGTTGTATTGTATCAATACAGCATCAGAAGTTAAGAGGTCTTTTACTTGTTGAAATGCTCGTTCTTCACGCCGTCCCCAGACCCAGGAAGCCTTTTTGTCAAGAAGTCTATGTAGGAGTTCGGTTACGGTCACCTTCTGGGGCAAGAAGATGTTATAAAAGTTAATGAGTCCCAGGAAGGCTTGGAGATCTGTCTTATTTCTAGGTCTTGGGGCATTTTTGATTGCAGTTAGTTTTTTTTTTTCAGTGGGGTGGATTCCCTGTCTGTCAAGAAGGTATCCCAGGAACTCCACTCTCTCCGTACAAAGTTGACACTTGTCCCTTTTTACCTTCAGGCCAGCGTCTTTAAATTTTTGAAGAACCCTTCTGAGTCGTTGTCCTAATAACTCTTTAGTAGGGGCAGCTATTAAGACGTCATCAAAATAAGGCACGACACCTTTTATGCCTTGTAATAGTCTCTCCATCAAACTTTGGAAAATGCCCGGCATCACGCTTACTCCGAATTGGAGTCTATTGCACTTGAAGGCACCTCTATGTGTAACTATTGTCTGGGCTTCTGCAGTCGTCGCCTCCACGGGTAGCTGTTGGTACGCCTGAGCTAAGTCCAATTTTGCAAATATTTTTCCAGCGCCCAGGGAGTGAAGAAGGTGTTGGACCACCAGTACTGGGTAAGCGCTCTGCTGAAGCACATGATTTAGGGTGGCCCGGTAATCCCCACAAATTCTTAACGAGCCATCTGGCTTTATGGGTGTTACTATTGGAGATTCCCATAGGGCATGGTCAATCGGTTCCAACACACCCTGGGCTATTAATTTGTTTAGTTGCTCGTCGATCTTTGGCTTGAGGGCAAAAGGCACCCGACGAGGCTTAAGGCGAATGGGAGCTACATCGGGACTGAGATTAAACAATATAGAGGTCCCCTTGTACTTGTCTACTGTTCCTGTGAACACATCCTGGAATTCTTGGATGAGGGCCTCTTCCCAGTCATCGCTTCTGGTTTGGTGTATGCCAGCTAGTTCAATTCCGAGTGGGGGGAACCACTGTAACCCTAACAAACTGGGCCAGTCATGATCGACAACAGTCAGGGGAAGCGTCATGGTGCGGTCCTTGAAGGATACTTGGACGTGGTTGGAACCGAAAACCAGAATTCTGTTTCCCTGGTAGTCTTTTAGGATGATTCTTTGAGTGCTGAGGTCCT
The DNA here is from genome assembly GCA_033807585.1 of Hydrophis major. Classification (NCBI taxonomy): domain Eukaryota; kingdom Metazoa; phylum Chordata; class Lepidosauria; order Squamata; family Elapidae; genus Hydrophis; species Hydrophis major. The sequence goes on from CM066329.1 coordinate 373,426,588, forward strand.
GGTGACAGATGGCAGGGATCAGCTGTTTGAGGGTTTTCCAGGAGACCATCGATAGGGATGACCCCGAATCGACTTCCATCATGCATGGTCGATTCTCAATAGTGACCTTTACGTGGATCTTTCTTGCATCTAGCGATGAAGTGTGATCGATAGTAATAGTTTGGTGTGCCTCTTCTCGTCTCGTTGAAGTGGCAGGTGCTCGATTTCTGTAGTAATAGTGGTTGTTCCATTGGTGGTTCAGGTGGTCCCGATTTCCAGGTGGTTTGCTTGTCTCCTGGTGGAGGTTATTCTCCCTCCAGCTTGGACTGGACTCTCGCTTGCTTCTGCAGACCTTTGCGATGTGGTCTCTTTTCCCACAGGAATGGCAGAGTACGTCGAGGAATTTGCAGTCCGATCACGGGTGGTTTGCCCCGCAACCAGCACATTGGTGCGGAAGTCTCTGATTCCTTTGCTCTCGTTCCGAGCAGAGCCGGTTGACCTCCTCTTCCTCACTGTCTGAGGATGACTCGAGGTCTTTATGATGGGCAGTAATAGTGTGCCTCTCAGAGGAGAGCAGACTATCGCTAGCGAGTTGGCGGTGTGGTGTGTTCACTCGGCGCATTCGAGCGGCTGACTTCCTGGTTGCTTCTGCGGCAGTAGCATCGGTGATGACATCGGCAAGGCTGATGTCTCCTTTCACCATGATTTTGCTCTGCGACGTGTGGTCATCTAATCCCAGAACTATGCCGTCTCTCAGGGCTTCCTTGAGGTTTGCAAAACCACAGAGTCCTCCCAGGTTCCGGAGGTCGGCTATGAAGTCCCCAACGCTCTCGTTCTTCCATTGGTCCCTCTGGTAAAACTTGTGTCTTCGTATCAGTGTAGGTACTGCGGGTGCGTAATGGGCCTGGAGGATCGGCGCGAGGTTATCCCAATCCATGGTCTTCACTTCCGCCAGTTTGGCAAGTGCTTTAGCCATTTTAAAAACGGCGGGGCTGCAGTGGGTCAGGAACACCGCTCGTTTCTTGCCAGGCATAGCATCTTTCAGATTGTTGGTCTCCAGGAACATCTGGAAATGGTCTATATATGAGTCCCAGTCTTCGTTTGCAGGGTCAAATGGAGCGGGTGGTATGGCGCTGCTGGTCATTCTGTCGTTTGTTGTGTGAGCTCTCAGCCACGTGCTCTGTCTTGTTCAATGAGTATCTAGTCAGCTCTATCATCTCCGCATCCCATCTTCGTCGCCAGTGTTAAGTCCTGAGCATGGGCGCAAGGAACAGAGACAAGACATCGAACTGTGACTTCAACTCTTTATTCGTGACTTCAGAACAGAGCAAAACACTTGGGCAGCAGCAGCTCTTTTATAGAGCTGGCTGCTGTCAAAACAACCAATGATTTGAGTTTACCGCTTTCACAAGCGTCCAATTAGAGGGGCCCATTAACAGCCAATCAGATCGGCCAGAAACGACCAATCACAACTCGCTGTTCGCGGGCCAATGAGAAGTGCAGGATTACGAGCCTGCTGTTAAAGTAAAGCTATTAGGGTTGTTACTGATGCGTTGGCTTAGTCCATAACAGCATTTATACCCTGCATACTCATTTCTTTTGATGATCACTAGGTACACAATATATTTTGCATGTATTCTATCTCAAAATGTCGGGAATATGTGCTCGTAATATTGGATACCTGATTAGAAACTCAGTTTAAATTATTAAAAATATATATGCCAATTTCTTTGGCATAGAATCTTTTCCTCTCTCTCTCCCTCCCTCTCTCCCTCTCTCTCTCCCTCCCTTCCTCTTTTCTTCCTCCTTCCTTGTTCCTTCCTTCCTTCCCACTTTCTCTCTCTCTCTCTCTCTTTCTTTTTTTCTTTCTTTCTTTCTCCCCAAAACTCACTTTGGGAAAGTAATACAGTCAAACCAAAAACAGGAGCGAAACCTTAACCACCTCTTATCCAAGTCTCCATCACAGCTCTGATACTGCTTTTCATTAAATTTTATTAAAAATGAAGAGATTGTGGGCATCTCTCTTTCTCATGAGACATCAAAACATTTCAGGGGAGCTAAGCGTGAGTTTGGCTATCTACCCAGCAGAGCACGACAATATTATTTAGAGTTTATTATCTTTTCCCTTCTGACTGCTTGGAATGATATTGCACGGACCTCCCAGATTTGAGATTCATAAGGGCTAGAAACTTGAACAGGGGTGGGGGAGGGAATAAATAAATGAAAACAAGGTGACTTTCTTAGGAAGTGGAATTATCTGGCTAGCTCCACATTCTCCAGTTTTCCTCCAAAATGAATCCTGGATTTAAGTATTTCTGGGGAGAATTATTTATTTATTTGATATGTCAATTGCTTACAAGATAATAGGTATAAGTATAAACATAGTTATGAATACATGAAATGGATACATATAAGAAAAATAAAAGAAACAATAGGACAGGGATGGTAGGCATGTTGGTGCGCTTATGCACGCCCCCGACAGGCCTCTTAGGAAAGGGGTGAGGTCAATAATAGACAGTCTAAGATTAAAGTTTTTGGTGTTTAGGGGAGAAACCACAGAGTCAGGTAGAGTATTTCAGACATTGACTACTCTGTTGCTGAAGTCGTATTTCCTGCAATCAAGTTTGGTGCAGTTTACCTTCAGGTTGTATCTATTGTTTGCTCATGTATTGTTATGGTTGAAGCTGAAGTATTCATTGACAGGTAGGACATTGCAAAGTATGATTTTATATACTATACTTAGATCGGACTGAAGGCGGCGTAATTCAAGGTTTCTAGGTCTACAATTTCAAGTCTGGTGGCATAAGGTATTCTGCAATGAGTAAAGGAGTGGAGAACTCTTCTTGTGAAATATTTCTGGACTTTCTCAACTGTGCTAATATCAGATGTGGGTTCCAGACTGATGAGCTGTATTCGAGTATTGGTCTAGCAAATGTTTTGTATGCTCTAGTTATTAGTGTAATATTACCAGAGAAAAAGCTACGTAGGATTAGGTTAACAACTCTTAATGCCTTTTTGGCTATGTAGTTACAGTAAGCTCTAGCACTCAGGTCATTAGAGATGAGTACTCCAAGGTCCTTGACAGAGTTTGGATCTTCAACAAGGTCTTGACTATTCAGCTTGTATTTTATTTTCTGATTTTTTTTTTTTTTGGCCAATATGTAAGACAGAGCATTTATTTGTTGAGATTTGAAGTTGCCATTTGTTTGACCATTCTGATACATAATGGAGGTCTATTTGAAGAGTAGCAGAATTGTCTGTGGTGTTGAATAGCTTTACATCATCAGCGAAGAGAATGCAGTTGCTCTTAATATGATATGCTGAAGTTTTCTGCTAGCTTCCAAAACTAGGTGAAATTAGGCTAAAAATAGTTGAGATCATGGGGGGGGGGGGGGAACCATAGAAAGAAATACTTTAGGTAAGGGGGTTTCCTGAAGGCGGGAAGTAGAATCTATAAGGCAATAAGGGATCACCACTGGTTCTCAGAAGACCAAGCAGCATCTCCTGAGCTGCAAGTTCCGTACCAGTGAAGCATGTAGGTTTAGACACTTAAATCTAGGGCTCCAAGGACAGGGCATTTAGCAAATTATTTTGTGGGCCACTTTTTCTCTCCCTGTGCTTGCCTCTTTGGCAGTTTTCATCTTCTGCACATTTCAAAACGGTTTAGCAGAGTTGGAAGGGACCTTGGGGGTCTTCTAGTCCAACCCCTGCTCAAGCAGGAAATCTTATATCACTTCAGAAGAATGGCTGCCCAATCTCTTCTTAAAAGCCTCCAGTTATGAAGTATCCACAACTTCTGGAGGCAAGTTGTTCCACTGGTTAATTGTTCTAACTGTCAGGAAATTCCTCCTTAGTTCTAGGTTGCTTCTATCCTTGATTAGTCTCCATCCATTGCTTCTTCTCCTGCCTTCAGGTGCTTTGGAGAATAGCTTGACTCCCTCTTCTTTGTGGCAATGCCTGAGAATCCATTTGGATTCTTGGCCTGACTTTGGAGTTGTCTGTGGTGTTAGAAGAAATATCCTTCTGGATTCAGTTCCAACTCTGGAAACATGGAGGCTGTTTGGAAAGATGATTTAATGGTGGACAGGACCACACGGCTTGGAGCTCCAAAGTGAAAAGGACGATAACATGCTTCAGGATGTTGGGTAAAGGAAAAGAAAGCCAAGATGCTGAGAGTGCCTGAGTTTTATACCCGCTGTTGAGTCCTAGGAACCCTTAGTGTTTCCTCTTCCTGTGCAAGAAATGTATCCCATTGGCTGTCAGACTCCAAGGGGTGGTGAGGGGGATCTTAGCTAACTTTGTAGGCTTTGACTGGACCACATGGCTTTACCTGAGTGCTGGCTGATGCAATATTCCCAGGCCAGGTGGTGAGAGGGGTAGAGGCCTTTGTTTTGTAGGATAATCTGGCCCAGGCCTTAATGGCCCACCCATTAACAAAGGTGGAGGGTGAGTTTCTGCTTCTGAGTTTCTATTTCCTTTTTAGGGGAAATATTCTGCCTTTTTAATATTTCCTAGTATATTTCATTTTTCTAGGAGAGGGATGGGTGCTAACTTCCTACAGTAATATTCTATGGCACTTAAAACTTGGATTGCTCCACTTCTTTCTCTCTCTCTCTCTCTCTCTCTCTCTCTCTCTCTCTCTCTCTCTCTTTCTCTTTCTCCCTCCCTCGCTCCATTCCCCCTCCTCTCTCCTGTTGGCAAATTTTTGACTGTTCAAATTTCAGAGCAAGCCCTTCCTAGTTTTCCAGAAGTGGCAGCTTCTACTCAGCCTTGACCAGCCTCAAGAATCAAAAGAGGATTGGACATGATTAAAGCCATATGTGGATGAGGGAACCCCAGCTGCTCGTTAGATTGGACAGTTGAAATAATATCTTCAAAATGACAAAGCTCAAAATAAAAAAAAAGTGCAGAGAAGAACAACAAAGATGATAAAAGGTCTAAGGGCTAAACTGGTATGTTTAGCCTAATTAAAAGAAAACTTAGAGAAGATGCGATGACATCTTCCAATAGTTGAAGAGCTGTCATAAAAAAAAGAGGGCATCGATTTACTCTCCATAGCTCTTCAGGGAAAAACAAGAAGCAACTAGCAGAAGCTCCTTAGAAGGAGGAATTTCCTGATAGTGAGAACAATAAGTCAGTGAAACAGCTTATCTCCAGGAGTTGTGGGTGCTCCATCACTGGAGGTTTTCAAGAAAGAAATGGATAACCATTTGCCCTGCCTTGGGCAGGGTATTGGACCAGAAGACCTCCAAGATCCCTTCCATCCCTACAATTCAATGATCTCTGAAAAAGACAACAAATAACTGCAATATTGTTGCAAAAATAAGCTACTTGAACTTGCCCATTAAGTAACCAGGAGTCAATTTCAATGTAAGGTTTCTTTATCTTAGGTAAAGGTGAAGGTTCCCCTTGCACATCCGTGCTAGTCATTTAGCGGGCGGTTCTCACCTCTTTTACAAAGCCGAAGAGCCAGCGCTGTCCAAAGACGTCTCCGTGGTCAAGTGGCCGGCATGACTAAACGCCGAAGGTGCATGGAATGCTGCTCCCTTCCCACCAAAGTGGTCCCTATTTTTCTACTTGCATTTTTTACATGCTTTCAAACTGCTTGGTTGGCAGAAGCTGGGACAAGGAACAGGAGCTCACTCCGTTATGTGGTGCTAGGGATTCGAACCGCCAAACTGCCAACCTTTCTGATCGACAAGCTCAGCATCTTAGCTCCTGAGCCACCACGTCCCTTTTTTTCTTTATCTTATGGGACTTTATATCTTTTGGTTTGGACAATGTTTGGATGGAGCTTTTTGCTTTCCCAAGTATCCCCATTTGAACAAACATTGAATTGTCATTAACTTAAATCCATGAACAAAATCATCCTATGATTAGAGATATCCCTTCTTTGTGGTTTTAAGTCCACAGTGTTCCATTTGTTCATAGCTGGATAGTACGGAGGCATAATCTGTGGGGTTGTTTGACTGCTTCGGTTTGGCTTAGAATCATGATTATCCTAGCCTGAAAAATTAAATTTAGCTCGTAACACACAAAAGGGATGACATCAATTACCGAGTCCAGTTTACCTGGATGGTAGCTCAGGAATGGGGTAAAAGGTTAAACGTTCTGCCATTTGCGATAAGAGGGTGGGAAGAAGGAAAATACACACACACACACAGAAAGAGAGAGAGAGTAATTACCAGTGAGATGTAGAGAAATTGAGAAGTTGTTCAAAGGAATGTTTATTTTATTTATTTTTATTTGTCAATTGCTTACAAGATAATAGGTATAAGTAAAAACATAGTTATGAATACATGGATACATATAAGAAAATATATATATATATTAAAGAAACAATAGGACAGGGACGGTAGGCACGTTGGTGCGCTTATGCACCAATGTTCTGGAAATGATTAGGCACCGGAGCTACAGCTTTGCAAAAAGACCATTTGTGTGTTGTGTGTATGGGGAAAAAAACAAAACCAGCAGTAAATCGGCAGAGCGGTCCTAAGCATTGGCCACAGGGTATGAGCCAGCTATAAAAGATCTAAAACTCCAAAAAGGAAAGGGGAGAAATTCAAGGAGACCCAGCATGTGGTCTTAATAGCTGGCACATGCCTTAGGAATAATTATAAAATACAGAGCAACAGCAGGAGGACAAGAACGACACTCCAACAGAAGGCTGGGCTGCGTTGCTGGGGGGAGCTGATTAATGGATGGGCCAATCTGTACTCGGAGATGCTCTTTCTGCATTGATTTTCATAGAACCCATTGTGAAAATGCCAGATTGAAAGCTGTAGTTGTTCAAGGAACTGTTTCATGGGAGGAAGTCCCAGCATATGGATGGTGTCCCTCCAGGTTGCAATGATGCAGCCCAGGAGGGTTTTGTCTCTTGATTCAGCTGATGGTTTCAATGCTCCTTATCCGGAATTGCATTAGGATCCATGTTCAGGCTATTAACTAATCAAGTCTCCCCCTGTGCACTCATAAAATCACAGTTTTTATGTGATGAAGCCTGATCACCCGTGGCACATAAGTTATGGTCTCTTCTCCCAATGGCTGTGATGACAAAGGAGGAGGAGGAGGAAGAGGAGAGGGAGAGGGAAAAGGATGGGGAAGGAAATGGAGAAGAAGGAGATAAAGAAGGAGAAGGAAAAAAAAGGAGATAAAGAAGAAGGTGAAGTCTATCTGCCTCATTGATGGCAGGATGAAGAAGAAGCAAGAGGAGAAGGAGGTGGAGGAGATTTCTTATGGCTAATACTTAGGACAATTCTTATTTGTCATGAGGGGTGAAGTTCATGTAATCAATTAAGATAAGTGATTGGAATAGTTCACACAGGATGATGGTCCAGCCAGAGAGACACCCACAAAATCTGGTAGCAAAATGGCTGGAGTTTCAGAAGGGCAGGTTGCTTTTTTGTCTTTGCAAATTAAGGATGGGGAAAATATTTTCACATGTGAGCTCCCATCACTTCTGCCAGCCTGACAGTTTTAAAGTAAATTGTATGCAAGTAGATAAATAGGTACCACTACAGCCGGTACTCTGTGCAGGCAGTATGATTCCTGATGACTCTGAACTTTCCTGGCTGCGTGCCCACTTGTGAAGTTAGTCTGGGGAGGGAAGGGACCATGGGTGATGCTGCAGGAACAGCAGCTCATCTTACTCTCTGGTGTGAGGCCAGCTTGGAAGGGAAAAATGCAACTATGTCCCACAACGGAGCTGGTACTTTGGCAAGCCAAACTACTACTCTGCGATATTATTGTGGTCTCCTGGCTATTGTAACAGTGCCATGCACTAATAATAAACTTACATGCATGTATAATTGAGGGGTGTTAAGTTTGGGAATGGAAACAATTTCCTATTCACTTTTAATTCCTTTATTGTCCTCATCCCCATTCCCAACATTTTCAACAATTCCTTCAACAACTTCCTGAGTGCCTAGAAGATTGAGAAGCCAAGTTACAGCGTGTGATCCCATCCAGGTTTGCTTCCTGCTCACAGAATGGTTCCATTTCCACAATCTATGAAGTTTGACTAATGCTAATCATGGTTAGCTATTCTTTTTTTGCAGTGGGCCAAATTATGCAAGTCCTACTAAAGGTTGGTTTAAGATTTACTGTATTGTGTGAACTCAATAAATAGGTTATTTTACTTTATTCTATTGTCTTTTAATGACCCCATAATCCCTTGCATCGGGATGGAATCGGGTAAATTGAATGGAGCTGAGTGTTTAGTGGCTGGATGCCCTTCCTGTCACCAATGCAGAGTTCGCAGCTGATATTTACTCATTGTGCCCAGAGAAATATCTGTCACTACCTAGGATCGAACTCATAGCCTCCTGACTGTGTGGCGAGAGATCCATCTCTAGGCCACTGCACCACTCCTAAATAAATAGATTAATGCAGTAATCAAAATTAGTAGATTATGGGAATTTGGTCCATGGGTTTGCTGTCACAAATGGGGGACCTACTGAAACCTCAGTCAAACTCATACCAAAAGATCTTAGGATTGTGATTCCTTATGAGACCAACATGACTCCACATGTTTGTATGCTTTACTATTAAAAGTGTGTTAACTCAGAGGAAGCATAAAAGCTTCTTCCTTCTGAAGACACTGTTTTGTGCCATGCCCAAATCTGGAATCTGCTCTTTTGGATAAAACAAATGGGAAAAGTTTCTAAGAAGGCAGTAAAAATGGTTAGATGTCTTACTGAACCAGTACAACATTAGCATTGATTATGTAGAGTAGATGAACAAAAAAGACAAGAGGTTTAGTGGATAAACTGTAAGATGAATAATTGAGGGAACTAGGTATGTCTAGTCTAATGAAGAGAAAGACTATGAGTAAGTTCTGATTGAAATACAAATTTGGATTCAGGCATATTTAGGGAATAAAATATCCCTCTTGCAAAGTTAGTTTAGGGTGTATTTCTTAAACACTTGTTCCTTGCTCTTAAATGCTGTTGATGGTTGATCTTAAAATGCAGAAACTCCTCACCAGTTTGATATCTTCATGACCAATTCTAAGCTGGCTTGTTCTTCCTGTTGTCAGTGGTTTGCTTTTCTTATGTTTAATATTCATCTCATTTTTTTTTCTCACTGTGGTCCTTGACTTTTATTACTAGACATCCTTTGCATTTTTGGGCCAGCAGGCTACTCAGATGTGAAGGAGAGACAACTCTGTGTAATCTGATCTGAAGAGCCAATAGGAATTTGGATAGAAATTTGAACAGCAAGCTAGGGACCAGTGGAGCTTGACAGAACAGAATTTGTTTTATTTAATGGACTGTGATTTGAGCTGTTGTGAGTTTGTGTGAGTGTGAGCATGAGCATGAGCGTGTGTGTGTGTGTGTAGAGAAAAGGAAAGAGACAGAGTAGCAATCTGAATTTAGCTTCTTCAGAAATTATTCTTAGTTTTCTTTCTTTCTTTCTTTCTTTCTTTCTTTCTTTCTTTCTTTCTTTCTTTCTTTCTTTCTTTCTTTCTTTCTTTCTTTCTTTCTTTCTTTCTTTCTTTCCTTTTCCTTTTTTCCCCCAATTTCCTACTTGATTCTCGATGTACATAAAGACTTGAATATAAAGACTTGAATACTTAATGACACCAACTGTGATGCTAGAAAGGAATCTGGAAAAAATGAATTAGGGTTGACATGATAGTAGTATTGTGATAGCTAAGGGGCTCTCACAAAGAGAGGCTCAACCTATTCTCCAAAGCACCTGATGGAAAAGCAGGAAGCAATGGATGGGAACTAATCAAGGAGAAATTCATCCTAGAAATAAGGAGAAATTTTCTGACAGTGAGAACAATCAACCGATGGAATATCTTGTCTTTAGAAGTTATGGGTGTTCCAAAACTGGAGATTGGAAGAGATCTTCTAGTGTTTCTAGTCTTCTAGTGCAACTTCCTGCTCAGGCAGGAAATCCTTTACCATTCCAGACAAATGGATGTCTTTGCACTCACGTCTGGAGGCAAGCTGTTCCACCAATTAATTGTTTTCACTGTCAAAAAAATATAGCGGTGTTTGCAGTTTGACCTGACTGCATGGAAATTATTATTTTGAGTTCATCCTGGGGTGTTATAGATGTCACTGCTAAAGCCACACCACCTCTCACCCAACTGCAATGTGAGCTTGATTCAAGAGGCAACGTCAGTGAAAGTACAATAGATGCTTATCTGGTGTCTATGCTTGGCCGAGGTGTAGACTCGCAGGTTGCAAAGAATCAGAACCACACATTAACCTCCAGATAAGCTGATGTATTGTTCATGCCTATACACAAGAATCTTGTCAAGGGAAGGTCAGCACTGAATTGATGCTAGATGCGAGTTAATGGGATTAAAGCGGGATTGCATTTAGACTCCTTGTGACAACATAGTGACTCCAGGCTGATTACTCATTTGACTCCACCCACAGTCTCTCTGCCTGTTCTTCTCCTACACAAAGTCTTCTTTCATTATAAGTCACTGAATCAGAATAGGGCTGGAAGGGACCTTGGAGGTCTTCTAATCTAACCCCCTGCTCAAGCAGGTGATCCTATACTGTAGAAAGTCCGCACCCACCTTCCTAAAGAATGAAATATTTTTGGGTATATTAAAAAAGACAGGATAGAATATTTCCCCGAAAGAAGAGGTGGGTAAAATCTTAAGACAGGCAGAAACCAAGCAGAAACTGAGGAGACCAGCTTTTAGAAATGCAGATTTGGCAATCCATTCAGAAAGACTGGGTCAGACAGAATAGCAATAGCACTTAGACTTATATACCACTTCACAGTACTTTTAAGCCCTCTCTAAGTGGTTTACAGAGTTAGCTTATTGCCCCCAAACAATCTGGATCCTCATTTTACTGACCTTGGAGGATGGAAGGCTCAGTCAACCTTGAGCTGGTGGGATTTGAACTGCTGAACTGCTGGCAATCAGCAGTCAGCAGAAGTAGCCTGTAGTACTACACTCTAACCACTGCACCACCACGGCACAGATAAGCAATTAGGCAAGACAAGATTAGCTCAGAAAAACACTTAGGGTTTGCATTTCCCCTTTTGCCTATAGAGCCAGCCATGATCCCTACATGACCCCATAGAAATCAAAAAGATATAAAAACCCACCCTGTTCTCAACTCCATTTTGTCAGCTGTCACAGAGTCGCATTTAGTCATAAATAAACCAACTTTCTTTCCAATCAGCCTCCATTTTATTCCTGGATTGGAACTGGACCTGAATTTTCCTTCCAACCATACCATTTCATACAAGTGGCTTTTTAAAAACCTCCAGTGATGAAGCACCCACAACCTCTGGAGGCCAGCTGTTCCATGTCTAATTGTTCTCACTGTTGGGTAGTTTTTCCTTAATCCCAGGTTGCTTCTCTCCTGGATTAGTTTCCATCCATTGCTTCTTGTCTTGCCTTCTGGTGCTTTGGAAAATAAGCTGCCCCCCCTCTTCTTTATGGTAGCCCCTCAAATATGTGTATGTGCTACTCCATGTGAATGTTCCCTTTGAATTTGTCAGACTCTTTCCGATAGAAGCTCTGAGGATGCCTTAGATCTATCTCCAAGAGAGAAAAGCAAAACATTTCTCACAGTATCTGCAAAAGAAAAGATAAGGCATTGTATTCACATCTATTTATTAAAACTGTGCTTTGTTATATCATTGGTTTTGGTACAAGACTGAAATGCCAACCCAAACTACATAGAATGAATCTATTAACGTATGCATGTATAATATCCTCCGTCACCCAGGTGGGGAAGGGGCCTCTATGCGTTCCTTTTCACCATGCAACATTGCAAAGTTAACACATTTGGTCGAAAACGGTTACCTCATCCTCTTTTGGGAAAGAAAATCTAACGTTTTGCAGAGAGTTGCTGCACTGGTACACTAGATGGCAGCTGCAGCTCAGGAATCTTGCAAAAACAAAAAAACCCACACTTGAGTATAAACATTGCAAATCCCCCTGTCTTTGTCTCTTCGCAAAGACGCCCATTTCATCTTTTCTACCTTCTTTTTACCAATTTTTTTTTTTTAAAAGACTCCTACAAGCAGACGTATCGAGCCAAACTTGGAGATTCTTAAAAACTAAGCAAGGAAAGACTTGATTAGAATAAGGATGGGGAGTGCATTGCAAAGTGATGCATGCTCCATTGTTGGAGCTTTCCAAGAAAAGATTGGACAACCGTTTGGCCAGGATGGTATGCAGTCTCCCACTTTGGGCAGAGGGTTAGACTAGAACAGTGGTCGCCAGCCAGTGAGCCGGGGACCACTGGTGGTCCGTGATAAAATTTTGGTGGTCCACAGAGAAATGTCACCCCCAAAGCACCCTTCAAAGTAATTAATCCAGGCTGCGTGGGAATACAAGACTGCACTGCCCACATGGCCCACCGGAACTCAAGGCTTGCGTCGCTTGCATTGTGAACAACATGAGGTAGTGAGGGGAGGGGAGAAAGGCCGGAGGGGAGGAACTTGCCCCATGCGCTTCGCCTGGCCACCGGGCTGCTTCCTTCCGCTTCTTTCTTCTTCTGCTTTTGGCTGCACACAAGGAAAGCAGCAAAAGTCTTTCTTTCTCTCCCCCAAACACCTCCAGAAATGAGTCTTTGGGACCCTGCAAGGAATCCTGCTCCAAGAGGCTGCACTGCAAAGAATCATTTCTGGTGGAGTTTGAGGGAGAGAAAGAAAGACTTCTGCTGCTTCTGCTGCTTTCCCTGCATGAAGCCAAAAGTCTTTCTCTCTCTCCCCCCCCCCCCGGAGAATGGGTCTGGAGATGGTATCCTGAGATCCCAAATAAAGAATGATCAATTGGTAGGAAAACAGGGTGGGGAATTTTCCGGGAGACTTTTTGGGGGATTTTCCCAGGGTCTCTGGTCCACGGGATTTAAAATTATGAGTTTGGTGGTCCCTGAGGTCCAAAAGGTTGGCGACCCCTGTTCCAGGGGGTTGTGCAATGTAGTGAGCCTTGGGGCTTTTGCAATTCTAATGGTGGTAAGTTAATCCTATTATGTCCTAAAGGGCCTGTCTTGTCCTTAGAATTTGGATGGGGAAATGTAGACTTCAGGAATTTTTTTTTTTTCTAGTTTTCATCCCTTCTGGGGGAGCTGGGCTGAAGGCATTTTGTTTATGAATAGGCTGGCCTGGATCTTAAATGTGTACAAAATACCCATCTCTAAAGACTTCAGTTGTCAAGAGAGAAGAAACCACTAACCTTTATGTTCTGTCCTGAATTTGCATACTCGAAATCCCCGCGCCTTGATTGGCTAAGGCGCGGGGATTTCTGATTGGCCAGGCGAGCCGCGCTGATTGGCCCGATTGAAGTCTCCCGCGATTGGCTCACTCCAAGAGCGGGAGACTTGAATCGCTGCCATTGGCCGCGGCCGCCGCAGCGAAAAGGATAAAAGCCGCGGGCTTTTTCCTTTTCGCCGGTTCGGTTCACAACTGTTTAATAAAGAGATTGAATGATAGTCACCGACTCAGAGCGTCTTTTTGCGGACACGACACTGGCAACGAGGGTGGGATCCCGACCCTGAACCGAACCCCGTGTCCAACAAGAGCCAGTTCCAGCGCAAGAGATGGCGAAGATCGCACCGCCCGCCCCATTCAACCCCGCTACCGAGGACTGGGAATCGTACTCAGACCGGTTCCGTATGTACCTTGAATGCGCCGGAATGAAGGACGCCCCGGGCCCGCTAAAACGCGCCGTCTTCCTTACTCACTGCGGACCAGAGGTCTTCCAGATGGCCAAAGCATTGGCCAAACCGGCAGACGCAACCGCCATGGACTGGGACGTCCTCGAACCTATACTGCGGCGCCATTACGCCCCCGAGGTCCCCATCCTAATACGGCGCAATGAGTTTTACCGCCGAAATCAGAAACCAGACGAAAAATTGAGCGACTTCGTCGCCGAGCTGCGGCGCCTAGGAGGACTCTGCGAGTTTGAAGGTCTGAACAGCCTCATAAGAGACCGATTCGTGCTCGGCCTATGGGACCCTACACTCCAGAGCCGGCTTATGGCCAAGGGCGACATCAGCCTAGCAGATGCCCTCACCGCAGCCGCAGCCGCAGAAGCAACCCGCTCGTCTGCTGACAGCATGCGAAGATCTGACGCGAAGGGCGGAAACAACAACCCGGCAAGGTCGGCCGACCCTAGAAGCGAATCAACCGCACACTACGGAGAAGTCCAGTCAACCTCCAGCACGTCGGAAGATGAGGAGGACATACATCGCGTGCAGACGGGACGCGGCGACCAACGGAATCGAAGAGGTCGTAGGTCGAGAACCAACTGTGCCGGGTGCGGCGGCGACCACCCCAGGTCAGAATGCCGATTTTTTGACTCTATCTGTAGGCATTGTGAACGACGGGGTCACATCGCTCGAGTTTGCCGCCAAAAGAAGACCCGCAGCCCGCCAAAATGGGAACAACACGACCGGAAGAAGGAAAGCCCCCCGCCCAGGACCAGAGAGTGCCAACCGGACGGTCGGTGGGACCGTGCCCAACGATCTTCAAGAGGCGGCGACGGTCGGCGAAAGGAAGAGACACACCAGACGGTGACCATCGGCCACGCCATCTCCGACGGCGCCAGAAAGGTACACGTAGAAGTCCATATTGAAGGCCAACCATGCAAGATGGAAGTGGACTCCGGGTCCTACCTCTCCATGATTGCATGGCGCGAGATTAAACGGCTAATACCCACCCTCCATAAGAGGAACATTCATACCCAAAAAATCATTATAAAAGACTACCAAAGGAATCGCGTCCCGGTAGTGGGCACCAAGAGCTTTAATGTAACCTACAAGGGCCGCACCGAACAACTGCCACTCACTATCGTCGATCGCGACCGCCCAAGCCTACTGGGTTTACAATGGTTCGCCCCGCTTGACATCGCGCTGACAGGAGTCAACCACGTCGCCGACGACGGTTGGGAACAGCGGCTAGCCCAGGAGTTCCAGGAGGTCTTCGATGAAAGCTTGGGCAAGTACCAGGGGCCCCTTATCTCGTTTGACCTAGACCCAAAGGTTCCCCCCAAGCGGCTTAAACCTAGGAGGGTACCATTCGCCCTGAAGCCTAAAATTGACGAGCAGATCGACAAGCTCGTCAAACAGGGGGTGTTGCAGCCGATAGACCATGCCCGATGGGAGACCCCTATAGTGACCCCTGTCAAGCCAGACGGGTCCGTGAGAATTTGCGGGGACTATAAGGCCACCCTAAATGGCGCATTACAACAAAGTGCCTACCCAGTCCCAATCGTGCAACATCTGCTGCACTCACTGGGAGGGGGCAAGGTCTTTGCCAAGCTCGATCTCGCCCAGGCATATCAGCAGTTGCCAGTAGATGAGAAAACGGCGGAAGCCCAGACCATCGTGACCCATCGGGGGGCCTTCAAGTGTAACCGACTCCAATTCGGAGTCAGCGTGGCACCAGGCATCTTTCAAAGCCTGATGGAACGTTTGCTGCAGGGCATCGAGGGGGTGGTGCCCTATTTTGATGACGTATTAGTGGCGGCGCCAAACAAAGCCGAATTAGAAAACCGACTCAGACAGGTCTTAACAAAATTTAAAGTGACGGGACTTAAAGTTAAACGAGAAAAATGCCAACTATGCACAGAGCAAGTGGAATTCTTGGGCTACCTTCTAGACCGGCATGGCATTCATCCTACAATTAAAAAAGTGAAAGCCATCAAAGAAGCCCCCACCCCAAAGTCTAAAACGGAACTACAAGCGTTCCTAGGATTGCTGAATTTTTATAATGTTTTCCTACCCCAAAAGGCTACGGCGGCAGAGCCTTTGCATAGACTCCTGGATAAGGCGGCAACCTGGACTTGGGGGAGACGAGAGCAAGCCGCCTTTCAAAAAACCAAAGACCTCCTCACCTCCGACGCCGTTCTGATTCAATTCAGCGAAACCTTGCCCTTAGCTGTCACTTGCGACGCATCACCTTTCGGCGTCGGCGCTGTCCTCAGCCATACCCTCCCCGACAAAAGAGAAGCACCCATCGCCTTTTTCTCCAGGACTCTGACTAAACCGGAGCGGAACTATAGCCAGCTGGACAAAGAAGCTTTGGCTATAGTTGCCGCCGTTAAGCGATTCCACGAATACCTGTATGGCCGCCCGTTCACCATTGTGACAGATCATAAGCCATTGCTGGGCATCCTCGCTGGAAACCGAGCCACCCCGAACATTTTATCACCCCGGATGACAAGGTGGTCCGAGTTCCTGGCAGCCTACAGCTACGAACTGTTACACAAGCCAGGTAAGAAAATTTCGCACGCGGACGCCTTAAGCCGTTCCCCCTTACCAGACTCTGATCCTGACCCAGCACCAACAACAAACACCCTTAGCATCGAGAACCTACCCATTACCGCATCGGACATTGCCAGGGAGACTATTAAGGATAGGCGTCTGGCGCGAATCCTACACTGGCTAGAAAAAGGTTGGCCTGAAAGGGACAATGACGAATCCATTAAAACATTCAGAAACCGCCAGACTGAACTCTCACTGCTTAAAGGATGTATTTTGTGGGGTGACAGGGTGGTCATCCCGGACAGATTGCAAGGGAGGGTCTTAGAGATGCTGCATGAAGGTCATCCTGGCATCGTCAGGACTAAAGCCCTGGCCAGGAGTTACGCTTGGTGGCCAGGGATGGACAAACAGATTGAGGCGTGGGTCGCCAAATGCCATCGTTGCCAGGAGACCAGACCCAGCCCACCCGCAGCACCCATCCGGGACTGGGAAACACCAAGGGGGCCCTGGTCAAGAATCCATTTAGACTTTGCTGGTCCAACGAATGGGCATACTTTTCTGATCACAGTTGACGCTTACTCCAATTGGTTGGAGGTAAGCGACATGAAATCCACTACCACGGAGGCCGTCATCAAAGAACTGTGTAAACTGTTTTCCACGCACGGCCTCCCAGACGTCGTCGTCTCAGACAACGGGCCCCAGTTTACTTCCCTCGATTTTGAGAGGTTCTTGGCGGAGAGGGGCATCCGCCACGCATTAACAGCACCGGCGCATCCGGCGGCGAACGGTAGGGCGGAACGGATGGTACAGTTTACAAAAAAAACCCTCCGGAAAATGGACCACGGGGAGATCAACGACAAAATCAATAAACTCCTCTTCATACAACACATCACCCCGAACACCACTACCAACAAAAGCCCAGCCGAATTACTAATGGGCAGGAAGCTGAGGTCCCCACTCGACAGGTTACACCCAACATACAACCCGGAGCGGCCCCCAGACTCCAGTTCCAAATACCGGACATTCGCCCCCGGTGACTTAGTCTACGCAAAAAACCTGACGGGGGACCCCCTATGGATCCCAGCCGTCATCACTCAAATCACAGGTCCACGGTCGTACCGGCTCCAAACCACCGACGGGCGAGCCTGGAAACGACACATTGACCAGCTCAGGTCACGAACGGCAACAGACCTCAACCCCCAAGACTCGAACCAAGGGGGGAGGGAATACCCGAATAAACTAGCGCAGGAAAAAATCCAAAAGTACTCACCGGAACGCAGCCATCGCGAGTCCCCACCGGAGAAGAACCACCTGGCCAGCTCAACCGACTCGGAGAAACCAAGCGGGAGCGGCGAAACCCGTAGCTCAACCGACCCGGTAGGCCCAGGCGGGAGCCACGGAGAACGAACCGGCCCGATCATCCAGCCGGTTCACACAGAGGGAGGAGCAGCCAAAAAGATGACCGCTCCGGCCGAGATACAGCTTGCAACTGAGTTGCGCAGGTCAACTAGGGCTAGACGGAGCCCCGCCTACCTGCGTGACTACGCTATGTGATGGACTATACCAAGAGGGGAGGGGTGTTCTGTCCTGAATTTGCATACTCGAAATCCCCGCGCCTTGATTGGCGAAGGCGCGGGGATTTCTGATTGGCCAGGCGAGCCGCGCTGATTGGCCCGATTGAAGTCTCCCGCGATTGGCTCACTCCAAGAGCGGGAGACTTGAATCGCTGCCATTGGCCGCGGCCGCCGCAGCGAAAAGGATAAAAGCCGCGGGCTTTTTCCTTTTCGCCGGTTCGGTTCACAACTGTTTAATAAAGAGCTTGAATGATAGTCACCGACTCAGAGCGTCTTTTTGCGGACACGACACTTTATGCATACATTCCTCCTATATAATAGAAGAAGAAAACTCAAGAAACAGAATAAAAGAGTTGGAAGGGACTTTGGAGGTCTTCTAGTCCAACCCCATACTCAGGGAGGACACCCAATACCATTTCACACAAATGGTTCTATACTTTCTTCATAAAAGCCTCCAGTGTTGGAGCACCTACAATTTCTGGAGGCAAATCATTCCACTGATTCATTGTTCTAACCGTTGAGAAATTTATCCTTAATTCTAGGTTGGTTTTCTCCTTGATTAATTTCTATGCATTGTTTCTTGTCCTGCCTTCGGGTACTTTGGAGAATAGATTGACCCTCACTTCTTTGTGGCAGCTCCTCAAATATTGGAGCACTGCTATCACATCACCCCAATCCTTCTTTTCATTAGAGCAGACATATCCAATTCCTCTAACCGTTCTTCATATGTTTTAGCCTCCAGACAAAACATCAAGTGTTTTGAGTTGCTATCAATAGAAGTATTTATCACTCTGGGTGGTGTTATTTAATTATGACAAGAGACTCTATTGATATTGCAAAACAACGGATATAAAACAGCACTTGTGCATTTATTGTGTGGATATTCCTGTCTTTCCTTTGCCCCCTACTTTTTATTTGCAACCCTTTCATAATGTAATGTGTTTTCCAATTCAGTGATCAGTAGTTTTGGTATTAACTGGGAAATGTTTATAGAGAATTATCTGTACACAGGACATGATTCTAGACAAGGCTCAATTTTTAATCTTTTCTTTATTGTCATATCTTCCTTGTGAGAAGGTCTTAGAAAGACAAGCACGTTTATGAGTGCTGCTAAAAACTTAGACAGGATATTATTTTCAATTCCATACTTAAGTAACTCACTGTGGAGGAAAGGAGTGAGGGAACCTGGAGATAGGATTAAAAGAGGGATCAGTCTAGCATCCCTATGTAGCCACAAGCAGACAAATCCAGCCTCCCTTGAATTCTCTTGACCCTTATCTAACTCTAAGTGTCAGCTTTGGAAGCCATATTAGCCCCAGAAGCTTCCACCCTGCCACATTCCTGTGCCTGGGAAACTGGGAGGGGGGATTTTGTAGAGTGGTTGTAGTTAGACATAATAGCATTCTTCCTTGAAGTCAAGGTCATGTTTTTCCTGCACCTGGATGAGGAGTGGCTAGGGGATGTCTTCAGTTGGGATGGATGGTGATTGGACCATGTGATGGACTGATGGATGCAGGGGATGGATTTGTGTTTTGAATTACTGTAGGGGAAACCCGGAACTCTCAGATTCGGGTTTTCCCAGATGTGCCAGAATGACTACTCAAATAAAATTGAATTTTTAGAAAATGCCTGCTTCAGAGTTTTGGTGTTGGAGTTTGATTTTTCTGTAATGCTGACACTAAGCAGGTGTTAACCATTTTGTTGAGAAAATTCCTGTACATAGGTTGTTTAGCAATAAAGAAGTTTAATTGGATCGTCATACATAGACCTGAACTTTTGCACCTGACATTAACATATTATAGGCATATTATAGCCAATACTTGGGTGACGTGGTGTCTGGAGAAAGTGGGAATGAAGTTGGCTTTCTCCCTCTTCCCAAGCACCACAATCAGGGACTGAAGCTTGATGGAAGTCAAGATGATATCCAGTAACTTAGAGACCAGTGAAAGAGCACTAATAAAGGAGAATATTTGTAGCTCAGGGTTGAACATAGAATATAGTATAATAGAGTTAGATGGGACCTTGGAGGTACTCCTACTTGAGCAGAAAGCCCTATATCATTTCAGACAAATGGTTGTCCAGTTTCTTTTTGAAAGCCTCCAGTGATGAAGCACCCACAACTTCTGAAGGCAACTTCTGTTCCATGGGTTGATTGTTCTCACCATTAGGAAATACTTCCTTAGTTCTAGGTTGCTCCTCTTCTTAGTGAGTTTCCATCCAATATTTCTTGCCAAGAGCCGTGGTGGCACAGTGGTTAGAGTGCAGTACTGCAGGCTACTTCTGCTGACTACTGGCTGCCTGCAATTTGGCAGTTAGTTTCTCACCAGGCTCAAGGTTGATTCAACCTTCCATTCTTCTGAAGTGGGTAAAATGAGGACTCAAAAATTGTTGGGGGTCAATAGGCTGATTCTGTAAAAGCTTAGAGAGGGCTGTAAAGCACTCTGAAGTGGTATATAATTCTAAGTGCTATTGCTATGCTATCTTGCCTTTTGATGCTTTGGAAAATAGGTTGACCCACTCTTCTTTGTGACAGACCCTTAGATGTTGGAACACTGCTATCATGTCTCACTCCCAGTCCTTCTTTTCTTTAGACTAGACATACCCAATTCCTGTAACCGTTCTTCATATGCTTTAACCTCTAGTCCCCTAATCATTCTTGTTGCTTTTCTCTGAACTCTTTCCAGAGTCTCACATATATTTTTAAAATTGTGGTGACTGGAACTGGATTCAGTATTTCAAGTCTTACTAAGCATCATCGGTGCTAAAAGGGAGTAGGGTTTGCTGTTTATATACAAGTGGCTTGCTCAGTGTTAGTGGCAGTGCTAGCACTGATGACATTACTACTTTGGGTAAGGAAACATCTGCAAGAAAAAAAAAAAAAAAACCAAGCTCAGGAATCACCAAGGACCCCTGAATTCATGGTCAGCAGATCTATTGGTGTTGAAGACTCCAAGTGAATTTCTTACTGGGGACAAGTCTCCAAATACCAGTTGAAGAGGAATACTGGCAGAAGAAGAACTATGTCTCAGTCTCCTCCTTGTGAGCATCTTGGACAGGAGGGTTGGACTAGGAAACCTATAAGCAGGTGTGGGCTGTTGGAGGCTCACAGGGGCTCAGGAGAGAGATTAGCTAAGACTCTGCGAGGCTTAGAGAGCCTCCAATAACCTCAGAAAGACAGGCAGCAAGGGAAAGCTCTTAATAGGCTTAATTGAACTTCTGGGCATTCAGCCAAGAGCATTTTACACCTCATAAAAATGTTGCAAACTAGATAAATAATCCACTCAGCTCTTGCTAGGGAGAGCCATTGAGAAAATCAGATAACATAGCCACTAGCCTCTGAGGGGATTAATTCCCAAATAATAAGAATCAGGTAACACACCAGAAAATCCACTAAGACTCCAAGATCCCTTTCACAGTCACTGCTATTAAGACTGGCTTCATCCAGTTTTTATTTATTTATTTATTTATTTAAGTATTAAATGCATGAAATAACAAGCAACTTAACAGATAATAACAAATAATCAGAGTTGAAAGGGACCTTATAGGTCATCAAGTCCAACCCCCCCCACCCAAGCAGGAGACCTTACACCATTTCTGACAAATGGCAGTCCAATCTCTTCTTGAAAGTCTCAAGTGATGGCGCTCCCACAACTTCTGAGGGCAACTTCTGTTCCTTTGGTTGATTGTTCTCTCTGTCAGAAAGTTTCTCCTTATTTCTAGGTGGAATCTCTCCTTGTTCAGTTTCCATCCATTATTCCTTGTCTGGCCTTCAGGTGCTTTAGAAAATAGCTTGAACCCTCCCTCTCTGTGGCAGCCCCTCAAATATTGGAAGACTACAATTGTGCCTCCCCTGGTCCTTCTCTTCACTAGACTAGCCATGCCCAGTTCTTGTAACCATTCTTCATATATTTTAGTCTCCAGTTCTCTAATCTTTTTGGTATATATCCTTTTTTTTTTTTTTAGGTAATTAGGGCAAAGAAGCAACGTCGAGTTGGCCACGCCCACCCAGCCAATCATTAGGGCAGAGAGCCCCTTGCTAAAACATTTGAAGCCCACCCCTGCCTATAAGGTCCCTTCCAACTCTCTTAATCTGTTAATCTCAGAGGCAGGAGATTAGTTGTTTACAACTAATAGAAATGCTAGACTACATCGAGTTTTGACCTAATTCATCATAGCTGTTCTTATGTTCCTTGATTCCTAACCCTGCTTTGCTAGCTAATGTGCTTTAATGGGGGGGGGGGGAACCCAAACAATAGTGGAATAAAATTTGCAGGCTGCACGCCGAAATCTTTAAGGAATGCATATTCAACACCTTGCATTATTAAATACAGCAACAAGCATATGGGTGCCTGCAATTAATGTATATAAATAGCCGATAAAAATGGCTCAACATTAAAGAGTTAGCGGCAAAAATGACCTCATATGTCAAACAGACAAGGAGGCAGCTTTCATTTTCTTTGTACACCTTGCAGATGATAAATTAGTTTTATAGCCTGCATGGGTCCCTTATCACATTACAGCACTGAGCATTTGATAAAGGGGGGAAAATTATGCCTCTGCTAAAAAAAATAAAATCGAAGTGAAATTTGGAGTCTCTGTGGATTTTCTTTTAATGTAAAGAAATCTAAGCAATGCCCCTTGGGGGCTGGGGGTGGGTGGGAAGATTCATTGGGGCCATGATAGAAGTGTGTGCTTTTGAATTCCTGGCAAGAATTAAATCAACTCTACCCCTCCTTTTTTTCCCTTTTCTTCTTTTTCTCATTGTCTTCGGGGTTTTTCTCCCCGCCCCAAAGAAATAGATGTCAAAATGTAGTTGTTCCCCCAAATGTGTACCCAAGCATAGTTACAAAAGACTTGCTGGTGTGGCAAAGAACTGGAGTTAATTAAAGAATTAAGAACAGCAAAGAGGCTGGCAGCATCTTAATTTATTGCGGCATAAGCTGTCATGGATCAGATTTCTTCTCCATTAGATTCATGAAACCCAGTCATGAGAAAGGGGATTTGGTATCTGTTGAAGGGGCCTCTGTTTTTTCCTTCTACTTGGATGCCAAGATGTTTTTTTTTTTGCATTTCTCTCGGTGAGGCTTTTGAGATTTTTCTTCAAACATATATTGGAGGAAATTGTCAGAATGAAACTCAAAATGAAATCCAATGTTGAAAAAAAGTAAGGTTCTACATTTAGTGCAAGGAAAAAAATCAAACGCACAGGTAGAGTAGAGGTAAAAGATAAAGGTTCCCCTCACATATACCTACGCGTCATTTCCAGCTCTAGGGAGTCGTGCTCATCTCTGTTACAAAGCTGAAGAGCCAGTGCTGTCCGAAGACTTCTCTGTGGTCATGTGGCCGGCATGTCTAAATGGCGAAGGCACACAGAATGCTGTTATCTTCCCACCAAAGAGGTCCCTATTTTTCTACTTGCATTTTTACATGTTTTCAAACTGCTAGGTTGGCAGAAGCTGGGACAAGGAATGGGAGCTCACTCCATTATGAGGTGCTAGGGATTCGAACCTCCGATCTTTCCGATTGACAAGATCAGCGTCTTAGCTACTGAGTCACCACATCCCTATAGTAGTGGTAAACCATTTTAACTATAAGTAATCCTCAACTTACAACAGTTCATTTAGTGACGACTTGAAGTTTCACATTTATGACCATTGCAGCATCCCCATGCTCACATGATCAAAATTCAGAGGCTTGGCAACTGACTCATATTTACAATGGTTATAATATCCCAGGGTTATGTGATCACCTTTTGTGATCTTCGGGGAAGCCAAATCAACGGGGAAGCCAGATTCACTTAAGAACCATGTTACTGGCTTAACAGCTGCAGAGAATCGCTTAACAGCTGGGCACAAAAGGTGGTAAAAGGGGGTGAAATTTACTTAATAACCATCTTGTGTAGCAACTGAAATTTTGTGCTCAATTGTGGTCATACATTGAGGAGTACTTCTACTCTCATTAAAACATCTGGGAATTTAAGCAGATAGTCCAATAGATTTTGGAGTCTTAGTGGACAATCACTTAAAGATGAACCAGCAGCATGCTGCAGCTGCCAAAAAAGCCAACACAATTCTAGGCTACATAAACAGAATGTCAGAATCTGATTCCAAGAGGGAGATTGAGCAGCTGATAGGGAATGGGAGTGTGGCTCCAGTGGTTCTGGAAAAAAGTGGAGAAGGGCACAGTCCGGCTGGGCAGAGCAGGGGAGAGGTAGAGAAAGACAGAGAGAATTCAGTAGAAGATCCAGGCCCACCCTTTCTTCATCCTAGGGCATGTGAGGGGAAACGGAGGAGGGAGCAATGTGAGTTGTGTGGCTTATGGGGGAGGAAAGGGCCCGGATTCGCTTCATTAGCTGCAGCTGGGAAAACAGTGTTTAAAAAGGCAAGATATGCACAGCAAAGTTGCTGGAAGCAAACCATGAGTTATCTTTGTTTGTCGAGGCTTATCTGGGTTCCTGATGTCTTCCCAACTGTGTGTGTTTTGTTGGCCTTTGAAGTCTGCAATTCCTTATCCTGCCCTGTCCAGTTAATTGCTGCAGCGTGGTTTGTGTGGATTTTTATTTACAGTTTATATGTACTTTGTTTTTGGACTGAACTTCCTCCATTTAAAGACTGTTCTTGGGAGAGAACTGGAAATTGGGGGCAATGTTGGAGGTATTAAACCTTACATATGTGACTGTGTTGCCTTTGTACCATGCCCCGGGTCATCATAGAGGGATACGATCAAGATCCTGTGAAGTGTTTATATCACTTTATAATGCCTTAGTAGGGCCACACTTGGAATACAGCATCCAGTTTTGATCACCATGATGTAAAAAAGATGTTGAGACAAGAAAGAGTGCAGAGAAGAGCAACAAAGTTGATTAGGGGTCTGGAGGCTAAAACGTATCAAGAAGAGTTGCAGGAACTGGGTATGTCTAGTCTAATGAAAAGAAGGAGTGGGGTGACATGATAGCAGTGTTCCATATCTCAGGGGTTGCCACAAAGAAGGAGTTAAGCTATTCTCCAAAGCACTGAGGGCAGGACAAGAAGCAATGGATGAAAACTAATCAAGGACAGAAGCAACTTAAAACTAAGGAGAAATTCCTGACAGTGAGAACAATTAATCAGTGGAACAACTTGCCTCCAGAAGTTGTGAATTCACTAACACTAGAAGTTTTTAAGAAGAGACTGGACAACCATTTGTTTGAAATGGTATAGGGTTTCTTGCCTGAGCAGGGGGTTGGATTAGAAGCAGGGGTGGGATCTACCAGTTCATACCTATTTGCTAGAACCGATGCTTAACTTTCTAAGCAGTTCGGAGAACCGGTCGTTAACCCTTATTACATTCTTGGCAGGACTAGACTTCCTGTCTCTGGAACTTTTCTGGAATTATTTTTCCCTCCTTTGCTGGTACTTTGCTTGTGTGGTGTGACCATTTAAAGTTACAATGGCACTGAAAAAAGTGAATTATGACCATTTTTCACACTTACGACTGTTGCAGCATTCCCACAGTCATGAGAGGCCAGGTGAGGAGATGTGTGCCTCGATGTGAGTGATCTTGAGTTGGCCACGCCCACCCAATACCATGACCACCAAGCCATGTCCACCCAGTCACATAACCACCAAGCCACACCCACCAACTAAGCCACACCCACAGAACCGGTTGTTAAAAAATTTGAATCCCACCCCTGATTAGAAGACCTTCAAAGTCCTTTCCAACTCTATTGTTCTATTCTATTCTATTCTGTTCTATTCTGTTGTGTTCTGTTCTGTTCCACTCTGTTCCGTTCCGCTCCGCTCCGCTCACTTCTACTTCTGTTCTGTTCTGTTCTGTTCTGTTCTGTTCTGTTCTGTTCTGTTCTACTCTACTCTACTCTACTCTACTCTACTCTACTCTACTCTACTCAATAGGATACAGTGAGACCTTGTTTAAGCTGAGTTGACTCCTTGTAACTTGATGGAACATCATGAGAACTTTAGGGGAATGGTTGTTCGAAAGCTGCAGATGAACCTTCCTGCATTGGGAAACAGATTTACATACAACTGTTACTGGAACAAGATGGAGAGACTCCCACGACGCCCAGCCTCAAAAGAGATTGCTGACTGCTTTTCGAATGCAAGACTTGGAGCCATCTTTGTTCAGTCTTGCATACAAACAAGTCTATAAAGCAGAGGGGGCCCTACCTGTGCAGAATTGCCACTGGGAACACCTTTCCGAACATCTGATTTTCCTTGGCTTCCTTGTTTCCCCCCCATCTTTTATGGATTTTAACTGCTTTTCAACAACTGTTTTCCAAACCAATAAAACAGCTAAAACCAATTAAAATCCAAATCCCAGCAACTTCAAAAATAGCAAATCATAAATCACAAAGAACTTCACGCGTTTCCAGACTCTAACTCTCAAAAGCCTAGGACAAGAAGGGCGATAACTTGGACTTATTAAATGACAGAAAGAAGAGGAAGGACAAAGATTCAAGACTTAATTTTGCTTCTAGATACCAGGCAGGCGACTCAAAGAAAAATGGGATTATGAGAAAATGGGCAGACTATTTAGCTTGAAAAGTTAGGTCAGACTTCTCAGTGATGCTTTCTGGAGACAAATGAAAATGGACTTTTTCCATAGATTCGCTGAGCAACGGTTGTTCACCATCTATATCTGGAAGATATTGTGCATTGTGATTGTTGTTTGGGGATTTTGTTTATGAATTTGTACTCTGCCATTTTTTATTTTTTTTTACTATGGGTATGTTATTATATTTCAGTAAATTTTAATAAAGGGCCATGTGTTTGGAAAAAGTTGGAGGCACTCAAATTTAAACGATAGCAATCTTGTTGTCTCTTTATCCTCGCTAAACAGAGCAGGGTTCTTTCCTCTGAAATTGTTGTGGTCTGCCAGCAGAGCTGCTGGCAGCTGGCAGCAGACTAAGATGGTGAGAAGGTTGTGGAGGAACATGGGCCAGTCCTGGAGTCTGGGAAAGGCTCTGATGAGTGCTTTGCATTGGAGGCAGAGATGGGGCCAGGGCCATTTGACAGTTATCAGCTGCCTTTGGAGTTGGAGATCAGTGGGGCAGAAGAACAGTTGGAGCCTGTTCCAATGTGCACATGCACAGAGCTGCCAGGAGAAGGGAATAGTTAAGGAGCAAGGGTCAACTCGGGAATAAAGGCTCAGGTGGATGGTGAATGGCCCCCTCCCATAGGGAATAAAGAGGAGCAAAAGGGGAGGGGTGTCTGCAGGAGACAATTTGTTCAATTCATTAGGGTGAAGATCTGCTCCTGACTTCATGCCAAGTAATTGCTGATATAGCATGGCATCTGGAAGATATTGGCCTGGCAGCTCTCCAAGCCTGATAAAGGTCTGTAGCTGGGAAATCTCTTGAAAGACTGTTAGCCAGGACTTTGCTGGAGAGGAATTCACTTTAAACTAAATAAAAGTGGTTTTATCGGAATGAGGAGTCTGTTTCATTATCTTGAGGTTTTGTTTGTTTGCATGGCCCAGTTGCTGGCATGCCGTGGACCAGTTCCAATCAATGGACCAGGGCTTGGGGATCCCTGCCCTAACCCTAACCTGGATCCATGCCATGAAGGGCTTTAAATCTTTCTGACAGTTAGAACAATTAACCAGTGGAAAAACTTACCTCCAAAGGTTGTGAATGCTCCAACACTGGAAGTTTTTAAAAAGAGACTGGATAACCATTTATCTTATTCCTGCCTAATTGGGGGGTTGGACTAGAAGACCTGCAAGGTCCCTTCCAGGCTCTGTCATTCTGTTCTGTTAGCAAATATTTAGGATTCAACAAAAGCATCTTTGTTGGAAAACATCAAATCTCTTGTTAAAATCTGATGACAGCTTCCAAGTCTTACTGGCATAAATGGCTGTCAGGATCATTAAAGTGGTGAGCAAATGGAGTTTAAGTTTTCCTGGACCGTACCTCTCCATATTAGGGCTTCAGTTTTGAAATCTCTCCGCTGCCACCTTAAGCTTGCTTCTGCTTCCCTGTTTTGTGGCAACAGTCTGCATGAACTGTGAGAAGAAGAATGGAAGGGAAGGGGATGCTTGGGGGCAAATGAAAGTAGAAACCTTGGCACCTCAAGATGATGCTCCAAGTCACCTAATGTGATGATCTGGGACAAGGCATGAAAGCCACACAGCCAGCTGCGAGTTCAAGCTCCCCTTTAATGCTCCAACGTTTTCCCCAAACGCTCCCACATTATGCAAGTCCCAGAGCAAAGCACTCTCTATCTCTCATACACACACACACACAGAACAGCCCCTGGCTGCGAGTAGTCTAGCAAAATTTTGTTAGCACAATGGCTTCAAGGCAAGAAGTCCAGTAGGGCAGGAGAACAAGGAAGTGAATCCACAAAGCAAGGAAAAAGGAAAGAAGTCCTGAAAACTCCAGACGTCGGCAATGGCACACAAAATTCCATGAATTCAGCGTTTGTTCCAGACAAATGCTGCTCCCAACAGTGTCTCCTTAAGTCTCACTCCCCAGGTATTCCTTGTGAAGTGGGGCAGACTGCTCTCCTCCCGAGTTGTTGGGTCAGCCTGCACTGTTTCCACCTTCTCTCCACTCTCTGTGCTCAGGAACGGATTGTCCTTGCTCATCACCTGAGCTCCATCGCTCCTCATTTCCACTGCCTGACCTCGCTCAGTCATCCTGCCCCTGTTCCTTCCTTCTGGCAATCCATCCCAAGCCAGAGCACCCCAGGACTGCCTCGTCCTGCTCCTTCCCAGATTCCTCCAAAGCCAACGAGGCTGCCCCTTCGACCTCCATCAGCCCTGGCTCCTGCTTGTCCTCCTCTGTGGATTCAGGTTCTGACGAGGGCATGACACTCAGTCTGAACATTATGAAAACATCTTGCATAAACTTGGTTGGTTGCCATGGGGTCATCAGCGAGGGGCAGATAAGATGGAGGGGAGTGGAATTTAGTGAATTTGGTGCGTGATTCACAGTTCTGGCTTTGCATTATTGTAATACACTTGATGTCTAATATTTTTCTCAATAAATGGAGCCAAGGATCATTTTTTTACTTAGAGGTTAAGTTGCAAAAGGTCTGACACTATCAAACATTGCAAGAAGTAGAGCAATTCTAAAATGCTCTGATAAAAAAGAGAGAGAATTGAAAAATCGCCACGGTCTTCAGTTAAGGGTGTCATATTTTTACAGCAGCGTTTTTAAATTGAAGTTTTCCTCCAACTTCCCTTAATCAATTGCATAATTTCATTTCATCAGATATTCTATTACTTCCTGCAAAAAGTATTCCCATATATTTCTTACACAATCCTCTTACTCATAAAGTTTGTTAAACCACTTTCATTAATTCCCAAACCATCATTAGCTATTCTCTTTTTGGTGGCAATGCTGAACTTTCAAATCATTAGCAAATGCTAATTTAACCATTACTAATACATTTAAAAACTCGGTTGTGTGATTCTTTCTGCTGTAGTTCAGATAGATAAGAATCCCAGAGACATGATAACAGATTGTTAAAATAAGTAACATGTGCACCGTTTCATTAAGTGTAGTAAGAGTCATGTTCCAATGGTGTTGAACATATCAAACATCATCGAAACGTTTATTGTGAGTGAAGGCCTGTTTTAGTTCCACGGCGTAGCTGAGAAAACACTTGTAGTACTTTGTATGTCTCTATGTGGATAATATTCCATAACAGGCTTAAATTTATATAGTGAAATCTCACGGCAATATATATTTTAGGCAGGTCAAAATTGGTTCATTGGAATTCTACAATTGGAATGGGTTCTGGAGATCATGAAAAAAAAAACATATGCCAAATATTGAGTGAAATATTTATGTGATCAATTATAGACTGTATTACATATTAATTCATCCCAAGTTCTCATTCCTTCTCACCACACCATCAACTCTCACCTCTGCCAGGGATGGGCTGCTGGGGTTTGGGAGGTCCTCTAGCTAAGATTCTGTGCAGCTTGGAAAACCCCCAAATCCCACTCCTGGCTGGCCCCGCCAACCCCTCCCCTCCCAGGAGACCCCACACAGCCCGTTTTGGATGCTGATAAGTTCAGGGCATGCAAGGAGGCTCAGCAAGGGCGAAAAACAGGCCTCCTGGAAGTTTGGGAAGGGGAGAAATGGGCCTGTGTCAGCCTTCAAGACCTTCTTCCTTTCCTTTGCTTCTTTCTGGCTGTCATGAGTAATGGGGGGGTGGAAGGGGGAGATGTATGGGACGTGAGCTGAAAGTGTTACTAACTGATATTGTATAAACTGGGGAGGGTTTCTAATTCCTGCTTAGCTTTCTCTTCTCTGTGCAACTGCAAGCCAAGGTCAACTAATCATCACCACCTGCAGATGTCCACATGATGAAGTTCACAACTTTTAATTGGAAGAACCGTTTGAACTATTGAGGGTGGGAACATTTCACTCCCTTGATATATGTGATGTACGTGCCTATTTCCCCAGATTCAGAATTTTCTTGTTGCTATCACTGACTTCCAGTAAAAGATATCTTTTCTCTAATTACAAGAGTCTAAGTATTTCTTTCTTGGATTTTGAACGGAGCACCAGCTGACAGCCTGTTTCCTGCTTCCAGAGAGCCTCCGGAGCCCAAGGAGGCAAAAATGCCCCCTCCGCCGTGGTGCAGGAGGCCAACTAGGCCACGCCCACCATGGTCACACCCACCCAGCAACCGGGCAGAGAACCCTTTGTTAAAATTTTTGAAGCCCACCCCTGACCTATGCTCAATGTAAAAATCCAACTTAGATGGCTGTATAGTCTTATTGTGTAGTTCACCTAGTGGATTGTTGGAAGTTACAACAGCCCTGACTTGTGATCGCTTTTCACACTTATATCTGCATCCCCATGGTCATATAATCAAAATTCAGATGCCTGGCAACTGTCTCGTGTTTATGACAGTTGTAGTGTCCTGGGATCACACGATCGATCCCCTTTTTGCGACCTTCTGACAAGCAAAGTCAAGGGAAAAGCCAGATTCACTCAACAACAGTGTTGCTAGCTCAACAGTCAGCATTCCAACCAAACTCTCTATCCCAATTAAGCACTCAGAGACAGTCCATCCAAGTAAGAATTTATCAGAGAAGTCATATTGGCACATCTGGGAAAACCCGAATCTGAGAGTTCCGGATTTTCCCCTCCCAAACGAGAAATCCAAGATCCATACCCTGCATGCATCAGTCCAATACATGGCTCAATCAAAACTTTGTCCCAACTGGAGACATCCCTCCATTCACTCCTTCCAGGTGCAGGGTGACATGTCCTTGACTCTCTGAGAAAGAATGTTGTTGAGTCTAATCTTCTACCTCACTATGAAATTTCCCCTTCCCAAATTCCCAGGCACTGAAGGTGGCAACCTCAAAGCTTCCAGGAGAAAAAAATGGCTTTCAAGGCTCACATTAAGAACTGAATGGATTCATTTAACAACTGTGGCAAGAAAGTGTTCTAACCAAGGCTTCCTGAGACTGTGATTGAACACATGCTTAGTCCAAACATCTCTTGTTTTATTTCAACGCTGGAAATTATTTTCATTCCTAGCCCATAATCAGTCCCAAACAGTCCCTCAAGATAATGTTGTGCCATGCCAAGGAGTATAAATCCTTCCATTCCCCACCATCCAGTCAGAGCTCAACAAGTTTCTTGGATGAGAAGTGGAATATCTTCAAAGAATAACAAGAAAATTCAGTTGCCACTTGAAAAAGCAGCTTTGCACCTGAGCCAAATCATTTTTACCAGTTTGTGTCACCGCTAAAACTGTCTCTTTGTAGAATAGATTGGCCCCCTCTTCTTTGTGACAGCACCTCAAATATTGGAACACTGCTATGTCACCCTTAGTCCTTCTTTTCACTAGACTAGACATACCCAATTCTTGCAATCGTTCTTCATATGGTTTAGCCTCCAGATCCCTAATCATTCTTCATTTTCTGCATATTTTCCAGAGTCTCAACAATTTTTTTTGTATATTACAGTGACCCAAACTGGACGCAATATTCTAAGTATGGTCTTACTAAATGTTCTGACCAAGGCTTCCTGAGACCGAAATTAAGGACACACTTAGTCCCAACAACTCTTGTTTTATTTCAATGCTGGAAATTATGTGCATCCCCAGCCTGTTATGAGTCTCAAACAGTCCCTTGAGATAAGCACCCACCTTTATCTGCTTTGAATTGCTGCCAACAACTAAAGTACCAAATTAACTGTAAAAAAATCAGCCGAAGCACAAAGTCTACACAGAGCTTCAAGGTTTAATCTGAAGAGAACAAACAATGTTGCTTCCTGCAAAAGTTCCTGTCCCTTTTCACTTCCTTTAAATCTTATGGGAGGGGCAATCACCTCCAAGCCTTACTCCTGAGTCGCCCCTTGTTTCAGCTGGTCTCGCCTTCAAGCAGCTCTGTGCACACGCGCACTGGGAACAGGCTCCCCATGTTCCTCGGCCTTGCTGCTGCCAGACTCCGAAGGCTCCAAAGGCAGCACCCCACTCCCAGATGGTCCTGGCCCCATCTCTGCATCAGATGCAGGACCCTCGTCTGAGTCCTCTCCAGGCTCCCTGACTGGTCCCCGTTCTTCCCCGCTGTCTGACTCCGCTGCTGTCTGCACAGGCTGCCAGCAAACCACAACACAAAGATCATAAAATGGAGGGAAAAAACCCTCACTTCATAACTGTCCCACTTAGCAACAGAAATTTTGGGCTCCACTGTGGTCCAAATTCGAGGACAACTTCAAATTCTGCAGAAAAAGAGATGTATATTCCTTTGAATTGTAAAGGATGGAAGGATGGAAGCTATGAGATCATTTACAGGCCACGCTACTTGCTCGATTTGAGTTTGTAAAACTTTCTTAGCAGAAGTGCAGGTGAAACTTGAAATATTAGAATATCGTGCAAAAGTTCATTTATTTCAGTAATGCAACTTAAAAGGTGAACCTAATATACAAGATGGACTCATTACATGCAAAGCAAGATAATTGAAGCCATGATGTGTCATAATTGAGATGATTATGGCCTACAGCTCATGAAAACCCCAAATCCATAATCTCAGAAAATTAGAATAGTGTGAAAAGGTTCAATATTTTAGGCTCAAAGTGTCCCACTCTAATCAGCTAATTAAGCCAGAATATCTGCAAAGGGTTTAAATGGTCTCTCAGTCTGCTTCAGTAGGAATCACAAACATGGGAAAGACTGCTGACCTAACAGTTGTGCAGAAAACCATCATTGACACCCTCCAGAAGGAAGGAAAACCTCAAAAGGTAATTGCAAATGAAGTTGAATGTTCCCAAAGTGCTGTATCAAAGCACGTTAATAGAAAGTTATCTGGAAGAGAAAAGTGTGGAAGAAAAAGGTGCACAAGCAGCAGGGATGACTGTAGCCTGGACAGGATTGTCAGGAAAAGGCCATTCAAAAGTGTTGGGGACTTTTACAAGGAGTGGACTGAGGCTGGAGTCAGTGCATCAAGAGCCACCACATACAGATGGATGCTGGACATGGGCTTCAAATGTCATATTCCCTTTGTCAAGCCGCTCCTGAACAACAAATATTAGAAGTGTCTTACCTGGGCTAAAGAAAAATAGAACTGGTCTGTTGCTCAGTGGTCCAATGTCCTCTTTTCTGATGAGAGCAACTTTTGCATCTCATTTGGAAACCAAGGACCCAGAGTCTGGAGGAAGAATGGAGAGGCACACACTGCAAGATGCTTGAAGTCCAGTGTGAAGTTTCCACACTCTGTGTTGATTTGGGGAGCCATGTCATCTGCTGGTGTTTGTTATGTATGTAAATAGTTGAATAAAGGCAAGCTTGCGGTAAAGTGCAGGGTTCAGGCCCTGCACTTCTGATTGGGTGTTAAGCGGCTAGATCGGATTGGTCAGGTTCTGAGAATCTGATTGGCCCTTAATGAAGGACTCTTATTGGTACTGGAGCTAGCGTTTCACAGCTCCTATTGGTTATTTCACATTAGCATTGTCTATATAAAGCAGAGTTGTTGTTATACAAGTTAGAAGTCACTATGCAATAAAGAGTTGAAAGTTCACCAACTAAGACTGTCTCCATTCATTCTACCCATGCCTGAATCTATGACACTGGCGACGAGGGTGGGATTTGGAGACATCTGATCTTAAGGAACTTGGAAGAAAAACAGAGCACGTGTAAAAAACGGCACCACCAACGGAAGCCATGTCTGGCGGCATCGTACCACCCGCTCCGTACGATCCATCCCAAGAGGATTGGGAATCCTACATGGATCGCTTTCAGATGTTCCTTAAAACGAACAACCTGAAAGACGCCACACCAGCCAAGAAGCGGGCGCTGTTCCTGACTTACTGCGGCCCGGCTGTCTTTAAAATGGCTAAAGCCCTCGCGAAGCCTCGAGAAGTGAAAGCAATAATCTGGGACGACCTCGAACCTCTCCTGAGAGACCATTACGCGCCAACCGTACCCACACTCGTGAGACGCGCCACGAGTTCTATCAACGAAGCCAACGAAAAGGAGAGAGTGTGGCTGACTTCGTGGCAGACCTCCGGCACTTGGGAGGCCTCTGTGGGTTCGCAGACTTAGATGAAGCATTGAGAGACCGCCTAAATCTGGGATTAGATGCACTAAATGTGCAGAGCAAGCTGATGGCGAAGGGCAACATCGGCCTTGTTGATGCCATCGCTGAAGCCACCGCTGCTGAGGCAACCAAAAAGTCAGCGGCACAGCTACGGTGAAGCCGAAACCCCACAAACCCACCAACAGGTGACATCTCACCCAGCTCAGAAGGGCAGTTGGCAACAACGCACTACGAGGACCTCTCTTCGTTGTCAGACAGCGACGAAGAAGGAGTCCATTGACTGCGTTCCGACCGGGACACTCGTCCTAAAACCTCACGCCCTTGCACTGGCTGCGGGGCAAACCATCCCAGGGCAGACTGCAATTTCCGCGACGCACTCTGCCATGAGTGCGGGAAACGAGGCCACATCGGTCGAGTCTGTTGCAGTTTACCAGGACCAAGCCCGGCCTCAAAGGGAACCAACTTTCGCCAATCAGCAGGAAACCGTCCTGTAAGGCGAGACTCAGCAAACCACTCCTACAGATATCGAGCGTTGTAGAAAGAAGAGGCTCACCATACTATCACTATAGGTCACGCCTCGGCCCTGGACGCTAAGAAGATTTGAGTTACAGTAGTCATAGAGAACCAACCCTGCCACATGGAGGTCGATTCGGGATCGTCCCTCTCGATGGTGTCGTGGAAGACATTAAAGCAGCTCATTCCTACCATCCAACGCCAAGACCTTCGAAAGCAACGCCTTATCCTTAAAGATTACCAAGGGAATCAGATCCCTGTGGTCAGGTCTTGTCGAGTCCGCGTCTCGTTTAAAAAGCATACGGCATACTTACCTCTAACGATCATCGATAGGGACAGGCCTAGTTTGTTGGGCCTCCAATGGTTTGCGCCACTCGGCATCGAACTAGCCGGCGTGAACTGAGTCGGTGATTGCGAGTGGGAGGAGGATCTTATGTCTGAATTCAGTGATGTCTTCGCAGATCGTCTGGGCGAGTATAAGGGGACCCCAATCTCGTTCAGCCTCGACCCTAAGGTCGCCCCGATCCATTTAAAGCCCCGTCGAGTTCCGTTCGCCCTTAAGGCCAAGATAGATGAACAACTTGACAAACTAATTAAACAAGGGGTACTGCAACCCATTGACCATTCCCCATGGGAAACTCCTATTGTAACCCCCATTAAACCAGATGGGTCAATCCGAATCTGTGGGGACTACTGGGCCACTCTAAGCCACGCCCTCCAACAGAACGTGTATCCAGTGCCGGTGGTGCAGCACCTCCTTCATTCCCTGAGAGGTGGAAAGGTTTTCGCTAAGCTAGATTTAGCTCAAGCCTATCAACAATTGCCCGTGGACAATAAAACAGCCCAAGCCCAAACGATAGTAACGCACAGAGGTGCTTTTAAATGTACCCGATTGCAGTTCGGGGTGAGTGTGGCCCCGGGAATATTCCAAAGTTTAATGGAATGATTGTTACAGGGAATCAAGGGCGTGGTTCCGTATTTTGATGACGTATTGATTGCAGCTCCTAGTAAAAAAATTCTGCAGAATCGTTTAAAATGTGTGCTTAAAAAATTCCAAGAAGCGGGATTGAAAGTAAAAAGGGATAAATGTCATCTGTATACCGACAGTGTTGAATTTCTAGGTTATCGCATTGATAGTCAGGGTATTCACCCAACTGAGAGTAAATTAAGGGCGATTAGAAATGCCCCCAGACCTCGTAACAAAACTGATCTTCAAGCATTTTTAGGCCTTATCAATTTCTACAATGTGTTTTTACCGCATAAGGCGACTGTGGCTGAACCATTACACCGGTTATTAGATAAGAAAGCATTATGGGTTTGGGGTTACCGAGAAGAAAAAGTGTTTAGAAATGTAAAAGATTTACTTACATCTGATTCTGTACTTATGCAATATAATGAAACATTACTCTTGGTTATAACTTGTGATGCCTCACCGTTTGGAGTGGGTGCTATTTTGAGCCATGTGCAACCTAATGGAAATGAGGCTCCCGTTGCATACTTTTCGAAGACTCTATCCCAGGCAGAACGTAACTATGGACAAATAGACAAGGAGGCTCTTGCAATTGTGTCAGCCGTAAAAAAATTCCATGAGTATATATATGGAAGGACATTTACAATTGTAACCGACCACAAACCTTTATTGGGGATAATCACTGGGGACATACCAACTCCCTATATATTGTCCCCAAGAATGACTCGATGGTCAGAGTTTCTAGCTGCTTATAATTATCGATTGTTACATCGACCGGGGAAAGCCATTCTCCATGCCGACGCACTCAGCAGAGCACCGCTACCAGAGACCCTCGACGATCCGGCACCAACAGTATCGGCGTTACAAATCGAAACGTTCAACTCGCCTCCTATGACCGCTCGAGATATCGCGAGAGAGACCAGACGAGACCACACCCTAGCACGAGTCCTAGGCTGGGTAGAGCGTGGATGGCCATTGGACCAGATCCCAGATGACTTCGCGCCATTTAAAACAAGACAGACTGAACTTTTTTCTCAAAAAGGCTGCGTTATCTGGGGCGATAGAGTCGTCGTCCCAGAATGACTCCAAAAGACGCTGTTACAAATCTTGCACGATGGACATCCCGGGATCGTGCGAATGAAGGCACTCGCACGGAGCTATGCTTGGTGGCCAGGCATGGACCGACACATCGAGCAATGGGTCAAGGCCTGCACCAAGTGCCAACAAACCAGCAACGCACCACCAAAAGCTGCACCGACCGAATGGGAGACGCCACGTGGACCCTGGTCCAGAATCCACCTGGATTTCGCAGGGCCAATCAAAGGACAGACATTGCTGTTGACTGTCGATGCATACTCTAATTGGTTAGAAATTCATCGAATGGCCAATACAACCTCCGAGGCAGTCATTAAAGTCCTCAATAGACTCTTTGCAACTCATGGATTGCCGGACGTCCTGGTGTCTGATAACGGACCACAGTTTACAGCACTAATGTTTGAACAGTATATTGCTGACAACGGCATCCGCCATGCGCTCACCTCGCCGGCGCATCCTGCTACCAACGGCCGAGCGGAACGCATGGTACAATTTGTAAAAAAGACTTTACAAAAGATGGACTATGATAAACTTGACGAAAAAATAAGCCGCATTCTACTTCTACAACACATCACTCCGCACAGCGAAACCGGCAGAACTCCCGCTGAACTTCTCATGGGGCGAAAACTCCATTCCCGCCTCAACCGACTGCACCCTGCTTACGAGCCAGAAAAGCCTCCAGGATCCAGCGGACGCTACTGTACCTTCAAGGTAGGCGACCCCGTTTATGCAAGAAATTTATTGGGCGACCCAGTTTGGATTGAAGCAACGGTAATACGCGAGACTGGGCCCAGATCCTATATTGTAAAATGTATTGATGAGAGATTATGGAAAAGACATATTGACCAATTATGATCACGACTTATAACTGCTAGCCAACAACTTCCCAACGACCAAACTGAAGGGGGGGAAGGAAGAGAAGATGACGATATGCCAGGAAACCTGTTACAGGAAAGCGATGAATCAAGTGAAACCCAGGAAATGGAGCAGGAAGAAGAATCGTATGCTCCAAGGGAAGTCACACCAGAACGAGAAGCTGAGCCACTACAAAACAACACCCTACCTCAACGGGACTGCACGCAGCCAGTCCAAAGAAAATCTGACAGACCCAAGAGACAACCGTCCTATTTAAAGGACTACATAGTCACAAACTAATTGTGAAGCCAGGGGGAAGGGGTGTTATGTATGTAAATAGTTGAATAAAGGCAAGCTTGGGTAAAGTGCAGGGTTCAGGTTCTGCACTTCTGATTGGGTGTTAAGCGGCTAGATCGGATTGGTCGGGTTCTGAGAATCTGATTGGCCCTTAACGAAGGACTCTTATTGGTACTGGAGCTAGCGTTTCACAGCTCCTATTGGTTATTTCACATTAGCATTGCCTATATAAAGCAGAGTTGTTGTTATACAAGTTAGAAGTCACTATGCAATAAAGAGTTGAAAGTTCACCAACTAAGACTGTCTCCATTCATTCTACCCATGCCTTAATCTATGACAGTGTTGGTCCACTGTGCTTCATTAAGTCCAGGGTCAACACAGCTATCTACCAGGAGATTTTGGAGTACTTCATGCTTCCTTCAACAGATGAGCTTTATGGGGATGCTGACTTCATTTTCCAGCAGGACTTGGCACCTGCCCACACTGCCAAAAGCACCAAACACTGGTTCAATGACTGTGGGATTACTGTGCTTGATTGGCCAGCAAACTCGCCTGACCTGAACCCCATAGAGAATCTAGGGGACATTGCCAAGAGAAAGATGAGAGACATGAGACCGAACAATGCAGAAGAGCTGAAGGCTGCTATTGAAGCATCCTGGTCTTCCATAACATCTCAGCAATGCCACAGGCTGATAGCTTCCATGCCATGCTGTATTGAGGCAGTAATTGCTGCAAAAGTGGCCCAAACCAAGTATTGAATACATATGCATGCTTATACTTTTGAGAGGTCCGATATTGTTCTATGTACAATCCTTGTTTTATTGATTGCATGTAATATTCTAATTTTCTGAGATTGTGGATTTGGGGTTTTCATGAGCTGTAAGCCATAATCATCACAATTATGACAAATCACGGCTTGAACTATCTTGCTTTGCATGTAATGAGTCTATCTCATATATTAGTTTCACCTTTTAAGTTGCATTACTGAAATAAATGAACCTTTGCACAATATTCTAATATTTCGAGTTTCACCTGTGTACTACAAGTCGCTAAATTGTTGCGCACACTTGACAGCTGAACCCATTTGCATTCTCTCCTATCTTTCTCCCTTAATTTGATCTATTCATATTTGTCTGATTAGGTAGACTGGTAAGTAGCTAAGTTAAGCATGAAGACTTCCATCTTAACTATGATATTTTCTCCCGTTTTCTCGTTCTTCCTTGGAAGTGGGTGGGTAAGAATTCTGCAGAATTTATTTGATGATTGAAACACTATGTGAAGAAACTCTCACCCTCTCCCCTCCAGCTCTTGATGCCAGTGGAACGTCATCCTTGTGGATCAATCCATCAGAATAGAGCCGGAAAAGGACTTTGGAAGTCTTCTAGCCCAACTGCCTGCTTAAGCAAGAGACCCTATACCCATGATGGCAAACCTATGGCAGAGCCATTTGTGCCGGCATGCGAGCTGCAGGCAAACTTACTTCACTGCGCATGTGCACTCCTCACAGCTGATTTTCGGCTGGTTTGAGGCCTTTTTCAGCCTCCCAAAGGCTTGAGGAAAGCTTCTGGAAGCTTTGTAGGCTGAAAACTAGCCCCGTTTCATCACTTCTGGTATTTTCAGAAAAAACAGGAAGCATGAAATGGGGCTAGTTTTTGGCCTACAAAGCTTGCAGAAGCCTTCGAGCCTTTGGGAGGCCAAAAAAAGCCTCAAACCAGCCAAAAATCAGCTGTGAAGTGAAGTGAAAGTAAGGGGGCAGGGTGTGGATTGCATACGTATGCGTAGGAGGGGCGCATTGCCTTCTGGGTGTTGGCATGTGAGCATGAGTGTGCAAACATCTGCACAGGAGCACAAAAAGGTTAGCCTCCACTGCCCTATACCATTTCAGACAATCTCTTCTTAAAAACCTTCAATGATGAAGCACCCAATTTCTGAAATCAAGTTGTTCAAACAAACCATCAGAACAGAACTGAAAGGGACCTTGAAGGTCTTCTAGTCCAACCCTCTGGTCAAGCAGGAGACCTTATACCATTTCAGACAGGTGGCTGTTCAGTCTTTATAGAGTGGTGTTAGTGTCGTGTCTGCAAAAAGACGCCAGGAGTCGGTGACTTCGTTCAAAGCTCTTTATTTCAAGGATTGGAACCGAACCGGCGAAAAGAAAAAAGCCCGCGGCTTTTATTCTTTTCGCCGCGGCGGCCGCGGCCAATGACAGCACTTCAAGTCTCCCGCGCTTGGAGCGAGCCAATCGCGGGAGACTCTTAATGAGCCAATCGGCGCGGCTCGCCTGACCAATTAGAAATCCCCGCGCTTTGGCCAATCAAAGCGCAGGGATTTCGAGTATGTAAATTAGGACAGAACACCCCTCCCCTCTTGGTATAGTCCTTACGTTGCGTAGTCACGTAGGTAGGCGGGGCTCCGTCGGGTCCTACTTGACCTGCGCAACTCAGTCGTCAGCGGGATCCCGGCCTGTTCGGTCGGGTTTTTGGTTGTTCCTGTTTCTGTGCGAACCGGCTGGTTGATCGGACCGGTTCCTTCTCCGTGGCTCCCACCTGGGCCTTCCGGGTTGGTTGAGCTACGGATTTCGCCGCTCCCGCTCGGTCTTCCCGGGTCGGTTGAGCTGGCTTGGCAGTTCTTTTCCGGCGAGGGGTCGCGATGGCTGCGTCTCGGTAAGTACTGCTGGTTTATTTTTTCTTGCGCTTGGTTATTCGGGTATTCCCTCCCCCCTTGGTTTGCGTTTTGGGAGGTGGGTTCTTTTGCTGTCCTAGACCTGAGTTGGTCAATGTGTCGTTTCCATGCTCGCCCGTCTGTGGTTTGGAGCCGGTACGAGCGTGGGCCTGTAACTTGGGTGATGATGGCTGGGATCCATAGGGGGTCCCCCGTCAGGTTTTTGGCATACACGAGGTCCCCGGGTGTGAACGTTCGGTATTTTGTACTTGAGTCTGGGGGCCGCTCCGGGTTATATGTTGGGTGTAACCTGTCGAGCGGGGACCTCAGCTTTCTACCCATTAGTAATTCGGCTGGGCTTTTGTTGGTAGTGGTGTTCGGGGTTATGTGTTGTATAAAGAGGAGTCTGTTAATTTTGTCTTGGATCTCCCCGTGGTCCATTTTCCGGATGGTTTTTTTGGTAAATTGGACCATCCGTTCTGCCCTACCGTTCGCCGCCGGATGCGCCGGTGCTGTTAGTGCGTGGCGGATGCCTCTTTCCGCCAGGAACTTCTCGAAGTCGAGGGAGGTAAACTGGGGCCCGTTGTCGGAGACGACGACGTCTGGGAGGCCGTGTGTTGCAAAGAGTTTGCAAAGTTCTTTGATCACGGCCTCCGTGGTTGTTGCCTTCATGTCGCTCACCTCCAACCAGTTGGAGTAAGCGTCAACCGTTATGAGAAAGGTATGTCCATTCGTGGGACCAGCAAAGTCTAAATGGATTCTGGACCAGGGCCCCCTTGGTGTTTCCCACTCCAGGATGGGTGCTGTGGGTGGGCTGGGTCTAGTCTCCTGGCATCGCTGGCACCTAGCTACCCAGGCCTCTATCTGCTTGTCCATCCCTGGCCACCAAGCGTAACTTCTGGCCAGGGCTTTAGTTCGTACGATGCCAGGATGCCCCTCATGCAACATTTCCAAAACCTTCCCCTGTAGTCTGTCCGGAATGACCACCCTGTCACCCCATAAGAAGCAGCCCTTAAGCAGCGAGAGTTCGGTTTGGCAGTTCCTAAATGTCTTGATGGACTCGTCGTTGTCCTTTTCCGGCCACCCTTTTTCCACCCAATGCAAAATCCGCGCCAGACGCCTGTCTTTAATAGTTTCCCGGGCAATGTCTGACGCGGTTATGGGTAGGTTGGGTAGGGCCTCGATGCTGAGGGTGGTCGTTGTTGGTGCTGGGTCAGGGTCGGAGTCTGGTAACGGCGAGCGGCTCAAAGCGTCCGCGTGTGAAATCTTCTTACCCGGTCTGTGTATAAGTTCGTAGCTGTAGGCTGCCAGGAACTCGGACCACCTTGTCATCCGGGGAGACAGAATGTTCGGGGTGGCCCGATTCCCTGCAAGGATGCCCAGCAACGGCTTATGGTCTGTCACAATGGTGAAAGGGCGGCCGTATAGGTATTCATGGAACCGTTTTACGGCGGCAACTATAGCCAAAGCCTCTTTGTCCAGTTGGCTATAGTTCCGCTCTGGCTTGGTTAGGGTCCGTGAAAAGAACGCGATGGGTGCTTCTTTTCTGTCAGGAAGGGTATGGCTGAGGACAGCGCCGACGCCGAAAGGTGATGCGTCGCAAGTGACGGCCAGGGGCAGGGTTTCGTTGAATTGAATCAAGACGGCGTTGGAGGTGAGGAGGTCTTTAGTTTTTTGGAAGGCGGCTTGCTCCCGTTTCCCCCAAGTCCAGGTTGCCGCCTTATCCAGGAGTCTATGCAAAGGCTCCGCCGCCGTTGCCTTTTGGGGTAGGAAAACATTATAAAAGTTCAGTAACCCCAAGAATGCTTGTAGCTCAGTTTTTGATTTAGGGGTGGGGGCCTCTTTGATAGCTCTGACTTTTTTACTTGTGGGGTGAATGCCGTGCCGGTCTAGGAGGTAGCCCAAGAATTCCACTCGTTCCGTGCACAGTTGGCATTTCTCCCTTTTTACTTTAAGTCCCGTTACTTTAAATTTAGTTAGGACCTCTCTGAGTCGGCTTTCTAATTCAGCTTCGTTTTGCGCCGCCACTAGAACGTCATCGAAATAGGGCACCACCCCCTTGATGCCCTGCAGCAACCGTTCCATCAGGCTCTGAAAGATGCCTGGTGCCACGCTGACTCCGAATTGGAGTCGGTTGCACTTGAAAGCCCCCCGGTGGGTAACGATGGTCTGGGCTTCCGCCGTTTGCTCGTCGACCGGCAACTGCTGGTATGCCTGGGCGAGATCGAGCTTGGCAAAGACCCTGCCCCCTCCCAGTGAGTGCAGCAGGTGTTGCACGATTGGGACGGGGTAGGCGCTTTGTTGCAGCGCGCCATTTAGGGTGGCCTTATAGTCCCCACAGATCCTCACCGACCCGTCTGGCTTGACCGGGGTCACTATGGGGGATTCCCACCGGGCATGGTCTATGGGCTGCAACACCCCCTGTTTGACGAGCTTGTCAATTTGCTCGTCTATCTTAGGTTTTAGGGCGAATGGCACCCGCCTAGGTTTTAGTCGTTTGGGGGGGACGCTAGGGTCTAGGTCAAACGAGATAAGGGGCCCCTGGTACTTGCCCAGGCTTCCGTCAAAGACTTCTCGGAACTCCTG
Source organism: Hydrophis major (assembly GCA_033807585.1). Taxonomy (NCBI): domain Eukaryota; kingdom Metazoa; phylum Chordata; class Lepidosauria; order Squamata; family Elapidae; genus Hydrophis; species Hydrophis major. The sequence goes on from CM066329.1 coordinate 373,469,823, forward strand.
GGTTAGTCGCTGTTCCCAGCCGTCGTCGGTGACGTGGTTGACTCCCGTGAGAGAGATGTCGAGCGGGGCGAACCATTGCAGTCCCAGCAGGCTTGGGCGGTCGCGATCGACGATTGTGAGGGGGAGTTTTTCGGTGCGCCCCTTATATGTCACGTTAAAGTTTTTGGTGCCCACTACCGGGACGCGGTTTCCCTGGTAGTCTTTTACAATAAGTCTTTGGGCGTCTATGTTCCTCCTTTGGAGGGTAGGCACCAACCGTTTTATCTCGTGCCATGCAATCATGGAGAGGTAGGACCCGGAGTCTACCTCCATTTGGCATGGCTGGCCTTCGATGTGAACCTCGACGTGGACTTTTCGGGCGCCGTCGGAGATGGCGTGGCTGATGGTTACCGTCTGGTGGGTCTCCTCTCTCCGTCGGTTGTCGCCGCCTCTCGAGGATCGTCCGATCCGGTCCCATCGGCTGTCCGAGTGGCGCTCTCTGGGCCGGGGTGGTGTGCTTTCCCTTCTCCGGTCGTGTTGGTCCCATCGGGGTGGACTGCGAGGTTTCTTCTGGCGGCAAACCCGGGCGATGTGCCCCTTTTTTTCGCAATGCCAGCAGATGGAATCAAAAAACTGGCATTCTGACCTGGGGTGGTCGCCGCCGCAACCGGCACAGTTGGTCCTCGACCTACGACCTCTGCGGTTCCGTTGGTCGCGCCCCGTCTGCAATCGATGTATGTCTTCTTCGTCTTCGGACGTGCTGGATGCAGAATGGAAATCGCCGTGGTGTGTGCTTGTTTCGGTTTTTTGTTCGGTCGACCTTGCCTGGTTGTTGTTCCCGCCACGGTCCTTCGCGTCTGGTTTGCGCATGCTGTCGGCGGAGGTGCGGGTTGCTTCTGCGGCTGCGGCTGCGGTGAGGGCGTCTGCTAAACTGATGTCGCCCTTAGCCATCAGCCGGCTCTGGAGCGCGGGGTCCCACAGGCCGAGCACGAATCGGTCTCTCAGGAGGTTGTTCAGGCTGTCAAATTCGCAGAGCCCCCCTAGGCGCCGCAGCTCGGCGACGAAGTCGCTCAATTTTTCGCCCGGTTTCTGGTCCCGCCGGTAGAATTCATTGCGCCGGATCAGGATGGGGACCTCGGGGGCGTAATGTCGCCGAAGGATAGGTTCGAGGACGTCCCAATCCATGGCGGTTGCGTCGGCAGGCTTGGCCAATGCTTTGGCCATCTGGAAAACTTCGGTTCCGCAATGGGTGAGGAAGACGGCACGTTTTAGAGGGCCCGAGGCGTCCTTCATGCCTGTGCACTCGAGGTACATGCGGAAACGGTCGGAGAACGATTCCCAGTCCTCGGTGGCGGGGTTGAAGGGGGCGGGCGGTGCGATTTTCGCCATCTCGGTGCTAAGTCTGGCTTCCGTCGGACACGGGGTTCGGTTCAGGGTCTGGATCCCATCCTCGTCGCCAGTGTCGTGTCCGCAAAAAGACGCCAGGAGTCGATGACTTCGTTCAAAGTTCTTTATTTCAAGGATTGGAACCGAACCGGTGAAAAGAAAAAAGCCCGCGGCTTTTATTCTTTTCGCCGTGGCGGCCGCGGCCAATGGCAGCGCTTCGAGTCTCCCGCGCTTGGAGCGAGCCAATCGCGGGAGACTCTTAACGAGCCAATCGGCGCGGCTCACCTGACCAATTAGAAATCCCCGCGCTTTGGCCAATCAAAGCGCGGGGATTTCGAGTATGTAAATTAGGACAGAACAGTTAGTACCTCACCTGATCTTGATTGCATCCCTCTGTTAATGCAATTTAGGTTTGTATTGGCTTTTTTGGCTGCTGCCGCACACCGTTGGCTCATATGGAACTGGTTGTCCACTAAGATTCCAAGATCCCTCTCACAGTTACTGCTATTGAGCCTAGTTTCACCCAGTCTACATGTGTACTTTGGATTTTTCTTGCTTAAGTGAAAGACTTTACTTTTCTCTACATTGAATTACATTTTGTTAAATAGGACCCAGTGTTCAGATGTACCCACGGTCGGCTTTAAAAATCACCCCAAAATAAAGCAAATTAGACAAGAATTTCTCAGCTGCCTGATTAGGTTTTATGGAAGCTTGGAAGAGCTGTGCTTGGAAACTGAAGCTTTCATATGTACTGCAAAAAAAGTTGTAAAATCTATCCAACAAGGTCAGAGGAAAAAAATTGAGGGAAATTTAAAATGCTTCATTGCCGTATTTTTAACAATTAAAGAATGCTTGGTGAGTAATTATATACCTTTTACAGGGAAAACCAATCAAATAATTGATTAAATTAAAATAAATTGGCATATAATAAAGCCTTCGGTATGGCTGCCTTGGGGAGATATTAAAACAAGTGTGGGCTTACTTAAAATTTAACAAGCAATAGTTACCAGTTGGTTCTAGGTCAACCGAACTCTTTAACTTCCCTGGCACAGTAAAATAATGGGAATAAACTACATTAGAGAATCCCAGGAAATGTTGTATTTACTAGTTCTGTTTGAAAGAAGCAGTAGAATGTTTTTTTTTTTTTTTTATCAATTTATCTTGTCCAGAGGGCACTCAAGACAGCAATCCATTGAAACAAATAAGCAATTAATCAATAGAAGAGAATATCTGAACTGTGGGTCCTGGCTGCTCTCTGAGCTTGGTTGCTTTGCTGTAGATGTTTCGTTACCAAACTAGGGAACTTCATCAGTGCTAGAAAGGAGTGAGGTTTGCAGAGAGGAGGAGAAGAGGAGGAGGAGGAGGAGGAGGAAGAAGAAGAAGATGATTGTGGGATCCTTAGTGATCTCTGAGCTTGATTTTTTTCTTGCAGACCTTTCATTACCCAACTAGGTTACATCTTCAGTGCTAGAAAAGAGTTAGGTTTGCCCTCTCTTTATATATTAATGTCTTGCCCTGTCAGTGTTAGTGGGAATATTGTTGGTGGTTCTCTGATTAAGTTGTGGTTTACTGTTTGGTTTTTCATCTGAGTTGGTAGTTCCTTTACTGGAATCCTTGGTGTGCTTGATTGTTTTTTGAAGACATTTCATTACCCAACTAGGTAACATCATCAGTGCTGGAAAGGAGTGGCATTTGCAGAATGGAAGATAAGGGGAGGAGAAGGACTGAATCCTTGGTGTGCTTTGAGCTTTCTTGCTTTCTTGCAGACATTTGATTACTCAACTAGTTAACATCATCAGTGCTAGAAGGGCGCAGTGTTTGTTCGTTTATTGTGATATGTCCATTGGACAACTCTGACTTTTCCTTGGAGGCCGGCTCAAGGGAGGATGAGGTCATTCTGGGCATGTCAGGAACTGGGTTAATTAATGACTCTGAGCTGTCAGCCATAAAAGATTTACAGGAGGCTTCAGCTGGGGACAGCTTGCAAGTCAGTGAAGAGGAGGAGGAGGAGCTGGCTTCTATGGTGGATCTGAGAGCACTCAGGGCAGAGAAAAAACAAGAGCAAAGGAGATCTGTCAGATTACTCGATAATTGGCCTCCCCATCTTGTTCGGCTGCACCAGAAAGCTATTTATCATGGCAGGCAGAGGGAGGAATTGCTGGGTGGTTGGTGTTTGGTTGATGGCTGTGTATTTGTTCCTTGTGCTTCCTGCTTGACTTTTTGCCTTGGAGACTCTTACCTTCTCTTGCCAAGTGAGCTCTCATGGGTGTATTTCAGTTTAGCCTGGTGGATTTGAGTTTGTTTGGTGAACTTATTTGTTGGAACAACTTTCCATTCTTTTATGAACAATCGGCCATTGCCTTGAGGACTAATCTTGGCCTGCTAGTGGGATAGTTCTGAAGCTGGGAGAAGGGAATTGCTGGGGAACATTAATAAACTCTCCAAAAGATATGTGTGTGTGTGTGTGTGAGCACATCAATATACAAGGGACTTGCCTTGTTAGTGTTCATGGGAATGTTGTTTTCTTCTTGGTACTTCCTTGATTTGGCTGTTGTCTAATGTTTGCAATTAATGTCTGATAAGACAAATTTGAATTATGGGCCAAATTCAACAGGAGGATTCATGGGTGTGAAACAAAGCAACAAATGCATAAATCTGGAACATCTGGAAACAAAGCAACAAATGCATAAATCCAAGTATAGGGAGTTTGGGCTTGATGATAGTGCACATAAAAAAAAAAAAAGGTTATTAAGCAATCCCTAATAAGCAGCAGGATGCAACAGCTAGTATCTCCTTTAGGCTGCCTTAATGGAGAAATATGGCATCCAATTCTTAGGAAATCATCACACCAGCTTAGGGCAGCTGATCAATGTAAGAGTTGATCATTGTATGAACACCTTATCAGTTTCTCTTTATAATATCTGGAGGCATCTAAGATATGGATTTTAAGACTCTGACCTTACACATAAAGTTGTACACCTTCCTGGAAAGTTCTACCAGCGATTACCACTTAACACAATACATAAAGAATAACACAGTTGGAAGAGACCTTGGAAGTTTTCTAGTCTGACCCCTTACTCAAGCAGGAGACCCTATATCTTTTCAGACTAATGGCTGTCCAATCTCTTCTTGAAAACTTCCAGTGATAGAGCACCATAACATCTGAAGGCAAGCTGTACCACTGGTTGATTATTCTCACTGTTTGGAAATGTCTCCTTAGTTCTTGGTTGCTTCTCTCCTTGATTAGTTTCCATCCATCACTTCTCGTCTTGCCTTCAGGAGAAATGGTTGACTTAGCAAAGGGAAATGCTTTCTGAGGTCATGGCAAACCATTTTGGCCTGGAATCAGAGCAACTGTCATCTTATGTGCCAGCATTTTAATGAGGAAATTACTTATGCTCAGTCAGAATCAATATCTCACTCCAGGCTCACTTGGCTGGGAAATGAGACTTACAGTTCATAGTAGATGGCTTAGAAGGTTAACCACAGGTTCCTGTCACTTGACCTGGAGTGTCATCTTTAGCAGCCCTCAGCCAGAAGAAGAGCTACTGTTCTAGGCAAATGTATCACAACTAGCCTTGTTTCCCTGAAAATAAGACCCGGTCTTATAGTTTTTTTTGCCAACAAAAAAAAGCATCAGGTCTTATTTTCAGGGGGTGGGTGTCGTACACTGACTCACCTCACTTGTGAATCACCCCTGGCACCCTCTTTGCTGTCAGAGGCCTTCAAGAACTTCTTCTTCTGCAGCTGGCAAAGCTTTTCTGAAGGCCTCTGCAGCCATTAACAGAGCTCTGGATTGATCCAGACTTCTGTGACCAGCTGCAGATGCCTTCAGGAAAGCCTTGCCGGTTGTACAGGCCTTGCCGGCTGCAGAAGAAATGGGCCAGCAAGGCAGGTGTCAGGGTGTGCGAGGCCTGGCTGCAATTGTCTGAAGGTAAGAAGTAGGGAAGCTCCACCACCCCCATCCCCATCCTAGATAATTTTTTACCAGTGCACTCTAGAGTAAGAGGAGTCTTACTTAGGGCTTATTTTGTGGGTAGGGCTTATATTGGGCACATGTGTAAAAATCAAGCTAGGATTTACTTTGGGGATAGTTTTATGTTCGGGAAAACACAGTATTCTTGAGAACATGAAGATTTCTTATCTTCTTTTTAAGAACAGTCCTTCTATTCTTTGGAAACAATACCACGTGACAGTGGTAAGAGGGTAGAACTTGCAAGCAATTCAATCATAAGTACCCTTGGGGATTTCAAATGGTCATTAAACAATTGTTCGTAAGTCAAGGCCTCCTGCTGTCAATCAAGGACGTTTCCATCCAAATCCACAAGGATGTAGTTCCACTGGCACCTAAAGATGGAGGATCAGTGCTACACGAATCTTCCTGATGTGGTGTTTCAATCATTATAGCAGAATAACAAAATAACAGAGTTGGAAGAGGCCTTGGAGGTCTTCTAGTCCAACCCCTTGCTCAAGCAGGAGACCCTATACAATTTCAGAGAAGTGACTGTCCAATCTCTTCTTAAAGGCCTCCAGTGATGAAGCACCTACAACTTCTGTCGGTAAGCCATTTGGGTGGTTAATTGTTCTTACTCTTAGGAAGTTTCTCCTTAATTCCAAGTTGCTTCTCTCCTTGATTGTGTTAAATTTAAATTTACCAACAAAGAAATAAAGGGAGACTAGTATAGCTATTTCAAGCTGTTTAGCTCTCAACAGCTAGCCATACCCTTCTGGGATTCAAACCCCAGGCTGCTTTCATATTAAGCAGATGTATTAACCTCTAGGCTACTGGCTCTCCTTGTTTTGTCAGCTGTACCGGGGTGAGATGATGTTTTCCCGGTGAAACTGGTCTATCAGGGAAACCTGGTCTACCTGAATATAGGACAGAGCATAACTGCTTCTGCTTTTCCCTTTCAGCACCAATCCAGGAGCCTTCGCAGGCAGCCGCTTCTTGCGGCAAACTATTTTGTGTCAAATTTAAATTTACTGACAAAGAAATAAAGAAATGTCACACAAAAACACTTTCTCTCCTGGATTAGTTTCCATCCATTGTTTCTTGTTTTGCTTCCTGGTGCTTTGGAAAATAAGTTGACCCCTCTCTCCTTTGGGGCAGCCCTTCAAATACTGGAAGACTGCTATGACGTCACCCCCCCCCCCAGTCCTTAAAAAAAAAGCCACCCTGTGCTTTTAAAACCCTAAATTTGGAAGAAGATGCTTGTTTAGGCCACTGAGTGCAAGAATCCATATTAAAGTATCTGTGACAGATGGCCACCTCTCTCTGCTTGAACACACCCAGCAATGGGAGTCTACCAGTTTCCAGGTCCTCGGAGCTGAGAGCTAACATAGCCTGACTCCCATCTGTCACCCAGGCTGCTGGGGTTTTGTGTGTGTGGATGTGTGTGTGTTCGTGTGCATGTATGGGCTTTTGATTTTTTAATGATCTCACCTCAGAGCTGCTTTAAGAATCATGGGGATTTTATAACTGCTATAAAAGGAAAGTGGGGGGAAAGGGAGGGAGGAGAGGAGAGGATAAATAAGTAAATAAAGGTGAGACAATTTCATGGAAATGACTGGTGCAGATGGGTTTTATAGTGCTGCAGGAACAGATATCTTTCATATTGAAATTTTAACGTCCGCCTGTTTCCCGTTAGTTATGTATCTGCATAAGCAACTGGATGCCAGGGAGTTAAGACTGCAATAAACTAGTTGGTTGAGAAGAGAAAGAAAGAACCCCAAATTTATTTATCCCAATTTCATCCCTTTTAGCTATGCAGTTTGGTATGAACACCTTTTGAATGGTGTGAGGATAGGAATGGATTTCCAGAGGGGAAAAAATAGCAGGAACCTACTCAGGTAACCCTGAGGATACAGATAAACCTCCAAGTGCTTCAACCACCCTCTAACAGGATGCAAATGATCATCTGTCTGCAAGGAATATAAATCCTTCCATTCCCCACTATTCTGTCAGAGCTGGAGAAGCTTCTTGGATGAGAAGTGAAATGTCTTCAAAAGAAAAAAAAAGAAGAAGAAAGTCCAGTTGCCTCCTAAAAAAAAGCACCTTTGGGACAACTGTGACCTGGATGATGGAGAATCTGTATAGAATTTCAATTTTGAACCTTTTCCACTCCAGTCACATCTTTGCTTGAATGTTCTGTTGATTTTAGATTAAATTTGACGATATAACTCCTTAGTTTCTTTCTCTTTCTCTTCTGCATCAGGCCTTGGAGCATAAACCCAAATTACCACCATATTAAAGGACTGTATGCAAAAACAAATTTATGTTATTATGTCCAAGTACCATCTTTCTTAGATCCTTCCTACGAAAACAGCCTCACAACTTTGTTTTTCTTCTGCTTGTGAGGTATCTTGTGTTCTGTGTCGCAGTCAGTGTTATCTTTCAGCTGAAACTGTCTACTTCAATTCACTGAACCCTCAGCAATCAATGTGCTGTGAATTCATTTCATATTCCACTCTGTTGAATTTTCCCGTGTTCACGCTTCTTACATACCAAGTTCTCACTGTAGTTCTGTCCTTCAGGTTTCGCTTTCCTGAGTGAAGCTTGGATGTAGTTGGATCATAAGAGAGCCTGTTTGGTCTAGCAGTTAAGGCACCAGGCTAGAAACAAGGAGACCATGAGTTCTAGTCCTGCCTTAAGCATGAAACCCAGCTGGATGACTTTGGCCCAATCACTGTGTTATGTATGTACCATAGTTAATAAAGTATGAGCTTAAGGTTAAGTTCAGGGTTCTGGCCCTGCACTTCTTATTGGCTGTTAGGCGGCCAGATCGGATTGGCTAGTTCTTAGGAATCCGATTGGCCCTTAACAGAGGATTATTATTGGTTTAAAGTACTTGTGTTCATAGCTCGCTATTGGACAATTTTCACAAAGGTTGCCTATATAAGGTAAGGTTCACTGTTGTTGTTTTGAGAAGTCACTATGCAATAAAGAGCTGAAAGTTCACCAACAAAGACTGTCTCCAAATTACTTCAACCCATGTCAGAATACTTAACACTGGCGACGAGGATGGGATTTGGAGACATTTGAATCTGAGAAGCCAGGAAGAGATACTGAGCACGTGTTGAGACGGCGCCATCAACGGAACCATGTCCGGCGGCATCGTACCACCCGCTCCATTCGATCCAAACCAAGAGGATTGGGAATCCTACATGGATCGCTTCCAAATGTTTCTCGAAACAAATAATTTGAAGGACACCACACCAGCAAAGAAGCGGGCACTGTTCCTGACGCACTGCAGCCCGGCTGTCTTTAAAATGGCTAAAGCGCTGGCGAAACCTCGAGAAGTGAAGGCCATGAGCTGGGACGACCTCGAACCCATCCTGAGAGACCATTACACGCCAACCGTTCCTACACTCGTGAGATGCCACGAGTTCTATCAGAGAAACCAGCGAAAAGGAGAGAGCGTGGCCGATTTTGTGGCGGATCTCCGAAATTTAGGGGGCCTCTGCTGGTTCGCAGATTTAGAGGAAGCACTGAGAGATCGATTAATTCTGGGATTAGATGCACTAGGCGTGCAAAGCAAGCTGATGGCGAAAGGTGACATCGACCTTGCTGACGCCATCGCCGAAGCTATGGCTGCGGAGGCGACCAAAAAGTCGGCTGCACAATTACGGCGGGGCCGCAACCCGGCAACTCAACCGACAGGCGACATTTTATCCAATTCAGAAGGGCAGCTGTTAACGACGCACCATGAGGACCTCTCTTCGTCGTCAGATAGCGATGAAGAAGGGGTCCATCGACTGCGGTCTGACCGGGACCCTCACCCTAAGCCCTTACGCCCTTGCGCTGGTTGTGGAGCCAACCATGCCAGGGCCGAATGCAAATTCCGTGACGCACTCTGCCATGAGTGCGGAAAACGAGGCCACATTAGCCGGGTCTGCCACAGCTTACCAGGACCCAGCCAGGCCTCAAAAGGGACTAACTATCGCCAATCAACAGGAAACCGTCCTGTAAGGCGAGAACCAGTAAACCACTCCTACAGAAATCGAGCTTTGCAAAAAGAAGAGGCTCACCATACTATCACTATAGGTCACGCCTCAGCCATGGACGCTAAGAAAATTCGAGTCACGGTAGCTATAGAGAACCAACCTTGCCACATGGAGGTCAACTCGGGATCGTCCCTCTCGATGGTGTCATGGAAGACGTTGAAGCAACTCATCCCTACAATCCAATGCCAAGACCTCCGAGTACAACGCCTCATCCTCAAGGACTACCAAGGAAACCGAATCCTTGTAGTCGGGTCTTGCCGAGTCCGAGTCTCTTTTAAAAAGCATACGGCGTACTTACATCTAATGATCATCGACAGAGACAGGCCTAGTTTGTTGGGCCTCCAATGGTTCGCGCCACTTGGCATCGAAGTGGCCGGCGTGAACCGAATCAGTGATTGTGAGTGGGAGGAGGACTTTATTTCTGAGTTCAGCGATGTCTTCGCAGATCATTTAGGCGAGTATAAAGGGACCCCAATCTCATTTAGCCTAGATCCAAAAGTAGCCCCAATCCGTTTGAAGCCCCGTCGAGTTCCCTTCGCTCTTAAAGCTAAGATAGATGAACAACTCGACAAACTAATTGCACAGGGGGTGTTGAAGCCCATTGATCATTCCCCATGGGAGACTCCTATTGTAACCCCCATTAAGCCAGATGGATCAATTCAAATTTGTGGGGACTACCGAGCCACTCCAAACCACGCCCTGCAGCAGAACGCGTATCCAGTTCCGGTGGTGCAGCACCTCCTCCATTCCTTGGGGGGCGGAAAGGTTTTCGCTAAATTAGATTTAGCTCAAGCTTATCAACAGATACCAGTGGACGATAAGACGGCCCAAGCCCAAACAATTGTAACGCACAGGGGTGCTTTTAAATGTACTCGATTGCAATTCAGGGTGAGTGTGGCCCCAGGGATATTCCAAAGCCTAATGGAAAGGTTGTTACAGGGAATCAAGGGCATGGTTCCATATTTTGATGATGTATTAATTGCAGCCCCAACAAAAATTTTTTGCAGGATCTTTTGAAATGTGTTCTTAAAAAATTCCAAGAGGCAGGACTTAAAGTAAAAAAGGACAAGTGTCACTTATATACTGACAGTGTTGAGTTTCTAGGGTATCGCATTGATAGCCAAGGCATTCACCCTATGGAGAGTAAATTAAAGGCAATAAAAAATGCTCCCAGGCCCCGTAACAAGACCGATCTCCAGGCATTCTTAGGCCTCATAAATTTCTATAATGTGTTTTTACTGCACAAGGCGACTGTTGCTGAACCGTTACACTGGTTATTAGATAAAAAAGCATTGTGGGTTTGGGGTTACTGGGAAGAACAAGCATTCCAGAATGTTAAAAAATTGCTTACATCTGACTCTGTGCTTATGCAGTATAACGAGACTTTACCATTAGTTATAACCTGCGATGCCTCGCCCTTCGGGGTGGGCGCCATTTTGAGTCATGTACTGCCTAATGGGAACGAGGCCCCTGTTGCATACTTTTCAAAGACTCTTTCTCATGCAGAGCGGAACTATGGACAAATTGATAAGGAGGCTGTTGCAATCGTTTCAGCTGTAAAGAAATTTCATGAATATGTGTATGGAAGGACATTTACCATTGTAACTGACCACAAACCGTTGCTTGGGATAATAGCCGGGGACAAGCCAACCCCCTACATATTATCCCCGAGAATGACTCGATGGTCAGAATTTCTAGCTGCTTATAATTATCGCCTGCAATATCGCCCGGGGAAAGCCATTCCCCACGCCGATGCATTAAGCAGAGCACCGCTTCCAGAGACTCTCGACGATCCGGCACCAACGGCAACTACGTTGCAGATCAAAACACTCAACTCGCCGCCTATGACCGCCCGAGACATGGCGAGAGAAACCAAACGAGACCACACCCTAGCTCGAGTCCTAGGCTGGGTGGAACGCGGTTGGCCATTGGACCGAATCCCAGATGACTTCACACCATTTAAAGCAAGACAAACTGAACTGTTTTCTCAAAAAGGCTGTGTCATCTGGGGCGATAGAGTCGTTGTCCCAGAACGACTCCAAAAGACGCTACTACAAATTCTGCACGAGGGCCATCCCGGGATCGTGCAGATGAAAGCACTTTCATGAAGCTATGCATGGTGGCCAGGCATGGACCGACAAATTGAGCAATGGGTCAAGGCCTGTACCAAGTGCCAACAGACCAGCAATGCCCCATCAAAAGCCATGCCTATGGAATGGGAGACGCCACGTGGACCCTGGTCCAGAATCCACCTGGATTTCGCAGGGCCGACCAAAGAACATACCTTCTTATTGACTGTCGATGCATACTCCAATTGGTTAGAAATTCATCGAATGACGGCCACAACTTCCGAAGCAGTGATTAAAGTCCTCAATAGACTCTTTGCAACCCACGGTTTGCCAGATGTCCTGGTGTCCAATAACAGGCCACAATTTACAGCGCTAATATTTGAACAGTACCTCGCTGACCAAGGCATCCGCCATGCGATCACCTCGCCTGTACACCCTGCGACCAATGGCCGAGCTGAACGCATGGTCCAATTTGTTAAAAAGACTCTGCAAAAAATGAACTATGACAATATCAATGACAAGGTCAACCAAATTCTCTTTTTGCAACACATAACTCCACATAGCGTCACCGGCAGAACTCCCGCGGAACTACTGATGGGACGAAGACTCCGTTCCCACCTCAACCGGTTGCACCCTGCTTACGAACCGGAAAAGCCAATAGGATCCAGTGGCCGCTATTGCACGTTCCAGGTAGGAGACCGTGTTTACGCACGGAACTTATCAGGCGACCCGTTATGGATAGAGGCAACGGTAGTACGAGTGACCGGCCCCAAATCCTACGTAATGAAATGCTGTGACAATAGACTGTGGAAATGGCATATTGACCAATTACGGTCATGACTCATAACGGCTAGTCAACAACTCCCCCATGACCAAACCGAGGGGGGGGGGAGGTACAGAAGAAGAAGATGACGTTGCAGGGAACCTGCTCGAAGAGAGCGAGGAATCAAGTGAGACTCAAGAAATGGAGCAGGAAGAATTGTTTGCACCACAAGAAATTGCACCTGAGCAAGAAGCAGAGACACTGCCAAACAACAATCTACCTCAACAGGATTGCAATCCACCAGTCCAACGAAAATCCAAAAGACTTAAAAGACAACCATCCTACTTAAAGGATTATATAACTACACCATAATTAAGAAGGGGGAAGGGGTGTTATGTATGTACCATAGTTAATAAAGTATGAGCTTAAGGTTAAGTGCAGGGTTCTGGCCCTGCACTTCTGATTGGCTGTTAGGCGGCCAGATCGGATTGGCTAGTTCTTAGGAATCCGATTGGCCCTTAACAGAGGATTATTATTGGTTTAAAGTACTTGTGTTCATAGCTCGCTATTGGACAATTTTCACAAAGGTTGCCTATGTAAGGCAGGGTTCACTGTTGTTGTTTTGAGAAGTCACTATGTAATAAAGAGCTGAAAGTTCACCAACAAAGACTGTCTCCAAATTATTTCAACCCATGTCAGAATACTTAATACACTGGAGACAGTGAGTTCTAGTTCTGCCTTAGGCATGAAAACCGGCTGGGTGAGTTTAGGCCAATCACCAGGAAATGGTGAATTCTGGTCCCAATTTAAAAAATGAAAGCTAGCTGAATGACTTTGGGTCAGTCACTCTTTGTCTGTCAGCCCTACAACTCACAGAATTGTTGTGGAGAAAATACGAGAAGAAAAATATGTTGATATGTTTGTTGCCTTGAGTTATACAAATAAATAACAATAAAGCAAAAACAGTCTGGGGACTTTAGAATTTAAACAGGTAGGCAACTGCCACAATACTGCAGACTTAACAATTGCTGATAAGAAAGACAAAAAAAAGTCTTTGGAGAGGAGGGGAGGAAGGAAGGTGGAGGAGAGGGGGAGAAAGGAAGGAAGGAAGGAAGAGGAGAGAGAGAAAAGAAGGAAAGAAAGAAAGAGAGAGAGAGAAAGAGAGAAAGAAAGAAAGAAAGAAAGAAAGAAAGAAAGAAAGAAAGAAAGAAAGAAAGAAAGAAAGAAAGAAAGAAAGAAAGAAAGAATATGTTCTGATGATGTCCATCATAATCAAACCCATACATGAAACTACACTATTGTCCTTGAAACTTTATGGTTTTTACTTTAGACAAATGGTTAATATTACCGCCACGTGGGCTAAATTCCCAGGATAATATTTGGGATTTGTGCTTATTACGCATGCCGTAATGGTCTCGCCATCACCTTCTGCTCTTCCCATCTGTTTCTTGCAGCCACTGCTGTTTGCTTTCACAGTTAATGGAGTGTGATGGAGCAGAGTGATAGGTGGCTCTGTTCTGGTGAAGAGGGAAGGTTCCACCCATGTTTTGCCATCAAACTCTATGGCCTGCTTCAAATCGGAGGCCCCTTTGTCTCATAGCCTACAGTACGGGGTTGTTGTTATTTTCTCTCAACTCTGGAATCTTGAGAAACAGAAGAAAACACTGAGAATGGATTCAGGACCAAGAAAAAAAGAGGTTCTAGTCACTCCCTCTGCAACGAACCTTTGGGAATCTTACTTGGAAATTCTGGACCGTAAAAACCCTTGGATTTTAGGAGCGTCTCGAGAAAGAGTGCAGAGAAGACAACGAAGAGGATTATCATTTGTCTGAAATGGTATAGGGTTTCCTGCCTGAGTTGGACTGGAAGACCTTCAAAGTTCCTTCCAACTCCATTATTCTGATTCTGATTCGGGGATTGAAGACTAAAACATACGAAGAACAGTTTCAGGAATTGGATAGGTCTAGTTTGATGAAAAGAAGGACTACAAGTGACATGATTGCAGTCTTCCAAAATCTCAGGGGCTGCCACAAAGAACCCAACCCTAACCTGAAGATGCAATGGGTAGACAAGATGCAATGGGTAGAAACCACGGGTGGGATTCAATTTTTTTAACAACTGGTTCTGTGGTCATGGCTTAATTGGTGGTCGTGGCTTGGTCATGTGACTGGCTGGGCGTGGCCAACTCAACATCACTCACATTGAGGCACAAATCTCCTCTACTGGCCTCTCGAGACCATGGCGATGCTGCAATATTCGTGTGAAAAATGGTCATAAGTCACTTTTTTTCAGTGCCATTGTAACTTTGAATGGTCCCTCCATACAAGCAAAGTACCAGCAAAGGAGGGGAAAAAAAAACTCCAGAGAAGTTCCTGAGACAGGAAGTCTAGTCCTGCCAAGAATATAAAAAGGGTTAGCGGAAAGGTAGTTTCTGTAAGTAACACCAGAATGTTTCCTTCCTGCCTTCATCACAGGATTAGGCCAGTAATTTCTTCAAACAACCAGTTCTGAGAACTGCTTAGAATGTTAACAACCAGTTCTAGCGAATACATGCACACCGGTAGAATCCCACCCTGGTGGAAGCTAATCAAGGAGAGAAGCAACTTAGAAATAAGAAGAAATTGCATGACAGTGAGGACAATTAATCACCGGAACAACTTTAGTGGTGGTATTTCAGCTAGTTCTGGCCATTTCTGGAGAACCAGTCATGGAAACTTTGAGTAGTTCGGAGAACCGGCAAATACCACATCTGACTGGCCCTGCCAACCCCACCAATTCTCTGCCTCCCATTGAGTCCCAGTTGATTGGCTGGGTCTTCTTTGGTTGCACTGCACAGGAGAATGCAACTGGAAAGCAGGTTAGTGAGATGGGGAGGGAATGGGATTTTACAGTATCTTTCCCCTGCCACGCTCACCAAGCAACACCCACAGAACTGGTAGTAAAAAATTGGAATCCCACCACTGAACAACTTGCCTCCAGAAGTTGAGGCTGCTCCAACATTGGAGGCTTTAAAGAAGATACTGGACAATTATTTGTCTGAAATGATATAGGGTTTCCTTCCTCAGCAGAGGTTTAGACTAGAAGACCTCCAAGGTCCCTTCCGCCTCTGTTGTTCTGTTCTTTTAAAGTGAGATTACTACGAGCCACACTATCAAAAGTGGTAAGAAGGGAATATAATTTCTGAATTTTGGGAGCAGGGAGAGAACTGGATTTTTCTTTCTAAATTCTGCTTTTGAAATGTTTTGGTCCATCTCGCTCACTTTTGCTTGGAAAAAACAATGAGTGTGTTGTTGGCAATCTGGAGCTTTCACAGTATCACGTCCAAGCCCAAAGACGACACAGTGCAATCCAACCAAGTCCAATTCTTTATGGACAGAATCTTGCCAGAGTAAAGGTGGACACAAGATGGTGGCATGCATGGTCGCAGCGGCTGAATGCTCCCGATGACTGTTCTTCTTTTTGTGTTTTTACTTCTTTTTGTTCCTGCATTTTACTCCATCCTGCAATGGACTAACACACTGTCAAGAAGACCTGATAAGTATAGGACAGCAACTCAAAACTGAAGTCACCTATACACCTATACAGAGTCCCACAATATCCCATCGGAGCTAGCAAGATCTCCGGGAGCTCCGTGGATTTTTGTCGGATTAAGTAAGCATAGAAGACGGCGTAGGGAGAGAAAGCAGAAGTGGGGATGCAGAGCGGGTCTGCTAACTCTTCTTCTTCTTCTTCTTCTTCTTCTTCTTCTTCTTCTTCTTCTTCTTCTTCTTCTTCTTCTTCTTCTTCTTCTTCTTCTTCTTCTTCCTCCTCCTCCTCCTCCTCCTCCTCCTCCTCCTCCTCCTCCTCCTCCTCCTCCTCCTCCTCCTCTTCTTCTTCTTCCCTGCTAGATATACTCTGAGAGAATCTAGGGTGTGACTCTCTTCCCATCCAGTTCAGGACTAGTCAGTCTCTTATCTTGGGTCCCTCCTACCAGGGAAACTATGATGCTAATGAAATTGCACCCCACTCCTGCCGATGCACATCTCATCCTCCAATATTTCTTCTCCTGCAACAACAGTCCTGTGAAGTGGGTTGAGCTGAGTGAGAGAGGGACTGGCCCAAAGCCACCCAGCTGGCTTTCATGCCTAAGGCTGGACACACAGTCCCCTGATCTCTAGCATGGTGTCTCTGCTACTAGAACAAATTGGCTCTCTGTTCTTTTGCTTTTTCCATCTATTCTTTTTTCCTAAAGGTTTTCTGTTTATGCTTTTCCAGAAAGGCAGAAATTAATTGACAATTAGGCTCTGCATGTTCTGTGAATCCAACCAAGGTATTAAATTCAGATATTGTAGTGTTGCTTTGCATAATGTTTATATCCATATCATTCAGAGTCTCTCTTCCCTTGTAACCTAATCAGGGAAAGTTGTGGATGCATGAACAGCAGAAAGAGAAAGAAAGAAAGAAAGAAAGAAAGAAAGAAAGAAAGAAAGAAAGAAAGAAAGAAAGAAAGAAAGAAAGAAAGAAAGAAAGGGAAAGGGAAGAAGGAAAAAGGGAAAAGGGAAAATGGAAGGGAGGGAGGGAGGGAGGGAGGGAGGGAGGGAGGAAGGAAGGAAGGAAGGAAGGAAGGAAGGAAGGAAGGAAGGAAGGAAGGAAGGAAGGAAGGAAGGAAGGAAGGAAGGAAGGAAGATCCCTTCAAGTCTTATTAAAGTCCTGTCATTCTATGATTCTAAGTGGTGGAATGGATTTTCTGGTTTTTAACATTGAAGTCAACTCAACTCACCAACCTCATGGCTTTCTGTGGTGACCCGGGGCATGGCACAAAGGCAACACAGTGAAATAAGCAAGAAGAGTCCCTTTTTTATCTCCAGTTTTACCCCCCAATGTCCAGGTTACCTTCAGATGGAGAAAAACACTCCCAGGAACAGCCTTTAAGTGGAGGAAATTCAGTCCAAAAACAAAGTACATACAAGCTGTAACTAAAAATCCAAACAAACCACATTGAAGTAATTAATGACAGGGCAGGAGAAAGAATTGCAGACTTGAAAGCACAGCAAAACACACACTGTTGGGAAGATGCCAGGAACACAGATAAATCTCAACGATACCAGAGAATTCACAATTTGCTCCCAACAACTTGCTGTGCGCAGATTCCCTTTAAAACATGTTCCCAGCTGCAGCTAATGAAGGGAATCAGGGCCCTTTCCTCCCCTGTAAGCCACACAACTCACATTGCTCCCTTCTCCATTCCTTCCCGTGTGCCCTAGGATGAAGAGGGGGTGGGCCTGTGTCTTCCTCCAAATTCCCTCTCCCTTGCTCTACCTCTTCCCTGCTCTGCCGAGATAGACTGTGCCCTTCCCCAGTTTCTTCTACAGACAACAGAGCCATACCCCCACTCCTTGTCAGCTGCTCAGCTTCCCCTTCTGAATCAGATTCCGATAAGGGCATGACACTTTCCCTGTATGGAACCACAATGAACTTTCTTCTTATCCATTGCTTCATCAGAGCTTTGGCCAATCCAGTTTTCTTGTATCTGTTCCTTTTCCTGAATGTATAGATGGCAGAGGTGTTTTTCATGTAAATCCATTGAAATGAAGAGGGCCACTGAGGACAAGGTCATCCTTCCTGTTTGGTGCAGGAATCCAAATTTAAAGCTACTCAGACAGATGGTTCTGTCTTTCTTCAGACACATCTGTTAAAAGGGACCTTGTTACCTCTCTAGGTCATTGGTTTTGCTGTTGAACATCTGCTACTGCTGTGAGTTTGTTTTGTAACATCCAACTGAGACATCTATGGAGATTCTCCGTAATCCAAGTCATGGTTGTCCCAAAGGTGCTTTTTCAGGAGGCAACTGGATTTTCTTGTTTTTTTCTTTTGAAGATTTTTTGCTTCTCCAAGAAGCTTCTTCAGCTCTGACAGAATGGTGCAGAATGGAAGAATTTATACTCCTTGCAGACAGTTGGTCATTTGCATCCTTTTAGAGGGTGGTTGAAGCACTTGGAGGTTTATCTGTATCCTCAGGGTCACCTGAGTGGTGCTTCTGGTTCCTGTAGTCTGCAATTTTATCCTCTGGAAATCCATCCCTACTCCCAAACCATTCAAAGGGCGTTCATCCCAAATTGTATAGCTAAAAGTCTGTAAAGATTCTCAGCCATCCTGGTCATGGTTGACCCAAAGGTGCTTTTTTCAGGAGGCAACTGGGTTTCATTTTTCCTCAAAGATGTTTTGCTTCCCATCCAAGAAGTTTCTCTTGAATCAGAACTGAAGAAGCTTCTTGGGTAAAATGCAAAACATCTTCAAGGAAAAACAAAGTCCAGTTGATTTAGAAAAAGGCCCTTTGGGACATTTCTTTCTATGCTTATTTAGATGATTAAGAGGTAGGCACCTAATTGTTGTTATTCCTGTGACTAGTATGGATATTTTTGAATGTTTGATCCTTTCCAATGATCTTGGATGGTGAACAACATCACTGTAATCCAGATAGTTCTTGACATACAACCATTAGTTTAGTGACTGTTCAATGTTACAATGGTACTGAAAAAAGGTAACTTATGACCTTTTTTTCACACATGATCATCTGAGCATCAAATGATAGTAACATCATCAAAATTCGCATGCTTGGCAACTGGTTCATATTTATGACAGTTGGACTTTGGGGCAATCCCTCTGTCTCAACCCAACTCACCTCACAAGACTGTTATGGGGACAATAGAAGAGCGGAGTACATAAACGCATGGCATAACATAGGAGAACAAACCCATCAGGACTGGATTCAGCAGTCCATCTGCATTTAAAAGACACTCTTTTGAAAGACAGCAAAATCCATATTTTGGGCAGAGAGGACAGCTGGTTTGAAAGAGGGGTCAAAGAGGCCATTTTGGTCAAAATTGAACAGCCCTCCCTGAACAGAGGGTGAGGGATAGGCATCTTCCATCTCCTGTTTACAACACAGTCCTTTCAACAGTTCCAAGAAGGCTTCACATCCATTTGCGCCATTCAAGTGACTCTGAGGACACAGAAAACCTCCAAGTGACCGTAACAACCCACTAAAACAATGCAAATGACCAGGTGTCTGCAAGGAGTATAAATCCTTCCACCCTCCACCACCCAGTCAGAGTTGAAGAAGCTTCTTGGATGAGAAGCAAAACATCTTCAAAGAATAATAAGAAGGTTAAGTTGCCTCTTGAAAAAGGCAACTTTGGGACAACCATGACCTAGATAATGGAGAATCTCCATAGACATTCAACGGAGTACTGGGGCTGTTTGTCATCGTGACCTACTTACAAAGCATCTCTTTTCCCCATCTCCCTCTGTTAACATTACAGAAGAAGAGATAAATTTGAGAAAACAGAAATGTTATAGAAAGAGAAAACTGATATATTTATATTCATCTTTCATTCCAGCCAATATTTCAGCCTTTATTCTGAACTGTCTCAGTTTTTTAATGCGTACATTATAAAAGGAATTTCAATAAGGTGTGCATTTTTTTTAAAGGAACTGATACCTGTTAACAAAGTGAAAGGTGAAGTGTATAAGAGCAATCCTAAGCTTGGTTATTCAGAAGTCACCCCAAATGAATTTGATGAATTTACTTACTGGAAAAAGTCTACTTTATGTGTAACCACAATGAAAAATGAGAAGGAGCTTGATAATACCTTTTCAGATTAATGCACTTTATTTTGTGAGCCTCCTCCTACTATGTGTAAAACCACAAGGTTTTTTTCCCCAAGTATACATAACAGAGTTGAATGTCTTCTAGTCCATCCTCCTGTCCAAGCAAGAGACTGTATACCAGTTGTTAACATTTTTTACTTCTAGTTCTGTGGGCAGGTTTTTGGCTGGAATATGAGGATTTGTATTTTGGCTTGAGAATTAATGTAAGAGATGCTAGGGTTATTCTGACCTGAATGTAACTGGTTAATGAACCATTGTGTTCAGAAGAACATAACAGGAAGATGGCATGAGAACAAGGGTGATTTCCAAAGAAAAGGAAACAGGTGGTATGCTATGGGTGTGGCATAGGGAATTACATAGTTGGATAGATTGTAAACCCAGGAAAGGAGCAGAGACTGTATATTTGAACCTGTATATATATTCCCCAGCCTTCCTGGAAAATATGTCTTCTGCTATGAGCAGAATTCCCTTTTGCAAAAGCTTAATAATAAAGCTCTTTCATATTGTTCACCATCTTTAGATGTGTTTTGTGATTTTTTTTCTCACACCTCCCCACTCCTGGGGGAAGGATACTGCAAAATCTCATCCCCTCCCCACCCCACTAACCTGCTTTCCAGCTCCGTTCTCCTGTGCAGGACAACAAAAGAAGACTCAGAAAATACAGTCTCCTGCTTAGGCAGGGGGGTGGACTAGAAGATCTCCAAGGTCCCTTCCAATTCTATTATTGTTCAGTTCAAGGATTGATAGTGTCCCTTGGGAAAAAAAAATGAGGGAAACATCCCAGATTAAAATATCTCAGTAGTATAATAAAAATTTAAGTAATAGCAGCAATGATCCATCCTTTCTAATGAATCTGAAAGACTTTGCAAATTAGCGGAGTTTGTTCTGCTCAAAAGTTGAGTTTGGACATGGCCTTTCTCAACCCCAACTTTCAGCATCAGTCCCTCTTTCTAGCAAGCCAAAATAAAGCAAAGCTGGCCAGGAGAAAGGTCAGGTCAAGAGATCATATCTAAATACAGGAGACCAGCTTTAAAATGAGGGATGCTGGCAGAGATGTAGAACTGGCAAAATAGAAGCATCTTTCATCTATAATTGACCTTTCTAAATGGACCCCAGGAGAAAAAAAAAAAAACAGAGCTGAAACTGTATTTAGGATCCAAAAACGCTTTTTCTTCCAGCTTGTAAGGTTATTGTTTTAACACCATTAGCTGTAGCTGAGTTCTGGCTTTAGAAAACCCTGTCCTTCTCAGCTAATGATAGGATCCTTTTAAATCCCAGATCAACTCGCCACTGCACCCATTAGAGCCCATTCTTTGCTGGAGACTCCCGTGAAGGAAGAATTTCTAAAATGGAATCATAACATATAGGTCTATATATCTTTCTCTATCCATACAGGCCAGTGGTGGGATTCTACCAGTTTCCCTACAGGTTTGATGATCATGCACTTCGTGTGTGCACACATGAGCCAGCAATATGCAAAAGCAGCCAAAAAAGCTTATGCAATCCTAAATTGCGTTAACAGAGAGATACAGTCAAGATCAAATGAGGTACTAATATCACTCTACAAAGCCTTAGTAAGACCACACCTAGAGTACTGCATCCAGTTTTGGTCAGTATATTATAAAAACTATGTTGAGACTCTAGAAAAAGTGCAGAGAAGAGCAACCAGGATGATTAGGGGACTGGAGGCTAAAACATACGATGAACGGGTGCAGGAAGTGGGCTTAGCTAGTCTAGTGAAGAGAAGGACCAGGGGAGAAAGGATAGCGGTCTTCCAATATCTGAGGGGCTACCACAGAGAGGAGGAAAAGGTCAAGCTATTTTCCAAAGCTCCTGAAGGCCAGACAAGGAATAATGGATGGAAACTGACCAAGGAGAGATTCAGCCTGGAAATAAGGATAAACTTTCTGACAGGGAGAACAATCAACCCATGGAACAGAAATTGAGGGAGCTTCATCACTTGAGACTTTCAAGAAGAGATTGGACTGCCATTTGTCAGAAATGGTGTAGGGTCTCCTGCTTGATCAGGAGATTGGAGTAGATGACCTACAAGGTCCCTTCCAACTCTGATTATGTGTTATCTGTTATCTAACACACAGGTGCACACAGCTTTCCCCACACCAGCTGAGGCTGTGCCGGGCCAATCAGCTGAGAGGATTAAGAAGAGAAAAGTGCAGGAGCAGGTAGGAGGGCCAATCTGGCACTTTTCTCTTCTTTCTCCTCTCAACTGATCGTTGGAGCTTCTTTTGTTTTTTTTTTTACTGCACCGAACCAGTAGCATTTTACCACTGATATAGGCAGTCATCAATAATATGACTATACAGTAATTGAGCCCAAAATTATAGCCATAAGTCATGGCAATCAATAAAGCTAAATGAAATCACTTTGTTCTTAGGGGGGTGGGAGAAGATGTGACCATTAGAACTTTCAAAAAAGACTGGTTTTTAAGCGTGGACTACCTGTATCTCTATTATCTATCTACTTGTCTATATGAGTCTGTCTGTCTGCCTGCCTGTCTCTCTCTACCTATCTCTATGTATCTTTCTATCTCTTATATCTATCACTTTTATCTATCTATCTATTTGTATCCTTTTCTCTCCCTCCCTCTCTCTCTATCTCTCTATCTACCTGCCTACATTCCTCTCTCTCTCTATCTGCCCCTCTCTCTCTGATCTCTATGCTTCTCATTTAACTTTCTCTCCTTCCTTCCTTCCTCCCTCTTTCTTTCTTTCTTTCTTTCTTTCTTTCTTTCTTTCTTTCTTTCTTTCTTTCTTTCTTTCTTTCTTTCTTTCTTTCTTTCTTTCTTTCTTTCTTATTTCCCAGAGAGAAATGGCAAAAATGGACAAGATTTGAAACACAGAGATAAAAAGATATGATGATGATGAGCAATCAAGTAATTTTCTACTCCTAAACCAATTTTAAATTAAATCCATTTTCTCCATGGTTTTCCACATTAGGGATTGTCCCTAACTCATGAAATTGAACAGTTGGGGTAATCTGTTCAATCTCATGCACACCCAAAATTTGATTTGCGGTCTAAGAATGTGGTTTGGACACCCATTAAGTTATCTTGGTGTTTCAAAGGATTTTATGCATATATCTATCCGTGTGTATCACCCATACTTGTGCTCTCTGAGCTGTTTCATTGTCTGGTACTTTACCAGACAATGAAAATCAGATTAAGGAATCCATAGGAAACTCCTCTCTTCAAATCACCCAAGAAACTATGCCTTTCGGCCAGCTTGCTTGACTGCTGGGATATCTGCAGATGGTGGTTTAAAAAAAAAAATCTAGACACTTGTCCCAATGGTGTGATCAAATCTTTGCACAACTTGTAGGTTTGCTGGGAATGACAGCCCACATGCGGTGACATCACCATGCAAACTTCAGAATTACGGATTTACATCATACATCTGAATTATGTAATTAAATTATTTGTACGATATTGATGATATGATAATGGCAGCACCTCTCATTGTTAGATTCTTTTATGCCTCCTGCTCAAACAGTGAGAACAATTAATCAGTGGAACGCTTTTCCTCCCAAGCTGTGAATGCTTCATCACTGGAGGCTTTCAAAAAGAATAGAATAGAACATAAAACATAAATGTTATGTTTTATGTTTTATGTGTTTTTGTTCGATGTCAAAGTCAATAAAACTTTTTTTTTAAAAATGAAGAAGAATAGAATAGAATGAAATGGAATAGAATAGAATAGAATAGAATAGAATAGAATAGAATAGAATAGAATAGAATAGAATGGAATGGAATGGAATGGAACGGAACGGAACGGAACGGAACGGAACAGAACAGAATAGAATAGAATAGAAAATATGGAATGGAATGGAATGGAATGGAATGGAATAGAATGGAATAGAATAGAACAGAATAGAATAGAATAAACAGAGGAGAGGAGAGGAGAAAGAAGAGAAGATGACAAAAAGGAAAGAAGAGAAGAGAGAAGACGTGGAATAAGCAAGTGAAGAGAAGAGACGAGAAGAGAAGAGAAAGCATGGAATGGAATGGAATGGAATGGAATGGAATGGAATGGAATGGAATGGAATGGAAGGGAAGGGAAGGGAAGAGAAGAGAAGAGAAGAGAAGAGAAGAGAAGAGAAGAGAAGAGAAGAGAAGAGAAGAGAAGAGAAAGCATGGAATGGAATAGAATGGAATGGAATGGAATGGAATGGAATGGAATGGAATGGAAGAGAAGAGAAGAGAAGAGAAGAGAAGAGAAGAGAAGAGAGAAGAGAAGAGAAGAGAAGAGAAGAGAAAGCATGGAATGGAATAGAATGGAATGGAATGGAATGGAAGAGAAGAGAAGAGAAGAGAAGAGAAGAGAGAGAGAAGAGAAGAGAAGAGAAGAGAAGAGAAGAGAAGAGAAGAGAAGAGAAGAGAAAATAGGGAATGGAATAGTATAATATAATAGAGTAGAGTAGAATAGAGAAGGGAAGGGAAGGGAAGGGAAGGGAAGAGAAGAGAAGAGAAGAGAAGAGAAGAGAAGAGAAGAGAAGAGAAGAGAAGAGAAGAGAAGAGAAGAGAAGAGAAGAGAAGAGAAGAGAAAATAGGGAATGGAATGGAATAGTATAATATAATAGAGTAGAGTAGAGTAGAATAGAGAAGGGAAGGGAAGGGAAGGGAAGGGAAGGGAAGGGAAGAGAAGAGAAGAGAAGAGAAGAGAAGAGAAGAGAAGAGAAGAGAAGAGAAGAGAAGAGAAGAGAAGAGAAAGCATGGTATGGAATGGAATGGAATGGAATTGAATTGAAAAGAACAGAACAGAATAGAATAGAAAATATGGAATGGACTAAAAATGTATATTCAAGCAGGAGAATCTATACCATTTCAGATAAGTGACTGTTCTTAAGTGACTGTTCTTAAAAATCTCCAGTGATGGAGCACCCATGATTTCTTGAGGCAAGCTGTTCCAATGGTTAATTGTTCTAACTTTTGCGAATGTTCTCTTTAATTCCAGGTCACTCCTCTCTTTGATTACTTTATTTATTTGTTTGTTTGTTTGTTTGACAATCACTTACAGGATAATGGGTATAAGTATAAACATGAGTAGGAATACAGAAAATAGGTACAAATAAATGGGGACAATAGAACAGGGACAGGAGGCATGATTTGCACTTATGCACACCCCTTACAGACCTCATAGGAATGGGGTGAGATCAATAGTGGAGAGTTTAAGGTTAAAGGAGTGGGGATTTGAGGATGTAACAACAGAGTCAGGTCGTACATTCCAGGCATGGACCACTCTGTTGCTGAAGTCATACTTAGTTTCCAACCATTGTTTCTTGGACAACCATTTGTCCGGCATGGTATACAATAAGTTCTACTTGAGCAGGAACGCCAAAGTCCCTTCCCACTCTTCAATTCAATAAATTTTATTTATTTATTTATTTGTTTGTTTGTTTATTTACTTACTTACTTACTTACCTATTATTTATTTATTTTGATTTGTCAATCGCTTGAAGATAATAGGTATAAGTAAAAACATAGTTATGAATACATGAAATGGATGCATATAAGTAAAATAAAAAGAATCAATAGGACAGGGACGATAGGCACATTGGTGCACGCCCCCTACAGACCTCTTAGGAAAGGGGTGAGGTCAATAGTAGACAGTCTAAGGTTAAAGGGTTTGGGGAAGAAACCACAGAGTCAGGTAGAGTATTCCAGACACTGACCACTCTGTGGCTGAAGTCGTATTTCCTGCAAGTTTGGTGCAGTTAACCTTGAGTTTGTATCTATTGTGTGCTCTTGTATTGTTATGGTTGAATCTGAAGTATTCATTGACAAGTAGGACATTGCAATGTATGGTTTTATATACCATACTTAGATCAGATCGAAGACGGCATAATTGAAGGTTTTCTAGGTCTAGAATTTCAAGTCTGGTGGCATAAGGTATTCTAAAAGAACTCTTCTTGTGAAATATTTCTGGACTTTCTCAACTGTGCTAATATCAGATACGTAATATGGGTTCCAGAATGATGAGCTGTATTCGAGCATTGGTCTAGCAAATGTTTTGTATGCTCTAGTTAATAGTGTGATATTACCAGAGAAAAAGCTACGTAGGATTAGGTTAACAACTCTTAATGCCTTTTTGGTGATATAGTTACAGTGGGCTCTAGATGAGTATTCCAGGGTCCTTTACAGAGCTTGGATCATCAACAAGGTCTTGACTATTCAGCTTGTATTTTATTTTCTGATATTTTTTTTTGCCAATATGTAAGACAGAGCATTTATTTGTTGAGATTTGAAGTTGCCATTTGTTTGACCATTCTGATACATAGTCAATATCTTTTTGAAGGGTTGCAGTATTGTCTGTGGTGTTGAATAGCTTTACATCGTCAGTGAAGAGAACACGGTTGCTCTTAATATGATCACAGAGGTCATTTATGTAGAGTATGAAGAGAGTTGGTCCTAGAACATTGCCTTGGAGGACACCACTATTGACAGATATAGAATTTGATAGGACACTCCTAATTTTGACCATTTATCTGTTTGACAGAAATGCTTTTATCCAGTTATGCAGTTGTCCAGAGATACCATAAGATTTTAATTTTAGAAATAGTTTACTGTGTACCACTGAATCAAAGGCTTTAGAGAAGTCTATGTAGATTGTGTCTGTTGTTTTGCCCTGATCGAGTTGTGTAGTCCATATGTTTTTGCAGTGTAAGAGTTGCAGATTACAGGATAGTTTTTTTCTGAAACCAAATTGTTTATTGGACAGTAGGTTGTTTGTCTCTAAGTGGAAGACAATGGATTGGTTAATAATTGATTCCATGACTTTACAAGTGACACAGCATAAGGAGATTGGTCTGTAATTTTCAACTAGGCTGGGGTCTCCCTTTTTGAAGATGGGGATGACTGTGGCTTGTGACCATAGGTTAGGCAAGGAGCTGGTCCTGAAAGATTTTTCAAAGATTGTGCTTAGAGGTTCGGCTATGGCAGTGGATAGCTTTTTTAAGAAGTAGGCACATATTCTGTCCAGTCCAATAGATAGAGATGGTTTTGGATTGCATAGTGCTTTTTCAACATTGATGTAAAATTGATATATATTAGATCACTGTAGTTGTCTGTGGTTCAACTGGGCATGATCCATTGCTGTTTACAAATACTGAGCCAAAGAATGTGTTAAAGATATTGGCTTTAATGGTGTCATCGTTGGAGTCTTTAGCATTAAGTCCTATCAGGGGTGGGAAGGACCTTTAGTCTTTTAGTTTGTTGTTTACAAAATTGTAAAAAGCGTGGGTGGAATTGGTGCATAGAAGGTTTTCCTCTTGTTTAATGTAATAATTGGTGCATTCAGTCTTTATCTGGTGGCATAATTTTTTTTATCGGCTTTTGAAATTGGCAACGTGACTAGATTTGTTTTTTCGCCAGAGTGATCTCTTTTTGGATTGAAGTTTCCTTATTATTATGGGTAATCTGTTTTTTTTTTTTGTTGTTTGTTTGTTTTGGGAGTTGTTGTTGGTACATATAGTTTGATGACTCTTTTGACTTCCAGTAAAAATGTGTTGTAATGATCTTCTACAGTATTACAGCCAGTGAATAGAAATTGCCAATCAAGGGATGAGAGATTGTTGTCCATAAGATCATAGTTGCCTTTGTTGAAGTTATAATTGGGGATTACATCATTGTGATGATTTTTGTGTGGGTGTATGCTGAGACAAAAATCAGTCATGTTGTGGTCACTGTTGGAAAAGGGTTCTTTAGTTTTTATTCCGTATATTAAATTCAAACTATTGCAGAAGATGAGATCAAGGCAGTTAGGTCTAGTGTTGTTGGTTACTAGTTGTTCCAGTCCCAGATTTGTTATAGCATTGTAGAAGGTTGCATGTATGGGTTCAGTTGTACATTCATTTAGGGTCCAGTTAATATGAGGTAGATTGAAGTCATCAAGAAAGATAAAAGTGTGTGCAGGATGTTGCCCATGTTAGTAGTGAATTTAGCTTGTTTACATGTTCGATGTCATAATCAGGTGCTCTATAACATCGTAAGAATCGAAATGTGATATTTAAGGATAGTTCACAGATGATGATCTCAGGAAGAGCAAGCTCTTGGGTAACTTGGATGTTTTTTAGATGTAGGGACTTTTTATAGAAGATAGCAACACCACCTCCTCTACGGATTTCACGATCTGATCAGTAAACATGATCGTATCTTACTGTGGTAATGGAGTCAGGGAGAGATGCATTGAGCCATGTTTCACAGACAAATATAATGTCAAATTTAGCTATATTTAGTCAGAGGATAATTATCATTTCATTCTTACCAACTCTTCAGCTTCACCAACAGCTATTCTTTGCCAGGTAAGTGCACATATACACTCGTGCACACAAACACACACAAAGACAGCATTAAAAAGAAAAAGAAACAACAACAAAAAAAGCTCAACAAATAAACATGGATTGACTCAGGCTGATGTTTTGCCATGAAGCAAGCATTTTAAACTCTGGTCTCCCAGAGTGAACAGCAAGAGAAGATTCTACTGGAAGTCATTTCTCTTTTGCATTTCAAACACTTGATCTTGTTTCCCAACATCTCAACTTGAAAAAGGGGGAAGATGAAATATCTGACAGAGACGTGCGTTGCTGTTCACCTTGAGATGCTGTGGCTTGTTTAAAAGCTCTTGCTAGCATTTGGGTTTGAGAACTAGCATTCCCATGCTGAAAAATAATATGTCAGCATGTTGAGATCATCCAGGGAGCAATATAATTCCCTTTCTTTTTTTTTTGAAGAGCACTAAGCAATGCATTAAAACAAAATGAACATTCCCTAATATAATTTGCACACAAGAGAAAAATTGCAGGCTGGCTAAACTGTACCTACCATGTATCATTGTTCCCCTCCCTTTTTTGTTCAGAATTGGGAAAATTGAAAACTGGAAATGGTTGTTGGAAGAAATATCCATCTGGTTTAGTACCAAGCTGGGAGAAAGACACTGGAAACATGGAGGCTGATTGGAAAGAAATAGAATGTATAGATTGTATCGGACATGAAATGTAGTTGTATAAAAAAGGTCACAGTACTGTTTAATATGTGATTGAGATGAAACAGAACCACATGTGATTCTGGGCAGCTGACCAAATGGAGTTGAGAGTCAGTGGGTTTTTAAACTGTATCTTTTTTCAGCTTTCTATTTGAGCTTCCTCAAATAGATATTGTTTAGTATTCTATTGACTGTTGTCTGATTCCTATGGGGTCATGTAGGGGTCATCGCTGGCTCTATAGCAGGGGTGGGCAAACTTTTTGGCTCGGGGACCGCATTGACTTTTAAAATTTGACAGACGGGCCAGGTCAGCACAAGACTTTTTGGGAATTGCCCCCCCCACTCTTTCCCCCTCTCTTCTTCTCCTTCCCCTCCCCTCGGAGGCCCCCTGAGTCAGGAGTTGCTACCGCCGGCACAGCTCTGCACGGCTCCAGTCCCGCATTGCCTCGGGAAGGGAAAGGCAAAAAGGAAGAGCCGCGGCGGTGCTTTGCAATGGCAGCAGCGGCATCAGAGGCTCAGGCTCAGCAGCTCCTGGTTTTGCCTTTTCCTTCCCAAGGCAATGCGGGAATGGAGCTATGCGGAGCTGCGCCGGCGGTAGCAACTCCTAATAGCCCCAGCCAGACACCTGAGCGGAGACCAGACAGAACTGCCTGTTGCTGCTGCCCGAGCACCGCCAGGTCGCCTCCTCCAAGCAGCCCACCTGCCTGCTGGGCTTCCTCTCCACTGCGCGGCTCGGGGCCAGGCGCGAGCACCCATGAGTTAAAAGGAAGCCAAAAGTTGCTGGGAAGTTGCTTGGGTTTCCGGGGCTTCCTGGCTTAAACTTTGCACAGGCAAAGTTTGCAGGCAGGAGCGTCTTCCCACTGAGGAGCAGGAAAGGTTCTGCCTGGCGGGCGGGCGGGCTGTTTGGAGGAGGTGACCCGGCGGTGCTCCAGGTTTCCCCTCCACTGCGTGGCTCGAGGCCAGGCGTGAGCACCCGCGAGGAAAAAGGAAGCCGCAAGTTGCTGGGAAGTTGCTCAGATGCTGGGAGCAGGCTTTTAAAGTGCTGCCCGAGCAGGACTGCCGAGCTGGGAAATGGGGCACCAAGGCAGGGCAAGGCTCCACCAGCAGTGGCCTAGCTTTAGGTGGCTCCAAGCAGGCCACCCGCCCGCCGGGCGGAACCCTTCCCACTCCTCAGCCGGAAGATACTCCCGCCTGCAAACTTTGCCTTTGCAAACTTTAAGCCTGGAAGCCCCGGAAAAAAAAGGGGGATCAGCAGGGACTCACCTTTGGAGAGGTCGCACTCGAAGGTGATTTCGAACTCCCAGCCGAGGCCTTTGCAACGTTCTTCTTTTCTTTCCTGCCCCGAGAGCGCTCCACACTGTTTTGCAGCTTTGGGGGCCACGCGGCGCAGGGCAATACGCCACACCCAGTGATTTTTTTTCAGGGGCGGTCCAGATTGGACAGACCAACAGGCTGTATGTGGCCCACGGGCCGTAGTTTGCCCACTCCTGCTCTATAGGCAAAAGAGGAAATGCAAATCCTAGGTGCTTGTCTCAGCTAATCTGGTCAACTTTATCATTTATTCTGACTTTATTGTTTATCTGAGCTCCCAGGTTTCTGTGATTTTGATTTTGGAACTGCAATGAAGGGGCTTGTGTTCTGAAGGAGTGTTGGGCAAGTCCTACTGTGGTGAATGGCTTTCATCCTGGGTTGGATCTTGGGTGAGGCTGCTTGTAATTCTATCACCCTGCATTTGTTAGCTATCAAAATTTTGTGCAAGCAGTTTTGAAATATCCTGTCTTGAATGGATTTCTGCCTGCAGCATTTGCTTTGCTTATGAATAGAGCCATCTAGATAGTTGGATTCATCTTTCAATAAGCTCTTAAGTGCTGGCATCTGCTGTAAACTATTAAGAAAGAATTGGGGGCTGCTTCCTGCCTCTAAAACATGTTTCTGTATTTCTCATTTAGGGAAATATAAATTTCTGCCTTTTAAATATTCCTCAAAGGATTTCATTTTTCGAGGGGGAGGGGCTTCCCACACCATCCACCTACAGTATTGAATAGTGCAGATTCTTCTGTCTTCCATATACACAGAGTTCAACACCAGAAACTTTCAGTATCCACAATTCTGATAAGGCAATCGGGGGAGCTTAAGTTATCCAGGTTGTTATTTGTTTATTTAGCATATGATGAGAACATGACAGAAGAGAAGTAAACATAGGCACACAATCTATGTAACTATAAGTTGAACATTTGACCGAACAATGAATTAGTAGAAACACTTGCCTTTAGAAGTTGTGGGTAGTCTATCACTGGAGTTCTTTGAAGAAGAGATCGGGCAGCTATTTGTCCAGAATGGTAGTGATGGGCTGTCTACTAAAATAAAGCAACTTGAAAGTAAATCAGGAAGCCTGTAATTTTAGAATCTGTCTGGCAAGAACAAATACTGGTTATTCACAGGAAATATGCATGTGTAAAGCATGTAACAAGGGATAGAGATGGCCTGGAGCAAATAGAATGTGTATTAGATAACCCTTAGTCAAGGCTTAGGAATACAGACAGCTATCCTGTTTCTCTGAAAATACGACCTATCCTGAAAGTAAGTCCTAGCTTGATTTTTACACATGTGCCCAGAAAAAGCCCTACCCCCAAAATAAGCCCTAATTAAGATCCCACCCACTTCAGAGTCCACAGGTAAAAATTAAGCTAGGGTGGGGATTGGCGGTAGTGGTGGAACTGCCTACTTCTTACCTTCGGACAGCTTCACACACCTTGACATCTGCCCTTGCCAGCCCATTTCTTCTTGCAGCTGGCAAGGCTTTCCTGAAGGCCTCTGCAGCTGATAACAAAGCTTCAGATTGATCCAAAGCCCAGAGATCAGCTGCAGAGGTTTTGCTGGCCACAGAAGAATTTCCTCAAGGCCTCTGATAGCAAAAATGAGGCTGGCGGCAATGCACGCAAGTGAGGTTAGTCAGTGGATGATATCCCCCGAAAATAAGACCTGGTGCCTTTTTTTGGTGGCTAAAAAAATATAAGACAGGGTCTTATTTTTGGGAAAACATGGTAGAGACCAATAAAGCAAATTGTAGAATTATTACTAAAATATTTATTAGATGATATTTCTTATTCTGCCTTGTCCCGCCTTCTCCTGTAGTGAAAATGTACAAAGCTTTCTTAATCCTTTGTTCTCGGTTCTTGGTTCATTTTGTCCAGGATTTCTTTTCCTCGGAGTAATCTGATAAAAAGCAATCAGAGAACCTGCACCTCGTGCCTGGTGTCTTTCATTGGCCTCAGCACCAGATTTAGACCTGAATTGGGGACATTAAGAGGGTCTCCTGCCTGAGCAGGGGGTTGGACTAGAAGACCTCCAAGCTCCCTCCCAACCCTATTATTATTCTATGCTGTATATGAAACACACAGAGCAAGGCTTCCTTGTTCTCTTTAGTTGGTTGTGTCTTCTGCTTCATCTTGTTAGTGTCCTCCATCTTCCAAACAGTGTCTGATGCAATGGAAGGCTTTTGATTTTTCGAATCTCCCTTTCTCCCCTTCTTATGCTGGACAACAACACCCTCAGGTGATGTATTGCATCAAAGGGCACATTATTTTCTCTGACTGCACATTTGATGCTGCCTCTAGGCAAATGAACCTAAACTGTAGTGCTGTTTCTCCAGACGGCCATTTTCCTTTAGACAAAAGTTGAAGCTAATTTTCTTTTAAACTTGAAAATGTCAATACAAAGCAAAGCCATAAGATCAAATAATAAATATTCAGAGGCTTACAGAAAAAAAAAAAAAAGAGTAAAATCTGTAACCACCGGCCATTCCATAAATATTTTCTTTTTAATCCAGATAGATCTCTCTTGAAACTATTGTACTGTAGGTTCTTTGTTTCTTAAAAACAACAAGAACAGAGCATTGTTGTGTTTTAGTAAAACAAGGGGTATAAAATACCATGGTTTAGGGCAGGAGAAATTTAGAAATCTTATGGAATTGCAAAGCTTGGACTCTTTTTTTTCTGAGACATTTCGTAGGAGCAACTGGTTAGGCTGAATTTTGTATTATGGTTTTTCCCCAGGTTGGCTCTATTGGTATGGCCAAGGATAGGAAGGGAAATTAAAGGGAAAAGAAAGATATTTATCAATAAAAAAGAATATTTTAGCTTAGGGTTGAAATGAGGGATACTTCGTGATCTCTCTCTCTTTTTTTTTTTTTTGCAAATGTTTCATTAAGAAACATCATCAGTGCTAGAAAGATATTTAATGACAGACAACTGGTGCTTATAGGTTAGGGAAGAAGAAGAAGAAGAAGAAGAAGAAGAAGAAGAAGAAGAAGAAGAAGAAGAAGAAGAAGAAGAAGAAGAAGAAGAAGAAGAAGAAGAAGAAGAAGAAGAAGAAGAAGAAGAAGAAGAAGAAGAAGAAGAAGAAGAAGAAAGGAGGAGGGATTATTTAAAAAAAATTACTTTGTTGAAATACAGCATACAAGCAACTATATAACACTATTGACTCTGCACTTAAATAAATCCCTATATTCATTTATTTTAATAACCTAAACATCAAAGAAGGGGGAAAAAGCCTAATAAAATGATCTATGCAGTATGTACATAACATTAACTCAGTCCTTGAACTCACCATTAAATCTAATCTGTATCAAAACATATTGCAGCGGTTATTATTTTTATTATTAACCAAATCAGAAGCAGGAGACAAAAATCAAGAGAAGGATTTTTCTTCCCACACTGTAGCCACTGAGGAAGAAAATTGCAAAGGAAACACTTGAGTTTTATGCATTTTATATTTTTGGGGGGGAGGAGGGGGACAGTTCTATATAGGTCTTCTCAGAAGTAAATCAAGTCAATGTTACGCATCACTAAGTCTGTATAAGAAGGCAGCTGTTGTTGTTCTTAATTGCAAAGTTGTGTCCGATTCTATGTGACATCATGGACCATCGGATGACAATTGCACATTATTATTTTTTTATTATAAATAAACCTTTATTGAAAAATTAAAACATTAAAATACAAAATACAACACAAATATTTAAAATAAAAGTGCTATGTATATTACAATCCTGACAGTGCTTGCATTTCC
The DNA here is from genome assembly GCA_033807585.1 of Hydrophis major. NCBI lineage: Eukaryota > Metazoa > Chordata > Lepidosauria > Squamata > Elapidae > Hydrophis > Hydrophis major. The sequence continues at coordinate 373,503,737 of CM066329.1, forward strand.
ATTATTATTCCAGTGCATATTTTATACTCCTCTGTGTGTGTTTGTGTGTGTGTGTGTAAATGTATTTATTTATTTGATTTGTCAATCACTTACAAGATAATAGGTATAAGTATAAACATATGTAAGAATACAGGAAATAGGTACAAATAAATGGGGACAATAGGATAGGACGGTAGGCACGATGGTGCACTTATGCACACCCCTTACAGACCTCTTAGGAATGGGGTGTGGTCAATAGAGGTTAGTTTGAGGGTAAAGGAATGGGGGTTTGAGGATGTAACTGCAGTGTCAGGTAGTGCATTCCAGGCTTTGACCACTCTGTTGCTGAAGTTGTACTTTCTGCAATCGAGTTTGAAGCGGTTTACATCTGTTGTGTGCTAATTATATAAATAAATAAACAAAAATATAATAAATAAATAAATAAATAAATAAATAAATAAATAAATAAATAAGGAATGTATAATTTATAAAAGCTGAAGAGCTAGCACTGTCTGAAGACGTCTCCGTGGTCATGTGGTTGGCATGACTAAATGCCTGAAGGCACACGGAATGCTCTTACCTTCCTACCAAAGTGGTCCCTATTTTTCTACTTGCATTTTTTTACATGCTTTCAAACTGCTAGGTTGGCAGAACCTGGGACAAGTGATGGGAGCTCAATCTGTTATGTGGTGCTAGGCAGGGGTGGGATTCTACCAGTTTGCACCTATTCTCTAGAACTGGTTGTTAACATTCTAAACAGTTCGGAGAACCGGTTGTTAGAAAACATTACTGGCCTAATCCTGTAAGGAAGGCAGGAAGGAAACATTCTGGTGTTGCTTACAGAAACTGCCTCTCCGTTAATCCTTTTTACATTCTTGGCAGGATTAGACTTCCTGTCTCAGGAACTTCTCTGGAGTTTTTTTCCCATCCTTTGCTCATACTTTGCTTGTGTGGAGTGACCATTCAAAGTTACAATGACACTGAAAAAAGTGACTGTTTTTCACATTTACAACTGTTGCAGCATCCCCACAGTCATGGGAGGCCAGGCAAGGAGATGCGTGCCTCGATGTGAGTGATATTGATTTGGCCACACCCAGCCAATAACATGACCACCAAGCCATGTCCAGCCAGTCACATGACCACCAAGCCACTCCCACCAACTAAGCCATGCCCACAGAACCGGTTGTTAAAATATTTGAATCCCACCCTGGTGCTAGGGATTCAAACTGCCGACCTTTCTGATCAACAAGCTCAGCATCTTAGCCACTGAGCCACCACGTCCTTTAGGCATACCCAATTCCTGCAATCATTCTTCATATGTTTTAGTCTCCAGTCCCCTTTTGCATCAACATATCTCTTTGTTCTCTGTTTCAGATACAATGCTCACTGCCACCATCTCTTTTTTTCAGTCCCTAAATTCCCAAAATATTATCCTATTATGACAAAACCTCTAAAACAGAAATCATGCTGAGGTGTGAGACTAATCAATGATTACAAACAGTGTCTTTGTTTTTAATAATGAATATTCTTTTCCCAGCTATTCTTTAAAAAGAGTGCAAAAAAAAAGAGAGAGAGAGAGAGAGAGAGAGAGAGAGCACCATATCACCAGCTGGTTAATTTAATAGAAATATTCCTATCCGTAAGTTCTTTATTAAACAGATTGGAAATCATCAGCTTCATTATTGTAATCGGGCAAATCCAGTATCTTGATTTTCAATAAAAGCGCTAAAAAAAGGAACAATTTGCCATACGCCACCCGGGTTGCTGTCTGTTGTGATAGCTGTGTTACAAAGAAAATACAAAATTTCAGCAGAATGCTTGGCCACTTTGCTGTAAATTAATAGAATTAGTAGCAACCACCATGAGATCCAAACTTTGCTTGGATTATCAATTAAAAAGCCATTGCAATAAAGGCAACTGGCATCTCAAAAATGAGTTGAAATTGCACACCATTTCCCAAATTGTCATATTAGTCTTCATCAGTAGAACAAATGAAAATGTGGGAGAATGGCAAAAGAGAACATTGCACCATTATTATTTTTTTTCCCAGGGAAAATCCTTACATGGAGACAAATCCGTGTTAATTCTCATGCAAAAGAATGAAGTCAAAACTGTGTTTTCTTTTCCCCCAGTAGTGGAAGAATTATAACAGCCACTATGTAGGACAAATAGGCAGAATAGCAAAAAGCATCCATGAGTGCCAACCAATAGTTAGAAGACATGATGAAAACTCCTTAATCTCACAACACATGGACAGACTGGTTGTGGTTATCCAGCAACAGGTGCGGACGGCTGAGGAGAGCGAGGACTCAGATGAGGGGCCAGGACCATTAGGGAGTGGACTGCTGCCTTTAGAGATTGTGGGGGCTGGCAGCAGTGATCAGGAGGTTCCCGAGGAGCCTGTGCCAAGTGCACATGCACGAAGGATTGCTTGGAAGAAAGAGCAGCTGCAACAGTACAGGTGACTCGGGAGTAAGGCTGCAAGGTAATGGCCCCTCCTTCAAGAAGATAAAAGCCAGCTGTGAAGCAAAAGTTCCTTGCAGGAAGCAAAGAAATTTTGAAACTCGTGTCTCGTGAACATTGCAGTATCTGAAGTTGATATTTGAAGACTCTTGTGTTGTAAAATATTTCTTATCTGTTATTCTTGCCAGCTTCGCACAGTTTTGGGGAGGCTTGTGCTTATCAAAGTTAATTTGCTTGCATCCGCCTTTTAACCAGGGATTTGTAAGAATCATTAAAAGGTTTCTGTTCCCTTTGGTTCATGTTTGTTTTATTGAAAAGGGGTTTGAGTCAGAACAAGACTCAACTCAGGAACCCTGAGCATCCTAGACCAGGCTCAGTCTAAAAAATGCTAGAAAATTCTTGAAAGCCTGGGACTCAAACAGATCAGCCATCAACAGACACGTAGAGATAAACAGCATCTACATACATTCAATAGAGATGATCAAAAAGCTAAAAGGTCACAACAGCTTCTTGCTAGCCGTCAAGGGACAGAGAATCCCTTGCTAATTTTTTTTGAAGTCTACCCCTGCCCCACTCCCAAATGTTCTGGAGAAAGTATGTTTTATTCCCAGGTAAGACAAACCCTGCTAAAATCAGTTGCTTATGGCCATCAATTCAAGTGATAATGAAACTAATAGAAGTATGGAAAGGAAGCATCAACAGACAATCTTCCTGTCTCCCTCCACCCCTACTCCAAAATATTATTGCTGGAAAATTATGGCATAAATATAATAGAGTCATTAAAAGAGGGATCCTTTACTATTAACAATGGATGCAATAATAACAACAACAACAAAAGAGTCTTTGTACAATCCTAGAAAATTATGCTCCACCAGGTCCATACTTTTCAAGGTGTCAGAAAGCTGCTGAATTTTTTGCTAAAATGAAGACATAGAGCTATCTCCTGAGGGACTGTGTTAACCACATCCTATTATTTTGATCCAGATTGTCTGGGAAAGCAGGAAGGAAAGGTGGAGGTAGGTCGGTAGAGAGAAAAAGAGAAAGGAAGGAAGGAGGAAGGAAGGTAGAGAGAAAGGGACAAAGAAAGGAAGGAAAGAGGGAGGGAGGATGGGAAGGAAGGAGGGACAGTAGGAAGGAAGGAGGGAGGGAGGTCGAGAGAAAGCAAGGAATTGTTGAAAGAAATATCCTTCTGGGTTCAGTTCCAAGTGGGGAAGAAAGATACTGGAAGCATGGTGACTGCTTGGAAAGATGGTTTAATGGTGGACAGGCCTTGGGTGAAGAAAGAAGGGCCGAGATGCTGAGAGTCCCTGGGTTTTATACCCTCTGTTGGGGTTTGAATTGGAGTTTGTATTCTGATTGGTTGTCAGACTCCCATGGGGCCATGCAGGGACAACTATGTAGTCTGTCCTGAGTCCCAGGCTTGGTTGAGCCTTGCTGGATGATGATTTAATGAAAGGGCTTTAGGCAATTCCTGTTATAGCTCTATCTGGAGTAGATCTTTGTTATGTAAAATAGATGGCTTAGGCCAGAGTAATGGTCTGTTAGCAAAGGAGGGGGGGGATGAATTTCTGCCTCTCTGAGTTTCTAATTTTCTTTTTAGGGAAATATTCTGCCTTTTTAGTATATCCTAAAATATTTCATTTACCTAGGAGAGAGAGTGGATTTTAACTTCCATCAATAGGAAGGAAGGAGGGAGGGAGGTAGAGAGAAAGGGAGAAAGGGAGAAGGGAGGGAGGGAAGGAAGGAGGTGGTTTTAGGGAGGGAGGGAAGTAGAAAAAGAGAAAGAAAGGAAAAAAAAGAAGGGGAGGGAGGGAGGAGGAGGAATTTAGGGAGGGAGTGAGGTAGAAAGAGAGAAAGGAAGAAAGGAGGGAGAGAGGGAGGGTAGGAAGGAAGGAAAGAAGGAGGGAGGAAGGGAGAGAGAAAGAGAGAAAAGGAGGGAGGGAGGAAGGAAGGAGGTTTTAGAGAGGGAGGTAAAGAGAAAGAAAGAAGAAAGAAATAAGAAAGAAAGGGAGGGAAGGAAGGAAGGAGGGAGGAAGGAAGGAGGAAGTATTTAGAGAGGGAGGGAAGGAGGTAGAAAGTGAGAAAGAAAGAAAAAGAGAAAGGAAGGAACAAAGGAAGGAAAAAGTATTTAGGGAGGGAAGGAGGTAGAAAGAGAGAAAGGAAGGAAGGAAGGAAAAGAAGGAAGGAAGGAACTATTCTATAGAGGGAAGTCCATTTGCTCCTATGTGAATTCTACTGCATTTTCACACTGTTCCTTAGAATCAAAGATCCAAGCCACCGCCAGCTTCCTGCCATTGTCATCTTCCCTAGCGATAATTCTTGAAGAATTTAGCATTGAAACGCACTGCATCTTTCAAGATTGGGGTTCCCCCAGTCCTTCACCCAGATGAACATGGCAACCTTTGCAAGGATCAGGAAGTTCCTTAAGCCTTCCTCGGCCAGCAAGGATGAAAAACCAGGGCGCCTCTTCCTTTCCCGTGACTCCTTTGTCCTTGGGGCTTCTAATGGCATTTCCAATAAAACGAACCTAATCTAATGGACAGCGGGGAAGAAGGAATGGCTGGGGACATCTGTCGTTTTACTGGCCTGCCTGAACATTCAATGAAGCAGCTCCCCAACCATAAGAGGCCTGCTCGGTTTAGCTCCAGGGCTAAACCGCAGAAAAGAAGCACAATAATTTGTCTTTATTGACTGAACTCTGCTTTCTGTTTGGAAAAGAAAGAGAGAGCGAGGTGGGGGTTGGGGGAACAGGAGGGAGCAGGGGAGGGGTAGAAAAGAAGAAGAAGAAAATATATATACACATATTGACATGTTGATAAAAGCCCAAGTTGTCAGAGACTGCTGTAATGAGATAAATGCTACCCACAAGCTGCAGGGGAAAAATACAAGGGGTTGTGAGCGGTCCTTGGTGCTGTCTGAGCTTGGTGGTTTTCTTGCAGATGTTTCATGACCGAACTGGGGAACTTCATCAGTGTCAGAAGGGAGTGGGGTGTATCGATGGGAGGAAGAGGAAAAAGATGGGGTCCTTAGTGCTCTCTGAGCTTGGTTGTTTTCTTGCACATTGTTCCATTACCCAAATAGGTAATTTCATCAGTGTTAGAAGGGAATGGGGTATCTGGGGCAGCGTTGCCAGATTCAAAATGTAAAATTATCGTACCCGAGACTCAAAATTATCGTTTTTTTGAGAAAATTATCGTACATATAGCAAACTCTATATCTCACAGGAAGTACCAACTGTAGGCATATATCCATGTGGAAAATGTCCGAACTGAAGGCATGAAGCCACAAGATACGATCCCGCAAAACTTACGATCAGCAATAAACTACCTCAATGGGCCTGAGGCGCGCGACGACTAGCTGACTTGACTCGTACTCGTACCTGTACGTAGCTCGTGAGCGAGCGTGTATCACGTATGCACAAACTACACGCGCGTACGCACACACACGTGATCTAGACTCATGAAGTTGCATGAACCCACAAAAAGTACAGTCACGAGGCACAAAAAAGGGTCAAAGTAGGCCAACTATCTTCTTAAATTGCCAAACTGTAAAATTATCGTACATTTGACCTTTTTGGGAATTATTGATCGTACATCGTACAGAGGGCCAAATTATCGTACAAATACGATAATTATCGTACGTCTGGCAACACTGATCTGGGGTGTTAAGTTCTGCGCATGGGCGCAAGGAATGGAGACGAGATGGTGAACAGTGAACTTCAACTCTTTATTATACATTCTGAACAGAGCAAAACCCTAGAGCAAAAGCAGTCCTTTTATAGGCAAGCTGCTGCTCTAGTAACCAATAGGAAACATGGAGTGTTAACCCCCTTAACCAATGAGAGTGGCTTGTTAACAGCCAATCAGATTATCCTGAACAGACCAATCCGATATCGCTATTATCGGCCAATCAGAAGTGCAGGGCTAGAACCCTGCTATTTTCTAAAGCTTTTGATAAACTTTATTTGAGTATTTTATTAGTTCACAACATGGGGAGAAAGAGGAGGAGGAGGGCTCTGGGTCCTTGATGCTCTCTGAACTTGGTTGTTCTTTTGTAGATGTTTCATTACCCAAGCTAGATAACATCATGAGAGGGTGTTGTACACATTCCTTCTGCTCCTATGATGGACATCTATGGTAAAAATAAGAGAATCCAATCTGGATGCTTTATTGAAAGAATGGGATATGGTGAAACTGGGGGAAATAGGGATACATAGAATGAGAACCAAATGCAAGATAGGCAGTCTTGTGTTACTGCTGAACATAACAATTAATGAATACAAGCAATTTAAATCTTACCAGCAAAGCTGGGCATGAGATGTGAGTTGGTCCTTGGATGACCATGTGCCACAGATTAAGATGGATTCTTCTTTGTGCTTCTGCCTTCTCCAAATGCCAAAGGAAATGGAGTCTGGCTTCCCAGAGTGCACTTGGTTTGAGAGTGTGGGCTGATGGATAAAATGGGTTGGGTTTGCTTCAAACAATATACTTGATATTTGTCTCTCCAGCCACTAGATGGGGCTGGAGAGCAACAACAGTATATAACGATTGTATGTTGGGGCATATTTGTTCCTCCGGCCACTAGATGGGGATAAAGAGCAACAGCAGTATATAAAATTATATGTTGGGGCACAACACAGGATATTCTTACTATCCCTCTGTTAATGCGGCCAAGAGTAGCCGGAATGAAAGGAGAAATGATAGCTTCTTCAAACACTTTAAAGAATGTCAGTAACAAGGAAGAAATTGTTCCTTGTTATCCCTCAGTTGAGGGAAATCCATGATTTAAATTACATGAAGGCAGATTGTGGAGAAATGTTAGCAACATCTTGCTGGTGGAACCATCAGGGAATTGAGAAGCAGCTGCCAAAGATGGAGTCGGAGACACTGACACAAACTTGTAGTTTTATATAAATAAATATATTTAACATGTATTTTTTTACAGCATACAAGACAGTCAGGAACATCATGAGGCAAATCAAACAGCCTACAGAGCACACATAAGAAAAAGGCAGGGAAAAAAGGAAACCCTCCCTTTACTCCCACAACAACCAATCATAGCATAGATTACCTCATCCATGAGCTGTAACCCATGGGTGTCAAACTCATGCTGTCACAGCGTCATCACATGATCTATCGCGACTTTCTCCCCCTTTGCTAAACTGGGTGTGGGTGTGGGCAGCGCATGACGCATCTGGCCAGTGGGCTGCAAGTTTGACAACCCTGCTATAACCCATCAACCACAACTGTATTCTCTGGCCTATTGTCCACTTTATTGTTCTAGCTGCTAAATTTAATATCCTTTGGTGGTGGTGTTCATCGTGAAGTCATATCCAACCTATCGTGACCGCATGGACAACATTCTTCCAGACCTTCCTGTCCACTGCCATCCATGGGAGTCCATTTAAGCTCACACTGACCGCTCCAGTGACTCCATTCAGTCACCTCATTCTCTGTCATATCCTTTTTTCTTTTGCCCTCAACAGTTCCCAGCATTAGGTTCTTCTCCAGTGAGTCCTTCCTTCCTTCTCATTAGGTGGCCAAAGTATTTGAGTTTCCTCTTCAGGATCTGGCCTTCTAAAGAACAGTCAGGGTTGATCTCCTCTAGGACTGACCACTTGGATAGCCTTGCAGTCCAAGGGACTCACAGGCATCTTCTCCAGCACCAGAGTTCAAAGGCCTCCATTCTTTAGTGCTCAGCCTTCCTTGTGGTCCAACTTTCACAGCCATACATTGCAACTGGGAAAACCCTAGCCTTGGCTATATGCACTTTTGTTGGCAGGGGGATGTCTCTGCTTTTTAGTATGCTGTCTACATTTGCCATAGCTTTCCTCCCTAGGAGCAAGTGTCTTAATTTTTTGGCTGCAGTCCCCATCTGCGGTGATCTTGGAGCCCAGGAAAATAAAATCTATCATTATCTCCTTAATATCCTAAGAGGAACTAATAAATTATTGAGATCTGTCTAAACAGAGAATCTATAGCTTGACTTCTGGCACATTTTAATTTGAATTCCTCAATTGTGCTGGAGTTTGACTTGATCACTTAAGCGTATCTTTCAAATCTCTGACTGCAATTATTTGTTTGTAATGTAGCAGGTGTATCCCCTACACTTTACTCCGGAGCTCAGAACACCTATTTAGTGTGAATTAAAATCAATGGCTCATATACAGCTCCCACCACTCTCTCTCTTGCTTCATCTACATTCACCATATTAGATACTAGCTTGATACCTGAACTTTGCTATGAAACTATGTGGTCGGGCTTACTTTTGGGGGAGGAAAATAAGGGGAAAAAATTCTGCATCTGCCTCTGCCTACCAGCATCCATCAGAATTCATTTGGCTAGCATCCTGTCAATATGTGAGAGAGTTGAGGGCTGTTTGGAAAATGAAATAATATTTGCTGTGTGAGCCAGAAGGAGACAGCAAGGAGCCTGAGTCAGCAGTTTGGCAGTTCAAATCCCTAGCACCACGTAATGGAGTGAGCTCCCATTCCTTGTCCCAGCTTCTGCCAACCTAGGGGTCCAAAAGCATGTAAAAATGCAATTAGAAAAATAGGGACCACTTTGGTGGGAAGGTAACAGCGTTCCATGCGCCTTTGGCATTTAGTCATGGCTGCCACATGACCATGGAGACGTCTTCGGACAGCGCTGGCTCTTCATGTTTATAATGGAGATGAGCACTGCCCCTAGAGCCAGAAATGACTATATAATCTATATTATCTATCTGTCTGTCTTTCTGTCTCTGTGTGTGTCTGTGTCTGTGTCTGTGTCTGTCTCTATCTCTATCTCTATCTATCTATCTATCTATCTATCTATCTATCTATCTATCTATCTATCTATCTATCTATCTATCTAAACTCATTATACACACACACACACAGAGTCAGAAGACAGTTCAGCGGATCTCTTTCTGTCAAAAAACAAACAAAAACAAGCTAAAGAGGTACAATCCTATCACAGGGTGAGAATGAAGGAGTCTAATTTCTCATTGCTCGCGTTTTTCATATTTTTCCCCCCACCGCTTTGCCCTGTTTTTTGTTCTTTCCCTTTCAACCTGATCTGCAGCTGAAGGGAAAGGCCCCAGAGAAACTGAGTGTAGTCAAGGAAGTAAATTAAAATATCTGGTGATCCTAGACTTCTCCTGTTTTGCAACATCTGGCAAAATCAGCCACATAGAACTACGATACACATGGTGGAGCTTAGTTGACAGGATGCCATCAGCTGAAGCTGGCTGTATTTGGCTCTTGAAGCTTCTTGGGAGGAAGCGAGAAAGCAATTTTTTTTTCTGCGATTATAAAAATGGAACTACACATTCTGGTGAGGGATTTTTTGGGTGAACGTCTGTGTGATGGTAAAATATAGAAAAACAAAATTTGGAAGGGACCTTGGAGGTCTTCTAGTCCAACCCCCTGCTTAGGCAGAAAAGCCTGTACCATTTCACAACAAAACAACAAAGAATGTTCTTTCTGCGCCAACTCAGAAAGCTCAAACTGCCCAAGGAGCTGCTGATTCAATTCTACAGAGGAATTATTATATCTGTCATCTGCACTTCTATAACTGGTTTGGTTCTGCAACAGGACAGACACAGACTTCAGAGGATAATTAGGACTGCAGAAAAAACAATTACTACCCACCTGCCTTCAATGGAGGACCTGCACACTGCACGAGTCAAAAAGAGGGCTGTGAAAATATTTACAGACCCCTCACATCCCGGACATAAACTTAAACTCCTTCCCTCAAAACGATGCTATAAAGCACTGCACACCTGAACAACTAGACATAAGATCAGTTTTTTCCTCGAAAGCCATCACTCTGTTAAACAAATAATTCCCTCAACACTGTCCAACTATTTATAAAGTGTACACTACTATTACTGTTAATCTTCCCCCTCACTCCTTATCACCCCTCCCCTCCCACTTGTGATTGTAGGACTGCAACTTTGTTGCTTGTTTACCCTATGACTATCATTCAGTGTTGTATGTTATGATTCTTGAATCTTAACGAATGTACCTTTTCTTTATGTATACTGAAAATATTTACACCAAGACAAATTCCTTGTGTGTCCAATCACACTTGGGCAATAAAGTATTCTATTCTATTCTATTCTATTCTATTCTATTCTATTCTATTCTATTCTATTCTATTCTATTCTATTCTATTCTATTCTGACAGATGGCTGTCCATCTGTCTTCTTAAAAACTTCCAGGGTTGGAACCTTCGCCATTTCTGGAAGCAAGTTGTTCCACAGATTAATTGTTCTTACTCTCAGGAAATTTCTCCTTAGTTCTAAGTTGCTTCTCTGCTTGGTTAGAATATAGAATGACAGTTGGAAGGGATCCTGAAGGTCTTCTAGTCCAGTGGTTCGCCCACTGTTATAACAGTCTTTATTTTGGCCCAAAGTTAACCAACCCTCTTTTATGCCTAGAACTCCAAGTCGCCTGGTTTCTAGGCCAAAACCTTAACCACTAGACCAAACATGAAACTTAATGCCAGCTGGTTGTTGTTGTTGTTTTTTTTTTTTTGAAAGTTCAATATGAAGATTGGCTCTTTATAAGCTATTTTAACGGAGGAATTAAAATAGTTGATTTCTATTGCATCTGGGGAAAAAAAAAACAACCTTTGGTTTTAACCAGTTTTAAAGATTTCCCCAGGATCTTTAAAGGTTTTTTTTTTATGCCTCTTTCTCTTCTTTTATCCCCATCTCCTTTTTTCCCCCTTATATATGCAAAGAATTGGGAAACCTTCATTTTAGAAATGACCATCTATTTCCCTTCAATGTTTTTGTTTAGAAAGCTTTGGGTGCTTCAGATATGATTACTGTTTTTAATAACCATGTAATTACTGTATTACTCAGAACTGTCCTATGCTTTCCCATCTGGCATAGAGGGAGGGAAGAAAGTTATAGGAATTGTTAAACTTACCCTGTGACAAAGAGTGCCATACTGCAATAGCCTGAACTCAATTTCTTCAGTGGGATGTGCTAATATGCACTCACTGAGACCATGTCTGGATAGAATCAGGGCTCATCGGGAGCCAAAATGCAAACAAACGAAAACAGGTGCCTCGGAAAAGACCGGTGGAAGATTGGAGATGGATCATCTGAAGAAGCAAAGAAAGGACTTAAGCATGAAGGAAATATCAATCGATAGAATATTTGCCCCCCCACCCACCCGGGATTAAGTTGTGAGGTCCTTAGTGCTCTCTGAGCTTAGTTGTTTTCTTGCAGGTGTCTCATTACCTAACTAGGTAACATCATCAGTGCTAGAGGGGAGCAGAGTTTGCAGAGAGGGAAAAGAGGAGGAGGAGGAGGAAGAGGAAGAGAAGGAGGAAGAAGAGGAAGTGGAAGAAGAAGAGATGGAGGGAAGAAGGAGATGGAGAGGAAGAGGAAGAAGAGGAGGAGGAGGATTGTGGGATCCTTAGTGATTTCTGAGCTTTATTTTTTTCTTGCAGATATTTCATTACCCAACTAGGTAACTTCATCAATTTTAGAAGAGGGTTGGGTTTGCCCTCGGTTTATAAACAAGTGTTTGCCCTGTCAGTGTTAGCGGGAATATTATTGGTGGTTCTTTGATTAAGCTGTAGTTTACTGTTTGGTTTTTCATCTGAGTTGGTAGCTCCTTGATGGGAGTCTTGTCTAATGCTCGATTGTCAATTTAATGTTAATTTTGGTGTTAATCTATGCTTAACTTGAGTGCCCAGCATATTTATTGTTATGAACTAAAAAAAGCGTTTTAATAAAGTTTTAACAACCTTAAGAAAAAGCAGGGTTCTAATCCTGCACTTTTGATTGGCCGATAATAGCAATATTGGATTGGTCCTTTCTGGGAAATCTGATTGGCTGTTAACGGGCCAACTCTCATTGGTTCAAGGGTTTAACACTTCCCTGTTTCTCATTGGCTAATAGGTCAGCAGCCTACCCTATAAAAGGGCTGCTGCTACCCTAGGGTTTTGCTCTGTTCAGCATGATTAATAAAGAGTTGAAGTTCACTGTTCACTGCCTCGTCTCCGTTCTTTGCACCTATGCGCAGAACTTAACACTGGCAATGAGGATGGGATGCGGAGACATCAGAGCTGACTGAACACTACAGAGCACCAAACAGAGCATGTGGCTAAAGGCGCATCGACAACAGAAACCATGTCCATCGGTGCCATACCACCTGGCACAAGAAGACTGGGACTCGTACATAGACCGGTTCAAGATGTTTCTGGAGACCAACAACTTGAAGGATGCCACTATGGGGAAAAAGCGAGCAGTGTTCCTGACCCATTGCGGGCCTGCCGTCTTTAAGATGGCCAAGGCACTGGCGAAACTGGCTGAGGTGAAATCCATGGAATGGGACGTCCTCGCGCCCCTTCTACGGGCCCACTATGCACCCACTGTACCAACGCTTGTCCGAAGACATGAGTTTTACCAGAGGGACCAAGGGAAAGGAGAGAGCGTCGCAGATTTCATCACAGACCTCCAGAACCTGGGAGGCCTCTGTGGGTTTACAGACCTCGAAGAAGCTCTGAGAGACTGAATAGTTCTGGGATTATGTCACGTTGAGCGACCGGCAGACCTTCTTCTTCTAGTCCGTTAAGTTTTGGCGGGACCCTTGCGAGGGTGGACCAGAATTTAGGCACCAAGAAAAGACACCAGACATTTAGATGCTTGAAGTGAGGAAGCACAGAATTATCTGTGGACATCAGAACTTTGTGGCCTAGATATTGCATTGGGTATTGGGTTTGAATTTTTTCAGGGGCTACGTGCAGTCCTGCTTGTGCTAATATGTTTAGTAGCAAAGAAAAGGTTTTTTGAATTGTTCCTTTTGGGCCATTTTCTGCAATTAAAATATCATCCATGTAATGATACACAAGAAAATCAGGAAATTGAGATTGATAGGGGCATAAAGCCCTGTCTACAAAAAATTGACACATTGTGGGTGAGTTTAACATACCTTGAGGCAAGACTTTCCATTGGTATCGCGAGGTAGGTTTGGAATTATTAAGTTCAGGAATAGTGAAAGCAAAAAGCATTCTATCCTTTTGTGCCAATGGTATGGAAAAGAAGCAATCTTTTAAGTCTATGATGACCAGGTCAAACCCTTCAGGAATAAGATTAGGATTGGGCAGGCCACATTGTAACGGCCCCATGGGTTGAAGTATGGAATTGATAGCCCTGAGATCCTGCAGGAGGCACCACTTACCGGATTTTTTCTTGATAACAAACACTGGGGTGTTGTAGGGACTAGTAGATGTTTCAATATGACCCTCATCCAACTGCTGCTGAAAAAGAAGGTGTAAGGCCTGCAATTTCTCTTTAGTGAGTGGCCATTGATCAACCCATACCGGAATGGGTGTTTTTAGGGAAAGATCAAGAGGAGCAATGTATGTTTGCGTAGCCATGAGTGTGATTATGGCAGTTGGATAGAAGCATGAAATTGAGAAAGCAAGTCACGACCCCACAAATTGCAATGCAAGGGTAAAATGTAGGGTTTCAGATAAGCAGTGATGTTAGAATGCTTAGTGACAGCAGAAAGCCAGTGAGAGCTGACCTTAGCGGCCTGTGCTCCGCCCACACTCTGCACCGAGGATGCTTCCGCAAGGGACCAAGAGGAGGGCCATTCGGCGGAGCGGATGACGGAAACGTCAGCACCAGTATCAATCAGACCCTCGAAAAGACGACCATTAAGCGTGACAGTAAGAGTAGGTTTTGAAGCCTGCACTGGTTGCTGCAAAGCAAACAAGGACGGAGCGTCAGAAGGGGGCAGAAGTATAAGAGTAGCGATGATCGTCCCCTTTTTTAGAGAAAAGCATCTATCCCCTATTCCGGCCAAAGAAAGCTGTTTTAAGTCTGATGAATCATACAGATAGGGAGCAGCGACCACGCCCTCAATTGTGAGCGAGGAGTTAGGAATGAGCAAAACAGGGTTAGAGGGAGGAAGGGGTTTAAGAAATGTGATGACAAGGGGAAGAGAAAACACAGTGCCAGGGTCATCATACATAAGATCTTCGGCCAATTCTACCGGGAAGGTGGTGGCAGAAAACTCAGCCTTTGTGGCGGGGTTAGCTGAAAACCACTCAATTAGTTTCCCGGAGATTGGGGAACAGGAGGAGGATTTCTGCGGCATTGCGAAGCCCAATGATACTCTTTATGGCATTGGGGGCAGATAGTTTTAGGTTTGGACGGAGGAGGTGGGCCTTTTGCTTGGCCACGAGGCGCACCTCCCCCCCCTGGCATTCGACACTGGTTTTTAAAGTGTCCAGGTTTTCCACAATTAAAGCAATTGCCATTGCGCGCTACGGGAAAAGCATCAGGAGCACAATTACCAGAGGGGGAGGCAGTAACAGAGGAAGGTAAAGAGGTAGTGATAGCAGCGGCAAGAGCATTCATTTTATAAGAAGTTGTGCCCACAATTCTACAAAGTTGCAAAAATTCAGCCAAGGTTGCTCCTGGTTTGTTGGCCACGGGTTGAAGGATTTTTTGGCAATCATGATTAGCGTTGGAAAAGGCAAGTTTCATGAGCAATTCTTGTTTGGCTGTGGAATTATCTATTTGCCTATCCAAGGCTGTTTGCAGGCGGCTGTTGAAAGAAGCATATGGCTCATTTGGCTCCTGCATGATTTTTAAGAAAGTTTGGGTAGACTGAGAATCCGAATCACCCACCCGCTTAAGAGCATTCATGGCACACATGTGAATTATGGCAAAACTGTGACGGGGGGAATTTTGTTGTTGGACTAGCGTCGTGGATTGCCCTTTCCCCAATAGTTGATCTGCAGTGACTCCTGCGGGTAAGCCTCTTCGAATTTCTGCTTCTACTCCTTTTTCATATTCAGATTGCCAAACAACATATTGAGCTGGAGTCATGAGCATTGAAAAAAGCATTTTCCAGTCATATAGTAACATAACAGTGTTAGTAGTAACTAAGGAATCAAGTATCCCCCTCGTGAAAGGAGAATGTAGACCGTAGGTGGTTACAGCATCCTTAATCTGTTTCAAAACTTTAAATTCGATGTTGTTATACACGTTTCCTCCCGCCGCCCCTGGGACAATGGTCATAGGAAAAGCCGAAGGGCTTTCAACTTCCAGAGAAAGAGGAGAGGAAAGGAGTTCAGTAATAGTGCCTCCGAGAGGTTGATGTGGAGAGAAATCGGACACAGGGGCTGAAGGGGAGGGGGAGGTGTCAGGGTAGGGAGGAAGAGGTAGAGAAGTGGAGTCAAGATGGGCAGCGAGAGGGGCGGTAGTTTTGGGATTGGAAGTGGAAGAAGAGGATGGTTCTAGAGACAAAGAGGGAGGATAGAGGGTGTTGATGGCTGCCATAACAGCCTTCCAGAAAGTCAGAATATCCACGGGAGCCCGTGGGGTATCATGAAGATATTTTCCTATCCGCTCCCAAGTGGAGGATTTGAGCGTTCCTCCAGAGGGATAGACAGGACAATATTTTTTTATGTAAAGTAAAAGATTAGTCAGGGATTTTTTAGAGATAGAGAAAATTGTAGTGCCATTAGATTTTTGACAAGAATTAGCCTTCTTCACAAGTGCGTAAAGTTCGTCCCTATGTACTGACGAAACTTTGGAAAGTAGGGAGCCCATTACTTACGATTGTACAAAGCCTTTGCCAGGTGTGTAGTAATAGGAGTGAAGGCAGTGTTCCTCTAGACAGAGGCAACACCGTGAGACAAGAAGACCGAAGGACGAAGGATCCCGGATGAGCTCCCAGCTGTCGTGTTGAGCGACTGGCCCGGCAGACCTTCTTCTTGTAGTCCGTTAAGTTTGGCAGGACCCTCGCGAGGGTGAACCAGAATTTAGGCACCAAGAAAAGACACCAGACATTTAGATGCTTGAAGTGAGGAAGCACATCGCGCCTGGGGCAGATGGAGTGGTCCCGGCCCTGATTGCTCTGCTACAACCTCCTTTATTGTGTTCTTTAGGTAGGGAGGGGTTAGGAGTACAAAGAACAAAGAAATAAGCAGTTTATGCCATATAAGAATATCTACAGAACAAGGGAATGCATAGCTCATATATCATGACTATATATCACTGACATGTCTCAAGGATTTTTCAAGCTAGCCGGGCGTTATCTATGGCGTGATTAGCTAAAGTTGTCGTGTCCTTGCAAGATAAGTTTTCCTGTATGTCAGGGCATTTTTGTGGTTCTGATTTCCATGTACGTGTCTTTTAAAAGAACACTAATGGCAACATTTTATAATACATTCACAGGATTAGATGACCAGACAGCACAGAGCAAGATCATGGCCAAAGGGGACATCGATCTTGCTGATGTCATCAAAGACGCTACTGCAGCAGAAGCAACCAGGAAGTCGGCTGCCTGAATGCGCCGCACCAACGCACCGCTCCGTCAACTCGCCAGTGATACCTCACCTTGCCTAGAGAGGCACACAACAGTGACCCACCACAAGGACCTCGAATCGCCATTAGAAAGTGATGAGGAGGAAGTCAACCAGGTCCAGTCTGAACGTGACCAACGCAACCAGTGGAATCGAAGACTACCACACCAATGAGCGGGTTGTGGGGCAAACCACTCACGATCAGACTGCAAATTCCTCGACGCGCTCTGCCATTCCTGTGGGAAAAGAGGCCACATCAGGAAGGTCTGTAGAAGCAAGCAAGGATTCAGCCCAATTCAGAGGGGAAACAACTACTGCCAGACCACAGGAAATCATCCTGTGAGTCGGGAACATTTGAACCACCAATGGAACAACTACTCCTACAGAAATAAAACACTGGCCACTTCAACGAGACGGAAGAGGCATACCAAACCATTACAATCGGTCACGTTTCATCGTTAGATGCAAAGAAGATCCGAGTGAAGATTGCCATCGAAAACCAGCCTTGCGTGATGGAAGTCGACTCAGGATCGTCCCTCTCAATGGTCTCCTGGAGGACCCTTAAAAAATTAATCCCTGCCATCCGGTGTCAAGACCTCAGAGCCCAAAGAATCATACTCAAGGATTATCAGGGCAACCGAATTCTGGTTGTTGGATCCAGCCAAGTCCAAGTTTCATTCAAAAATCGCACTGCGTCATTACCACTGACCGTCATTGACCGTGACTGGACTAGTTTGTTAGGCCTTCAATGGTTCACCCCACTCAGGATTGAGGTAGCCGGCATTCACCAAACCAGAAGCGACGACTGGGAGGAGGCCCTCTTCCAGGAATTCCATGACGTCTTTGCAGACAAATTAGGCGAGTACAAGGGGACCCCGATATCATTTAACCTTAACCCCATCCGCCTTTAAGCCTCGTCGGGTACCTTTTGCCCTTAAACCAAAGATTGACAAACAGCTTGATAAATTAATAGCCCAGGGTGTGTTAGAACCTGTTAAGCCTGGTTTCCCCAACCAGGGTTAGGGAGACAAGCTAAACAGAATGTGCAGCTTAGTCAGATAGGCACACAGATAAATGAGTGAGCTAAGCTTGTATGTTTATTAACATACAGTAAAAATGACAGATACGCTTGTGCTATCAAATATATAGTTTATTCCATTATGAGTTCATAGCATAGTCAAAATAACAGTCCAATAGTCATGTATCATTTAGTCAGTCCATTCAGGGATATTCAGTTAGCAAAGTCCGTTTTGAATATCCTTTGTCAATTCACTTACAAGTCAGTCCTTTGTTTTCTCTCCCGTTCGAGCAATGCAGACTTGTTTCCTTGCAGTAATCAGGGATCATCAAAGCCAGAGAGTGAGCAAGCTGCAGCCTTGCTTCTTTTAAAGTGCTTTCACAACCACTCCCTTAATTACTATCCCACAGTTAAAGTTGCAGACACTTTAACATACAAATTATGATTACATATTATTATTTACCTAAACCAGTTAGGGTAAAACAATGTTATCCCTAACATTCTCCCCTTTCAGGAAATAATAATAAATATAACTATTTACATCTTTAAATCATATTTGTTACAACTCTCTTTAAACTTAATTACTCCTTGAGCTTTTGTAAATTGTTCTGCAATGTTTTCTTCTGTCATGCAGTATTCCAATTTAATTAGCCCATTCTTTACAGATTCTCTAACATTTAAGTATCTTAAATCAATATGTTTTGATCTAGTTTTTACAGCAATACTAGTAGCTAACTTTATAGCTGCTTGGTTATCCTCGAACACAATAATGGAATCTTTTACAGTTATACCCATGTCTAATAATAACTGTTTGTACAAAATCAAGTCAGTGCATAATAATGACAGACATGAAAATTCCGCTTCCATCGTGGACAAGCTAATATGCTGTTGTCTGATTGACCTCCACCCTATTAGTGTCTTACCAAATAATATAGCCATCCCAGATGTTGATTTTCTTGTGTTTATATCAGTTGCAAAAATTTGCATCTGCATAGGCACTAAGACTCAAATCACCCTTTGGTTCTATATACAATGCATGGTTCATTGTTCCTTTAAGATATCTTAAAATTCTCTTTAATGATTGCCAATGACATTGTTGTGGATCTGAATTAAAACGTGACAGCTGATTAACACTATAAGCTATATCAGGCCTTGACCAATTGCTTATATATGATAAGCTACCAATCAAAGATTGATATATGGACTTATCAAATTTGGGACTTTGATCATCAGTTTGGCAAACTTCCTGACTCATTGGAGTCTTTGCCGGTTTACAAAGTTCCATTTTAAACGTTTTAATTAATTGGGAAATTTTATCTTCTTGAGATATCTTAAAACCATTTTTTGTTTTGTTAATTGTCAATCCTAGATACCTTTTAATTTCACCTAAATGCTTTAATTTTATCTTTTTGGCTAATAATGATATAATCTCATTAGCTTCATTATTAGTCTTAGTTATCAAAGCAATATCATCTGTAAATAATAACAATAATGACACCGTTCCATTATTTTCTCTTTTAAACACACATGGATCTGCTAAACCAGATTTAAAACCTATATTGTTTAACTCTTTTACAATATATTGGTTCCACTCAAACCCAGATTGTTTCAATCCGTAAAGACTCTTTTTGAGTTTCCAACAATCATTACTATTTACTTTACTGCCTTTTATACCTACTGTTTTTTTTTTAAATATATAGTGTGCTGCAATGGTGCATGTAGATAGGCAGTTTCTACATCTAAATGGTTAATTACATAGTTTTTCTTAGCTGCCCACACTAATGCTGCTCTTAAAGATGTTGCTTTAAGACTTGGTGCAAAAACTTCATCATAATCAGATACAGTTTGATTAAATCCTTGAGCTATTAACCTAGCTTTATGGGTAACAGTCCCATCATTTCCAGTTTTTATTTTAAATATCCATTTGCACCCAATGGATTTTTCTCCTGGAGGTAATTTAGCATCTTCATAAACTTTCATTATCTTTAATGAATTTAATTCCTTTTCCATTGCCTTTTGCCAATTCTCCTGATCCTTAGCAGGATACATCCTAAGTTCATCTACACTAGTTGGAACTTTAGTTACTTGGCAAACTATACTTGCTTGATACCTATCAGGTGCTCTAGTTACACGTGTAGTACGTCTAGGTATTACAGGACTTACAGGTGGACTTTCATTTATTAACTCTTCTTGATTATCTAACTCTTCCTGATCAACTGTTTCCTCTTGTTCTGGTCCTATTTGCTCTTCGTGGACTTCTTCTTCAATTGGACTCTTCTTATAACTAATCTGATCTTTCTGCCTTTTGTAGGGTTCAATAATTACTTTATTATTTAAATCTTGCTCTAATCTATTCCATCCTACATGTTCTAGGAATTCTGCACTAGCACTGGTGTAAACTCTAGATGTACCTGGTTCCCAGAATCTATAAGATCTATGATTAGATGTATATCCTACAAAATATAATCTTTTAGCTCTATGTTGTCCTTTGTGTTTAAGTTGTGTAGGGATATGCACCCATGCTGGTGCTCCAAATGTGTGCATGTAACTTAAATCAGGTTTTGTACCATGCCACAGTGTGAATGGTAATTCACCTGTTGTTGAATTAACAACATTATTTAATATATGATTACCACACATTATTGCTTCTCCCCACAAATTGTCAGGTAATCCTGAATCAGACATCATAGTTCGTGTCATTGATTGTAATGTTTGGCCTCTTCTCTCTATAAAGGCATTATGTTGTGGCCTATATGGTGCAGACATTTTATGTTGAATACCTAACATTTTTAGTCTGTTCTGGAATTTAATATTTGTAAATTCCGTACCATTATCTGTTATAAGAGTTACTAATTTCTTTTTAGTTTTCCTTTCTGCAAATTTTATCCAATTAAAGAGATTTTGATACGTTTCAGTTTTGCTCTTCATTAAATAGCAAAACCCATATCTAGAATAATGGTCCATTATACTTAATATGTAACGAGCTCCTCCTACACTTGGTTTTTTAGGACCTATTAAATCTGCAAATACTACTTCTAAAGGCTCTTTGGTAGTAAATCCATCAACTCTATTAGCCGGTGTAACCCTGGTCTTGCTTTGATTGCAAATATTACATTGCAAATACTTATGACAAGGTTTCAAACTTATTCCCTTAGATAATTCAACAGTTTTCTTAAGCATTTTAAAATTTAAATGCCCTAGTCTTCGATGTAACAAGTGAATACATTCATCATGAGGTTTCTTATTTTCATAAACTGTGTTAGCCACCTTTAAACCATCATCATTTAACACATATAATTCACCTCTTAAAGATGCAGTAATTTTCTTATTTTCTTTCTCAATTATGCAGTTATCTCCTTTAAAAGTAACTACATATCCTAGTTTAACCAAAATTCTAACTGAAATTAAATTAAACTTAAGTTGTGGTACATATAACATTTTTACATTCTCTTTTATAAAAGAACAATATGCTATACCTTGACCTTTAGCTTTCAGTTTCCAGCCATTGGCTAACGATATCTGCTGTGTGCTCTTGGACATTTTAATAAAATGTTTGTTATCATTAGTTATACAATGAGATGCTCCACTATCAACCACCCATAAATTATTTTTTACAGCTCCGTTACTATACATGGCTAACTCTAAATTTTTATTTATCTTTTGATGACTTTTAGTATTCTGGCCAGCATTCTGGCGTTTTGCTTTTTTACAAAATCTTGCCAAATGTCCTCTTCCTCCACAATTAAAACACTTTTTAATTGCGTATGCATTAGGAGATTCTTTGTCTTCTTTTTGAGGTTGCTCCCTCCTTAACTCGTCTCTTTCAAGCCTTCTTCTGGCCTCTTCAATCAATCTGCCAGTTATATCAGTTAAAGTTAGGCTTTCCTTTGGCAATATTTCAAGTGAAGTTACGTAGTTATCATATCTTTCATCAAGGGAAGATAGAATTATATAGACTTGGTGTAGTTCAGAGAAAATAAGCTCTTTCTCGTGCAGTTCTTGAAAAATACTTTGCATAGTTTTCAAATGACTCAGCATATCACCATTCTTATGGAGATGTGTACTGAAAAGTTTCCGTGTTAGATTTATGTGAGCACCAACATTATCTCGAACATAAATCCTCTTCAGCTTCTGCCAACACCCAACAGCTGTTTTTTCTCCGTGGATATAAACAAGTTGCATATCAGTTAAGGTTAAAGCAATAATGCAAATAGCTTGTTGATTTTTATGCATAAATTCTTCTATCTTTAATTTATCTTCCTCATCCTCTGGATCCCATTCTTCTACGTTTGGTGGATTTTCAATTATGTTCCACAAACCTTCTCTTCGTAGAAGCATACTACATTTCATAGACCATGATACATAGTTTGTTCCATCCAAATTGGATATCAGGGACAAACTTTGTAGATTGACTTGTGCCATGTTTTCTTATATGGATATAAAACTATAATTAATAAAACACAGCTGTCTGTTTACTGTAATGTATAACAACACAAACTCTCACTTTTACATAAATCTGTTTTATCCTAGTTAAACTGACTTTGCAGCCTCTGGGCCCATAACCAGTGTTAAGCCTGGTTTCCCCAACCAGGGTTAGGGAGACAAGCTAAACAGAATGTGCAGCTTAGTCAGATAGGCACACAGATAAATGAGTGAGCTAAGCTTGTATGTTTATTAACATACAGTAAAAAATAACAGATACGCTTGTGCTATCAAATATATAGTTTATTCCATTATGAGTTCATAGCATAGTCAAAATAACAGTCCAATAGTCATGTATCATTTAGTCAGTCCATTCAGGGATATTCAGTTAGCAAAGTCCGTTTTGAATATCCTTTGTCAATTCACTTACAAGCCAGTCCTTTGTTTTCTCTCCCGTTCGAGCAATGCAGACTTGTTTCCTTGCAGTAATCAGGGATCATCAAAGCCAGAGATTGAGCAAGCTGCAGCCTTGCTTCTTTTAAAGTGCTTTCACAACCACTCCCTTAATTACTATCCCACAGTTAAAGTTGCAGACACTTTAACATACAAATTATGATTACATATTATTATTTACCTAAACCAGTTAGGGTAAAACAATGTTATCCCTAACAGAACCAACTGACCATTCCTGTTGGGAAACCCCAATCGTAACACCCATCAAACCGGATTGATCGTTAAGGATTTGTGGGGACTACTGGGCCACCCTTAATCATGCCCTTCAACAGAACGCTTACCCGGTGCCGGTGGTGCAACATCTTCTCCATTCCCTGGGGGGCGGAAAAGTCTTCGCTAAATTGGATTTAGCACAGACGTACCAACAACTGCCTGTAGATAAAAAAACCGCGGTGGCACAGACAATCATTATGCACTGAGGTGCCTTTAAGTGCAATCGACTCCAATTCAGAGTGAGCGTAGCCCCAGGGATTTTTCAAAGTCTGATGGAGAGACTCTTGCAAGGGATCAAGGGGGTTGTGCCATATTTTGATGATGTTTTAATTCCGGCCCCGAATAGAGAAGTACTAGACAAGCGTCTTAAAATGGTTCTCCAGAAATTTAAAGACTCCGGCCTAAAGGTTAAAAAAAATAAATGTCAACTGTGTACAGATAAAGTAGAGTTCCTGGGGTACCTAATCGATAAACAAGGCATTCACCCTACCAGTAGCAAACTAAAAGCGATCAAAAACACCCCAAGACCCAGGAATAAGACTGACCTCCAAGCTTTCCTGGGGCTCATTAACTTTTTCAACATCTTCTTGCCCCAGAAAGCGACCGTAGCTGAGCCCCTTCATAGACTTCTCGACAAAAAGCAACCTGGGTTTGGGGACACCGAGAGGAGCACGCATTCTGACAAGTGAAAAACTTACTAACCTCAGATGCTGTTTTAATGCAGTATAACGAGACTTTGCCTTTAACAATTACATGTGATGCATCACTGTTTGGAGTAGGAGCCATTTTGAGTCATGTGTTACCAAATGGTAGTGAGGTCCCTATTGCCTATTTTTCAAGGACCCTATCAAAGGCTGAATGTAACTATAGCCAAATTGACAAAGTGTCTCTTGCTGTTGTATCTGCTGTGAAACGGTTTCATGAATATGTGTATTTACTACTATGAGTTTTTACTATTATTACTGATCACAAACCTTTGCTAGGGATTATAGCGGGAGACAAGCCAACCCCCTATATATTGTCACCTAGAATGACTCGCTGGTCAGAGTTCTTAGCTGCATACAACTATAAATTACAACACCGCCCAAGGAAAGCCATTCCCCACGCTGATGTATTGAGCCGTGCCCCACTTCCGGAAACCGTCGTCGACCCAGCTCCAACCCTTACAACACTCCAGATTGAAACACTACATTTACCACCGCTAAAAGCCGGAGACATCGCTATCGAAATGAAACGTGACCCTATCCTGGCACCAGTTCTTAGCTGGGTCGAACGAGGATGGCCAGTAGAACAAACCCCCGACGACTTCACCCCTTTCAGAAACCAGCAAACAGAACTTTTCTCGCAAAAAGGCTGCATCCTATGGGGAGATAGAGTCATTGTCCCAGAGTGGTTACAACGAGCAGTATTGAAAACATTGCATGATGGTCACCCCGGCATCGTGCGTATGAAAGCGCTCGCACGAAGCTACGCGTGGTGGCCGGGCATCGACAAGCAGATCGAAGCCTGGGTAAAGACTTGTCTAAAGTGTCAAGAAGTCATCAATGCCCCACCTAGAGCAACTCCAATGGAGTGGTAAACCTCCCGGGGGCCGTGGTCCCGCATCCACATTGACTTTGCGGGACCTACTAAGGGACATACGTTACTCCTAACAGTGGATGCCTATTCCAACTGGCTCGAGATCCACAAAATGAAGACTACTACAACCGATTCCATCATCCAAAAATTGAATAAGCTATTTGCAACGCATGGCTGCCAGACCTTCTGGTCTCCAACAATGGACCCTAGTTCACTGCCCTGGCGTTTGAACAATACTTAGCGGACCGGGGTATCCACCATGCGCTAACCTCGCCGGCGCACCCTGCGACTAATGGCAGGGCCGAGCACATGGTCCAATTTGTTAAAAAAAAACTCTCCACAAAGTGGACTATGGGAACATTGATGACAAACTAAACAGAATATTCCTACTCCAACACATCACCCCACACAACATCACCAACAAGACTCCAGCTGAACTGTTGATGGGACGCAAGCTTTGTTCCCACCTCGATCGGCTCCACCCGTCCTATGCGCCAGAGAAACCCTATGGATCCAGTGGAAAATGCTGTGAGTTCATGGTAGGCGACTTAGTTTTCGCTAAAAACCTTTCCAGCGAACCATTATGGGTCGAAGCAACCGTAACTCAAACCACCAGGCCCAGATCGTACCGTGTGCAAACTTGGGATGGAAAAATATGGAAACGCCATATAGATCAGCTTCGCTCTAGGCTACAACCCAGTTCCCGCGACTCCTGTGACTCTCAAACTGAGGGGGGAGGGAATGTCAAAGAAACTGAATTCGAGATGGTGGAAAGCAGAATCGAAGGAAGTCAGCAGCTGGGCGCAATACACGAAGAAGTATCAGGGAGAGGGATGGCCTTGCCACAGAGGAATAACTCAACGGGGGCGAGCCCGCAGAGATCGGAGGACAACAACGTCAGAATTAGCAGCACTGAGTTGTCCAGTGAGGATGCTGAACCACCTGTACCAGATATATCAAAAAACGTCCCAACGAAACCGAACTACAGACAGGAACTGGTGGGACAGCGCAAATCTAATAGACAGTTAAAACAACCTGCATATCTATGGGATTACGTCACCGCACCCCTCAAACAGAACCTAGGGGGAAGGGGTGTTATGAACTAATAAAGGCATTTTAATAAAGTTTTAACAACCTTAAGAAAAAGCAGGGTTCTAATCCTGCACTTTTGATTGGCCGATAATAGTGATATCGAATTGGTCCTTTCTGGGAAATCTGATTGGCTGTTAACGGGCCAACTCTCATTGGTTCAAGGGTTTAACACTTCCTTGTTTCTCATTGGCTAATAGGTCAGCAGCCTACCCTATAAAAGGGCTGCTGCTGCCCTAGGGTTTTGCTCTGTTCAGTATGATTAATAAAGAGTTGAAGTTCAATGTTCATTGCCTCGTCTCCGTTCCTTGCACCCATGCGCAGAACTTAACATTTATACTATAAGAATAATAAGTGATCTCAAAAAGGAGGAATAAACTTTGAGAAAGGAGATAAAATTTGAAATACTTAAATTAAAAATCCAAAATTGTCTATTAGCTGGCTTTTACTCCTAAGGTGAAACTAGAACTTATACTCTCCTGGTAATTGGCTGAAAGTCACCCACCTGGCTTTTTGTGCCTAAGGTAGAATTCATGTTCACCTGATGATTGACCCAAAGTTACCCAGCCAGCTTTCATGCCTGAGTGGCACTTGAACTCATATGGACATCATTCCGATTGTTATACTCTAGGCATCAATAATCCTGATTCTTACCTACTTGAAATGGCCTTCAGAAAACATAATTTACTTCAGAAAACATAATTTCAATGGGTGGGCAAATCCTTGCCCCAAAGTATAAAACGAATGATCTCTATTGGGATTAAGAAGACTGAGATTAAGACTGGTGCTGTCTTGTTCAACTGGATGGAATGTTTAACTGTGTCTCTGCTCTTGCGCTATATTATTTCAACTTAATATTTTCTTGCTATTGTGTGTGCTGGTGTGCATCTCTTTGTCTCTCTCTGTGTGTGAGAGAGAAAGAGGGAGGGAGGGAGAGAGAGAGAGAGAGAGAGAGAGAGAGAGAGATTATTACCTCAATTCATGTTATTAGTAACCTAGAAACCACTGATGGGGTGTGTAAGATTTATAAATTAAATAACATAAACATAGATATATTTATTGAATTATATTTATTATATTTAATTAAAAGATAAAAATATAGGAAGAGAAATCAGTCTCACTTGTTTTTTTTTTCTCCTCTCATTCCTCCCTTTTGTCTTTTCTCTTCCTTGGGTAATTAGTAGCAAGTTTAACCTTTTTTTTAATGAAATTACTACCACCTGTTATTAATTGAATATGTTAGAAATTCTGTTTATATACAGCACCAAAGAGCAAAGAATGGGTACAGTCCCCATGTGCTTTACTGCTAAATACTACTGAAATTGTTGCATAAAAATACATTCCAACAATGAATTCCAACAGAATACTAGATCTTAGCCGGGTCATTTCCTTTACATCTTCAGCGTGCTGTTGGGAATGAATTAATTAGAGGAAATGTTCCATCTATAAATATAATCAGATGAAGAAAGGTAAGCCAGATTGGCTGAAGTCTTACCACCACAAGAAAACCAAATTCTGTTGAAGACTTCAGATTTGTTATTACAGGAGTCAAACATCTGTAGATGTTGTTGATCCGTGGATATACAAATATCTGAGCAATCACCCATATAATCTCTTATTGTGGGATTGCTGGCTGGAGCTCCTGAAATAACATCAGGAGATGTTCCTCACCCCTGTTTTAAAATTAAAGAAACCAAAACAAGTGAATCAACCAGGTCTAACATAACAGACCATTCTCTACATCCCCAGATGTGGTTTGTTTTATATCTGAAGGAAAGGAAATTTATTGGATTTATAGAAATGTAGTGCCATGCAATGGATTGAGCTCTTTTATTTGCCCCAGTTCCTGCCCACCTAGCAGTATGAAAGTGTGCAAATGCAAGTAGGTTAATAGGTGCCACTTTGGTAGGAAGATAACAGCATTCTGTGCATTTTTTTTTTTTGGAATATAGCCATGCTGTCCCCATGACCATGGGAATGTCTTCAAATAACACTGACTCAGCCAGTAAATAACAGAGTTGGGAGGGACCTTGGAGGTCTTCTAGTTTTAAATCATTTCAGAGAAATGATTGTCCAATCTCTTCTTTAAAACGGTTCCAAGTAACATACCCACAGTAAACAAAACTCCAAGGCAGGTAGATTCTTCAAAGAATAATTTTATTGGATATGTCATATTGATATAGGCTGGTGAAAACTGATTCTGAATATTCTGGTTTTCACCTAATTAAAAGTAAAAGTTTTTCCCCTTCCCCAAACAATTAATCACATGGTCCAATCAGGGTGCCATCCAGTTGCCTGGTAAAGTCACTCCTCCTTTCTCTGACCAGGTGTGAGAATGTCCTTGGTTCCCAAGAGAAAGTATTTTGTTTTGGCTACAAAACCCCAGTTATCTCTAATCCCCTTTCCCTATCCCTCACCTCCAGCGTGGCAACACTGAAGCTCCAAGAAGCCTTTGGTCAGGTCAGCTTTAAGGTTGACAGCAGCAGGAGAAGGAGGAGGAGGAGGAGGAGGAGGAGGAGGAGGAGGAGGAGGAGGAGGAGGAGGAGGAGGAGGAGGAGGAGAATAACAGTTGTACCAGTCTTTTATCTAGCCACATTTATTTTATTTATGTGTATCCTGCCTTTATTATTTTGACAAATTACGCAAGTTGGGGAACATATCCAACACATCTTTCTACTCCGACTTTCCCCACAACAACCACCACTCTGTGAAGTGCATTGGGTTGACAGAGAGGGACTATCCCAAAGCCATCCAGCCAGCTTGAGAACGAACTCAAACTCTCCTGTAGTCTAGCCTGGTGCCTTAACCATCCTTCCCTTATTTAGTTAATGCTGGGAGATTTAAGGAAAGTGAATTGTGGATTTCCCTGGCTTTGCTTCACTTTTACCTGAATATTACTTTGCCAGTTGGGTGGGGGGGAAGAGGGGGAACCACCAGTTGAGTGTCCCAATATGTGTCCTGAAATTGCCCTGCATCTTTCAATAAACATCTGGAAGAGAAGCTGCTTAGACAAGCTATCTCTTGCTATTTAACAGAGTTGAAAGGGACTTTGGAGCTCTTGCTGTCCAACCACCTGCTAAAGGAAAAGACCCTAAACTATTCCAGTCAAGTGGTTGTCCAAACTCTGCTTAAAAAATCCCCAGTGATGAAGCACCCATAACTTCTGAAGACAAGCTGTTCCATTGTTTAATTGTACTCACCGTCAAGAAAATTCTTCTTAGTTATAGATTGGTTCTGTCCTTGAGTAATGTCCATCTGTTACTTCTTGTCCTGCCTTCAGGTGCTTTGGAGAATAAGTTGACCCCCCTCTTCTTTGTAGAAACTGGGCTTGGTTAGTCTAGTGAAGAGAAGGACCAGGGAGACACGATAGCAGTCTTCCAATATTTGAGGGGCTGCCACAGGGAGGAGGGGGGGTCAAGTTATTTTCGAAAGCACCAGAAGGGCAGACAAGGAATAATGGATGGAAACTGAACAAGGTGAGATTCAACCTGGAAATAAGGAGAAATTTTCTGACAGTGGGAACAATCAACCCATGGAACAGAAGTTGCCTTCAGAAGTTGTGGGAGCTTCATCACTTGAAACTTTCAAGAAGAGATTGGACTGCCATTTGTCAGAAATGGTGTAGGGTCGGGTTTCCGGTTTCGCGTGGCTTCAGGGCAGCAGGAATTCGCGACAGCTCGCGATTCCTGCTGTGCTAGCCGTCGAGGTACCCCCGACCCAGATGGGTCAGGGGGATATGGCTGCCCTGTAGGGACAGCTGAAGAGAGAGGGGAGTCGGACAGGGAGGTGGGGGTGTCGCAGACCCCCCCCTTCTCCGGAAAAACCCCTTTTTCCCAAGGCGGTGGAGCGGCGGTCAGCAATGGCCGCCACAAAGAAGCCAGCAACCGGGTAAGATTGCGCTGGAGGAAATGTGAAGAGTGAAAGTTTTGTCTGAGCCGGGTCAAGTAACATCCTTTAAATTGCCTGGAACTGAGCTGTTTGAATTGCTGGAGGATACATTGTATCCCTAAGAAGAGCGAAAGCGGCGGAGAAGCTGTTAAAGGGAACTTTCGTTTTTTCTTCACTCTCCCACCCCATGGAAACAGCAGAAATGTTTGGATATATTGGACATCGAAAGTGAATTGTTTTGAGAGTTGAAGCTAAGGAACAAAAGGATTTTTGGACATTGAAAAATTTAAGAAATTGGAAACTCTTGTTGGAGGTATGGATTTCTGATTATTTAAAATTGACATTTTAAGTGGGAAGGGAGAGGAAAAAAAAATTGGAGCAGAAGCTGAAAAAGGAGGAGATTGCCTAGAATCCCAAAGAAAGATATATGGTAATTGGACCTCTTTGACTAAACATTAACCCCAGAAAGAGAAAGAGAAGAAGGAAGAAAAGTATTAACTTTTGGAATTTTTTTTTAATTGTTTTTGATTAAAAATACTTGTGGTTGTTTTGGGAAAAGTTTCTCTCTTCATAATGGCATTGTTTGTGGATGATCTAAAGACTGAATATCAAAAATATAAAAAGGAAGATACTTTGGGCGCTCTGTTTCAATTCTTGGAAATGGCGTTATGTACTTATGAAAAGTTGATTACGCAGCAGAAGGACTGGGACAAGGAAGAAGAGGAAGAAGAAGCCATCTTTGATGAACAATGGGTCCCTTCCGGAGAGGAGGAGAAAAAGGATAAGAAAAAGGGGATTTTAAGAATTGTAAAAACAACCAAAGGAGAGAAAAATCAGCGAAAAGGTGGAGGCAAGGTTAGAAAGCAAAGGAAAAGGAGTGGAAAAAGAGAGGAGAAAAAACAAAGGGGTAAAAAGGGCAAGGAGAAGAATAAGCAGGAGAGAAAGGGGGGGAGGAGAGGACTTGGTGGGGGGAAGCAAGATCTAAAGAAAAAAAGTTTATTTAGAGACAATGGGTGAATTTAATTTAGGATAAGAGAGGGATTCTGGAGGGTACATAGGTTTGTGTTTTTATATGTGTATTTAGAGTATAAAATTCATTATGTAATTTTAGAATCTTTTAAACAGAATCCCAAGAAAAATTGTTACACGAGGTACTTTTAAGTTAGGGTAATGAGTTATAGATGTTACTCCAATTGGTGTATAGGAGAAGTATAGTAAAAGAAAAAAGATGAATGGATAGTTGGAAATAGAACAGACAAAGAATGTTATTGAAAATGGTAATAAGATATGGAAGGATATATAAAGGCTTTGTTATGGGTTTTTTTTTTTTTTTTGGATTTTGTATATTGATAAAAGGCAATAAAATTTTAATTAACAAGAAATAATTTGGATGAAAAGGAGAAGTAGGGATAAGATATGAAGTTAAATAGATAAAGTATTGATACTATAATTTGGAATTGTTATGCTCTATTGGTTTTTTACTATTATTTTTTCCTAGAAAAGAATTTATAAGCTGTTATGCCTTGATTCTTTGTGCATTGTTTTTATAAAAATGGTTTTTATATATATATATATAAAAAGAAAATGATAATAAGATATGGAAGGATATATGGGGTGAATATGATATTTGAATTTGTGTCTGTGTGAAGAGTTTTAACCCGGGATCAGACAATCTTCAGAAAAAATTTTTTAGTTTTGTTTATGTTTTGTGTTTTGTATGTTTGTGTATTGTGTCTTCTGTAAAATTGTTAAAAATCTTTAAAAAAAAAAAAAAGAATTAATAAAACCTTGGAGGAATGTAATTATAAACAAGTCAGAAAGAAATGAATATGATGATATAAAATGGATAAATATAGAAAAGAAATGAAATTGAATAAGAGTAAAGAGAAATAATGAGAAATTTGCTGAAAGATATTTATGTGTCCATATGGAAATGGGATAAATTAGAATTATGTTGTATAAAAATAATGTTTTATCCGACTTGTAAAAATTTATAATGTTAAGAGGTTTTATGTACTTAATGGTTAATGATGTGTTGTTTGTCTTTAAAATTAATAAAATTTGTTTCAAAAAAAAAAAAAAAAGAAATGGTGTAGGGTCTCCTGCTCAGATGTAGGGTTGAACTAGATGACCTACAAGGTCCCTTCCAACTCTGTTAATCTGTTAAATCTGTTAAAACCCCTA
Organism: Hydrophis major; assembly: GCA_033807585.1. Classification (NCBI taxonomy): domain Eukaryota; kingdom Metazoa; phylum Chordata; class Lepidosauria; order Squamata; family Elapidae; genus Hydrophis; species Hydrophis major. Next base: position 373,535,411 of record CM066329.1, read on the forward strand.
AGATATTGGAATACTTTTATCATGTCTCCCCTAGTCCTTCTTTTCATTAAACTAGACATACCCAATTCCTGCAACCGTTCTTTATATGTTTTAGCCCCCAGCCTCTAAATCATATTTGTTGCTCTTCTCTGCACACATGTCTATTAGCTGCTTAATCCTCATTAATATGAAACCTTCCTTTGATAATGTCTAAAATAATAATAAAAAAAAACCTTTGGGTGGAAGAGGAAAGAAATCATGAAGGGGTATAAAATGTGCCCAACAATAGACATATCCTTGTGAATTGAAATTTGAGCATTGAGACTGTCCTGGCTATTTGGGTTTATCTGACAGATTAAGGATTGAGCTCCTGGTACTTTGCATATAACTGGGGACATTTTCCTTTTTTCTTTTTTTAAATAATTATCATCGTTATTAGGCTCATCAAGATATAAAACACAGAAAATATTGGAAGTTTTTAAGAAGAGATTGGATAATCATTTGTCTGAAATATATAGGGTTTCTAGTCCAAGCAGGTGATTGGACTAGAAGACTTCCAAGGTCCCTTCCAATTCTGTTATTCTATTTTAAAAGAAGGTGAAAATAATGGGAAAATGGGAGAAGGAAAAGGGAAGAGAAAGGAGTATAGCAGAAAAGGGGAAAAGGAAGAGAAAAACATTGACTTCTGATTCTTTCTTTAGTGCAATAGAATAAGATAGTAACATTACAGCCTCAACTTTTTTACCTTCACAAATATGTACTAGCTGTTTATGTAACAAGAAACTTTTCAAATCAACAAATTCCAAAATCAAAGTTTCACTTTTTCCCCCATCTCTAGCATAAAATTCAGGTGCAGTTTCCAACTATAGAAACAAAACTGGGTGTGTTCTTTTCTTTGATTAAAACAGGCAATTTAGTCATCTGTGCTTACTTCCGTCTATTTTACCATCCAGTCATCCATTTGGGGGAATTAAAGTAGCTTTCCATAAGCATTCTTGCTGCTATCAACAGCAAGGTTTCAAGTTTTCTTTCTCAGTTCTTTGTTCCTGAAGCCTAAAAGAAAAGCCTCTGGTTTTATTTTTATATTTACGTTAAGAATCTTCTGTATTAAAATATGAATCTTGACCCAGTTTTTCTTTGCTTTGCCACAAGTCCAGCCAAAATAAAATGGGGGACAGTTTCTTAATCAATGTTTTCAAAGTTTGTTAACATTCTTCCATCTCTCTTGGTGTACTCATCCAGAATAGAACAGAATAAAAGAGTTGGAAGGGACCTTAAAGACCTTCTAGTCCAAACCCCTGCTTAAGCAGAAAACCCTATAGATGTCAAACTCAACTTCATTGAGGGCCACATCAGTGTGGTGTTTGACCTCAGGTGGGGGAAGGGGGACATGGCCAGCTCTACGTCACTCCTGTCACAGGAACCTGGGGTGTCCAAGTGCAAAGGCAGGACTTTCCTCAGATCCTCCCTCCCTCTCATTATAATCTCCTTCCTTCCTTCCTTCCTCCCTCCCTCCCTCCCTCCCTCCCTCCCTCCATCTGCTTCCTTCCTTCCTTCCTTCCTTCCTTCCTTCCTTCCTTCCTTCCTTCCTTCCTTCCTTCCTTCCTTCCTTCCTTCCTTCTTTTCTTTTCTTTTCTTTTCTTTTCTTTTCTTTTCTTTTCTTTTTCCTGTTTTTGGCTGCTATAACCTCCTGCAGCCCCCTGCCAGCAAAAACGGATCTCTGTTTTCACTGGCAGAGGCACCGCAGGTGGGTCCTTTGCTTTTTCTCTTCTCCCCCCCACCCCAATTTTTAAAATGTTATTTTACATACATATCAATGTGTGAACAATATAACACCTGGGTGTTTTACATTTTATATCCAATAACCTATTGATAATCATATTAACTATTTATTCCATAATTTCATTCTAGCATTAATACATATTGTGATGATCTGGGGGCCTGGCACAAAAATAACCAAGTCACAAAAGTAGAATAAATTCCCTTTGATGCCTCCAACTTGGCCCCCAATGTCCAGTTATCCTTGGCTGGAGATCAAACTCTTCCAAAAACAGTCTACAAAGGGAAGAAATGCAGTCCGAACCCAAAGTACAGATAAATTTAAAAACAAAACAAAACACAAACCATGCTGAAGTAATTAACACAACAGGCCAAGATAATAAATTGCAGACTTCCAAAAGATAATGCAGCACACACAGTTGGGAGGACGTCAAAACCCAGATAAGCCTCGACAAAGATAATGCACACTTTGCTTCCAGCAAGGTTTTGTGTGCAAACGCCCTTCTTATATCTTGTTCTCCCAAGCTGCAACTTGGATCAGAGCCTTTTCCTCTCCCGTAAGCCATGTTGCTGCTCCCTTCTCCATTCCTCCCTGCGTGTTCTAGAATGAAGAGTGAATGGGTCTGGGTCTGAATGCCCAGCCGGACTGTGCCCTTCCTCATTTCTTCCGCAGCCACTGGAGCCACACTCCCACTCCCTGTCAGCTACTCAATCTCCCCTCAGAATCGGACTCCAACAAGGGCATGACACATATCCTTATATTCCATTATAATCTCTTATTCATTTATATATTCAATATTTCATTGTGTTAGTTGTCCAGGATGGCCCTGTGGGTCAGATCTATGGACCCTGTGGGCTGAATCTGGCCCATGGACCTTGCATTTCATACCCCTGCTCTATACCATTTCACAAAAATGGTTGTTCATTCTCTCCTTAAAATGATTTTCCTCCAGTGTTGGAGCACTCACGATTTCTGGAGGCAAGTCATTCCACTGATTAATTCAAAAATCCTTTGGTATCCATGTTTCAAATCCTAAATTAAGTGTCAGTACACAAATTGGGAGCCACAAAATGGTGAGACATGATGGGGTAGGATGACTGTAAACCTTCAGAATAGTGCTAAGTCATCCTTTTCTTAGCTGTATGATCAGCAAACTTTCTTTCTTTCTCAGACATCTGCTAAAGTCAAGCACATTAATGTGCGTACACTTATATTTAATTTGGCGGTATGGATGACTATTAAAGCCCCAGAGCATGCTGAATGCTGAATTCGAGAGCATGGAGATAACAGCAACACCGACCATCCGCTGTTTCTTGCATTGCTGGTGTTAAGTACTTGGACATGGGTCGAAGTAAATGGAGACAGCCTCTGAATAGTGAACTTTCAGCTCTTTATTTGCATAGTGACTTCTCAAAACAACAACAGTGAACCCTGCCTTATATAGGCAACCCTTGTAAGAATTGTCCAATAACGAGCTATAAGGGCCAATCGGATTCCTCAGAACTAACCAATCCGATCTGGCTGCCTAACAGCCAATCAGAAGTGCAGGGCCAGAACCCTGCACTTTACCTCAAGCTCATACTTTATTAACTATGGTACATACAAAACACCCTTTCCCCCTAGCTTCTTAATTACGGTGTAGTTATATAGTCCTTTAGATAGGACGGTTGTCTTTTAAGTCTTTCGGATTTTCATTGGATTGGTTGATTGCAATCCTGTTGAGGTAGATTGTTGTTTGGCAGTGGTTCTGCTTCTTGCTCAGGTGCGATTTCTTGCGGTGCAAACGATTCTCCTTCCTGCTCCATTTCCTGGGTATCACTTAGTTCGTCGCTCCCTTCGAGCAGGTTCCCTGGAACTTCATCTTCTTCCGTACCTCCCCCCCCCTCGGTTTGGTCATGGGGGAGTTGTTGACTGGCCGTTGTGAGTCATGACCGTAATTGGTCGATATGCCGTTTCCACAGTTTATTGTCACAGCATTTCACTACATAGGATTTGGGGCCGGTTATTCGTACTACTGTTGCCTCTATCCATAACGGATCGCCCGATAAGTTTCGTGCGTAAACGAGGTCTCCTACCTGGAAGGTGCGACAGCAGCCGCTGGATCCTATTGGCTTTTCCGGTTCGTAAGCAGGGTGCAACCGGTCGAGGTGGGAGTGGAGTCTTCGTCCCATCAGTAGTTCGGTGGGAGTTCTGCCGGTGACGCTATGTGGAGTTATGTGTTGCAAAAAGAGAATTTGGTTGACCTTGTCATCGATATTGTCATAGTCCACTTTTTGCAAAGTCTTTTTAACAAATTGGTCCATGCGTTCAGCTCAGCCATTGGTCGCAGGGTGCACAGGCGAGGTGAGCGCATGGCGGATGCCGCAGTCAGCAAGGTACTGCTCGAACATTAGTGCCGTAAACTGTGGCCTATTATCAGACACCAAGATGTCAGGCAATCCATGGGTTGCAAAGAGTCTGTTTAGGATCTTGATCACCGCCTCGGAAGTTGTAGCCATCATACGATGAATTTCTAACCAATTGGAGTATGCGTCGACTGTCAGCAGGAAGGTATAGCCTTTGGTTGGCCCCGCGAAATCCAGGTGGATTCTGGACCAGGGTCCACGTGGCGTCTCCCATTCAGTAGGCATGGCTTTTGGTGGGGCGTTGCTGACTTGTTGGCAATTGGCACACGCTTTGACCCACTGCTCAATTTGCCGGTCCATGCCCGGCCACCATGCGTAGCTTCATGCAAGCGCTTTCATCCGCACGATGCTGGGGTGGCCCTCGTGCAGAACTCGTAGCAGCGTCTTCCGGAGTCGTTCTGGGACAACGACTCTATCGCCCCAGATGATACAGCCTTTTTGGGAAAAAAGTTCAGTTCGTCGAGATTTAAATGGTGCGAAATCATCTGGTACTTGGTCCAATGGCCATCCACGTTCTACCCAGCCTAGGACTCGAGCTGAGGATGTGGTCTCATTTGGTTTCTCTCGCGATGTCTTGGGCGGTCATAGGCGGCGAATTGAGTGTTTCGATCTGCAACGTAGTTGCCGTTGGTGCCGGATCGTCAAGAGTCTCTGGAAGCGGTGCTCGGTTTAATGCATCGGCGTGGGGAATGGCTTTCCCCGGGCGATATTGCAGCCGATAATTATAAGCAGCTAGGAATTCTGACCATCAGGTCATTCTAGGGGATAATATGTAGGGGGTTGGCTTATCCCCGGCTATTATCCCTAGCAGCGGTTTGTGGTCAGTTATAATGGTAAATGTCCTTCCATACACATATTCATGAAATTTCTTTACAGCTGAAACGATTGCTAGGGCTTCTTTATCAATTTGTCCACAGTTCCGCTCTGCTTGTGAAAGAGTCTTCGAAAAGTATGCAACAGGGGCTTTGTTCCCATTAGGCAGTACATGGCTCAAAATAGCGCCCACCCCGAAAGGCGATGCATTGCAGGTTATAACTAACGGCAAAGTCTCGTTATACTGCATAAGTACAGAGTTAGATGTGAGCAGTTTTTTTACATTCCGGAACGCTTGCTCTTCCCGGTAACCCCATACCCACAATGCTTTTTTATCTAATAATTGGTGTAACGGTTCAGCGACAGTTGCCTTGTGCGGTAAAAATACATTATAGAAATTAATGAGGCCTAAGAACGCCTGGAGATCGGCCTTGTTGCGTGGTCTGGGAGCATTTTTGATCACTATTAATTTACTCTCGGTAGGATGAATGCCCTGGCTATCAATCCGGTACCCTAGAAACTCAACATTGTCAGTATATAATTGACATTTATTTTTTTTCACCTTAAGTCCGGCCTCTTGGAATTTTTTAAGAACGCATTTCAAACGATCCTGTAAGATTTTTTTGGTAGGGGCTGCAATTAATACGTCATCAAAATAAGGAACCACGCCCTTGATTCCCTGTAATAACCTTTCCATGACGCTCTGGAAGATCCCCGGGGCTACACTAACTCCAAATTGCAATCGGGTACATTTAAAGGCACCTCTGTGCGTTACAATTGTTTGGGCTTGGGCCGTCTTTTCATCCACTGGTAATTGTTGATAAGCTTGAGCTAAATCTAATTTAGCGAAAACCTTCCCGCCCTCCCAAGGAATGGAGGAGGTGCTGCACCACCGGAACTGGATACGTATTCTGCTGTAGGGCGTGGTTTAAAGTGGCCCGGTAGTCCCCACAAATTCGGATTGACCCGTCTGGCTTAATGAGTGTTACAATAGGGGTTTCCCATGGAGAGTGATCGATGGGTTTCAACACCCCTTGAGCAATTAGCTTGTCGAGTTGTTTGTCGATCTTTGTTTTAAGAGCGAATGGAACTCAACGGGGCTTCAAGCGAATGGGGGCTACTTTTTGATCTAGACTAAATGAGATTGGGGTCCCCTTATACTCGCCGAAGCTGTCCGCGAAGACGTCGCTGAACTCAGAGATAAGGTCTTCCTCCCACTCACAACCACCAACTCAGTTTACGCCGGCCACTTCAATGCCGAGTGGCGCGAACCATTGGAGGCCTAATAGATTAGGCCTATCTTTATTGATGATCGTTAGAGGTAAGTACGCTGTATGCTTCTTGAAGGAGACTCAGACTCAGCAGGACCCGACAACAGGGATTCGATTTTCTTGGTAGTCCTTGAGGATGAGACTTTGAAATTGGAGGTCGTGGCATTGAATTGTGGGGATGAGCTGCTTGAGTGTCTTCCAAGACACTATCGACAGGGACGATCCCGAGTCGACCTCCATGTGGCAAGGCTGGTTCTTGATGGCTACCATGACTCGGATTTTCTTAGTGTCCAAAACTGAGGCGTGACCGATAGTGATAGTATGGCGAGCCTCTTCTCTTTGCAAAGCTCGATTTTTGTAGGAGTGGTTTACTGGCTCTCGCCTTACAGGACGGTTTCCTGTCGATTGGTGATAGTTGGCCCCTTTTGAGGCCTGGCTGAGTCCTGGTAAGCTGCGGCAGACCCGTCCGATGTGGCCTTGTTTCCCGCACTCATGGCAGAGTGCGTCGCAGAATTTGCATTCGGCCCTGGCATGGTTGGCTCCACAGCCAGCGCAAGGGCTTAAGGGCTTCGGGCAAGGGTCCCGGTCAGACCGCAGTCAATGGACCCCTTCTTCGTCACTGTCTGACGACGAAGAGAAGTCCTTGTGGTGTATTGTTAGTAGCTGCCCTTCTGAGCTAGGTAAGATTTCGCTGGTCGGTGGTGTTACCGGAGTGTGGCTTCGCTGTAATTGTGCAGCCGACTTTTTGGTTGCCTCTGCAGCCGTGGCTTCGGCGATGGCGTCAGCAAGGCTGATGTCACCTTTCGCCATCAGCTTGCTTTGCACGCCTAGCGCATCTAATCCCAGAATTACTCGATCTCTTAGTGCCTCTTCTAAATCGGCGAACCTGCAGAGACCCCCTAAATTTCGGAGGTCCACCACGAAATCGGCCACGCTCTCCCCTTTTCGTTGGTTTCTCTGATAAAACTCATGGCGTCTCATGAGTGTAGGCACGGTTGGTGCGTAATGGTCTCTCAGGATGGGTTCAAGGTCGTCCCAGCTCATGGCTTTCACTTCTCGAGGTTTGGCGAGTACTTTAGCCATCTTAAATACAGCTGGGCTGCAATGCATCAGGAACAGTGCCTGCTTCTTTGCTGGTGTAGCATCCTTCAAGTTATTCGTCTCTAGAAACATTTGGAAGCGATCCATGTAGGATTCCCAATCCTCTTGGTTTGGATCGAACGGAGCTGGTGGTACAATGCTGCTGGACATGGTTCCGTCGTTGGCATCATCTATCACGTGCTCGGTATTGCTTCCTGGCTTCTTCGGTTCAGACATCTCCAAATCCCATCCTCGTCGCCAGTGTTAAGTACTTGGACATGGTTCGAAGTAAATGGAAACAGCCTCTGAATAGTGAATTTTCAGCTCTTTATTTGCATAATGACTTCTCAAAACAACAACAGTGAACCCTGCCTTATATAGGGAACCCTTGTAAGAATTGTCCAATAATGAGCTATGAACGCTAGCTCTTTTAACCAATAAGAATTCTCTGTTAAGGGCCAATCAGATTCCTCAGAACTAACCAATCCGATCTGGCCACCTAACAGCCAATCAGAAGTGCAGGGCCAGAACCCTGCACTTTACCTCAAGCTCATACTTTATTAACTATGGTACATACACAACAGCTTGGTGTGCCAAATGCATGATTTGTGCACACACAGATAACGGAACACTGACCATCCACTGTTTTTTTAGCTCAGCTGAGCTAAGAAACAACAGAATATAGGAGAGGTGAGAGGTAAGAATAGAGGCAGGAGGGTGGGGCCAGTCAAATTTTTTCCTGTCAGTTCTCTGAACCAGTCAAAATTTTCCCTGTCTGGATGCAAGAACCGGTCCAGACCAGCTGAATATCACCCTTGAAGCACACACCTGTGCTGGTCCTTTTTGGCATAGAGGAAATTGTGATTACAGGTAGCCATCGACTTGCTAGAAAAATTTTTAAACTGAGATTTGTAAACCTCTGGGGTCACAAATTTATCTTCCAATTTGTCTCCCTTTCTTCTGTTTGCTTTTCAACAAGCTATATTTAATCTCTGTTAGCTACTGTTTATTGGGGCAGTGTGCCTCTTTTTCTTGGATTTGTCTACAAGTAATCCTTCTGTTACAGTCACAATTGAGGCCAACATTTCTGTTGCAAAGTGAGATATTTGTTAAGTGGGTTTTGCCACACTGTACAACCTTTCTTTCACAGGTGTTAGGTGAATCACTGCAGCTGTTGAGTTTTACAGAGCCACGATTGAGAGTGTTTTAACAAACTGCATCCCCGTTTGGTTTGGTGGCAGCAGAGTCTCAGATAGAAAGTCCATACAGAGAGTGGTGACAACAGCGGAGAAGATTATAAGATGCTCGCTTCCCTTTATTCAGGATGCTGCTTATAAGCACTTTGAAGGTTTGATGGCTATTTTAATCTCACTAGCATTTCTGTTCAGAGTGGAAAACCAGATACACTTTTGTTTAACTATGGAACTTTTAAAAACTTTTTATTTTTTTAAAAAACCACCACATTACATCCAGGTTTAATCATTCTATATCATTCTATACCCAGCTTTTCAAATCTAAGGTCTCCATATCGGAGTGAATTTGAAATACCAGCCTCTCTGATCATTGGTTGTGCGGCCTGGGGATGATGGGCTTCTGTAGTCTGATTTAATTTAGAGGATTGAACTGGGGGAAAGACTGAATGAGGAGTCTGCCTTGCTTGGCTTAGCCTAGAGTAACATCAGATCAACAATCAAGAATTAAATGACACTGCAAATAAGGAACAGCCAAACAAGCTAATATGAACAGAATTTCATTGTTAATGCATGCCAGTGTGCCCACAGGGGTAAAACAACAATAAAGGGTATCTTAAACAGCTAACTAAGCAAAATAATCACCAAGATCAATCCCACAAAACACTTGACAGAGCAAGCCACTAGAATACTAAATGACAGGAAACCCCACTCCCTTCTAGCACTGATGATGTTACCTTGTTGGGTAGGGAAATGTCTGCAAGAAAACAAGCAAGCTCAGAGAGTATCAAGGACCCCACAGTTTAACCCTGAGGTAGAAATATCTTCTTCTATCGGTAGCTGGGCTCTGAAGGACATATAAGGGCATCAAATATGATAAGATACCAAATATGACATGATAGTTGTGTTCCAATATGCCACAGAGAGGAAGGGGTATAGCTATTTCCCAAGGCACCTCAAGGCCAGATTAGGAATAATGGATGGAAACTGATCAAGGAGAGATTCTACCTAGAAATAAGGAGAAATTTAGAACAATTAACCCATGGAACAGAAGTTGCCTTCGGAAGTTGTGGGAGCTTCACCATCGGAGGCTTTCAAGGAGAGATTGGACTGCCATCTGTCAGAAATGGTGTAGGGTCTCTTGCTTGGGTGGGGGTTAGATTAGATCAGGGGTCGCCAACCAGTGGGCTAGGGACCACTGGTGGTCCGCAAGAAAATTTTGGTGGTCTGCAGAGAAATGTCACTCCCAAAGCAGTTAATCCAGGCTGCGCCATCCACATGACTCATGGCAACACAAGACTTGCGTCACTTGCATTGTGAACAACACAAGGTAGTGAGGAAAGTGGAGAAGTGGGGGGGGGACTTGCCCCATTCACCCCACATGCTTCGCCTGGCCACCAGGCTGCTTCTTTCTGCTTCTTTCTTCTTCTGCTTTTGGCTGCATGCAAGGAAAGCAGCAAAAGCTTTTCTTTTTCTTCCCCAAACTCCATCAGAAATGAGTGTTTGGGAGCTTGCAAGGCCTCCAGCTCCAAGAGGCTGCACCAGTGCAACAAGTCTCACAAAGTCTCATTTCTGGTGAAGTTTGGGGGAGAGAAAGAGAGACTTCTGCTGCTTCTACTGCTTTCCTTGCATGAAGCCAAACGTCTCTCTCTATCTCTCTCTCCCCTCCCACCAAGAACAAAGCTGGAGATGACATCCTGTGGTACCAAATAAAGAATAATTGATCGGTAGGAAAACGGGATGGGGACTTTTCCTGCAGACTTTTTTAGGGATTTTCCCAGGGACTCTGGTCCACGGGATTTAAAATTATGAGTTTGGTGGTCCCAGAGGTCCAAAAGGTTGGTGACCCCTGGACTTGATGACCTACAAGGTCCCTTCCAAGTCTGTTAATCTAATGAAATCTAAAAACAGGGGAAAGCTTTCAGAGGGAGGAAAAAATTGCAGATGAAGGTTCTTTTTCTTCTTCTCTACCAGAGTGTCCCCAAAGAATAATGCTATTAAAGAATCAAGATATAACGTCAAAAACAACTGGGTAATTAGACATTAAAAACCTTTTACTTCCTTCCGTATGAATGGAAGGTGGCTCTTCCCCCTGTTGGGGAAAAATGAGGGTTGTTTAAGCAACGTGAAAATGACAACAAGCTAGCTTGATGAAAACCTGCAGACCAGAAAGAATTTAGCAGGATCTGTCAATCAAAACTTTGGGTTTTATAAAGTTATATTTGAAACAACTGGCTCGTGTTAAAGAGAATCTACTCCCACCCCTGAAATGAAGAACAACTAATAGATCAGAAAGAAAAATGGAAAAGAAGACATGCTTTGAGCCATGGTGGCGCAGTGGTTAGAGTGCAGTACTGCAGGCTAATTCTGCTGACTGTGAGCAATTTGGCAGTTCAAATCTCACCAGGCTTAAGGTTGACTCAGCCTTCCATCCTTCCGAGGTGGGTAAAATGAGGACCAGAATTGTTGGGGGCAATATGCTGACTCTGTAAGCCGCTTAGAGAGGGCTGTCAAGTACTGTGAAGCGGTATATAAGTCTAAGTGCTATTGCTATTGTTAATTTCTCCAAAAAGTTAACTTTATTTAAACATATATAACAAAAAAGTTGAGAGCCCAGAAAGAGTGCAGAGAAGAACAAGAAAGATGATTAGGAAACTGGAGACTAAAACATATGAAGAATGATTGCAGGAAGCGGGTATGTCTAGTGTAGTGAAAAGAATAATGAGGGGTGACATAATAGCAGTATTCCAATATTTAAGGGGCTGCCAACAAAGAAGAGGGGGCCATCTTATTCTCCAAAGCACCTGAAGGCAAGTCAAGAAGCAATGGATGGAAACTAATCAAGGAGAGAAGCAACCTAGAAATAAGAAGAAATTTCCTAAAAATTAGAACAATTAATCAAGTGGACTGCTTGCCTATGGAAATTGTAGGCGCTCTATCATTTGAGGTTTTCTGGAGAGATTAGAGGGCCATTTGTCTGACATGCTATAGGGTCTCTTGCTTGAGTAAGCAGTTGGACTAGATCCCTTCTAACTTCATCATTCTGTTATTCTAGAACCATTGTAAAGAAGAGACATGGATAAATATTAAAATATTGGCCATCAGTCGGCACGTAAACATAAACAGTATCTACATGTTATTTAAAGGGACAATCAATCAGCCAAAAAGGGAACAAAAATACCCAAACACCTCCCCACCAGCAGTCAATGCCTAGATGTGCATAGATTATTCCAAGATTAACAACCAAGAAGTAAAAATACCCCAATCAAAGAACTGCCAAGCAAGCTAACAATAAACAGCCTGACCCAAGAAGCACCAAGACCACTCCCATGAACACTTATAGGGCAAACCACTGGAATATAAATCGAGAGCAAACCCCACTCCCCATTAGCATTGATGATGTTACCTAGTTAGGTCATAAAATGTCTGCAGAAAAGTTAACCGAGCTCAGAGGGCATCCAGGACCCTATCAAGATTTGGCAAAACCGTCAACTTCAGCACACTTCATTAGAAGTTGAAATATTATTCGTTCTTTCCTCAAAGCCCAAATGCACTGCAAACCTTTCTGATCATTACAAATTAAGCTTTTAATGGCACCTTCAGGGTGAGTTTGTGAACTGGCAACCCTCCTGTTTGTTTATCAATCCTCCTGCAACTTTTTAGAGCCTTTCTTAAAAACATCGCTCTCATTCTTGCTAGCTTGTTTACTACCCCGACGCATCTGCTCTGGTTTAGCTAGAAGGCATCATTTCTCTTCCTGAACTTCATGAGTTCTTCACACTGTTTATTAGGAAAGAACTCACCTCCCCTGCCTCTCTCTATTTTTCTCTCTCTCTTTTGGAAGGGTCCTGCACATCTGGTGGATAAAAATATAAAGAAGGGATCCTTTGTGCTCTCTGAGGTTAGTGGTTTTCTTGCAGATGTTTCATTACCCAAATTAGGTAATATCATCAGTGTGAGTAAGACATCTGCTAGGAAATCACTAGCATAATGGACTCCTCATTTCAACCCTGAGCTAGAAATATTCTCCTTTATAAAAATGTACATTACCACTGAGGTTAATTCTGTTGTTGTTGTTAGCTGCGAAGTCATGTCTGACCCATTGCAACTCCATGGACAATGTTCCTCCAGGCCTTCCTGTCCTTTACCATCCTCTGGGGTCCATTTAAGCTCATGCCTACTCATAAAATATTTCTATGGTCTTTTTAGAGTTGCCAACAGAAAGGGAGGGGGGAGCAGCTTGCAAAACCGAAACTGTATTTCATAAATGTTTTCAAAGATAGTAACTAGGTGATTGAAGTTTCTGCTGCACAAAATTCTAATTGGACAGCATGCTTGATGATTCTTGGCTATGGATGTATCCCACTGGAGAATATGAATTACAATACTGCTGCACTGAGGGAAAACCAGGGTCAAGGGTGACAATGAATGATGTGACTCAGAGTTGGCTACATCCAAGCAATGCCGGACCTTTTAACTCCCAATAAATCCTTTTGAAGTTTTGTAAGTTTGGCTCGAGACTCATGATTTAAATGGGGTTAAGTACCGGAATCCTGACATACTGCTTCAGTGACTCCATCCAGTCACCTCATTCACTGTTGTCCCCTTCTTCTTCTTTTGCCCTCAATCATTCTCAGCATTAGGCTCTTCTCCAGTGAGTCCTTCTTTCTCATTAGGTGGCCAAAATCTTTGAGTTTCGTCTTCAGGATCTGGCCTTCTAAAGAGCAGTCAGGGTTGATCTCCTCTAGGATTGCCCAGTTGGATCGCCTTGCAGTCCAAGGGACTTGCAAGTGTCTTCTCTAGCACCATAGTTCAAAGGCCTCAATTCTTTGGTGCTCAGCCTTTGTTATTTCTTAGGTTAATTCTAGTACAAAGGAATCTGGGTTGGAACTTAGGTTGACATTAGATGATTTGAATTAAATGTAATTGAAACCTCCTTCTGGAACATTTTTGATCAAGGAGAACTTCTGAATCACCATTTGTTAACTAGAAGATTGGAAAACTTCACTGCTCTTTAATAACTTTAATCCCATACCTGAGGTGCTCAGTTATTCTTATTAGAAAATAATTATACTTATTTTCTCGCATTTTTGGAAGATCTCTAGAGTCTCAAGTCTTTTTTGAGAAATAAGCTCAATGTCAATGCATAAAGCATTCCTATGCCTGTTTTCAAGTTGCCATAAGCAGGAAGGAGGGGGAACATGAAGGAGCAGTATGGCGATTAAAACCAGAAGTACATTCCATACTTATCTTGCAAAGATTTTAGTCTAGGCACCAGATCTTTCATTGGAGAATGTGATTGATTACACCCAGCCCATGAACGTGCTTCATTAGACAATCTGATTTATGACACAGCAGGGAAGAGGGTATAAATTACGTGTGGCAGAGTTGGCTTCATATGGGTCAATGCCGACATGTTGCCCCTAATAAATCTTTTGGATTTTTTTGAAGTTGGCTCGAGCCTCATGATTTAATTAGGGCAATCGCCAGAACCCTAACACTCAGTTCTGAAAAGGTGATTCATTCAACTCTGCATTAATAATTTAATTCAGTATTTTTTATTATTTGTGACCATGTTTTTGTCAAAATTATTGGAACTCTTGTAGTTCTGGATTGACTTGTTTTACTTTATTGTTCCTAGCCATGGTTCCATTGAAATTAATTTAATTTTTGTCTTTGTTGAATTGTTCCATGAAAATTTGTCCCACGGTGAGTTGGCCATGGCACATTGGATATGGTCAATTGTCTCATTTTATCTAAAGGGTACCCAGGTGGCATAAGAGAGCACCATAAATTATTCCTTTCACACTGAAAGCAACTACTCAATTTGAAAGGTCATAAATCAACCAATCAAACATATTCATTAATGAAACCAGTTTGGTTTAGTGTTGGAAGTGCTGATCTAGAGACCAGGAGACTATGAATTCTAGTCCTGTCTTAGACATGAAAGCCAGTTGGTGGATTTTGGACCAATCACCAGGAGAAAGTGAGTTTATCCCACTTTACCCATCAAAGCCATCAGGAGGACTTTGGGCCAATCACTGGAAGACTCTGAGTTCTAGTCCTGCCTTAAACATGGAATTCAGCTGGATGACTTCGAGCCAATTGCTAGGAGATTGTGTGTTCTACTCCCATTTTAGACATAAAAACCAACTGGGATACCTATCTCACAGGGTTGTTGTTGTGGAAACAGTCGAAGGAGGAAGAAGAATTAGGTAAACACACCGCCTTGAGTTATTTATAAAAACAATAAAGTTGAGAGAGAGAGACGGGGAGGGAGGCATGAAGGAAGAAACGAAGGAATGAAGATAAAAGAAAGTTACGAAAAAAAGTTAAGAAAGAGAAAGAAAAAACAAAGAGAGGGAAGAAAGACAGAAAGAAAAAGAAAGAAAGAGAAGGGAATGAAAGAAAAAGACAGTGAAGAGAAAGAAGATGGAAGGAAGGAAGGAAGGAGGAAGAAAGAAAGGGAAAGAAGGAAGGAAAGAAGAAAAAGACAGAGAGAGACACACAAAGAGAGAGAAGAAAGAAAAAAGTTAAGAAAGTTAAGAAAGAAAGAAAAGTTAGAGGATTAATGGAAGATCTAACTAAGACCAACACCTCAAAGAGAAGATCGATCCATGTAATGATCATAATCATTTTCCTAGGAAAGGGACATTCTAAGAAGGTGACCTGTGGTACAATTCTAAGTTTACAACCAAGAAAACCAGAGAGAGCTTCTTCCTGTGCCTGGTATCTCACCTTCCTCTTCACTTTTCTTTGTCCAAGCTTGGGGTTCATCATTGAAAACAAGCAATTCTCGGAAGAACTGACTCAAATCAAAATTTCTGTCCCATTAAACATCTGAGAAATATGTTGCACTGCATATATAGTTGGTTGGGGAAATTTGCGGCTTCCCATTCTAGCCAGTCATCCGTAAGAACTGCAGCTGGCATAGAGGAGGCGCGGGCCAAATATATAAACCTCTTTGCCAATTCTAAGTCAGATGAGACACCACCCCAACCTCTGGCACCTTTTATGCCAAGATGCTGTCTCTCCATTCCCACCTGATGTCATACAAACTAGGGGTATTAATTAGCAGCAGAAAATTAAGAAAGCTGTAAGTACAGCCGAAGAGAATTTGGTTCTCTGGGGAACCAAGAAGCTTTTCTGTAGGGCGTGTAAATAGCTTGGCAAGAAAACATAAGACTCCAACTTTAAGTAGAAAGAACAATTCAAGTAGAAAGAACAAAAAATGTCTCGTGGTGTAACCGGAACAATCGGGAACTGAACACACTCAAAACTATAGAAATGGTGGTAGATTTTAGAAGAAACCCTGCCATACTACCACCTCTTACAATACATGGACAGCATCATATCAACAGTAGAGACCTTCACATTTCTAGGTTCTACTATATCACATGACCTAAATGGACACCTAACATCAAAAATGTCATCAAAAAAGCACAACAAAGAATGTTCTTTCTGTGCCAACTCAGGAAGCTCAAACTGCCCAAGGAGCTGCTGATCCAGTCCTACAGAGGAATGATTGAATCTGTCATCTGCACCTCTATAACAGTCTGGTTTGGTTCTGCAACCCAACAGGACAGACACAGACTTCAGAGGATAATTAGGACTGCAGAAAAAACAGTGGCTCCCAACCTGACTTACATGGAGGACCTGTATACTGCATGAGTCAAAAAGAGGGCTGTGAAAATATTTACAGACCCCTCACATCCCAGACATAAACTGTTTCAACTCCTTTCCTCAAAATGATGCTAAAGAGCACTGCATGTCAGAACAATTAGACATAAGGACAGTTTGTTCCCGAAAGCCATCATTCTGCTAAACAAATAATTGCCTCAACACTGTTCAACTATTTACAAAGTCTGCACTACTATTACTGTTAATCCTTCTCATCACTCCTTATCACCCATCCCCTCCTGCTTGTGACTGTATGTAACTTTGTTGCTTGTATGCTTACGATTTATATTGACTGTTTCCTAGTATGACTCGATTGCTTATTGTACCTTATGACTATCACTAGGTATTGTACCTTATGATTCTTGACAAATGTAAATTTTCTTTTATGTACACTGAGAGCTTATGCACCAAAGACAAATTCCTTGTGTGTCCAATTACACTTGGCCAATAAATTATTCTATTCTATTCTATTCCATTCCACTCCACTCCATATATTCTGCTCTGCTCTGCTCTGCTCTGCTCTATTCTATTCTATTCTATTCTATTCTATTCTATTCTATTCTATTCTATTCTATTCTATCCTCTTTAGACCTGTGCTCAGGAAACAAATCTTGGTTCTTTTCTCTGCTTCTCTTCCTTCCCGATGCTCTTTCTTGCTTCTTGAAATATTCTTTAGGAAAATAATGGAGGAAAAGACATCCTTTTCCAGGGGCCATATAAGGTAAAAGTTCCTCTCACACCATACATGCTAGTCATTTCTCACTCTAGAGGGCGGTGCTCATCTCTGTTACAAAACTGAAGAGCCACAGTTATCCGAAGACATCCCTGTGGTCATGTGGCCAGTATGACAAAACACCGAAGGTGCACAGAACACTATTAACTTCCCACCAAAGGGGTCCCTATTCTTCTACTTGCATTTTTTACATGCTTTCGAACTGCTAGGTTGGCAGAAGCTGGGACAAGTAACAGGAAGTCACTCCGTTATGTGGTGCTAGGGATTCGAACTGTCGAATTGCTGACCTTTCTGATCAACAAACTCACTGTCTTAGCTGTCACCGCATCCCTAGTACCAGATAGGTACCTAGTACCATATAGATACTATTTTCTCTGATGTATTACCTAAAAATGATTATCCAGGTATACACAACAGTCGGATCACAAGTTTTCATCCATCTGAATTCTGGTTTCCCAAAGTCTGGCATTTTTCAAATTTATCACGGAGGTTGAAAGGGGTATTGTAAGCTGATGTCTGAAAAACACGTCTTTTGTTTGTGATTTATTTGCTTCTGGGCTTGTAATTTTCTTTGCAGGATGAGATAGGGAGAAAAAGGGGGTACCTTATTTCTTCAAATGGAGGAAAAATGTCTGAAGTGTTAAAACTCTCCTGACTCCATGGATATGACATGATCACTAACCCCATTTTTTGCAATCCCAAATGAAAATGATTTCCTGTGGGATCCTTGTTGCTGTCAGAGATTTCTGGTTTTCTGGCAGACGTTTCATGACTAAATTAGGTAATATCATTGGGGCTAGAAGGGAGAGGGGTTTCTGGAGAGGAAGAGGAGGAGGGGGTGGAGGAGGAGGAGGAGCAGGAGGAGCAGGAGAATATCCTTGATGCTTTCTGAGCTTGGTTGCTTTCTTGTAGACATTTCATAACTGAGATAGGTAAGGGGTGAGGTTTGAAGAGAGGAGGAGAAGAAGGAGAAGGAGGAGGAGGAGGAGGACGATGGCTGTGGGCCCTTGCTGCTCTCTAAACTTGATTGTTTTCTTGCAGATATTTCATTACCAAACTAGATGACATCATCAATGCTAGAAGGGATTGGTGAAGAGGAGGAGGAGGAGGAGGACTGTGGAGCCCTTGGTGCTCTCTGAGCTTTGTTGTTTTCTTGCAGACATAACCAAACATTTCATTACCAAACTAGGTAACATCATCAGGGCTAGAAGGGAATGGTGTCTCATTTTATGTACAAGTGGTTTTATATTCAAGCCAATGTTGGTGGGAGCGTTCTTGTGGTTCCTTGATTGGGTTGTGGTTTATTGTTAGCTTGTTTGTCTGAGCTGGTAGTTTCTTGATTGGGATTCCAAATGTGCTGTTTTTCAAACAGGCAACGGGATTTTCTGGATATTCTTCAAAGACCTTTCATTTCTTACCCAAGAAACTTCCATTCCCCACCATCCAGTCAGAGCTGAAGAAGCTTCTTGGATGAGAAGCGAAACGTTTTTTTTTGTTTCCACCTGGAAATTGCTTCTGAACTTTGTGCTTGAAGTGGACAAGAATGAAACTTTGATTTTGGGTTTTACCAATTAGACTGATAGATCTTTATAGAAATGTCTGGTTTATATTATTATGTAAAAACAAAAAAGTTGTTGATTTGATGTTGATCCCTTATTTTACTGCAACAAAGAGAGTCGGGAGTCAATGCTGCTTTTTCTTTCTCTTAATCCTCCCTTGCTTTTTGTTGTGAATTAATAAAAGTGAATTAATAAAAGTGCTTAATAAAGTTTATTAAAACCTTTAGAAAAGTGCAGGGTTCTGACCCTGCACTTCTGATTGGCCGATAATAGCGACATCTGATTGGTCCGTTCAGGAGAATCTGATTGGCTATTAGCGGGCCTCTCTCATTGGTTAAGGGAACTAACGCTTCCCGTTTTTTATGGGTTATTTGATCAGCAGCTTGCCTATAAAAAGGGCTGTTGCTGCCATAGTTCTTGCTCTGTTCCACAATGTTAAATAAAGAGTTGAAGTTCACTGTTCATCGTCTCGTCTCCAATCCTTGCGCCCATGCGCAGAACTTAACACTGGTGATGAGGGTGGGATTTGGAGACGTCAGAGCTGACTGAGCACTACAGAGCACCAAACAGAGCACGTGGCTGAAGACGCACCAACGGCTGAACCATGTCTAGCAGCGTCATACCACCCGTTCCATTCGACCCGGCACAAGAAGACTGGGACTCATATATGGACCGATTCCAGATGTTTCTGGAGACCAACAACTTGAAGGATGCCACTACCGGAAAGAAGCAAGCGGTATTCCTAACTCACTGCGGGCCGACCATGTTTAAGATGGCCAAGGCACTAGCCAAACTGGCTGAGGTGAAGTCCATGGACTGGGACGTCGTCGAGCCCCTTCTACAGGCCCACTACGCACCGACCGTACCAACACTTGTTCGAAGGCATGAATTTTATCAAAGAGACCAGCGGAAGGGAGAAAGCGTTGCGGATTTCACAGTGGATCTCCGGAATTTGGGAGGCCTCTGCGGGTTTGCCGACCTCGAAGAGGCCCTGAGAGACCGAATAATTCTGGGATTAGATGCACCCCACGTGCAGAGTAAGCTGATGGTGAAAGGTGATATTAGCTTTGCAGATGCCATCGCTGACGCTACTGCAGCAGAAGCAAGCAGGAAGTCGGCTGCATGAATGCGCCGCACCCACGCCCCGCTCCGCCAACTCGCTGGCGAAATCTTGCCTCACCTGGAGGGACAGGCAATGACAGCCCACCATGAGGACCTTGAATCATCATCAGAAAGTGATGAAGAAGAGGTCAACCGGCTCCGGTCTGAACGAGACCAACGCCATCAACAAAACCAGAGAGTACAGTACCAATGCGCTGGTTGTGGGGCAAACCACCCACGATCAGACTGCAAATTCCTCGACGCGCTCTGCCATGTGTGCGGGAAAAGAGGTCACATCGGAAGAATCTGTAGAAGCAAGCAAGGATCCAACCCACCTCAGAGGGGGACCAACTACCGCAGCCCACAGGAAGCCGTCCTGTGAATCGAGAAAACTTAACCCACCAATGGAACAACCACTCCTACAGAAACAAACCATTAGCCCAGTCAACGAAGCGGGAAGAGGCACACCAAACCATTACGATCGGTCATGCCTCATCATTAGATGCTAAGAAGATCCGGGTGAAGGTCGCCATCGAAAACCAGCCCTGCCTGATGGAAGTCGATTCAGGATCGTCCCTCTTGATGGTTTCCTGGAAGACCCTTAAACAATTAATCCCCACTGTCCGGCGGCAAGACCTCAGATTTCAAAGAATCATACTTAAGGACTATCAGGGAAATCGAATTCCAGTTGTCGGATCCAGCAAAGTCCATGTCTCATTTAAAAATCGTACTGCATCCCTACAACTGACCGTAGTCGACCGAGATCAGCCTAGTTTGTTAGGCCTCCAATGGTTCACCCCACTTGGAATTGAAGTAGCTGGCATTCACCGAACCAACAGTGATGACTGGGAAGAGGCCATCATCCGGGAGTTCCAGGATTTCTTTACAGAGAAATTAGGCAAGTACAAGGGGACCCCGATATCATTTAACCTTAACCCCAAGGTAGCTCCCATCTGCCTTAAGCCTCGTCGAGTTCCATTTGCCCTTAAACCAAAGATTGATGAGCAGCTTGATAAATTGATAGCCCAGGGTGTGTTAGAACCAACCAACCACACTCCCTGGGAAATCCCAATCGTAACACCCATCAAGCCAGATGGATCGTTAAGAATTTGTGGGGACTACCGAGCCACTCTGAATCACGCCCTTCAGCAGAATGCTTACCCGGTACCGGTGGTACAACACCTTCTCCATTCCCTGCGGGGCGGAAAAGTCTTCGCTAAATTGGATTTAGCACAGGCATACCAACAACTGCCTGCAGACAAAAAAACGGCAGAGGCACAAATGATCGTTATGCACCGAGGTGCATTTAAATGCAACCGACTCCAATTCGGAGTTAGCATGGCCCCAGGAATTTTTCAGAGCTTGATGGAGAGACTACTACAGGGTATAAAAGGGTTTTTACCTTATTTTGATGACGTTCTAATTGCTGCTCCAACTAGAGAAATACTAAGGGAGCGCCTGAGGTTAGTTCTTCAGAAATTTAAAGACTCTGGCCTTAAAGTAAAAAAAAAATAAGTGTCAATTATGTATGGATAAGGTAGAATTCTTGGGGTACTTAATCGATAAACAAGGCATTCACCCCACCGATAGCAAGCTTAGGGCAATCAAAAACATCCAAGGCCCCAAAATAAGACTGATCTCCAAGCTTTCCTGGGCCTTATCAATTTCTACAACGTGTTCCTGCCCCATAAAGCGACCGTAGCCGAGCCCCTACATCGTCTGTTGGACAAAAAGGCAACCTGGGTCTGGGGACACCAGGAGGAACCCGTGTTCCAACAAGTAAAAAACTTATTGACTTCAGACGCTGTTTTGATGCAGTATAATGAGTCTTTGCCTTTAACGATTACATGTGATGCATCACCATTCGAAGTGGGTGCCATTTTGAGCCATGTGTTACGAAACGGTAGTGAAGTCCCTATTGCCTACTTTTCAAAAACGCTATCAAAAGCTGAACGTAACTATAGTCAAATCGATAAAGAGGCTCTTGCTGTCGTTTCTGCTGTTAAACGATTTCATGAATATATTTACAGGAGAGTTTTTACTATAGTCACTGACCACAAACCTTTGCTGGGGATTATAGCGGGGGACAAGCCAACCCCTTATATTTTATCTCCCAGAATGACTCACTAGTCAGAATTCTTGGCTGCATATAATTATAAACTGCAACACAGCCCGGGGAAAGCCATCCCCCACGCTGACGCACTAAGCTGTGCACCACTTCCTGAAACCATTGATGACCCTGCTCCAACCGTCGCGACGCTCCAAATTGAAACACTTCAATCCCCACCACTGACAGCTCGAGATATCACGATCGAAACCAAATGCGATCCCGTTTTGGTGCAAGTTCTTAGCTGGGTCGAGCGAGGATGGCCATTGGATCAAATCCCTGACAACTTCAGTCCTTTCAAGAATCGACAGATGGAACTGTTTTCACAGAAAGGCTGCATAATTTGGGGACAGAGTCATCGTCCCAGAGTGGCTGCAACAAGAGGTATTGAAAACCTTGCATGAAGGCCACCCCAGCATAGTGCGCATGAAGGCACTTGCACGAAGCTATGCGTGGTGGCCAGGTATCGACAAACAAATCGAGGCCTGGGTAAAGACTTGTTGCAAATGCCAGGAAGTTAGCAATGCCTCACTAAAAGCAACCCCAACAGAGTGAGAAACACCCAGGGGACCATGGTCCCATATTCATATTGACTTTGTGGGACCTACTAAAGGACACACATTCCTAGTAACGGTGGATGCCTACTCAAACTGGCTTGAAATCCATGAAATGAAAAGTACCACAATGGAATCGGTCATCAGGAAATTGGACAAATTATTCGCAACCCATGGACTGCCAGACATTCTGGTATCCGACAATGGGCCCCAGTTTACCGCGCTTTCTTTTGAACAGTATTTGGTGGACCGTGGTATTCGCCATGCACTAACTTTGCTGGTACATCCTGCAACCAATGGAAGAGCCGAGTGCATAGTACAATTCGTCAAAAAAACCCTACATAAAATGGACTATGGCGATATCGAAGATAAGATTAACCGGATACTCTTCCTTCAACACATCACTCCGCACAGCATGACCAACAAAACTCTGGCTGAATTGTTAATGGGACGAAAACTCCGCTCCCACCTTGACCGACTACACCCATCATACAAACCAGAAAAACCACACGGATCCAGTGGGAAATGCCGCGAATTCCAGACAGGCAACTTAGTCTTCGCTAAAAACTTTTCGGGCGATCCATTGTGGGTCGAGGCAACTGTAATCCAAGTCACAGGACCCAGGTTGTACCGAGTAAAAAGTCGCGACGGAAGAATATGGAAGTGCCATATTGATCAGCTGCGTTTGAGGCTGCAACCTCGTTTCTGCAACTCCAGTAACTTCCAAACTGAGGAGGGAGGAGATGCCGAGGAGACCGAGTTCGAAATGACAGAAAGCACGAGTGGAAGAAGTAAGCATTCAGAGGAATCAGAGAGGGTGGTGGACTTGCCTCAAAGAGACACCTCGTCAGAAACAAGCCCACAAAGGCAAGAAGACAATGAAGACATTAGCGGTACCGAGTTTTTAAATGAAGGACCGGAGGTAACCAACTCGCCAGAAAACGTCCCGCCCAAGCAAGATTATAAACAAGTACCGGGGGGACAGTGAAAATCTTACAGACAATCTAAACAACCGGCCTACCTCAAAGATTATGTCATCACACCCCTTAAATGGAACCCGGGAGGAAGGGGTGTTGTGAATTAATAAAAGTGCTGAATAAAGATTATTAAAATCTTTAGAAAAGTGCAGGGTTCTGACCCTGCACTTCTGATTGGCCGATAATAGCGACATCTGATTGGTCCATTCAGGAGAATCTGATTGGCTATTAGCGGGCCTCTCTCATTGGTTAAGGGAACTAACGCTTCCCGTTTTTTATTGGTTATTTGATCAGCAGCTTGCCTGTAAAAAGGGCTGTTGCTGCCGTAGTTTTTGCTCTGTTCCACAATGTTAAATAAAGAGTTGAAGTTCACTGTTCATCGTCTCGTCTCCAATCCTTGCGCCCATGCGCAGAACTTAACACTTTTCTTCCCCCCTCTTCCTCCCCATTGTTTTTCCTATTTTCTTTTGTATTTTGTATCTTATTTTATTTTATAACTCAACAAAAATGTTAAGGGAAAATTATTTTTCTTTTATGTATACTGAGAGCATTTGCACCAAGACAAATTCCTTGTGTTTCTGATTACACTTGACAATAAAATAATTCTAATCTAATCTAATCTAATCTAATCTCCTAATCTAATCTAATCTAATCTAATCTAAAAAGACTGAACAGCCCTTTTTCAACAGGGAGAGTAAAGGGATACGACACCATCCATCTCATGTTTACAACACAGTCATTTCAGCAGTTCCAAGAAGGCTCCAAAAACCATTTGCACCATTCAGGTAATCCTGAATCAACAGCTCTCAGAGGGAGAACTAACGACCAGATGACTGTATAGAATATAAATCCTTCCCTCTTCTACCATTCAGTCAGAACTGAAGAAGCCTCTTGGATGAGAAGTGAAACATCTTCAAGGAAAAAAACAAGTCCAGTTGCCTCTTGGAAGGAAAAAAAAAACACCTTTGGGACAATTATTTCCCATTTGGGACAATTATTTCCCATTCTCAAAGATATCCTGGACACTTTTTTCCACTTCTGAACATGTCTGTCAAGCAGATGATGTTTCAGGTTTGGCAGTTCCCAAGGCTCCCTCATTTTCTTACTTACAGAGGCTCCAAATGGAAACGATTTTTCTTTTCATTATGAGCTGTCACTTTTTCATCTGGGCTCCCAGATGATGGACTTTCATTCATCTCCTATATTACCTTCCCTGAAGCCTCTGACACTGACTGACATGATGCAAAATGCCGGAGATTGCAAAGCATATTTTGCCAGTTTCTGAGGACAGGGAGGGGGGAAATAAAGGGTCTTTTGGGGGGCAGAGGATTCGAGCTTTGTTATTTTAAATATATATTGAAAATGCCACATTGTGGGTTGGGTTGGGGAGAAGAAGGGTTAGCCAAGAACCCTTTCCCCCTTCCTGTTTGCATTCATCATGAAGTTCTCGCATCCCAAATGGTTTTAACCTAATTCTTGGTTGGTCATGAGCCTCAACTTTCCAGAGGGTGATGGTGAAAAGTTTGCAACAAATCACAGCAGAGGTGTTTTTTTTTTAAGTGGAATTTTAAAGTGAGTGCATGTGGTGTGGTTTCTTTTATTCCCTTTTGAAAAGGAGGCAGCAATTAAGGGATCCAATGCAGAAAAAGGACTTTGTTTCACCAAATATCTTGTAGACTAAACTCATCACCTTCTCTTCCTCCTCCTCCCCCCTTTCTATTTTTCTCCCTTCCATCCATCTCCTCCTCCTCTACTTCAATCCTTCTCCTTCTCCCTCCCACCCACCTTGTCCTTCTCTTTCCCCCTTTCCCACCTCCTCCTTTTCCTCCTCTTCCTCCTCCTCTTCCTCCTCCTCTGAACTAGGCTGGCATCTGCCTAATCCCCTTCCAAATGTTATCTTATGGTTCTGGACTTAAATAATGGTTCATCCCTATTTTTCCCTGAGTAATACTTCCTGCCTACAGTATGTTCATTAAGTTTATCTTCCTTACTTCCTAAAGATTTCCAGGTTCCAATATCCCAAAGGAGTTACAAACAACTTGGGATGGGGTGGTGTGTATGTGTGTATGTGTGTGTGTATTTTTTTTGCAGCAGATCAAATTTGTCCAGGCAAACTGGGGTGAACTCCTATTTTGGCTAGGGCGAGCACCTGGATTTAGCTTTCTGTTAAAACAATCTAAATATGGATAAAGGTAAAGGTTCTCCTCACACATACATGCCAGTTGTTTCCAGCTTTAGTGGGTGGTGCTCATCTCTGTTTCAAAGCTGAAGAGCCAGCGCTGTCCAAAGACGTCTCCATGGTCATATGGCCACCATGACTAAACATTGAAGATGTTGTTACCTTCCCACAGAATGCTGTTACCTTCCCACCAAAGTGGTCCCTATTTTTCTACTTGCATTTTTTACATGCTTTCGAACTGCTAGGATGGCAGAAGCTGGAACAAGGAATGGGAGCTCACTCCATTACGTGGTGCTAGGGATTCGAACCGCCAAACTGCCAACCTTTCTGATCGACAAGCTCAGCATCTTAGCCACTGAGCCACTGCGTCCCCTTTCCAATGCATTACATTGTCGCGTATCAGTAGTCTTTGAATATGTGTCCTAGCAAAGTCTGGCATTTTTATCTGCTTTTTTTTCAACTTGGATTGGGGAAAATAATGTTGGATGGTAAGAAGATCAATAGTGTTGCAGTTCAAAGTTAGCTGAAGTTGGATGAAAGTTCCACAACTTTTAATAAGTATCATGTTTTATTTCTTGCCCAATTCTAATCCCCAGTGAAATATTATATGTCATTGTTTTGGGGGGAGGTCGATGTGACTCAAATTTGATGGAGATCATCAAGTGTCACCAAGTTTAAGAACCTCTGACTTTAGGGGACACAAAACTGGAGGGAGGGAGAAGCACTTTGCCACGCTTTGCAAGTTTCCTATTTCTCTGTGTATATGTATGTATGCATGCTTTGGTAAACAAACACCTCTGTAGCTCTCGAATGCCAGACCTTGAATCTTTCAGGCAGAAGTTTTCTGCATGAATGAAAACTGCTTTGGCAAAGGTGATAATGGGCAAAACCGCATGATGGAGGTTTTAATATATTTACAGAATTTCCTTGATCTTAATGCAATCAAACATCCCCTTCCACTTTCCCAGCTCTTTCACTTGGAGCGGTGCCCCTGATTGCTTCAAGTCCACAAAATTTGCTCTGGTTGTGCTGGTTGATAAAAGGTGATGGTCATTTTAGAAGCCAGCATATCCCAGATATGAACAAAATTAAATCAGGATTTCCATTTGTCTTGTTCCAGTAGACAAATGCCTTTCTCCCCTTAAAGTCATCTGGTAAACAATGAGAAGAACAATGGTGCTGAGTCCTTCTATAGATTGTTCCAACTGTCAGGAAATTTCTTCTTAATTCTAGGTTGCTTTTCTCCTTGATTTGTTTCCATCCATTGCTTTTTGTCCTGAACAATTGGTGGACTCCTTTCTGGCAGATATGGGAAGACTGCTACCACAGAGAACAAGCGGTCAATCTGTTCTCCAAAGCACTTTAAGGCAGAACAAGAAGCAAAGGATGAAAACTGATCAAGGAGGGAAGCAATTTAGAATTAAGGAGAAATTTCCTGACAATTAGAATAATTAACCAGTGGAACAACTTGTCTCCAGAGGTTGTGAATGCTCCAACACTGGAAGTTTTTAAGAAGAGATTGGATAACCATTTGTCTGAAGTGGTGTAGGTTTCCTGCCTAAGCAGGAGGTTGGAGTAGAAGACCTCCAAGGTCCTAGAGGAATTAACAAAACAAAAAATCAAATTTGTACCAGAAATCTTTCTGTAAGGCATGTTAGAACCAACATGAGATAAGAAACACCAACATCTAATATTGTATATTATAACTGCTACAAGAATCTCTGTAGCTCAAAATTGGAAATTGACTACGATACCCATAGACTTAGCAGTGATTAATATGATACATCAATGCGCAGAAATGATTAGACTAACTATGTTATTAAAAAAACAGGGAAGAAGAAGAATATTTTACAATATGGAATATATGATATAACTGGTTAAAAAAGAAGTGGAGTAAAAATGTTTAGTAAAAATGACCAATGAAATAGCAAAGAAGAACATGATATATGACAAATATGTGCATATATGTAAAGTAATGTAGATAGATAAGTATTGTATTTTAATAGTAATATAAGAAGTAAGGAATTAGTAAATTAGTTTTAGACACACTTATGGTGAATAAACTTCATTGTTACTAAAGAATATGTACACTGCTATGGCATTGCTGTAAAATGTGAGAACTTGTTTCTCTTTTTTAAATTTTTTGAAACTTTGAATAAATAAACATTTTTTTAAAAAAAGACCTCCAAGGTCCCTTCCAACTCTGTTATCCTATTCTATGGTATTGCTAAAAATACAAATCCTTCTAATTCCACACTATTCAATTAGAACTGAAGAACGTCTTAGATGAGAAATGAAACGCGTTCAAAGAGAAAAAATATATATGAAAATCAAGTCGCCTGTTGAAAAGCACTTTTTAGACATGACCTGGATGGCTGAGAATCTCCATGGATGCCTGTTTAGCAATAGAAATTCTGGTCCCAACTGTTTTCATAAGTTGAGAGCTATCTCTATGGTGTGGAGTTGGTGCTTGCAAACAGTTGCAACCAGTGTCAACAGTAGAGACCTTCAACTTTCTAGGTTTTCTATTACCTCCCACGACTAATGTTAGAATCATCATTAAAAAGGCAGAACCAAGAACATTCTTCCTGTGTCAACTCAGAAAGCTCAGATTGCCCAAGGGTCTGCTGATACAGTTCCACAAAGGAATAATTGAGCCTGTCGTTGGTACCTCTATAATTGTCTGGTTGGGCACAGCAACCAATCGGGACTGGTACAGAGTTCAAAGTATAGTTAAAATTGCAAAAAATCCAAACCAAAGCAATCTCAACCATCCACTCCACTCACTCTACTCCACTCCATATTTTCTATTGTATTCTGTTTTGTTCTACTCTGCTCCACTCCATTCCATTCCATATTTTCTATTCTGTTCTGTTCTGTTCTATTCTATTCTATTCTTCTACTCAATTCCATTCCATTCCATTCCAATCCAATCCATTCCATTCCATTTCATATTTTTTATTCCTATTCTATTCTATTCTATTCTATTCTATTCTATTCTATTCTATTCTATTCCATTCCATATTTTCTACTCTGTTTCTATTCTATTCTATTCTATTCTATTCTATTCTATTCTATTCCATTCCATTCCATTCCATTCCATTCCATTCCATATTTCCTATTCCTATTCCTATTCCTATTCCTGTTCTATTCTATTCTATTCTATTCCATTCCATATTTTCTATTCCTATTCCTATTCCTATTCCTATTCCTATTCCAATTCCTATTCCTATTCCTATTCCTATTCCTATTCCTATTCCTATTTCTATTCCTATTCCTATTCCAATTCCTATTCCTGTCCTGTCCTGTTCTATTCTATTCTATTCCATTCCATATTTTCTACTCTGTTCCTATTTCTATTCTATTCTATTCTATTCTATTCTATTCTATTCTATTCTATTCTATTCCATTCCATTCCATACCATATTTTCTATTCTATTCTATTCCATTCCATTCCATTCCATATTTTCTATTCTATTCCTATTCCTATTCCTATTCCTATTCCTATTCCTATTCCTATTCCTATTCCTATTCCTGTTCTATTCTATTCTATTCTATTCTATTCTATTCTATTCTATTCTATTCTATTCTATTCTATTCTACTCCATTCTATTCTATTCCATTCCATTCCATTCCATATTTTCTATTCTATTTCTATTCCTATTCCTATTCCTATTCTATTCTATTCTATTCTATTCTATTCTATTCTATTCTATTCTATTCTATTCTATTCTATTCTATTCCAGTCCATTCCAGTCCATTCTATTCCATTCCATATTTTCTATCCTATTCCTATTCCTATTCCTATTCCTATTCCTATTCCTATTCTATTCTATTCTATTCTATTCTATTCTATTCTATTCTATTCTATTCTATTCCCCATTCACGAGCATTCTAAAACTGAAGAGTGCAGCCCTCTCATTTCTTTTGTTAATAGGAAGCCCAATATTCACTTCTCCTGCCTCGGGGAAGAATAAACCATGTCCCTGTTCCCTGGAATTCAAATTGAATTCTACTTCTGAATTTCCTCAGGAGCCAAATTGCACCTGCAGGACTCCTTGCTAGGTGAACATCCGATGCCCTCCAATCTAACTATTTAAATGAATGTGTGTTTTCTTAATGTGTTTCTAAAGGAGAGAATTGAGGGTGGGGGAAGGAAGGTGAACGCTTCCAGATGTAGCCATCGGTGAAACATTTCTGCCTGTTAGTTCCACTAGGTCATTACCGCATTAATTTGCTGCTTAATTAAATGCCTGCGCAATAGACCATTTATTTGTTATCTAATATTAGCCTTACTTCTTATCAATTAAAGGCTTGCCAATGACTCGGCTTCATCTGATGCATTTTTTTTCTTTTTTCCCCTTCTTCTTGCAACCCGCTTTCCTTCCAATCCACAAAGCAGGGATTTAGTGTTGAAAAGCGTTCACCAGGTGCTTTGTGCTAAAACACAAAGGCCACACTCAAGCGAAGCCTGGCATGGAAGAGTATTTGCAAACTAATGGGCCAGAAAGCTGAGCGGCTGCTTCTAAAGTTACATTTGCAGTGGACTCAAGTCCTGGTCAATAGAAGTTTTTGCTACTTCCCTGTTAAAAATAGTCATCTTTGAAGGTACTGCATGGCTTTATTTTATGGAAATTAGCACCCACCCCTCTTAGAAGAATGAAATATTTTAGGAATTATTAAAAAGGCAGAATATTATATTTCCCTAAAGGAGAAATATGATTCTAAAGACAGAAACACAGAGCTTCAGCTCCCTGCTCCCAGAAAATATTTTGGTGCACATTGAGAAGGACTGGGCCAGCTTATCTATAAAACAAAAGACCTCCACCTCCAGGATGGTGGGATTATCCTTCAGGGCAAAGCCATTCAGCCACAATAGGAATTGCACAACAAAGCCCCTTCACTGCATCATCCCATGCTTCAATCAAGATTGACTCAGATAACCTACAAAATCAGCTATGACCCCTGCATAGACCCATGGGAGTCTGACAGCAACCAATAGAATACATGCCCTTGCCACAGGAACAGGAAGCTCAAGGACAAGGCCCAAGAGAGGGGGCCTTAAGTAACCCTCACATTCCACTCCATGTGTTTAGCTGCACCTGGACCACATGCTTGATGATTCTGCTTAATAAACCATCAATAAACCATCTTTCCAATCAGCCCCCATGTTTCCAGTGCCTTTCTCCCCACTTAAACTGAACAAGACAGATATTTCTGGCAACACACAAAACTGTCGGGGTTTTTATGTCCAAGGCTTGAAACACAACAACAACAACAGAATAACAGAATAACAAAGCTGGAAGGGACCTTGGTGGTCTTCTAGTCCAGGGGTCTTCAAAATTGACAACTTTAAGACTTGTGGACTTCAACTCCCAGAATTCCTCCTCCAGGCATATTAGCTCAGGAATTCTGGGAACTGAAGTCTGCAAGTCTTAAACTTGCCAAGTTTGAAGACCCTTGTTCTAGTCCAACCCCCTGGTCAGACAGGAAACCCAATGCTATTTCACCTATAGAAAGTTAGCACCCACCTCTCTCCTAGAAGAATTTTGAGAAATATTAGAAAAGGCAGACTATTATATTTCCCTGGATGAGAAATGGAGAAACATGCTCTTAGAAAGCAGCCCCCACCTTTCTTTATAATCCTCAGCAGATGTCAGCACTTAAGAGATAAAGAGATAGCTAGCTCTATTCATAAGCAAATTCCCTGTAGCAAGGTCTGTACAAAGGTAGGATTAGCCCTCAGCCACAATAGGAATTGCCCAAAGCCCCTTCATTGCATCAGCCAAACTTCAACCAAACTTAGCTCAAATAAACTCCTAGGATTTGTTCCTGGTCCCATGGGAGTCTGACAACAGCCAATAGGATACATATTCTTGCACAGGAACAGGAAGCTCAAGTGCAAATCCCAAGAGAAAGTATAATAGGTATCAGTACTGCAAGCTACTCCTACTGCAATTTGGCAGATCGAATCCTACCAGGTTCAAGGTCGACTCAGCCTTCCATGCTTCCAAGGTGGGTAAAATGAGAACACAACTTGTTGGGGGCAATAGGCTGACTCTGTAAACCACTTTGAGAGGGCTGTGGAGCACTATAAAGCAGTATATAAGTCTAAGTGTTATTGCTATTGCTATAAATATCCTCCACTCTAAACCCCATGTGATCAGCTGCACCAGAACTACAAACATGTGGTTCTGTTGATCAATAAATGGACTCTCTTTCCAATCAGCCTCCAGCCTCCATTTTGTCTCCTGGCTGTGAACTGAACCGAATGGATTTTCCGTCCAACATACCCTATAATATTACACTACTATAATAGTATAAGGTTTCCCCCTTTGAGCAGGGGGTTGGACTAGAAGATCTCCAAGGTCCCTTCCCAAATCTGTTATTCAGTTATTCTGTTTCTCTTTTATAAGCATTTGGCCATCAAAAAGACCCCAATATATTTTCTGATAGTTGCAAGTAAAATAAAGCCGTACAGCTTTATTATATATTACCATTTCAGACAAATGGTTGTCCAATCTTTTCTTAAAAACTTCCTGTGATGGAGCATTCACAACTTCTGGAGCCAAGTCGTTCCATTGATTCATTGTTCTGACTGTCAGGAAATTTCTCATTAGTTCTAGGTTAAAATATAGAAGGAAGATTAGAATTTCATGATACAAAAACTGAAACATTAGGATGAGTCCCATTTGTTTATTAGTTCTTTTTTTAAAAAAACATTGAACTAGTGAGACCAGTGCTTAGCTTGGTACAGGTAAGTCTTGGCCAAAATTGAGCCTGCTGAGAGCCAGTTTGGTCTTAGTGGTTAAGGCACCAGGCTAGAAGGCAGGAGACTGGGAGTTCAAGTCCTGCCTTAACCAAGAAAGGCAGCTGGGTGACCACGGGACAATCACCAAGAGACAGTGAGTTCTAGTCCCACCTTAGGCAGGAAAGCCAGCTGGGTGACTTTGGTCCAATCACCAGGAGACAGTGAATTGTAGTCCCACCTTAGGTGTGAAAGCCAGCTGAGTCCCTGTCTTTCATCCCATGTGTAGGTCAAACTGAACACTCAAATAACTGGGGGTCAAACTATTTTCCAAAGCACCAAAAGGCAGAACAAGAACAATGGATGGAAACTAACCAAGGAGAGAAGCAACCTGGAATTGTGAGGATAATTAACCAGTGGAATGGAAGTTGCCTTCAGACGTTGTGGATGTTTCATCACTGGAAGCTCTTAAGAAGAAGGACTGAGCAATAATTTATCAGAAATGGTATAAGGTCTCCTGTTCAAGCAGAGTGTTGGACTAGATGACCTTTAAGGTTTCTTCAAACTCTACTGTTCTATAATCTATATTCTTTGTGTAAGCTAGGCAGACTCAGGAAATTCAAATATGAATTATAGATTGCTTTGTTGATGTATGTTGTAACTTAAGCCATTAAATCTAAAACTACTTTAAAATGGCCCTTTTTCCAGAATCTAGTATCTGGACAGAAAAATTTAGACAGCTGATCTGATTCAATGGATTGTTGATATCACTGAAGGGAACTGAGTTCTGTACAGAAGAAAATGAGCAAGGAAGCCTGTTATATTCCGAGCATGGGCGCAAGGAATGGAGATGAGGCAGTGAACAGTGAACTTCAACTCTTTATTAAGGATACTGAACAGAGCAATTACCTAGAGCAGCAGCAGCTCTTTTATAGAGATGGCTGCTGTCCTATTATCCAATGAAAAGCATTGTAACTTTTAAACTTTTAACCAATGAGAGATGACCCGTTAGCAGCCAATCAGATTACCCAGAAGGGACTAATCCTAAACTGCTATTATGGGCCAATCAGAAGTGCAGGATTAGAAACCTGCTTTTCTAGTAAGGTTGTTAAAATTTATTAATCGCCTTTATTTAGTTCATAACACCCCTCTCCCCTAGGTTCCGTTTGAGGGGTGCGGTGACGTAATCCCGTAGATACGCAGGTTGTTTCACCCGCCTGTTAGATTTGCGCTGTCCCACCGGTTCCTGTCTGCAGTCCGGTTCCGGTGGAACGTTTTTTTAGTTTTCTGGTACAGGCGGTTCCATATCCCCACAGGACGACTTGGCTCTGCTAATTCCATTTCTGCCATTGTTATCCTCCGGGCTCTGCGGGCTCGCCTCCGTTGAGGTATTTCTCTGTGGCGAAACAACCCCTCTTCCTGATTCTTCTTCAGGCGACTTGCTAGGCTGCTGGTTTCCTCTGATTGCACCATCTGCCATCTCGAACTCGGTTCCCTTGACATCCCCTCCCCCCCAGTTTGAGAGTCAAGGGAGTCGCAGGAACTGGGTTGCAATCTAGAGCGAAGCTGATCTATATGGTGCTTCCATATTTTTCCATCGGTCGTTTGCACGCGGTATAATTTGGGGCCAGTGAGTTGGGTTACAGTTGCTTGGACCCACAACGGTTTGCTGGAAAAGTTTTTAGCAAACACCAAGTCGCCTACCTTGAACTCGCGGCACTTTCCGCTAGATCCGAAAGGTTTTTCTGGCAAGTAGGACGGGTGTAGACGGTCAAGGTGGGAGTGAAGCTTGCGTCCCATCAACAGTTCAGCTGGAGTTTTGTTGGTGATGCTTTGCAGGGTGATGTGTTGGAGTAAGAGTATTCTGTTCAGCTTGTCGTCAATGTCCCCATGGTCCATCTTGTGGAGAGTTTTTTTAACAAATTGGACCATGCGCTCAGCCCTTCCATTGGCCACAGGGGGCGCCGGCGAGGTTAGAGCATGGCGGATGCCCCGGTCCGCTAAGTATTGTTCAAATGCCAGGGCCGTGAACTGGGGTCCATTATCAGAAACTAAAACGTCTGGTCACCCATTCATTGCGAATAGTTTATTTAATTTGTGAATGACTGAATCAGTTGTAGTAATCTTCATCTTGTGGATTTCGAGCCAGTTGGAATAGGCATCCACTGTTAGGAGAAACGTATGTCCTTTGGTAGGTCCCGCAAAATCAATGTGGATGTGGGACCATGGCCCGCGGGGGGTTTCTCACTCAGTTGGAATCGCTCTTGGTGGGGCACTGCTGACTTCTTGGCATTTTTGGCAAGACTTTACCCAGGCTTCGATCTGCTTATCAATGCCCGGCCACCACGCACAGCTTCATGTGAGCGCCTTCATTCACACGATGCCGGGATGACCATCATACAATACTTTTAAAACTGCCCATTGTAGCTGGAAAACCCTTGTTGGAGGTATGGATTTCTGATTATTTAAAATTGACATTGCAAGTGGGAAGGGAGAGGAAAAAAAAAAATTGGAGCAGAAGCTGAAAAAGGAGGAGATTGCCTAGAATCCCAAAGAAAGATATATGGTAATTGGACCTCTTTGTTTAAACATTAACCCCAGAAAGAGAAAGAGAAGAAGGAAGAAAAATATTAACTTTTGGAACTTTTTTTGAATTGTTTTTGATTAAAAATACTTGTGGTTGTTTTGGGAAAAGTTTCTCTTTTCATAATGGCATCGTTTGTGGATGAACTAAAGACTGAATATCAAAAATATAAAAAGGAACATACTTTGGGTGCTTTGTTTCAATTCTTAGAAATGGCGTTATGTACTTATGAAAAGTTGATTACGCACCAGAAGGACTGGGACAAGGAAGAAGAGGAAGAAGAAGCCATCTTTGATGAACAATGGGTCCCTTCCGGAGAGGAGGAGAAAAAGGATAAGAAAAAGGGGATTTTAAGAATTATAAAAACAACCAAAAAAGAGAAAAATCAGCGAAAAGGTGGAGGCAAGGTTAGAAAGCAAAGGAAAAGGAGTAAGAAAAGGGAGGAGGAAAAACAAAGGGGTAAAAAGGGCAAGGAGAAGAATAAGCAAGAGAGAAAGGGGGGGAGGAGAAGCCTTAGTGGGGGGAAGCAAGATCTAAAGAAAAAAAGTTTATTTAGAGACAATGGGTGAATTTAATTTAGGATAAAAGAGGGATTCTGGAGGGTACATAAGTTTGTGTTTTTATATGTGTATTTAGAGTATAAAATTCATTATGTAATTTTAGAATCTTTTAAACAGAATCCCAAGAAAAATTGTTATACGAAGTACTTTTAAGTTAGGGTAATAGGCGTTACTCCAATTGGTGTATAGGAGAAGTATAGTAAAAGAAAAAAGATGAATGGATAGTTGGAAATAGAACAGACAAAGAATGTTATTGAAAATGGTAATAAGATATGGAAGGATATATAAAGGTTTTGTTATGGTTTTTTTTTTGGATTTTGTACATTGATAAAAGGCAATAAAATTTTAATTAATAAGAAATAATTTGGATGAAAAGGAGAAGTAGGGATAAGATATGAAGTTATGCTCTATTGGTTTTTTATTATTATTTTTTCCTAGAAAAGAATTTATAAGCTGTTATGCCTTGCATCGTTTTTATAAAATTGATAAAAATGGTTTATATATATATATATATATAAAAGAAAATGATAATAAGATATGGAAGGATATATGGGATGAATATGATGTTTGAATTTGTGTCTGTGTGAAGAGTTTTAACCCGGGATCAGACAACCTTCAGAAAAGATCTTTTAGTTTTGTTTATGTTTTGTGTTTTGTATGTTTGTGTATTGTGTCTTCTGTAAAATTAATAAAATTTGTTTAAAAAAAAAACAAAACTGCCCGTTGTAGCCTCTCTGGGAAAACGACTCTGTCTCCCCATAGGATGCAGCCTTTCTGCGAAAAAAGTTCTGTTTGCCGGTTCCTGAAAGGGGCGAAGTCGTCGGGGGTTTGGTCGACTGGCCATCCTCATTCGACCCAGCTGAGAACTCGTGCCAGGACAGGATCTCATTTTGTTTCAATGGCGATTTCTCTTGCTGTTAGCGGCAGTGAATGTAGTGTTTCAATCTGGAGTGTCGTGAGGGTTGGAGCTGGGTCGTCGATGGTTTCCGGAAGTGGGAAATGGCTCAATGCATCTGCATGGGCAGCTAAGGACTCCGACCAGCGAGTCATTCTTGGTGACAATATATAGGGGGTTGGCTTGTCTTCCGCTATAATCCCAAGCAAAGGCTAGTAGTCTGTAATTATAGTAAAGGCTCGCCCATACACATAATCATGAAACCATTTTACAGCCGAAACAACAGCAAGAGCATCTTTGTCAATTTGGCTATAGTTGCGTTCAGCCCTTGATAATGTCCTTGAAAAATATGCAATAGGGGCTTCACTACCGTTTGGTAGCACATGACTTAAAATGACTCTTACTCCAAACGGCGACGCATCACATGTAATGGTTAAAGGCAAAGTCTTGTTATACTGCATTGATACAGCATCGGAGGTTAATAAGTTTTCCACTTGTCAGAATGCGTGTTCCTCTCGGTGCCCCCAGACCCAAGTAGCTCTTTTGTTGAGAAGTCTATGTAGGGGCTCAGCTACGGTCACCTTCTGGGGCAAGAAGATGTTGTAAAAGTTAATGAGCCCCATGTATGGCTCAGAGGGGTTTGAGGTGGGTAGTGATGCAGCTGCAGTGCAGCTTCTGGTCCGTGGTCGTGTTTCATCTTCTGTGTGGGTGTGAGTCTGCTTTCTACGTGGAAGTGTGGTGGTGGCATCTTGTGTGGCTATCAGGGGTGTGGGTCTGACCCCCACCATGAAGATGCAGCACGACCACCAAACAGCAAGATCACAGCTCACCAGGTCAAACCTTCCAGCAACTAAGACTAACCTGAGCACAATCAAGCCCCCACCTGAACAAAACACGCCTCCAGCCAATCGGAACACAGCCAACCCTCCAACCAATCAGAACACAGCCAAACCCCCAACCAATGAGAACAACCCCCATCCAATCAGAACACAGCCAAGCCCCCAGCCAATCAAGTCACACCCCCAGGAGCAGTTAAAAGGAAGAAGCAGCTGCAAGCTCACATCACTCTGAGAAGCACAGAGCTGAAGACCAAGCCTGAAGATGATGAATGAGACTTCATCGAAACGTTGCCTAGATACTTCCAATCTTACGCGGGAGAAAACCCGAATAACCAAAGATCCACATACAAATACCCGCGAGAACCTCAGAATATATATATATATATATATATATATATATATATATATATATATATATATATATATATATATATATATATATGTGCACACTGCACTTTATTTAGTTGTCCAAGGCTCTTATTATGACTCTCTTCTCCACCAGCTTCAAAGCCAAGCCTCAAGTGTTGAAATCTTGATAAGAGTCCAGGAGAACACCTGTAATAATATTTTGCTATGCTCTCCCTCTATCTTATCACATTAAAATGTCCTTGAGAAGGAGTCTTCTTACAGTTCTCTCCAATTCAAATAGAATATTTTCAAGCCTCTAGTTGGCAGTGTTACAAAGTTTCATAATACTCTTCCCCCCAGCCAGAAAAAAAGGATAATTTATACAAAAAAAAAAAGAAATAGCCAAAGGGAGCCTCTATTCTAAAAGAAAATTAAATAATCAAAAGGAGCATAAAAATATATGTAAGAGAAAATTCAATCCGGTTACCTACAAAATCACACTGAAGTCCCCCAAAAAATGTAAGAAAAAGAAAAAAATATCCTGTGGTGGTATCCCATGGAAAGAATGAGACACAGGCTGGTGTATTCGGAATGGGAGTCCAGAGCAAATTCTAGTGCTCTCTTTTATTGTGAATTTCATACATAGTAAGCATTCACATTGTAAATTAAAATAATTACACAGAATTGTTTACAGTCATCTGAGCTGCTTAAATGTTCCTGGTGTTTGTTTTTAATTTCCTTGCTTATCTCAGTGACCCTTAGGCAGACATGTATGTATAAGGTCTTAGACTAATCATTACCCAATACTGAAGTCAAAGTTTATTCCCACAAAATCCAAGCCTCAATTTGACATCACTTTAAAAAACGCCGCTCATGCAGTTTTTGTCAAAAAAAAAAAATATCACAGGTTTCTTCTGTATTCAGGGTGCCCTTTCAAATCTCAGAGAATTCACAACAAAAAAAGAAGTTTCTCACCCAGCTGACACACTTTCACTTCCAGCCACTTTCTTTCCGGAGCTGTCCCGACTTCAGCAGCTATGGAGGCTGCTCCTCTGCTGCCAGCAAAAGGGCTTCTCCCAGATCAAACCAGAGATTTTGCGATATCTCTGGGATCCTGGGACTTGCCCTTCATGATCACCGTCTCTACAGGACAGTTTAGGTCCATTGGGACCAACCAGGGGCGAAAATATCAGCTGCGATCTCAGAGCCCCAAGATTGCAGCTGTATCGCCGAAACGAAGCTCCGCCTTTTCCTGGTCTTGGGGCGTTTTTGATCGCTTTTAGTTTGCTATCAGTGGGGTGAATTCCTTGCCTGTCGAGAAGGTACCCAAGGAACTCCACTCTCTCCATATACAGTTGACATTTTTTTTTTTGACCTTTAGGCCGGAGTTTTTAAATTTTTGGAGAACCATTCTGAGGCGTCTCTCTAATACTTCTCTATCAGTGGCCGCAATTAAATTGTCATTAAAATATGATACGACCCCTTTGATGCCTTGTAAAAGTCTCTCCATCAGACTTTGGAAAATCCCTGGGGCTACGCTCACTCTGAATTGGAAGCGATTGCACTTAAAAGCGCCTCGATGCGTAACGATAGTTTGTGCTTCCGCGGTTTCTGCATCTATGGGTAGCTGTTGGTACACCTGCACTAAATCCAATTTAGCAAAGATTTTCTCACCACCCAGGGAATGGAGAAGGTGTTGAACCACCGGCACCGGGTAAGTGTTCTGTTGAAGGGCGTGATTCAGGGTGGCCCGGTAGTCCCCACAAATTCTTAACGATCCATCCGGTTTGATGGGGTTTGGGGTTTCCCAACGGGCGTGGTCAGTTGGTTCTAAAACACTCTGGGCTATTAATTTATCGAGCTGCTCGTTGATCTTTGGTTTTAAGGCAAAAGGCACCCGACGAGGCTTAAGGCGGATGGGAGCTACTTCAGGGTTAAGGTTAAATGATATCAGGGTCCCCTTGTACTCGCCTAGCTTGTTTGAAAAGACGTCCTGGAATTCCTGGACAAGGGCCTCCTCCCAGTCATTGCTTCTGGTTTAGTGAATGCTGGCTACCTTGATCCCGAGTGGGGCGAACCATTGAAGGCCTAACAAACTAGGTCGGTCACGATTGACGATGGTCAGCGGTAGTGACGCAATACGATTTT
Source organism: Hydrophis major (assembly GCA_033807585.1). Taxonomy (NCBI): domain Eukaryota; kingdom Metazoa; phylum Chordata; class Lepidosauria; order Squamata; family Elapidae; genus Hydrophis; species Hydrophis major. Next base: position 373,574,941 of record CM066329.1, read on the forward strand.
TGAATGATACTTGTACTTGGCTGGAGCCGACGACTGGAATTCGGTTCCCCTGGTAATCTTTGAGTATGATTCTTTGGGCTCTGAGGTCTTGATGCCGGACGGCAGGGATTAGCTGTTTGAGGGTCTTCCAGGAAACTATCGAGAGGGACAACCCCGAGTCGACTTCCCTCACGCAAGGTTGGTTCTCGGTGGCGACCCTCACTCGGATTTTTTTTGCATCTAACGATGAAGCGTGGCCGATGGTAATGGTTTGGTGTGCCTCTTCCCATCTCGTTGAAGTGGCAAATGTTTTATTTCTGTAGGAGTGGTTGTTCCATTGGTGGTTCATGCGTTCCCAACTCACAGGAAGATTTCCTGTGGTCTGGTGGTAGTTACTTTCTCTCTGAATTGGACTGGATCCTTGCTTGCTTCTACAGACCTTTGCGATGTGGCCTCTTTTCCCACAGGAATGGCAGAATGCGTCAAGGAATTTGCAATCTGATCGCGGGTGGTTTGCCCCACAACCCGCGCATTGGCGCAGTAGTCTTTGGTTCCACGGGTTACGCTGGTCATGTTCGGACCAGAGACAGTTGACCTCCTCCTCTTCACTATCCGATTGGGATTCGAGGTCCTCGTGGTGGGTCGCTGTTGAGTGCCTCTCTAGGTGAGGTGAGGTATCGTTGGTGAGTTGATGGAGTGGTGCGTTGGTGCGGCGCATTCGGGCAGCCGACTTCCTGGTTGCTTCTTCTGCAGTAGCATCTGTGATGGCATCTGCAAGATTGATGTCCCCTTTTGCCATGATCTTGCTCTGCGCCGTGTGGTCATCTAATCCCAGAACTATTCGGTCTCGCAGGACTTCTTCAAGATTTGCAAACCCACAGAGGCCTCCCTGGTTCTGGAGGTCAGCGATGAAGTCTGCGATGCTCTCGCCTTTCCGCTGGTCCCGCTGGTAAAACTCGTGTCTTTGGACAAATGTTGGTACGGCAGGTGCATAGTGGGCCCATAGAAGGGGAGCGAGGGTGTCCCAATCCATTGATTTCACCTCAGCCAGTTTCGCTAGTGCTTTAGCCATCTTTAAGATGGCAGGCCCGCAATGGGTCAGAAACACCGCTCGCTTTTTCCCAGTTGTTGCATCTTTTAAATTGTTGGTCTCCAGGAACATCTGGAACTGGTCCATATACGAGTCCCAGTCTTCTTGTGCCGGGTCAAATGGAGCGGGTGGTATGGCGCCGCTGGACATGTTTCTGTTGTCGATGCGCCTTCAGCTACGTGCTCTGATTGGTGCTCTGTAAGTGTTCAGTCAGCTCTGATGTCTCCACATCCCATCGCCAGTGTTATATTCTGAGCATGGGCACAAGGAATGGAGACGAGGCAGTGAACAGTGAACTTCAACTCTTTATTAAGGATACTGAACAGAGCAATTACCTAGGACAGCAGCAGCTCTTTTATAGAGATGGCTGCTGTCCTATTATCCAATGAAAAGCATTGTAACTTTTAAACTTTTAACCAATGAGAGACGACCCGTTAGCAGCCAATCAGATTACCCAGAAGGGACCAATCCTAAACTGCTATTATGGGCCAATCAGAAGTGCAGGATTAGAAACCTGCTTTTCTAATAAGGTTGTTAAACTTTATTAATTGCCTTTATTTAGTTCATAACAAAGCCTAATTTTGTTTTCCCTTCCTTTCAGAAGTATTGATAAACAGCGAATCCTTAATTCTTTCCCAAAGGTTTCTGTTTATTCAGGCTGCCCTTGCTCCCAATTCCTAATCCAACTGAATTAAACTATAGTATTTTCCTGGTTTGCACAAAATATTGGCTGAGTGTATGCTACACAGGCTCTAAAGCTTTAGATGATATGGTTAAGAGCATCACGGGAACAGAGAGAGAGAGAGAAAATGAGAGAGAAAATGAAAAAGAATGAAAAAGAGAGAGAGAATGAGAGAGAGAAAGACAATGAAAGAGAGAATGAAAGGGAGAGAGAGAAAATGAAAAAGAATGAAGAGAGAGAAAGCAAATGAAAGAGAGAAAGAGAGAGAAAGAGGCGATGAGAGAATGAAAGGGGGAGAGAGAGATTGAGAGAGAATTGAAAAGAATGAAAGAAAGAGAAAGCAAATGAGAGAGAAAGAGAGAAAATGAGAGAGAGAGACAATGAGAAAGAGAATGAAAGGGAGAGAATGAAAAAGAGAGCAACAGTAAAAAAAAAAAAGAGAGAGAGAGAGATGGCCATTTTGGCAATCTTTAGGACGAATAATTTTGATTGCGTGAAATATACTGGAGCGAAATAAAATCAAAGCAATGTAGTTCTGCTTATTACTGTTCAGCTGAGGTTCACTTAAAAATGAAAAAACAAAAATATCGATTATTTTATCTCCTTTTCACTCTCTGACAGATAAAGAAAGAATCCAACCTGGCAGAAATTCAAATCCTAGTGTGGTTTCAATAAAGCAATTTATTGTACAATAAGATAATTTCTAAGATTTGTGGCATTTTTTTTTGACCATCAATAGTTAGCAGAATCATTGTGTATGAGAGTGAGTGTCTCTCTCTCTCTGTGTATGTGTACATCCTACAGTTATCATGTTCTAGATCGGTGGAATAACTGGACATATTGCTAAAGTTCAGAAGGATCAATATCTAAGGGACTGCCCCAAAGAAGAGGGGGGTCAACCTTACTTCTAGAAACAATCTAGAACTAAGAAGAAATTTTCTAACAGTGGGAACAATTAACCAGTGGAACAGCTTGCCTTCGGAAGTTGTAGGTTCTGCATCACTGGAGGCTTTCAAAAAGAGATTGGACAATCACTTATTTGGAGTAGTATAGGGTTGATGACAACGTGCAGGAATAGCCAACACTCCAAAAGATAGGCTCAAGATAGATCTCGACAGATTTGAACACTGGGTCCTATCTAACAAAATCAAATTCAATCTAGAGAAAAATAAAGTTTTGCACTTAGGCAAGCAAAATCAAATATACAGGTACAAATTAGATAAAACTTGACTTAATAGCAATAACACTGAGACGGATCTCAGTCCCAATGGACAATCCCTTAGATTTGAGTCAGCATTATGCAGTAGCCGCAAAAAAAGCCAACACAGTCCTAGTTGTATTAACAGAGAGATAACATCAATAGCATATCAAGTATTAATATCACTTGATAAAGCCTTAGTGAGATCAACTTAGAATACTGCATCCAATTTTGATCACCGCATTATGAAAAAGGTATTGATGACTCTGAAAAGAGTGCAGAGAAGATGATGATGATTAGGGGGCCAGGGGCTAAAACACATGAAGAACGATTGCAAGAATTGGGTATGTCTTGTCTGCTGAAAAGAAGGACTAGGAGCAGTGGTGGGATTTTACCGGTTTGGCCCAATCAGGCGAATCAGTGGTAAAAAATGCTACAGTTTGAATGAACCAGTGGTTAAAAAAAAACAGCTATCGGTTCAACCAAAGTTGTATTTCTTTTTTTTTCCTCCCGACGATCAGCTGTTCCAATGATCATTTGTGCAGGGATCCTACTCACTTCTACACACAGGGGACTTTCCTGAGGCCCAGGAGGCAAAAAAGGGTGCAAAAGGGGGTGCTTCCTGGGCCTCAGGGAAGCCCCTCGGAGCAGAAATGCAAAAGCCCCCCCCCGCAAGGATGCTTTCCTGAGGCCCAGTATCTCCCTCCCCAAAAAAGAGCATGTTGTGTGTGTGCACTGCACACACAGAAAAGAAGAAGTCACACCCACACAGTCACATAGCCACTCCCACCTAGCCATCCCCACAGAACCAGTAGTAAAAATATTTTCATCCCACCCCTTATTAGGAGTGACATGATAGCAGTCTTCCAATATCTCAGGGGCTGCCCCAAAGAAGAGGGAGTCAAGCTATTCTCCAAAGCCCCTGAAGGCAGATTAAAAAGCAATGGATGGAAATTAATCCAGGAGAGAAGCAACCTAGAACTAAGGATTCATTTCTAACAGTTGAGAACCATTCACCAGTGGAACAGCTTCCCTGCAGAAGTTGCTCCATCACTTTTAAGGATTTTAAGAATACCCGACAGCCACTGAAATGGTATAGAATCTCCTGCTTGTACAAGGGGATTGAGTTAGATGTCCAGAGTACCTCCCCACTCTGTTAATTCTGTTAACTTTAGCTGGATTGGAATTCAAGTCTCCATTGTCTATGGAGACTCTCAGTCATCCAGATCATGCTTGTCCCAAAGGTGCTTTTTTCGGTAGGCAACTGGACTTTATGTTTCTTTCTCTGAAGATGTTTCGCTTCTCATCCAAGAAGCTTCTTCAGCTCTGAGTTGAAGAAGCTTCTTGGATGAGAAGCGAAACGTATAAAGAATAGAATAACAAAGTTGGAAGAGACCTTTGAGCAGTGATGGGATTCAATTTTTTTTTATTACCAGTTCTGTGGGCGTGACTTGGTGGGTGTGGCTTGGTGGGCGTGGCAGTGGAAGGACACTGCAAAATCCCCATTCTCTCCCCACCTCACTAACCTGCTTTCCAGCTCCGTTCTCCTGTGCAGGGCAACCAAAGACTCAGCCAATCAACTGGGACTCAGGAGGCGGAGAATAGATGGGGGCGGGGCCAGTCAGAGGTATGTATTTGCCTGTTCTATGAACTACTCAAAATTTCCAAGACCCATTTCTTCAGAACTGGCCAGAACCTGCTGAATATCACCTCTGTCTTGGAGGTCTTCTAGTCTAACCTCAGGCAGGAAACCTGATACTATTACAGCCAAATGGTTATCCAATCTCCTCTTAAAAACTTCCAGTGTTGGAGCATTTACAACCAGAAAGTCCAGTTGCCGCTTGAAAAAGCACCTTTAGGACAGGTCTTGGTTGTGTTCCCATTATTTCTTAGTTCCCATTATTTCTTACGACCTCAAACTCCTCCTTTTTCTTTGTGTCACAAAATTGGGACTGAACTGCAAGCCAACATGGTGGGATTGCTTTCATTTACAAGTCCTGGATATTTCTTCCCAGCCCTATATTTGATGTCAATTAAAAGAAAGTTAGGTTGCTTAATCTTTTTTTTCCCCCTTCCGCAAAGCTGAAACGGTGTATACCTGAGTGAACTGACCAATTTATCTTATAAATTATGCATTGAACCCCACAACCAGCAAACTCTCTTTTTTTAAAAAAAAACAAAAAACTTTCAAGGTAAAAATTCAATTTCTTCTTACCTTTCTTCTTCTCCTCCTCCCTTCTTCAGTTCTTGGGATATTCATTTTAGATTCCATCCCCTTCTCTTTTTCTTTTTTAAATAAACGTCTTATTTATTCAGATTCTTCACAGAAGGAAGTAATGCCATGCATTGCTGATTTTATTACATTGGACAGCTTACAATATCTCTTCTGAAGCTAACATGTTAATTGATTTTTAAATTTTCTATAAATGTGAGTGCTTCTATCATCCCCTACATACTGAGGATGACGCAGGTTCATTTCTATTTCCTTGGCATGCTTTCTGAATTACTTGATATTAAAAAAAAAAAAAAAAAAAGTTATACTTTTGGAATGGGGGTGGGGTTCAAAGAAGCAAAAGGAAGAAACTTTCTGATTTTTTGGCATGCATAAATGTAAGGTCTCGGAGAAGAAGCCTGTTGGTGCTAGATTTAGGGATTTGAGGATCATTGTTGAGATGTTTTGCTGGTTTATCTGTGGAAAACAAAGAAAGTGTTGGGAATCACTCATTTGGCTTCTTTCCTTAACTTTATTTGCCTTTGTCAGAATCTGGGAGTGGATCTAAAACATATGATGAAAGTTCTGAGTTGAAAAATAGGACAATCAAGAGGAAAAGGTTCTAAGGAATGATTGAAAAGATAGGATGAGTGTAAGCCAGACAAGAGAAGATAGAACACACAGTGATAGGATTGGATGAGACTTTGAAGGTCTTCTAGTGCAATCCCTTGCTCATGCAGGAGACCCTAGACCGTTGTAGACAAATGGCTGTCCAGTCTCTAAATGAAACCAGAGACAAATTCCTTGTGTGTCTAATCACACTTGGCCAATAAAGAATTCATTCATTCATTCATTTATTGATGGAGCACCCACAACTTCTGGAGGCAAGCCATTCCATTGATTAAATGTCTATGGAGAGTCTCAGTCATCCAGGTCATGGTTGTCCCAACAGTGATTCTTCAGAGCTGAAGAAGCTTCTTGAGTGAGAAGCGAATGTCTTCAAAGAAAAACCAGAAAGTCCAGTTGCCTCTTGAAACAGCATTTTCTTGTTTTTCTTTGAAGACATTTTGCTTCTCATCCAAGAAGTTTCTTCAGCTCTGACTGGATGGTGTGGAATGGAATAGAAGTCTTCTCTTCACAGAGCAGGAGGAATAAGGCATCATCTATCTCCAGTGTACAACACAGCCCTTTCAAAGTTCCAAGAAGGCTCCACAATAACCCTGATTGGGCAAGCCACCAGAATATAGAATGAAAGCAAGCCCCACTCGCTACTAGCACTGATGATGTCTATGGAGATTCTCTGCTATTTAGGTCATGGTTGTCCCAAAGGTGCTTTTGCAAGAGGCAATTGGTCTTTCTTGTTTTTCTTTGAAGACATTTTGCTTCTCACCCAAGAAGCTTCTTCAGCTCTTCTGAAGAAGCTTTGTGGATGAGAAGGGAAATGTCTTCAAAGAAAAAAAAAGAAAGACTAGTTGCCTCTCAATTCCATTGATTAATTGTTCTCATTGTCAAGAAATATCTCCTTACTTCTAGTTGGATCTCCCTCTACAGACCCATCACATCCCGGACATAAACTGTTTCAACTTCTACCCTCAAAACGATGCTGTAGAGCACTGCACACCAGAACAACTATACACAAGGACAGTTTTTTCCCAAATGCCATCACTCTGCTAAACAAATAATTCCCTCAACACTGTTCAACTATTTACAAAGTGTGCACTACTATTACTATTAATCTTCTCATCACTCCTTATCACCCATTCCCTCTCACTTGTGACTCTATGGCTGTAACTTTGTCACTTGTATCCTTACTGTTAGGAATATAAGTCACCTAACAAGTATTGGGGTTAGAAATATATAAACCAGGATAAACATTTTAAAACTGTATCTTTAAGAAAATGCAAAACTGTAATTAGGTGTGGTTTCTCAAACAGCCATAAGATGGAGCCAGAAACCTGATTTGTCTTAGCCTTAGTCTCAGAAGAGAGTGTGAGTAAGTCTCTGTTTCCTTCTGTTGGAGAGTATTGCCATTTTTCTAATTGACTGATATTACTGGATTTAATGTAAGTCTGTTACTGAACAGTTTTGTGATACTGGACTTTGATATTTGGATTATCCCTGGATTGAAAAACTGACTGATTTACCTGTGAATGATTTTAGATTGCTTGTTTGGACTTTGCTTAATGTTTCTAGAAGTAAAAACCTACATTTACTGTACAGTGTATCTGTGTGCTATATGTGTATTATTCAAACACTTCTCTCAAATAAGTCTCCCTGTATGCGCTCATTCTCCTAACAGGGAATTACTTACAATTTATATTGACTATCTCCTAGTATAATTTGATTGCTTATTGAACCCTATGACTATCATTAAGTGTTGTCCCTTATGATTCTTAATGAATGTATCTTTTCTTTTATGTATACTAAGAGAATTTACACCAAGACAAATTCCTTGTGTGTCCAGTCACACTTGACCAATAAAGAATTCTAATTCTCTAATTTTTTGAACTTTCATCTATTATTTATGTCCTGCCCTGAGGTTCTTTGGAGAATAAGTCAACCCCACTCTTCTCTGTGAGAGCCCTTCAAGTACTAGAAGATTGCTAAATTTAAGGAGAAACCTGAGGGTAATCTTCAAAAATCTTTAGAGCTGAACCAAAAAGAATCAACTAATAGTTCGCAGTTTTCATCATTGGTGGAATATATGTGACATCAAGAAAACAGAATAACAAAGTTGGAAAGGACCTTTGAGGTCCTCTGGTCAATCTCCTTGCTCAAGCAGGAAATCCTGTACTATTTCAGACAAATGGATGTCCATTTTTTTTCTTAAAAATCTCCAATGTTCAAGCACCCACAATTCTGGAGGCCAGTTGCTCCACTTATTCATTGTTTGCACTGTCAGGAAGCTTCTGTTTAGTTCTAGTGCTTTGGAGAATAGGTTGACCCCCTCTTCCCTGTGGCAGCACCTTAAATATTGGAACATTTGAACAATGTGACCTGCTTGGCTGTGGAATAGCTTATTCCCTTTAATGAGGTTGAATAATGGATAGGGTAGACTAGATGCTGTCCAAAAATTCTTCCTACTCCACATCATCTAATGATGAAGCTCCAAATCCATGCATCTGGTGATCTTGGCTAAGGTCCATGCATGTCCATACTGTAATAAAAAATAATAGACAAATTGTGTCTTTCAGGACAAGGATTTTATTCCAAATAGATCTGGAGGATTAAATGACTGAATTTCTGTCCAAATGCTATGGCATATTAATAGTTCATGGTAATGCTGTTAGACACATGGAATATTAATTTAGGTATTCAACTGACATCCTTGGTCCTTGGTCAATTCCACTAACTGCTTTCAATAAAGGAGAATATTTGTAGCTCAGGGTTGAAAAGAGGCCCATGGTGCTCTCTGAGCTTGGTTGTTTTCTTGCAGACATTTCATAACCCAAATTAGGCAAGATAATCAGTACTAGAAGGGAGTGGGGTGTGCAGGGAAGAGGAGGAGGACGACAACAGCAACTATGGGTGTCCTTGGAGTTTTCTGACCTATGATGGTTTCCTTCCAGACATTTCATGTCTGCATGTAAACATGAAATAGAACTAAGAAGAAATTTCTCCAACCCCCTGCTAAGGCAGGAAACCCTATACCATTTTAGACAAATGGTTGCCAATCTCTTCTTTAAAATTTCCAGTATTGGATCATTCACAACTGCTGGACACAAGTTGTTCCACTCATTAATTGCTCTCACTGTCAGGAAATTTCTCCTTAGTTCTAGTTTGCTTCTCTTCTTGATTAGTTTCCATCCGTTGCTTCTTGTCCTGGCTTCAGGGGCTTTGGTGAATAAGTGGAGCCCCTTTTCTTTGTGGCAACCCCTGAGATATTGGAACATTGCTATCATGTCAGCCCTAGTCCTTCTTTTCATTAAACTAGACATACCCTATTCTTTATATGTTTTAGACTCCAGTCCCCTATTCATCTTGGTTGCTCTTCTCTTCACTCTTTCTAGAGTCTCAACGTATTGTGGTGACCAAAACTTGATGCAGTATTCCAAGTGTGGCCCTACCAAGACATTATAAAGTGGTATTAACACTTCATGTGATCTTGATTCTATCCCTCTGTTAAAGCAGACTAGAACTGTGTTGGCTTTTTTGGAAGCTGCAGTACATGGCTGGCTCATATTTAAGGGATTGTCCACTAGGACTCCAAAATCCCTCTCACAGTTACCGCAATTGTGCCAAGTACCACCTATACATTTTGCATTTTGGTTTTTTTCTTGCTTAAGTGTAGAACCTTACTTTTTTCACCATTGTTAGGTATCACCCAATGTTCAAGTCTGTCAAGATCCTTCTGTATCTTAAGCCTATTTTCTGGAGTGTTGGCTAATCCTGCCAGATTAGTGTCATCTGCAAATTTGATGAATTTATCCCATCTATCTCCTTGTCCAATGGTACCATTCAGATGTCCTTGACAAGATCAGTCCTAGTTAATACTTGGATGGAGAATTACAGGGGATCAAGCTTCATTAGGAAACTGGGAGAAAAATTAGTAAAATGGCAAAAATCATACTTTTTGTAGCACCTCAAGAAATCTTCATGGAGAACTCATGAAATTATCAGGAACTAGCAATAGCACTTAGCAAAAGCACTTAGACTTTATAGTGCTTTACAGCCTCTCTAAGCAGTTTTACAGAGTCAGCATATTGCTCCCAACAATCTGGGTCCTCATTTTACTGACCTTGGAAGGATGGAAGGCAGAGTCAACCTTGAGCTTGAGGGGCTTTAAACTGCCAAATTGCAGGCAGCCAATAGCAGAAGTGGCCTGAACTACAGCACTCTAACCACTGCATATTAAGGTTCTTAACTATTGGTACCCTTGGAGATACCTTTACCCTGAGATTTTTTTTTTTTCCTGGCAGTATATAAAGAGAAACCAACTCCCTATACAAACTATTTACTAAGAACTATACAAACAAAGAATCACCATCACTTCCAATAATCTCAAGGTGGCCTTCAGACATTCCATTGCAAAGATTGCATTCTAACTTGTAACATTACTCGCAAATGAAGGCAAATATACATTACTCCAATATTTTTTTTTTAATAAAAAAAAAAGAGATGAGCTCCAATGTCTAACTTTAGGTCAATTTGTATCATTTAAAATTCTAAACAGTGTGAGATCCATTCATCTGTTATTCTCTTTCATTGTGATGAGCCTGAAATATGAAGTCAGCATCAAAAATTTCCTGATGAATGATCCTTCCTGGTTGGTTGAACTGAAGGGATTTTTGTCCAAAGAAGCATGCCAAGTTCCAAGGATAAAAAAAATCACATCCATTTGATTAAGTTCAGAATCAATTATCTCATTGTCTCCTTGCTTCCCTCCCTTGGTCAATGATCAAATAATGAAAAGGATGACTTGTCCTGCCCACAGAATCCTTGGAAGAGGACCTATTCTCCAAAGAACCTGAAAGCTGGACAAGAAACAATGGTTGGAAACTAATCAAGGAGAGAACCAACCTAGAAATAAGAAGTTTCCTGACAGGGTGAACAATTAACGAGTGAAACAATTTGCCTTCAGAAGTTGTGGCTGTTGCATCACGGGAGGCTTTCAAAAAGAGATTGGTCAACCATTTGTCTGAAATGGTATAGAGTCTCCTGCTTGAGCAGTGGGAGAAGACCTCTGAGGTCCTCTCCAACTCTGTTATTCTGTTAGTCTATGCTGTTTAAGTGCTGCCATGGTGGCCATTTCAACCAGATGGATAACTTTTAAAGGCTTCTTCAATGCTTTCCTTCAAGAACACAGGAGAGAGAGTTGGGTGATTTGTTTTTAAAAGCCTTTGCAATTGAGTTGATTTGGTGCAGGCCATTCAAAGATTCCTCCTGGGAATCAGGGCTGTTCAGCTGTTGAGGGCCATTTCAGGAAACTTATATCTCTATTAGCGCTCTGTTCAGTAAGGCTCTGAGTCTACCTTGTATGAAAATGGAAGAGGGCAATTCTGGCGTTCAGACCCATTTAATTAAAACTCTATTTTATCCCTGCACATTGCACTGGTCTGAAGTGTTTTGGCAGCCCTCGTTAAGTCAAAAGATAGCCTTTTTCCTTTCCCTTATTTCATGGGTTGGCTTTGACCATTTATTTTTTGTTTGACCTTGGAAATTGCTGAAAGCAGAGTTTTTCACTGCCCATAAATATTGTTTGTCCCTCCCACACAAACAGAGAAGCTTTCACTGGCTGCAGGTTCTTCAGAAATTAAAAAAAGGGGGGGATTTGGGAGCATTTTGTAATGTCTTAACTAAGCTACAGATAGACTATTTGACAGAATCTGGACAAATGTGGTTGGAAACTGATCAAGGAAAGAAGGAAGCTGGAATTAAGGAGAAACTTTCTAACAGTGATGACAGTTAACCAAGTGGAGGCTTTTAAGAATAGGCTGGACAGTTACTTTTCTGAAATGGTACAGGCAGGAGTGGGATTCTACCAGTTTGGCCCGGGTTTGGGCAAACCAGTAGTTACACCTGTTAGGGATAACATTGTTTACCCTAACTGGTTTAGGTAAAATAATAAATATGTTATCATGGTTTATAAGTTAAAGTGTCTGCAACTTTAACTGTAGGAATGTAATTAAAGGAGTGGTTGTAATAGCACCATAAAAGAAGCAAGGCACGGCAGCTTGCTCTCTCTGGCTTGATGATCCCTAATTACTGGATGAAGACTTCGTTTTTCCCTACTGGAATGGGAGAGAGAAAGGACTGATTTATTGTAAGTGAACTGACATTGGATATTCTACACGGACTTTCCTAATTGAATATCCTTGAATGGACTGACTAAAACGATACATGACTAATGGACTGTTATTTTGACTATGCTATAATCTCTAAATGGAATAAACTATATTTTTATAGCACAAGCGTATCTGTTATTTTTACTGTATGTTAACAAACATACAAACTTATCTCACTCATTTATCTGTAAGCCTATCTGACTAACGCTGCACATTCTGTTTAGCTTGTCTCCTTAACCCTGGTTGGGGAACACAGGCTTAACAACACCAATGGTTTGGTCCCACCCACCCATCCCAGCCCTTTTCTGTCCTTTATTTCCAGGGTTTTCAGTGCTGATTCAAATGATGCAGCAGATTGCTGATCCTCAGTTGATTTACTCACCAAGGTTGCCATTTACTCACTGATAGTACATTTTCAACTGCATTAGTGAAGCCACACATGGAATACTGCATCCATTTCTGGTCACCACAAAAGATGCTGAGATCCTAGAAAGAGTGCAGAGAAGAGCAACAAAGATGACCAGGGGCCTGGAACCTAAATCATATGATGAACAGCGGAAGGAGCAAAGTATGCCTAGTAATTGAAGAGAAGGATTGGGGGGGATGTGACAATTATCTTCCAGTACTTAAGATGCTGTCATAGAAAATAGGAATTGACATATTCTTCAAAAAAACAGAGGGTAGGACAAAAAGTAATGGGTGGAAGTAGCTACTTAAATGGAGCAACAGTTTGGTAATCCTCTTGGACCTACAACACTTAATGAAGGAGGATCTATACACCAACCCATCTGGTGTACTTCCTGGATCAGGAGGCCTCACTCATGATCGAACATGTGTCACCTCAAGGTTGAAAGAAGGATGGAAAATGTCAAGGTCAGAACTTTAGATTCAGAGACTCATAACCCACAGCCTCTCAGTCTTCTTCATTATGTGAAGAAAGAAAAGAAGAGAGAGTCAAGCTCTTCTCCAAAGCACCTGCAGGAAGGACAAGAAGAAATGGATGGAAACTAATCAAGGAGAGAAGCAACTTAGAACTAAGAAGAAATTTCCTGACAGTTGGAACAATTAATCAGTGGAACAGCTTGCCTCCAGAAGTTGTGAATGCTCCAATACTGGAAGTTTTTAAGAAGAGATTGGATAGCCATTTCTTCAAAGTGGTGTAGGGTTTCCCAGCTAAGCAGAGGGTTGAACTAAAAGACCTCCAAGGTCCCTTCCAATTCTTCTCTTCTCTTCTCTTCTCTTCTCTTCTCTTCTCTTCTCTTCTCTTCTCTTCTCTTCTCTTCTCTTCTCTTCTCTTCTCTTCTCTTCTCCTCCCCTCCCTTCCATACCATTCCATTCCATTCCATTCTATTTCATTTCATTCCATATGTTCTATTCTATTATTTTTCTTTTTAATTCTGGTTTTGTTAACATAGTTGAATACAAACTTACTTACAGGAATGATACTCTTAGATTGAAAGACACCCATCTTCTTCCTCTGTTTTGTACACAAATACATCCTGCACACACACTTTTTGCAGCTTAGATTCTCCATCAGATAATTCTGAAGTAAAAGCAGAAGGAGAACTTTGTAATTGAAAAGAAGGGTGCTTCTTTTCCAGGACAATTTTGATGTAGCAAGGCTATGCAGAAAGCTGCATTAGGCCCTAGTTGTGGGCATTCTATATGCCACAGAAGTGCTAAAAAATTTAAGCCCTGTTATAAATGCAGAGACAGAATAAGTCAATCAGTTTTCGGTAGGCAGAGAGAAAGCCATGATCAATTTCATCTCTCTTTTTCAAGATCAATTCCCTGGGAGAGTTGATTGAAAAAGGACTGAGAAAGGGGTGGGATCAAGTTCTTCAAAGAGGAGGAGGAGGAGAAAAAGAGAAAAGGCTTCTGAATATTCTGCTCTTTCAAGATATAATTTAATTAATGCTTTGATATTCCAATTCTGTTTCACCTAAACACATATCCATATTTCTTTCTAAAAAACAGAAATAAAATTAAAAATCACCCTGACAAATTGAAGAAACAGACCTAAAGTAACAATGGAAATTGAAAGAGGCATGGGTGAAGTTAATTTATCTGCCTACTTGCCTACCTAACTACCTACCTACCTACCCACCCACCCACCTACATCTATCTATCTATCTATCTATCTATCTATCTATCTATCTATCTATCTATCTATCTATCTATCTATCTATCATCTATTTCATCTCTTTCTATCATTTATCTACCTGTCATCTAATTATCCTTCATCTTCTCTCCCTCCCTCCCTCTCTCTTTCCCTTTCTCTCTCTCCTTCTCTTTCTCTCCCTCTCTCTCTCCCTTTATCTCTCTCTCTCTCATATGCATTGTGGGTTTCTTTTTTCTTTTTATTCAAGCCCAGACTTGGCTGTGAAATCCAAGCTTTTTCCTCCTCCTTTTTGGCATCTTCTTCCATCCCACCAAGGATCTCCAGCCTACAATCTTGTCAGCAGGTATTTCTCTGTTGTTTCCTTTTCTTCGGGTTCTGCAAGAATGGAAATCGGTTGACTGAGGGAAAGGCAATTAATATTTCACAAGGCTTCCTTGTCAAATAAAGGTTAAATCAGGGGGAAAAAATAACAATATAAATAAATGATGATTGCTCGTCTTGTTTAGGCAAAGCTAACCCCATGTAAATTTCAAGGCAGCATTGTAACATTTTCAAGTTGCGTTGGACACTCCAGTGGGTCTTTTCCTTGGCTTCCTATATTTGTTTGTTCAGAGAGAAAAATGAAAATAAATAAATAAATCTGGATTCATGCCAGGCAAGAAATGGGCTTCATAAAGAAAAGGCAGATTCACAACCTGATTAAAAAAAAAATGACATTCTAGTGAAAAGGTACAGCTTAAGAAATTCTCCTGGGAAATAGCTGCAGGAATCTGCAATAGAGATTTGAATATCAGGTAAAAATAAAGATTAAATATTGATAGATTGATTAAAAAAGGCTCTGTTACCAGCTAATCAATAGCTAAAAGTTGCATTAACAGAGGGATACAATCAAGATCAAGGGAGGTACCAATATCAATCTATAAAGCCTTAGTAAGACCACATTTAGCGTACTGCACCCAGTTTTGGTCACTATACTATAAAAAAAGATTTTGAGACTCTAGAAAGAGTGCAGAGAAGAGCAACCAGGATGATCAGGGGACTGGAGACTAAAACATACAATGAACGGTTTCAGAAACTGGGCATGGCTAGTCCAATGAAGAGAAGGACCAGGGGAGACAGGATAGCAATGTTCCAATATTTGAGAGGCTGCCATAGAGAGGAAGGGATCAAGCTATTTTCCAAAGCACACAAAGGCCAGACAAGGAATAATGGATGGAATCTGAACAAGGAGAGATTCAACCTGGAAAGAACCTTTTCTGACAGGGAGAACAATCAACCAGTGGACCAGAAGTTGCCTTCAGAAGTTGTGGGAGCTTCACCACTGGAAGCTTTCAAGAAGAGATTGAACTGTCATTTGTCAGAAATGGTGTAGGGCCTTCTGCTTGGGTGGGATTGGACTAGATGACCTACAAGGTCCCTTCCAACTCTGTTAAACTGTAATCTGTAGTAATCTGCAATAACTAAAAAGAATTCTAGTTGTTTACTAGAGTGGCCCCCAACCTCTTTTGTGCCACGACCCGGTACCGGCATCACAAAATGATCTGCGGCCCGGTACCGGCATCAGCACACATGACAAGGCAAGGCGAGCCGAGCGACCCCAAAGCAAAAGCCCCCTTTTTCGGCTTCATTTGTTCAACTAGAACCCATCCAACAAAGTAGAAAACTTGTCCTTCCGCTAAATCCAAATTAAATTTGTTTTTGCTCAGTTTTTTTTTTTAACAGCGGCACCCCATCTGACCCACCCCACCTCATGGCACTTACCCTACCCACTTGCCTTGCAATGAAAAGATTCTCCCACAGAAGCAGCGCAAACAACTCCCTGATCTCCTCCTACATGGCCATTTGAATTTAATCTCGTGCCTGGAGGTCAAGTGAGCGACACGGCCCTGCCCAATTAGTGCAGCCGGGAGCTTGAAATTAGTCAATCAGGAAGCAACAAAATGTTACTCGTCTCACTCTTTCTGTCCAGGGCTCAGCAGCCTGTGTGGATCTTTTGAAAAATGCATGCCGGCTGTTACCATTCCCCCCCACACTACCCTCAGGGCTAACTGCCCAGATTGGCTATTTTTTGCATATAAAGTTTTGCACCTGCCTATATCCTGGTCCTACCTCTCTCTCTCTCTCTCGCTCTTTTTTTTTTTTTTTTTTTGTTCTGTATTTTTTTGTGAGTTCCTTTTTGGGGGAATGAATGCCTGCTGTAGCAGAACTTTATGCAGTTCATTTTTCGTATTTTCATTTTGGGAGAAATGATTTCTCTCAAAAGACCAAGGTCCTTTCGAAAGGATTCAACTTTGCTGTCGCTCCCAAACACATCCCCACAGAAACCATCATATGCGGAGTTGAAACCAGCCTGACCAAAACCAACCCTGATGATGCTAATAGAATCAGACTTGAAATCACCAATATCCTCTGCACTAGCAAACCACCCAAAAGCAACTTATCCAAAGAAGAACAAACTGCACTATATAACCTAAAAGAAGACACCAGCATAATGATCCTATCAGCAGACAAGGGCAATGCGACAGTGGTTATGAACACATCTGACTACCAATCCAAGCTAATCAACCTACTCCAAGACCCCACATACAAATCCCTAAAGACAGACCCCATCACCTACCTAGAAAAAACCACCAGATCCAAAATAAAAGCCTCCCCCATCAGCGAAGAAATCCAGCAAAGAATCATACCCAGAGAAAAATCATCCAGATGCCCTAAGTTTTATGGTCTCCCCAAGACACACAAAGGAACCCCACTTAGACCAATAGTCAGCTCCATAGGCTCACCTCTACAAAACCTAGCCAAATTTCTCGCCAAACAACTACAGCCCTATGCAGAATCCATCAACTCACATGTAAGAAACTCATTCCAGTTCATCGAGATAATAAAGAAACAAAACTTACAACCCAGTGACCTAATAGTGAGCTTTGATGTCATATCCCTCTTCACCCAAGTGCCAATAAAAGAAGCCTTGATAGCCATCCAAAACAAATACAACCTCCCCAAGCACATCCTAGATCTGACCAACCACTGCCTATCAAATACATACTTCACCTACAATGGACAAAAATACAAACAAATAGAAGGAGCACCCATGGGATCACCCCTCTCACCTGTCATCGCAAACCTCTACATGGAACACTTTGAAACACAAGCTCTAGAAAAATATGATCACAAACCGAAACTCTGACTCAGATATGTAAATGACACCTTCATAATCTGGCCACACGGGAAAGAAAAACTGAACAACTTCCTCACACACCTCAACAGCCTACACCCCAAAATACAATTTACCATGGAAACAGAAGCTAACAATCAACTTCCCTTCCTAGATGTCTTGGTATACAAAAAATCCAATGGCTCCCTAGGATACACCATCTACCAGTAGAAAACACATACAAACGGCTATCTACATGCACTCTCACACCACTACTCAGCGGAGATCAATTCTGTTGCCGAGATACTCATCTTCAGAACAAAATGCTTAGCCAACAAACACCTAAAACCCGAACTACACACTTTCACTAACATACTAACAGCCAATGGATTCCAAAGAAAGAAGATTACCCACCTAATCCAAAAAGAAACCCCAACCAAAATCCAAGACAGAGAACAAGAGAACAGCAAAGCCCTCCTCCCATATATAAAAGGCACTACAGACAAAATCAGCAAGATCCTCCAAAAACACAACATTAAAACAGCATTCTGCACAAACAGAAAAATATCCACCATCCTAAGAAACCCTAAAGACAAAATCAAGTTAGAAAACCAAGGAGTATATGAAATCCTTTGCACAGCCTGACCCACCACATACATCAGACAAACTAATAGAAGAATAAGTGCACGCATTGAAGAACACAAGAACTCAATCAAAAAAGAAGAACCGACCTCTTCCCTGGTCCAACACCTCAAAGCCACAGGACATGAGATTGACTTTAAAAATACCAGAACTATCACCAAAACTGAACACTTCAACAACAGAATAATCAGAGAAGCCATAGAGATAGAAAAATGCCAACACAGCATGAATAAATGAGATGACACTTCCTGCCTACCAGCCATTTGGAAACCCGCCCTCATGAACAGATGAGTACCTAACATGAAGAATGACACCAGACCCACACCCCTGAGAGCCACACAAGATGCTAACACCACACTTCCATGTAGAAAGCAGACTCACACCCACACAGAAGATGAGACACGACCATGGACCAGAAGCTGCACTGCAGCTGCATCACTACCCGCTTCAAACCCCTCCAAGCCATACATGAAGCGAACTGACACCCCCCATGAAGATGCAGCACGACCACGAACCTGAAGCCAAACAGCAAGATCACAGCTCACCAGCTCAAATCCCCCAGCAACTAAGACTAACCTGAGCACAACCAAGCCCCCACCTAAACAGAACACACCTCCAGCCAATCAGAACATGGCCAACACCCCAACCAATCAGAACACGGCCAACCCCCCAACCAATCAGAACACAGCCAAGCCCCCACCCAATCAATCCATACCCCCACTAGCAGTTAAAAGGAAGAAGCAACTGCAAGCTCGCATTACTCTAAGAAGCACAGAGCAGAAGACACAAGCCTGAAGATGATGAATGAGACTTCATCGAAACGCTGCCTGGATACTTCCAATCTTCCGCGAAAACTTAAGAAAACAAAAAAATATATATATATATATATATATATATATATATATATATATATATATATATATATATATATATATATATATATATATTTTCTTACTTACATGTATGGCATTCAGCTTAGTTCGGGTATTTTTCCACGTCATAGTAGTTGTGCTTTTAAAGTTGTAGCAACGTTTCAGCAGAATCTCATCAGAAGCCTGATGATGGCAGATGAGATTCTGCTGAAACGTTGCTACAACTTTAAAAGCACAACTACTGTGACGTGGGAAAATACCCGAACTAAGCTGAATGCCAGATAGATAGATAGATAGATAGATAGATAGATAGATAGATAGATAGATAGATAGATAGATAGATAGAAGAATAAGCACCCACCTGGATGAACACAAAAATGCAGTCAAAAAGCTGGAACACACTTCCTCACTAGTCCAACACATGGAAGCCACAGGTCATAGCATCAACTTCAATGGCACCAAAACCCTAGCCACTATAGAAAATCCCAGCCACAGCATCATCAGAGAAGCCATAGATATTGAAAAAAGACCAGAAAGCATGAACAAAAGAGATGATTCCACCAGGCTGTCAATCATTTGGAAGCCTGCACTCACAAACAAAAAATCTCCACAACACAAGCCAGGCAAACACCTGGGCACAAACAGTTCCCCCCTGATACCTCCAGCTCAAACACACCCCAACCAGGCACCCAGATGAAACCCAGCTTCCTAACTAATGATAGCTGTCCATTTACCCGAAGCCAAGCTGCACTAAAGGCCTCCAATAAAGTAACACAATGTTGCCAGCCAATCAAGATACAAAAAGAGCCAAAAAACAGACAGAAGATATTAGAAGCAGAACACAGCAAACTCCAAGACCAATAAACACAGACCAAGACTCTCAACCAATCAGGATGAAGAAAAAACCATTCTGGTACAGCAATAGGCTGCCCCAAATTTAAATCTGAAACCACTGTAAAAGTCTAACTCACAGACGAACACTGTACAGAAGCCTGATGATGGCAGATGAGATTCTGCTGAAACGTTGCTACAACTTTAAAAGCACAACTACTATGATGTGGGAAAATACCCGAACTAAGCTGAATGCCATACATATATATGCAACGTTTCGATGAAGTCTCATTCATCATCTTCAGGCTTGGTCTTCAGCTCTGTGCTTCTCAGAGTGATGTGAGCTTGCAACTGTTTCTTCCTTTTAACTGCTAGTGGGGGTGTGACTTGATTGGGTGGGGGCTTGGCTGTGTTCTGATTGAGTGGGGGTGTATTCTCATTGGTAGGGGGTTTGGCTGTGTTCTGATTGGTTGGGGGGTTGGCTGTGTTCTGATTGGCTGGAGGCGTGTTCTGTTCAGGTGGGGGCTTGGTTGTGCTCAGGTTAGTCTTAGTTGCTGGGGGAGAATTCGGGAGAAAACCCGAATAACCAAAGATCCACATACAAATACCCGCGAGAACCTCAGAAAACATATATATACACACATATATATAGACACATATATATACACACATATATATACATATATACACACGCACATATATACATATATATACATATACATACATACATACACACATACACATACACATACGGTATTCAGCTTTGTTCGGGTATTTTCCCATGTCATTATAGTTGTGCTTTTAAAGTTGTATTTGTATTTTTATTGTAAAGGATTCCATACATGTAAGTACCCGTGAAAACTTAAGCAAATATATACACATATACATATACATGTAGGTCTAGGTGTGTTCGGGTCTTTTGCCATGTAAGATTAAGAGTATCTTGGTGATGTTTCGGCAAGGTCCCACTCGCCATCCTCAGGCTGGTGCTTTTGGCCTTGTGCCAATTCAAGCAGTGTGCGATCGGAGCTACCATCTCTCTATAAATACTGGTGGTGGGGGCTAGTGTGCTGGGCTGGTTGGCTGTGCTGCTGCCTCTTGATTGGTTGATGGAGTTGATGTTGGTATAATGGGCTGTGTGATGGCCTTGTGAGTTTTGTTGTGGAGATATACAAAATACAATTCACCATGGAAACAGAAACCACCAACCAACTTCCCTTCCTGGATGTCCTAATTTACAAAAAACCCAATGGCTCCCTGTCGCGTTGAGTGACCGGCCCGGCAGACCTTCTTCTTCTAGTCCTTTAAGTTTTGGCGGGACCCTCACGAGGGTGGACCAGAATTTAGGCACCAAGAAAAGACACCAGACATTTAGAAGCTTGAAGTGAGGAAGCACATCGCGCTCAGGGCAGATGGAATGGTCCCGGCCCCAATTGCTCTGCTACAACCTCCTTTATTGTGTTCTTTAGGTAGGGAGGGTTTAGGAGTACAAGGATCAAAGAGAAAAGCAGTTTATGCCATATAATGATATCTACAAAGGAATGCATAGCTCATATATCACTGACATGTCTCAAGGATTTTTGAAGCTAGCCGGGCGTTATCTATGGCGTAATTAGCTAAGGTTGCCGTGTCCTTGCAAGATAAGTTTTCCTGTATGTCAGAGCATTTTTGTGGTTTTGATATCCGTGTGCGTGTCTTTTAAAAGAACACTATTGGCAACATTTTATAATACATTCACAGCTCCCTAGGACACACCATCTACCAGAAAAAAAAACACACCAATGACTACCTAAAAGCACAATCCCATCATCACCCTGCACAGATCAACTCCACAGCCAAGACCCTCATCTCCAGAACCAAACGCCTAGCTGACAAAGACCACCTGAGAACAGAACTAATGTATTGATTTCCAATGGATTCCAAAGAAACACAGTCACCAACAGGTATGTAGTCACCAACCTAATCCGAAAAGAGATACCCAAAAAAAACCAAGACACAGAACAAGACAACAGTATCCTCCCCTACATCAAAGGCACCACAGACAAAATCAGCAAAATTCTCCACAAACACAATATCAGGACAGCCTTCGGCACTGACCAAAAAATAACCAACATCCTAAGAAACCCCAAAGACAAGATCCAGCTAGAAAACCAAGGAATTTATGAAATACCATGCAACAATTGCCCAGCCACATACATTGGACAAACCAACATTAGAATAAATGCACGTATCGCAGAACACAAAAATGCAGTCAGAAGAGAAGAAAATATTTCCTCCCCCTTCCAGCACCTTAAAGCCACAGGACATGAAATTAATTTCAAAGCAACCAAATTAATATCCAACACTGAACACTTCAGCAAGAGAATAATCAGAGAAGCCATCAAGATAGAGAAACACCCCCATAACATGAATAGATGGGATGACACCTCCTGCCTACCAGACATCTGGAAGCTAGCCCTCACCAACAAATGAGTCCCAGCCACGAAAACCAACACCAGACCCGAAACAACACGGGACACCACCGCCAATCCCCCTCATCAGACCCAAGCCCAAGCCCATCCAAAAAAACGAAGGACAACCACCATCCAAAAACCAGACCACAGCTGCCTCTCCAGCTGTCACATACCCCAACCCCAAAACCAAACAAACTGACACACGCCAAGAACACAGACCCAGACCTCAAACTCGAAGCCAGACTAAAATCCAGAATGCTACATCATGGCCACCCGCTCAGGGTATGATATCAGAAAGCTCAGCAAATTATACCACAAGAACTCAAGAAGTTGCAACACAGCAAATGACCCAGGATATCACAGCACAAGACCAAGGATACCACAGCAATAAATCTCACAAAGTCATCACACAACCCATTACCCAAGCCGTTACAATACAGGAGGCTAATGAAAAAGAGATCAAAGCACAAAGGACCCAGGAGATTACAATGCAGGACCCAGGATACCACAACAAAAGAACTCGCAAGCCCATCACACAACCCATTACCCAAGCCGCTAAGACATGAGAGGCTAATGGGAAAAACATCACTACAAAACAAACAACCCAGAAGATTACAGCACAAGATCCAGGATATCTCCACAACAAAACTCACAAGGCCATCACACAGCCCATTATACCATCATCAACTCCATCAACCAATCAAGAGGCAGCAGCGCAGTCAACCAGCCCAGCACACCAGCCCCCCCCACCAGTATTTATAGAGAGACAGCAACTCTGATCACACACTGCTTGCACTGGCATGAAGCCAAAAGCACCAGCTTGAGGATGGCGAGTGGGACCTCACCGAAACGTCACCAAGATACTCTTTATCTTACATGGGAAAAGACCTAAACACACCTAGACCTACATACCTGTACCTGTGAAAATCTACGAAAATAGATAGATAGATAGATAGATAGATAGATAGATAGATAGATAGATAGATAGATAGATAGATAGAGATAGAGATAGAGATAGAGATAGAGATAGAGATAGAGATAGAGATAGAGATAGAGATAGAGATAGAGAGATATATATTCATAGATTTTCACAGGTACAGGTACAGGTTTGCAGGACTTGGTGTGTTCGGGTCTTTTCCCATGTAAGATTGAGAGTATCTTGGCAATGTTTCGATGAGATCCCACTCACCATCTTCAGGCTGCTGCTTTTGGCTTCATGCTTGTGTGAGCAAAGCGTGATCGGAGCTGCTGTCTCCCTATATATACTGGTGGAGAGGTTGGCTGTGTTGTCATTTCTTGATGGAGTTGATGTTTGCAGATTGGCTGGCTTTTTCTTAAGAACATGGGTGGCTGAGGTATTGGCTGCTTGTCTATCAGCCTCCTGTGTTGTAATGACCTGGATAATGGGCTGTGTGATGACCTTCTGAGTTCTATTGTTTTTACATCCTGGGTCTTGTGCTGTAATCTCCTGGGTGTTGTAACATCCTGAGGTTTTGTGGTGTAACCTCTTGAGTCTGATTTTAAGTCTGATTTTATTGGCTACATCTAGGTTAATTTTGGTTAGGCTAGCTTCAACTCCGCATATAATGTTTTCGGTGAGGATGTGTTTGGGGGCAACTGCAAAGTTGAATCCCTTGGAAAGGACATTAGTTTCTGCTCTAATGAGGGTTCTGTCTGATATGTTCTGTACTGTTTGTTTCATGCGTTGTTGTGTGGGGGCGTTTGGGCAAAATTCTCCACAAACACAATATCAGGTTAGCCTTCGGCACTGACCAAAAAATAGCCAAGAAACCCCAAAGACAAGATCCAGCTAGAAAACCAAGGAGTTTATGAAATACCATGCAACAATTGTCCAGCCACATATATGGGACAAACCAACAGGAGAATAAATGCATGCATCGCAAAACACAAGAACGCAATCAGAAAAGAAGAAAATTCTTCCTCCCTTTTCCAGCACCTTAAAGCCACAGGACATGAAATTAATTTTGAGGCAACCAAATTAATTTCCAATACTGAACATTTCAACAAGAGAATAATCAGGGAAGCCATCAAAATAGAGAAACACCCCCATAACATGAATAAATGGGATGATACCTTCCACCTACTAGACATTTGGAAACTAGCCCTTATCAACAAACGAGTCCCAGCCACAAAAACCAACACTGGACCCAAAACAACACATGATGCCACCACCAATCTCCCTCATCAGACTCAAACCCAAACCCACCCCATAGACAAAAGGTAACCATCGTCAAGAAACCAGACCATGGCTGCATCACCAGCTGCCACACACCCCAAACTCCAAACCAAGCAAACTGACACACAACATGAACACATAGTCAAGCCTCAAATTCGGAGCCAAACCAAAACCCGGAATGTCACATCACAGCCACCCGCTCAGAATATCACATCATGGAACTCAGGAGGTTACACCACAAAACCTCAGGATGTTACAATACAGCCAGCAACCCAGGAGATTACAGCACAAGACCCAGAATGTCAAAACAATAGAACTCAGAAGGTCATCACACAGCCCATTACCCAGGTCATTGCAACACATATACAGCCACTTTGAGATTCTGCTTCCTGACAGAATAAATGCCATTAAATCAGTTTGTTCCAAAGTCACCCAAAGGTCATATGATAAATTAGTTCAGCCTGTTTAAACTTAGTCCTGGCACAGAGAAAGAGACACACACACACAGAGAGAGAGGAGGAGGCAGAAAGCAGAGACAAAAGAAAACCCAGCAAGAAATTACAACCTACTCACTGTCTCCAGGATCTGAAGTCGGAAAGAATGGCAATCCCTTGTCAAAAGCAGGAAGATGGGCTTCTATCTGCCAGCAGGATAATTTTATGTCTCCCCTCTTTCTTATATTCAGACACCTCTCTCTCTCTCTCCCTCCCTCCCTCCCTCCCTCCCTCTGCCCCCCCCCTCTCTCCTCCTTGTTCCATCACAATTTCATTGTGGGGATAATTTCTGTTGACTTTAGAGGAGTCTCAAATCAATATAGTTCACTCTTAGAATGACATGGAAGGCACCTGTGCTTTTCAAAGCATCTTGAAGGCTACCTACACCATCTCCCTGTTTGAGGTAGAATCCACTTGATATTTTTTCCAGCATATTAAAAAGCAGAGATGTCACCTCACTGACAAAGGTTCATCTAGGGAAACCTCTGGTTTTCCCAGGCATAATGTATGGCTGTGAGAGTTGGTCACCACACTATAAAAAAAGTGTTCTGCTCAGGTAGGATTTGTAGCTTGCAGCCACTTAGTAAAACATTAGATTTATCTCAGGCATTGTTTGCTTGCTTGCATGCTCACCTGCTTCGATATGGACTCCACTGACCTTTTCTTCCTCTGGCTTTCTTTTATAAGGCCTAAATGGTTCCTCATCAATCTTAACATGAAAGTCAATAAAAGCCACCAGAGACCTCTGTGTTGTGGACTGTCAGCCACAGGCCCCTCCAGCAACTGAATCGGAGGAGGAGGAGGAGGAGGAGGAGGAGGAGGAGGAGGAGGAGGAGGAGGAGGAGGCATGGGAGTCAGGGTCAATATCAAGGCAACCTGGGAGCTCTGAGGGGGGAGAAGGAATGGAACTATTGAAGAGAGAGACAGAGGCAGAGTCTGGGCTGTTCATCAGCCCTCAGATGGAGAGTCAATAGCCTCCAGGTCTGGAGGTGGCTGATGAGGAAGAGGAGGAACAGCTGGGTCCAGTGCCTGATGCACGGATGCACAGAAGGCAGAGGAGAGAAGAGCCATGGAAATCTATGGGCCGGTCCTTGGGACAGAAGAGCCACCACTTTTACAGAAGCCTCACCCTAGCTCTGGGGATAAAAGGCAGGAGATGGAGATGGACAGATGTGGCAGACAACTATTCATCTTCCAGCCGGCCGGACTTGTTAGCCTGCAGTGAGAGACAAACTTTTTGCCAGGACTACTGGCAATCCTAATAAAGGAATCTTTTGAGTTCACATCAGAGGGTTTGTCATATTTCAGGAGCTAGATCAGAACGCTCTGGTTCTGTGGAAAAGAGGAGGCCAAGAGGAAGGGTGTTTTGTGATAAACAAACCTGAATGCAGAGAGGGACACAGAAACCCTGGTTTTCTGTGCCAAAAACAATATGGGTAGTTCTCGACTTATGACCAAGATTTTTGTTGCTAAGTGAGACAGTTGTGAAGTGAACTTTGCTCCAATTTATGACCTTTTGGCCACAGCCACTAAGTGAATCACTGCAGTTGTTGTACGGTTTGTTAAATGAATCTGGATTTCCTTTCAACTTTGCTTGTGAGAAGGTCACAAAAGGGGATCATATGATCCTGGGACACTACAATTGTCCTAAATACATGCCAGTTGCTAAGCACCCAAATCTGGATCATGGAGCATAGGAATGCTTCAGTGGAAAACAGCATTAGTGATAGCAATGCCAATTAGACCTCTATACCACTCCATAATACTTTACAGCACTCTCTGGGTGGGTTATGAAGTCAGCATATTGATAGATAGATGAGAGAGAAAGAGAGAGGGAGGGAGGGAGGGAGGGAGGAAGAGGGAGAGAAGGAGGCAGAAAGCAGAGATAAAAGAAAACCCAGCAAGAAATTACAACCTACTCATTGTCTTCAGGATCTGAAGTCGGAGAGATTAGCAATCCCTTGTCAAAAGTAGGAAGATGGGCTTTTATCTGGCAGCAGGATTTTATATCTCTCCTCTTTCTTACATTCAGACATCTCTCTCTCTCTCTCCCCCCTCTCCCTCTCCCTCCCTCCCTCCCTCCCTCCCTTCCCTCCTTGTTCCATCACAATTTCATCCTGGGGATAATTTATATTGATTTTGGAGGAGTCTGTAGTCAATATAGTTCTCTCTTATAATGACATGGAAAGTGTCTGTGCTTTTCAAAGCATACTGAAGGCCATCTATGCCAGTGGTCACCAACCACTGGGCCAGGGACCACTGGTGGTCTGTGAGAAACCTTTGGTGGCCTGCAGAGAAATGTCACCCCCAAACCAATTAATCCAAGCTGCACAGGAACACAAGGGTGCACCACCCACATGGAGAGAGAGAGAGAAAGAGAGAGAGAAAGTGAAATAGCACTTAAACTTATATCCCATTTCACAGTGCTTTACAGCCCTCTCTAAGCGGTTTACAGTCAGCCTATTACTCCCAACATTTTACTAACCTCAGATGGATGTAAGGCTTGAGCCACTCAGCATCAAATTCTAGGCTGTGGGCAGAGGTAGCCTGCAATGCTGCATTCTAACCACTGTACCAAAAATGGTCAGAAAATGGAAGAAAGCGCCTACACTCAGAATGAAGGTAAAAAGGTGGAAGTGGCAATTTCCAAGCTGATCAGAGTTGTCACATAGATACATAAAATCAAAAGACCCAGCAGTGTGAAAAGTTATCTACAACGAACAGTGCAACAACCACTATGTAGGACAAAGCGGCTGAAGACTAGCAGAGGGCATCCATGATCACCAACTAGCAGTCGGAAGACATGATGTCTTAATTTCACAACATGTATTGTTAAGTGAGAGAGAGGGAGACTTAACTATAGTTTTAACTGGGAAATTGTGAGCATCCTAGACCACACTAACTCTAAAAATGCTAGAGAATTCCTGGAAGCTTGTCACTCAAATAAATCAGCCATCAACAGGCACACAGAGATAAACATCAATTACACCGCATTCAGAATAGATAATCAAAAAACCAAAAGGAAAAGAAAAACCAAAACACCTCCTTGCTAGCAATCAACACCCGCATGAGCAGAGATTAATTCCCAAAGTAACATTAGAGCAACAATCAAGAAGAAAAGGATAACCCAATCAAGGTACAGCCATCAAACCAGGGGTGGGATTCTACCAGTTCAGACCAGTTCTATAGAACTGGTTGTTAAGATTCAGCTCAGTTCAGAGAACTGGCAAATCATGCCCTAGCTGGTCATCACGCATGCGTGACATCACTTCCATGCCTGACATCACTGACTGCATTCTTCTCCACCTCGTCACTCCTTCAGGTATTTCTTTTTTTTCCCTCCTGATGATCAGCTGCTCTTATGATCAGCTGTGCAGGGTTCCCCCTTGCTGTCTTACTGCTTTGCCCAGGTGGCTTCCCTGAGGCCCAGGAAGGCAAAAAGGGTTGTGCCTGGGGAGGAGCTGTGCAATGCCCTGCACTCTATTTTTTGCCTTCCTGGGCCCCAGGGGAGCCTTCTGAGAGCAAAAATGCCCCCCAGGAGGCTTGCCTTAGGCCTAGGAGGCAAAAAAATGGGAGGGGGAAGGGAGGTTTGCTGCAATAAAAAAGGAGAAGCCACACCTACCCAGTCACTTGGCCATGCCCACCTAGCCATGCCTACAGAAGCGGTTGTTAAAAAAAATGAATCCCACCCTTACATCAAACTAACAGTAAACAATAGCCCGATCTAGGAAACAAGAGGACTTTCCCGGCCAACCCTGACAGGATAAACGACTAGAATATCAAATGAAACCAAACCTACTAACACTAATGATATCTATGGAGATTTTCAGTCATCCAGGTCATGATTGTCCCAAAGGTGCTTTTTCAAGAGGCAGTTGGACTTTCTTGTTTTTTTCTTTGAAGGTGTATTTCTTCTCATCCAAGAAGCTTCTTCAGTTCTGAGATACTGGAATACTGAGATATTGGAATACTAACACAATAAATAAGGTCAGACATAATAATAAAGGCTTGGAGACTAAAACATATGAAGAACAGCTGTAGGATTTGGGTTTGACTAATCTAGAGAAAAGAAGGACTAGGGGGGACATGATAGCAGTAGTCCAGTATTTGAGAGGCTGCCACAAAGAGGAGGGGGTCAACTTATTTTCCCAAGCACCAGAAGGCAGGGCAAGAAAAAAGAGATGAAAATTAATGAAATTAGAGAAGCAACATAGAATTAAGAAGAAACTTCCTATGAGTAAAAACAATTAACCAGTGGAACAGCTTGCCTTCAAATGTTGTGGGTGTTCCATCACTGGATGTTTTTAAGAAGAGATTAGATAGCCACTTGTCTGGAATGGTATAAGATCTCCTGCTTGACAGGGGGATGAGCTAGAAGACCTCCAAGGTCCCTTCCAGCTCTATTCTGATTCTGAACAAATTCTGAACAAGAAGCTTCTTGGATGAGAAGCAAAACATCTTCAAACAAAAACTAGAAGGACAATTTGCCCCTTTAAAAAGCACCTTTGGGATATCATGGATGATGTTACCTGGTTTGGTAACAAAACTTCTGCAAGAAATCAAGGAAGCTCAGAGAGCATCAAGCACCCCATAAACGTATCTCAACTCTCCATCAAGCCACTCACTAAGTGCCTATTCATTCAGAAGGGAGGAAGAAAGGGGTTTTAAACTTTAGTCCCTGGAGACAGATGGACTTTGAGATTTCTTAACTGCAGTGAAGGTATCAATGGTTGGATTGGAGGCATCCAATGAAGTTTCTTTTCTTGTGGAGTTATGTCTGGGAATCTCCTGAAAAGACTTGTTGAGAGCTGAATTAAGGCTTTAATAACCGGAAAAGCTGTGTTCATGTGTGAAGCCTGAGAGAGACAGCAGTCAAGTCAAGATAAAATGCAATTAAAGAGTGCTTTCAGCAATGTTTGTTCAGGCAGGGTTTTTTTTTTAATCAATCCTAGGTAAATAGCTAATATCTTGCTCATAAGGTTGTAAGCCCATCACAGACATGGGATTTTTCTGCTTGGCAACCGCAGACTCAGGGACAGAGTTGCCCATCACAATTGTGGTCACTAAATGAGGACTACCTTATAAATCATCACCATTTTTTAATGACCCCACAATACCTTTCAGGATGGAGTCTTGGCAGATGAATGGAGCTAGCAGAGTGTTTTATGCCCTTTCTGTCACCAATGCAGAGTTTTGTTCAACAGATATATTCTCACTGTGCCCGAAGAGAGAAATAGTTCATTTAGTGACTGTTCAAAATTGCAACAGGACTAAAATATTGGAAAACAGAAGCTCCTCTGTCTTCCATGGTCTCCCAGAGTTTGTCCTAATTCACATTCATTGCATCAATGACATCATCTAATCACCTCCTCCTCAGCCATCCCCTTCTCCTTTTGCCTTCCTTCTTCCCCAACATCAGGATCTTCTCCAAGAGATGCTCTTGTCTCATTGGGTGGCCAACATCTTAGAGCTTCAACTTAAGTATCTCTTCTTCCAAAGGACAGTCAGCATTGATTGTCTTTAGGAGAGACTGATTGTCCACTTTTCTAATTAATGCAGGATTTAAAACTTGGAATGTTCTATGTACAGCACTGGAGATCCTGGGCTCCCATTGAATCTCTAAAAACCTAGCTTGTCAGTTTTGTAAGTAGCCCATCCAACCTAACTTCACAAGACAAAAGAGTATTGTACGGCATATATTACTGTAATTTTATCTTGTTAATTTTATGACATTGCGTTTCCTTTCTAGTTTATGTTAATTGGAAAGAAGAAATGAAAAGCTCTTCCCAACTCTTTGAAATGAGGCACCTGGCAGATCATTCAAAGGACAAAGGCAATTTTCACCCTGTAAAGATGTTGAACACGCTATGTTACCAAAAAGTAAGGAATCTGGATTGGTGACTTGTTCAAGAGGAACTAACACAGCTGATTCTTCAGTGTGCAATTTCAGACTATGGACCTAATTTTAATCTGTCCTGTTACATGGCTATCCACATCAGTTTTGATAAATACATTCCCATAATGTAAATAAAATGTAACTAAATTAGTAGACCAGGGAAATGCTGTGGACATAGTATAGTTAGACTTCAGCAGGGCATTCAACAAAGTAGACCACAACCTACTTCTTGGTAAACTAGAAAAATGTAGGATAGACAGCATCACCACCAGATGGATTTGTAACTGGCTGACGAACCCTACTCAATGAGTAGTACTTAATGGTACTACATTTACATGGAGGGAAGTAAACAGTGGGATACTGCAAGGTTCCGTCTTAGACCCAATACTCTTAAATATCTTCATAAATAGAGTAAGAAACTGACATATGTGGCAACAGTAATAATATATTATAATTGATTAACCTTGAATGAGTAAGAGAATGAATATAACTTAGCAAGGATGTTCTTAAAAGATAATAATTATAATGTCATTGATAATATAATAATTTAACAATATTATGTAAAATGTTGATTAGAATGGTCTATAAATATAATTAAGAAATATGTAATAATATTAATATGTACCAAGATATATGTACCCAACTGACCCTCGGAAAAATTTAAAGATGGTTTTATTTATTATTTTTGTGATTAAAATTAAAAAAAAAACATTTTTTCAAAAAAAAAAATCTTCATAAATGACTTAGGTGAGGAAATAGAAAGGGAACTCATCAAATTTGCAGATGACAGTAAGCTGGCAGGAGTAGCCAACACCCAAGATGACAGGCTCAGGATCAAAAAGATCTTGACAGACTTGAACAATCAGCCCCTTCCAACAACATGAAATTTATTGTGGAAAAAAGCAAGGTTTTGCATCAGGCAGGAAAAACCAAAGGTGCAGATACAGATTATGTGAAACCTATAAGAGGGACCTTGGAGTTCTAGTGGATAATCACTTCAATATGAGCCAGCCGCCGCCAAAAAAGCTAATATGATCCTTACATAAACAGAGGCATAGAATCAAAATCATGTGAAGTATTTGTACCAGTTGATAAATCCTTAGTAAGGCCACACCTGGTTTATTGTTCTCACTGTTATGAAGTCTTTCCTTAGTTCCAGGTTGCTTCTCTCTTTGATTAATTTCTATCCATCGTTTTTTGTCTTGCCTTCTGGTGCTTTGGAAAATAAGTCGACGCCCTCTTCTTTGTGGCAACCCCTCAAATATTGCAACACCGCTATCATGTCACCCCAGCCCTTATTTTCATTCGACCATTCTTCACATGTTTTAGCTTTCATCTCCTTAATCATCTCTGTTCCTCTTTTCTGCACTTTTCCCATCCTGTGTTCTGTGTTCTAAACTAGAAAGAAAAAAAGCAGGAAAGGTTTTTACTAACCGTCACTTTGGTAGAAGTGCTAGAAAAACTTGCCATCATTGTGGTTTCAGATTGGCAATCAGAAGAGAGAGGGGGGAAAATGAGGGAGAAGTTGCTTGGCATGCAACATTTATTATAGCTCCCGAAGCAAAGTTTATAATCTATTCCAAAAGGAAAAAAAAATGTTATTGTTCAGATACAAGAAACTTCCTGTCATTTTTTTAAAAAAGCCACCGAGAAGGAATGATCTACCTGATCAATGAGCATTAGATATTTTTTGACATGGAAATCAACCTTTTGGGAAGTTGCCACACAGCTGAAATTTCAGTCCTGCTATTCAAATCTGTTTTCCCCAAAGTTCAGCAATAGGAAGCATAATTTTGATTCCTTAAATACATTTTTTAAACAACAACCTATATTTGTTTCTTTGCTTTCTTTTTTGTCTTGCATTTTGCAGGACGCCAGGTTCTGCAATAAAACAATGGAAATGAAAAAAGCAGAAGAAGCAGATCTCGTGGGAGGGTAGGGAATAAAGATAACACTAAAAAGATTCTAGGTGTCTTCAATCCTAGGCACTTCTAAAAGCTAAGAAAAGGTTCACCATTTCTATCTGGACTGTAAACATCTGGAGCTCCACTGGATGACAGTGAAATCTATCTGCCGCTGCTCCTCATGGCCTTTCATAATTTTATAGCCAAATCTGATAGCCTATAAAATAAATATTTTGCATCAGCATAAGCATCATCATGGCATCAGAGCCAATATTTAAGAAGTTTGGTTTATTTAAGATCTTATCCCATTGACCACATGCAGCCTTGGGTTCAGCACCAGTAGTGGTATGTTGCTGGTTCACACTGGTTCTTGTGATCCGGTAGCGCCAGTCAGCAGTTGGCCCCACCCATCTGCCTCTGCTTTTTCCTGTCCTATACTTCCCTTGTTTGTAGCTCAGCTGATAGACGCAGCCAAGCGGCTTGCCACACCTTTTTGTTTTACTCATCAGCGCTGATGGTAAGTTACGTTTTCATGCTTAAAACTGCCCATTTTAGAACGCTCCATGTGAGCCCACAAAACCAATAAAATATTTTGAATTCCATTACTGTTCAGCACCTATGGCTTATGTATCTTGGAGAAATTCATGCTTTCGTTACTTCTTGGGTCCTTCTGACATCCTTTTTGCTTGTTGCATTTACCTCTTACAATGTCTTAAACCCTCTTTCATCATCCATAGTCTTTCAAGTTTCATACCCATACCCAGAGCTTCTCCTTTTTTTTTTGTTTCTCCTCCTAATACTTTTTTTTTTAAAAAATCTCCTTTTTACTTTGTGTCTTTCAAAAGCTCCTGACTCTGAGGCCCTCAACATCTTGCTAGGGACCCTACTTCATGAAGGCTTTAATGGGTTTTTCTCTCTGGCTTCCCAATTCTGTCTTCTTAGACCTTCCCTTCTCTATCTCGAGTTCTGCTCTTAATTACATAAAAGTCCAACCCAATCTCAAAATACCATTTCATCAGCCACTGATGTGTTTCTTTGAAGAGTGGTGAGGAGTGGAGGGAGAAGAATCAAGGGGAGAGAGAGGGAATACAATTAGAAATGCCACGTAGGCTTGTACTTTAAAAGTGTTAGTCTATAATCTTTCAAAACACTTGAGTTTTACAACAAAAGAGAGTCAAGGATAAGAACAGAGGCAGCTATGTATTTTTGTACTGATGGAAGAAAATGT
Organism: Hydrophis major; assembly: GCA_033807585.1. Lineage (NCBI taxonomy): Eukaryota > Metazoa > Chordata > Lepidosauria > Squamata > Elapidae > Hydrophis > Hydrophis major. Next base: position 373,608,680 of record CM066329.1, read on the forward strand.
TTGAAGCTCTGAGATGAACTTCGGGGACCAGACATTTCATCAACCAACTGGGAACATCATCAGTGCTAAAAGGATATGAGGAGGAGGTAGAGGAGGAAGAGGAGGAGGAAGAAGAGGAGGTGGTAGTGGAGGAGGAGGAGGAGGAAGAGGACTGTGGGGTCCTTGCTGCTTTCTGAGCTTGGTTGTTTCCTTGCAGATGGTTACTTGCAGATGACCCAACTAGGCAACATCATCAGTGCTAGAAGGGTTTGTTCTCTGTTTATATAATATACAGTATTGTTGATTTACCCTGTCAATATGGTGGGAGAGTTCTTGGTAGATCCTTGATTAGTCTGTGGTATCCTGTTAGCTTGTATGTATGAGTTGTATGAGTATATATTTCTGTAGCTGCATTTTTGGTATCCCTTACATATTTACATGCATACACATACACATGAGTAGCTTCAAATCTAAGAAACCCAACACACATCAAGGAACAAACGAGGATCAAATCTTCCCAATCATTCAGATTAAACAAAACCTCTAGTCATTGTTGAATAGTCTGCTGGCTCCAGAGTTTATGTTGATGGCGAAAATTGATATGGTAGTTCCTGAAACTTTCTGGACTGCTTTTATTGAGTCTGCAAAGGCTTCTAATTTTAAGTCATTCCCTTATATATTCAATAACTCACTGCATTGCTCAGGAGTATTTGATGTATAATATAAAATCCCTCGCTTTCAAAAGGAAAGAGAGAAATAATCCCCAGCATGCCATCAAACAAAAACACACAAGTTTCCTTTTCTGTATTAATATTTACACACAGTTAGAAGTTCTCTGCTTCAAATACTTCCATCTCTTCTAAGCACTGAGCCACAAGAACAAGTACATAAGTTAACAGGTCACCCTATTGGGACAATGTGTCCTTACCAATAAAGGAGAATATTTGTAGCTCAGGTTTCAAATGAGAGGTCCTTGGTGCTCTCTGAGCTTAGTTGCTTACTTGGTAGCTTTAAAGAAGGACTCCTCTGCCACCTGCTTCCTTTTGCTTCACCACCATGCAATAACAGATTGACCATGAACTGTTGGGAGGGAGAATGGAGGAAAGGCTTGGGGAAATGAAAGTAAGTTCTGCATCTTCTTGAGATGGTGCTTCAAGGTCACCCAGTAGAAGAAGGAAGAAGCTGCATACAAAATTGTGCTTGGATTGACCATTATCAAAACATAACTTGATTGGTTACATTGGAATGAGCAATGAGTGACATTTAAAGGGACAGAAAGCAGAATTTAGGGATTTTGGCATGCAAGTCTCAGTTCTGGCTTTGCAATACTGCAATTCACTTGATCTCTAGACTTTTCTTTAACAAATAGAGCCAAAGATTGTTTTCTATTTAGAGGTTTCCATTGTAGCAGGTCTGACGGAAGATCTTCTCTGACTCTTTCCTCTTTACTGTCAACTCATGAAACATTTTGTATACAATTTTTATACTTGACAACAGAAAGAAGGGAGGGGAGTTTCAAAGACAGGCAACAAGGTGAAATCGAAAGTACATTCCATTCATATTTTCTTCTAAGACTGATTAGATGTCTGAAGCTGCTGCCGCAAAAAAAAGAATCTAATTGGAGAGCATGATTGATGACTCTTGGCTATGGACATTTTTTGTTGAATGATATACCCGGAGGGGTGAGGGGAAAAGCAGGATAAAGGGTGACAGTGAATTACATATCTCAGAGTTGGCTATGCCCAGATTAGTGCCAGACATAGAATGCTACCTTCAAATAAATCCTCTTTAGTTTTGGGTGTGTGGCTCAAGGCTCATGATTTAATTGGAGTAACTGCCAGAACCTTGAAATTTACCTTGCATAGTGAGTACCTGCTTCCTCCCAATTGGTCCTCAGTGCTTGATGTCTCCTGTGATCATTTGCCTTCAACCCAGGTGTTATCCAACTGGTAAAGTATAAAAACAAATGTCAGGGACTCTGTTTTGTTTTCCTGGCCAAGCTACAGCCTTCATCTCGGACTGATGGATATTGGCATCAAGTGTCATTGAGATGAAGAAGGTAATGGACTGACCTTCCTACATCTTCACAACTCTATACATTATGGCCTTCAGATCATCTCCTTTTATTTGTCTGGGTTACATCCATTTTGGGGGCAAAAACCTCTTTCTTTTGTCAGGTTTCCACAGCTTCTTTAAATACTTGGATTATAGCACATGATAAATTATTCTGATGCTTTCTCAGTTGTTTGGCTGGTTTACTCTTGAGTCCTCCCAGAAAACAACCATATCCATCCAAGTGAAAGTCAGAAGTGAATTTGTTCCCAGTGGCCCAGGAAACTGATCTGAAGAAGGGCAAACAATTTAAGGAATATTTAACTTCTCCTTAGTTTATGATGATCCCAACTTCCCTTATTGATACTTATTCAGTAAACAAATATATCTAACTTGCATTTCATGATCATCTTGTACTTTTTTGAAGGTTGATATGGATGAATGTCGATGGAGATTCTCAATGATCTAGGTCATGGTTGTTCCAAAGTTGCTTTTCCACACAAAAGGTAATTGAACTTTCTTGCTGTTTTCTTTGAAAATGTTTGGCTTTTCATCCAAGAAGCTTTTTTAGTTCCGAAGAAGTAAACTGAAGAAACTTCTTGAAAGACAAGTCCAATTGCCTTTTGGAAGAAAAAACAGCAACTTTGGAACAACTATGACCTAAATAATTGAGAATCTCCATAAACATTCATCCATATCAACCTTCAAGCACCATTGACATGACATGGATAAATAATTTCATCAAGTAAATAAATAAGATGGATCAATTTTCATAAAAGGTAAATTGTTCCTTGTGCTTTTTTAAAAAATATAAGTTGTTGAAAACAATCTCACTAGGTCAAGGCAGTAGCTATCATCTTTCTCGATATCCTTTCTGTCTTCCAAACATCTTTCTATGCCAAGGATTTATACTCCTTGGCATAGCACATCACAGGAGAACAAACTCATCAGAACAAGATTTAGTAGTCCATAAGAATTTTAAAGACAAAGGCCACTCTTTTTAAAACAGCAAAGTCCACATTTTAGACAGAGAAGGCTGTTGGTTTGAAAGAGGGATCAAAGAGGTCATCTATGTCAAAATTGAACAGCCTTCCTTGAACATAGGGGGAGGGTGACATAATCTATCTCCTGTCTATTACACAGTCCTTTCAGCAGTTCCAAGAAGGCTCCACACCCATTTATACCATTCAGGTGAACCTGAGGATACATAAAAACCTCCAAGTGGCCTCAATGACTCTCTTTAAAAAATGCAAATGACCAGCTTTCTGCAAGGAATATAAATATTTCCAATCCCCATCTTTCAGTCAGAGCTGAAGAAGTTTCTTGAATGAGAAGTGAAACATCTTCAAAGAATAACAAGATGCAGTTATCTCTTGAAAAAGCACATTTGGGACAACCATGACCTAAATGACTGAGAATCTCCATAGATAGAACGAGATGGTTTCCTGAATGTGTTTGGGACACAGAGGTACTAGAGATGATTAGTAATATTGGTCCTAAGCACCCACTTTCCCCTAGCCTAGTTACATTGGCACTTTGGGCAGTTAAGAAATGGAGAACAATGAAACCGATGGGCCAACAGAGCATAAAAGGATACATTCTTAGGATAGATCTGGCCTACATGAAAACCCAATTCATTGCAGTGCATGCTGCAGAGAGACCTTTTAAAATATTTATAACATTTATATAGCTGTGGGGTCTTTGGTGCTCTCTGAGCTTGTTTTTTTTTTTTTTTTTCTTCTTACATCTGACGATGTTACAATGAAAAGTCTACAAGAAAACAACCAAGCTCAGAGAGCACCAAAATCTCTACACCTCAATCCTGAGTGACAAATATTCTTTTCTATTTTTTATTGCTGCTGATCTTACGGCCAACTCTGGGCAACTTCCAATTAAAGATACTTCTGTCTATATGATCACTGCATGCAATCATCCAGCATTGTTTTTTCTATTCAGTGTGCTATCTACTCTAACCAGAGGCTGGAGAAAAGGAATTGGAACAATCAGAAGGTTTCTCTGAACAGTTTTCCTAGTGTACATGTGTATTTTCAGAGAACATTGATCAGATTGTCATCCTTGTTTCTCATCCTTCATTCAGACCAGAATAACAGAGTTGGAAGGGATCTTGGAGATCTTCTAGACCATCCCCCTGCTCAACTGGACTTTGCTGTTTTAAAAAGAGTGCCCTTTGTCTTTCAAATTCATATGGACTGCTGAATCTTGTTCAGGTGAGTTTGTTCTCCTTTGTTGTGCCATGCCAAGGAGCATAAATCCTTTCATTCCCCACCATCCAGTCAGAGCTCAAGAAGTTTCTTGGATTAGAAGTGGAATATCTTCAAAGAATAACAAGAAATTCCAGTTGCCTCTTGAAAAAGCACCTTTGCACCTGAGCCAAATCATTTTTACTAGTTTATGTCACCACTAAAACTGTCTCTTTGTAGAATAGATTGGCCCCCTCTTCTTTGTGACAGCACCTCAAATATTGGAACACTGCTATATCACGCTTAGTCCTTCTTTTCACTAGACTAGACATACCCAATTCTTGCAATCATTCTTCATATGTTTTAGCCTCCAGTCCCCTAATCATTCTTAATTGCTCTTTTCTGCACACTTTCCAGAGTCTCAACATATTTTTTTTTGTATCTTACAATGACCAAAACTGGATGCAATATTCTAAGTGTGGTCTTACTAAATGTTCTGACCAAGGCTTCCTGAGACCAAAATTAAGCACACATTTAGTCCAAACAACTTTTCTTTTATTTCAAGACTGGGAATGATTTGCATTCCCAGCCCGTAATGAGTCCCAAACAGTCCCTTGAGATAAGCACTCACCTTTATCTCCTTTGAATTGCTACCAACAATTAAGTGCCCAATTAACTGTTCAAAACCCAACCAAAGTACTAAGTCCACACAGAGCTTCAAGATTTAATCTGAACAGAGCGAATGACTTTGCTTCCTGCAAAGGTTTCTTTACCTTTGCACATCCTTTATACCTTAGGGGAGGGGCAATCATCTCCAACCCTTACTCCTGAGTGGCCCCTTTTGTCTCAGCTGCTCTTGCCTTCTAGCAGTTCTTCACACACGCACACTGGGAACAGGCTCCCCTTGTTCCTCTTCCTTGCTGCTGCCAGACTCTGAAGGCTCCGGAGTCACCACTCCACTCCCACATGGTCCTGTTCCATCTCTGCATCGGACACAGAACCATTGTCCCAAGTCCTCTCCAGACTCCCGGACTGGTCCCCATTCTTCCCCACTGTCCGATTCTGCTGCCGTCTGTACAGGCTGCCGATGAACCACAACTCTAAGGCTTTATAGAGCAATACTAATGCTTCATGAGATCTTGGTTCACTAGGTTGAAAAGTGCTACTTTTCCTCTGATTTTGTTTCAATATGTCTGGCCATGATTGAAATACAAAACCATCAGGTATAAATAATTGGCTCATTGTCCACTGCATTTTGGTCCAACCAGACGCACAATTTACTCCCCAACCTTCAAAATCATCCATTACCTTTCAAATGTCAAGTTGGCTTAATCATATTGACAGAAGGCTATGTAATCAAAGTGACAGTTCAATGGTGATTTGCATCAGCCCTAACTCATTGCTTAGTGAAGGATTTTGCATGCCAATCAAGGGAAAGTGATGTGCACTCCCCCAGGGGAGGGGGGAAATGACAGTAACTGGCAGAAGAAGGCCTTGACAGCCACAGCAGGTAATCATCAAAACCAAATGTTTCTGGGATCTTCCATCTGCTCCAAAGCTTCTGAGAACCCTTAGAAGCTGTTGAGCAAAACGGCAAGTTGATTTGTTACTCAGGAGGAAAGGAAGAGTTGAAAACGGTGAGGTGGGGTGTGGTTTGGGTTGAAGAATTGAAGTTGGATTGAAAAGGTTACTCTTGTGTAGGATTTGACAAAAGACAGAGATGTGGAAGGAGAATAAGTTCTGGAGATGTTACTCAAAGATTCAGTATTTACTGCATGCTACTAGATCAGGAGAGGAGAAGATTTAAGTGCATGGTACTCTCTGAACATGGTGGTGGTCCCAACCAGGTTACATCATCAGTGCTAGAAGGGAGTAAGGTTTGGGATAAGGAGGAGGAGGAGGACTGTGGGGTCCTTGGTGCTTTCTGAATTTGATGGATTTCTTGTAGATATTTCATTTCCCATCAATGCTAGAAGGGAGTGGGTTTTGGTGGTAGTAATAGTAGTAATAGTAGTAGTAGTAGTACTGTGGATGTCCTTGTTGCCTTCTGAACTTGGTGGCTTTCTTGCAGACGTTTCATTGCCAAACTAGGTAACATCACAAATGTTTGGTGATTAAAAATATGTTGAGACTCTGGAAAGAGTGCAGAGATGAATGATAAGAGGAAGAACAGCTCAGGTATTGGGTGTATTTAGTCTAGAGAAAATAAGGACTAGGAGTGACATGATAGCAGCCTTCCAATATTTGAAGAGCTCCTTACAAAGATGAATGGGTAAAACTATTTTCCAAAGCACCAAAAGGAAAAACAAGAAGCAATGAATGGAAACCAATCAAGGAAAGAAGCAATCAAGAACTAATGATAAATTTCCTAACAGTGAGCACAATCAACCAATGGAACAGCTTGCCCGCAGAAGTTGTGCTCCATCACTGGAAGTTTTCATAAAGAGACCGGAAAACCATTTGCCTAAAATGGTATAGGATCTCCTGCTTGAGTAAGTGGTTGGACTAGAAGACCTCCAAGGTCCCTTTCCAACTCTACTATTCCATTATATCTGTCAAGATTAACTTTTTCTGGCTTTGACTTGCTTTGCAGCTTTTCTTTGTCGCTTATTTGATTTTTCCTCTTTCTCTTCCCTCGACAACATGTGCAGTATTGCCCTTTAGTATCCCCAAATCCATGTTGTAAAACAACAGCTTTTGTTTGGATTAGATCTGTGTTTCTCAAACTTGGCAACTTTGGGATGTGTGAACGTTACCTCCCAGAATTCCCCAACCAGCATGGAATTGAACTCCACACATCTTAAAGTTGCCAAATTTCAAAAAGGTTGGATTAGAAGATATTGAATGTTTCTTCTAATCTGTTCATTCAATGAATTTATAATGATGTGGCTCATCTTGTCATTAGTACAATGTGCTATTCTCTCTAACTTTCATCATTCTCCCATTTTGGATTGCCAAATTGAGGTAAACTTCCAAATGTGTAGCAGCATGATTTGTCATAACGAAACCCAAACCAAATCAGCCAACAAAATATTTCTAATCACAAAAGTTTATTTGCCTCTGTTTCAACTCACCAGAAATGCCGATTGGCTGTCCAAATACATTTCAGAATAAATAACGAAAACAAAAAAAAAAAGAGCTTTGGTGTGATATTCATATTTCCTGACTTGGTTTTCTTCCTTTCTTTTCATTCTGTATTGTGGCCTTTTCTTTTTATACAGATAATTGGATCATCAAGATGTGGAGGTGTTTGGTTTTCTTTTTTAAAAGAACAGGTAATTGGATAATCGAGGTATGATGTGCCTATTAAATCAGGAAGTAAGTATTACGTCGATTTGTAGCTGAGTTCACAAAGAGGACACATACTTTGAATTAAAAAGGCAAGGAAGGGGAAGGAAAGGGGAAAGAAAAGGAGGAAGAGAAGAGGATAGAGATGGAAGAGGAAGATGGTGGAGCAAACTCTAGAAGATCCTGAGACACGGTAATAAAGATAATTTCAAGTTATTCACTTTTAACATCAAGATCAGTCTTTCCTTCCTTCCTTCCTTCCTTCCTTCCTTCCTTCCTTCCTTCCTTCCTTCCTTCCTTCCTTCCTTCCTTCCTTCCTTCCTTCCTTCCTTCTTTCTTTCTTTCTTTCTTTCTTTCTTTCTTTCTTTCTTTCTTTCTTTCTTTCTTTCTTTTTCTTTATTCCTCCTTTATTTATTTCTTCTTTTCAATTAATATTCATCACTTCTCTGCTTCTGATCACTTTCTTTGTTACCAGCTCTTTAAATTAAAAGAGGGGAAAGAGTGATTGTATATCCCAGAAACCATTTGCACAATATCTATGCATTTGGATCAAGGGATGAATGGCAGTCTTTGGGGCTGGACGCTATAGTCCAGGAAGTGATCCCTCTCACACCTCCATCTCCCCAGTCTCACACCCCAAATCTCCAAATTCTCTCTGCGAAATAAATATTTAACTTCCCCATCAGTGAGACTCTTTGTTTTGTCCTCTATTGCTTCCTGCTCTACAATAGCTCCATCATCTAATTGACTCCCCTTTATTGGGAAGCTTTAAAAAAAAATAAGCCAGGGACTCAAAAACTCCCTCCTCCACAGATTAAATAGACAGCCTAATAGAAAACAATTATCCAGAACATTAAAAAAAAAGAATGACCCAATAAGCCAGCGACATTAATATTTGTATCAAAAGAAATGTGCCTTGTAATGGTAAATGTTGTGTATGCAATAAGATTAATAAAGTGTGAGCTTGGAGTAAGTGCAGGGTTCTGGCCTTGCACTTCTGATTGGCTGTAAAGCGGCCGGACTGGATTGGCCCGTTCCGGGGAATCCGATTGGCCCTTAACAGAGAGTTTTTATTGGTTATAAGAGCTAGCATTCCTAGCTCATTATTGGTTAAACGTTACAGGGTTTGCCTATATAAGGTGGGTTTTACTGCTGTTGAATCGAGGAAGTCACAATGTAAATAAAGAGCTGAAGTTCACCGTTCAGAGGCTTGTCTCCATTCTTTCTCGCCCATGCTCAAAACATAACACTGGCGACGAGGATGGGATTTGGAGAAATCTGAACCAACGAAACTTTGAAGAACACCGAGCACGTGGCAGACGACGCCAACAATGGAACCATGTCTGGCGGCATCGTACCACCCGCTCTGTTCGATCCAGCACAGGAGGACTGGGAGTCCTACATGGATCGCTTCCAAATGTTCTTAGAAACCAACAACTTAAAAGACGCCACACCAGGAAAGAAACGGGCAGTGTTCCTAAAGCATTGCGGTCCAACCGTATTTAAGATGGCTAAAGCACTAGCCAAACCTCGAGAAGCGAAGGCCATGGATTGGGACGACCTCGAACCTCTCTTACGAGATCACTACGCCCCGACCATGCCTACACTCGTGAGACACCATGAGTTTTATCAGAGGAGCCAGCGAAAGGGAGAAAGCGTGGCCGACTTCATGGCAGACCTCCGAAATCTGGGAGGCCTCTGCGGATTTGCCAATTTAGAAGAAGCACTAAGAGATCGCATAGTTCTGGGACTAGATGCACCAGGTGTCCAAAGCAAGCTGATGGCAAAAGGCGACATCAGCCTTGCCGACGCCATCGCCGATGCTACTGCAGCAGAAGCAACCAGGAAGTCGGCTGCACAACTATGCCGAAACCACGCTCCGATACCTCCACCAACAAGCGACATTTTATCCAAGTCGGAAGGACAGCTCGCGACAACGGACCACAAGGACCTCTCTTCATCATCAGACAGCGACGAAGAAGGGGTCCATCGACTGCAGTCTGACCGGGACCCTCGCCCGAAGCCCTTACGCCCTTGCACTGGCTGTGGAGCCAACCATGCCAGGTCCGAATGCAAATTCCGCGACGCACTCTGCCATGAGTGCGGGAGACGAGGCCAAATCGGACGGGTCTGCCGCAGCTTGCCAGGACCCAGCCTGGCCTCAAAAGGGAATAACTATCGCCAATCGACAGGAAACCATCCTGTAAGGCGAGAACCAGTAAACCACTCCTACAGAAATCGAGCTTTGCAGAGAGAAGAGGCCCACCATACTATCACCATCGGTCATGCCTCAGCTTTAGACACTAAGAAAATCCGAGTCATGGTAACCATCGAGAACCAGCCTTGCCACATGGAGGTCGACTCAGGATCGTCCCTCCCGATGGTGTCTTGGAAGACACTCAAGCAACTCATCCCCACAATTCAACGCCAAGATCTCCATTTCCAACGCCTCATCCTCAAGGATTACCAGGGGAATCAAATCCCCGTCGTTGGGTCCTGCCGAGTCCGAGTCTCCTTCAAGAAGCACACAGCGTACTTACCTTTAACAGTCATCGATAGAGATAGGCCTAGCCTACTGGGCCTCCAATGGTTTGCGCCATTCGGCATTGAAGTGGCTGGCGTAAACCAAGTCGGTGGCTGTGACTGGGAGGAAGACCTTATCTCTGAGTTCAGGGACATCTTCGTGGACAGCTTAGACGAGTACAAGGGGACCCTGATCTCATTCAGCCTAGATCCAAAAATAGCTCCCATTCGCCTAAAGCCCCGTTGAGTTCCATTTGCCTTAAAATCAAAAATCGATGAACAACTCGAAAAACTGATAGCCCAGGGGGTGTTGGAACCCATTGATCACTCCCCATGGGAAACCCCTATTGTAACACCCATTAAGCCAGACGGGTCAATCCGAATTCGTGGGGACTACCGGGCCACTTTGAACCATGCCCTGCAGCAGAACACGTATCCAGTTCTGGTGGTGCAGCACCTCCTCCATTCCCTGGGGGGCGGGAAAGTTTTCGCTAAATTGGATTTAGCTCAGGCATATCAGCAATTACCAGTAGATGAAAAAACGGCACAGGCCCAAACTATTGTGACGAACCGAGGTACATTTAAATGTACCCGGCTGCAATTCGGAGTTAGTGTAGCCCCGGGGATTTTTCAGAGACTTATGGAAAGGTTATTGCAAGGAATTAAGGGCGTGGTCCCCTATTTTGACGATGTATTAATTGCAGCCCCTACAAAAAAAATCTTACAGGCCGGTTAAAATTAGTCCTAAAAAAAATCCAAGAGGCCGGTCTTAAGGTTAAAAAAAAACAAATGTAAATTGTGTACTGAGAGTGTTGAGTTTTTAGGGTACCTAATTGATAGCCAGGGCATTCACCCTACCGAAAGTAAATTAAAAGCGATCAAAAACGCTCCCAGGCCATGAAACAAGGCCGATCTCCAGACGTTCCTAGGCCTCATCAATTTTTATAATATATTTTTACCGCACAAAGCAACTGTCGCTGAACCATTACATCGATTGTTAGATAAAAAAGCAAATTGGCTATGGGGTTACCGTGAAGAACAGGCATTCCGAAATGTTAAAAAACTACTCACTTCTGACTCTGTACTCATGCAGTATAATGAGACTTTGCTGTTAGTTATAACCTGTGATGCATCGCCTTTCAGGGTGGGCGCCATTTTGAGCCACGTACTGCCTAATGGGAACGAAGCCCCTGTTGCATATTTTTCAAAGACTCTTTCAAAAACGGAGCGGAACTGTGGACAAATTGATAAAGAAGCCCTCACAATTGTCTCAGCTGTGAAAAGATTCCACGAATACGTGTATGGCAGGGTTTTTACTATTGTGACTGACCACAAACCTTTTTTAGGGATAATAGCCGGAGATAAGCCGACTCCCTACATATTATCCCCTAGGATGACCCGATGGTCAGAATTCTTAGCTGCTTATAACTATCGGCTGCAATACCGCTTGGGGAAAGCCATTCCCCACGCTGACGCATTGAGCCGAGCACCACTTCCAGAGACTCTCGACGATCTGGCACCAATGGTAACCACATTGCAAATCGAGGCACTCAACTCGCCGCCACTAACCGCCCGAGATATCACGAGAGAAACCAAACACGACCACACCCTAGCATGAGTCCTAGGCTGGGTAGAATGCGGATGGCCATTGGACCAGTTATCAGATGACTTCACACCATTCAAATCTCGACAAACCGAGCTCTTCTCCCAGAAAGGCTGTGTCATCTGGGGCAATATAGTCGTTATCCCAGAACGACTCCGGAAAGCGCTGCTGAGAACCTTGCACGATGGCCACCCCGGCATCGTGCGAATGAAAGCCCTTGCGCAAAGCTACGCATGGTGGCCAGGCATTGACAAGCAAATCGAACAGTGGATTAAAGCTTGTCCCAAATGCCAAGAAGTCAGCAACGCCCCACCAAAAGCCATGTCTACTGAATGGGAGACACCCCGTGGACCCTGGTCCTGAATTCACCTGGATTTCGCAGGGCCAACCAAAGGCCACACCTTCCTGCTTACCGTCGACGCCTATTCGAATTGGCTTGAAATTCATCGCATGACGACTACGACCTCCGAGGCGGTTATCAAAATCTTAAACAGACTCTTTGCAACCCACGGATTACCAGACGTCCTGATATCTGATAATGGTCCACAATTTACTGCACTAGCATTCGAGCAGTACCTTGCTGATCGTGGCATCTGCCATGCGCTCACCTCGTCTGACACCCTGCGACCAATGGCCAAGCAGAACGCATGGTCCAATTTGTGAAGAAAACCTTGCAAAAGGTAGACTACGACAACATTGACAACAAGGTCAACCAAATCCTCTTCTTGCAACACATCACCCCACATAGCATCACCAACAAAACTCCCGCTGAACTGCTAATGGGACGAAAGCTCCGCTCCCACCTCGACCGGTTGCACTCGGCTTACGAACCGGAGAAACCACTAGGATCCAGTGGCCGCTGTCGCACCTTCCAGGTAGGAGACCTGGTTTATGCAAAAAACCTATTGGGCGACCCATTGTAGGTGGAAGCAACAGTAGTATGTGTAACCGGCCCCAGATCCTACCTTGTGCAATGCCTTGACGATAAACTTTGGAAATGGCATATCGACTAATTACGATCTTGGTTTTCAGCGGCCAGTCTGCAAATTCCCTCTGACCAAACTGAGGGGGGGGAGGTACAGAAGAAGATGAATTCCTAGGAAACCCATTTGAAGGAAACGACGGTTTAATAGAAACTCAGGAAGCGGAGCCGGAGGGAGAAACGGTTGCACATCAGGGAATTGCAGAAAATGTGGGCAACGACGTAGAAGTGAACTCTGAACCAGAAACAGCCCCACTGCCAAACAACAATCTACCTCAGCATGATTGCAAGCAGCCGATACAACGAAAATCAAAGAGACTAAAAAGACAACTGTCCTACCTAAGGGACTATGTAACTGTGCCCTGAAATAAGAAGCCAGGGGGAAGGAGTGTTGTCTATGCAATAAGATTAATAAAGTGTGAGCTTGGAGTAAGTGCAGGGTTCTGGCCCTGCACTTCTGATTGGCTGTTAAGCGGCCAGACCGGATTGGCCCGTTCCGGGGAATCCGATTGGCCCTTAACAGAGAGTTCTTATTGGTTATAATAGCTAGCGTTCCTAGCTCATTATTGGTTAAACGTTACAGGGTTTGCCTATATAAGGCGGGTTTTACTGCTGTTGAATCGAGGAAGTCACAATGTAAATAAAGAGCTGAAGTTCACCGTTCAGAGGCTTGTCTCCATTCTTTCTCGCCCATGCTCAAAACATAACAGTAAAGGTCAGACAAAGTGGAAAGGGTAGGTGGCAAACACATCTCTCTTTCAATTGTCCATTTTGAAAGCAGCTGGAAGGGCTGGAGAGCTTTAATTATATATGGAATCCTGGATTCTGGTGTTGGAAGAAATGTCCATCTGGGTTCAGTTCCAAGTGGGGAGAAAGACACTGGAAACATGGAGGCTGCTTGGAAGGATGGTTTAATGGTGGACAGGACCACATGCCTGGGAGCTCTTGGGTGAAGAAGAAAAGGGAAGAGATGCTGAGAGTCCCTGGGTTTTATGCCCTCTCTGGCTTTGAACTTCCTGGGGCACAGGAAGAATATCCTGATTGGTTGCTGTCAGGGGCCATAGCTAGCTCTGTAGGTTGTCTGTGTGCTAAGTTTGGTTGAAACTTAGTGGGTGATGCAATGAAGGGCAATTAAATGGCTCTGCCTCAAGTAGGTAGACCTTTGTTATGGAGAATTGGCAGGCCCAGGCCTTAAAATGGCCCATTAACAAAGGTGTGGGGAGGGGCTGAGTTTCTGCCTCTCTTGAGTTTCTACTTCTCCTTTAAGGGAAATATTCTGCCTTTTTAATATTTCCTAGAATATTTCATTTTTCTAGGAGAGGGGTAGGTGCTAACTTCCAACACTAGCCTGGTGTGCTGTCCCACTCATTAATGGGTTTATTAATATTCCCCAGCAATTCCCTTTGCCAAAAATCCAGAACTGTCTTAATTAAGTCCAGCCACAATCAAATCAATGCTGGTCCACAGAGTAATGGCCAATGAGTCCACAAGCCATTTGAAAGTTTCAAAAAAAAAGATAAACTCATGTGTTGTGGTTCGCTGGCAGCAGGTGCAGATGGCTGAAGTCTTGGAGAATGAGGAGTCAGATAAGGGCCCTGTGTGTGATGAAGGGAGGGGGCCAGGACCATCAGGGAATGGAGTGCTGCCTTCGGAGATTGTGGAGGCTGGCAGCAGTCATGAAGAGGTTCCCGAGGAGCCTGTGCCAAGTGCGTGTGCGCTTAGGGTTGCTCAAAGGAAAGAGCAGCTGCAGCAGCACAGGCAACTCGGGAGTAAGGCTGCAAGGTAATGGCCCCTCCCTTAAGAGATAAAAGCCAGCTGAGAAACTGGAGTTCTTTGCAGGAAGCAAATAAGTTTCTGCACTCAAGTCTTGTGGACATTCGGAATATCTTGGTTGGTGTTTGGAGACTCTTTGTGTTTGAAATATTTCTTAGTAACTTTATCTAGTGTTCTTGGCAGCCTTACACAACCTTGGCAAGGCTTGTTCTTATCAGAGACAATTAGTTTGAAACAGCCTTTTAACCAGGAAGGAATGGAATTCATAAAGAATCATTAAAAGGTTTTCCTATTACCTCCATTTCGTGTGTTTCCTTGTAACAAGGTTTGGGTCATAACATCATGGGCAAAATTAAATTCACAATGGAGGAAGGTTCACAAGGCAAGAAAAGTCCAGAGTTCACTAGGCACAATTGGAGTCAGGCCACAGTGTCAATCCAAAGCAATGAAGAAATCAGAACGACCAGGAAACCTGTTGCCTTCACCACTGATCCAAACTTGTGTGTACAAATATTTGCACATTTGTGAATTGTTATCAGTCCCATGACTTTGCAGAATATTTTATTAATTTATTTCTTAAACTTCAATGCCACCCATCTTGCTAAAGCAGCTCTAGGTGGCATGTAAATTACTTATGACAGTACTTCACAGACATTGGCTATCTACAATGCTAAGTGTCATGAAATTTATTGGTATTAGGATGGGATGCCTTTGAACATCTCAAAGGTTTAGGCTCAGTGGGGGGTATGCAACCGGTTCGGCCTGGTTTGTCTGAACCAGTAGTAAAAAATAAGCCTCCTACAGGCCTCAGCTGGTGTGTGGAAAGCTGCATGCATGCATTAGGTGTGCATGTGTTAGGTGTATGTGTGTGTGTGATCACCAAACCAGTAGTGGAACAGGTAGGATACCACTGCCATTTAGATTAGATAAAGTGTCAGCATTCCAGCAAACCTCCACTCCAACCAACAACTCCAAGACAGACATCGCTCAAATGTTCTCTTTTATTTGGATAGTAACTGGCACAACTGGGAGAATCCCGAATCTGAAAATTCTGGGCTTCCTTGCAATAATCAAAACTACAAATCCCTTTATCTTTGTATTTCAATTTTCTCTCTCTTACCACTTGTAGTATTTGTGTTTTAATGGATTTTTTAGTAAATCTAATATGAACTTCCTTTGGTAATTTATTTCTCATCGCATATCTTGTATACACTCGATATACCTCATCTACTCCATCCATCATCTTTTCCTCTGTAATTTCCAAAGCATCTGCCAAAATTTCTATCATTATCGCAGCCAAATTTTCTCCTTTTTCTTCTTCTATATTTTGAAATCTGAGATAAAATTCTGACCTTTCCATCTCCCACCTCAACATCCCACTTTTTTCTTGTTCAACCACTGTTAATCTACTGTCAATATTTCCAATCTTCTCCTCTCTTTGTTTACCTTCTTCCTCAATTTTTTGGAATCTTTCCTCATACTTCACCATCATTTGTTTAATATTTTCCACTTTTTCATCAGTCTTCTCCGTTCTTTGTTCAATGTTCTCTATTCTTTGTTCAATGGTGTCTGATTTTATCTTGAGATCTTGAATTCCTTGCATAATCATCTGTAAAGTTACTTTTTCTTGTTCTTTAACTTGCTTCAACATTGTCTGAATTAAACGTTGTCCTCTAGCTGGTGGGGATGCAGAGGTAGAAGTAAAAATGCCAGATGATATTGGTTTCCTGCTAATTTCAATGCTTCCAAAGCTTCAAATTCTTTTTGACTTTTAATCCAACTGGTAGAGCAGCCAATTTTAATCTAAAATGGAAAAATCCAATAGTAAAAGGCCCAAAACCAAAGAAAAAAAAGGAAAAAAAGAAGAAGAAAAAATCTTCAGGTTCTTCTAGACCCTAATCCAATTACGAAGTAGTAAAAAAGAATCTGAAAATCCTGGGCTTCCTTGCAATAATCAAAACTACAAATCCAACCCCCGACACCCATCATCACATCACATGGCCCAATCATCATCTGTCCAAACTGAAGACTTCCCTTCACTTAGGCGCACAATAGCATGACTTTGAACTACAAAAATAATGTTGTTTTGTCTAACTACATATACCCCAAGAACTTCCACCCTTCCACTTTCCCAGAAGTTTTAAAAAAGTTTTTTTAAAAAAAAAACAGAAGAAGACAACAGCAAGCCGCTTTCTTATTTTTGAGGAAACTATGGAGATGCTCAAGGAGTTGAACTTAATTCAAGCAAGTCTCCAAGTCAGCTCAAGTAGGTAGGCTAGACAGGGAACTCAGCTTTACAGAACAACAGAATAAGAGAATTCAAAGGAACCTTGGAGGTCTTCTAATCCAAAACCTTATTCAAGAAGAAAACTCTATACCATCTCAGACAAATGGTTGTCCAATCTTGTCTTAAAAACCTCCAGTGATGGAGACTTCTGAAGTCAAGCTGTTCCACTGGTCAATTGTCCTCATGGTTAGGAAGTTTCTCCTTAATTCCAGATTGCTTCTTTCCTTGATTAGTTTCCATCCATTGTTTCTTGTGTTGCCTTCTGGTGCTTTGGAAAATAAGTTGACCCCTTCCTCTCTGTGGCAGCCCCTCAAATATTGGAAGACTGCTATTGTTCCCCCCCAGTCCTTCTCTTCACTAAACTAGACATACCCAGTTCCTGCAAACGTTCTTCATATGTTTTAGCCTCCGGCCCCCTAATCATTCTTTGTTGCTTTTTTCTGTACACTTTCTGGAATCTCAACCTCTCTCTCTCTCTCTCTCTCTCTCTCTCTCTCTCTCTCTCTCTCTCTCTCTCTCTCTCTCTCTCTCTCTCTCTCTCTCTCTCTCTCTCTCTATATATATATATATATATATATATATATATATATATATATATATATATATATATATATATATATATATATATGTTTTCTTAAGTTTTCGCGGGTACTTACATGTCTGGCATTCAGCTTTGTTCGGGTATTTTCCCACGTGGTGCTTTTAAAGTTGTAGCAACGTTTCAGCAGAATCTCATCTGCCATCATCAGGCTTCTGTATGGTGTTTGTCTGTGAGTCAGACTTTTACAGTGGTTTCAGATTTAAATTTGGGGCAGCCTATTGCTTTGTCAGAATGGTTTTCTCTTCCTCCTGATTGGTTGAGAGTCTTGGTCTGTGTTTATTGGTCTTGGAGTTTGCTGTGTTCTGCTTCTAATATCTTCTGTCTGTTTTTTTGGCTCTTTTTGTATCTTGATTTTGTTCTTTTTGCTCTTTTTGTTACTTTATTGGAGGCCTTTAGTGCAGCTTGGCTTCGGGTAAATGGACGGCTATCATTCGTTAGGAAGCTGGGTTTCATCTGGGTGCCTGGTTGGGGTGTGTTTGAGCTGGAGGTATCAGGGGGGATCTGTTTGTGCCCAGGTGTTTGCCTGGCTTGTGGTGTGGAGATTTTTTTGTTTGTGAGTGCAGGCTTCCAAATGATTGACAGCCTGGTGGAATCATCTCTTCTGTTCATGCTTTCTGGTCTTTTTTCAATCTCTATGGCTTCTCTGATGATTCTGTGGCTGGGATTTTCTATGGTGGCTAGGGTTTTGGTGCCATTGAAGTTGATGTTATGACCTGTGGCTTCCATGTGTTGGACTAAAGGCCTCCAATAAAGTAACACAATGTTGCCAGCCAATCAAGATACAAAAAGAGCCAAAAAAACAGACATATATATATATATATATTCTGGTGATCAAAGCTCGATGCAGGCATCTATCTGAAATGGTATAGAGCCTCCTGCTTGAGCAGGGAGTTGGACTAGGAGACCTCCAAGGTCCCTTCCTATTCCAATTTATTTATATTCCAAGTGTAGTCTTACGGAGGCATTATAAAGTAATATTAATGCTTTACCTGATCTTGATTGCATCCATATATTAATACAGCCTAGGGTCTCCTGCTTGACCAAGGCTTTGGACTAGAAGAACTTCAAGGTCCCTTCCAACTCTCTTATTCTGTTACTCACCTTAAGAAGGCTAAAGCTATTTCTGTTGGGATTGGCTGTAATAACGGCAACTTGAACATCTTTTTGTGGTGGATCTCCTTCCTCTTCTTGAATACTAGTGAGTTAGCGAGTTTTACATCTGACTGAGCACCTTCCAAATATTATCCAGCCTTTAAAAAAATACTTCAGCCCAGTGGTGGGATTCAAATTTTTTTTCCTACTGGTTCTGTGGGTGTGGTTTGGTGGGCATGGCAGGAAACATGGAAGGAAACTGCAAAATCTCCATTCCTTCCCCACTCCTGGTAGAAGGTTACTGCAAAATCCCATTCCCTCCCCACCCCACTAACCTGCTTTCCAGCTCCATTCTCCTGTTCAGGGCAACCAAAGAAGACCCAACTGATCAGCTGGGACTCAGGAGGTGGAGAATAGATGGGTGCGTAGCCAGTCAGATATTTGCCGGTTCTTCGAGCTACTCAAAATTATCACTACCAGTTCTCCAGAACTGGTCAGAACCTGCTGAAAACCACCTCTGCTTCAGCCCCTTTTGCCTTGGTAACAATGGTTGCAGGTTTCCATCAAGGTCATCTTCTGAATTATGTACACTTTTGTTGGCCTGTCTGTTTATCTTGTAAAGAAAAATCTATTGCAAGCCAAACTCAACTTCTGATGACTTTGCAAACATAAACTTGTCATTTTTCAAATTAATAATATGGAAATGATTTGAAAAGCTTTTATTTGGGTTTTTACTTCCCAGTCTAGTCTACAGCTCTTCTATCATCCATTTTTTTAATTTTGTTCTCTTGTTTCCATGAAGCAGAAGACTGTGTCTTTAGTTAGGAAATAATTTTTACGTAATAGCTTCTGCAGGGCAACTGAGATGTGAAGCATGCCATTATATGACCTTATGCATCAATATTTGAGACACAGAAAGCTTTGTGTGTCAGATCTGATTATTCTACAATATAATAAGCTAAGGAAGTTCTGCTCCTGCTGCTACTACTAATGCCAATAGTGATAGTTGCCTTGGGTGCAATTTCAGCACCACTTGAATACCATCAGCATTGATATCATCCCCATCACTCAATTACAGAAGGCAGCTTGACTTGGAACAGCTTACATCCTGTGACAATCTTTTTAACACCATCAAACATCAACATCTGTCTATCCCATGTCTTTGGGGGGGGTCTATGACAATTTGCCAGGGCCAATTTGCCACGGCCAACTCACCATAGCCAACTCACTACAGCCAACTTGCCACAGCCAACTTACCATGGCCAACTCACCACAGCCAACTCATCATAACCAACTCGCCATGGCCAACTAACCACAACCAATTCATCATGGCCAACTCACTACACCAACTTGCCATGGCCAACTCATCATTGGACAACTAGCTGCAGGACAAGAGTTATACTAATATCAAACAAATGGTGGGGTAGAATCACCAAAGAAAGGATGCAAAAGGAGGACAAAATGAAGTGTGAATGACAAAATGTTTTTAAAATTAAATAATTAAATTGAATTGTTTAATTGTTTAATTGTTCTACAGCAAGTTGGTGAGTTAGCTGTGGTGGCTTGTCTTGCAGTGAATTGGTGGTTTTGAGTTGGCCATGGTGTGTTGGTCATGGTCAGTTGGCTGCAATGAGTTGGTTGCGGTGAGTTGTTCCATTCCTGTCTTTAGAAACCATTTGATAGCTGGATAAAAATGCCAATTCCAGTCTAAACATCTGGCTGACTTCACAATGAACCATAATTATTAAGAAATTCACCACCCATCAATTGCAAAAGGCAGTCTTACTTGGGATAACTTACATCTAGCAACAATAGCTTTATCACCATCAAGCATCAGCCTAACCCAGGTCCTTGAGGACTCCATTGTTGAATAAAAATGCCAAATCCAATCTGAACATCTGGATGACTTATGATCAATCATAATAATAATTTATATGCTGCCCAATCACCATTGGCCTATTTACCATCAGTCAATTACAAAAGGCAGCTTTACTCAGAGCAGCCTATAAACTCCGAGGAGACATTTAACACCATCAAAGAACAACATCTAGCTACCCCAGATCCTTGGGAAGGACTTGATAGCTGAATAAAAGTTCCGAATCTAGCCTAAACATCTGGCTGACTGTGTAACCAACCATAATAATAATAATAATAATAATAATAATAATAATAATAATAATAATAATAATAAGAAGAAGAAGAAGAAGAAGAAGAAGAAGAACCGGAGTACCACTTGAACACCAACAACATTGACAAATTCATAATCGGTGAATTGCAAGAGCCAGTTTTACTCAAATAGCTTATATCCCGTGACAATATCAGTAGCACCATCTTTAGAGATTCTCAGTCATCCACGTCATGGTTGTCTGCAGTAATGAATCAACTTCAACAGTTTCAATACATGCCAGGCCTCAAGGCCTCATGTAGGCTGAAAGCGTGTACCAGGAACAAAGAACATCAATCATCAATACAATACCAGGGGCTACTAACTGGACTGCAGGATTGATTGGCTACTTTGTACCTACTAAAACTGACCATATAACACTGTGATTTGATGCTACTACGTGTCCACTAATATTTCTACTCATGTAACATAATGACTGGATAGAGTTCACCGCTTGTGACATATTACTGTGTGTTTTTAATAAAAGAGCTTCCTGAGCTTGTGATTGGGGCAGCTCACCTGAGATAGAACCAGCCTGGTGTCTTTCTTGATGCATTCGACCACCCAGTGAGAAGCCTTCCAAATGCGGAGCAAAGCCGCATCTGGTGACCCCGACATGATCTGTTAAAAGAAACGGGTGTGTCTGTCTTCGACTGCTTATCTCACCTGGCCAGATGAGCCAGTTGCAACTCAGGGACACCGTCTCATGTCACGGATCCCTCCCCAGGAATCTTCCCTAAAGAAGACATCCTCCTAACTCAAATCCAGCGGACTATCTAAAGGCTTGCAGAATCACGGGAACTGTCTCCAAAATATGGAGCATCTGGCCATGGCCTTGCAGCAAGCAAATTCTCAAAACAGCCAGCCAGAAACTGCTTCAATTGTGGGAAGCCAGGCCATTTCAAAGCACAATGCAGAGCCAGAGACAATACACAAAACAACACCAAGCCTAAAACGATATGCCCAAGGTGCAAGAAAGGATACCACTGGGCAAACCAGTGTCACAGCAACATTCCTCAGCCACAGGGAAACTAGAAGGGGGGCGATCAGGCAGCCCCACTCCAAAGGCTGACTCCATATCTTTCCAACTAATTGCCTCTGAAGATATGGAAATTTACATCCCAGGCACTGTTTACTTTCTCCCCACATGCCTGAAAATGATCCCTCCTGCCAAGATGCCCCTCATAATTTATCCCATCTGAGACCTCATGGCAAGGGGAATCATTGCTTCTCCCTTTCTCGGAGATTCCGATGACTTTTCCTCAGTGGCCATGGCAATAATTGGAAATACTCCCACAAAATTTAGCAAGGGAGAATTAGTAGCAACTGCTATTCTGGTACCTGTTAAAAAGGCTGATGCATGGCATTTACTGTCCATCAGACAGTGGAACAAGCCAGGCCTGTGTTACAATTCACAATCCGTAACAAAGTCTTTTTGGGTCTCTTAGATACTGGAGCTGATGTAAGTGTCATCCGAATGGCTGAGTGGCCGGATGATTGGCCTTTGGAAACTGCCCCAGCCATTTGGGGAGTGGGAGGAGTTCAGCATGCCCACTGTAGCAAACAATGGCTACCAGTGAGTTCCTCTGATATTTCTCACACTGCCTACTTCCAACCCTTGGTCCTTCCACTACATACTAACCTGCGGGGCTGTGATCTTATGTCTCAACTTAACACAAAACTCATTATCAATTAATGGAATCTTTTGCTAGAACTCCACTGCAGCTACAATTAAAAACCACAGAACCTGTTTGGGTAGATCAATGGCCCCTCACTATAGACAAACTAGAGCCCCTGCAATCACTTGTTCAGGACCAAATTGTCAAAGGGCACGCTGAATCATCTGTCAGTCCATATAACAACCCCATTTTTGTCATAAAGAAAAAGTCAGGAAAATGGAGGCTATTGCAGGATCTACGAGCCGTGAACACTATAATAAAACCAATGGGGGCACTACAATGTGGTCTCCCAAATTCCAACAACATCCCTGAAAAATTTGTTCTAATAGTCATTGATTTAAAAGATTGCTTCTTTTCTATCCCTTTGCATGTATAAGAACGTGCCTTATTCGCTTTTACACTACCTCGCTTAAACAACTCCTCTCCCTCCTCCCACTTTCAGTGGAAAGTCCTACCTCAAGGTATGCTCAATAGCCCCACCATGTGTCAACACTATGTTAATAATGTCTTGCTACCCTATTGTTCTGCTTTTTCACAATTTCTGGTGTATCACTACATGGACGATATCCTTGTTGCAGCTCCACCGGGTACGGTGTTCACTTCATTTTCCTTCCTGAAAGCTGTTCTTGCAAAAGGAGGCTTGCACATAGCACCTGAAAAGGTGCAAATACTAACTCCATATGCCTATCTGGGCTATAAAATGCTTTCTGCTACTGCCTATCCTTCACTTCCCTCTCTGTCTCTGCCTTCTCAACCCACCCTGGTTCAACTTCAGCAATATCTGGGTACCATTAACTGGGCTCAACCTTTCCTGTCTTTACCACTGATATTCTTTCTCCATTGTTTGAAGTCCTTACCTGGGGAAAAAAGCCTGCTGACATAATATTCTTGCAGCAACCTCAGCTTCAAGCAATAATTCAAATAGAAGAGAATATCTGAAAAATATGGGTAAACAGAGCTGCTGCCAATACTCCTTTAGATATGGTCATTTTAGCCACCCCGAGGCTTATGACCATGGCAGTAACTCAAAAGGACCAAAAACTCCACATCATAGAGTGGATCCATCTTTCCCATACACCATGATGCTCCATCACTTCCAAATCAGCACAATTGGCTCAACTGATCACAAAAGGCAGGAGTCGTGCAAAATTACTTATGGGAATAGATGTCTCCACACTTTTCATCCCTTTTTCGCTACAAATATGGGAATCTCTATTCCAAAACTCCCAGGAAATTCAGTTTGCCTTAGCTGACTGGCCTGGACTAGTTTCCTGCCACCCGCCCGCTGATCTACGTTTTCAAATCATTCGGACAATACCCATTTCTTTCTCCTCTGCCATCAGCAAAAGGCCTTTGGTCAACGCCTTGACTATATTTGCTGATGGCAGTAGGGAACGAGGGGCATGCGCTTGGCAAAGGAATGGGGTGTGGCACACTAAAACCATCCCTGTGCAAACATCACCACAAAGGGCTGAGCTTGCTGCAACCATATTAGTCCTCCAGAATTTTAACGAACCCTTCAACTTAATCCTAGACAGCCTATATGTTACCCAAATAGTCTCTACTATTCACGATTCTTACCTCTCTCCTGGTATTGATAAAAACCTTCTCTGTCTTTTTGTTACATTGCAACACCTTGTTGCACAGCGTCAGCACCCCTTCTTTGTAGCACACATCCGCAGCCACCAACCCTTCCCAGGAATCCTCCAGGAAGGCAATGATGTGGCTGATCAAGCGGCTGCAGGTATCATGACCTCACACACCTTAACTCCTTGGGAGAGCCATTCATACTTCCATCAAAACACTAAAGCTCTTTCATAAAATAATTTAACCTAATTATAGTTATCTCTCTTAAGTATGAATTAGTAAAATTATAGTCAAATGATTGTTCAATAATGATATTGGGATATTTTATTGATGATTGATAATGTGAGTTATTATGTAATATAATTATTCTGATGACTATGAAATGGATGCACAAAAGGGAGTGGTAAACCAACCGATACACTGTAAATTTATGAAGAATGTTTAATTTTTTTATTTTTATTTTTTATTTTTATTTTTTATTTTTATTTATTTATTTTTTTGAAAAAGTTTTTATTAATTTTCTACAAACAAACAAGACAAACAAAACATAAAAACATCAACTCTTATATGTACATCCAGTGTGTCAGTTGGTTCATCATTTTTGTGCATTCATTCTGTCGTCTCAATTACAATTATGTTACATAACAACTCATATTGTCAATCCAAACTTATATATCCTAATATCACTAAAAAAAGAAGTTTTTGACTATATTTTTAATCATTCATGCTTAATGAGCTAACAATACTTTAAACCAGTTTACTCTATAACAAATCATCTAGTCATATCAAATCAATCCTAAAAAATCCTTTATAAATATAATAGCAAATAGCAAAATAATAGCAAAATAAAGATATTCCTTACTATCTAGCATTCTAAATATTCTATTATCATATTTTATCATCTAGCCATTTATAAAAAAGATCCCAAATTTCGTAAAATTGTTTATCCTCTTGCTCTCTAATTTCAAATGTCAATCTGCTCATCTCAGCACATTCCAATATTTTCTTAATAATTTCTTCCTGTAATGGTATTTTCTCATTCTTCCAATTTTTAGCAAATACAATCCTGGCCGCTGTTAATACATTTACAATCAGGTATTTCAAATCTTTACTATATATATCAGGTAAAATTCCCAATAAGAAGATCTCTGGTTTCAAATCTATATGTTTCTTTGTCATTTTTTCCAACCACATGCGAATTATAGTCCAATATTTTCTAGCATCCTCACAAGTCCACCACATATGGTAATACGAGCCGGGTATCTGATGACATTTCCAGCATTTTTCAGATTTGTTCTTAAACATTCTTGCTATTCTTGTTGGAGGAAAGTGCCACCTGTAAAACATCTTATACAAGTTTTCTTTCTATGCTGTTGACATTGTCATTTTATAATTTTGAGACCACAATTTCTGCCATTTCTCTAAATCAATCCCATATCCAAAATTCTTCCCCCAAACAATCATAGTTTCTTTGACTTGTTCTTCCTCTAATTTCATTCCCAGTAAATAACCATATAGTTTTTTAATCACCTTCTCATCAGTACCCATCAAGATCTTATCTAAATCAGTCTGTTTATCATAAAATCCCTCCGTTTTAGAATCTTCATCATACCTTGAGTGTATTTGTGCATATGAAAACCAATTCATCCTTATACCTTGTTCCTCTAAGTTTTGGATCGATTTAAGTTCACCCTTTTCATCCAAAAGTTCCCCATATCTAACTGTTTGTTCCTTCTTGTAGATTATAGGATAGGAAAATGCTTCAATGGTCGATAACCAAACTGGAATTTTCAAATAACATTGTCTTTTTATCTTCTCCCAATTTAACCACAAAGACTCCCGTACATAATGTCTTCTAAAATAACCCTGTGTTTTAGTTCCCTTATACCATAAAAAAGCATGCCAACCCAACAGCAAGTCATGCCCTTCTAATGTCAACAACCTATGTTTCCTTAATGTTATCCATTCTTTGACCCACATCAAACTTGCAGCTTGATAATACAATTCCCAATTAGGCAGACCAAAACCACCTCTAATTCTAGCATCTTGCAAAAGCTTTAGCTTTATTCTCGCTTTTTTACCTTGCCATATAAACTTCAACATAATTTTATTTAAATCTTCAAAATAGTCTTTTCCAAGCCTAATTGGTATTGTTTGAAACAAAAATAAAATTCTAGGTAAGATATTCATCTTAATTGTTGAAATTCTCCCTATTAATGACAATTGCAAGTTTTCCCACCTCTTCAAATCTGTAGTTATCTGTTGTTTAAGTTTAATATAATTATTCTCCTTTAATGTGCTACATCTTGTTGTCAAATATATCCCCAGATACTTAACCTTATTTGTAACTTGAATTTTCAAAAGATCTGCCAATTCTTCTCTCTGTCTCAATAGCATATTCTTTGTCAAAATCTTTGTTTTGTCTTTATTTATTTTCAAACCAGCCACCTCTCCATATGCCTCTATCCTTTCCAGTAACTTTGGAGCTGTTTCTAGTGGATCTTCCAAAATAAAAGCTAAGTCATCAGCAAAAGCTTGTAGCTTAAATTCTTCCTTCTTAATTTTCATTCCTTTTATGCTTTTATCATCCCTAATATTTCTATTCAACACTTCCAAGGTCAACACAAATAGCAAAGGAGATAGGGGGCATCCTTGTCTTGTGCCTTTCCTTATATTAATAAAATCTGTAAGTTCCCCCTCCATCATTACCCTTGCTGTCTGTTTATTATATATAGCTTCTATTGCTTGAATAAATTTTTTAGCGAAACCCATCTGCTCCAATAATAATAACATAAATCTCCAGTTCACGTTGTCAAATGCTTTTTGAGCATCTAGGAATATCAAAACCATTTGCTTTTCAGGATGAGCCTCATAGTATTCCAAAGTGTCCAAGATTACTCTCATATTGTCTCTAATTTGTCTCTTTGGCAGAAATCCATTTTGATCTGAGTGAATAAAATTATTTAAATATTTTTTAAGTCTTTCTGCTAAGATTGAAGCAAAGATTTTATAGTCTGCATTCAATAAAGAAATAGGTCTATAATTCTTAATTTGCAATGGGTCAGTCTCTTCCTTTGGTATGAGTGTAATATAAGCCTCTGACCATGTTTTAGGTATCATCTTTTTTAACATAACTTCATTCATAACTTCTAACAATGGGATGCTCAATAATTCTTGAAATGTTTTATAAAATTCTACTGGAAGCCCATCTGGACCCGGAGCTTTCCCATTATTTTGTCTCTTAAATGCTTCATTTAGTTCCATCATTGTTATATTGCTTTCTAGCATTTCTTCAGTCTCTTTAGGTATCTTTGGTAACTTAGCTTCCTGTAAATACTGTTTGACTTTTTCTTCATCAATATTCTCCTGTTTATATAATTGCCCATAAAAATCTCGAATAATTTCTTTTTTCTCCTTATTCCCATAACAAACTTGGCCTTGTTCATCTATTAACTTCAATATTTTTCTTGATTCCTTCTCTTTTCTCAATTTATATGCTAGCCATCTACCTGGTTTATTTGCATCTTCAAAATAATTCTGTTTAGAGTTTTTAATTTTCTGTGCCAGTTCTTCTTTCTCTATTAATTCCATTTTATGTTTGATTACATCCAGCTTCAATTTAATATCCTTTTTCTGTGGCATTTTCTGTAATTCTTTTTCAAGAATTTTATACTCATCTTCCAAGGCCTTAGAAGCTTGCCTTTTCCTAATATTCTTTTTTCTTGTATAATCTATTATCAAACCTCTAGCGTATGCCTTCATTGTGTCCCACACATTTTGCGTTGAAGTATCTTCTTTTTTATTTTCTCTGAAGAAAAAAGCCAATTCCTTCTCCATCCATTGTGTAAAATCTTTCTCCTTTAAAATAGTATTATTTAATGTCCATCTCGATCTTTTTTTTTGTCCCTTCCATTTAATTGTCATTGGGCTATGATCTGCCCAGGTACTTGTTTCAATATTTGTTTCTTTAATATTAGATATTAGTTCTGTTGAGATCCAAATCATATCTAATCTGGACCATGATAAATGTCTATTTGAATAAAAAGTATATTGTTTAGCTTTAACATTTCTTTCTCTCCAAATATCTTTTAAAGTTAATTCATCTGTCATTTTAAAAAAGGACCTTGGGAGAGCCTTTCTATTTTGCTTTGTTGTTGTTGCTATATAGTCCAGTTTATTGTCCACAATTCCATTAAAATCTCCCATCATAATTATATTAACATAGTCCAGTCCAATTATTTTCATGTGTAGCTTTTTATAAAACTCTTCTTGTTTATCATTCGGAGCATAAATTGCAATCAAGAGTATTTTTATATTATTGTCCATTATTTCTACCATTAATACTCTTCCATCTTCATCCGTGTAAATCAATTTTGCTGGAATAGCCTCTTTAATGTATAAAACCACACCTCTTTTCTTACATTGAGTCAAAGAGGTAAATATTTTCCCTAATTTTGGCTGTAATAACAATTGTTCATGTTGTTTTTTAATGTGAACTTCTTGTAAACAAATTATATCAAATTTTAATTTCTCTAATTTATGAAAAGTTTTCCTTCTTTTAACAGCTGAATTAAGTCCATTTATATTCATTGTAATCAGTTTTTTTTCCTCCATGATTATGCTTTATATTTAGGTCTAACAGCTCTCGTGGATCTCACTTCACGCTGTTCTTTATTATCCATCTGTCCCCCTGCTGCTCCTTTCTCTTTTTCAGTCTCCAGTTGTTCATCTTGAAACTCCATTGATAAAGCCTCTTTCTCTGCTTCCTCTCTTCTTCCTCCAAAGAATTCTGCATGAAAAAGTTCTGCTTTCTCAATTGAATCAATTCTATATCTCTGCTCTTGCCACCCAAACACTAGTCCTTCTGGAATCAGCCATCTATAATTCACTTCGTTTTCCAATAGTATTTTGGTCAGAAATCGATATTCTCTTCTCATCTCTCTCACTCTTCTGGGTATTTGTTTTAAAACCACAACCTCTTTACCCTTGTATTTCAGTGTTTTCTCTCTTACTACTTGTAATATTTGCGTTTTAATGGATTTTTTGGTAAATCTAATATGGACTTCCTTGGGTAATTTATTTCTCATCGCATATCTTGTATAGACTCGATATATCTCATCTATTCCATCCATCATCTTTTCCTCTGTAATTTCCAAAGCATCTGCCAAAATTTCTATCATTACCGCTGCCAAATTTTCTCCTTTTTCCTCTTCTATATTTTGAAATCTGAGGTAAAATTCTGACCTTTCCATCTCCCACCTCAACATCCCACCTTTTTCTTGTTCAACCGCTGTTAATCTGCTGTCAATATTTCCAATCTTCTTCTCTCTTTGTTTTCCTTCTTCCTCAATTTTTTGGAATCTCTCCTCATACTTAACCATCATTTGTTTAATATTTTCCACTTTTTCATCAGTCTTCTCTATTCTTTGTTCAATATTTTCTGCTCTTTGTTCAATATTTTCTGCTCTTTGTTCAATATTTTCTATTCTTTGTTCAATATTTTCTGTTCTTTGTTCAATATTTCCTGTTCTTTGTTCAATGATATCTGATTTTGTCTTGAGATCTTGGATTCCTTGCATAATCATCTGTAAAGTTATTTTTTCTTGTTCCTTATCTTGCTTCAACATTGTCTGAATTAAACGTTGTCCTCCAGCTGGTGGGGAAGCAGAGGTAGAAGCAGAAATGCCAGATGGTATTGGTTTCCTGCTCATTTCAATGTTTCCAAAACTTCAAATTCTTCTTGACTTTTAATCCAACTGGTAGAGCAGCCAATTATAATCCAAAATGGAGAACTCCAATAGTAAAAAACACGAAACCAAAGAAGAAACAGAAAAAAAGGAAGAAGAAAAATCTTCAGGTTCTTCTAGACCCTAATCCAATTACGAGATAGTCCACCATAAAAAAGGAAAAAATAGAAAGGAAAAAACAAACAAATCCAAAAATAATAATATTGATTAAGAGCAAAAGAAAAAGGAAAAAAGAAAAAGCAAAAAGAGAAAAAAAAAACAAAAAGTTCCTTCAGATTCTTCACACCTTAATCCAATTAAAAAGTCTCAATAATCCAAAAAAAAGAAAAAAAAAAACAACCTCAACAACAAAGTAGTCCAAAAACATAAATATGAAAAGCAAAAAA
Source organism: Hydrophis major (assembly GCA_033807585.1). Taxonomy (NCBI): domain Eukaryota; kingdom Metazoa; phylum Chordata; class Lepidosauria; order Squamata; family Elapidae; genus Hydrophis; species Hydrophis major. The sequence continues at coordinate 373,638,624 of CM066329.1, forward strand.
GTCCCAATAAAAAAGAAAAGAAAAATAAAGAAGAAAAAAGAAAAAAAAACCTCTGAGGCTTTCCCTTTAAAATAAAAGGCAAAAATAAAAATATTACTAAAATTAAAATTTAGAAAAAGGCTAGCGAATGGGGTATATATAAGAAAACACACTGCACTTTGTTATTTATCCAAGGCTCTTGTTATGACTCTCTTCTCCAGCAGCTTCAAAGCCAAACCTCAAGTGTTGTTGATAACAGTCCAGGAAAGCACCTGCAATAATATTTTGCTGTGCTCTCCCTCTATCTTATCACGTTAAAAAGTCCTTGAGATGAGGTCTTTTTGCAATTCTCTCCAATTCACATAAAGATACTTTCAAGCCTCTAGTTGGCAGTGTTACAAAGTTTCTTAATGCTCTTTCTCCCCGCCCGCCAGAAAAAAGTAATAATATATACAGAAAAAAAAGAAAAAAATAGCCAAAGGGAGCCTCTATCCTAAAGAAAGTTAAAAAATCAAAGGGAGCATAAAATCAAAGGGAGCATAAAAATATATATAAGAGAAAATTCAATCCGGTTACCTACAAAGTCACAGTAAAATCTTTCCCAAAAAGTATAAAGAAAAGAAAAAAAAAGACCAAGCCTCAATTTGACATCACTTTAAAAAACGCCGCTCAAAACAATTTCAGTCAAAAAAAAATCTCACAGCTTTCTTCTTTATATCGGATGAACTTTCCAACCTTAGCGAATTTACAGCACAAAAGAGTTTTTCTCACCCAGCCGACACACTTCACTCCAATCACTTTCTTTCCGGAGCTGTCCCGACTTCAGCAGCTATGGAGGCTGCCTCTCCGCCGCCAGCAAAAGGGCTTCTTCCGGATCAAACCAGAGATTTTGCGATATCTCTGGGATCCTGGAACAATGCCCTTCACGATCACCGTCTCTGCGGGACGGTTTAGGTCCGTTAGGACCGACCAGGGGCGAAAATATCGGCTACGATCTCAGAGCCCCGAGATCGCAGCTGTATCACCGGAACGAAGCTCTGCCTTCTCCCTTTATTTTTATTTTTTTATGTCATGTTTTATGTCTTATATGTTTTTTGTCTGTTGTTAAAATCAATAAAACTTTTACCAAAAAAACCAAAAAACAACAACACCAAAGCTCTTATGAAACATTTCAAACTTACTATGGCCGAAGCCTCAGCCATTAGACAGCAGTGCCCCACCTGCAGTCAACAAGTCCATTCCATTCCCTTAGGGGTAAATCCCCGCGGGTTGAAAGCCTGTGAAATATGGCAGATGGACATTACTCAGTTTCCTCCATTTGCCCCCTGGAAGTATCTGCATGTCACAATTGATACTTATTCAGGGTTCATAATGGCAACCTGGCAAAGAGGAGAAGCCTCCAAACATGTCATCAACCATTGCATTCACACCTTTGCATCGTTGGGACTCCCAAATGAAATAAAAACAGGTAATGGTTCCACATACACTAACACAGCCATGTCAGAATTTTGCGCTAAGTGGCAAATTACCCACAAATTCGGAATCCCTTAAAACAATCAAGGACAAGCTCTGATAGAGAGAGACAACCTAACACTAAAAACAGTGTTAGAACGACATTTGATCAAAGGGAAAAAAGCCCCTGGTCTCCCGGTGATGCAAGACACCCTTAATCTCTGTCTTTATACACTTACCTTCCTCAATCTCTCCGGCACCCCTGCTACGACGGCAGCGGAGCGACATTTTTCTTCCCCCCCTTCCCCTGATTCTCCCAAACCACAGGTATACTACTGCCAACTGCCAGACCCTACTTGGAAGGGTCCTGCTGCTCTCCTCACCTGGGGTCGTGGCTATGCAGCTATCCAGCTTCCAGATCATGTCCTGTGAGTTCCCGGACGACACGTCAGACCATACCACCCCAAAGTAGAAAAATCACCACCCGCAGACATATCAACATGATTCGTCCTGTTGCCTTGCCGACCCTCTTCCTCCTTCTTGCCACACATGCCTCCAAGGTCTCCATTCCATCTCAAGTGACGTACTTCATGCCAGGTACTCCCCTCCTGCTGACCTGCACCGCATCTGGGGACATTTTTCCCCCCTACCTCAGATGGTCAACACTCCCTCAGCCATGGCTCCATATCTCCAGCAATGCTTCTTTCTGGATCAACACCTTTGAACACCCTCCTCAGACTATACTCCTCATACTTTGCCCTACTGCCACCACCTATTATTGCTCCGGTCAACGCCTCTATGATTCCATATGCAACATTTATGAATCCTGGACAGTCCTCAGACCCCATTCACCTCGTCATCATCACAGACAATTCGCAAAGCAACCTGATGTTCAGGCCACCCCCTTTCTACATCAGGTTAAGAGATTGCAGAACCCCACCAACGTGTCAGATGGCTGAGTCCCCTGCCTGACCAAAACCATGCAAGCAGGCTCCATTCAACTAACTCTCATGTACCATACCCAACACTGCAGAAGTGCCTTCCTACAGGAAAAACTTGCCAAAACAATGGGACCATGTACCATCTATGTAAGAAGAACTCAAAAACCATTTGCTACGATCCCAAGACGGCTGTACGTCTCAATGTTACCTTATGGGCAGGACTTCCAAGAACCTCTGGCAGATCTGATCCTGAGGGGGAGGGAAAACTTCATTACCTAAACCACACCACCATGCTCAAGGATGGTACTAACCCAATTGTTTTAATCTTTGATGTTTATGGTGGTTGTTCTAAACCAGGGGGACATTCATGTGGGTCGGCTGACTGGAAAACAATGTACACCCACAATCATAAATATTTGTGTCATACACCCATTAACTGGGCCATAGGGAACCCCAATCAATGGATCCCTTGTGGAGGTTCCATCGAGTGCTCGGGTTGGTCTTGTGTCTGTGATTATACTGGGGGAGGGTACTCAGGCTGCAATCATCTGTCACATTTCAAACGAATATCAGGGTCTACCACAGACAATAAGGTAGAAATCACCATCTCCAGACAACACCCTGCCTTGAATACTTATGGCATAGGGATTGATGGCACAGGATCAGATTCAAACACTTACATTACCATAAAAACTGAAGTAATATATGAAGGTAAGGAGACATCATTAGGCTGGTCGATATATAATAATTTAAGGAAATTAGAAAAAGCCCCTGATACCAGTATTATTGCAAAAAACTTGTTCATGGATATGGCAGAAAAAATTGCAAAACAACTTGCAATAACCAATTGTTTTGTCTGTGGGGGAACCACCACAGAAGAACAATGGCCGTGGCAAGCCTTAGAAGCCTTGCCATCACTGTTTAATAACATGTCTTCTGTAGGAAACATAACAGCTAGAACAGCTTCCGATCCACTTATCTGGACAATTACCACCAACTTAATTGGTAGAAGCTGCTTTTCCCAAAATGGGTCCACTCCAGTAGGGCACCTCCTTTGCTTAGGTACACGGGATAACTCCTACCAGACTTGGACTGCACTTGACAATACTACCACCACACCTGCTAAATTGAACACCTCCCTCTTCCCTTATCTCAATGACACAACATCTTCCCAAATTTGGACAGCCCCAAATAACATGTATTGGATTTGTGGTAACCTAGCCTATCCATCCCTTCCAGCAGATTGGCAAGGATCATGTATATTGGGGTGGATAAGACCTTCCTTTTTCCTCCTACCAATCTTCATTAAGCAAGAACTAGGCATCCCTGTGTATGATACATTATCCTGCAAAAAAAGAGACACCGACAATGCCTTTGCAGGTTTCCCCTGTCAATCAGAATACACAGGGGATACCTGGACCTCAGAATGAATCGTCTGCACCTACAGCGTGGCCACTTGGGCCAGAATGGGTCCTGGGGGTACAGAACCCCCATATATATGATTAATAGAATTATTCGTTTACAAGCTGTTTTAGATTTAGCAGGCCAACGAATAGACAAAGCTCTAAACACTATGGCGACTGATACAGACAAATTACGCACAGCTGTCTACCAAAATCGCTTAGCTTTAGATTACATACTAGCCAAAGAAGGAGGGTTATGTGGTAGGTTCAATCTCATGAATTGTTGTCTTCAAATTGATAAGTTTGGCAAAGTAGTAGCACAATTAACAACTGAGATGCGACAATTAACCTACAATCCTAATCAAGTATGGCAAGGTATTGATTTTAAGAATATTTTTAGTTCCTGGTTCCCCAAACTACCAGGATTACAAGCCACAGTAGCTCTCATAGGTATGATTGCTGCAGGATGCATTATTCTTCCATGTGTGTTACCAATTTTTGATCACAATATTTCCAATAGTCTATCTTTATTAGCTGAAAAGCACGCCATTGCACAGGCTAATGCCCTCTGGGAAAAAGTCTGTACAAGTTATACCCTCAGAAGACCCTGAGGCGTGCACTCACACAAGTTTTTGCATGGGCAGTGATGAAGATCCAGAAGAATTTCCTCCATATAAAACTAAAACAGAGGAGATGCAGTAATGAATCAACTTCAACAGTTTCAGTACATGCCAGGCCTCAAGGCCTCACGTAGGCTGAAATCTTGTACCAGGAACAAAGAACATCAATCAGCAATACAACACCAGGGGCTACTAACTGGACTACAGGCGTTGATTGGCTACTTTGTACCTACTAAAACTGACCATATAACACTGTGATTTGATGCTACTATCTGTCCATTAATATTTCTACTCATGTAACATAATGATTGGATAGAGTTCACCGCTTGTGACATATTACTGTGTGTTTTTAATAAAAGAGCTTCCCGAGCTTGTGATCGGAGCAGCTCACCCGAGATAGAACCAGCCTGGTGTCTTTTTTGATGCATTCGACCACCCAGTGAGAAGCCTTCCAAATGCGGAGCAAAGCCGCAGTTGTCCCAAAGGTGATTTTTTTGGAGGCAACTTGTTTTTTCTTTGAAGATGTTTCCCTTCTCATCCAAGAAGCTTCTTCACCTCTGAGCTGAGCAGATAAACCTCCAAGTGGCCTCAATGACTCTCTAAAAATGATGCAAATGACCAACTGTCTGCAAGGAATATAAACCCTTCCATTCTTCACTATCCTGTCAGAACTGAAGAAGCTTCTTGGATGAGAAGAGAAACATCTTCAAAAGAAACAAAAAAACCAAGAAAGTCCAATTGCCTCCAGAAAAGACACCTTTGAGACTGTAAAACCATCAATAACATCTGTCTCTCTCAGGCCCTCGGGAAGGTCTCAATAGGTTGACAAAAATGCCAAATCCAATATGAACATCTAGCTGATTGTGCAATGAACCATAATACCTGCAGTATTTTGCAAAAGAAAACAAAAGGAGACAAAAATATAAAGAATGAATTTCTCAAGGTTGCCAGTTCCTCTGCATCTCATGTTGCAAAGTATTACACTCACACCTACCCAGATGCACATCTCCTTATTTTATAAGGTAAAATACAAGCAATTTTATCTGCATTAACACTGATTAGCTTCTATTAGCCTTTTGCCTTCTAATAAAATTGATGATACCTTTCAGAAATGCAATTTGATAGAACACAAAGTGATTGCATCCTGCTTAGATATGTCTCAGGCATTTTTTTCCAACTATAATGTGATAATTTTATGCATGAAATAGCAGGAGAAGTATAAAGATAGTTCTAATGTGACTCTTGGGTTTTTTTTTTTTTAAAAAAAAAAAAAACCCAACTGTATTAAGATTATGGGATGGGCTATATTGTATTTTTCAATCGGGCAATTAGAATTTTTGTTCATGTGCCTGCAAGGCCTGATGGAATATTCTTTTCTTTTTTCCTCAGTCTCTGGTTTGATAGTCTATCGTAAATGATGTACGTGCAAAGAAGAATATTAAACATTTCAAACCACCTGTATTTGAAACACAAAAAGCAAAAAGAAGGCAAATCATTTTTTAAAAAAATGTTTTTTTATTCAGGATTGTAAATGGAAAAAAATAAATAATATTCAACACAGTCTGGAGAAAGTTTTCACTTGACCTTATACGCCAATAGAAGATACAAACAGAAAAACACCAAAGGGGGGAAAAAATGGTGAGACAAGGAAAAGGAAAAAAAAAAAGTAACTTCTTGCTTTAGAATCTCTCAATTTCAATAGAATAACCCTGAAGGCATGCAAATATTAATTTTTAATATTAATTTTAGTTTTATAGTTGTTTGTTGAGAATGACATGGCAGTGTGCTTTTTAACTTTCTTTCCATGTGCCACTTGGCATGTTCGGGTCTTTTCCTATGTAAGATTGAGAGTATCTTCACAACGTTTCGATGAGGTCCCACTCGCCATCCTGGTGCTTTCAGTTTTGTGCTTGTGTGAGCAAATATACAAAAACAGATAGATAGATAGATAGATAGATAGATATAGATATAGATATAGATATAGATATAGATATAGATATAGATATAGATATAGATATAGATATAGATATACATATACATATACATATACATATACATATACATATACATATACATATACATATACATATACATATACATATACATATACATATACATATACATATACATATATATTTTCTCAAGTTTTTGTGGGTACTTACATGTGTGGCATTCAGCTTAGTTCGGGTATTTTCCCACGTCATAGTAATTGTGCTTTTAAAGTTGTAGCAATGTTTCAGCAGAATCTCATCTGCCATCATCAGGCTTCTGTATAGTGTTTCTCTGTGAGTCAGACTTTTACAGTGGTTTCAGATTTAAATTTGGGGCAGCCTATTGCTGTGTCAGAATGGTTTTTTTCTTCCTCCTGATTGGTTGAGGCAGGCAAACACCTGGGCACAAACAGATCCCCCCTGATACCTCCAGCTCAAACACACCCCAACCAGGCACCCAGATGAAACCCAGCTTCCTAACGAATGATAGCCGTCCATTTACCCGAAGCCAAGCTGCACTAAAGGCCTCCAATAAAGTAACACAATGTTGCCAGCCAATCAAGATACAAAAAGAGCCCCCCCCCCAAAAAAAAAAAAACAGACAGAAGATACCAGTAGCAAAACACAGCAAACTCCAAGACCAATAAACACAGACCAAGACTCTCAACCAATCAGGAGGAAGAAAAAAACCATTCTGACACAGCAATAGGCTGCCCCAAATTTAAATCTGAAACCACTGTAAAAGTCTGACTCACAGAGAAACACTATACAGAAGCCTGATGATGGCAGATGAGATTCTGCTGAAACGTTGCTACAACTTTAAATATATATATATATATATATATATATATATATATATATATATATATATATATATATATATATATATATATATATATATATATATATTTGTTTTCTGAGGTTCTCGCGGGTACTTGTATGTGGATCTTTGGTTATTCGGGTTTTCTCCCGCGTAAGATTGGAAGTATCTGGGCAACGTTTCGATGAAGTCTCATTCATCATCTTCAGGCTTGGTCTTCAGCTCTGTGCTTCTCAGAGTGATGTGAGCTTGCAGCTGCTTCTTCCTTTTAACTGCTTCTGGGTGTGTGACTTGATTGGCTGGGGGCTTGGCTGTGTTCTGATTGGATGGGGGTTGGCTGTGTTCTGATTGGTTGGGGGGTTGGCTGTGTTCTGATTGGCTGGAGGCGTGTTCTGTTCAGGTGGGGGCTTGATTGTGCTCAGGTTAGTCTTAGTTGCTGGAAGGTTTGAGCTGGTGAACTGTGATCTTGCTGTTTGGCTTCGAGTTCGTGGTCGTGCTGCATCTTCATGGTGGGGGTCAGTTCGCTTCATGTATGGCTCAGAGGGGTTTGAGGTGGGTAGTGATGCAGCTGCAGTGCAGCTTCTGGTCCGTGGTCGTGTTTCATCTTCTGTGTGGGTGTGAGTCTGCTTTCTACGTGGAAGTGTGGTGGTGGCATCTTGTGTGGCTATCACGGGTGTGGGTCTGGTGTCATTTTTCATGTTAGGTACGCGTCTGTTCATGAGGGCGGGTTTCCAAATGGCTGGTAGGCGGGAGGCATCATCTCGTTTATTCATGCTGTGTGGGCGTTTTTCTATCTCTATGGCTTCTCTGATGATTCTGCTGCTGAAGTGTTCGGTTTTGGCGATAGTTCTGGTATTTTTAAAGTCAATCTCATGTCCTGTGGCTTTGAGGTGTTGGACCAGGGAAGAGGTCGGTTCTTCCTTTTTGATTGAGTTCTTATGTTCTTCAATGCGTGCACCTATTCTTCTATTAGTCTGTCCAATGTATGTGGTGGGGCAGGCAGTGCAAGGGATTTCGTATACTCCTTGATTTTCTAACTCGATTCTGTCCTTAGGGTTTCTTAGGATGGTGGATATCTTTCTGTTTGTGCAGAATGCTGTCTTAATGTTGTGTTTTTGGAGGATCTTGCTGATTTTGTCCGTAGTGCCTTTTATATATGGGAGGAGGGCTTTGCCTTTCTCCTGTTCTCTGTCTTGGATTTTGGTTGGGGTTTCTTTTTGGATTAGGTGGGTGATCTTCTTTCTTTGGAATCCATTGGCTGTCAGCACGCCAGTGAGAGTGTGTAGTTCGGTCTCTAGGTGTTGTTCATCGGCTAAGCATTTTGTTCTGGAGATGAGTGTCTCAGCTACGGAATTGATCTGTGCTGGGTGGTGGTGTGAGAGTGCGTGTAGATAGCGGTTTGTATGTGTTTTCTTCTGGAAGATGGTGTGTCCTAGGGAGCCATTGGATTTTTTGTATACCAAGACATCTAGGAAGGGAAGTTGGTTGTTAGCTTCTGTTTCCATGGTGAATTGTATTTTGGGGTGTTGGCTGTTGAGGTGTGTGAGGAAGTTGTTCAGTTTTTCTTTCCCGTGTGGCCAGATTATGAAGGTGTCATCTACATACCTGAGCCAGAGTTTGGGTTTGTGATCGTATTTTTTTAGAGCTTGTGTTTCAAAGTGTTCCATGTAGAGGTTAGCGATGACAGGTGAGAGGGGTGATCCCATGGGTGCTCCTTCTATTTGTTTGTATTTTTGTCCGTTGTAGGTGAAGTATGTATTGGATAGGCAGTGGTTGGTCAGATCTAGGATGTGCTTGGGGGGGTTGTATTTGTTTTGGATGGCTGTCAAGGCTTCTTTTATTGGCACTTGGGTGAAGAGGGATATGACATCGAAGCTCACTAGTAGGTCACTGGGTTGTAAGTTTTGTTTCTTTATGATCTCAATGAACTGGAATGAGTTTCTTATGTGTGAGTTGATGGATTCTGCATAGGGCTGTAGTTGTTTGGCGAGAAATTTGGCTAGGTTTTGTAGAGGTGAGCCTATGGAGCTGACTATTGGTCTAAGTGGGATTCCTTCTTTGTGTATCTTGAAGACCAAGCCTGAAGATGATGAATGAGACTTCATCGAAACGTTGCCCAGATACTTCCAATCTTACGCGGGAGAAAACCCGAATAACCAAAGATCCATATATATATATATATATATATATATATATATATATATATATATATATATATATATATATATATATATATAAGCCTGATGATGGCAGATGAGATTCTGTTGAAACGTTGCTACAACTTTAAAAGCACAACTACTATGATGTGGGAAAATACCCGAACTAAGCTGAATGCCATACATACATGCATACATACATACACAGACAGACAGACAGACAGATAGATAGATCTTTGGTTATTCAGGTTTTCTCCCGCGTAAGATTGGAAGTATCTAGGCAACATTTCGATGAAGTCTCATTCATCAACTTCAGGCTTGGTCTTCAGCTCTGTGCTTCTCAGAGTGATGTGAGCTTGCAGCTGCTTCTTCCTTTTAACTGCTAGTGGGGTGTGACTTGATTGGGTGGGGGCTTGGGTGTGTTCTGATTGGGTGGGGGTGAGTTCTCATTGTTTGGGGGTTTGGCTGTGTTCTGATTGGTTGGGGGGTTGGCTGCATTCTGATTGGATGGAGGCATGTTCTGTTCAGGTGGGGGCTTGGTTGTGCTCAGGTTAGTCTTAGTTGCTGGGGGATTTGAGCTGGTGAGCTGTGATCTTGCTGTTTGGCTTCGAGTTCATGGTCATGCTGCATCTTCATGGTGGGGGTCAGTTCGCTTCATGTATGGCTCAGAGGGGTTTGAAGTGGGTAGTGATGCAGCTGCAGTGTGGCTTCTGGTCCATGGTTGTGTCTCATCTTCTGTGTGGGTGTGAGTCTGCTTTCTACGTGGAAGTGTGGTGGTGGCATCTTGTGTGGCTCTTAGGGGTGTGGGTCTGGTGTCATTCTTCATGTTAGGTACGCGTCTGTTCATGAGGGCGGGTTTCCAAATGGCTGGTAGGCGGGAGGTATCATCTCATTTATTCATGCTGTGTGGGCGTTTTTCTTTCTCTATGGCTTCTCTGATTATTCTGCTGCTTAAGTGTTCGGTTTTGGTGATAGTTCTGGTATTTTTAAAGTCAATCTCATGTCCTGTGGCTTTGTGGTATTGGACCAGGGAAGAGGTCGGTTTTTCTTTTTTGATTGAGTTCTTATGTTCTTCAATGCGTGCACTTATTCTTCTGTTAGTTTGTCCAATGTATGTGGTGGGGCAGGCAGTGCAAGGGATTTCGTATATTCCTTGATTTTCTAACTCGATTTTGTCCTTCGGGTTTCTTAGGATGGTGGATATCTTTCTGTTTGTGCAGAATGCTGTCTTAATGTTATGTTTTTGGAGGATCTTGCTTATTTTGTCTGTAGTGCCTTTTATATATGGGAGGAGGGCTTTGCCATTCTCCTGTTCTCTGTCTTGGATTTTGGTTGGGGTTTCTTTTTGGATTAGGTGGGTGATCTTCTTTCTTTGGAATCCATTGGCTGTCAGCACGCCGGTGAGAGTGTGTAGTTCGGTCTCTAGGTGTTGTTCGTCGGCTAAGCATTTTGTTCTGGAGATGAGTGTCTCGGCTATGGAATTGATCTGTGCTGGGTGGTGGTGTAAGAGTGCGTGTAGATAGCGGTTTGTATGTGTTTTCTTCTGGTAGATGGTGTGTCCTAGGGAGCCATTGGATTTTTTGTATACCAAGACATCTAGGAAGGGAAGTTGGTTGTTAGCTTCTGTTTCCATGGTGAATTGTGTTTTGGGGTGTAGGCTGTTGAGGTGTGTGAGGAAGTTGTTCAGTTTTTCTTTCCCATGTGGCCAGATTATGAAGGTGTCATCTACGTATCTGAGCCAGAGTTTGGGTTTGTGATCATATTTTTCTAGAGCTTGTGTTTCAAAGTGTTCCATGTAGAGATTAGCAATGACAAGTGAGAGGGGTGATCCCATGGGTGCTCCTTCTATTTGTTTGTATTTTTGTCCATTGTAGGTGAAGTATGTATTGGATAGGCAGTGGTTGGTCAGATCTAGGATGTGCTTGGCGGGAGGGTGTATTTGTTTTGGATGGCTATCAAGGCTTTTTTTTATTGGCACTTGGGTGAAGAGGGATATGACATCGAAACTCACTAGTAGGTCACAGACAAAATTAGTAAGATACTACACAGACATCACATCATGACTGCCTTCAAAACAGACAGAAAAATAGCAGCCATCCTTAGAAACCCCAAAGATAAAATTGACCTGGAAAACCAAGGCATATACAAAGTCCTCTGTGCATCATGCCTGGCCACATACATTGGACAGACCAATAGAAGAATAAGTACCCGCCTGGATGAACACAAAAATGCAGTCAAAAAGCTGGAACACACTTCCTCACTAGTCCAATACATGAAAGCCACAGGTCATAGCATCAACTTCAATGGCACCAAAAACCTAGCCACTATAGAAAACCCAGGCCACAGAATCATCAGAGAAGCCATAGAGGTTGAAAAAAGACCAGACAGCATGAATAGAAGAGATGATTGCACCAGACTGTCAATCATTTGGAAGCCTGCACTCACAAACAAAAAAATCTCCACACCACAAGCCAGGCAAACACCTGGGCACAAACAGATCCCCCCTGATACCTCCAGTTCAAACACACCCCAACCAGGCACCCAGATGAAACCTAGCTTCCTAACTAATGATAGCTGTCCTTTTATCCAGAGCCAAGCTGCACTAAAGGCCTCCAATAAAGTAACACAATGTTGCCAGCCAATCAAGATACAAAAAGAGCCAAAAAACAGACAGAAGATATTAGAAACACCAATCAAGCAGAACACAGCAAACTCCAAGACCAATAAACACAGACCAAGACTCCCAACCAATCAGGATGAAGAAAAAACCTTTCTGCACAGCAATAAGCTGCCCCAAATTCAAATCTGAAACCACTGTAAAAGTCTGACTCACAGATGAACACTATACAGAGACCTGATGATGGCAGATGAGATTCTGCTGAAACGTTGCTACAACTTTAAAAGAACAACTACAATGACATGGGAAAATACCCGAACAAAGCTAATGAATGCCATATATATATATGGATCTTTGGTTATTTAGGTTTTCTCCCACGTAAGATTGGAAGTATCTAGGCAACGTTTCGATGAAGTCTCATTCATCATCTTCAGGCTTGGTCTTCAGCTCTGATTGGAGGAATCTAGGCAATGTTTCGATGAAGTCTCATTCATCATCTTCAGGCTTGGTTTTCAGCTGTGAGCTGAAGACCAGTTATTCGGGTTTTCTCCTGCATAAAATTGGAAGTATTTTGGTGACGTTTCGACGAAATCTGATTCGTCATCTTGTGTCTTCAGCTTTATGCTTCTTGGAGTAATGTGAGCTTGCAGCTGATTTTCCTTTTAACTGCCAGTGGGAGTGCGACCCCTCCGACCCATACATGAAGTAAACTGACACCCAACATGAAGATGTGGCATGACCACGAATGCGAAGGATCACAGCTCACCAGCTCTAATCCCCTGACAACTAAGACTAACCTGAGCACAGCCAAGCCCCCACCTGAATAGAACACACCCCCAGCCCATCAGAACACCCTCCAACCAATCAAATCACAGCCAGGCCCCCAACCAATGAGAACGCATCCCCACCCAATGAGAACACACCCCCACCAAATGAGAACACAGCCAAGCCCCTACCCAGTCAAGTCGCACTCCCACTGGCAGTTAAAAGAAAGAAGCAGCTGCAAGCTCACATTACTTCAAAAAGCACAAAACCAAACAAACAAGTCTGAAGATGACGAATGAGATTTCGTCGAAACGTCACCATCCAGGTTATCAGTGATAGACTTGTTGACAGGTCTTGTGCCATCTTTACCAGGACAGTAACCCACAATTAAACAGTAAACAGCTGTCTGTATACGGTACTGTGTATTCACACTAACTCTCAGTTATCTGAACCTCATATGGCCTGGACCCATAACCAGTGTTGAGGTATTCCCCATTTGGAGAATGAGTGCACTCAGGGAAATGTAGTGAGAGTGATGTTGAATAACACACAACCAGCAAACAGATATACTGAATAGTAAAATGTAGGTTTTAATTCCAGTAAATGGGGAAACACAGTCCAACAAACAGTCCAAATCATACCTGGTTAAAGCAGTTAGTATCAGTCCAGGGATAATCCCAAAAACGAAGTCAAGTCTCATAAACTTCAGTTCAGTAAATGCAGTTTGCTAATAATTGCAAGGCTCACAACAGTCCAAGAAGAAACGACGATCAGACAATAGGGCAAAACAGGAAATGCAAGGAGAGAGAAACCAGGTTCCTGGCTCCATCTTATGGCCATTGGAGGAACCTCAACCAATCACACTTACAACATTCTCTTAAAGATACAGTATTTGATTACTATCCTGGTTTATATATTTCCAACCCAACTGTTCGGTGACTATCATTCCTAACAGTCTTCTTTTGCTGCCCTGCACATGTGATGACCCAGGGTGGGATAAAAAATAAACACAGTCACAAAAAACAGGTGAAGCCCCTTTTATTCCTCCACTTTGCTTCCAAGCTCCAAATATCCTTGACTGGAGACAAACAAAAAACAAAAAACTCCCACACAAGCAGTTACAAGAATGAGGAAATGCCATTTAAATTATAAAGAGTAAAAAACAACACAAACTGGGCAAGATAAGGGCTGAAAGACATCCACAGATATCAGAACTCCCTCTGGAAATGATGCCAAACTCTGAGAGCAACAATAAACTAGAGATATTCCCATGCTTTGTTTCCAGCATTGACCCGTACACATGTCTGTCCTCTTATCCAGTTGTCATAGCTGCATCCCATGAAGAGGATCAAGGCCCTCTCCTCCCCAGTAGACCATCTCTCTCCCTTATCCTCTCCTCCCTGCATGCCCTAGGATGGAGTGGGGATGGGCCTGAGTCCTCCTCTGACTGCCCAGCTGGCCTCTGCCCTTCCACAACCTCCTCCACAACCTCCAGAGCCATACTTCCACTTCCTGTCAGCTGTTCCTCCTCTTCCTCAGAGTCAGTCTCCACCAGGGGCATGACAACATAGGAGAACAGAGTTGGAAAGCAGGTGAGTGGGGTGGGGAGAGAATGGGGATTTTACAGTATCCTTCCCCTGTCATACCCAACAATACACACCATACCCACCAAGCTATGCCCACAGAACCAGTAGTAAAAAAAAAAATGAATTCTACCACTGGCCAGATCCAGGCTTGAGTTTGACACCCTTGCTCTAGAAAGAGTGCAGAGAAGATCAACCAGGATGATAAGGAGACTGGAGGCTAAAACATACGCAAAATGGTTGAAGGAACTGGACAAGGCTAGTCTAGTGACGAGAAGGACCAGGGGAGACAGGATAGCAGTCTTCCAATATTTGAGGGGCTTCCACAGAGAGGAGGGGGTCAAGCTATTCTCCAAAGCACCCGAAGACCAGACATAATGGATAGAAAGTGATCAAGGAGAGAGTCAACCTAGAAATAAGGAGATTTTTTTCTGACAGCAAGAATAATTAACCAATTGAACATATACACATACACAGGGGTGGGATTCATTTTTTTTTAACAACCGGTTCTGTGGGCATGGCTTAGTTGGTGGGTGTGGCTTGGTGGTCATGTTATTGGCTGGGCATGGCCAATTCAATATCACTCACATCGAGGCATGCATCTCCTCGCCTGGCCTCATGGCTGTGGGGATGCTGCAACAGTCGTAAGTGTGAAAAATGATCACAAGTCACTTTTTTCAGTGCCATTGTAACTTTGAATGGTCACTCCACACAACCAAAGTACCAGCAAAGGAGGAAAAACACTTCAGAGACGTTCTTGAGACAGGAAGTCTAGTCCTGCCAAGAATGTAATAAGGGTTAACGGAGAGGCCGTTTCTGTAAGCAACACCAGAATGTTTTCTTCCTGCCTTCCTTACAGGATTAGGCCAGTAATTTCTTTTAACAACCAGTTCTCCGAACTATTTAGAATGTTAACAACTGGGTCTACAGAATAGGTGCGAACTGGTAGAATCCCACCCCTGCACATACATATATATGTATGTATAAAGGCCCTGAAATACCAAAAATGGTAGGTGAAGTTGTCCAAAGCAGCAGAAATGGCAAAATTACTTTGTCTGATTAGAGAAGGATTCTCTCTCACTTTCTAACAGAATAAGAGTTGGAAGGGACCTTTGAGATCTTCTAGTCCAGCCCCCTGTTCAAGCAGGAAACCCTGCACCATTTCAGACAACCTCCAGTGTTGGAGCCCCCACAAAATCTGGATGCAAGACATTGCATTGATTGAATGTCTATCAGTGAAAGTTTCACTCTCTTTCTTTCTTTTTTCTTCTCTCTCATCATCTGTTTATATTTTTAAGGGACCACAAACTCCTTGTGGACTTTTTGCTAAAAATTGTATTTTTTATTTGTGATTTATGGGTTTCAGGATTATAAAGGATAGTTTATAGAAAAAAAAAAAATACATATCGTGCAATCTTAGAAAAAGAGGGTAAAAGAGAGATGTATTTATAACACCTGTCAAAAGAGCACAAACTGTCTCTTTATAACCTTTTCTTGCTTTCTTTTTTTCTATTTTTTCCTTCTTATTCACCAATCCTTTTTATTTTCTTCATTTTCTTCTCCAATACTTGCATTGTTTTCATCTTGTTAAAATTTTCTACAATAAACGTTCTACTTAAAAAGAAGTATAATAACTGTGGGAATTGTAAGAGTTTTCCCCGAATTATACAGAATCATAAACATATGAGACAATAAAGAGTAAATAGCACACATTCCCATGCACATACAAAGACACACAAGTACCTCATTGTACATTTCTTCCCAGACATCTACCTATTTCTACGGATATAAATAAGACTTTTGCAATAGGTATTCTGTTTTTCCTTTATCTGATCCTTACATTTTTTCCATGGAAGTTTCATTAAATTAATTATTTATATCAAATCCCACTTTCTCCCATCTTGGTCAACCATTTTTTTTTTTTTCATTTGAAAAACCAAACCTTGGAGAATGTCAACTTCACCTCTAAGGCTGATGGCACCACAGTCTTGTTGGACATGATGATATGAGCTGGTGTCTCTTCCTTATCTTGTGATTCTTTCTTTCTTTCTTTCTTTCTTTCTTTCTTTCTTTCTTTCTTTCTTTCTTTCTTTCTTTCTTTCTTTCTTTCTTTCTTTCTTTCTTTCTTTCTTTCTTCTCTCTCTCTTCTCTCTCTCTCTCTCTCTTTTCTTGTTTTTGTTCAGTCACTAACACAAGTCTGGTACTTCACCACCCCATGGGCCACAACATACCAGGCCTTCTATCCACTGTTGCCTCCCTGAGTCTGTCCAAACTCATGGCCATTGGCGATGACACTATCTAACCATCTCATCTGCTATCCTTCTCTTTTTTCTTCAATCTTTCCCAACATTAGGGTCTTCTCCATGGAATCCCCTCATTAGAGGCCACAGTTGGAATACTGCATCCAGTTTTGGTCACCATGATGTAAAAAGTATCTTGAGACTCTAGAAAGAGTGCAGAGAACAGCAACAAAGATGATATGGGGACTGGAGGCTTAAAGATATAAAGAATGGTTGGTGGAATTGGGTATGCCTAGTTTGATGAAAAGTAGGACTAGGGGAGACATGATTGCAGTGTTCCAATATCTAAGGGCCTGCTCCCGGAGAAGAGGGAGTTAATCTAGTCTTCAAAGCACCTGAAGGCAGGACCAAAAGCAACAGATGGAAACTAATCAAGGAGAGAAGCAACCTCAAACTAAGGAGAAATTTCCTGACATTCAAAACAAATAATCAGTGGAACGACTTGCCTCCAGAAGTTGTGAATGCTACAACACTGGAAGTTTTAAAGAAGAGATTGGACATCTATTTGTCTGAAATGATATAGGGCTTCCTGCTTTAGCAGGGGGTTGGACTAGAAGACCTCCAAGGTCCTTCTCAACTCTGTTATTCCATTCTGTTATCTAGATCTGACAGTTATTTATTTATTGAATTTAACAGAATAACAATGTTGGAAGGGCCTTTGGGGGGTCTTCTAGTCCAGCCCCCTCTCAAGCAGGAAATCATATAGCATTTCAAACAAATGGCTGTCCAATCTCTTCTTGAAAACCTCCAATGATGGGGGAGCCATAATTTTTGAAGGAAAGCTATTCCCACTGTTAGGAAATTTCTCCTTAATTTTTAGGTTGGCTCTTTCCTTGATTAATCTTCATCCATTATTTCTTTTCATGTCTTCTGGTGCTTTGAATAATAGATTGAGCCCCTCTTGTTAGTGGCAACACCTTTGTCATTGGGAGATTGCTCTTGTGTCCTTCTTTTCGTTAAAGTAGACCTACCCAATTCCTGAATGATTCTTTGTATCTTTTAGCCTCTGGTATGGCTATGAATGTATGGCTATGAAAGTTGGACCATAAGAAAGGCTGAGTGCCAAATAATTGAGGCCTTTGTACTCTGGTGCTGGAGAAGAACTCCTGCGAATCCCTTGGACTGCAAGGCGATCCAACCGGTCAGTCCTAGAGGAGATCAACCCTGACTGCTCTTTAGAAGGCCAGATCCTGAAGATGAAACTCAAAGACTTTGGACACCTAATGAGAAGGAAGGACTCACTGGAGAAGAGCCTAATGCTGGGAATGATCAAGGGCAAAAGAAGGAGAAGGGGACGACAGAGAAGGAGGTGGCTGGATGGAGTCACTGAAGCAGATGGCATGAGCTTAAATGGACTCTGGAGGATGTTAGATGTTAGGAATAACAAAGTTACCTAACTTAGTTTGGATAAAATAATATATATAAACTATGATTGTAAGTTAGTGTATGTCACTTTAAACAGCAAAGCATGTAATTTTGGGTGCGGCTGTAAAACCGCCATAAGAAGGAACAAGAGAACTTGATTGATTACTGGCTTACTGAATTGCTTGCTGACAATGATGGATTGATGGTTCCCTGCTGCTGCTGTTTTTGCTGAAAGAAAGAAAGGAGGTTTGAACTTCTTCATATCTCTACTGTGAGAAGATTTATTACTGGACTGATATTTGTAAGTTTACTGACCTCTTTTTCGACACTGGACTTTGCAAATGAATAATCCCCAAGCGGACTGAACTCGTGAATGATATATGGGCTGTTTTGACTATGCTAAAACTCTTACTGGAATAAACTACTTAACTAGCAGTGTATCTGTTTTACTGAGTGTAATCTACAAACACGTTTATCTCACATATTTGTCTGACTGCCTGACTGCCATACAGATTCTGCTAGGGTGTATCCCTAACAGTAGAGGACAGGAAAGCCTGGAGGAATGGTGTCCATGGGGTCACAATGGGTCGGACATGACTTGGCAACTAACAATAACAACAACAACAACAACAATTCCTCCAGTCTCCTAGGCTTTGTTGTTGTTAGTTGCAAAGTCATATCCGATCCATCACGACCCCATGGACAACGTTCCTCCAGGCCTTCCTATAACGTAACGTAACGTAACGTAACGTAACGTAACGTAACGTAACGTAACGTAACGTAACGTAACGTAACGTAACGTAACGTAACGTAACGTAACGTAACGTAACATAACATAACATAACATAACATAACATAGCATAATACGACTACTAAAATTTGATATAATATTCCAAGTGTGGTCTTATCTGGGCATTATAGAGTTACTTGCCCATCTAGTTGTGATTGAACTGTATGGTTTACAGAATCCCATATTGCAATAAGATTTCAACTACAAAGTAAATGTCACTGTATTTCATTTGCATGGACTGGAAAAAGCAGCCCTCCTGGATGTGACTCTCCCACCCCCCTGTAGTCAAATATTTAATAGCATTCTGCCACATAGACCCAGGCCATCCCATGCTGGGTCTGAGTGACATTTGAATCCCTCAAAGTTCCTCTCCATGGGGCATGAGTGCAAGGCAGGCCAATGATTGAATTATGGCAAGCTGATCATAAGTATATAATTTGGATACCATAAGCTTCTGCCTGACTCTCCAGTTCTGGGTATAAAGGGCTTTCTAGGTGCCAGCTAGTCTCTGGACCTTTGTTGGACCTCTGTACATTTGATCTGCCAGCAGTGGTAGAATTGTAGTTATTGCTTCTGCAGCTTTTCTAATGCCAGAGTCAAATCTGGAAGCCCTGAAGGAGAATTAAATAGCGGAACACTTCCCCTAAACTTTGCTATTGTTTGAAATAATGCAGCGAGTTAACTGGCACAATGCTGGTGAAGAATAGCTGATTTAAAGCATGAATTGATCTCCCTTCCTTCCTTCCTTCCTTCCTTCCTTCCTTCCTTCCTTCCTTCCTTCCTTCCTTCCTTCCTTCCTTCCTTCCTTCCTTCCTTCCTTCCTTCTTTCTTTCACTCTTGCTTTGAACTCTTGGAGAAGAAAAATGTTGTCTCTCTCGGATTTTCTCCTTCCCTTTCTCGATCTCCTTTCCCTCTCACTCTTTCTCTCTTTTTTCTTCCTTTTTCTCTTTCTTCCTTTTCTTTCTCTATCTCTCTCATTTTCCCCTCCCCTTTCCTCTCTTTTTCTTTCATTCTACTTCTTCTCTCCTTCTCCTTCTCTTTTTATTTCTTTTCTTTCTCTCTCTTTCCTTTTCTCTCACACTTTTCTTTTCCTCTTATTATCTCTCTTTCTCTCTCATTTTCTCTTTCTCATTTTTTCTTCCTCTTCGTTTTTTTTCTCTGCCTTCTTTCTTTCATTTTACTTACGCTCTCTTTCTCTCCCTCTCATTGTCTTTTACTTTCTTATTTTCTTTCTTTTTCTCTGACACACATTTTTTCTCTTACTCTTTCTCGTCTCTCACTTTTTCTGTCTCATTTCTTTCTCTTTTCCCTCTTTCTCTCATTTTCCTTCCTCTCCCTCTCCCTCTTTCTCTTTTTTCTTTG
Source organism: Hydrophis major (assembly GCA_033807585.1). Classification (NCBI taxonomy): domain Eukaryota; kingdom Metazoa; phylum Chordata; class Lepidosauria; order Squamata; family Elapidae; genus Hydrophis; species Hydrophis major. The sequence continues at coordinate 373,658,768 of CM066329.1, forward strand.
CCTTTTTGTTTCAATCTACTTTTGATTCTTTCTCTCCCCCTCATTGTCTTTAATTTCTTTTTTCATTTCTTTCTTTTTTTCTCTCTCACACATTTTTCTTTCTTACTCTCTCCTCTCTCTCTCTCATTTTCATTCTCTTTTTCTCTTTCTCTCTTTTTCTCTCTCTCATTTTTCTTACTCTCTCTTTTTCTCTGTCTTTTTTCTTTCATTCTACCTACTCTCTTTCTCTATCTTTCTCTCCTTTGTTTTCTTTTTCTCTCTTTTTTCTGTTTTGTTGTTCTCTCTCACTTTTTCTCTTTCTCTTACTCTCTTTTTCTCTCATTTTCTCTCTCTCTCTCTCTCTTTCTCTGTTTCTTTCTCTCTTTCCCCCTTCTCTCTCCTTTTGTCTTTTGTTCTGCTGCCTTGTGGCAAACCCAGCCAGCTGCCGAGTGCTAAGGAAGTGCCAGAAAACCAACAAACGAAGGGCTCTAGTCATTCAGATATTGCAAAGGGTCAACAAGAAAACTCCACCATGGCATACCAGCTTAGAAGTTCCTCACTCTGCCTTGAACAAAAGGACTTTCCCTTTTTCCCCCTCTCATCCTTGGATTTAAAAACAGACAGGTTGGCGGCCATCTGAACATCGCTTGCCCAATTATTTCCCCAGACGGAACTTTCTGTCACATCCCATCAACTGCCTTGAGCCCAGCCAGTAAAAGTCACACTACTTTATTACCACAATGAATGCTGCCTGAAGAGAAACTTCTGATATGCAAATGATATGCAAATGGACTGGCTGAATTCAAGTTGCAAAATTGTCTTCTTCTGCCAAGGCGCTTGTGATGAGAATGGCAAAAGCTTGGGGTTGGAACTGAAGATTGGTTTTTTTTTTGTTTTTTTTTCAGATAAAAATGAGAAAGACCCTTTCATAATACCAAGACAAGAATAGTTTTTGCTTTGTTGAGTACCGTTTTTCTCTTTTCTATGAGCCTAATCCCATATATCCTATCACTACATATCACTATCTCTCTTCTTTTCATCTAACAAAGCCAAAAGAGTACAATAATATTTGCAGGCGTTCAAAGAGAAACCTCTTATAAAAGATTAAGACCAAATCTCTCTCTCTGTGCTCACCCTTAAGCCATCCTGATCACTCTGTTGTTCTTGTAGTTGTTGTTATCACATCTTTACCAAGACATGATACAAACAGAGAAACACACAATTCCATCCAATTAGGTTATTTTGTAACTCAGCAGACAGACTTGTAAACAAACATTAAGAGCCGGGACAATTGTGCATCTAGTTATTTAGTTTCTCTCAAGTGAGAGAACAAACAACAAACAAACAAACAAACATTAGCCTGCAATACAACTGAGTATGAATGCATCCATAATTAAAATTATTTAATTATGAAAAAGCAACTTCAAACTAAGGAGAAATGTCCTGACAGTTGGAACAATTAATCAGTGGAACAATTTGCCTCCAGAAATTGTGAATGCTCCAACACTGGAAGTTTTAAAAAAATGTTGGATAACCATTTGTCTGAAGTGGTGTAGGGTTTCCTGCCTAGGCTGGGGGTTGGGCTTGAAGACCTCCAAGGTCCCTTCCAACTCTTCTCTTCTCTTCTCTTCTCTTCTCTTCTCTTCTCTTCTCTTCTCTTCTCTTCTCTTCTCTTCTCTTCTCTTCTCTTCTCTTCTCTTCTCTTCTCCTCTCCTCTCCTCTCCTCTCCTCTCCTCTCCTCTCCTCTCCTCTCCTCTCCTCCCTTTCCTTTCCTTTCCTTCCTTTCCCTTCCCTTCCCTTCCCTTTTCTTTTCCATTCTCTTCCATTCCACTCTATTCCTACTCTACTCTACTCGACTCGACTCGACTCTATTCAATGGGTGGAAACTAATCAAGTGGAGAAACAACCAAGAACTAAGGATAAATTTTCTGACAGTTAGAACAATTAATCAGTGAAAGAACTTGCCTCCAGAAGTTGTAATTGTTCCAACACTGGGAGTTTTTAAGAAGAAATTGGATAACCATTTGTCTGAAATGGTTTCCTGCCTAGGCAGGGGTTTGGACTAGAAGACCTCCAAGGTCCTTTTCCAACTATTCTGTTCTGTTCTGTTCTATTCTGTTCTATTCTATTCTATTATATCCCACTCCACTCCATTCATTTCTATTTCTATTTCTATTTCTATTTTATTCCTAATTCTATTCTATTCCATTCAATTTCATATTCCATTCCATTCAATTATTATTGATTACTAGAGTGAAACCACTTAAGTCAGTTGATGGACCTTTGTAGGTAGAGTGAAATTCTTTCTTTAAATTGTAAAAGAAATAAATCCTTATTTTAACACCTGCAGTTTTAAAACAGCCTTAGGTTCTATCTTTTCCACCTATTTATAGAACCTTTGCTTTATGCTTCTCATGCTTAGTGCAGAATAGCAGGTTGTGTTGAGGTAATTTCCCATTAGGAGAATGAGTGCATACAGGGAGATGTATTTGAGAGTAATGTTTGAATAATACACACAGCACACAGATACACTGTACAGTAAAAGTAGGTTTTTACTTCCAGAAACGGTTTAAGCAAAGTCCAAACAAGCAATCCAAAGTTATTCACAGGTAAGATCAATCAACTTTTAGTCCAGGGATAATCCAATAACAAAGTCCAGTGTCAAAAACAGTTCAGTAACAGATTTACATCAAATCCAGGAATATCAGTCAATATAGGAATGACAATACTCTCCAACAGAAGGAAAAACAGACTCACTGAGACACACTCTCTTCTGAGACTAAGACAAAGACTAAACAACCCAGGTTTCTGGCTCCATCTTATGGCCATTTGAGAAATCACACCCAATTACACTTTTTAGGATTCTCTTAAAGATACAGTGTTAAAATATCTATCCTTTCCAATGCAAATAGCTGTTAAGTGACTTATATTCCTAACAGGTTGATTATCTACAAGTTATTATTAAGTTTGAGTACTTGCGAAGAGTACTGATCCTCCACCATCCCAATATAGGAAGTCCTCAACTTATAACAATTCATTTAGTGACCATTAAAAGTTGCAACGACATTGAAACAAGACCATTTTTTGCCCTTGTGACTTTGCAGCATTCTCATGGCTGTGTGATCAAAATTCAGGCACTTGGCAGCTGACTCATATTTACGATGGTCACAGTGCCCTGGGGTCACACGATCCCCAAAGTCGATGTGGAATCCTGATTCACTTAACAACTGTGTCACTAACTTAACAACTGCATTGATTCACTTTATAACTATGGAAAGAAATGGGGTAAAATTCACTTAGCAAATGTTTCACTTAACAACAGAAATGTTGGGCTCAATTGTCACCTGTAGTCCAATTAAAAGCCCCATGTCTATTTATTTTCAAACTGAACTAGAATGAAATACCAGTGCATGTAAATATATTTATATTTCATCAGGATAACACCAGTTTTCATTACTTTGATCCCAAATAGTGGTGACAGTTGAATGGATCACCCACACCCATTTTTCTTGACAACTGTTTGAGATCTCTTGTGATGACCGAACATGGGATACAAAAGCAACAAAGTCACAAAAACAGGTGAAGTCCCTTTAATTCCTTTGACCTGGCTTCAAAATTCCAATTATCATTGACTGGAGAAAAAACTCCCCACAAACAGTTGCGAAAAGGAAGAAATTCCCTTCAAACTCAAAATACAAATATAAATTATAAAAAGAAAAAACAACAACACAAACCACACTGAAGCAATTAATGAGACAAGGCAGGATAAGGGCTTGAAGACGTCCACAGATATCAAAATGCATACATTGGGAAGTGTTATGAACTAATAAAAATGTTTAAATAAAGTTTATCAAAGCTTAAAGAAAAAGCAGGGTTCTAATCCTGCACTTCTGATTGGCCAATAATAGCGATATCGGATTGGTCCGTTCTGGGGAATCTGATTGGCTGTTAACGAGCCACTCTCATTGGTTCAAGGGTTTAATGGTTTCATGTTCTCATTGGTTAATAGGTCAGCAGCCTGCCCTATAAAAGGGCTGCTGCTGACCCAGGTTTTTGCTCTGTTCAGTATGATTAATAAAGAGTTGAAGTTCACTGTTCACTGCCTCGTCTCCGTTCCTTGCACCCATGCGCAGAACTTAACACTGGTGACGAAGGTGGGATGTGGAGACATCAGAGCTGACTAAACACTACAGAGCACCAAACAGAGCACGTGGCTGAAGGCACATCAACAATGGAACCATGTCTGGAGGCACTATTCCACCCGCTCCATTTGACCTGGCACAAGAAGACTGGGACGCGTACATAGACTGGTTCCAGATGTTTCTGGAAACCAACAACTTGAAGGATGCTGCTATGGGAAAAAAGCAAGCAGTGTTTCTGACCCATTGTGGGCCTGCCGTTTTTAAGATGGCCAAGGCACTAGCAAAACTGGCTGAGGTGAAAACCATGGACTAGGACGTCCTTGAGCCCCTTCTACGGGCCCACTATGCACCCACTGTACCAACGCTTGTCCGAAGACATGAATTTTACCAGAGGGACCAGCAGAAAGGAGAGAACGTTGCAGATTTCATCGCGGATCTCCGGAACCTGGGAGGCCTCTGTGGGTTTACAGACCTTGAAGAAGCTCTGAGAGACCGAATAATTCTGGGATTAGATGACCAGACAGTACAGAGCAAGATCATGGCAAAGGGGGACATCAACCTTGCTGATGTCATCAAGGACGCTACTGCAGCAGAAGCAACCAGGAAGTTGGCCGCCCGAATGCGCTGCACCAACGCACCGCTCCATCAACTCGCCAGCAATACCTCACCACGCCTAGAGAGGCACACAACAGCGACCCACCACGAGGACCTCGAATCGCCATCAGAAAGTGATGATGAGGAGGTCAACCGGCTCCGGTCTGAACGTGACCAAAGCCACCAGCAAAATCAAAGACTACCGCACCAATGCGTGGGTTGTGGGGCAAACCACCCGCGATCAGACTGCAAATTCCTCTGACATTTCTGTGGGAAAAAAGGCCACATTGGAAAGGTCTGTAGAAGCAAACAAGGATCCAGCCCACTTCAGAGGGGAAACAACTACCGCCAGACCACAGAGAATCGCCCTTTGAGTCAGGAACATTTGAACCACCAATGGAACAACCACTCCTACAGAAATAAAACACCGGCCATTTTATCGAGAAGAGAAGAGGCACACCAGACCATTACAATCAGTCACGCCTCATCGCTAGACGCAAAGAAGATCCGAGTGAAGGTCGCCATCGAAAACCAGCCTTGTGTGATGGAAGTCGATTTAGGATCATCCCTCTCGATGGTTTCCTGGAAGACTCTTAAACAATTAATCCCTGCCATCCAGCGTCAAGACCTCAGAGCCCAAAGAATCATACTCAAAGATTATCAGGGGAACCGAATCCCGATCGTTGGATCCAGCCAAGTCCAAGTATCATTCAAAAATCGTACTGCGTCATTACCACTGAACGTCGTCGACCGTGACCAGCCTAGCTTGTTAGGCCTTCAATGGTTCGCCCCACTCGGGATCGAGGTAGCCGGCATTCACCAAACCAGAAGCGACGACTGGGAGGAGGCCATCATCCAGGAATTCCAGGACATTTTTGCAGACAAACTAGGTGAGTACAAGGGGACCCCGATATCATTTAACCTTAACCCTGAAGTAGCCCCCATCCGCCTTAAGCCTCGTCGGTTACCTTTTGCCCTTAAACCAAAAATTGACGAGCAGCTCAATAAGTTAATAGCCCAGGGTGTTTTAGAACCAACTGACCACGCTCGTTGGGAAACCCCAATTGTAACACCCATCAAACCGGATGGATCATTAAGGATTTGTGGGGACTACCGGGCTACCCTTAATCACGCTCTTCAACAGAACGCTTACCCGGTACCGGTGGTACAACACCTTCTCCATTCCCTGGAGGGCGGAAAAGTCTTTGCTAAATTGGATTTAGCACAGGTTTACCAACAACTGCCTGTAGATAAAACAACCGCAGAGGCACAGACGATCATTAGGCACCGAGGTGCCTTTAAGTGCAACTGACTCCAATTCGGAGTGAGCGTAGCCCCAGGGATTTTTCAAAGTCTTTTGGAGAGACTCTTGCAAGGGATCAAGGGAGTCGTGCCATACTTTGATGATGTTTTAATTGCTGCCCCGAATAGAGAAATACTAGAAAAGTGGCTTAAATTGGTTCTCCACAAATTTAAAGACTCTGGCCTTAAGGTTAAAAAAAGTAAATGTCAACTGTGTACAGACAAAGTAGAGTTCCTGGGGTACCTAATCGATAAACAGGGCATCCACCCCACTAACAGCAAACTGAGAGCAATCAAAAATGCCCCAAGACCCAGAAATAGAACTGATCTCCAAGCTTTCTTGGGGCTCATTAACTTTTACAACATCTTCTTGCCCCAGAAAGTGACCGAAGCTGATCCCTATAGACTTCTGGACAAAAAAGCAACCTGGGTTTGGGGACATCAAGAGGAGCACGCGTTCCAACAAGTAAAAAACTTATTGACCTCAGATGCTGTTTTAATGCAGTATAACAAGACTTTGCCTTTAACAATTACATGTGACGCATCACCGTTTGGAGTAGGAGCCATTTTGAGTCATGTGTTACCAAATGGTAGTGAGGCCCCTGTTGCCTATTTTTCAAGGACCTTGTCAAAGGCTGAACGTAATTATAGCCAGATCGACAAAGAGGCTCTTGCTGTTGTATTTGCTGTGAAATGGTTTCATGAATATGTGTATGGATGAGTTTTTACTATTGTTACCGACCACAAACTGTTGTTAGGGATTATAGCGGGAGACAAGCCAACCCCTATATATTGTCACCAAGAATGATTCACTGGTTGGAGTTTTTAGCTGCGTACAACTATAAATTACAACACCACCTGGGGAAAGCCATTCCCCACGCTGATGCATTGAGCCACGCCCCACTTCCGGAAACCGTCGATGACCCAGCTCCAACCCTTACGACACTCCAGATTGAAACGCTACAGTCACCACCGCTAATAGCCAGAGACATTGCAATTGAAACAAAACGAGATCCTGTCTTATCGCGAGTTCTTAACTGGGTCGAAAGAGGATGGCCAATAAAACAAACCTCTGATGATTTCACCCCTTTCAGAAACTGGCAAACAGAACTGTTTTCTCAAAAAGGCTGCATCCTATGGGGAGATAGAGTCGTCGTCCCAGAATGGTTACAACGAGCAGTATTGAAAATATTGCATGATGGTCACCCTGGCATCATGTGTATGAAAGCACTTGCACGAAGCTACTTGTGGTGGCCAGGCATCGACAAACAAATCGAAGCCTGGGTAAAGACTTGCTTAAAGTGCCAAGAAGTCAGCAGTGCCCCACCTAGAGTAACTCCAACAGAATGGGAAACCCCCCGGGGGCCGTGGTCCCGCATCCACATTGATTTTGCAGGACCTACTAAAGGACATACATTCCTCCTAACAGTGGATGCCTATTCCAACTGGCTCGAGATCCACGAAATGAAGAATACTACAACAGAGTCCGTCATCCAAAAATTGAACAGGCTATTAGCAACACACGGACTGTCAGACGTCCTGGTCTCCGACAATGGACCCCAGTTCTCCGCCCTGGCATTTGAACAATACTTAGCAGATCGGGGCATCCACCATGCGCTAACTTCACCAGTGCACCCTGCGGCTAACGGCAGGGCCGAGCACATGGTACAATTTGTTTAAAAAACTCTCTATAAAATAGATTATGGGGACATTGATGAAAAAATAAACAGAATACTCCTACTCCAACACATCACTCCACACAGCATCACCAAGACACCAGCTGAACTATTGATGGGACGCAAGCTCCGTTCCCACCTCGACTGGCTCCACCCGTCCTACGAGCCAGAGAAACCCTGCGGATCCAGCGGGAAATGCCGCGAGTTCAAGGTAGGCAACTTAGTTTTTGCTAAAAACCTCTCCGGCGAACCATTATGGATCGAAGCAACCGTAATTCAAACCACCGGGCCCAGATCGTACCGTGTGCAAACCTGCGATGGAAAAGTATGGAAACGCCATATAGGTCAGCTTCGCTCTAGGCTACAACCCAGTTCCTGCGACTCCTGGGACTCCCAAACTGAGGGGGGAGGGGATGTCAAAAAAACTGAATTCGAGATGGGGGAGAGCAGAAGCAAAGGAAGTCAGCGAGCAGGTGCGATTAATGAAGAAGAATCAGGGAGGGGTGTGGCCTCACCACAGAGGAATATCTCAACGGAGGCTAGCCCGCTAAGATCAGAGGACAACAACAACGACAGAATTAGCAGCACCGAGTCATCCAGCGAGAATGAGGAACCACTGGTACCAGATATGTCCAAAAACGTCCCACCGAAGCTGGACTGCAGACGGGAACTGGTGGGACAGCGCAAATCTAAAAGACAGTTAAAACAACCCACATATCTTAGAGACTACATCACCGCACCACTCAAATGGAACCCGGGGGAAAGGGGTGTTATGAACTAATAAAAATGCTTAAATAAAGTTTATCAAAGCTTAAAGAAAAAGCAGGGTTCTAATCCTGCACTTCTGATTGGCCGATAATAGCGATATCGGATTGGTCCGTTCTGGGGAATCTGATTGGCTGTTAACGAGCCACTCTCATTGGTTCAAGGTTTTAATGCTTCCATGTTCTCATTGGTTAATAGGTCAGCAGCCTGCCCTATAAAAGCGCTGCTGCTGCCCAGGTTTTTGCTCTGTTCACGATGATTAATAAAGAGTTGAAGTTCACTGTTCACTGCCTCGTCTCCATTCCTTGCACCCATGCGCAGAAGTTAACAGGAAGGATGCTAGAACTCAATAAGAACTGGCAAATTAGAAATATTTTCACGCTTTGCTTCCAGCACTGGACCATGCGCAGTTTGTCCTTTTAAACAGTCCTCACAGCTGCAGCCCATGAAGGGGATCAAGGCCCTTTCCTCCCCCATAGACCACACCATTCACATTTCTCCCTTATCTGCTCCTGCCTGCATGCCCTAGGATGAAGAGGGGATGGGACTGAGTCTTCCTCTGAATCCCCAGCCAGCCTGTGCCCTTTCCCAGTTTCCTCCACAACCCCCAGAGCCACATTCCCGCTGCCTGTTGGCTGATTATAACAGGGGCATGATATTTTTTTCTTGCTTTTCTGTAACCCCCAAAAAATCAACAGAGGGAGACATTCCTTCAGATTTTCATCCAAGGATCATTTAACAGTTTTTTTCTGTTGTGGGAAAAAGAATCTGAGAATTCCAAACTTGAGTTAATTAAAGCACCATCCAAAGCAGAAAGTACCTTCCCTGAAAACCCATGTTTCCCTGAAAATAAGACCTTGTCTTATATTTTTTTCCCACCACAAAAGGCACCAGGTCTTATTTTCAGGTAGGGGATGTCATCTACTGACTCACCTCACTTGTGCGCATCTCCCCTGGGCTCCTTTTTGCTGTCAGGGGCCTTCAGTAATTTCTTCTGTGACCAGCAAGGCTGGCAAGGCTTTCCTGAAGGCCTCTGCAGCTGATAACAGAGCTCCAGATCAATCTGGAGCTCTATTATTGGCTGCAGAGGCCTTCAGGAAAGCCTTGCTGGGTGCAGAGAAATGGGCCAGCAAGGAAGGTGTTGGGGTGTGCGAGGCCTGGCTGCAACTGTCTGAAGGTAAATAGTAGGCCAATTCCCCCATCCCCATCCTAATTTAATTTTTACCCTTGCTCTCTGGAGTGGGCAGGGTCTTAATTCAGGCCTTTTTTAGAGGTAGGGTTTATATTGGGCAACATGTAAAAATCAAGCTAGGACTTACTTTCGGGGTAGGTTGTATTTCTTGGGAAAACATGGTAGAATGCTTGGGAATCAATGGTGCATCAAGAGGGGTGACATGATAGCAGTCTTGCTATCTGGAGGCTAAAATATGTGAAGAATCGTTGCAGGAATTGAGTATGTAGTGAAAAGAAGGACTAGGCATGACTGTTCCAATATTTGAGAAGCTGCCACAAAGAAGTGGTGGGTCAACCTACTCTCCAAAAGTCCCTGAAGGCAGGACAAGAAGTAATGAATGGAAACTAATCAAGGAGAGAAGCAACTCAGAACTAAGGAGGAATTTCCTGACCGTTAGAACAATTGATCAGTGGAATAATTTGCCTCCAGAAGTTTTGCGTGCTGCAACACTGGAGGTTTTTAAAAAGGGATTGGACAGCCATTTGTCTGAAATGGTTTAAGATCTCCTGTTTGAGCAGGGGGTTGGATTAGAAGATATCCAAGGTCCCTTCCAACTCTGTTATTCTGTTATTTAGTGTTATTATCAGTGTTAATCCAGAGTCCCAGGATTATAATTAGATTTGTTTTATTCCAAATCCAACACCCTGAATCACATTGGTTTTCTAAAACCACCCAGAAACTAAACCTTATGATGATCAAGAGAACTAAGTCCAGCTTAACAAAAAGAAGAACTAGGGGTGATATGATAGCAGTCTTCCAATATCTGAGGGGCTGCCACACAGAAGATGGGGATCTACCTATTCTCCAAGGCACCTGAAGGCAGGACAAGAAGCAATAGATGGAAACTCATCAAGGAGAGAACCTACAAAGAACTACCGAACCATTTCCTGACAGTGAGGACAATCAATCAGTGGAACAGCTTCCTTCTAGAAGTTGTGAATGCTCCATCACTGGAGTTTTTTAAGAAGAGATAGCCACTTCTCTGGAATGGTAAAGGTTCTCCTGGTTGAGCAAGGGGCTTGGACTAGAAGACTTCCAGGGTACTTCCCTGTTATTCTGAATTGAATTGATTTTTCTGAGACAAGAATTATGATAGGATTTAGCCTAATTCACACACATTTAAGCATGCGAAAGCTTTCTCCTGCTCCTTCAGTGTATTTAGGGATCAAGATTCTTAAGAAGAGATTGGACAACTTTATCTGGTATAAGTTCTCAGCTTGAGTAATGGGTTGGACTAGGCCAGTTGTGGGATTCAACTGGTGTAACAACCAATTTGCTTCCTGCGCACAGGAAAACCGCTCATTTTCAGCTCTAAAATTTACCTTCTGCTGCAGCCCCAGTGAGTAAAACAGCTGAGGTATGGCAATCTGCTGTGCTGTGTGCATCAGCTGGGCTGCAAAACATGGAAACATAGGACAGACCAGGGCAGGGGTGGGTGAGTGGGGCCAACTAATAGCTGGAAATACTAGTTCACCCGAACCAATCCAAACCAGCTGAATCCCTCCCCTGGACTAGACCAGGGGTCGCCAACCTTTTGGACCTCAGGGACCACCAAATTCATAATTTTAAATCCCCACCCTGTTTTCCTACCGATCGATCATTTTTTATTTAAGATCGCAGGATACCATCTCCAGCTCCATGCTCTTGGGGGGAGAGAGAGAGACTTTTGGCTTCATGCAAGGAAAGCAGCAGAAGCAGCAGAAGTCTTTCTTCCCCAAACTCCGCCAGAAAGGAGTCTTTGCCGGCGCAGCGTCTTGGAGCAGGAGGCCTTGCAGGATCCCAAAAACTAATTTCTGGTGGAGTATGGGGGAGAGAAAGAAAGACTTTGGCTGCTTTCCTTGCATGCAGCCAAAAGCAGAAGAAGTGGAAAGAAATAGTGCAGTGGCCAGGCCAGGCGCTTAAGGTGAGTGAGGCAAGTTTCCCCGCTCCACTCTTTTCCCCCTCCCCTCACTACTTGTTCGCAATGCAAGCAACTTGTGTTCCCATGGGCCATGTGGGCGGCACAGCCTTGTGTTCCCGCACAGCCGGGATTAATTGCTTTGGGGGTGACATTTGTCTGTGGACCACCAAAATTTTCTTGCAGACCATCAATGGTCCCTGGCTTACTGGTTGGCGACCACTGGACTTGACAATCTCCAATGTCCATTCCAACTCTCTTATTCTTTATCATATGCAAAAATATATCAACCACAGATGTGTGTAGCTTCCCTAGGAACAAGATACGTTGCACGATCTGAACACAAAAGGTCTCTAATTCAGTTGTTCCCATTTCTAATTACTGCTCTTATATAGCAGGGATGGGATGGAGAAAACAAACAAATAAACAAGCTGCTGGAGGAATTAGTGGGATAACTTGGTTCTACGTCAGTTTTTATGCATCCCATGTGGTGTCTCTCCTAAGTCCCTGATCTCTTCATATCTTCAAGCTGTGCTGTACTAACGATTTTCACATGGAAAAAAGAAAGAAAGCGAGGTCCCTTTTCATTAATTCCTAAGCAACTAAGCTCTTGTTATTTGCAGCCGTTTTCTGTTGATGCCTTGGGCCGTGTGCATATTGAGAGATAACAGAGCAGGAGCCAAATCAATGGATGAATTCGGGATCTACAAAATAATAAAAAAAAAAAATACAGGACATCAAAGTACTGCTTCTCTAAAACTATAGGTTGTGTAAGCAAAAAGCTAGCCCTAATGAGGTCTTGCGAGAGATTTGAGGTTAAGCAATAATGCATATTTTAAAAGAAAGGGGAAAAGATCCATTGGCAGAGGGAGGTTTAATTCTATTTTTACTTTTGCAAAATTTTCCAGCCTGCGGTTGGGATTTGCACAATGCGACGTACCTGGTCCGAAGAGAAGAGAATGCTTTTAGTTTTCATTCAAAACCAAATAAAAACAGTTTTATACATTTATCTCTTGCTTACAAGATGTTCTAATGTCAGAATGGGAAGAATGGAAGGGAAATTAGAGACCCCCAACGGATCGCAAAGGTTAAAAAAAAATAACATTATAGGTTGTCCTTCACATATATATAAGCAGTTGCTTTATGAGCTTTCAAAATTACAACAGACTTGGAGCAAGTGACTTACAATCCATCCTCAAAATAAACAGTGGATGGAAACTGATGGAAACTAACCAAATGAGGAGAGAAACAACCTAAAAGTAAGGAGAAAAGTCATAATGGTGAGAGCAATCAACTAACGGAATAGCATGCCTTCATCACTGGAGGTTTTAAAGAAGAGACTGGATGCCCTTTTGTTTGAAATGGTATAGGGCTGTGATGACGAACCTATGGCATGCGTGCCACAGAGCCATTTGTGCCGGCACACGAGCCGCAGACAAACTTACCTCACTGCACATGCACATTCCTCACAACTGATTTTCTTGATTGGTTTGAGGGCTTTTTTTGGCCTCCCAGAGGCTTGGAAAAAGCCTCTGAAAGGCTTTTCAGGACGAATAGGCCCATTTCATCACTTCCTGTAATACCGGAAGTGATGAAACGGGCCTATTATTCAGCCTGAAAAGTCTTCCAGAGGCTTTTTTCAAGCCTCTGGGAGGCTGAAGAAGACCTCAAACCAGCTGAAAAAATCAGCTTTGAGGAGCAGTGGTGGGTGGTAGTGGTTGGAATTGCATGGGCACACACAGGAGGCATGGGTGTGTGTGCATTGCATTCTGGGTGCTGGCATGTGAGTGCACGCACACTAACGTGTGCACAATTTTTGGCACAGGAGCCCGAAAAGATTAGTCACCACTGGTATAGGGCCCTCTGCTTGAGAAGGGAGTTGGACTAGAAGACCTCCAAGGTCCCTTCCAACTCTATTATTCTGTGTTCTATGAAAAGATTTCCTCCCCGAGTTGTGGGTCCTCCATCACTGGAGGTTTTTTTTTTTTTTTTTTTAAAGAAGAGACTAGATAGGCATTTGTCCAAAATTGTATAAGGACTCTTGCCCCAGTTAGGGGATTAGATTAGAAGACTTCCAAAATCCCTTCCAATCCTATTGTTCTTTGTCCTATCTGATAAATATGCTCTAATGACCCTTTAGGTATATATTAGAAAACAGAATGCATGGGGAAGACTTGGAACACATTTTATCTGGACATGCTGTGTATACATTGAGATAATTTGGACATCTATTTTTCCTAGAACAGGGGTGTCAAACTCGATTTCATTGAGGGCCACATCGGGGTTGTGTTTGGCCTCAGGGGACCAGGGTGGACAAGACCAGGGTTGACCTCAATCATGTTGGGGCGCCTGTGGCAGCCCAAGTGCTCTGCCAGTGAAAACGGACTCCTGAGCTCCATTTTCAGCTGTGACAACTTCCTGCAACCCTCAGGCAGTAAAAACAGAGCTTAGGAGAGCTGTGGGCTGGTCGTTCACTGTTTCCAGGTTGGCCCTGTGGGCCAGATCCAAGTGCCCAACAGGCTGGATCCAGCCTGTGGGCCTTGGGTTTGACACTCCTACCATAGAAGGCTGCAGTTCAGACCATGTGCTCTGAGGTCTTCTAAATAAGTGGATGTGGCGTAAGCTCCTTTAATACAGCTGTTGTTAGTTGCAAAGTTGTGTCCAACCTATCACAGCCCCATGGACAACGTTCCTCCAGGCCATCCTGTCCTCTACCATCTTCTGGAGTCCATTTTAATCTCATGCCTACTGCTTCAGTGATTCCAGCCACCTCATTCTCTGCTGTCCCCTTCTCCTTTTGCCCTCAATCGTTCCCAGCATTAGGCTCTTCTCCAGGGAGTCCTTCCTTCCTTCTCATTAGATGGCCAAAGTCTTTCAAGTTTCATTTTCAGGATCTGGCCTTCTAAAGAGCAGTCAGGGTTGATCTCCTCAAGGACTGACCGGTTGGATGGCCTTGCAGTCCAAGGGATTCGCAGGAGTTCTTCTCCAGCACCAGAGTTCAAAGGCCTCCATTCTTTGGTGCTCAGCCTTCATTATGGTCCAACTTTCACAGCCATGCTGGGGAAACTTGACTCTATGCCATTCGGTTGGCAGAGTGATGTCTCTGCTTTTTAGTGTGCTGTCTAGGCTTGCCATAGCTTTCCTCTCCTTTAATACAGGAGTTCCCAACTTTTTCAGCTTTGTAGTCTGGTGGAGAGGGGATTGTTCTGTCTGAGTATGTAGCTCCATTTGAACGAGCGATGGGAACATACACCTCTCACGGAAATGGAGCATGTGTCCATATGCTTGCTTTCTGCTCAGGGGATACACACATGTGCATATGCTCTCCTACCACTTCCGTGGCCCAGTTATGAATTGCTTAAGGACCAGTAGAGATGCCTGGGGGTTAGGGATCCCTGCTCTAATACCAGAGGTGGTATTCAGCAGGTTCTGACCATTCTGGAGAACCGGTAGCAGAAATTTTGAGTAGTTCTGAGAACCAGCAAAAACCATCTCTGACTGGAGATTTTACAGTATCCTTCCCCTGCCACGCCCACCAAGAACTGGTAGTAAAAAAAAACTGGAACCCCACCACTGTCTAATACAATGGATAGTCCTGTTTGAGAGCCAACAATACACTTTCTCTAGATGGCCTACCCAATCTTAGATTTGTTATTTTTAAGAAACCACCAACTTTTTTGTATGTCACTGTGTGTGGAAATGTATTTCTTTTGAGTGCAACTCAGAATTGTGACTCTTAAATGCCAGTGAATGATTAAGGTGAATATTTTGAATTCTGAATGCATGCTGATTATCTTTGGCACCAACGGAAACCAAGAATATTATGCAGGCCATGACCCAAAAGACAAAGGAAACAATGCCAGCATTTTCACTGGGTTTTAATTAATCTTTTTTAATGCCAGGAACAATTCTCGAGAAGGCAGCCCTGTTATCTTTCTCTGACCCTTTCCCAGTGTTAACCCACATATATTGTCCTCCAGTGAATGTCTCCATAGCTGCATAGTTGCATTGTACATTTTTATAGAGAATATGCTTCATTGATTTCTAGCAAAAAATATTGAATGAAGAAGAAGGTGAACAAGATGAAGAAGAAGAAAGAGGAGGAGGACAAGAAGAGGAAGAGGAAGAGGAAGAGGAAGAGGAAGAGGAAGAGGAAGAGGAAGAGGAAGAGGAAGAGGAAGAAGAAGAAGAAGAAGAAGAAGAAGAAGAAGAAGAAGAAGAAGAAGAAGAAGAAGAAGAAGAAGAAGAAGAAGAAGACACAAAATCATAGACAAAAGTAGTCACTGCATGTTCTCAGGAGGGACGGAACATAATTTTCCTGAAATTCCTAGAATACCTTTCATTATTCTGGAGACCTAAGAATTTTGGAAGTGTGTTCCCTCCAGGAGGAGGAAGAAGAAAGCCATTTTGATATAGTATTAAAGGTGCTGGCCTAGAAACCAGGAGACTGTAAGTTCTAGTCCCATTTAGGCACAAAAACTGGTGGGGTGACTTTGGGCCATTCATCAGGAGACAGGGAATTCTAGCTCTACCTTAGACATGAAAGCCAACTAGATGTCTTTGGGCCAATCATCAGGAGGCAGTGTGTTCTAGTCCCATTTTAGGCATAAATATGCACCAAGACAAATTCCTTGTGTGTCCAATCACACTTGGCCAATAAAGAATTTTATTTCTATTCTATTCTATTCTATTCTATTCTATTCTATTCTATTCTATTCTATTCTATTCTATTCTATTCTATTCTATTCTATTCTAAAAGCCAGTGGGGTACCTTTGGGCCAATCACCAGGAGACTGTGAATTCTAAATCCCACTTTAGGCATAAAAATCTGGTTGGGTGACTTTTGGCCAATCACTAATTCTCAGTTCAACTTAACTTATAGGATTGTTGTAGGGGAAAGAGGAGGAGGAGGAGGAAGGAAGGAGAATTGCGTACATTTGCTGCCTGGAGTTACTTTTAAAAGTAATAAAGTCAAGATAAAAAAAATCCAATAAAATAAAATAAATAGGATGGATGGCAATTACTTAAAGCAGGAGTAAATAGCTTAGCACTCTCCAGATGTTCTTCCATGAAACCTCAGTTAATGTGGTCCACGGTTGGGCATTATGAAAGTTGGAAACCAAACCATTTGCAAAATGATCCGTGGCTTCTCTCCTTTTCTGTGCCTCTCCAGTTCCTTTGCCCCCCTAATTGTGTCAGTGTGATAGCAAGCTGAGCTCTGCCACATATTTCACAATATTTACAACTTTCTCCTGACTGCCTCATTAGCAATATATAACGATAAGGGATAACGATAAAGAATCTAAACAGTTGTTGGACTATCCGCATATATATTCCCATTAAAAAAAAAAAAAAACCTACGGAGAAGCAAAAGGCGAGATGTTTCCTCCCAGTTGCATCCATGGCCAGAATCTGAGTTGCAATTGATCCAAGTCCAATCCTGAAATCTGGGAGGAGGGTTTGTGCGTGTGGGGAGGGGTGTGGGGTGTGGGGGGAGGAGAGAAAATTAGCAATTTGGTGCTGTAATGACCTTCACAGCAAGCTGCAGATGGGATCTAAGCAAAGCAACTGGTCTGCCATTATTGATGCTACTGTGTTGAATTATTTATTGCGGCATGAATGGGAAAAACGATATTTGCGGTAGCAGAGCGGTGATAATAAAACTGACAGTGTTTTTGCAAAGGGGGCAGCTCGGCTGAAACGTGACAAGGGAGAAGCCAAAAGCAATGGAGGTAGAGAAGTCAAAGGGAGAGATCGGGGATCCTGTTAGACCAAGTCAGTTAAAAACGAAAGAGGGACTGGGGTCAACCTCTTCTCAAAAAGCACCCGAAGGCAGGACAAGAAGCAATGGAAGGAAACCAATGTGGGAGAGAAACAGCCCAGAAGTGAGGAGAAATTTCCTAACAACCAGGGGAATGGCTTGCTTTCGGGAGGGGTGGTTGCTCCCACACTGGAAGTTTTAAAGAGGAGACTGGTCAGCCATTTGTCTGAAATGGTATCGAGTCTCCTACTCAAGCAGGATGTTGTACGAGAAGACCTCCAAGGCCCCTTCCCACTCTGTTCTGTTCTGTTCCCTTTCCTTTCCTTTCCTTTCCTTTCCTTTCCTTTCCTTTCCTTTCCTTTCCTTTCCTTTCCTTCCCTTCCCTTCCGTTCCATTCCATTCTGTTCTGCTCTACTTTATTCCATTCCATGTTTTCTATTCTGTTCTGTTCTGTTCTGTTCTGTTCTGTTCTATTCTTCTATTCTATTCTATTCTATTCTATTCTATTCTATTCTATTCTATTCTATTCTACTCCTACTCTACTTCGATTCTATTCCTACTCTACTTCTATTCTATTCTACTCCCACTCTACTCCTACTCTACTCCTATTCTATTCTACTCTCCTCTATTCTACTCCTACTCTACTTCTATTCTATTCCTACTTTATTACATTCCTTCTCTACTTCTATTCTATTCTACTCCCACTCTACTCCTACTCTATCCTATCCTATCCTATTCTAGACAGTGAGAACAATTAATCAGTGGAACAGCCTGTCTTCAGAAGCAGTGGATGCTCCATCCCTGGAGGTTTTCAAGCAGAGATCGGACAGCCCTTTCTTTGAAATGGTATGGTATGGTATTCTGCTTGAGCAAGGGGGAGACTCCCAAGGTTCCTTTCCAACTCCGCTATTCTGTTCGAATTAGGGGAGGAAAACAAATCTGAGAAAAAATCAAGAGGGAGCCAAAAATTAGCAATTCTTTAAAGCAGATGGTTAAATCTCCTAAAGATCCTCCCTTGGGAAACCAAGAGAAACTTTTCGGGACGATTTGAGATGGGTACCCCAAGTAGGATGCACTTGCTCAGATTTAGCACTGAGGCTCCCTAAGAAAGGGTTCCACTGAATTATTTTAAAAGTGGATGGTGAGAATGTGTGAGAAGGCAAAGAGAAGCTGCGAGCAACCTACAAATAAATTTCCCAGACCAGATGGTGGCCCAATAGAATTTTTAGCAAACATTTGGAGAGATAATAAGACCAATAACTGCAGATAATTACTGGGTTGCTGTATGCTTCGCTGCCCTCTCCTATCTGTCGTGTCCTCGAAAATGATGCCAGGAGTCGGTGACTTCAAATCATGCTCTTTTATTAAAGTAGGAACCGAACTGGCGCTTTGCAAAAGGTTCGCGGCTTTTATTCTTTTAGCCGCAGCGGCCGCAGCCAAAGGCACCGCTTTGAATCTCCCGCGATTCGAATAGACCAATCGCGGGAGATTCTTAGCGAGCCAATCGGCGCGGCTCGCCTGACCAATCAGAGTGCCCCGCACTTTAGCCAATCAAAGCGCGGGGATCTCAAGAATGCTAATTAAGGGACAGAACACTATCCTCATTTATTTTGATGGCAGTTTTGTTGACAAAAGCATGGAACAGGCAGGGGCTGCACTTTTTGCAAATATGTTCCTTTCCCACCTCAGTGGCACGCAATAACTTCTCCGTTTCTTACTTGCTCCAATGAACTTTTGAGATTTTTTTTCCTCCACCTTCCCCCCCCCTTTTAATTTAAAGAAGTGAAATCAAGACTCCTGAATTGCACTTTTGAGCAACACACATTAGGCTCTGTATGAGCTTAATGCTGCCAAGTTTCTATTTCCGAGTCAATAATGCAAATAAACAGCACCAGTTATTAATAACACCCGTGTTTTGTGTAGGCCTTAAAGTATTGGCAGATAGGTGCTGTTTGGAGTTTCAGCCAGCTCAAGATGAATTTGCAGTCCTAGGAAATGGAGGTTTAAGGCACATTTGATGGGACTGGTTGCAGAAGGTAAAAATAATGAAGGTGCAGGGGTCAAACAAGGTACACATCAAAGCCGCATTTCTTCCTCATGCATCATCCCAGATCATGCTTTAAATTCGGGATCTGAAAGATAACAGAATAACAGAGTTGGAAGGGACTTTAAAGGCCCTCTAGTCTAACCCATTGCTCAAGCAGGAGACACCCCCCCGACCATTTCAGACAAATAGCAATAGCACTTAGACTTATATACTGCTTTATAGTGCTTTACAGCCCTCTCTAAGCGGTTTACAGAGTCAGCCTATTGCCCCCAACAATCTGGATCCTCATTTTACCCACCTTGGAAGGATGGAAGGATGAATCAACCTTGAGCCTGGTGGGATTTGAACTACCAAATTGTAGCCAGCTGGCTGCAGAAGTAGCTTGCAGTACTGTACTCTAACCACTGCACCACAGAGGTTCCTTATGAATAAATGGTTGTTCAAACTCTTCTTAAAAACCTCCAGTGATGAAGCACCCAAAATTCCGGAGGGAAATTTTTCTATTGGTTGATTCTCTCACTGTCTGGAAATTTCTCCTTATTTCCAGGGTCCTTAATTGTTATGCAGGAACATAAAATATTAGATTTAAGACAGGTTGGCATTTGGTGTGTTATATGACAGATGAATGCCAACCTGTCTTAAATCTAAGATTTACAAGACAACCATCTACTATGTTGCACTGTATGACACTGAATGTTGGGCAGCAACAACAGAGACCAAAAGCTATCTCTATATCATGGAAATGTGAATGCTCCATTGGATATTTGGCATCTCTCTTCTTGACCACATAACAAATGACACCATTTGACAGCATTTTGGTGTGCTACCAATTATAGAGAAGATGAGAGAAGGCTGACTCCAATGCTATGGACATGTCCACCGAGCAGCACCTTCCACCATTGCCAAGATAGCCTATCAACTAGAAGTCAATGGCCAGTGACCTCGTGGTTGTCCAAAAGAGATGGTGTGACACCATCAACAAAGACATGCAAGCCTTCATCCCAGATATGTAGCCAAACACACAAAGTGTCATTCAATGATCCGAAAATGGGATCTTGCATCTGTGGGAATATGCTAGGAAGAAGAAGAACAATTAAGCCCTGTCTGATATTCTGTGTTCTGTTATCAGGTCCACCTAGTTCCAGTAGCATATAAGCCTCAGCAGATATACTGAATTAGGTGTTGTGGCCCACCAGCCGTCAGCAGAGCTGGTGGCTGAATTGGACAATAAGGAGGTTGAGGAGGAACTTGGGCCAGTTCTGGAGTCTGGGGAAGGCTCTGATGGATGCTCTGTGTTTGGACACAGAGGTAAAGCCAGGGATGTCCAACATTTCCCAGCCACCGGAGAAGCAGCTGCCTTTGGAGGCTGCTATGAGTGAGGAGGAAGAACAGCTGGGGCCTGTTCCAGATGCTGGTATTCACAGAGCTGTTAGGAGAGGGGAACAATGGAGGACAAGGAGTCAACTCAGGAAGCAAAACAAATGTGGATGCTGAATGGCCCCTCCCTGGCTGGGGAATAAATAAAAGGAGAGCGGAGTGGTTGTTGTAGGAGACAACGGTTTGTCTTTCTGAAGATTTCGCTCATTGTGCTTCTTGTCACAGAGATTTTGCTCATTGTATTTCATGCAGCCTTTTGGCTGGGAGCTCAGGGTCTTGCAATTATTGCAAGGAACTGATCGGGTCAATTGCTGCAATTAACTCTTCGAAGGATTATTGCCTGGACTTTTTGGTGGGTGAATGCAACTCATTCACAAGAGGTAAAACAAAGAGGGGTTTTTCATGAGAAGGAGTCTGTTTCTTGCTTCTGCTAAGGCTGGGCCAGAACATTAGGTGGCTTCTAAAGTCTTCGATAAAACTACAGAAACTTGACATGGAGATCTTCTTGTTGACCACTTGATGTTTTTTTTAAGAGGCATAAACATCAGCTTCACATGTTACAGAAATTGCCTGAAGTTTGAAATTACTCTTCAGAATCAGAGACACAGCTCGGAAACAGGAAATTACACTGAAGCTCTGATTGTTTCCTCTTGTCTTCTTGCCATTCTTCATGACATAAGTTGATGTAAATCAGTGCTGTTCCCCTGCTGTTAATGCACCAACATCCCCTTTTAAACACTGATGGAAGCTCCTGAGTTTTATAACCAACTCCGCCGTTAAGAAATGGGAGGTTCATTAGTCCAGCCATAATGAGATCGTCAGGAAGAAAGTGTGGTGCGCAGAACACTAAAAAATAAATGAGAGGTGCAGGAAAAAGAGAAATTGGACATGTCTGGAAAAAGAGGTTGGCAGGAAAAACAATGCAGTGGGAGACAAATTGAGAAAAAAATGAGAATAAAAGAGCCTCCATTTACTAGCGTGTCTCCTGTGTTTAGCTTCTTCTAATGAACAGGCAACAATTGTGGAATTAAAATACCGATGGGAAACCCGTTTGTCTTCCAGCTATTCAAAACCTGTCCCAGACAAAGATCAAGCCCCCCAATAATGATTATGCTACACGAACAAGCTGCCAATCTCATTGTTATTTCAGAGAGCAGCTACATCTGAAGAAGCTCACCTTCAGAGAGGTGCCTTCCATCAGGGGCTCTTCATCAAGTAAAAGAATAAAATCCACACAAATGATGGCCACCTAAAAGCGATTTTGGAATCTTAGAGCATGGAGATGCCAGGCCTTGTGTAGAAATTAAACTAAACTTTTAGTTGGCAATGTTGTCAGAGATGTTTAAGAAGAAAAAGAAAAAGAAGAGATTGGGCAACCATTTGTTTGAAATGGAATAGAATAGAACAACACAAGAACCACACCCCTATTCAACAAGGAGACCCGATACCATTTCTATACCATTTCAGACAATCTCTTCTTCAAATCTTCCAGTAATCCTATGCACCTATTTAGGGCGGTACAGTGGCTCAGCAGTTAAGACACTGGGCTTTTCTGCTGGAAAGGTTCGAGACCTGAGCTCCACGTGACAAGGCAAGCTCCTCCCCTCCCCTCAGCAACCGCCAACCTAGCAGTTCAGAAAGCATGCAAATGCTAGTAGATAAACAGGTACCATTTTGGTGAGAAAAATAACTGTGCTCAAATGATGTCATGCTGGCCACATGACTACAAAAGTTTCTTCTGACAGCACCAGCTCAATGACTTTGAAATGGAGATGAGCATTGCCTCCTATGGTCTGTAAGAACTATTGGATTAAATCCACAGGGACTTCAACTCCGCTGTTTATAAGAATCTCTCCAGATGAACTTCACTCTTTTGGAAACAACCAAATAAAGGCTTCAGTGATTTTAGGAGAGCAGCCAAGTCTCTGTCACTTACTTCCCTGCAGGAATTCCTACCTAGCCACTCTCTTAACTCCATTACCCATTGTAGCTACAAATTCCACCACAAGGGTGTGAGAATGGGAAGGCAATAACTCTTCCAATACCCTATAGAAATAGAATAAAAGAGTTGGAAGGGACCTTGGTGGTCTCCTCGTCCAACCCCCTGCTTAGGCAGGAAACCCTACACCAATGACGTCCAACCTATGGCAAGCATGCCAAGGTAGCACATAGAGCCCTCTCTGTGGGCACACAAGCCATCGCGTCAGCTCTGCCACACATGTGTATGTGCCTCCCACTGGCCAGCTGGTCTTTGGATCTCTTCCACACATGTGGGAGGACACATGTGGGAGGTGCATGTGGGTGGCGGGGATGCATGCACAGGGGGGCAGGGGGCAACCTTGCATTTTCGGGATGTACATGCATGTGCTTTGGGCACTCGGTGCCGAAAAAGTTACCCATCACTGTCCTACACCATTTCAGACTAATGGTTGTCCAAACTCTTCTTAAAAACATCCAGTGTTGGAGCATTCACAACCTCTAGAGAAAGTTGTTCCACTGATTAATTGTTTTAGTTGTCAGGACATTTCTCCTTACTAGTAAGTTGCTTCTCTCCTTGATTTGTTTCCACCCATTGATTCTTGTCCTGCCCTCAGGGGCTTTGGAGATTGACTCCCTCTTCTTTGTGGCAGCCCCTGAGAGATTGGAAAACTGCTACCATATCACCCCTAGTTCTTCTTTTCATCAAACTAGATGTACCCAGTTCCTGAAACTGTTCTTCATATGTTTTAGTCTCCAGTCCCCAAATCCTCTTGGTTGCCCTTCTCTGCACTCTTTCCAGGCTCTCAACATCTTTTTTTACATCGTGGCGACCAAAACTGGATGCAGTATCCCAAGTGTGGCCTTACGAAGGCATTGATGATCCAAGCTCTGTAAAGGACCTTGGAATACTCATCTCTAATGATCTAAGTGCTAGAGCCCACTGTAACTACATAGCCAAAAAGGCATTAAGAGTTGTTAACCTAATCCTACGTAGCTTTTTCTCTGGTAATATCACACTACTAACTAGAGCATACAAAATATTTGCTGGACCAATACTCAAATACAGCTCATCAGTCTGGAACCCACATTATGTATCTCATATTAACACAGTTGAGAAAGTCCAGAAATATTTCACAAGAAGAGTTCTCCACTCTTGTACTCATTGCAGAATACCTTATGCCACCAGACTTGAAATTCTATAGACTTAGAAAACTAGAACTACGCCATCTTCGGTCCGATCTTAGTATATAAAAGCATACATTACAATGTCCTACCTGTAAAGTTCTGCACATGAGTGCAAGAATGGAGATGATTCGGTGAACAGTGAACTTCAATTCTTTATTTAACATGGTGTAATAGTTCAGCTCTACGGCCACAACAGCCCCTTTACATAGGCAAGATCTTGAGTACTTAGCCAATGAAAACACAGGGAGCACTAGCTCCATTAACCAATGGGAAAGGCTCGTTAATAGCCAATCAGATTCTCCTGAATGGACCAATCCGATGTCACTATTATCAGCCAATCAGAAGTGCAGGGCCAGAACCCTGCACTTTACTTTAAGCTTTTAATAATCTTTATTCAAGCACTTTTATTAATTCACAACACCCCTTCCCCCCGGGTTCCGTTTAAGGGGTGCGGTCACATAGTCTTTGAGGTAGGCAGGTTGCTTTGATTGTCTATTTGATTAACATTGTCCTCCCGGTATTTGGCTATAGTCTTGTTGGGGTAGGACGTTATCTAGTGAACAGGGTGCCTCCGGTTCTGTATCTAAATTTTCGTTGCCACTAATGTTCTCGGTATCTTCTTGAGGCGAGCTTACCCTTATCCCTGATCCTTCTTCATGTGTAGCCTCTGAGCGGTGATTTCTTCCGCTTGTGCTTTCTGCCATTTCAAATTCAGCCTCCTCGACATCTCCTCCCCCCTCAGTTTGGAAGTCAGGGGACTCGGAGATCCCCGACTGCAGCCTTGAACGCAGCTGATCAATATGGCACTTTCATATTTTATCATAGCGACATTTCACTCGGTACGATCTGGGCCCGGTTACTTGGATTACAGTTGCCTCAACCCACAACAGATCGCCTGAAAAGTTTCTAGCGAAAACCAAGTCGCCTACCTGGAAGTTACAGCATTTCCCGCTGGATCCATGTGGTTTTTCAGGTTCATATGATGGGTGTAGATGGGCGAGGTGGGAGCGGAGCTTTCGTCCCATCAACATCTCAGCCGGGGTTTTGTTGGTGACGCTGTGCGGAGTGATATGCTGCAAAAGGAGTATCCGGTTAATCTTGTCTTTAATATCGCCATAGTCCATTTTATGCAAGGTTTTCTTGACGAATTGTACCATGCGCTTGGCCCTTCCGTTGGCCGCAGGATGCACCGGTGAAGTTAGCGCATGTCGAATACCGCGGTCCACCAGGTACTGTTCAAAAGACAGCACGGTAAATTGGGGCCCGTTATCGGATACCAGAACATCTGGTAATCCGTGTGTAGCAAATATTCTGTCTAATTTCCTGATGACTGATTCGGTTGTTGTATTTCTCATTTCATGGATTTCAAGCCAGTTCGAGTAGGCATCCACCATTAATAAAAATGTGTGTCCTTTGGTAGGTCCCGCAAAGTCCAGATGAATACGGGACCATGGTCCCCTTGGTGTTTCCCATTCTGTCGGGGTTGCTTTCGGTGGGGCATTGCTAACTTCCTGGCATTTGTGACAAGCCTTTACCCAGGCTTCGATCTGCTACCCAGCCACCACGCGTAGCTTCACGTGAGGGCTTTCATGCGCACAATGCCGGGGTGGCCATCGTGCAAGATTCTCAGTACCACTCGCTGTAACCGCTCTGGGACAACGACTCTATCTCCCCAGATAATGCAGCCCTTCTGGGAAAACAGTTCCGTTTGTCAATTTTTGAAGGGGACGTAGTCATCAGGTATTTGGTCCAATGGCCATCCGCGCTTGATCCAGCTGAGGATTCGTGCTAAAATGGTGTCACGTTTCATTTCAATTGCGATATCTCGGGCTGTCAGTGGCGGTGTTTGAAGTGTCTCGATCTGCAGTATTGTGATGGTCGGAGCAGGGTTGTCAACGGTTTCCGGAAGTGGTGCACAGCTCAATGCGTCGGTGTGGGGAATGGCCTTCCCCGGGCGGTGTTGCAACTTATAATTATATACAGCCAAGAATTCTGACCAGCGAGTCATTCTGGGAGATAATATATAAGGTGTTGGCCTATCTCCCGCTATTATTCCCAGCAAAGGTTTGTGGTCAGTCACTACAGTAAAGGCTCGGCCATACACATATTCATGAAATCTCTTAACAGCAGATACAATAGCAAGGGCCTCTTTATCGATCTGACTGTAATTGCGTTCTGCTTTCGATAGCGTCTTTGAAAAATAGGCATCAGGAGCTTCACTACCGTTTGGTAAAACGTGACTCAAAATGACGCCCACTCCGAATGGTGATGCATTATACGTAATCGTTAAAGGCAAAGTCTCGTTATACTGCATCAAAACAGCATCAGAAGTCAATAAATTTTTGACTTGTCGAAACGCCTGCTCTTCTCTGTTTCCCCAAACCCAGGTTGCTTTTTTGTCCAACAAACGATGTAGGGGTTCTGCTACAGTTGCTTTGTGAGGCAGGAAAATGTTATAAAAATTGATAAGGCCTAGAAAAGCCTGGAGGTCGGCCTTATTTCGGGGTTTTGGGGCGTTTTTGATTGCCCTAAGCTTGCTATTGGTGGGGTGAATGCCTTGTTTATCAATTAAGTACCCTAAAAATTCTACTCGATCTGTACATAGTTGACACTTGTTTTTTTTAACTTTGAGACCCGAGTCTTTAAATCTCTGGAGAACCAACCCCAGGTGCTCCCTTAGTATTTCTCGAGTCAGGGAAGCAATTAACACATCATCAAAATATGGAACAACACCTTTTATCCCTTGTAGTAGTCTTTCCATCAAACTTTGAAAGATTCCCGGGGCCACGCTTACTCCGAATTGGAGTCGGTTACACTTAAACGCACCTTGGTGCGTAATGATCGTTTGGGCCTCTGCCGTTTTTTGTCTACAGGCAGTTGTTGGTATGCCTGGGCTAAGTCTAGTTTAGCAAAGACTTTTCCACCCCCCAAGGAATGGAGAAGGTGTTGCACCACCAGTACCGGGTAAGCATTTTGTTGAAGGACGTGGTTCAGGGTGGCTCGGTAGTCCCCACAAATTCTTATCGATCCATCCGGCTTGATGGGTGTCACGATTGGGGTTTCCCAGGGAGAGTGATTGGTTGGTTCTAGCACACCCTGGGCTATTAATTTATCAAGTTGCTCGTCAATCTTTGGTTTAAGGGCAAATGGAACTCAACGAGGCTTAAGGCAGATGGGAGCTATTTTGGGGTTGAGGTTAAATGATATCAGGGTCCCCTTGTATTCGCCTAGTTTATCTGCAAAGACATCCTGGAATTCTTGGACGAGAGCCTCCTCCCAGTCGTTGCTGCAGGTTCGGTGAATGCCGGCTACTTCAATTCCGAGTGGAGTGAACCATTGGAGGCCTAACAGGTTAGGCTAATCCCTGTTGACTATAGTCAGGGGTAGGGACGCTGTACGATTCTTAAATGAGACACGAACTTGGCTGGATCCAACAACTGGAATTTGATTCCCTTGATAGTCTTTGAGTATGATTCTTTGGAATCTGAGGTCTTGCCGCCAGACAGTAGGGATGAGTTGCTTGAGGGTCTTCCAGGAAACCATAGAGAGGGATGATCCTGGATCAACTTCCATCATGCAGGGCTGGTTTTCGATGTCCACTTTCACTCGGATCTTTCACTCGGCATCTAGAGATGAGACGTGACCAATCGTAATAGTTTGGTGAGCCTATTCTCACTTCGTTGAGTGGTTTGGGGGTTTGTTTCTGTAGGAGTGGTTGTTCCATTGATGGTTCAAGGGTTCTCGCTTTACAGGATGGCTTCCTGTAGTTGGGCGATAGTTAGTCCCCCTCGGGGGCTGGCTGGGTCCTTGTTTGCTTCTACAGACCCGTCCGATATGGCCTCTTTTTCCGCACACATGGCAGAGCGCGTCGAGGAATTTGCATTCTGATCAGGGGTGGCTTGCCCCACAACCAGCGCATTGGTACTGCAATCTCTGGCATTGGTCTCATTCAGACCAGAGCCGGTTGACCTCTTCTTCATCGTTTTCCAATGATGACTCGAGGTCTTCGTGGTGGGCTGTCGTAGCCTGTTCTCCTAAGTGGGGTGAAGCTTCACTGGCGAGTTGGCGAAGTGGGACGTGGGCACGTGGCATTTGGGCAGCCGACTTCCTGGTTGCTTCTGCTGCAGTAGCTTCAGTAATGGCATCTGCAAGGCTGATGTCGCCCTTCGCCATCAGCTTGATTTGGATATGTGGTGCATCTAGTCCCAGGATTATTCGGTCTCTCAGGGCTTCTTCGAGGTTGGTAAACCCGCATAGGCCTCCCAGATTCTGGAGATCCGCTATGAAATCAGCAACACTTTCACCCTTCCGCTGATCTCTCTGGTAAAATTCATGCCTTCTAACGAGTGTTGGTATGGTTGGTGCATAGTGGGCCCTTAGCAGGGGTTCGAGGACATCCCAGTCCATAGACTTTACTTCTGCCGGTTTCGCTAGCACCTTGGCCATCTTGAATACCGTCGGTCCGCAATGAGTTAGGAATACCGCCCGTTTCTTTCCGGTAGTGGCATCATTCAAATTGTTGGTCTCCAGAAACATCTGGAAGCGATACATATATGAGTCCCAGTCTTCTTGTGCCAGGTCAAATGGAGCAGGTGGTATGACGCCGCCGGACATGGTTCCGCCATTAGTGCATTTCAGCCACGTGCTCTGTTATTGCTCTTCATTGTTCAGTCAGCTCTGATGTCTCCACATCCCATCCTCGTCGCCAGTGTTAAGTTCTGCGCATGGGCGCATGAATGGAGACGAGCCAGTGAACAGTGAACTTCAACTCTTTATTTAACATGGTGTAACAGCTCAGCTCTATGGCCACAGCGGCCCCTTTATATAGGCAAGCTCTTGAGTACTTAGCCAATGAAAACACAGGGAGCACTAGCTCCATTAACCAATGGGAAAGGCTTGTTAATAGCCAATCAGATTCTCCTGAACGGACGAATCTGATGTTGCTATTATCGGCCAATCAGAAGTGCAGGGCCAGAACCCTGCACTTTACTTTAAGCTTTTAATAATCTTTATTCAAGCACTTTTATTAATTCACAACACTACCTGTCAAGGAATACTTCAGCTTCAACCATAACAACACAAGAGCAAACAATAGATACAAACTCAAGGTTAATCGCACCAAACTTGATTGCAGGAAATACGACTTCAGCAATGTCTGGAATCCTTTACCTAACTCTGTGGTTTCTTCCCCAAACCCCAAGAACTTTAACCTTAGACTGTCTACTATTGACCTCACCCCTTTCCTAAGAGACCTGTAGGGGGCATACATAAGCGCACCAACGTGCCTACCGTCCCTGTCCTATTGTTTCTTTTATTTTTCTTATATGTACCCATTTCATGTATTCATAACTATGTATATACTTATACTTATTATTTTGTAAACAATTGACAAATCAAATAAATAAAAAAAAAATTATAAAGTGGTATTAACATTTCATGTGATACTTTTCAGCAAAATATATCCCCGCTACTGTCTGCATTTCAGGTTTTTTTCCAGTGTGAACTATTGAGTTGCAAGAAACACAGATAACTGTGAAAGGTTCAGCTTGGAGCCTGATCTTAAAAAAAAAAAAAAGGCAAAACTAATCAAAACTAGGTATGCAAGAGCCCAATATACAACCCTCACCCCCAAGGCTCATGCAGAAGTTGTGAAAATTTTGGAAGATTGACGTCAACTAGAACTGAAGGACTTGGGATGTTAAATAAGTCCTAAAACAGTCAAGATGATGTGTAGTGGCTTATCAATAATGGAGAAGAAACGGCTTTGAGATGTCCCATTATCTAAATAATTGATGTTGCACTTGGGCTTTGTAATTCCTTAATAAAACTGACTGATTGATTTGGTTAATTAATTCTTCCTTTGACAGGCAGTGCAGCTTTTCTCTAGGAAATGGGCAGGGGTGGAGGGACGGGAGCAGGTGGGAAAAGAGCCTAGAAGGCATGAAATGAAGAGGATTCAAGTCAGGAAGGAAGATACAAAATCTTCATAATGTTTAACCCATCAGAGACTTTAAGAAATGTATGTAGCTGTTAAAACTGAATTAGAGGCTGGCGACTTGCTATCCTCTGGCTAATCATAAAAAGAGTGCGACAATTGAAGCCTCCTTCTCACCACCCCTCCAAAAGAAAAGGAAATATATCCCTCAAAAGGGAAATCCATAGGTTCTTTTACTCTCTTTCTTTCTTCTCTTTCTCTCCCTCTTCCCCTTTCTCTTTTTTCTTTCTCTCTCTTTCCTTTCTCTCCCTTCTTGTTCTCTTTCACTCTCTTTCCTCTCTGTCTTTTCTTTCTCTGTCCTCCCCCTTTCTCTTCTCTCTCTTTCTTTTCTTCCTCTTTTCTCTCTTTTTTTCTCTTTCTCTTTTTTTTGCTGTCTTTTCTCACTCTTTTTCTCCCCTTTTCTCTTTGTCTCTTCCTCTTTTCTTCCTCTTTTCTATCTTTGTTTCTTTTTCTTTTTCTGTTTTTACCTTCTTTTCTCTCTCTCTCTTCTCTCTTTTCCTCTCTGTATTTTTCTCTCTTGTTCTTTTTCCTTTTTGCTCCCTCCCTCCCCCTTTGTCTATCTCTCTCTCTCCTTTCCTCCCTCCCTCCTGATCAGTCGCAATCTATCGCCCAAAGTAACTGATCCAGCTTCATAGTAAACCATTTTTTTTTCCCAACCAAACCACCTGCAGACACACTTGAGCCTTAAATTTCCATCTAGCTTCATCTGAGTCAAATAGTTAGAGTCCCACTTCAGCTTAGCAACCATAATTATTTAAAAAGTTGGGCACCAAGGAAATCTATGCTCTATCCACAAGGAAACACTTATTTGGCTTGCAATATTTTATGGGGCAGGGTAGCAATTTGGTAATGGATTGACATCAGGACCTCTTCTGAACTTGTGTTCTATTATTGGTATTCTATTTTTTGGAGGAGGGGGAAAATATAGTGGGAATGAAGAAAAGTGATGGCTAAGAAAATGAGAAAAAAAAAAGAATCAGAAATAGAGAGTAATGGATCTATGCTTAAAAAAATAGAGTTGCCATCAATATCAACTTTTGAAGTAACTCTTGTAGGAGAAGAAGTGGCAGAGTTTGGGGTGGAGTCAAGAGAGGAATTAGTCTGGAGTCAGTATATTCTCACAAATGTTCTAAGTCCAACCTCTTGAATTCCATTGAGTCTTATTTAGAGCCAATTTAGTGCTGACCATTAGTTGAGTAAATTCTTGTGTATAGGCATTAGCAATAAATCTTTTTAACTGGAACTTGACATGCTTTTTTCTTCCTTCACACCTGAAACATATAGTCAGTCTTTGTGGAAGCTGACAGTTTTGAGAAAGCTGGCAAGATTTATTCGAGGGAATTTCCAAACATCAGTACCTAAAACTCAGATTTCTTTATTTTGGAAAGACACTTTGGACATTTCCAACACTATGGTTAGTTTTGTGTTATGGGTACTCTAGGTATCTCCTGGAGAAAGCACATTATTTTATATGTGCTTGGAGTCCTAATAGACAATCACTTAAACATGAGCCAGCCATGTGCGGCAGCAGCCAAAAAAGCTAATACAATCCTGGGTTGTATAAAAAGAAGCATAGAATCAAAATCCCATGAAGTATTAGTAGTGTTTTATAAAGCCTAAGTAAGGCCACACCTGGAATACAGCATCCAGTTTTGGTCACCGTATTACAAAAAAGATGTTGAGGCTTTGGAAAAAAGTGTGACGAAGAGCAACTAAGATGATTGGAAACTAAAACGTATGAAGAATGGTCGCAGGATTTGGGTTTGGCTAGTCTAGAGAAAAGAAGGACATGATAACAATAGCCCAGTATTTGAGGGGCTGCCACAAAGAAGAGAGGGTCAACTTATTTTCCAAAGCACCTGAAGTCAGGACAAGAAGCAATGGATAGAAACTAATCAAGGAGAGAAGCAAGCTGGAATTATGGAGAAGCTTCCTAACAGGGAGGACAATTAACCACTGGAACAACTTGCCTTCAAAATTTGTGAGTGCTCCATCACTGGAGGTTTTTAAGAAGAGACTGGACAGTCACTTGTCCGAAATGGTATGGAGCTGTGATGGTGAACTTATAGCATGCATGTCACAAGTGGCACACAGGTGGCTCTCTGAGGGCACGTGAGTCATTGCCCTAGCTCAGCTCCATCATGCATGCACACGTGTTGTCCACTGGCCAGCTGATTTTCAGGCCTCTGCCACACATCCATGTGAGGGGGAGCATGCAGGAGACGGGTGCCTATGCACGGGGTGGCAGGGGGCGCATGGGGGGGGGTGCAGTGCAGCCTCCCTTCCTGTTTTGGGCCTAGTAGGCCTCCCTGAAGCCTCCTGGGAGCAAAAACGGGCCTTGGTTGGGGCCATGCTGCAAAATCCTCTCCCCACCGCATCCTGTTTTTGCTCCCAGTGGTGAGTGGTGAGATTCATATATATATATATATGACGTGGGAAAATACCCGAACAAAGCTGAATGCCAGACATGTAAGTACCCGCGAAAACTTAAGAAAATATATATATATATATATATATATATATATATATATATATGTATGTATATATATATATATATATATATATATGTATTTGTTTTCTTAAGTTTTTGTGGGTACTTACATGTCTGGCATTCAGCTTTGTTCGGGTATTTTCCCACGTCATAATAGTGGTGCTTTTAAAGTTGTTGCAACGTTTCAGCAGAATCTCATCTGCCATCATCAGGCTTCTGTATGGTGTTTGTCTGTGAGTCAGACTTTTACAGTGGTTTCAGACTTAAATTTGGGGCAGCCTATTGCTGTGTCAGAATGTTTTTTTCTTCCTCCTGATTGGTTGAGAGTCTTGGTCTGTGTTTATTGGTCTTGGAGTTTGCTGTGTTCTGCTACTAATATCTTCTGTCTGTTTTTTTGGGGTGTGTGTGCTCTTTTTGTATCTTGATTGGCTGGCAACATTGTGTTACTTTATTGGAGGCCTTTAGTGCAGCTTGGCTTCGGGTAAATGGACGGCTATCATTAGTTAGGAAGCTGGGTTTCATCTGGGTGCCTGGTTGGAGTGTGTTTGAGCTGGAGGTATCAGGGGGGATCTGTTTGTGCCCAGGTGTTTGCCTGGCTTGTGGTGTGGAGATTTATTGTGCACTTTACCCCAAGCTCGCCTTTATTCAATTATTTACATACATAACAATTGATGAAGCAAACAAATCCACCATGGTACAGACTCGATCCGAAACTTTTGCAATTTCACAGAAGAAGAAGGAACACATGGGGCAGCCTTCCACCAGGAAGGATGCATTGATGCCAAGCTGAGCTTTGGTGGAGAAAAACTGCCTGCCTAATCATCTCTTAAGGAAGAAATTGACATGGCTTACAGTGTACGTTCTCAATCAGTTATTCAAATCTTGTGCGTGCTCCAGGGCTTCTGAATCTCAAAAGACATATTAAATTGGATGCGCTGGTTGAAGGGAGGCAATTAGCATACAGAGCGACTTTTCCTAGACTCCAGATGCTGAGTTTACTAAGCAGAAATTTGTGACATAATCATGACAACTGGCTCACCACCATTCTTCAGCTCTTCTATCCGTTACCTCTCTCTTTTCATCTTTTCCCCATAAGAGATAGACACTTTTAGCACATTTCGTTCCAAATTTGTGTGGTACTAGCCATCTAGATATTCCCACCCACCCACCCGCTAGATAAAGTATTTCAGCTTGCATTTAAAGCAGAAGGAGAAATTACTCCTATGTTGGAAAAGTATCTTACAGGTTAACACAATAACAGTGTTGGAAGGGACCTCAGAGGTCATCTAGTCCAACCCTCCCACCCAGACAGCATTTCTGACAAATGGCAGTCCAATCTCTTCTTGAAAGTCTCAAGGGATGAAGCTCCCACAACTTCCAAAGGCAACTTTTCTTCCACTCTCTTAACTCCATTATCCACTGTAGCTACAGATTTCACCACAAAGGTGTAAGAATGGAAAGGCAATAACCCTTTCAATATCCTATAAAATAGAATAACTGAGTTGGAAGGGACCTTGGAGGTCTTCTAGTCCAACCCTCTGCTCAGTGAGGAAATCCTATATCATTTCAAACAAATGGTTGTCCAACCTCTTCTCAAAAGCCTCCAGGGTTAAGAAAGTATATAATTTCCTACTGAATTTGTAAATAGAAATCAAATAAATGAAAGACACAATGGTATAATGGGGAGAAAAACTTGACCATAACATAGAAGTAGAGAAATGGCAAAACGTATGGGAAAGGAACTATAAATTAACAATGGCAACTTCCTATATGGAAAATTTATATAAAATGTTCTGTAGTTGGCATCTATCACCTGCTAGCTTAGCCAAAATGCTTAAAACTATGTCTAGAAAATGTTGGAAATGTAACCAAAAGACGGGCACATTTTATCATATGTGGTGGATTTGTGCTAAAGCAAAAAGGCAAAGATACACAGATGGCTAGAAAAGATGATAGGAAAACATGTAGATTTTAAACCTGAACTGTTTTTATTAGGTATGATATCAGAAAAACTTGATAAGGAAAGTAGGTATATAATATTACATGTCTTAAAAGCAGTGAGGGTGACATATAGATCTTAATTCAGTTTTCCTTTGTCTTACAGATAAGTGAAAGGCATAAATGTGAAGATTGGTCACTTTTCCATCACTGTCATCTGTGAATTTTTGTTAAATGAGGCGATCACTAAATGAGGACAACCTCTATTACCCTTCTTCTGTTTTCCTTTGCATTACAGATATTTGAAACTCATAAATATGAGGATTGGTCATAAAGTTACTTTTACTTTGCTGTCCTAGCTGTGAAAGTTTGCTAAATGAGGCAATCATTAAATGAGGACTGGCTATACTTTTTCCCTTTCATGTTTAATGTTTTGCCAATCATTAAAACCCCTAAACTTTGAATGTAGATCTATCTTACCTACACTGGGTATGATTTAACTTTTTCCTTTATGGTTTCTGACCATCTGAAACTATCACAAATTTTGAGTGATTACTTTTAACTTGATAATTAAAGAGATATTACCTGTTTTACTCAAGACATTCTGCTTTTTCTCCCCACAGTATGATTGAAATAGCTGCAGGTGCATCTTTTATATCTGTGATTTGCAATGAAGCAACACAACATTAAGCAAAACTGCAAATTTTTACTGCTTTTCTGCTAAGGGGGATGAGAAGAAAAGAACAGTGAAAAAAATCTATCTCCATTTCCTGCCAGCTAAAGAAGAAAAAACAAAGAATGTCAGTGTTTGTAGAGATCCAGCCAGCACACAAACAAATAATTCATCAGGATTCATTATATAGAAGAAACTTTTTTATAAGTAATAATATAGAACATGATGCATGTATACAATACCCATGCAGCTTTTGCAACGTGGTAGAGAGAAGAAGTAGCAAGTACAAAAAAACTCAAGCAAAAATACAATGAACTCTTTTATAGCTGTATGCAATGAAATTTCATTTTAATGTATATGATTAGTGTACAATTTAAAGTGACAAAGTTGTTATTCTATTCTATTCTATTCTATTCTATTCTATTCTATTCTATTCTATTCTATTCTATTCTATTCTATTCTATTCTAAACAACTGAAGTCTCGGTATATATGTGTAAGTAGGACATCCCAGAATCACGCACATGACCATCCAATATATCACTATGATCAGTGGTGGGATTCAAATGTTTTTACTACCGGTTCTGTGGGCGTGGCTTGGTGGGCATGGCAGGGGGAGGATACAGTAAAATCTCCAGTCAAAGGTGGGATTTGCTGCTTCTCCAAACTACTCAAAATTTCCGCTACCAGTTCTCCAGAACTGGTCAGAACCGGCTGAATACCACCTCTGACTATGATTTGTGACCATAATGGGCAGCTAGGCTCCATAATGGTAGTAACTTGAGAACTATCTGTAGTATTGAATGTTAAGCGTTTGAGAACTCTTGTAGAGAATATCACCACAAAAAGAGCGGATGCGTATTTCATACATCCTTAAGTTAGCAGAAAATTATAATATTCCTGATCTCTCTCCCTCTCTCCTTCTTCCTCCCTCCCTCCCCCCCTCTCTTCTGTGTCTCTCCTACCTCTCTCTCTTCTGCAAAGCAAAGTCCTACACTTAAGCAAGAAAACCCAAAGTACACATATAGACTGGGTGAAACCAGCTTAATAGCAGTAACTGTGAGAGGGATCTTGGAGTCTTAGTGGATGACAAGTTAAATAGGAGCCAGCAGTGTTCAACAGCAGCCAAAAAAGCTAATGCAATCCTAAATTGCATTAACAGAGGGATACAATCAAGATCAAGGGAAGTACTAATACCACTCTATAAAGCCTTAGTAAGACCACCCCTGGAATACTGCATCCAGTTTTGGTCATAAAAAAGATGTTGAGACTCCAGAAAAAGTACAGAGAAGAGCAACCAGGATGATTAGGAGACTGGAAGCTAAAACATACAATGAAGGGTTGCAGGAAGTGGGCTTGGCCAGTCGAGTAAAGAGAAGGACCAGGGGAGACAGGATAGCAGTCTTCCAATATTTGAGAGGTTGCCACAGGGAGGAAGGGGTCAAGTTATTTTCTAAAGCACCTGAAGGCCAGACAAGGAATAATGGATGGAAACTGAACAAGGAGAGATTCAACCTGGAAATAAGGAGAAACTTCTGACGGTGAGAACAATCAACCAATGGAACACTTTGCCCTCAGAAGTTGTAGAAGCATCATCAATTGAGACTTTCAAGAAGAGATTGGACTGCCATTTGTCAGAAATGGTGCAGGGTCTCCTGCTTGGACGGGGGGGGGGGGTTGGACTAGATGATCAACAAGGTCCGTTCCAACACTGATTATCTGTAATCTGCCTTTGTTGTCTTCACCACACCTTGGTTTCCTTGCAAGATCATGGTTTACAAAATTTAAGAGGTGTTTTGTTTTTTTATGCCAATTGAGTCCAGCTGTCCTTTGCAGGTGTTGGAATGAGGAGGAAAATACTATTTTGATTGTGGTGTGGAGTTTAGCCCAATTTCAGTCATTCTCACACATGGGCTGGGAATTCAGGGAAACAAGGATGAAGCAGAAAAAAAAAAAAAAGAAATATCTTGCCAGGACTTTAATTATCCATGGGAAGGTTCCCTTGACAATCAAGCTACTAATGCGAGCTTTCAATACTTAATTTCTCAATTCTTCCTGCAACCCTCCTTAATTCTGCCTGTATCTGTTTGTGCATTGCTCTTTGCAGCAACCCTCGTGTCTAATCCTGTTGTGTTTCATGAGCGTGAGCTTCTTTTGATTTGACAGGTGTGTGTTGTTACCCTTCTGCAGTAAGACACCATAATCAACCCCTCCTCAACCTCCAGCTTCTGTCCAAATAAGTAGAAACAATGGTTAGGATGGCCAGGAATACCTTGGTGATTATCTTCCAGATTTTCTGGTTCTCTTGGTGGATTTCAGAATTCCCCAAATTCAGAGACGATTTAACCAAGAGGTAAAATGAGAATTTTGGTGGAAGAATATTTGCCTGTCTAAGTGTACAATTCTAAGGTCTAAGGTCCCAGATTTAATTCTAAGGTCTAAGGTCCCAGATTAAATTCTCCCAATCTTTAGTTAAAAGGATTAGCCTGGTCCTATGTGAGACCCACTGGAATTGCAATTATTTGGACAGGCAATCCTGAGATTGTAGAAGAAATTATCTCAGTTAACACTTTGAAAGTTTCAGCATAAGAAGACAAATTGTTATGTGGTTGGCAACATCACTTTTCCTTGACTTTCTCTGTCTCTGTTGTGGTTCACCAGCAGCAGGTGTGGACAGCTGAGGTCTCGGAGAGCGAGTACTCAGATGAGGGGCCTGTATGTGATGCAGGGATGGGGCCAGGACCATCAGGGAGTGGAATGCTGCCTTCGGAGATTGTGGAGGCTGGCAGCAGTGATGAAGATTTCCCCGAGGAGCCTGTGCCAAGTGCGTGTGAGCGCAGGGCTGCTTGAAGGAAAGAGCAGCTGCAGCAGCACGGGCAACTCGGGAGTAAGGCTATAAGGTGATGGCCCCTTCCTTAAGAGATAAAAGCCAGCCTGATAGATTGGTATTCTTTGCAGGAAGCAAAGAAGTTCTTGCACTTCAAACCTTGTGGAAGTTCGGACTATCTTGGTTTGTGTTTGAAAACTTTTTGTTTGGAATATTTCTTGGCAACTTAATCTGGTGCTTTTGGCAGCCTTGCACAACCTTGGCAAGGCTCGTTAGTTTTAATAGCCTTTTAACCATGAATTAACGGAATTCACAGAGAAGCATTAAAAGGTTTTGCTTTTATCTCTGCTTGGTGTTTGTTTACTTGGAACAAGGTTCGGGTCAGAACAGTCTCTCTGTTTCAACTTTTACAAGTCTCAAAACTTGGCCTCAAAAAAAAAAAAGATATAGGAAGTCATCCCCCTTCTTTCTTCTATAACAGTCAATGAAACCCACTTCCCAAAAGTAAAGAGAAAATTCCCCTTTGACAAGAGTTGACTCGTATCCTCCCACTAACCATCCTGAGCAGTTTTTGCAATAAGCCAAAGCACCTGTGAATGCAAAACGTTTATCCATTCATAACAGCCGAACTTCCTCTGTGAATGGAAACTAGGTAGCTGGACAGTTCCGTTCATAAACAAAACCATTGCCAGTTGCAGCCAATTCATAGACAAAGTGCTGCTGGCTACAGCCAGCACAGAGAGAAGAAACCTAATAGATTTAAGCATACAATGACAGTGGCACTGACATTTGCATCCTCCCCATCCAACCTCAAGGACAGGGTATGAGCTCCCCAGCTACAAGAGAGACAAAGCCACCACAATCAGAATAACCAAAGACACACACTGAAGACCCAACAAGCCCAGAAATCTCAATCAAACAGCCCCAAAACAATATAAAAGTCCATCCACTCACCAGACCAGGTTCTCAGCTGTCCCAGAACAAAGTGCTATGTCACTTTGCTTCTGATTCCTAAATA
The DNA here is from genome assembly GCA_033807585.1 of Hydrophis major. Classification (NCBI taxonomy): domain Eukaryota; kingdom Metazoa; phylum Chordata; class Lepidosauria; order Squamata; family Elapidae; genus Hydrophis; species Hydrophis major. The sequence goes on from CM066329.1 coordinate 373,697,647, forward strand.
AATGCAGACTTCCTTTCCAATGGCAGCTTGCCCCCAAATTCGTTGCCTCCTGTGTCTTTCTCTCACCTTGGAACTGAACCAGATTTTACTTCCAACAGTTTAAGGTGAATTTAAAAATCTACATTATTGCAAGAAGCATTCAACACATTATGTGAGTAGCATTTACTTATGTTTATGTTTGTTTAAATTTCAGCTTAATTGGAGGAAGGATAACATTAAAACATTGTTCTGTCCTCACTACCCCTGAGTTTGTATGCAGCTCAACATACAGCTAAACCCACCTATCCTCCAATAAAACAGACCATGTGCATAGATCTGAACTCTTTATTGAAAGAACAGGATATGGTGAAACAGGGGAAAATAGGAATGCACACAATGAGAACCAAATACAAGATAGGCAATGTTGAGTTACTGCTGAACATAACAATTAATAAATACAAGCAATTTAAATCTCACCAGCAATGCTCTGTGTGTGGGAGGTGGGCTTATCCTTGGATGATCATGTGTCACAGATTTAGATGGATTCTTCGCTGTGCTTCTGCCTTCTCCAAATCTAAAGGAAATGGAGTGTGGCTTCCCAGTATGCACTTGTTTTGAGAGTGTGGGCTGATGGGGAAAGGGGTTGGGTCAGCTTCAAACAATTATACTTGGCAATTGTCTCTCTGGCCACTAGACGGTGCTAGAGAGCAACAACAGTACATAAAAGTTATATGCTGGGGCATGACAAACATTTTACTGCATTGTCTTTGCCTACCATTTAACATTAAACCTGATTTTTTTTTCAAGAAAAGAATTTACTTTAAAAATTATTTGAAAAGATGGTTCAGTAAGGGTGCTCTTACATGCTCATAAGAAATAAGAATGTAGTTCAGTGCTGCTTATTTTTTTTAAGGGAACTGAATATTTACCTAATTGTTTCTAGAATCAAAATGCAGGATAATTGCTATGTTTTGAGCATGGGCGAGAAAGAATGGAGACAAGCCTTTGAACGGTGAACTTCAGCTCTTTATTTACATTGTGACTTACTTACTTCTAACGGTTAAACCCGTCTTATATAGGCAAACCCTGTAACTTTTAACCAATAACGAGCTAGGAGCACTAGCTCTTATAACCAATAGGAACTCTCTGTTAAGGGCCAATCGGATTCCCCGGAATGGGCCAATCCAGTCCGGCCGCTTAACAGCCAATCAGAAGTGCAGGGCCAGAACCCTGCACTTAACTCCAAGCTCACACTTTATTAAATCTTTATGCATACACAACACCCCTTCCCCCTGGCTTCTTATTTGCAGGGCGCCGTTACATAGTCCCTTAGGTAGGACGGTTGTCTTATTAGTCTCTTTGATTTCCGTTGTATCAGCTGGCTGCAATCACGCTGAGGTAGATCATTGTTTGGCAGTGGGGCTTTTTCTGGTTCAGAGTTCACTTCTACGTCGTTGCCCACATTCTCTGCAATTCCCTGAGGTGCATCCATTTCTCCCTCCGGCTCCGCTTCCTGAGTTTCTATCAAGCTGTCGTTTCCTTCGAACGGGTTCTCTAGGAATTCATCTTCTTCCGTAAATCCACCCCCCCTCAGTTTGGTCATAGGGGAGTTGCGGACTGGCCGCTGGAAACCGTGATCGTAATTGATCGATATGATGTTTCCAAAGTTTATCGTCAAGGCATTGTACAAGGTAGGATCTGGGGCTGGTTAGACGTACTGCTGTTGCTTCCACCCACAACGGGTCGCCCGATAGGTTTTTAGCATATACCAAGTCTCCTACCTGGAAGGTACAACAGCAGCCGCTGGATCCTAGTGGTTTCTCCGGTTAGTAAGCTGGGTGCAACTGGTCGAGGTGGGAGCGGAGCTTTCGTCCCATTGGCAGTTCGGCGGGAGTTTTGTTGGTGACGCAATGTGGGGTGATGTGTTGTAAGAAGAGGATTCGATTGACCTTGTCGTCAATGATGTCGTAGTCTACCTTCTGCAAGGTTTTCTTCACAAATTGGACCATGCTTTCTGCTTTGCCATTGGTCGCAGGGTGCGCAGGCGAGGTGAGCGCATGGCGAATGCTGCGGTCAGCGAGGTACTGCTCGAATGCTGGTGCGATAAATTGAGGTCCGTTATCAGATACCAGGATGTCTGGTAATCCGTGGGTTGCAAAGAGTCTGTCTAAGGTTTTGATAACTGCCTCAAAGGTCGTAGTCATCATGCGATGGATCTCGAGCCAATTCGAGTAGGCATCGACAGTAAGTAGGAAGGTGTGGCCTTTGGTTGGCCCCGCGAAGTCCAAGTGAATTCTGGACCAGGATCCACGTGGTGTCTCCCATTCAGTAGGCATGGCTTTTGGTGGGGCGTTGCTGACTTCTTGGCATTTGGAACAAGCTTTAACTCACTGTTCGATTTGCTTGTCAGTGCCCAGCCACCATGTGTAGCTTCGCGCAAGAGCTTTCATTCGCACGATGCCGGGGTAGCCATCGTGCAAGGTTCTCAGCACCGCTTTCTGGAGTCGTTCTGGGATAACGACTCTATTGCCCCAGATGACACAGCATTTCTGGGAGAAGAGCTCGGTTTGTCGGGTCTTGAAAGGTGTGAAGTCATCTGATAACTGGTCCAATGGCCATCCGCGTTCTACCCAACTTAGGAGTCATGCTAGGGTGTGGTCACATTTGGTTTCTCTCGCGATATCTCGGGCGGTTAGTGGCGGCAAGTTGAGTGCCTCGATTTGCAATGTGGTTATCGTTAGTGCAGGATCGTCGAGAGTCTCTGGAAGTGGTGCTCGGCTTAATGCGTCGGCGTGGGGAATGGCTTTCCCTGGGCGGTATTGCAGCCGATAGTTATAAGCAGCTAAGAATTCTGACCATCGGGTCATCCTAGGGGATAATATGTAGGGAGTCGGCTTATCTCCGGCTATTATCCCCAAAAATGGTTTGTGGTCAGTCACAATAGTAAAAGCCCGGCCAAACACATATTTGTGGAATCTTTTCACAGCTGAGACAATTGCGAGGACTTCTTTATCGATTTGTCCATAGTTTTGCTCAGTTTTTGAAAGTCTTTGAAAAATATGCAACAGGGGCTTCGTTCCCATTAGGCAGTATATGGCTCAAAATGGCGCCTACCCTGAAAGGCGATGCATCACATGTTATAACTAACAGCAAAGTCTCGTTATACTGCATGATTACAGAGTCAGAAGTGAGCAGTTTTTTAACATTTCGGAGTGCCTGTTCTTCACGGTAACCCCATAGCCAATTTGCTTTTTTATCTAACAACCGGTGTAACGGTTCAGCGACCGTTGCTTTGTGCGGCAAAAATACATTATAAAAATTGATGAGGCCTAGGAACGCCTGGAGATCGGCCTTGTTTCATGTCCTGGGAGCGTTTTTTATCGCTTTTAATTTACTTTCGGTAGGGTGAATGCCCTGGCTATCAATCAGGTACCCTAAAAACTCAACACTGTCAGTACACAATTTACATTTGTTTTTTTTAACCTTAAGACCGGTCTCTTGGAATTTTTTTAGGACTAATTTTACTCGGTCCTGTAAGATTTTTTTTGTAGGGGCTGCAATTAATACATCGTCAAAATAGGGGACCACGCCCTTAATTCCTTGCAATAACCTTTCCATAAGTCTCTGAAAAATCCCCGGGGCTACACTAACTCTAAATTGCAGCCGGGTACATTTAAAGGCACCTCGGTGCGTCACAATGGTTTGGGCCTGTGCCGTTTTTTCATCGACTGGTAATTGCTGATATGCCTGAGCTAAATCTAATTTAGCAAAACTTTCCTGCCCCCCAGGGAATGGAGGAGATGCTGCACCACCGGAACTGGATACGCATTCTGCTGCAGGGCATGGTTCAAAGTGGCCCGGTAGTCCCCACAAATTCGGATTGACCCGTCTGGCTTAATGGGTGTTACAATTGGGGTTTCCCAAGGGGAGTGATCAATGGGCTCTAACACCCCCTGAGCTATCAGTTTGTCGAGTTGTCCGTCGATTTTCGATTTTAAGGCAAACGGAACTCGACGGGGCTTTAGACGGATGGGAGCTATTTTTGGATCTAGACTGAATGAAATCGGGGTCCCCTTCTATTCGCCTAAGCTATGCGCGAAGACGTCCCTGAAGTCAGAGATAAGGTCTTCCTCCCAGTCACCGCCGCTGACTCGATTTATGCCAGCCACTTCAATGCTGAGTGGCGCGAACCATTGGAGGCCCAGTAGGCTAGGCCTATCCCTATCGATGACCGTTAAAGGTAAGTATGCTGTGTGCTTCTTAAAGGAGACTGGACTTGGCTGGAACCGACGACGGGGATTCGATTCCCTTGGTAGTCCTTGAGGATGAGGCTTTGGGAGCGGAGATCTTGGCATTGAATTGTGGGGATGAGTTGCTTGAGTGTCTTCCAGGACACCATCGAGAGGGACGATCCCGAGTCAACCTCCATGTGACAAGGCTGGTTCTTGATGACTACTGTGACTCGGATTTTCTTAGTGTCCAAGGCTGAGGCGTAACCGATAGTGATAGTATGGTGAGCCTTTTCTCTCTGCAAAGCTTGATTTCTGTAGGAGTGGTTTACTGGCTCTCGCCGTACAGGACAGTTTCCTGTCGATTGGCGATAGTTAGTCCCTTTTGAGGCCTGGCTGGGTCCTGGCAAGCTGCGGCAGACCCGTCCAATGTGGCCTCGTTTCCCGCACTCATGGCAGAGTGCATCACAGAATTTGCATTCGGACCTGGCATGGTTGGCTCCACAGCCAGCGCAAGGGCGTAAGGGCTTCGGGTGATGGTCCTGGTCGGACCGGAGTCGATGGACCCCTTCTTCGTCGCTGTCTGACAACGAAGAGAGGTCCTCATGATGCGTCATTGTCAGCTGTCCTTCAGACCTGGATAAAATGTCGCTTGTCGGTGGTGGTACCGGAGCGCGGTTCCGGCGTAGTTGTGCAGCCGACTTCCTGGTTGCTTCTGCTGCAGTAGCATCGGCGATGGTGTTGGCAAGGCTGATGTCGCCTTTCGCCATCAGTTTGCTTTGGACGCCTGGTGCATCTAGTCCCAGAACTATGCGATCTCTTAGTGCTTCTTCTAAATCGGTGAATCCGCAGAGGCCTCCCAAATTTCGGAGGTCTGCTATGAAGTCGGCCATGCTTTCTCCCTTTCGCTGGCTCCTCTGATAAAACTCGTGGCGTCTCACGAGCGTAGGCACGGTCGGGGCGTAGTGCTCTCGTAGTAGAGGTTCGAGGTCGTCCCAATCCATGGCCTTCACTTCTCGGGCTTTGGCTAGTGCTTTAACCATCTTAAATACGGTTGGACCGCAATGCGTTAGGAACACCACCCGTTTCTTTCCTGGTGTGGCATTCTTTAAGTTGTTGGTTTCTAAGAACATCTGGAAGCGATCCATGTAGGACTCCCAGTCCTCCTGTACTGGATCGAACAGAGCGGGTGGTACGATGCCGCCGGACATGGTTCCATTGTTGGCATTGTCTGTCACGTGCTCGGTGTTCTTCGAAGTTTCGTTGGTTCAGGTATCTCCAAATCCCATCCTCGTCGCCAGTGTTATGTTTTGAGCATGGGCGAGAAAGAATGGAGACAAGCCTCTGAATGGTGAACTTCAGCTCTTTATTTACATTGTGACTTCTGCCTCGATAGCAGTTAAACCCGCCTTATAGAGGCAAACCCTGTAACTTTTAACCAATAACGAGCTAGGAGCGCTAGCTCTTATAACCAATAGGAACTCTCTGTTAAGGGCCAATCGGATTCCCCAGAACGGGCCAATCCGGTCCGGCCACTTAACAGCCAATCAGAAGTGCAGGGCCAGAACCCTGCACTTACTCCAAGCTCACACTTTATTAAATCTTTATGCATACACAACAATAATGAAGCTGAAAAAGTCAAGCCAGCTGCATGGTGGATAGGAAACTTTTCTGGGATTAGAGAGAAGGAATGAGTGTGTGTTGTTTGGGTGTTTTTTCCCCCCCAGAACTTAAAGAAGAAGAAAGAGTGATGAACAGAAAAGGGTGTCTAACCTTCCTTTGAAAATGACCTTGACTATATTCCACTAGCTTATCTTTCTTTCCAGTGAACTGTAATCAACAAGTAATAATCTTTGCTTGACTGGATCAAGGGAGATATTTCTGGAAGAAACCAAAAACATCGAAACAAGAAGATGTCAGACAAAGGCTGTTGATAGGTATACTTGAAGTGATATGGAGGAATTACTTACTAAGACCGAAGTTTGGAAAAGCTTAATGTACACAAGAAATAGGGCCCTGCTGAAATAGATGCTCAGCTGACAGTTCTTTGATATGGAAGTCCTATCAGATCATGGTTTATAAGTCCTCTTTGTCCTGATGGACTAAAACAGGATTAGCACTTTTTATATGAGGTCACAAGGACCAAAGGATTTCTTAATTAAAAGCAACTTTCAGCAATAAACATGGAATCAATTATGTTTTATCTTGAGTAGAGCCAATTTGAATGTGGGGTCCTTCTTGGTCTCTGAGTTAAATTGCTTTCTTGAAGATGTTTCATTACCCAACTAGGTAACATCTTCAGTAGCAGAAGAGAATGGGGGTTTGCTCTCTGTTTGTATGCAAGTGACTTGCCTGATTAGTGCCAGTGATTAGATGACTAGGCTGTTGTTTATTGTTTGTCTAAGTTGGTAGTCCCTTGATTGGGTTATTGTTCACTGTTTAATTTCTGATCTAGACCAACATCATATTATCTTATTAAAATTATCCTGTTATAAATCACCATCTGGATCAGGGATGTCAAACTCAAGACCTGTGGGCCGGATCCAGCCCATGGGGTGCTTAAATCTGGGGCCGTGCCTGGAAATAGCAAAGGACTGGCCTGTGATGCCTCTGGAAGCCAAAATTGAGCTCCCATGCCCCATTTTGGCCAGCAAGGTGTAGCAGGAGACTGTTCGAACTAAAAACAGGGCATGGAGGGCCATGTGAGGCCCCCCTGCACCCCATTTTGGCTGGCAGGGTGCTGCAGGTATCCATCCAGTTCCCAGTGGAGAACTACAGTGCTGATCTGGCCCTCAAAGAAATCCAGTTTGACACCCTTGAACTAGACCAGTGGTGGCTGCACTCACATGCCAGCACTCAGAATGCAATCTGTTACCCCCACCCCATGCCCCCACTCCCGCCACCCCCTAACTGCACTGCACCTCACATCTGATTTTTCGGCTGGTTTGAAGCCTTTTTGGTCTCCCAGAAGCTTGGAAAAAGCCTCTGCAAGGCTTTTCAGGGTGAATTATAGCATGGCTGCCAACTCTCACGCAATCAGCGTGAGACTCACGCAATTCAACCAATTTTGACTGTCTCACTCTGATAAACGAAATCTCATGCTAAACCCCCAAAATGGAATGAACAAAAATAAATATATCTCTACATTCTCTGATATTCCGAATATCGATATGCCTAAGCCCAAAGTTTCGAGAAGTGAAGCCTCCGATCCTGGGCGGCTTCAGAGGGCGAACAGAGCATGTGCGAGAGGACGTTGCCCTCATTGATTTCTGTACTGGGGTGAGGAGAGAATTCCACGCTGCAGGAAGCGGTTGCTCCTTTCCGCTCTAGGATGTCACAACTCTCCTCGCTTAACCCTTGCGCTGCACTCTGCTCTGGCAGGCGGAGATGAGAGAGACGAACTCTCTATCCCCCATGAAGTATGACTACAGGGCATCCCTGGGCCTTTCTCGAGAGCTGAGCTCCCATCATCCCCTCCCCGCACCCGTCTGGTCTCAAGGCCGCTGGGATTGGGGCGCAAAGGCACGTCCCTCTCTGGCCTCCCTCTCGCAAGGGGAGCTGCCGTGGCTGGCCTCTTGCGCGCCTCGGCTTCTCTCGCTCCCCAGCCTGATGGGAAGTCCCTGGAGAGGGAGGGGGAAGAGGGGGGGAGGGCTCCTTCCCGGGTACATTGTGTCCCTCCCCCCGCCCTTTGCACCTAGATATGCGCCCCCCCAGCCTCCCCTGGGTCCAAGAGGCTGCAAGAGGGTCTGGCAGGGAGGAGCCTCTCCAGGAAGGGGGTCCCGCCAGAGGGCAGGCTGGAGCGGGGCAGGGGGGGCTCGCAAGGAGGGGGGGTTCCTGTCCCCTCCGAGCCCCAATCGCAGCCGGTGCAGGAGTTTCTCTCTTTTTAGGCTTCTTTCCCCACTTGATGCCAGGAATGTTTGGATGCTCTTTGGGAGCCCCTGGGAAGGAATCTCGCCTTGAGGGGTCTCCCCACAAATGCCAAGCAAAGGGGGGGAGTGGCCACTGTCCTCTCCTCTCCTCCCCCAGACAATCCAGGACTTCCCTGCAGGGGAGCAGCTGATGGCAGCATTGCTGGGGGTCCCATGCACAGACTGGGAGGGGGGCATTTGGGGAGTGAAGGACACCAGCCTCCCCCCCCCCATTCTGTGTGTGTGTGTGTGTGTGTGTCCATCTGCCTGCCTGGCCCTTTCCGACCCTTCAGCTGGACTGTGAGGCTGGTGGGTCCAAGACTCATCTTGGATCCCCCTCCCCTCCGCAGGTGGGAGGCCCAGAGGGTGGGAGAGGGCTGGGAAGGGCCGTTTCTGCCCAGCTCCAAGGCCCGGAACCCTGGCAAGGCCCCCTCCATCCCCGGGGCCATGTGAGGGAGGCTTCTGTGGCCCTGAAGAGGCAGCCTGGAGGGGCCGGATCCCAGGCACTTGGGACGCCCCTCTCAGCCAGGGACCCTGGAGGAGGAGGAGAGCCGGAGCAGCCCAAAGGGACGGAGCAGATGGGCAGAGGCCCAAGAATGTGGACCCTTTCCGGCCAAGATGGTCAGTGAACTGCATTATTAATATCTTACAAATCCAGTTCAAGTACATTGGTGCTGCTTGCATGTATGTATGTATGTATATGTCCAAATCATGACTAAAGTATGCATCAGATTGCACCATTTAAAATGTAAAATTGTCAAAGCTCCCTACTGTGGAAGGGGGGACACCCCCCTTCCACACCATCCCCCCCTTGGTCGCTCCGCTCCCTCGCAGTGTCTCACTCCGAACTATCACTCAAAGTTGGCAGCCCTGTTATAGGCCTGTTTCATCACTTCTGGTATTACAGGAAGTGACAAAATGGGGCTATAATTCATCCTGAAAAGCCTTGCAGAGGCTTTTTCCAAGCCTCTGAGAGGCCTCAAACCAACCCGGGGGTGTGTGTGAATCAGCTGTGAGGCGCATGCATGCGTAGTGAGGTAAGTTTGCTTGTGGCTTGCATGTCAGCACAAATGGCTCCATGTGCCACTTGTAGCACGTGTGCCATAGATTTGCCATCACGGATCTAGACCAACAATCAAACAGTAAAATAATACTGTTGCCTTCTTGTTTTCCCCATAACAACTCTGTGAGGTGTGTTGGATTGAGAGAGTGTGACTGGCTCAGAATCACCCATTCGTGCCTAAGATGGGACTAGAACTCTCTATCTCCTCATTATTGGCTTTCATGCCTGAGGCTGGACTTGAACTCTCAAACTTTTGTTGATTGGCCCAAAGTCATCCAATTGGCTTTTGGGCCTAAGGCAGGACTAGAATTCTCAGTCCTCTAGTGATTGGCCAAAGTCACCCAGATGTCTTTCATGACTTAAGTTGAAGTAGAGCTCATAATCTCCTGGTTTTTCACCTATGCCTAACCACTAGCTCAAACTGCACCTGTCCTCAAAGAATTTTCCCCTCTCCATTTAGCATTATCTACTCCTTGTGATCATGGATCCAGGGAGATATCAAAATTGTACAGTATATTTACACATCCTCTGATCATCTGACCTACTTCTTGGTAAGCTAGAAAAAACTGGGATAGATAGCATCTCCACCAGATAGATTCATTAACAGGCTGATAAATTGTACTCAATGAGTAGTCCTTAATGGGTCTGCATCTACATGGAGGGAAGTAATCAGTGGCTACAACAAAGTTCTGTCTTATGCCAGTACTCTTCAATATCTTCATAAATGACTTAAATGAGGGAATAGAAGGGGAACTTACCAAATTTGCAGATTACTAAACTGGCAGGAATAGCCAACAGCCTAGAAGAGACAGTCAAGATCCAGGTGGATTTTGACAGACTTGAACACTGGACCCTATCTAACAAAATGAAATTCAACATAGAGAAAAGTAAAGTCCTACACTTCGGCAAGAAAAACCCAAAGTACACATATAGACTGGGTGAAACCAGGCTCAATAGAAGTAACTATGAGAGGGATCTTGGAGTCTTAGTGGACAACCAGCTAAATATAAGCCAGCAGTATGTAGCAGCAGCCAAAAAAGCCAATGCAACCCTAAGTTGCGTTAACAGAGGGATACAATCAAGATCAAGGGAGGTACTAATACCACTCTATAAAGTCTTAGTAAGACCATACTTGGAAACTGCATCCAGTTTTGGTCCAACTCTTTCCAACTCTGTTAATCTATCTAATCTAATCTCATAATTACTTACAAATAGCAATCTTATAACACAATTGTTCTATCTCAGGCAAGATATTTTTATAGATAGAGAAGATTTGGCTTCACTTCTGAACTATTCAACAAAGGCATTTTCATCCCTTATTTTTTTCCTTGCTATCTTCAAAGACATAATTAAATTCAGAGTCTTGGTGGACAGCTCCCTGGAGATGTTCTTGAGAACCTGATATTTTTCTTCCATAACAAGTCTTTTACATCGTCACCATCTCTGGCTCTAATTAGTTCCTTCAGTCTTTGCTTGTTGTCATTCTTTGGACACATGGTCCCTTGGTGCCTGTCCGTTTCTCTCTCTTTCTCTCTGTCTCTCTTCTTTAAATATTCCTTCATCTCATGAGTCCTCCTTCTATCCTACATAATACCTTCTGCCAGTAACTTGGCAAGCAGTTTAGAAGCAAATGAGCGAAGAAAATGCCATGTTCAATTAAGTGATGCTAGTGCAATCTCTAAGGGAAACAAGAAGGAATCGAGTTCTCCCTACCCAACAGCCCATTTGAGAAGCAGCCATGTTCTCCAGGGATCATCCACTGTCTAGGAATATGGACACTCTATGTACTGATTATCCTTTACAACATCGTTGAATGGATGTCTTTAGTAGATCACGGAATGAGTATTAACATTCGGAGTGAGAACAGAGATTGGGTTTTGTATTCCTCAAAATGCTTGAAGCTATTCGGAATCCTTATTATTATTATTTTTGACTCTGCTTCCAGAGAAACAAAAAAAATGAGGGCATTCAATCTTTTAACATACTTTATGTTAACACTATTTTGTTGCACCAAAAAAAAAAAAAGACTGGAGTTGGTACATGTTGGGAAGAGTGATTTTTCTGCCAACTGGGTTGAGATGATAGATAGACAGACATATAATAGAGATGATAGATAGATAGATAGATAGATAGATAGATAGATAGATAGATAGATAGATAGATAGATAGATAGATTAAATAGAGTAGGTAGGTAGGTAGGTAGGTAGGAAGGTAGGTAGATAGATAGATAGATAGATAGATAGATAGATAGATAGATAGATAGATATTCCAGATCCAGATGGACAGACAAGTACTGGCCAATCAACACACACAGACACACAGACACACAGACACATAGATATATACATATACATATACATACATACATACATACATACACACACACACACACACACACACACACACATATATATTCTTAAGTTTTTGCGGGTACTTACATGTATGGCATTCAGCTTTGTTCGGGTATTTTCCCACGTCATTGTAGTTGTTCTTTTAAAGTTGTTCTTTTAAAATTGCTGAAACGTTGCTACAACTTTAAAAGAACAAGTAAATGACGTGGGAAAATACCCGAACAAAGCCCTGGCCAATGCCATCCACAAACCCAAACTATGGTTAAGATACATCGATGACACATTTGTGATTTGGCCCCATGGAATAGAAAACCTAAACAATTTCCTAACACACCTAAACAATACACACCCCAAAATCAAGTTCACTATGGAAACGGAAACAAACAAACAACTACCATTCCTAGATGTCCTAATCTACAAAAAAACAGATGGCACACTAGGACACACCGTATACCAGAAGAAAACACACACTAACCGCTACCTCAATGCCCAATCCCACCACCACCCAGCACAGATAAACTCCGTGGCTAAAACACTAATTACTAGAACCAAACGCCTGGCAGCCTGAAGATGATGAATGAGACTTCATCGAAACGTTGCCTAGATACTTCCAATCTTACGCGGGAGAAAACCCGAATAACCAAAGATCCACATACAAATACCCACGAGAACCTCAGAAAACATATATATATATATATATATATATATATATATATATATATATATATATATATATATATATATATATATATATATATATATATGTGTGTGTGTGTGTGTGTGTGTATATATGTGTATATATATATATATATATATATATATGTGTGTGTGTGTATATATGTGTATATATGTATATATATATATATATATATATATATATATATATATATATACACACATACATATATACATATATATACCCGAACAAAGCTGAATGCCATATATATATGGCATTCAGCTTTGTTCAGGTATTTTCCCGACGAACAGACGAACACTATACAAAAGCCTGTATAGTTTCCTAATAACTTTGATGGATTATATTCCATCAAGTTTGTGTCAACTCCTAATGATCGCATAGAATACATAGAGCTCCTCCTGAATCATCTGTTTCCAACCTTTCCCTTCATTCTCCCAGTGATCATCCATTGATAGTATCAATACATCTCTCTCTCTTGTTGCTGGTTGTTCTTTTCTCATTCCTTCCACGTTTCCCAGTGTTATAGACTTCACAATGGACCTGTTTTTTCCCATATTGTCTACAAAATTAGCAGGATTTAGTAGATTTAGAGAAATTAGTATGGGGTATTAAAATCAATCATTCCACCAAATTTACTAAGATGGTAATAATAAGAACAGTTGAAGAAAAGAGAATTGGAAGAACAGCTGAAGAACTTTAAAGAAGATGCATTGAAGCTAATACACCATGAAAATAATTGTTTAACCAGCAGGAGCCATGTTACATGAAGACATATCTGATCTTTTTTTGATAGGATTACTGTCTTCAAAGACCCATTCATGGAGCCTCGCCTCTCCTCAGAAGTCATAATGAGGGGAACTTCCGGTTTGCGTGGCTTCGGGGCAGCAGGAATTCGCGACAGCTCGCGATTCCTGCTGTGCTAGCCGTCGAGGTACCCCCGATCCAGATGGGTCAGGGGGATATGGCTGCCCTGTAGGGACAGCTGAAGAGAGAGGGGAGTCAGATAGGGAGGTGGGGGTGTCGCAGACCCCCCCCTTCTCCGGGAAAACCCCTTTTTCCCAAGGCGGTGGAGCGGCGGTCAGCAATGGCCGCCATGAAGAAGCCAGCAACCGGGTAAGAACTGTGCTGGAGGAAGTGTGAAGAGTGAAAGTTCTGTCTGAGCCGGGTCAAGTAACACCTTTTAAACTGCCTGGAATTGAGCTGCTTGAATTGCTGGAGGATACATTGTATCCCTAAGAAGAGCGAAAAGCGGCGGAGAAGCTGTTAAAGGGAACTCTTTTTTTTTTTTTACTCTCCCACCCCACGGAAAAAGCAGAAATATTTGGATATATTAGACATTGAAAGTGGATTGCTTTGAAAGCTGAAGCTAAGAGACAAAGGGATTTTTGGACATTGAAAAATTTAAGAAATTGGAAAATCTCTGCTGGAGGTATGGATTTTTGATTATTTAAAATTGTCATTGCAAGTGGGAAGGGAGAAAAAAAATTGGAGCAGAAGCTGAAAAAGGAGGAGATTGTCTAGAACGTCTTTGTGGATCCCAAAAGAAGATATATGGTAATTGGACCTCTTTGATTAAAAATTAATCCAGAAAGAGAAAGAGAAGAAGGAAGAAAAGTATTAACTTTTGGAATTTTTTTTTTTTTAATTGCTTTTGATTATCTTTGATTAAAAATACTTCTGGTTGTTTTGGGAAAAGTTTCCCTTTTTATAATGGCATTGTTTGTGGATGAACTAGAGATTGAATATCAAAAATATAAAAAAGAAGATACTTTGGGCGCTTTGTTTCAATTCTTCGAAATGGCGTTATGTTCTGTTGAAAAGTTGATTACGCAGCAGAAGGACTGGGACAAGGAAGAAGAGGAAGAAGAAGCCATCTTTGATGAACAATGGGTCCCTTCCGGAGAGGAGGAGAAAAAGGATAAGAAAAAGGGGATTTTAAGAATTATAAAAACAACCAAAAGAGAGAAAAATGAGTGAAAAGGTGGAGGCAAGGTTAGAAAGCAAAGGAAAAGGAGTCAGAAAAGCGATGGGAAAAAGCAAAGGGGTAGAAAGGGCAAGGAGAAGAATAAGCAAGAGAGAAAGGGGGGGAGGAGAAGCCTTAATGGGGGGAAGCAAGACCTAAAGAAAAAAAGTTTATTTAGAGACAATGGGTGAATTTAATTTAGATTAAAAGAGGGATTCTGGAGGGTATATAAGATTGTGTTTTTATATGTGTATTTAGAATATAAAATGTATTATGTAATTTTAGAATCTTTTAAACAGAATCCCAAGAAAGATTGTAATATGTAGTATTTCTAAGTTAGGATAATGAGTTATAGATGTTACTCCAATTGGTGTACAGGAGAAGTATAGTAAAAGAAAAAAAAAGATGAATGGATAATTGGAAATAAAACAGACAAAGAATGTTGTTGAAAATGGTAATAAGATATGGAAGGATATATATGCTTTTTTTTTTTTTTTGGATTTTGTATATTGATAAAAGGCAATAAAATTTTAATTAATAAATAATTTGGATGGAAAAGAGAAGTAGGGACAAGATATGAAGTTAATATTATATGAAATATTGATATTATAATCTGGAAATGTTATGCCTTATTGGTCTTTTATTATTATTTTTTCTTAGAAAAGAATTTATAAGCTGTTATGCCTTGATTCTTTGTGCATTGTTCTTATAAAACTGATAAAAATGGTTTTTATATATATATATAAAAAAGAAAATGATAATAAGATATGGAAGGAGATATGGGTTGAATATGATGTTTGAATTTGTGTCTGTGTAAAGAGTTTTAACCCGGGAACAGACAACCTTCAGAAAAGATCTTTTAGTTTTGTTTATGTTTTGTGTTTGTATGTTTGTGTATTGTGTTTATGGTAAAACTAACAAAATTTGTTTTTTATAAAAAAAAAAAGGAAAAAAGAATCAATAAAACCTTGGAGGAATGTTAGACGAGAATAATTTAAACAAGCCAGAAAGAAAAGAATATGATGACTATAAAATGGATAAATATGGAAGAGAAATGAAATTGAATAGGAGTAAAGAGAAATAATGAGAAATTTGCTGGAAGATATTTGTGTGTCCATATGGAGATAGGATAAATTGGAATTATGCTGTATAAAAATAATGTTTTGTTTGACTTGTAAGGATTTACAATGTTAAGAGGTTTTATGTGTTTATGTATTTAATGGTTAATGATGTGTTGTTTTATCTTTAAAATTAATAAAAATTTGTTTCAAAAAAAAAAAAAGAAGTCATAATGAGAAAATTTTCCCTCCTCTCCATCCCTCTCCTCTCCTCTTGGTCTCGTCTCCTCTCCTCTCCTCTCCTCTTGGTCTCCTCTCCTCTCAGTCTCCTCTCCTCTTAATCTCCTCTCCTCTCAGTCTCCTCTCCTCTTGGTCTCCTCTCCTCTTGGTCTCCTCTCCTCTCGGTTTCCTCTCGGTCTCCTCTCCTCTAAGTCTCCTCTCAGTCTTCTCTCCTCTAGGTCTCTTCTTCTCTTGATCTCCTCTTTGTCTCCTCTCTCCTTTCCCTTCTCCTCTCCTCACTCTACCTTCCTGCAACAGCAAATATTCTCTATGTTGGTAGGACCCTGAAATGATAGAGAATAGATTCTCATGCTGATATCTCTTCAGGTATTTCAGAATTTGCTTTCATCTTCTCTTCTCAAAACCTAAATATTCTTCTTTTCTTTAAACTCTCTGCCCAAGACATCACTTCTAGAAGCAATATCCATGGGTGTGAGAGGGTTGAGGCAGGAGTGTAGACAAGTCAATATGATGGCTTCAATCATGCTATGGCACCTGCCATCTTGAGTTTTGTTAAGTCTCCTCTAGATGGCCCTGTTTTTTTGGTGTCCTAATAATTCACCTTGTGCTGCACTTGGTCGAATTCAGGTAATCCTCTTTGAGGCCTTTCTACTGTCCTTTCCTTTGTTTTTCCTCCTGAAGTTTCCATTAAAATTAGCCTTTCTTTTAACTTGAATTTCATGTCCCGCTCTCTAGCACAATAAACATGTTTTTTTCCCCCCAGCAGGTTGATGTAAGATTGAACTGCCAGTTCAATGATTAGGTGTGAATGACACCCTATCTTAGGTTGGTACATTGAATGCCAGTTGCTGAGAAACAGGAATGTGTGAAAGAGTATTTATGATTTTCCAAATTAGCATCTGATCTTTTTTTTTTTTTTTTGTCAGAAACAATGGTACAGTTAAGCAAACTCCCTTAAGACACAGTTGTTGTTTTTTCCAGATAACACGTACAAATAGTGTCCTCAATCAATACTTTAGCTCTGCAACAAAGTTGGATAATGAAAATAGAACATAGACACCTTCAAGTTATAACACCTGTGCTTTTCAATCTGTTTTTGAGGTTATTCCAGAAGGTCTGGTGGCCACTGAAACTTTATGGAGAGGACGAAAATAGAGGGATGGAAGGGAACAAGTCCATGAGAGGAACATAGAATATAGAATAGTAGAGTTGGAAGGGACTTTGGAGGTCTTCTAGCCCAAGCCCCTGCTCAAGCAGGAGAGTCTATACCATTTCAGACAAATGGCTGTCCAATCTATTCTTGAAAACCTTCAATGATGGATGGAGCACCCACAAATTTTGGAGGCAAGTTGTTCCACTGATTAGTTGTTCTCCCTATCAGGAAATCTCTTCTTAGTTCTAGGTTGGTTCTCACCTTGATTTCTCTGCATCTATTTCTTCTTGTTCTGTCTCCAGGTGCTTTGGAAGGTAGCTTGATCCCCTCTTCTTTGAGAAAGCTCCTTAGATTTTTGGAGCACAGCAGGGGTGGGATTCTGCCGGTTCAGACCAGTTCAGGCAAACCCCTTGCTCCAAAGATCAGCTGTCTCCAAACTGGTTTGTTGCAATGATCATATGGGCCTTCTGCACAGTACTGACCTTTATCATTCCAGCTGATCAGCATGGAAGAGCATATTTCTGCTCCTCAACTGTGTTACTCTCCCAAAGTAACAGAAAGGACTTTTGCATTGTGTTGATGCCTGCTCAGAGAAGCGTGCGATCACCGAACTGGTTGTTATACCAAAAGCAACCCACCCCTGGTCAGCAGAGTCACTTACCTGCAGCAATCTGGGTCCTCATTTTACCAACCTCAGAAGGATGGAAGGTTGAATCAAACTTGAGCCAGTGAGACTTGAACTGCCGAACTGCTAGCAGCCAGCAGTCAGCAGAAGTAGCCTGCAGTATTGCATTCTAACCACTGCTCCACCATGGCTCTTAGTTTGAAAGGAAAGATAAAACTGAAGGAACAAAATGGGGTTGTGTGGACAACCTCAAAAAGAAAGGGAAGGATGAGGGAACTTGGTTGTTTGCTTGGTAACTGATTTTTTTTTTAAATTATTATTAAATTTATATGCCACCCATCTTGCTATCCAAAGCAACACTTATCAGAAGTCTCATAAATTATTTTAGGATGGACAATATAGAAAGAGATCGCCTTCATTTCACATTGATCATTTCTTCCTTGAAATATTTAAGATTCTTGCCAGGAAAGTAAAGAAAAAGTTATGGAGTTAGGACAGAGTGAGTGATCAGCGTACTATTATTTTTCTAAATGTTAGAGGCTCGGGGAATCCTCCAAAACGTGCAGGAATTATTAAGTATCTAAAATCTTTTAATCCATTCACAGTCATGTTGCAGGAACCGTGCACCCTAGACAAGTGGGATGATAAATATTTTGGTAACAATTTTTTTTTGCACCAACATCCAATAAATCAAGAGATGTAGTTATTCTTTGTGAAGATAATCTAAATTTCAAAATAGGAAAGATCTTTAAAAAATAGAGATGGCAGTTTATTTATTGCATTTTTAAGAGGGAGTTAAATCACAAAATCATAACCCTAAGGTTTTGCATATGGTCTCAATCAGGACCACATTATTTCTATAAGAAGCTTATGAAAAACATGCATCAATTTGCAACAGAAAATTTAGTTTTGGGAGGTGATTTTAGTGGTGAAAACAGATATAATAATAGTCTAGCTCCTTCCTGAAACATATAAAGAAAACAAATGGGGATCGTCAAGAAATGTCAGGAATTTAATGTGTAGCCATGAGCTTATAGATATTTGAGAAACTATACATGATTTTGTAAATAGGTATACTTTCTATTCTCGTAGACATCATACCCATTTGAGAAGTCTTATTATTTAAGCATCCAGAACCCTTATGAAATTAGCAAGTGGAAATTAAATTCAGCCTTGAAAATAAGTGTGCATCTTGGTTTTTTGCTTTAAAATGGAGGAGAAAAACCATATCCAGCTATGACTGACATTTTTAGTCCTTTTCATTGATTGATTATGTGCCATCAATTCAATTCCAATTTTCAATTCAGAATAGAGCTGGAAGGGACCTTGGAGGTCTTCTAGTTCAACCCCCTGATCAAGCAGGAAATCCTAGACTATTTCAGACTAGTGACTGTCCAGTCTCTTCTTCAAAACCTCCAATGATGGAGCACTCACAATTTCTGGTGACCAGCTGTTCCACTGGTTAATTGTTCTTACTTCAGGAAGTTTCTCCTTAATTCCAGGTTGGTTCCCTCCTTGATGAGTTTTCACCCACTGTTTCTTGTCTTGCCTTCTGGCACTTTGGAGAATAATTGGACCCCCTCTTCTTTGTGACAGCCCCTCAAATACTGGAAAACTGATATTGTTGACATCAAGTTGATGTCAATTCCTAGTGACCACATACAATATATAGGTTTTCTCCATCACATCCTATCCCCAACCTGATGTTCAGTTCTTCCAATTATTCCTCATTGTCTCTATAACTATCTCCATCCCATCTTGTTCTTGGTTGCCCTCTTCTTTCTGTCTTTTCCATCTTTCCCAGAAACACAGCCTTCTCCAGAGAGTGAGGTCTTGGCATAATATGTCTGAAGTAGGATAATTTAAGTCCAGTCATTTGTGCTTCCAGTTAGATTTTGAATGGAATGGAATTGAATCGAAAACTTTATTTGGCTATGTGTAATTAGACACATAAGGAATTTGTCTCTGGTACAGAAGCACTCAGTGTACATATAAAGCAACATAATATTAATAATAATATATGATGAATTCCAATAAGACAAAATAACAGATAAAGATTAACAGAGTTGGAAGGTACCTTGTAGGACATCTAATCCAACCTCACACACAAGCAGACCCTACACCATTTCCGACAGATGGCAGTCCAATCTCTTCTTGAAAGCTTCCAGTGATGGCGCTCCCACAACTTCTGAAGGCAACTTTTGTTCCATTGGTTGATTGTTCTCAGTGTCAGAAAGTTTCTCCTTATTTCCAGGTTGAATCTCTCCTTGATCAGTTTCCATCCATTATTCCTTGTCTGGACTTCAGGTGCCTTGGAAAATAGCTTGACCCCCTCCTCTCTGTCAGCCCATTAAACACTGGAAGACTGCTATCATGTCTCCGCTGGTCCTTCTCTTCACTAGACTACCCATGCCTAGTTCCTGCAACTGTTCATCATAGCTTATAGTCCCCTAATCATGTTGGTTGCTCTTCTCTGCACTCTTTCTAGAGCTTCAACATCTTTTTTATAGTGTATTCTAGGTGTGGTCTTACTGACTGGATGCAATATTCTAGGTGTGGTCTTACTAAGGCTTTATAGAGTGGTATTAGTATCTCACTTGATCTTGATTGTATCCCTCTGTTAATGCAATTTAGTATTGCATTGAATTTTTGGGTTGCTGCTGATAAAAGGAGGAATAAAGAAGATAAAAAGAAGGATAAATAATAATACTATACCCACACTACATCAGTCAATATACATAGTCATGAGACAGCACTGATGGATTAGCATTTTCTGGATGTATTTGCTCAAAGATCCATCAGTTTCATTTCTTAACTGTTTATCATCAACCTTTTCTCCAAAGCACCTGTGGGCAGGACAAGAAGGGATGGAAGATCAGCAAGGAAATAAGGGGTGACATGATACCAGTGTTCCCATATTTGAGGGGCTGCCACAAAGAAGAAGGGGGCAAATTATTCTTTAAAGCACCGGAGGGCAGGACAAAAAACAATGGATGGAAATTAATCAAGGGGAGAAGCAATCTGGAATTAAGGAGAAATTTCCTAACCATGAGAACAATTAATCAGTGGGACAGCTTCCCTTCAGAAGTTGTAGGTGCTCCAACACTGGAGATTTTCAAGAAGAGAAATGACAGCTATTTGTCTGCAATGGTATAAGTTCTCTTGCTTGAGCAGGGGATTGGACTAGAAGACCTCTAAGGTGCCTACTAACTCTATTATTCTGTTAATCTCCAACATTAATGTTTGAACAAATCAATATTCTTCCTATCCTTTCCTTCAGAGTCCAGTTTTCACTTCCACAAAGTGTCACAGGGAATAACATTACTATTCAGTTCTTTGTAGATGTGGACACATGAGCTCATTCAAATATCATTTCCAGCTTTAATTCTTTGTTTGCTAAGCAACAAATAAAACAAACTGTAAACATTTGGGTTTTGTTCATTAAAAAAGGTATAATGCAACCTTCTTTATTAAAAGACTGGGGAGTCTTGCAAACAGTTGTAAGAGAAGAATGCACAAGACAAATGCGTAGGGTGAACAAAGAAAAAGAAAAAGAGAGATCTAACAAATTAGACATTAACCATATCTTGATATTACAGATTTACTAATGGAATATAATAGAATTGGATCATCACATATTAATACAGAGTTACAAAACAAAAGGGAAAAAAAGAAAGCCCAATGCTTTAAAGAGTGAGATAATATCTCTACTTTATTATTTTTCAAGCAGAAGTATGAGTTTTGAGAAGAGCTACGAAGATGATAAAGGGTTTGGAGGCTAAATCATGGGACGAATGTCTAATCACTCTTGGCCAAATAAAGTATTCAATTCAATTCAATTTCTAACCAGAGGGACAAATGACTGGACTTAAATCATCCTACTTCAGACGTATTAACAGATAACAGATAATCAGAGTTGGAAGGGAACTTTTAGGTCATCTAGTCCAATCTCCCACCCAAGCAGGAGACCTACACCATTTCTGATAAATGGTAGTCCAATCTTTTCTTGAAGGTCTCAAGTGATGGTGCTTCCACAACTTCCAAGGGCAACTTCTGTTCTATTGGTTGATTGTCCTCACTGTCAGAAAATTTCTCCTTATTTCCAGGTTGAATCTCTCCTTGTTCAGTTTCCATCCATTATTCCTTGTCTGGCCTTCGGGTGCTTTGGAAAATAGCTTGACCCCTCCTCCTCTCTGTGGAAGCCCTTCAAATACTGGAAGACTGCTATCCTGTCTCCCCTGGTCCTTCTCTTCACTAGACTAGCCAGGCCCAGTTCCCGCAACCATTCTTCGTATGTTTTAGCGTACAGTCCCCTAATCCTCCTGGTTGCTCTTCTCTGTATTTTTTCTAGAGTCTCAACAATTTTTTAATAATGTTACGCAATGACCTCACTCTCTGCAGAAGGCTGTGATCCTTGAAAAGGTGGGAGGAAATAGAATACAAAGGCAAGCAGCAGCAAGGTGGGATGGAGGCAGTTAAAGAGACAATGGGGGCATCATTGAAAGAACTGAACATCAGGTTGAGGATAGAATGTGATGGAGAAGACTTATGCACTAGGAATTGACACCAACTTGATGTCAACATTAACAGTATTCCAGTATTTGAGGGGCTCTCCAGAAGCTGTAGGAGCTCCATCACTAGAAGTTTTCAAAGAGAGGTGAGACAGTCCTTTGTCTAGAATGGTATAGGATCTCATGCAGGGGTGGGCTTCCAAAATTTTAGCAAAGAATTATCTGCCTGGTTTCTGGGTGGACGTGGCCATAGTCAGTGTGGCCTAGTCGGCCTCCTGCACCATGGTGGGTGAGTGTGTTTTTGCCCTCCTGGGGCTCCAAGAGGGTGAAAACAGTCTCCCACAGGTTCTGGAGGCTCTCTGGAAACCAGAACTGGGCCCATCTTCAGCCTTCTTGAACTTCCGGGAGGCCCAGTTTTCACCCTCCCTGAGCCACTGTGTGCACCCTCCACTTACCTGCATCCAAAATGGGCTATGTGGGGACTACTGGGAGGGGAGGGGAGGCCAGCCAAGAGTAGGGCTTCTCTGAACTGCACAGAATCCAGATCTGCTTGAGTAGAGGGTTGGATTAGAAGACCTCCAACCCTAACCCTCCTAACCCTAATCCTAACCCTAACCCTCCAAGTCCTTTTCAACACTATTATTTTATGTTCCAAAATAAGAATTCAAGCATTCAGGGAAATATTATTTGGGGGGTGGAGGAAGAAGCAATATGTATCAAAGTGATTAAGAACATCAAAGATTGAGTTTCCACTGAAAACAGTGAAACACTCACGCAAAGTGTTTGTGTAAACTAGATTTAGTTACATTTCTTTCTCCCTGCTTCGTCCCACTTTAGCTTACTGCATATAAAGATGATGAAAGAAGTAGCATGATGGATTCCATATATGCAATTGTTGAAACAGGTCTGTAGCACTTGAACTGCCTTTTCCCCAGCAGCTTTCAACAATTTCTTGAGAATTTCATTTGGTCCCTGGTACTTTCCTAATGATTTTCCCAGTTGCCATGCATGGCTGTGAAAGTTGGACCATAAGGAAGGCTGAGTGCCAAAGAATGGAGGCCTTTGAACTCTGGTGCTGGAGAAGAACTCCTGCGAGTCCCTTGGACTGCAAGGCCATCCAACTGGTCAGTCCTAGAGGAGATGAACCCTGACTGCTCTTTAGAAGGCCAAATCCTGAAGATGAAACTCAAAGATTTTGGCCACCTAATGAGAAGGAAGGACTCACTGGAGAAGAGCTTAATACTGGGAATGATCAAGGACAAAAGAAGAAGAAGACGGCAGAGAAGGAGGTGGCTGGATGGAGTCACTGAAGCAGATGGCGTGAGCTTAAATGGACTCTGGAGGATGGTTGAGGACAGGAAGGCCTGGAGCAACATTGCTCCGGACAATCTAGACAGATTGAAGGAGACAATCCAAGTTGGATAATGAAGAAGATAATAAGAAACGTCTTACAATAAATTGCTGAGAAGGATTTTCTTGTAGCCATCCTTAGATACATTGGTAGCAATATTGTTTATTAAGGCAGCTTGAAGAAATAGGGTATAATGATGTATTTTAAATAAAACTCGCATTCCAGTAAATGTTTTCCCATTTGTAAAAGTTCACAATCGTCTTCTCATCTTCCTTTGTTTGCTTATTTCGAATCCCATCTGTGAATATTCTTGAAAATTTCAACTTCAACCTGTCCATTTTTAAAAATCATTATTAGATTTTTATTCTGCCATTATTAGTTTATAAGTAACTCAAAGTGGAGAACATACAAATCCGCCTCCCTCCTCCGATTTTTCACACCTCAACAACCCTGTGAGGTGGGTTGGGCTGAGAGAAAGGAACTGGTCCAAAATAACTAAACTGGAATTTTTGCCTAAGGCAGGACTAGAACTCACAGTCTTTTGGTGATTGGCCCAAAGTTACCCAGCTGGCTTTCGTACCTAAGGTGAAACTAGAACTCACAGTCTCCTGGTGATTGGCCCAAGTCATACAGTCAGCTTATTTGCCTAATATGGCACTAGAATTCACAATCTCCTGGTTTCTAGGCCAGCCAGTAGATCCAACTGGCTCTCAAATTTTCATGTGATTTCTTTCTTTTTTTTTTTTCTCCCTTTCTCTATTATTTTTCTTCCTTTGCTGACATGCTTGATGGTGATTGTTTTCCTTGTCCATTTTTCTGGAGGTTACAGTTCAGGGTTCCCTCCTCATAAAACCTTTTTTTTTCTTCTTTCTCAATGTTTTCATCTTTTATTTTCCCCTGGCACTCATGAAAGCTTGTTCTGAAAGCTCCTTGGATTGTTTCCACTTTGAAATTTGAGGAGTCTTTCTTTTCACTCTGTTTTTTTTTTTTTTATCATGTCTCTCATCTCTTCCCCAAGCAACTCCAGATCTCTTTCGAAGACGTAAAGCGTATGGAATCCTTTCTTTATACCGGTCTTATATTCTGACTGAACGCCCTCCAGGTCAGCTCTTGTAAGCCCATCCACCCCTTTTTTTTTTTAATTTTAAATATTTAACTCGCACCTTTGACATTCATGGTCTGTTCTATGATCTGCCCCTGGACACCTTCCAGCTGAGTGAATTGTACTTCTTCCTCTTTTGTTTCTGATAACATAGTTGATTTGATTCTGATGTTGTGCATCCACCGATGTCAAGTTGTAGCATTTGTGGTTGTTGTGTGGTTTAAAGCAGGTTTTTGTTGTCGTCTGCCAGTGGCCAGCGGAGCTGGTGGCAGATTCGGACAGTGAGGAGGTTGAGGAGGAACATGGGCCAGTCCTGGAGTCTGGGGAAGGCTCTGAGGAGGGGTCTGAGTCAGAGGCAGACAGGGAGCCAGGGCCATCTGACAGTTATCAGCTGCCTTTGGAGTTGGAGATCAGTGGGGCAGAAGAATAACTGGAGCCTGTTCCCAATGTGCGCATGTGCAGAACTGCCAGGAGAAGGGAACAATTAAGGAACAAGGGTCGACTCGGGAGTAAAGGCACAAGTGGATGGTGAATATCCCCTCCCATAGGGAATAGTGAAAGGGGGATGGTGCTTGCAGGAGACAATTAATTCATTTCATTAGGGTGAAGATCTGTGCCTGAATCCTTGCCAAGTATTTTCTGCTGCAGCATGGCATTTGGAAGATATCAGCCTGGCAATTCTCTAAGCCTGATAAAGGTCTGTAAGTTGTAAAATCTCCTGAAAGACTGTTTGCCGGGACTTTGCTGAATGTGAATGAGAGTAATTCACTTTAGCCCAAGTAAAAGGGGTTTTGTTGGGATGCCGACTCTGCTTAACGATTTTTGGGAAGCCTAGGTCGGAACAGATTTTTGCGGTGAAGAAAGACTGCACAAAACTTTATTAATCTCCAGCAATTATTGTGTTTTTCTAGTCTAAATATTCCTCTAAATCCAGGCATTTTGTTCCCAACCTCTGCCTTCTCACCAATTTGCCACATAATTCCTCAGGGAATTTCACCACTACATATCTGCTACAGCATATACCTGTACAGGTAGCCTTTGAATTATAACAGTTTGTTTAGTGACGATTTGAAGTTCCAACAGCACTGAAAAAGTCACTTATGACTGTTTTTCACACCTACAACCATTGCAGCACCCCATGGTCACGTGATCTGAATTCAGATGCTTGGCAACTGGCATGTACTTATGACTATTGCAGTGTCCTGGGGTCATGTGTTCCCCTTTTGTGACCTTCTTACAAGCAAAGTCAATGGGGAAGCCAAATTCACTTCACAACTGGGTGACTAACTTATCAATTGCAGCGATTCACTTAACAACAATGGCAAGAAAAGTTGTAAAATGGGGCAAAACTCACTTAAAACATGTTTCACTTAACAACAGAAATTTTGGGCTCAATTGTGGTCATATTGCTATAAAGGACTGCTTTAGATAAATTCTATTGCTTGATTTCCACATTTAAATTCTCTCTGCCGTTGGATTTCTGCATATATTGGTGAAACAAAGCAACAACTCTTGATTATTTCCTCTAAAGGAAGGCTGCCAAAGTCTTTCTGTCATGCCCCTGTCAGAATCTGATTCTGAGGGGGAGGCTGAGCAGCTGATACGGAGTGGGAGTGTGGCTCCTTTGGCTGTGGAAGAAACTGGGGAAGGGCAAAGTCCGGCTGGGCAGAGCAGGACAGAGGTAGAGCAAAGCAGAGGGAATTCAAAGGAAGACCCAGGCCCACCCTCTCTTCATCCTAGGGGAAGCAGGGGGGAACGGAGAAGGGAGCACCATGAGTTGCATGGCTTACAGGGGAGGAAAGGGCCCTGATTACTTTACAGGGGAGGAAAGGGCCCTGATTCCCCTAGCTGGGAACACAGTGTTTAAAAAGGGAAATTGCGCACAGCAACTTGTTGAAAGCAAATCATGAGTTATCTGTTATTGTTGAGGCTTTTCTGGGTTCCTGGCATCTAACCAACCGTGTGTGTTTTGCTGGCCTTTCAAGTCTGGAATTCCTTATCCTGCCCTGTCAAGTTAATTACTGCAGCGTTGTTTGTGTGGATTTTTATTTACAGCTTATATGTACTTTGTTTTCAGACTGAATTTCCTCCACTTAAAGACTGTTCTTGGGAGAGTTTTTTTTTTTTTTCCAGCCAAAGGTAACCTGGACATCGAGGGCAAAGTTGCAGGTTTTAAAGGGACTTTTCTTACTTCTGTGTCTGTGTTGCCTTTGTGCCATGCCCCAGGTTATCACACTTTCTTTAAATTTGCAGAGCCCTTTAGATGTGTTATACTATGATTTGTTCTTAAAGTTTTTTTCTTTTTTTTCAAAAGACAACTTGGACTTCCTTTGTTTTTCCTTCAAGACATTTCACTTCTCATCCAAGAAGCTCCTTCAGTTTTAAAGGCCACTTTTTTTGAAATGAGAAGATCAGTAATTCAACAAGCACACTGGATGGATTCACACAGGGATCTTTGTTCAGAATTGACATAGGATGTGGTGAGAATTCAGTCACTGTGTTTTGTAAAAGAGATGTTGCTGATAAATGCAAATGGATTGGAATCAAATTGGACAAAGATGTTTTTCTGGGAAGACTAACTTTTGGGAAATCCCTTGCATTCAAAGTCATTCCCCAGGTTGGTCGAATGGTCAAGCTAGAAACCAGGAGGCTGTGAGTTCCAGTCCCACCTTGGGCATGGAAGCCTGCTGGGTTACTTGGGGCTAATCACTAGGAGACTGTGAATTCTAGTCCCACCTTGGGCATGAAAGCCCACTGGGTTACTTGGGGCCAATCACCAGGAGACAGTGAGTTCCAGTCCCACCTTGGGCATGAAAGCCTGCTGGGTGACTTGGGGCTAATCACTAGGAGACTGTGAGTTCTAGTCCCACCTTGGGCATGAAAGCCCACTGGGTTACTTGGGGCCAATCAGCAGGAGACAGTGAGTTCCAGTCCCACCTTGGGCATGAAAGCCTGCTGGGTGACTTGGGGCTAATCACTAGGAGACTGTGAGTTCTAGTCCCACCTTGGGCATGAAAGCCCACTGGGTTACTTGGGGCCAATCAGCAGGAGACAGTGAGTTCTAGTCCCACCCTGGGCATGAAAGCCTGCTGGGTTACTTGGGGCTAATCACTAGGAGACTGTGAGTTCTAGTCCCACCTTGGGCATGAAAGCCTGCTGGGTTACTTGGGGCCAAACACCAGGAGACTGTTAGTTCTAGTCCCACCTTGGGCATGAAAGCCTGCTGGGTGACTTGGGGCCAATCACCAGGAGACAGTGAGTTCTAGTCCCACCTTGGGCATGAAAGCCTGCTGGGTTACTTGGGGCTAATCACCAGGAGACAGTGAGTTCTAGTCCCACCTTGGGCATGAAAGCCTGCTGGGTTACTTGGGGCTAATCACTAGGAGACTGTGAGTTCTAGTCCCACCTTGGGCATGAAAGCCTGCTGGGTTATTTGGGACTAATCACTAGGAGACTGTGAGTTCTAGTCCCACCTTGGGCATGAAAGCCTGCTGGGTTACTTGGGGCTAATCACTAGGAGACCGTGGGTTCTAGTCCCATGTTAGGCATGAAAGCCAACTGGGTGAACTTTAACCAGTCACTCTTTCTCAGCACCTGACAAAGCTGTTGTCAGGAAAAAATGAGAAGGAAGGATTATTAGAATATATTTGCCAGGTTGCATATTTATACAAATAATGAAAAGGTGGGAAATGAATGAATGAATGAATAAATAAATGGATGGATGAACAGATGAATAAATGGATGGATGGATGAATGAATGAATGAACAAATGAATGAATGAATAGCCATAAATAAATAAATACATTTGTGAATTGCCATATGCACCAACATGACGGAAGCTTGGAAAACAGAACTATTAGTATGGAATCCGAGGACAAACCTCCTGAGAGAAGTTGTAAGCAGCAGGTATGATTTACATGAGGTGGCACAGCTGCCCTACACCAAAACACCCTTCATGTTTACATGGTGGCTATTATCACATCTGCAGGCAGTAAATTATGTAGGTTAATCATGCATTGAGTAAAAAATGCTTTTATTGATCGTGAATCTCCTCACATTTACCTTCAATAAATGACCTCAGCTCCTATATTGAATTATTGAATCCCTACCACTACAGCAGGCAAATTAAACTTTCCCATACTTAATTCATTAGCTTTCCTTCCTTCCTTCCTTCCTTCCTTCTTTCTTTTCTCTCACTCTTTCTTTATTCTTCTCCTTCCTTCCTTCCTTCCTTCCTTCCTTCTTTTCTCTCACTCTTTCTTTATTCTTCTCCTTCCTTCCTTCTTTTCTCTCACTCTTTATTCTTCTCCTTCCTTCCTTCCTTCCTTTCCTCCTTTCCTTTTCTCTTCCTTCCTTCCTTCCTTCCTTCCTTCCTTCCTTCCTTCCTTCCTTCCTTCCTTCCTTCCTTCCTTTTTTCTTTCTTTCTTTCTTTCTCTCTCTTTCTTTCTTTTCTATCACTCTTGCTTTATTCTTTTCTCCTTCCTTCCTTCCTTTGTTTTCTTTCTTTCTTATCTTTTCTTTCCTTCCTTCCCTCCCTCCCTCCCCGCCCTATCTTTCTTTCTCTCTCTCTCTGCCCCCCACTCTCTATGCTAATATTGTCCAAATGGTGCCAATATGCAATAAAGCACTTATGCAGAAGGTAAAAAAAGTGGCTATAAATAATAATAATAAAAAAATTAAAAGCTCAAACTCCGTGGCCTATAATGCATTTTTTTACGACAAACCCTCCCTTCCTTTTAACTTTCCCAAGTTGTTAAAATCTCTATAACCCCTTGATGTATGTATATTTCCTTGAGGAAGGTGCACTGTGGCTCGCAGGCAGGGTAAGGAACATGTGATAAGGCAGCTGTAGGGTAACAGCCTGTTTTCCCATAAAAAGACAGAATAAATGGGCACATAAATTTGGCATAAACTGTCAATGTGGCAGCTCTGCTAACTCCAGCTAAGCTCTGCCCCGGAGCTCTGCTAGCATATGCAGTTTCATTTTTCAAGCAATACAGTCGAATTCACACAGCTCTGGGTCTTGGTAGAACCACAAAGGCATTGGGACTCCTGGTTACTTCTGTCACAGACACACACCCAGTGCCCAGCATTTAAAAGATCAAAGTAGGAAAATAGTTGCAGGGGTGTTGGGTGGACATAGATGATAGCAAAGTTTTGGGAGCTGTCCTGGCAACTGAGCCAGGCAGACAACTTTCTTTTCCAAACTGCTGAGATGCTGGAATAGAATGGAATGGAATGGAAATGAATAGAATAGAATAGAATAGAATAGAATAGAATAGAATAGAATAGAATAGAATAGAATAGAACAGAACAGAACAGAACAGAACAGAACAGAATAGAATAGAATAGAATAGAATAGAATAGAATAGAATAGAATAGAATAGAATAAGGGAATGGAATGGAATGGAATGGAATGCAACGGAATGGAATGGAACAGAACAGAACAGAATAGAATAGATGGAGGAAAATATAATAAAAATCTATTAAAAAAGAATAGATGGAATGGAATAGACTGGAATAGATAGCATGGAATGGAATGGAATAAAATGAGATAGGATAGGATAGGATAGGAGAGGAGAGGATAGGATAGGATAGGGTAGGGTAGAATAGAATAGAATAGAATAGAATAGAATAGAATAGAATAGAATAGAATAGAATAGAATAGAAAATACGGAATGTAATGGAATGAGAATAATGGAATGCAATACAACACAATGGTTCACAATGGAACAGAACAGAACAGAAAAGAAAAGAACAGAACAGAACAGAACAGAACAGAACAGAATAGAATGGAATAGAATGGAATAGAATAGATGGAGGAAAATATAATAAAAATCTACTAAAAGGAATAGATGGAATGGAATAGATAGAATGGAATGGAATGGAGTGGAGTGGAGTGGAGTATAGTGGAATGGAATGGAATGGAATAAGAATAGGAATAGGAATAGAATAGAATAGGAATAGAATAGAATAGAATAGAATAGAATAGAATAGAATAGAATAGAATAGAATAGAATAGAATAGAAAATACGGAATGTAATGGAATGAGAATAATGGAATGGAATAGATAGAATGGAATGGAGTGGAGTGGAGTAGAATGGAATGGAATGGAATGGAATGGAACAGAATAGAATAGAATAGAATAGAATAGAATAGAATAGAATAGAATAGAATGGAATTAGAGCTGTGTGAAAAAGTCCTGCACGCTTTATGCTTTACGGTTTATGACATTTTTTTTGGATAGGCCATTGATTTTATGATATTTTGTGCTAACTGCTATGCAGATATTGTTATACTTAAATAAATACTGTTGGTTTTTAAGTGAAAAGCGTAAGCTTTTTTGCAATTTTGTTGCTGTTTGGATGGGGATTATGAATTTTCTTGCATGCTTACAATGCATGCTTACAATGACTATGAAAACAGATTAACCGATGCATACCCAGTGGCATACGTGTTGCAATTACTAAGGCCGATGCTAGATTTTTCGTTAACATTGTTATAGTTTGTGGACCTGATAAGGACTGTTTAGATAACCAAACCTGGTTACTAATATGAAATTGGCCAGCCCTTGTTGCTTATCACCAATAAATAAATAAAATAGAACCCTAAATAGACACAGTTACAGAAAATTCATGTGAGTGTTTTCTCTTAGCATCTCTCCCCCCCTCTCTGTGTGTCTCTTTGTCTCTCTCTCTCTCTCTGCTCTCTCTCTGTTTCTCTCTCTGTCTCTCTGTGTGTCTCTTTCTCTCTGCTCTCTCTGTCTCTCTACCTCTCTCTCTTCTCTCCCTCTCTCTCTCTGTCTCTCTCTGCAGGAAGGGGTTTCTTCCACAGTGTGTAAGAAACCTGGGCAGGGGAAGAATGTCAATTGAGACTTGCAGAGCTCTCACATGTAAAAGGTTAGCTTTTCAAGTGGTTTAGAAAGGTTTAGAAAGACTTTCCCCACCGGCTCACAAAGGGAACGGAATGAATGACCTTTTCAACGTACTGGGTATTGTTTATTTTGATTGGAGGAATGCTGAATGTACTTGAGGGAAAAGGAGACGTCTTTTGAGCTTGGTGTGGGGTTTGGATTGGCTCCAGTTGCCATGTAAGCTCTGATTTAGATACGAGGTGTTTTGTGTTTCGGAGGCATTTTGCGACTCAACCCACAGGACTGAAAATCGGTTTTTGAAGGCATGCATGTGAAAGGACGCCATCTGCTCTCCTCTTTTATTGTTTCCAACTTTGCTCCCCTGTACCATTCCCTTAAAAAAAAAAAGAAAGAAAGAAAACTCCAGACTTAATTCAATTTAAACATTTAATTTAATGCTTTATATATATATATATGGAGGGAGGGAGAGAGAGAGAGAGGGAAGAAAGGAAGAAGAGAAAGGCGAAAGTTAGTAGCTTGCTCAATACTTTATCATAAAGCTCTAATGTGGTTCATTTTTCCCCTTAATAAAGAAAGATTTTATGACATGGTCACTGAAACATATGGAAAGGTATATTCCGTGTAATATTTCTCAATTAAAGAAAAAAATGTCAAATTAGCACTTTATTATGAAGCACTAAGCCAGCTTCTAATTTCTTTCTTTCTTTCTTTCTTTCTTTCTTTCTTTCTTTCTTTCTTTCTTTCTTTCTTTCTTTCTTTCTTTCTTTCTTTCTTTCCTTTCTTCCTTCCTTCCTTCCCTCCCTCCTTCCCTTCCCCAACTATTCTTCCTCCTTCCCTCCCTTCTCCAGCTATTCTTCCTCCCTTCTTTCCTTTCTTCTTTCCTCCCTCACTCCTTTGTCCAGCCTTTCTTTCTTTCTTTCTTTCTTTCTTTCTTTCTTTCTTTCTTTCTTTCTTTCTTCCTTCCTTCCTTCCTTCCTTCCTTCCTTCCTTCCTTCCTTCCTTCCTTCCTTCCTTCCTCCCATCCTCTCTTCTCCAAGCTATCCTTCCTTCCTCAGGTGACCTTTCCTCCCTGCTTTCCCCAGCTATCCTTCCTTCCTTCCTTCCTTCCTTCCTTCCTTCCTTCCTTCCTTCCTTCCTTCCTTCCTTCCTTCCTTCCTTCCTTCCTTCTTCAGCTGTCCTCCTTTCCTCCCTCCCTCCCTTCTCCGGGTATTCTTCCTTCCTTTCTTCCTAACTCCCTCCTTTCCTTCTCCAGCTGTTCTTTCCTTCTTTCCACCCTCCCTCCCTCCCTTCCTCAAAGACATTACATTTCAACAAGCCTTTTATTTTTTTTTTAAAGAAATCATTTGGAACACATTCCCAAAGCCTTTCACCCAGTCTTCTTCAGTAGGTTCGGTAGTCCTCCCTCAAAATGCTTTCATTCTTCATTCATTCTAGAAAACCTGGCTGGGAAAACACAGCTTGAAAGATTGAAAATTCACATGGGGTCCTTCCTTTGGCTGTCGTTCAACATGTTGAGATTGACTGACACGGACATCGTTGGTCAGCTATTGACTTGTCTTCTTTCTTCTACTTCCTTCTCAGTTTTCCCAACATAGAATAATCCCATTTTCTCTGTTCTGGTGTCAAGAAATAATGGAGATATATCTTTGCCAGCTGCCATGGTGACCTTCCTTTGGAACCCCGGGCTAAAGGAGAAAAGCACTCCTGAGCAAGTACATAATATTCAAGACCGCTGAAAGCCAGATTTTATTTTATTTTTCCACCCTCCTATCCTTTTGTGTATCATAATATAGGTCTTCATTCTGGCTGGCTTGAAATACAGATCTTTTTTTTTTTCCATTGCCCAAATTAGAAAGCCATTTAAAACCCATATTGGTCATTCCGTGTAACTTTTGCATTCCCTTTTTTCTTTTCTCTTTTTAATGTGGTGGCATCTCCAACTGCTGTGTAACTAAAAACTAATAACTTCTTTTTTAATTAGTTGAATACATGGCTCTGTGCTCTAACCTCTTCATTGTTCTCTCTCCAATCTATATAGTTATTAAGTCCCGATTTCTCCTCGCGGGTCTTAAAATACCGTCTCTTTCTCTTTCGCTCTCTCTCTTTCTCTCGCTCCCTCTCTCTCTAATACACTGCCCTGGCAAAATTGCATCCAATAAAAAAAAGGAAAAAAGAAATGTCTAAAGGTGATTTTGAAACACAGTATGAGCAATGCTGGTTTTATTCAGCCATTTATTTTCAAGAGGCATTATTATGGGATGTGGAGATGTGTGTTTGTGTGTGGGGGGTGAATCTCAAAACCCTCAGTGTTTTTATACTGGAAGGAAAAGGAAATTGAGATTTTAAAAGGAATGGAACCATTATTATTATTACTATTATTTATTATTGTTGTTGTTGTTGTTGTTGTTATTTCCTTGATTGCCCCAAAGAATATAAATTTTAAAAGCTGATAATGTCTAACAGAATGGACAATACCTGGAACTCACTACCTTATGCTGTTGTTACATTCTCAAACCCCAAAAACTTTAATCTTAGACTGTCTACTATTGACTTCACTCTATTCCTAAGAGGTCTTTAAGGGGGCATGCATAAGCGCACCAGCATGCCTTCCATCCCTGTCCTACTGTTCCCATTTAATCGTACTCCTTTATGATGTATATACCTACTTATACCTGTTTATACTTGCATGTTAATATGTTATATTCATACTTATACTTGTTTTCTTCTAGATGCTTTACAAACTAAACTAAATAAAAAATAAATAAATTTCCCAAAATTGGAAACAAGATGATACTTCCTTCTGACATAATGATAATAAGAAAGGTTCTTGAATGTGCAGAGATGGACATGGAGTTAAAAGACAGAGAAGAAACGGAATATTATAAGAGTTGGAATGTATGGTACCGGTGGTTAGAAAACAGAGGTAAAGTTGTTACATGAAGAATATGTATAGAATAGAATAGAATAGAATAGAATAGAATAGAATAGAATAGAATAGAATAGAATAGAATAGAATAGAATTCTTTATTGGCCAAGTGTGATTGGACACACAAGCAATTTGTCTTGGTGCAAATGCTCTCTGTACATTCGTCAAGAGTTAAGAATCATCAGGTACAACACTTAATAATAATGTAGAAGTTATAATAAAATGGAGAAATATTGTACACACACACACACACACACATATAGTATTCAGCTTTGTTCGGGCATTTTCCCACGTCATTATAGTTGTGCTTTTAAAGTTGTAGCAACGTTTCAGCAGAATCTCATCTGCCATCATCAGGCTTCTGTATTGTGTTCGTCTGTGAGTCAGACTTTCACAGCCATTTCAGTTTTAAATTTGGGGCTAGCCTACTGCTGTGCCAGAATGGTTTTTTCTTCATCCTGATTGGTTTGAGTCTTGGTCTGTGTTTATTGGTCTTGGAGTTTGCTGTGTTCTGCTTGATTGGTGTTTCTAATATCTTTTGTCTGTTTTATGGCTTTTTTTGTCTTGATTAATTGGCAACATTGTGTTTCCTGTATTGGAGGCTTTTAGAGCGACTTGGCTCTGAGTAAATGGATGGCTATCATTTATTAGGAAGCTAGGTTTCATCTGGGTGCCTGGTTGGGGTGTGTTGGAGCTGGAGGTATCAGGGGGAGTCTGTTTGTGCCCAGGTGTTTGCCTGGCTTATGGTGTGGATATTTGTTTGTTTGTGAATGCAGGCTTCCAAATAATTGACAGTCTGGTGGAGTCAACTCTTCTATTCATGCTTTCAGGTCTTTTTTCAATCTCTATGGCTTCTCTGATAATTTTGTGGCTGGAGTTTTCTATAGTGGCTAGGGTTTGGGAGCCATTGAAATCAATGCTATGACACCTGGCTTTCATGTGTTGGACTAGTGAGGAAGTGTGTTCCAGCTTTTTTACTGCATTTTTGTGTTCATCCCAAGCGGGTACTTATTCTTCTATTGGTCTGGTTTTATTTCAAAAAGCTGCCTCTTTAAGTTTAGTTTTTTTCTTCAAATATTCACTTTTTCATTTTATTCCCATTTTTTAAAAAACCATTCAAAGGTTACCATTTAAGGAACACACGGTCCTTCACATTCATATGAAAAATATAGAAATTGAATTGCCTTTTTAAAATACATTTCCCTACACTGTCGGCCTTTCGATGTTTTTATTAGAATATATGTGTTTTTCATTTTTCTCAGTTGTGCTCTTGAATTTTTGTTTGTGAAGGGAATTTAAAAATATAAGCAGGACTAGAATTCACCATCTCCTGGTGATTCCTCTCAAGTCACCCAGCTGAATTTTTTGTTTAAAGCAGGACTAGAATTCACTGTGTCCTGATGATTGGCCCAAAGTCACCTAGCTGGCTTTCTTGGTTAAGGTGGGACTAGAACTCACTATTTCCTGGATTAAAGTCATCCAGCTGAATTTCATGATCATTTCATCTTTATGAAGCTCTTTCATATTTTCCCTTTTTTTTCAGATTTGCCCTTTAGCTTCTCAAAGAAAATTTGCTGACTGTGTTTTAAAGTCATAATGTATAAGCAAATTGGACACAGGAAGTCCTCAATGTATGACCACAATGGAGCCCCCAAAATGGAGTCCAAATGTTGCTAAACGAGACATTTGTTAAATGAGTTTTGCCTCATTTTATGATCTGATTTGCCACAGTTGTTAAGTGGATCACTGCAGGTGTTAAGTTAGTCACACGGTTGTTAAGTGAATCTGGCTTCCCCATGGACTTTGCTTGTCAAAAAGCGAACATCAGATCCCAGGAATATTGCAACAGTCATAAAGGGGAGTCAGTTGCCAAGCCTCCAAATTTTGATCATGTGACCACAAGGATGTTGCAATTGTCGTAAGTATGAAAAATGGTCCTAAATCAACTTTTTTTCAGTGCTGTTGTAACTTTGAATGGTCAGTAAATGAACTGTTGTAAATCAAGGACTACCTATAACAATGGCCATTGTCAGAGCAAGGATGTTGGGCGTGTTTGTTGTGTAACTGAGTCTGCCAAACATGCCAATAAAGGAGAGTATTTGTAGCTCAGGGTTGAAATGAGAGGTCCTTAGTGCTCTCTGAGCTTGGTTGCTTTCTTGCAGACGTTTCATGACCCAACTAGGTGATATCATCTGTTATGAACTAATAAAGCACTTAAATAAAGTTTTAACAAACCTTAAGAAAAAGCAGGGTTCTAATCCTGCTCTTCTGATTGGCCGATAATAGTGATATCGGATTGGTCCGTTCTGGAGAATCTGATTGGCTGTTAATGAGCCACTCTCATTGGTTCAAGGGTTTAACACTTCCAAGTTCTCATTGGCTAATAGGTCAGCAGCCTGCCCTATAAAAGGGCTGCTGCTGCCCTAGGGTTTTCGCTCTGTTCAGAATGATTAATAAAGAGTTGAAGTTCACTGTTCACTGCCTCGTCTCCGTTCCTTGCGCCCATGCACAGAACATAACATCATCAGTGCTAGAAGGGAGTGGGGTTTGTGGAGAGGAGGAGGAGGAAGAAGAGGAGGAAAAGGAGGAGAAAGAGAAGGAGAAGGAAAAGAAGAGGAGGAAAACTGGGATCCTTGGTGGTCTCTGAGCTTGGTTGCTTTCTTGCAGATGTTTCATGACCCAACTAGGTGATATCATCAATGCTAGAAGGCAGTGGGGGTTTTGGAGAGGAGGAGGAGGAGGAGGAGGAGGAGGAGGAGGAGGAGGAGGAGGAGGAGGAGGAGGAGGAGGAGGAGGAGGAGGAGGAGGAGGAGGAGGAGGAGGAAAAATCTCTGCACTTGGCTATTTTCATGCAGACATTTCATTAACCAACTAGGTAAAATCAGCAATACTAGAAGTGAGTGGGGTTTGGGAGGAGAAGGAGGAGGAGGAGGATTTGGAGAACTGTGGGGTTCCTTGTTGCTCTATGAGTTTGGTTAATTTTCTTGCAGATATTTCAAGACCCAACTGGGGAACTTCATCAGTGCTAGAAGGGAACATTGTCAGTCTTCTTCCTCCATTGTGGACAGGTCCTTGGGAGTGCTAGAACATCATCAGTACTAGAAGGGAGTAAGTTATGTGGAGAGGAGGAGGACTATGGGGTCCTTGATATTGTGTGAGCTTGGTGGTTTTCATGCAGACATTCCATGACCCAGCTAGGTAACATCATCAGTACTAGTGGGAAGTGGGGTTTCCTTTCGGCTGAGAATAAATGAAAGCAAATTCTACTCCTTACTAGTACTGACAATGTTACCAGTTTGAGTAATGTAATGTCTGCAAGAAAACAACCAAGCATCAAAGATCCCGTCATGCAGGACATAAGTCATCATAAATGCCATGGATGGATTGATATCCAAAACGCATTTGTGAACTTTTAAGCTATCGAGAAACTGATCTTTCACCTACCATTAAGGCTCCAGTTATGCCATGCAGAAAATACCCAGCTTGTAAAATGAGAGGTGGCCTGCAGCTATTCCAGCTCAAGCTGTGATCTGCTGTTTTTATTGATTGATTGATTTAATTTTATTTAAAACATTTCTATAGCCACCCATTTTTCAATCCACTCTGGGCAGCTGCTCGTCAAAAACGAGAAGACATATAAAATGATTAAAAAAAAAAAAAAAACTATAAATTTCCACCGGGGAAAAAAACATAAAACATTGAAAGCACCAAACGCTGGTGCCAATTTATGTCAATCTGCCACCCTCTGATCTTGTGGGGAAAGCTAGGTTTTTAAAGTCTTGCCCTAAAGATGCTTTATAAAAAAGCAACTGGGTTTAGTTCTTCCTTGAAGACATTTCACTTCTCATCCAGGAAGCTTGTTCACTTCTGAATGAATGGTGAAGGATGGAAGGACTGATGGGTGGAGGGAGATTTGAGTTAATGTCAGTTTTCCAAGTAAAAAACTCCAACCCAATAACCTCTGAGACAAGCATTTTCTCAAAGTTAGTGTTACTGACCCTGTTAGAGTCTGAATCGAGGAGGAACAGCTGATAGGGAGTGGGAGTGTTGGCTGTGGAGGAAACTGGGGAAGGGCAAAGTCCAGCTGGGCAGAGCAGGAAAGAGGTAGAACAAGGGAGAGGGAGTTCAGAGGAAGACCCAGGCCCACACCCTCTTCATTCTAGGGCATGCAGGGAGGAACAGAGAAGAGAGCAACGTGGGTTGTTTGGCTTATGGGGAAAGAAAGGGCCCTGATTCCCTTCATTAGCCACACCTGGGAAGAGAGTTTTAAAGAGATGCAAGCTGATAGCGGCATCTGCTGGGAACAAATGTGAATTTATCTTGTGTTGACTTTGGTTATCTGCATTCCTGGCTCGATTTACTGCCATTTCTTCACATCTGGAATTCCTTTTCTTGCCCTGCTGGATTAATTAACTCATCTTGTCTTGAATTGGACTTATAGTTTAAGTTTTTGTTGACAATGTTTTGGACTTGATTCTCTGCAGCCAAAGGCTGTTCCTGGGAGAGTTTTTCTCCAGCCAGAAGGTAACTAGGACATTGGAGGCAAAGTTGGAGCTAATAAAGAGACTCTTATTTATTATCTGACTGTGTTGCCTTTGTGCCATGCCCCAGGTCATCACATTTATACTTTATTAGAGTTGTCATACTGGCACATCTCAGAAAACCCGAATCTGAGAGTTCCAGATTTTCCCTTAGTAATTGAACTTTCAAAACCCCTATCCCACTGCACCCTTCACATGGCCCAATCACCATCTGTCCCAACTGGAGACCTTCCTCAAACCACTCCTCTTCCAGGTGCAGGATGACATGGTCTTGACTGAGAATAAGAATGTTGTTTTGACTAACTACCTCCACTCTATGAAATCCCTCCTCCCAATTTCCCAGGCAGTGGAATGTGGCAGAGTGGATGCTTCTGAGGCTAATATGGCTTCCAAAGCTGACATTATATTCCAGAAAGTCATCTGGTCATTAGTACTCCCTCTGGGAGTCATTGAAGCCACTTGGAGGTTTATCTATGCCAGTGATGACTAACCTTTTCATCCACGCGTGCCTGCACCCATAATGCACTATGCGCACAACCCCTCACCCCACTGTGCATGCATGCACGACCCCCCCCACATGCCCCTCTGCGCATGAGTGCATAACCTTCCGTGTGCGCCACACAACTCTGTGTATGTGCATGCATCTTTTGCACATGCCCCGCCCCCCATGCATGCGCAGCAGATACCTGACAATCAGGTGGCTGGCGGGAGGCACACACGTATGCACAGTGCACCTGATCTGGAGCGACAGCTCATGTGCTGAGATAAATGACTCTCTGTGCCACTTCTGGCATGTGTGCCATAAGTTCACGATCAGGGATCTATGCCCTGGGGGTCATCTGAATAGTGCAAATGTGTGTGTAACCTTCTTGGAACTACTGAAATGACTATGTTGTAAACAGGAGAGGGGTGACGTAGGATTCCCTCCCACTCTGTTGAGAGAGGGATATTTAATTTTAATGTAGGTGGCTTCCTTGACCCCTCTTTCAAACCAGAGGTCCTCTGTATCCAGAATGTGGACTTTGCTATCTTCAAAAGAGTTGCCTTCATCTTTCAAAAGCAGAGGAACCACTGAATTTTGTCCTGGTTAAGATTCCGTCCACTCAATCAGAACTGAAGGAAGCTTCCTGGCTGAGAAGTGAAACGTCTTCAAGTCATTGCCTTGAAAAACAAAGTCCAGTTGTCTTTGGAAAATCCACCTTTGGGACAACCATGACCTGGACGACTGAGAATCTCTAGATATATATATATATATATATATATATATATATATATATATATATATATATATATATATATATATATATATATATATATATATATATTTTGAAACAAATTTTTATTGATTTTAAAGATAAAACAACACATCATTAACTATTAAATACATAAACACATAAAACCTCTTAACATTGTAAATCCTTACAAGTCAAACAAAACATTATTTTTATACAGCATAATTCCAATTTATCCCATCTCCATATGGACACACAAACATCTTTCAGCAAATTTCTCATTTTTTCTCTTTACTCCTATTCAATTTCATTTCTCTTCCATATTTATCCATTTTATAGTCATCATATTCTTTTCTTTCTGGCTTGTATAAATTATTCTCATCTAACATTCCTCCAAGGTTTTATTGATTCTTTCCTTTTTTTTTTTTTATAAAAAACAAATTTTGTTAGTTTTACCATAAGCACAATACACAAACATACAAACACAAAACATAAACAAAACTAAAAGATCTTTTCTGAAGGTTGTCTGTTCCCGGGTTAAAACTCTTTACACAGACACAAATTCAAACATCATATTCAACCCATATCTCCTTCCAAATCTTATTATCATTTTCTTTTATATATATATATATAAAAACCATTTTTATCAGTTTTATAAAAACAATGCACAAAGAATCAAGGCATAGCAGCTTATAAATTCTTTTCTAAGAAAAAATAATAATAATAGACCAATAAGGCATAACATTTCCAGATTATAATATCAATATTTCATATAATATTAACTTCATATCTTGTCCCTACTTCTCTTTTCCATCCAAATTATTTATTAATTAAAATTTTATTGCCTTTTATCAATATACAAAATCCAAAAAAAAAAAAAAAGCATATATATCCTTCCATATCTTATTACCATTTTCAACAACATTCTTTGTCTGTTCTATTTCCAATTATCCATTCATCTTTTTTTTCTTTTACTATACTTCTCCTGTACACCAATTGGAGTAACATCTATAACTCATTACCCTAACTTAGAAATACTACATATAGCAATCTTTCTTGGGATTCTGTTTAAAAAAAATTCTAAAATTACTTAATAAATTTTATATTCTAAATATACATATAAAAAAACACTCTTATATACCCTCCAGAATCCCTCTTTTAATCTAAATTAAATTCACCCATTGTCTCTAAATAAACTTTTTTTCCTTAGGTCTTGCTTCCCCCCATTAAGGCTTCTCCTCCCCCCCTTTCTCTCTTGCTTATTCTTCTCCTTGCCCTTTCTACCCCTTTGCTTTTTCTCTTCGCTTTTCTTGCTCCTTTTCCTTTGCTTTCTAACCTTGCCTCCATCTTTTCGCTCATTTTTCTCTCTTTTGGTTGTTTTTATAATTCTTAAAATCCCCTTTTTCTTATCCTTTTTCTCCTCCTCTCCAGAAGGGACCCATTGTTCATCAAAGATGGCTTCTTCTTCCTCTTCTTCCTTGTCCCAGTCCTTCTGCTGCGTAATCAACTTTTCAAAGGAACATAACGCCATTTCTAAAAATTGAAACAAAGCGCCCAAAGTATCTTCTTTTTTATATTTTTGATATTCAATCTCTAGTTCATCCACAGACGATGCCATTATGAAAAGGGAAACTTTTTCCAAAACAACCACAAGAATTTTTAATCAAAGACAATCAAAAGCAATTAAAAAAAAGAAAAAAAGTTCCAAAAGTTAATACTTTTCTTCCTTCTTCTCTTTCTCTTTCTGAATTAATTTTTAATCAAAGAGGTCCAATTACCATATATCTTCTTTTGGGATCCACAAAGACATTCTAATCAATCTCCTCCTTTTTCAGCTTCTGCTCCAATTTTTTTTTTTCTCCCTTCCCACTTGCAATGAGAATTTTAATAATCAAAAATCCATACCTCCAGCAGAGATTTTCCAATTTCTCACATTTTTCAATGTCCAAAAATCCCTTTGTCTCTTATCTTAGCTTTCAAAACAATCCACTTTCAATGTCTAATATATCCAAATATTTCTGCTTTTTCCGTGGGGTGGGAGAGTAAAAAAAAAAAAAAAAAAATTCCCTTTAACAGCTTCTCCGCCGCTTTTCGCTCTTCTTAGGGATACAATGTATCCTCCAGCAACAAACAGCTCAATTCCAGGCAATTTAAAAGGTGTTACTTGACCCGGCTCAGACAGAACTTTCACTCTTCACACTTCCTCCAGCACAGTTCTTACCCAGTTGCTGGCTTCTTCGTGGCGGCCATTGCTGACCGCCGCTCCACCGCCTTGGGAAAAAGGGGTTTTCCCGGAGAAAGGGGGGGTCTGCGATGCCCCCACCTCCCTTTCCGACTCCCCTCTGTCTTCAGCTGTCCCTACAGGGCAGCCATATCCCCCTGACCCATCTGGATCGGGGGTACCTCGACGGCTAGCACAGCAGGAATCGCGAGCTGTCGCGAATTCCTGCTGCCCCGAAGCCACGCAAACCGGAAGTTCTAGAATCTCTAGATAT
Source organism: Hydrophis major (assembly GCA_033807585.1). Taxonomy (NCBI): domain Eukaryota; kingdom Metazoa; phylum Chordata; class Lepidosauria; order Squamata; family Elapidae; genus Hydrophis; species Hydrophis major. The sequence goes on from CM066329.1 coordinate 373,739,945, forward strand.
ATTTTTAAAGCCTTATGGAAGACTAAAGGGGGAATGGCCTGATGAATTTATGGGGGGAGAGTGATGGGAGAGTTTATGAGGGAGGTTCACAAAAAAACCTCTGGACTGCAGAAAAAAACAATTGCAACCAACCTGCCTTCCATTGAGGACTTGTATGCTGCACGAATCAAAAAGAGGGCTGAGAAAATATATACAGACCCCTCACATCCCAGACATAAACTGTTTCAACTCCTTCCCTCAGAATGACGCTATAGAGCACTGCACACCAGAACATCTAGACACAAGGACAGGTTTTCCCCAAAAGCCATCACTCTGCTAAACAAATAATTCCCTCAACACTGTCCAACTATTTAAAAAGTCTGCACTACTATTACTATTAATCTTCCCATCACTCCTTATCACCCATCCCCTCCCACTTGTGACTGTATGACTGTAACTTTGTTGCTTACATCCTTACGATTTATATTGATTGTTTCCTAGTATGATTTGATTGTTGATTGTACCCTATGACTACCATTAAGTATTGTACCTTATCATTCTTGACTCTTGATGAATGTATCTTTTCTTTTATGGACACGGAGAGTATTTGCACCAAGACAAATTCCTTGTGTGCCCAATCACACTTGGCCAATAAAGTATTCTATTCTATTCTATTCTATTCTATTCTATTCTATTCTATTCTATTCTTCATTCCAATATTCTATTCTATTCCATTGCATTCCATTCATTTTCTTTCTCTTTTTCTTTCTCTTTTTCTTTCTCTCCCTCCATCCCTTTCTCTCTTTCTGTTTCTGTTTCTCTCTCTCTCTCTCCTCTTTTATGAATATTCCCATTTATGCCAGCTGCTCTTACCTTACCCTTAATGGCTTGGCAAAGAGAAGTCTTTTATGAGTTGATTCAGAACAAACTGTGTTCTCTGTAGAGTCCCTCAGGTGCAGCTAACCATGCTTGTTTTAAATTTATTTAAACCTTGATATCATGGACCTTCCAATGGAAACTCTGGAGGCAAATGATATAGCATACATTGCAAGGGAAGAATTCCAGACCTTATATCCAATATTTATTTGTTTGTTTGTTTGTTTGCTTGCTTACTTTCTTACTTACTTGCTTATTTGTATTTATTTTATTGCTGCCTATTCATGATTCAAGGCGGCTTATACAATGTAAAATCATATTTAAAACAAAATAAAAATAAAAACAATAAGAACTAACAAAAAGAATCAAATAAATTAATAGAACAAAATTTGGGAAAATAAAACAAAAAAACGAAAACCCAACTCCCACCCCCTGCCCCAACGAGAGCAGATCACACCAGCCATTTGATGGGTTTCATCCCTCTCTGGGTTTCCCAGTCCCGCTGGCAAAACCAGGTCTTCGGTACCTTTTGGAATAGTATTAATGAGGAGGCCATTCTAATCTCTGGGGGAATGATGTTCCAGAAAGATGGAGCCACCACAGAGAAGGCCCTTCTTCTAGGTCCCCCCAGATGTATCTCCCTCAGGGATGGGACCAGCAACATTTCCTGCCTCCTCGCTCTAATAGGTCGGGTAGATGTCACTGGCAAGAGATGTTTCCTCAGATAACCAATAGGATTGCAGTAACTTTTTCTTAGTTGTTGGATGAACTTCAGTGGCTTTTCCACACTCTTCGTCAAATTAGTGGGCAAGGAATATCTTCTCTGAATTTCTCCAAGAAAATTAGAAATTCTCCAATAATATGTCAGGGAGAGATTTTTTTTTTCTTCTTCTAGCAACGACAACTACCAAGGAAACTTCTTGGGATGAGTTTCTTTTCTGGTGTTGGAATGAAATGAAAATTGAAGCGAAGAGTATAGCAGATCTCCCCACAAAGAAGATTCTATAATAGAAAACAGGACTTTAACACAGCTGAAAGCACAAAAACACACAAAAGCAGAAAGAAGACAACCATACTCCATCCATATAATGTTCTTCTTCAAAAGCTAGATTTTTCCTAAATCAAATTCTCTTTCACCGAATCGAATTAGTAGGAAGGGAGAATGAAAACACCTGGAGGTGGATTGTTTGATTCAGTATAAACATCTGCCTGCCTTCATACCTCTTTTTGAAAGATCTCTAAATCTGGTGTTTCACCTTCTGGAGTGACCTTCAAATGAATGTTGGAAGCATTCATAGGGTACAATTCCTTTGTATTGCATTTTTGTGGAAGTAATGTCTTTTTCCCTTCCTTCCTTCCTTCCTTCCTCTTCTTTCTTTCTTTCTTTCTTTCTTTCTTTCTTTCTTTCTTTCTTTCTTTCTTTCTTTCTCTCTCTCTCTCTCCCTCCCTCCATTCCTTCCCTCCTTTTTCTTTCTCTCTCTCCCTTCCTTTTTCTTTCTCTCTTTTTTCTTTCTTCCTCCCTCCCTCCCTCCATTCCTTTTCTTTCCCTACTCTATCTTTCTCTCCTCCTTCCCTCCCTCTTCTCCCTCCCTCTTTCACTTTCTTTCTCTTCCTTCCTTCCCTCCTCTTTCTTCCCTCCTCTTCCTTCTTCTCTCCTTCCTTCCTTCCTTCCTCTTTTTTCTGAATCTACCAACCTCATTTTCATTTTTTCCATTTTATTTCACAAATCTTTAACCCTTTTTAATCACACGACCCTAAGAACCTATTTTTAACAACAAAAAATCCCTTTCAAATGTCTTTGTAAAGATCCTTAAATTAACAGCTATACGTGGACACCAAAGCAGAATCTCAGTTGTGGGTTGCCAGAGAATTTTGGAATATTTTGTATAATTGGAATTTCCTTTAGCAATTGCCATGGTCTTTTCACATCCCTGTTCAGAACAACACCCCCTCCCTCCCCCTCAGAAAATACACAACCTGCTTCAAAACTGTCTGCTAACCAGCAAACTTTCACGCATGCAAATAAAACCAGCAATGTTTTCTTTTCGGGTTTTTTTTTTCTTGTTTAAATGTCAGCTGTATGCCAATGCAAAAGAAAGGTTTTTGGGGATAAACACAATCGATTTTTAATCCCCCCCCCTTCCAGATATACATTTTTTTTAAAAAAATGACAGAATGACACTTCCTTCACTCAGCCACTGAAGCTGAAAAATGATAATGGATTTAAGTGAAGGTCGAAATCACTTTTGGCCATCTAATATTTGGGGGAAATTAATGGAATGGGTTCCTTTCATTCCTGGGCTGTAGAGACAATGAATTGGTGGGTAAAGTAAACTTTCCAAGAAAGATTTATATATATATATTGTTCTGTCCTTAATTTGCATACTTGAAATCCCCGCGCTTTGATTGGCTAAAGCGCGGGGATTTCTGATTGGCCAGGCGAGCCGCGCTGATTGGCCCGATTGAAGTCTCCCGTGATTGGCTCACTCCAAGAGCGGGAGACTTGAATCGCTGCCATTGGCCGCGGCCGCCGCAGCGAAAAGGATAAAAGCCGCGGGCTTTTTCCTCTTCGCCGGTTCGGTTCACAACTGTTAAATAAAGAGCTTGAAACTTAGTCACCGACTCCTGGCTTCTTTTGCGGACACGACACTGGTGACGAGGATGGGATCCCGACCCTGAACCGAACCCCGTGTCCAACAAGAGCCAGTTTCAACACAGAGATGGCGAAAATCGCACCGCCCGCCCCCTTCAACCCCGCCACCGAGGACTGGGAATCGTTTTCAGACCGTTTCCGCATGTACCTCGAGTGCACCGGGATGAAGGACGCCCCGGGCCCGCTAAAACGCGCCGTCTTCCTCACCCATTGCGGAACCGAGGTCTTCCAGATGGCCAAGGCATTGGCCAAGCCGGCAGACGCAACCGCCATGGACTGGGACGTCCTCGAACCTATCCTGCAGCGCCATTATGCCCCCGAGGTCCCCATCCTGATCTGGCGCAACGAATTTTACCGCCGAGATCAGAAACCAGGCAAAAAACTGAGCGATTTCGTCGCCGAGTTGCGGCGCCTAGGAGGACTCTGCGAGTTTGAAGGTCTGAACAGCCTCCTAAGAGACCGATTCGTGCTCGGCCTATGGGACCCTACACTCCAGAGCCGGCTTATGGCCAAGGGCGACATCAGCCTAGCAGACGCCCTCACCGCAGCCGCAGCCGCAGAAGCAACCCGCACTTCCGCTGACAGCATGCGAAAATCAGACGCGAAGGGCGGAAACAACAACCCGGCAAGGTCGGCCGACCCTAAAAGCGAATCAACTGCACACTACGGAGAATTCCAGTCTACGTCCAGCACGTCAGAAGACGAGGAGGACATACATCGCGTGCAGACGGGTCGCGGCGACCAGCGGAACCGAAGATGTCGTAGGTCGAGGACCAACTGTGCCAGGTGCGGCGGCGACCACCCCAGATCAGAATGCCGATTTTTTGACTCTATCTGTAGGCATTGTGAAAGACGGGGACACATCGCTCGAGTTTGCCACCAAAAGAAGACCCGCAGCCCGCCCAGATGGGAACATCACGACCGAAAGAAGGAAAGCCCCCCGCCCAGGACCAGAGATCGCCAATCAGACGGTCGGTGGGACCGAATCCAACGATCTTCAAGAGGCGGCGACAGTCGGCGCAAGGAAGATACCCACCAGACGGTAACCATCGGCCACGCCATCTCCAACGGCGCCAGAAAGGTACACGTAGAAGTCCATATTGAAGGCCAACCATGCAAGATGGAGGTGGACTCCGGGTCCTACTTCTCCATGATTGCATGGCACGAGATAAAACGGCTAGTGCCCACCCTCCATAAGAGGAACATTAATGCCCAAAAAATCATTATAAAAGACTACCAGGGAAACCGCGTCCCGGTAGTGGGCACCAAGAACTTTAATGTAACTTACAAAGGCCGCACCGAACAACTCCCACTCACAATCGTCGATCGCGACCGCCCAAGCCTGCTGGGCCTACAATGGTTCGCCCCGCTTGACATCGCGCTGACAGGAGTCAAGCACGTCGTTGACGACGGCTGGGAACAGCGGCTAGCCCAGGAGTTCCGGGAGGTCTTCGATGGAAGCCTGGGCAAGTACCAGGGGCCCCTTATCTCATTTGACCTAGACCCTAGGGTTCCCCCCAAGCGACTAAAACCTAGGAGGGTACCATTCGCCCTAAAACCTAAAATTGACGAGCAGATCGACAAGCTCGTCAAACAGGGGGTGTTGCAGCTGATAGACCATGCCCGATGGGAGACCCCTATAGTGACCCCAGTCAAGCCAGACGGGTCCGTGAGAATTTGTGGGGACTATAAGGCCACCCTAAATGGCGCGTTGCAACAAAGCGCCTACCCCGTCCCAATCGTGCAACACCTACTGCACTCACTGGGAGGGGGCAAGGTCTTTGCCAAGCTCAATCTTGCCCAGGCATATCAGCAGTTGCCGGTCGACGAAAAAACAGCGGAAGCCCAGACCATCGTTACCCATCGGGGGGCATTCAAATGTAACCGGCTCCAATTCGGAGTCAGCGTGGCACCAGGCATCTTTCAGAGCCTGATGGAACTTTTACTGCAGGGCATCAAGGGGGTGGTGCCCTATTTTGATGACGTATTAGTGGCGGCGCCAAATGAAGCCGAATTAGAAAACCGACTCAGGGAGGTCTTAACAAAATTTAAAGTAACGGGACTCAAAGTACGAGAAAAATGCCAACTATGCACAGAGCGAGTGGAATTCTTGGGCTACCTTCTAGACCGGCATGGCATTCACCCTACAATTAAAAAAGTGAAAGCCATCAAAGAAGCCCCCACCCCAAGGTCTAAAACGGAACTACAGGCTTTCTTAGGCTTGCTGAATTTTTATAATGTTTTCCTACCCCAAAAGGCTACGGCGGCGGAGCCTCTGCATAGGCTCCTGGATAAGGCGGCAACTTGGACTTGGGGGAGACGAGAGCAAGCCGCCTTCCAAAAAACCAAAGACCTCCTCACCTCCGATGCCGTCCTGATTCAATTCAGCGAAACCTTGCCCTTGGTTGTCACTTGCGACACATCACCTTTCGGCGTCGGCGCTGTCCTCAGCCATACTCTCCCCGACAAAAGAGAAGCACCCATCGCTTTCTTTTCCAGGACTTTAACTAAACCGGAGCGGAACTATAGCCAGCTGGACAAAGAAGCTTTGGCTATAGTTGCCGCCGTTAAGCGATTCCACGAATACCTTTATGGCCGCCTGTTTACCATTGTGACAGATCACAAGCCGTTGCTGGGCATCCTCGCAGGAAACCGAGCCACCCCGAACATTTTATCACCCCGGATGACAAGGTGGTCCGAGTTCCTGGCAGCCTACAGCTACGAACTGTTACACAAGCCAGGTAAGAAAATTTCGCACGCGGACGCTTTAAGCCACTCGCCTTTACCAGACTCTGATCCTGACCCAGCACCAACAACAAACACCCTTAACATCGAAAATTTGCCCAACCTACCCATTACCGCGTCAGACATTGCCAGGGAAACTATCAAGGACAGGCGTCTGGCGCGAATTTTACATTGGGTGGAAAAAGGTTGGCCTGAAAGGGACAGTGACGAATCCGTTAAGACATTCAGAAACCGCCAGACTGAACTCTCACTACTCAAGGGATGTATTTTGTGGGGTGACAGGGTGGTCATCCCGGACAAGTTGCAAGGGAGGGTCTTAGAGATGCTGCACGAAGGGCATCCTGGCATCGTCAGAACTAAAGCCCTGGCCAGGAGTTACGCTTGGTGGCCAGGGATGGACAAGCAGATAGAGGCATGGGTAGCCAAATGCCAACGATGCCAGGAGACCAGACCCAGCCCACCCGCAGCACCCATCCTGGACTGGGAAACACCAAGGGGACCCTGGTCCAGAATCCATTTAGACTTTGCCGGTCCCACGAATGGACATACCTTTCTGATCACAGTTGACGCTTACTCCAACTGGTTGGAGGTAAGCGACATGAAATCCACTACCACAGAGGCCGTTATTAAAGAACTTTGCAAACTCTTTTCCACACACGGCCTCCCAGACGTCGTCGTCTCAGACAACGGGCCCCAGTTTACTTCCCTCGACTTCGAGAGGTTCCTGGCAGAGAGGGGCATCCGCCACGCATTAACAGCACCGGCGCATCCGGCGGCGAACGGTAGGGCGGAACGGATGGTACAATTTACCAAAAAAACCATCCGGAAAATGGACCACGGGGAGATCAACGACAAAATAAATAAACTCCTCTTTATACAACACATCACCCCGAACACCACTACCAACAAAAGCCCAGCCGAGTTGCTGATGGGTAGGAAGCTGAGGTCCCCGCTCGACAGGTTACACCCAACATATAACCCGGACCGACCCCCAGACTCCAGTACAAAATACCGGACCTTTGCCCCCGGTGACTTAGTATACGTGAAAAATCTGACGGGGGACCCCCTATGGATCCCAGCCATCATCACTCAAATCACAGGTCCACGGTCGTACCGGCTCCAAACCACCGATGGGCGAGCCTGGAAACGACACATAGACCAGCTCAGGTCACGAACAGCAACGGACCTCAACCCCCAAAACACGAACCAAGGGGGGAGGGAATACCCGAATAAACAAACGCAAGAAAAAATAAACCAGCAGTACTTACCGGAAAGCAGCCATCGCGATCCCCCACCGGAGAAGAACCACCTGGCCAGCTCAACCGACTCGGAGAAGCCAAGCGGGAGCGGCGAAACCCGTAGCTCAACCAACCCGGAAGGCCGAGGTGGGAGCCACGGAGAAAGAACCGGCCCGATCATCCAGCCGGTTCGCACAGAAGAGGGAGCAGCCAAAAACATGACCGCTCCGGCTGAAATCCAGCTTGCAACTGAGTTGAGCAGGTCAAGTAGGACTAGACGGAGCCCCGCCTACCTACGTGACTACGCAACGTGATGGACTATACCAAGAGGGGAGGGGTGTTCTGTCCTTAATTTGCATACTTGAAATCCCCACGCTTTGATTGGCTAAAGCGCGGGGATTTCTGATTGGCCAGGCGAGCCGCGCTGATTGGCCCGATTGAAGTCTCCCGTGATTGGCTCACTCCAAGAGCAGGAGACTTGAATCGCTGCCATTGGCCGCGGCCGCCGCAGCGAAAAGGATAAAAGCCGCGGGCTTTTTCCTTTTCGCCGGTTCGGTTCACAACTGTTAAATAAAGAGCTTGAAACTTAGTCACCGACTCCTGGCTTCTTTTGCGGACACGACATATATGTATGTGTATATGTGTATATGTGTGTGTATATGTGTGTGTGTGTGTGTGTGTGTATATATATATATATGTATGTATTTTCCCACGTCATAGTAGTGGTGCTTTTAAAGTTGTAGCAACGTTTCAGCAGAATCTCATCTGCCATCATCAGGCTTCTGTATAGTGTTTGTCTGATGTCAAACACTATGCAGAAGACAAACACTATACAGAACACTATACAGAAGCCTGATGATGGCAGATGAGATTCTGCTGAAACGTTGCTACAACTTTAAAAGCACCACTACTATGACGTGGGAAAATACCCGAACAAAGCTAAATGCCATATATATATATATATATATATATATATATATATATATATATATATATATATATATATATATATATATATGGAACATGGAACATGTAATGTACACCCTGGCCATGTTTTAACTGATAATAGTTATTTGTTTATTTAGCTAATAATAGTTAACTAATAATTAACTAATTTAACTAAGTTTAACAGTAGCTTTTTTTGTTTTTCTTTAAGCAGTCAGAGAGGGCCAGTTTTTTTAACTTGAAAAGAAATGATAGAACCTGACTTTTAAGAAAGAAATCAAAATGAGTGCTAAATTCAACCAGGTTTTCAGCAGCAGCATTTCTGCCAAGCTGTGTTGTCTGAATGATAATGTCTGCTATGTCTAGACTGCCACTATAAGCTTGTTTCCATCCATTAGGTCCAATGTTATATTACAAAGAAGGACCTTGAATCATGGAAACACAGGAAGGAACTTTGGAGTTCTTCTAGTCCAACCTTTTGCCCAAGGCAGGAGATCTTATTCCACTCTAGACAAATGATTGTCCAATCTTTTCTTGAAAACCTCCAGCTATGGAGCACCTACAACTCCGAAGGCAAGCTATTCCATTGATCAATAGTCCTTACTATCAGGAAAGTCTTCCTGTGATGACCCAGGGTTACAAAAGCAACAAAGTCACAAAAACAGGGAAGTCCCTTTAATTCCTTCAACTTGGCCTCCAAGGTCCAATTATCATTGACTGGAGAAAAAAAAATTCCCCCACAAACAGTTGTGAAAAAGAAGAACTTCCATTCAAACTCAAAATACATATAAATTATAAATAGAAAAACAACAACAACAACACAAACCACACTGAAGCAATTAATGAGACAAGGCAGAATAAGGGCTTGAAGACATCTACAGATATTGAAATACACGCACTGGGAAGGATGCCAGAACTCAGATAAGAAATGACAGACGAGAAATATTTTCACACTTTGCTTCCAGCAACTTTGCCATGCACAGTTTGTCCTTTTAAACAATCTTCACAGCTGCAGCCCATGAAAGGGATCAGGATCCTTTCCTCCCCCATAGACCATGCCATTCACATTTCTCCCTTATCAGCTCTTCCCTGCATGCCCTAGGATGAAAAGGGTATGGGCCTGGGTCTTCCTCTGAATGCCCAGCCAGCCTGTGCTCTTCACCAGTTTCCACCACAACCTCCAGAGCCATGCTTCCATTCCCTGTCAGCTGTTCCTCCTCTCCCTCGGAGTCAGATTCTAATAGGGGCATGACACCTCTTTAGTTTCAGGTTGGATTTCCCTATGACAAGCTGGGGTGCTGCAGAGAATAAATTGACACCCTCTTTCCTATGGCAGCTCTTCAAATTTTGGAAGATGGTGATCATTTCTTCCCTCAAACTTCTCTTTGTTAAACATGTTCTTTTTGGTCCTTCTTCATAGGATTTAGCCTCCAGATCCCTTGGTTTGTTTGTTTGTTTGGTCTTCTTGCACTCTTTCTAAGATCTCAAGATATATTTTTTTTGTATCATGGTGGCTAGAACTGGATGCATTATTCACATTTTGGCCTCACTAATAGCAATAACAATAGCACTTCAACTTATACCCTGCTTCACAGTGCTTTTACAGCCCTCTCTAAGCAGTTTAACAGAGTCAGCTTGTTGCCCCCAACAATCTGGGTCCTCATTTTACTGACCTTGGAAGGATGGAAGACTGAGTCAACCCTGAGCTGGTCAGAATCAGCCTGCAATACTGCATTCTAACCACTGTGCCACCACAGTTCTTCTACTGCAGTATAGTATTTGATTGCAGGAAATACGACTTCATTAACAGAGTGGTCAATGTCTGGAATACTCTACCTGACTCTGTGGTTTTTTCCCCAAGCCCCAAAAACTTTCACCTTAGACTGTCTACTATTGACCTCACTCCTTTCCTAAGAGGTCTGTAGGGGGCGTGCATAAGCGCACCAACATGCCTAACCGTCCCTGTCCTATTGTTTCTTTTATTTTTCTTATATGTACCCATTTCATGTATTCATAACTATGTATATACTTATACCTATTATTATCTTGTAAGCGATTGACAAATTAAATAAATAAATAAATAAAAATAAGTATAGAATTGTACTAACACTTCTCATGATTTTGATGCTGTCCCTCGGTTGATGCCGCCTAGGACTGAGTTGGCTTTATTGGCAGCTGCACCACATGGTGGGCTCATACTTAAACGGTGATCCACCAAGACACCTAGATCCTCTCACAGGCATGACTGTTGAGCCAGGTGCCACCTATCTGTGTATTTGGTTTTTCTTGATCAACTGCAGGCCCTTATTTTTCTTGGCCCTGAACTGCGTCTTGCTGGATAGGACCCGATATTCGACTCTGTCAAGATCCTTCCAAATCTTGAGTACCTTTATTTTGAGCCAATCACCAGGAAACTGGGAATTCTAGTTCTGCCTTAGGCAGTAAAGCTGACTGGGTGTCTTTGGTCCAATCATCAGAAGAGGGTGAGTTCTAGTCCTGCCTTAGGTATGAAAGCCAGCTGGGTGACTTTTGGCTAATCACCAGGAGACTGTGAGTTCTAGTCCTATTTTAGGCACCAGTTACTCTCTCTCTCAGCCCAATCCACCTCATGGAATTGTTTTTGTGGGGAAAATAAAAGGAAGGAACATTAGCTATGTTCACTACCTTGAGTTATTTATAAAAAAAGCTAATAATTTTATTTATTTATTTTGTCATGCATGTATGAGAAAACAAGTATGAGTATGAACGCAGCATATAAACATATAAGTATAAACAGGTATAAATATATACATAGTAAATGGGTACGAATAAATGTGAACAGCAGGACAGGGATAGTAGGCACGCTGTTGCGCTGATGCGCAGCCCCTTACAGACCACTTAGGAATGGGGTGAGGTCAATAGTGGATAGTTTGAGGTTAAAGGAGTGGGGGGTTAGAGGATGTAACAACAGAGTCAGGTAGTGCATTCCAGGCATTGGCCACTTTGTTGCTGAAGTCATATTTTTTGCAATCGAATTTAGAGAGGTTTACCTTGAGTTTGTATCTATTGTTTGTGTTATTGCGGTTGAAGCTGAAATAATCATTGACAGATAGGACATCGTAGCAGACAAATTTGTGTACTAAGCTTAGATAACAATAACAGGAACAGCCAACAATGCTGACACCAGCCAGAGCATAGAATAATTCAAAGAAATAATACAACATTGGAAGTTATGGAGAGACCTGGTCAGCAGAATTTCCAAGTGATGGACATCATATGAGCAATAACACGAACGAACGGACGAACGAACTAACTAACTAACTAACTAACTAACTAACTAACTAACTAACTAACTAACTAACTAACTAACTAACTCTGGAGCACGGTCCAGAGACTATATGAGTGGCCCAGAGAATCATTTCATTGTGGAAAAAAATGAAGAACGAGTAAATGGTGTTTTCACTTTCTCCCATATGCCTGAAGATGGCGCTGTTACAAAAGGAGAAGCTGCCCATTTTTTTTATTTTTTTTATTTTTTTTGTGGGGGGTGTTGTTGTCTCTTTCCGAGCACAGCAACAGCCTGCTTTGAGACTAAAAGCCCTCTCCCCCGATTGCAAGTGCCTCTCTTTCTATATGGAATAATAATAATAATAGAAATTCTGATTACGAGGATAGCAATTGCTTGGCTGCAAATTTCTCCCCCAAACATGCTCGGTCTGATGATATCGAGCAGCTCAACACCAGAGAGAGAGAGACACACACACACCACTGAAAGACAAAAGCTTCAGCTTCGTTTTATTTTTATGGCCATTTATATTTTTCTCCCAATAATAATAATAACCGTTTGTACTTAGGTGGCTGCAGCCATGCAAAAATCCCGGAGAGAAAGAAAGAGACAGAAAAAGTCATCAGAGAGTGCAAAATAGGAATCTCTCTCTCTTTCTTTCTCCCTCCGTCCCTCCCCCCTCTCGCTTTCTCCCTCCGTCCCTCCCCCTCTCTCTCCCTCCCTCCCGCTCTCCCTCCTTCTCTCTTTCTCTCTTTCCCTCCCTCCTCCTCTCTCTTTCTCTCTCTCCCTCCCTCCCTCTTTTCTTTCTCTCTCCTTCCCTCCCTCTTTCTCTCTTTCTCTCCCCGTCCCTCTCCCTCCTTCTCTCCTTCTCTCTTTCCCTCCCCCCTCTCTCTTTCTCTCTCCTTCCCTCCTTCTCCCTCCCTCTCTCTCTTTCTCTCTCTCTCTTTCCCACCCTCCCTCCCTCTCTCTCTTTTCTCTCTCTCTCTCTCTGTCCCTCCCCCTCCTTCTCTCTTTCTCTCTTTCCCTCCCTCCCCTCTCTTTCTCTCCTTCCCTATCTCCCTCCTTCTCTCTTTCTCTCTTTCCCTCCCTCCCCATCTCTCTTTCTCTCTCCTTCCCTCCCTCTCCCTCCCTCTCTCCCTCTCTTTCCCTCTCTCTCTTTCCCACCCTCCCTCCCTCTCTCTCTTTTCTCTCTCTCTCTCTCTCCGTCCCTCTCCCTCCTTCTCTTTCTCTCTTTCTCTCCCTCCCCATCTCTCTTTCTCTCTCCTTCCCTCCCTCTCCCTCCCTCCCTCCCTCTCTTTCTCTCTCTCTCTTTCCCACCCTCCCTCCCTCTCTCTCTTTTCTCTCTCTCTCTCTCTCCGTCCCTCTCCCTCCTTCTCTTTCTCTCTTTCTCTCCCTCCCCATCTCTCTTTCTCTCTCCTTCCCTCCCTCTCCCTCCCTCCCTCTCTCCCCCTCTTTCTCTCTCTCTCTTTCCAACCCTCCCTCCATCTCCCTTTTCTCTCTCTCTCTCCGTCCCTCTCCCTCCTTCTCTCTTTCTCTCTTTCCCTCCCTCCCCCTCTCTCTTTCTCTCCCTCTCCCTCCCTCCCTCTTTCTCTCTCTCTCTTTCCAACCCTCCCTCCCTCTCTCTCTTTTCTCTCTCTCTCTCCGTCCCTCTCCCTCCTTCTCTCTTTGTCTCTTTCCCTCCCTCTCCTCTCTCTTTCTCTCCTTCCCTCTCTGCCTCCTTCTCTCTTTCTCTCTTTCCCTCCCTCCCCATCTCTCTTTCTCTCCTTCCCTCCCTCTCCCTCCCTCCCTCCCTCTCTTTCTCTCTCTCTCTTTCCCACCCTCCCTCCCTCTCTCTCTTTTCTCTCTCTCTCTCTCTCCGTCCCTCTCCCTCCTTCTCTTTCTCTCTTTCTCTCCCTCCCCATCTCTCTTTCTCTCTCCTTCCCTCCCTCTCCCTCCTTCCCTCTCTCCCCCTCTTTCTCTCTCTCTCTTTCCAACCCTCCCTCCATCTCCCTTTTCTCTCTCTCTCTCCGTCCCTCTCCCTCCTTCTCTCTTTCTCTCTATCCCTCCCTCCCCTCTCTCTTTCTCTCCTTCCCTCTCTCACCCTTCTCTCTTTCTCTCTTTCCCTCCCTCCCTCCCCCTCTCTCTTTCTCTCTCCTTCCCTCCCTCTCCCTCCCTCCCTCCCTCCCTCTCTTTCTCTCTCTCTCTTTCCCACCCTCCCTCCCTCTCTCTCTTTTCTCTCTCTCTCTCTCTCTCTCCGTCCCTCTCCCTCCTTCTCTCTTTCTCTCTTTCCCTCCCTCCCCTCTCTCTTTCTCTCCTTCCCTCTCTCCCTCCTTCTCTCTTTCTCTCTTTCCCTCCCTCCCCCTCTCTCTTTCTCTCCCTCTCCCTCCCTCCCTCCCTCTTTCTCTCTCTCTCTTTCCAACCCTCCCTCCCTCTCTCTCTTTTCTCTCTCTCTCTCCGTCCCTCTCCCTCCTTCTCTCTTTGTCTCTTTCCCTCCCTCTCCTCTCTCTTTCTCTCCTTCCCTCTCTGCCTCCTTCTCTCTTTCTCTCTTTCCCTCCCTCCCCATCTCTCTTTCTCTCTCTCTCTTTCCCACCCTCCCTCCCTCTCTCTCTTTTCTCTCTCTCTCCGTCCCTCTGCCTCCTTCTCTCTTTCTCTCTTTCCCTCCCTCCCCATCTCTCTTTCTCTCTCCTTCCCTCCCTCTCCCTCCCTCCCTCTCTTTCTCTCTCTCTCTTTCCCACCCTCCCTCCCTCTCTCTCTTTTCTCTCTCTCTCTCTCTCCGTCCCTCTCCCTCCTTCTCTCTTTCTCTCTTTCCCTCCCTCCCCATCTCTCTTTCTCTCTCCTTCCCTCCCTCTCCCTCCCTCCCTCTCTCCCCCTCTTTCTCTCTCTCTCTTTCCAACCCTCCCTCCCTCTCTCTCTGTATTTGTGTGTGGACAAACACCTGACAGCTTTTTATGTTGTTTTCCCACTCCAAGAGAAACTGTCTCTCTCCCACCTCCCTACCCCCAATCCACTACAATGTTCTCAGGAGGGAGGGATTTTTCACACCTTTGCATTATTTATTTTCCATGATTTGGTGGGAGGGGGGAACGGAGCCAAAGGAAGAACAAAGAACAAGAAAGTAGGATGCAAAGAATTATTAGGACAGGTTTGTCTTCCAGGAGTTGTGTAGATGCTCTATCCCTGGAGGCTTTTGCAAGAAGAGACCAGATAGTCACTTGTCCGAAATGGTAGAGGATCACTTTGTCACAAAGTGTCACCTCCTTCGCTTCCTTTGCAGAACCAAATTTGATTTTAAATCGCAGCTTGGACATTTGTAGGAAATGGGTACTTCTTTTGAAAAAGAATCTCTTATGAATCAAAGAGAGAAGCAACCTAGAAACAAGGGGAAATTTCCTGACAGAACAATTAATCAGTGGGATGGTTTGCCTCCAGAGGTTGTGAATGTTCCAACACTGGGAGTTTTAAAGAAGAGACTGAACATGGTATAGGGTCTCTTGCCTGAGCAGGGGGTTGGACTAGAAGACCTCCAAGATCCCTTCCAACTGTTATTCTATTCCTATTCTATTCTATTCTATTCTATTCCATTCCATATTTTTTATTCTATTCTATTCCATTCCATTCCATATTTTCTCTTCTCCTCTCCTCTCCTTTCCTCTTCTCTCCTCTATTCTTTCTTATTCTATTCTATTCTATTCTATTCTATTCTATTCTATTCTATTCTATTCTATTCTATTCTATTCTACTCTACTCTACTCTACTCCACTCCATTCCTATTCCTATTCCTTTCTATTCTATTCTATTGTATTCTACTCTATTCCATTCCATTCCTATTCCTATTCCATTCCATTCCTATTCCTATTCCTATTCCTATTCCTATTCCTATTCCTATTCTATTCTATTCTATTCTATTCTATTCTATTCTATTCTATTCTATTCTATTCCATTCCTATTCCTATTCCATTCCTATTCCTATTCCTATTCCTATTCCTATTCCTATTCCTATTCCTATTCCTATTCCTATTCTATTCTATTCTATTCTATTCTATTCTATTCCATTCCATTCCATTCTATTTTATTTCTACTTTATTCCTATTCCTATTCCTATTCCTATTCCTATTCCTATTCCTATTCCTATTCCTATTCCTATTCCTATTCCTATTCCTATTCCTATTCCTATTCCTATTCCTATTCTATTCTATTCCATTCCATTCTATTTTATTTCTACTCTATTCTTATTCTTATTCTTATTCCTATTCCTATTCCTGTTCCTGTTCCTGTTCCTGTTCCTGTTCCTGTTCCTGTTCCTGTTCCTGTTCTTGTTCTTGTTCTTGTTCTTGTTCCTGTTCCTGTTCCTGTTCCTGTTTCTGTTTCTGTTTCTGTTCCTATTCTATTCTATTCCTATTCTATTCTACTCCATTCCATTCCATTCCATTTTATTTCTATTCTATTCTACTCTATTCCTATTCCATTCCATTCCATTCTAACTTCTTATTCCTATTCTCTTCTCTTCTATTATGTTCTGATGATGCTCTCCTATCATACTTTTGAGTGAGGCAGGATAAACTCACTCTTAGCTTCATTTAATAGTGTTAAAGCATTATTTTCCACCTTATTCTGATTTCATTCCAAAGGGTAGATTTAAGGGGTTTAGGATCTGCTAGGCTTTGAAGAAAAGTCAAGAAGAGAGACGGAGGGAGTTATTATTTTTGAAATGTATTTATCAGTATTAAACTAGGAGGGACAATTTGTCTACATGTTTCTTCTGGTTTCCCTCCCTTCCTTGAATGCACATTTTTTCTCTCTTTGTGTAGACTTGTCTGGTTTTCTTTTGCTTTTGTGTTCTCTTCTCTATTTTCACTCCCCCCCCCCCTTCCAGGTATAGTTCAAAGAACACAGTAATTACAAAAGTTCTCTACAATAAAATTAGATCACACTTAACCAGCAAGTCTGTAAGAACAAATATTTACAGCTAAAATGCAAGCAGGCGGAACACTCTGACACATGTAGAGCAACGGCCTACAGTGTGTCAGATGGTACACCTATAATTAATGTAAAACCACTGTACGATTAATATCTAGCAGATAGTTCACTCGAATGCCAACAATAGGGTGGAATAAATAAGGTGTATGCTTATTTATCTACAATCATTTTTAAATTTATTTGCTTTGTAGGTCAAGAGATGGGTGTTTCTTTTACAAGAATGCATGGCCTAACCAACACAACACAAAATGCATGTATCTGAGCATCAAAATATTTTGAGGGAGCCCACTTGTTCCCAAAGATGAACGAGCCTAGAACTAAGGAGAAATTTCCTGACAGTGAGAAAAATTAATCTGCGAAATGGCTTGTCTTCACAAATTGTGAGTGCTCTGATACTGAGTATTTTTAAGGAGAGATTAGACAACCATTTGTCAGAAATGATATAGGGGGTCCTGCTTGAGCAGAGTGTTGGACTAGATGACCTCCAAGGTCCCTTCCAATCTTATTATTCTACATTCTAGGTCTAATTTAGTAGAGGAAAAGACTTTTAAATGTGGGTGAGAAGGTAGGTTTTGTCATCAGTTAGTAGTGATCTTGGTGCTCTCTGAGCTTGGCTGTTTTTTTGCAGGCATTTTATTAACCAACTAGGTAATATCTAATAATGCTAGAAGGGAGTGATGTTTGGGGGGGGGGGAAGGAAGAAGAAGAAGAGGAAGAGGAAGACTGTAGTGTTCTGGGTGCTCTCTGAACTTGTCAGTTTTGAAGTAGACATTTCATTACCCAACCATGCAACTTCATCAGTGTTGGAAGAAAGTGACATTTTCTATTTATATACCGAGGTATGTTCCTGGTTCGGACCGGTTGAGCCAAACTGGTAGTAAAAAAGAAAGCCTCCGACGATCAGCTGATTGGAGAAAGAAGAGAAAAGCGCAGGATTGGCCCTCCCACATCCGCCCCTGCCATTTTCTCTTCTTTATCCTCTCAGCTGATTAGCACTGCAGGCCTCAGCTGGTATGGGGAAAGCTGTATGCATGTGTTCGGTACATGCACATGATCACTGAACCGGTTGTGGAATAGATAGGATCCCACTGCAGTACCAAGGGCTTGCCCAGTCAGGGTTGATGGAAATGTTTTCGGTGGTTGTATTTATTTTGTGAAAAGATCACTGAGTAGTTTCCAGTGGAGATTGAAGGCATGTAATCTAGGATAGGAATTGTTACAATTATGGTTGCCTGCCATGCTTATGTCAATTCACAGCAACCGGTGGGGAAATAAATAAAGAGTCCCACAGTGTTTTATGCCAGCAAGACAAAAAGCTATTGATCTTTTTCGCCTATGGAAAAAGTCTCAAATAATTTCCAGAGATCTCGAAGTTTGTGGGGCTGCTATCTTTAATTAAAACATGGCACAAGGATGGAAAGTAATTTTGTGTATTTCAATTTGATCTTTTTTCTTCCAGCTCCAGGTTTTGTTTTGTTTTACAGCTGGTGAGCACTGCACCTACAAACAAGGAAGTGGAAAAAGCAGCCTCATTCTACACATCCCCTTCTCTGATATTACGGGTACAATTTCTTCCAGGCACCAGAATCACTCATGTCACAAATAAATGCACTCCAGAAGATAGGCTTAAGATACAGAAGGATCTTGACAGACTTGAACATGAAGCACTATTTAACAAAATGAAAGTCAATAATAGAAAAGTAAGGTTCTACATTTAGGGGGGAAAAAACAAAATGCACAGGTGCCGTATAAGTGGTACCTTGCTCAATAGTAGTAACTGTGAGAGGGAACTTGGAAAATCATCTAGTGGACAGTGTGCTGTTGCTGCCAAAAAAGCCAACCCAATCCTAGGCTGCAGAGGGATAGAATCAAGATCACGTGAAGAGTTAATACCTCTTTATAATGCCTTCGTAAGGCCACACTTGGAATACTGCATCCAATTTTGGTTGCCACAATGTAAAAGAGTTGTTGGTAGAAAGAAAGAAAGAAAGAAAGAAAGAAAGAAAGAAAGAAAGAAAGAAAGAAAGAAAGAAAGAAAGAAAGAAAGAAAGAAAGAAAGAAAGAAAGAAAGAAAAGTAAGAATGAAAGAATAAATGAAAGAAAGAAAAAAGAAGGAAAGAAGAAAGGGAGGGAGGAGGAAAGAAAGAAAAAAGGAATGAACAAAGGTAGGAAAGAATGAAAAGGGAAGAAATAAAGAAAAAAAGGAAGAACTGGATGTATTATTCTTAATGTGGTCTGGGATGGGATGGGATGGGATGGAAAGGGGAGGGGAGGGAACTGTTGGAAGGAAAATCCACCTAGTTCAGTTCTAATTCAGGGAAAATATGCTGGAAGCAAAATGGAGGCTGGAGATTGATTGGAAAGAAGGTCCACTTATTGATGAACAGAATCAGCAGGGTTTGTGGTTCTGGGGCAGCTGACTAAATGGGTTGATGAATACATGGATTTTTATGAGTTTCAGAGATGCTGCTGGGAGCGTTCTGCAATGTCTAAAATGCCCTTAGGAGATTGTGCAATATAGTGAGCTGTGTCTTCTGCTAAATGGTAATGGGTTAATCCTATTGTATCCTGAAGGATCAGATCCTGTTCTTTTTAATCCCATCATCCTGGAGCTGAAGCTCTTTTGTTTTGTAGATAGAAGGGCCCAGTCTTTGTTAATGGGCACAAAATATCTGAGCAGGGGGGTGGCTATTAAGAAAGACTGTGTCAACTCATAAAACATTTTGTATACATGTTTTATAGTTGACAACAGAAAGAAGTGGGGAGTTTCAAAGAGCAGGCAGCAGTATGGAATCAAAAGTATATTCCATTCATATTTTATTCAAACACTGATTAGATGACTGACGCTTCTGCCACGAAAAAGTCTAGTTGGAGAGCATGATTGATGACTCTTGGCTATGGACGTTTTTTGTTGGATGATACACCCAGAGGTGGGGGGGAAGCAGAATCAAGGGTGACAGTGAATTACGTTATCTCAGAGTTGGCTACTCCCAGGTAAGTCCCAGATGTAGAATGTTACCTTCAAATATATCTTTTTTTTTTTTTTTAAAGTTTTGGGAGTGTTGCTCGAGACTCATGATTTAATTGGAGTAACTGCCGGAATCCTGACAGACTGCTTTCTGCCTTTAAGAGGAAATATAATATCCTGCCTTTTTAATAGTTCCCAAAATATTTCATTCTTCTTGGTGGGGAGGTGTTTCTCCACAATTGGGAAAGGAAGGAAATAGAGCTGGAAGGGACCTTAGAGGTCTTCTAGTCCAACCACCTGCTCAAGCAGAAGACCATTTAAGACCAGTGGCTGTCCAGTCCCTTCTTAAAAGCCTCCAGTGATGAAGCACCCACAACTTCTGAAGGCAAGCTGTTCCACTGATTGATTGTTCTCACTGTTATGACCCATGACTCACTAGGGCACAGAATAAGTGTAACAAACAAACAAGCAAAAACAAACCCAAATCTGATCACTCCTTTAAACAACACTTAGAAATATTCTTTCCATTTCTAGGAGATCTGAGATAACAGAAGGTGAATTCCAACTGACTTTGAGAATTGGAATCAAAACGATATGTTTTTCTGGCTATTATCTTCTCTCCCTTGGAGGAGATAGTGTTCCGATTGAATGAAATACCATTTTCTTGTTTTCCATGCTGGGTTTTCAATTGTTTAAACCACCGTAGTGTATTTAAAGAAGAGCTAGATATAAATCATTTAAAGATCATTACAGGCCAAAGCTTGCATTTCTCGGTTTAGAAGGAAGTCTCCAGTTGGTGAAGGGAAGCACTGCAGCCAAGGAATACCTAAGGGGGATTAAGTCCATTGGATTCTCTCTCTCTCTCTGTTTTAATAATCTCCCTCTCCTTGAGTTGAAAGAAAAGAGAGAAGAAAAGGTTGCCTTGCAAAGGAGGAACTCATCTCATAATCCTACTTTATGAGCTTGGGCAAAATGCCCTCCTGGTGCAGAGTCCTCATATTGCAAAGAACAACAGAGTTACAGAATAACAGAGTTGGAAGGGACCTTGGAGGTCTTCTAGTCAGCCCTCTGCTCAAGCAGGAGACTTTATACCATTCCAGACAAGTGGCTGTCCAGTCCCTTCCTAAAAACCTCCAGTGATGAAGCACCCACAACTTATGAGGGCAAGCTCTTCCACCGATTCATTGTTCTAACTCTTAGGACATTCTTGGTTGCTTCTCTCTTTGATTAGTTTCCATCTGTGGTTTTCCGTCTTGCCTTCAGAGTGCTTTTGAACATAGGTTGATCCTCCCCCTCTTTTTTGTGGCAGTTCCTCACATATTGGAACACTGCTATCATGGAAACTAAAACATATGAGGAACGGTTGCAGAAATTGGATCGGAGGTGGTATTCAGCAGGTTCTCACCAGTTCTGGAGAATGGGTAGTTCGGAGAACCAGCAAATCCCACCTCTGACTGGCCTCACCCCCATCTATTCTCTGCCTCCCACTGAGTCCCAGCGATCGACTGGGTCTTCTTTGGTTGCCCTGCACAGGAGAACAGAGCTGGAAAGCAGGTTAGTGGGGTGGGGAGGGAATGGGATTTTGCAGTAATCTTCCCCCAGGAGTGGGGAGGGAATGGAGATTTTGCAGTATTATTCCCCTGCCATGCCCACCAATCCACGTCCACAGAACCGGTAGCAAAAAAAAAAAAAATGAATCCCACCACTGAATTGGATATGGCTATTCTAGAGAAAAGAAGGACTGGGGGACATGATAGCAGTATTCCAGAATTTGAGAGGCTGCCATAAAGGAGAAGGAGTGTGTGTCAATCTATTCTCAAAACACCTGAAGGCAAGACAAGAAGCAATGGATGAAAATTAATCAAGGAGAGAAGCAATCTGGAATTAAGGAGAAACTTCCTCACAGGGAGGACAATTAACCAGTGGAACAGCTTGCCACCAGAACTTGGGGGTGCTTCATCACTGGAGGTTTCTAAGAAGGGACTGGACAGCCACTTGTCTTAAATTATATAGGGCCTCCTCCTTGAGCAGAAATCTAATTTAACATGGCAAGATGATAAGTCAAAGGACGAGAGGATCCCAGTAGGCTTCCAGATCAAAATCTTTGCCTTGATTTGGAGGAATGAAAACACAAAAATGTTGTTTCTTGGACATTTTGCCAAGAGCATCCAGGCTGACAAAAAAATCGATCAATCAAACAATCAAAATAATAATACTTAGTTTTAGTTTAGTTACTTTATTGTCATTGCACATCATATACAATGAAATCAAACACCATCTTCATTGTACATCATGACCATGACCATGAAAATAAACACAAACACACGTCCTTCACCCTCCACACATTGAACTGGAAACCCACAACACCACACCAGCACTGCATTATCCAGCAGAATTCAAAAGAGCTACTGCCCTGGGATAGAATCTGTTTTTCAGCCTATTTGTGTTTGGTTTTAATATTCTGTACCGTCTGCCAGATGGTAATAGTTCAAAAAAAGGGTGCCCAGGATAAGATGGATCTTTGAGATGTTTTGAACTTTCTTAAGGCAGCGGGAGCTCTAAAGCTCTTCCAAAGAGGAGAGAGAGCAACCAATGATCCTCTGGGCAATGACATTAACCCTCTGGAGTGCTGTACTATCTGCCCTTGTGCAATTGGCAAACCATACAGAGGTGCAGTAAGTTAAAATGCTCTCTATGGTGCAGCAGTAGAAGGTCACCAGCAATTTTTCATTCAGTTGTTGTTTCCTGAGAAGTCTCAGGTAGTATAATCTCTGCTGGGCCCTTTTGACTAGGGCTGCAATGTGGGCACCCCAGGTCAGGTCCTCTTTTAGGGTAATGTCCAGAAACTTAAAAGTGGCTACTTGCTCCACTCGGTCTCCGTTGATAAGCAAGGGCTTGGTGTCTGATCTGCTCCTTCTATTATCCACTATAAGCTCCTTGGTCTTATTGGTGTTGGGGACCAAGTTATTGTCTCCACACCACGAAAGCAACCGGTCCACCTCATCTCCATAGGAAGATTCATCCCCCCTGGAAATAAGTCCCACCACTTGTATGATATCGTGTTGGAATAACAACAAACAATAGAGCTTTGGGATTTTTTCCCCCATTGTGCCAACCCTCTGCTGAAGACCTAATTCTCATAGTACTGAATTGCATCTATTTACTCATGTATTATGGCTGTAGTAACTCATCTTTTCATATCCCAATCTTTTGCAGAGAATCTGTTGTGGCCTCTCTGCAACATTTCACAAAATACTTTGGGCCTATAGTTTAGCAGTGCTAACTGGTCCAGTTTCCTATCTCTGTGTTTCATCTCTGTGTTAGATACAGGCTGGTCCACCATTTTGCAGCCGTACAAGGGATACCAATTTCTGGCATCCCTCTCTGCACCCCCAGTTTGCAAATTCAGTGTTCAACCTTTTCATTTTCTTGATATTTTTAAGATTATTGATGCAAGTTATCTGTAGGTGCAACAATTTCCCCAGGCACAGTAATATGTAATACTGCAGATCAGTTGCTTACTTGGACCTATAAATAAGAATGCTTAACATTCACAAGGGCACCAAAACATTGCCAAAATGTAATGCTTCATTCATGACATCTAATATTCTTAAAGCTGCTTTTCTAGATGGCATTGGAAAGGAGTTTAAATCTTAGCGATCTCTTCCATTTTATTTTCTGTAGCTGTATATTAGTCTCCTGGTAGTGAGGTCTTTTATGAATTATTTTACGAGGCATTCATTCTTTTTGCTTCTCTCTCTCTCTCTCTCTCTCTCTGTGTGTGCGTGTGTGTCTTGTCTCTCTCTCTTTCCTTCCCCCTCTCTCTCTGTCTCTTGTCTCTCTTTCCCTCCCTCTGTCTCTTGACTCTCTTTTGCTCCATCTCTCTCTGTCTCTCCCTGTGTTTCTTCTCTCTCTCTCTCGTTCCCACTCTCTGTGTGTCTCTTCTCTCTCTCTCTCTCTCTCTCTGTGTGTGTGTGTGCGTGTGTGTCTTGTCTCTCTCTCTTTCCTTCCCCCTCTCTCTCTGTCTCTTGTCTCTCTTTCCTTCCCTCTGTCTCTTGACTCTCTTTTGCTCCGTCTCTCTCTGTCTCTCCCTGTGTTTCTTCTCTCTCTCTCTCTCTCTCTCTCTCTCGTTCCCACTCTCTGTGTGTCTCTTTTCCATCTGTGTGTGTGTGTGTGTTTGTGTATGTACAAGCTATCTGGTTTGTGATGCTCTCCTATTTAAAGATTTCCTCCAGCAGAATAGTGCTCCTATTTACACA
The DNA here is from genome assembly GCA_033807585.1 of Hydrophis major. Classification (NCBI taxonomy): domain Eukaryota; kingdom Metazoa; phylum Chordata; class Lepidosauria; order Squamata; family Elapidae; genus Hydrophis; species Hydrophis major. The sequence continues at coordinate 373,763,829 of CM066329.1, forward strand.
ATACATTAACTCACTTACTGGATTCACTCATTTTCTTAAGAACACAGAAAGTATGGGAACATCAATGAACCGAATGAACTAAGTTCCCACAATAGAGTCAGCAAAACATGAATTGAGCTTTCAGATTTGTTTGCTTGTTTGTTTACACAAATGTTGATCCCACCCACTTAAATGACTCTGGACAATGTACAGTCTAGAATATCAATATGAAATCTACTCCTTAAATAACAGGTCTCTAATTCCCACAAAAGCCAGCCCAACCAATTGAAGTCTGGAAAGAATAACAGATCATAATTGACAAAAGCTATCCAACCAGCAGTGAATTGCATGTCAAAATATCATTTTTTTTTTTGAAAAAAGGATCTTCACTCCTTTGTGGAATGCCTAGAGCCAAAGAGTGAAATTCACCTTCAAGAATTCTCACAAAGTTAGTGAAAAACAACCTGATAGCAAACCCAATATTTAAAAATAAAACAAGAAACAGATTAAGATAAGCCAGCCCACTCAGAAGGAAACATCAAACAGTTTATTATGTAGAGCAAGAAGGATATCACAGGATTTAATTCACTGATTTTTGGGGGATGGTAGTGTGGTGGGCCACCAACTTTCTTCAATAATAATAATTGTTGTTGTTTTAAACCATTCAGTCATATCCGACTCTTAGAGACTTTTTAGGCAAGGGCTCTCCAAGCTATGCTCTCACCCACAGCTATATTCAGTTGTTTAATGTTCATTTTTGTATGAGTTTTGATGTTATCAAGCCACCATGTTCTTTGCTTGCCTCTTCTTCTTGTTCCACTAATCTTTCCTAGCATCCTTGGCTTCTCCAATGAATTTACCTGTGTGACATGGCCAAAGTAAACCAGATGTAGTCTTGTGGTTTTGGCTTCTAATGATGTGTCTGGTTTTACACAATTCATCATTCTCAGTTGGTCCATAATGTATGTTCAATAATTATTACTCATTCTTATTTCTTAGATTCCTTGAAAGCTGGTTGAATTCATCCTGTGTGATGAAGCCCAACATCTAGAGCAGGGTTCTTCAAACTTGACAGCTTTAAGACTTGTGGACTTCAACTCCCAGAATTCCTCCTCCAGTCATGTTAGCTCAGGAATTCTAGGAGTTGAAATCCACAAGTCTTAAACTTGCCAATTTTGAAGACCCTTGGACTAGAATTGAAACCTCTGCAGCACTAGGATAACCAACAAGAATAGCTACTTTATGGTCCATGCTGATGGACCTTAAGTCTCTCTAGATGTTCTCATAAAATGGGAAAAATCAAGATGTACCTAGTATGCCTTTTCTTAAAGGAAATCACCCTTATTGTTCTTTGGAAGAACAGATACTGAAGTTGAAGCTCAAATACTGTTGGAATTCTTTGTTGGAATGTATTTCTGTGCAATAACTACAGTAGTATTCAGCCAGTAGATGGCAGTGTTTACACACACTCATACTCTATGCTCTTTTCCTCTAAGTTGAGTTTTCCATTTTCCTGCTATAATAAAACAATTGAACAGTAAAGCACATGGTGACTGTACTCTTTTGTTTGCTCTGTGGTGCTATATATAAACAGAATTTCTAGCAAATACTTTGGCCATTGGACTCATTGGAAAAGACCCTGATGTTGGGAAAGATGGAAGGCAAAAGGAGAAGGGGACTGGAGGGAATGAGATGGTTAGATAATGTCATTGACACAATAAACATAAATTTGGACAAACTCCAGAAGACAATTGAGGACAGAGGGAGACTGGTGTGCTGTGGTCCATGAGGTCATGAAGAATTGGACACAATTTAGAGACCAAACAACAATAAAAATATGCATCTGCTCTTAAATCCATTCTGTCTTGGCCATGATTAACCCAAGGTAAATAGTCTTGAAATCAGGGCAGTCCTCTCTGATGGCATGGCCTAAGGCTTTAAAAAAACCTGCTAATAGCAATAGCACTTAAGACTTATATATCACTTTACAGTGCTCTATATCCCTCTCTAAGTGGTTTACAGAGTCAGCATATTGCCCTCAACAATCTGGGTCTTCATTTTACTGACCTCAAAAGGATGGAAGGCTGAGTCAACCTTGAGCCCGGTGAGATTTGAACTGCCAAATTGCAGGCAGCTGGCAGTCAGCAGAAGTAGCCTGCACGTACTGCACTCTAACCACTGTGCCACCATGGCTCCAAAGAGATGGATATTGCTGGAACAATGTTTTCTTGGTTCTTGCATTGACTCTTGAATCCACAGCTAATAACAGGTCTTGAGGTAGGGTGGATGAATACTATTCAGAGTTTTACAGCATTAATTCATCTCCCCACCAAAAAAAATAAAAAATAAACACAGATGGCCGATGCTTCATTTAACATCTTTATAAATATAATAAGGAGATTTTACAAATCAGTTGTAGATTTCTCCAACATAGAGCAAATTCAAACAGAAACATGTTGCTAGTAACTTTAGGAGCAACCCAGGAGCTCAGAAACAGACATCAGTTTCACTTTAGTTCAGCAGGCAAGCATTATACAAAGAAGAGAAGAGAAGAGAAGAGAAGAGAAGAGAAGAGAAGAGAAGAGAAGAGAAGAGAAGAGAAGCAGCTTCCTCTTCAATACTCAAAGCTTATCATAGCTTCAGAGCTGCAGAACTTAATATAGCTGCCATGCCTAGGCCATTTTTAGTTTCAGTTTCCAGCCTAGGCTACTTCCAGTTTCAGTTTCCCAAACAGTCCTCATTGGCTGACTTAGTTGTTATGGCTAATCATTGGCTGAGCTTGTTATCAAGCTCTAATCCAGTTCATGAATATACTCTGACAAATACCCATCTACATACCCAATTTAAGGCCTGTGTGATATTTATTTTATTTTTATTTATTTTGATTTGTCAATCACTTACAAGATAACAGGTATCAGTATATACATAGTTATGAATACATGAAATGAGTACATATAAGAAAAATAAAAGAAACAATAGGACAGGGACGGTAGGCACATTGGTGCGCTTATGCACGCCCCCTACAGACCTCTTAGGAAATGGGTGAGGTCAATAGAAGACAGTTTAAGATTAAAGTTTTTGGGGTTTGGGGAAGAAACCACAGAGTCAGGTAGAGTATTCCAGACATTGACCACTCTGTTAATGAAGTCGTATTTCCTGCAATCAAGTTTGGTGCGATTAACCTTGAGTTTGTATCTATTGTTTGCTCTTGTCTTGTTATGGTTGAAGCTGAAGTATTCATTGACAGGTAGGACATTGCAAGGTATGATTTTATATCCTATACTTAGATCAGACCAAAGGTGGTTGTAATTCTAGGTTTTCTAGGTCTAGAATTTCAAGTCTGGTGGCATAAGGTATTCTGCAACGAGTAGAGGAATGGAGAACTCTTCTTGTGAAATATTTTTGGACTTTCTCAATTGTGTTAATATCAGATACATAATGTTGGTTCCAGACTGATGAGCTGTATTCGAGTATTGGTCTAGCAAATGTTTTGTATGCTCTAGTTAGTAGTGTGATATTACCAGAGAAAAAGCTACCTAAGATTAGGTCAACAATTCTTAATGGCTTTTTGGCTATGTAGTTATAGTGGGCTCTAGCACTTAGATCAGTGATGGCTAACCTTTTCAGCTTGGTGTGTCGAAAATCGGGAAAAAGTGTAGCCTTCCTCGAGTCGTGTGTCACTTCAAGAAATATCAATAATTTGGTTTATGACGGACTGGGCTGGGGTGATCACACAGGGCTGTGAAACTCGTCTCCCTGGTCTCAGGGCTGTAGGTGCAGGATGTGGGGATCAGAAGGCCACCTTACAGGACTGTTAACCTCATGGATCTCCTTTCCTCCTGTAGCGTTCCTGAGGTAATGAAACTGACAAACCTCAGTTTATGGTGGTTAAAACTGGTTCTCTGCTGCAAAGATCTTGTGGCAGCGGTGACACCACGCCTCCATGCAAGAAGCAGGGAGCAGGGATTGGAGCAGAGCACAGGCAGCCTCTAAATGTGCAGGTTTTCCCCACACCAATAGGTGTGTCAGTAAAGTGCCTCGGCATGTCACGAGTGACACATGTGTCATAGGTTAGCCATCACTGACTTAGATCATTAGAGATGAGTACGCCAAGATCCTTGACAGAGTTTGGCTCATCAACAAGGTCTTGACGATTCAGCCTGTATTTTATTTTCTGATTTATTTATTTTTTGCCAATATGTAAGACAGAGCATTTATTTGTTGAGATTTGAAGTTGCCATTTGTTTGACCATTCTGATACATAGTCGAGGTCTTTTTGAAGGGTAGCAGTATTGTCTGTGGTGTTGAATAGTTTTACATCATCAGCTAAGAGAAGCAGTTGCTCTTAATATGATCACAGAGGTCATTTATGTAGAGTATGAAGAGAGTTGGTCCTAGAACACTGCCTTGGGGGACACCACTATTGACAGGTACAGAATTTGATAGGACACTCCCAATTTTGACCATTTGTTGTCTGTTTGACAGGAATACTTCTATCCAGTTATGCAGTTATGATATGTTGCATATTTTTTCATGCGAATTTTCCGGGTTGTTATTCTGCTCTTTCTTGTTATTTTCATGACTATGGCATGTAGATAAAAGGGATTGATTTTTTTTCCTCTGGGATCAAATATGCAGCTCAACAAAAAGTTAGGATGGGTGGGAAATCACAGGTGAGGGGGCAGCACAATCCAGAGAGGGGCCCAAGATGTTCAGTCCTGAACTGGATGGGAGAGGAAGAAAAAAAATCAGGGTAGATATACTCCTGATTCTCTCAGGGTATACATATTGGATTACAAGATTTTAGCTTTAGTCTGGCAAGATTCTGTCTATTAGGCATAAGGGAATAAAGACTTGGACTCTACTGTATTTCATTGTGCCAGATCTGGCTTGGACCTGACAGGAGCTCACAGTGCATGAGTTGAATAGACTCCTGGAAGCCACAGGGATGCACCTACAAAAATTGTGTATTATTTCAAGAGACATGTTAGTTGGAGAGCTTTCATCCATACACTAAGGCTCAGCTACCATTTGAAGGAACACAGTTATTGATACAGAGAACTACATACTCTGTATATAAGTGCGATGGAATGTAAACCTGGAAAAGGAATAGGGAGGGATCTGAGCAGGAACTCTGCAGTTTCCCAGGGAAAATGCAGAGAGGGGACTAAGACAACAGACTATCCCAAGCTGGATGGGGGAGGGAGGAAGAAATTCAGGATAGCCACATCCTAAAATCTGCTAATTTTTATCTATTAGATTAGAAGATTACAGCTTTAGTCTGGCAAGATTCTGTCTATTGATGTAAATGCATAAAGAACAGGGCTACATCTATTAAGGTTAGAATGTTATAGCTTTAGTCTGGCAAGATTCTGTCCATTAGGCATAAGCAAATAAAGAACTGGGCATATTTGGAATGTACTGTGTTATGTTTGGATTTAGGCTCAACATCACCCATCATTTAGGTTATTTTAGGTGTTGTCCTTCAAAAGCTGTTCTGCTATTAGATGGAAATAACAAGGCAATACTTCACACCATCCTTCACCAATGAACAATGTACCTTCCAACCACATTGCTTTAATATACATTGGTGTAAAGAGCCTTTTTCAATACAATATGGAAACATCAACTCACCATTTTATCACTGTAAACAGTTTATCTTTGGAAGAAAAACCCAAGCCACAGTTTATTTGCCATTCTTGATTCCTGGAACATACTGCCAGCAAAGTAACGCCGAAGAATGAGGGCGTAATAATGAGTTGAATTAATTGAAAACTGTCCTCCGCTGATTAATAAATTAAAGCTTGCCAGTGGAAGGTTTATACTTTTGAACAAAAAGGCTAGATGCTAAAACGCAAAGTATTTGGCAAGAGACATGCAGCTTGGTCTATCAGTCCAGGAGTGAATTTATTTCATATCGGGTGAGGCTTCACCATCAGATTGATAATGTCTGGTCCTCCCGTCATCATGGGATAGGAAGGAAATCTTACCAGGTCAAATTTTCCTAAATAATTGTACTGCATAATGGAAAAATAGAAGGCAATGACCACTTAGCCCAATATTTCTGAAGCAAAACAAGGAAAATGCCTCAGGCTGGGAACAGATGTTCAGCTGTATTAGGGGGTGATGAATGCATTTTGGACACCAAACTGTCATTTCAGGTTTCCCATGTTTTTATCTGCCTCACTGCTGTATACCTGTATGTCATTGATAAAGTGGTTGCTTTGTGGTTCAGGCATATCCAGAACTTCAGCTCCTTGGCCGTGTTTCCTGATTACCTCAAACTTTCTCTTCCAAATAGCGTGTTTGTATTCTTTCTCGTGGCATCTGAGAAGCCAAATATTGAACAGGTTGGCAGAACGAGGGCATTGAAATAGGGGTGGTATTCGGCTGGTTCAGACCAGTTCTGCAGAACCAATAGTGGAAATTTTGAGTAGTCTGGAGAACCAGCAAATAGCACCTCTGACTGGCTCTGCACCCATCTATTCTCTGCCTCCTGAGTCCCAGCTGATTGGCCAGCACAGGAGAACGGAGCTGGAAAGCAGGTTAGTGTTGTGGGGAGGGAATGGGCTTTTGCAGTAACCTTCCCCCAGGAGTGGGGAAGAAATGGAAATTTTACAGTATCCTTCCCCTGCCATGCCCACCAAGCCATGCCCACCAAGCCGCATGCATAGAACTGGTAGTAAAACATTTTGAATCCCACCACTGCATTGAAACATCTGCAAGGAAACAGCCAAGCTCAGAGAGCATCAAGGAGCCCTCATTTCAACCCCAAGCTACAATTGTCCATAGTCACCCAGCTGGCTTTTGTGCCTAGGGTGGGACTAGAACTCTCCATCTCTTGGTGATTGGCCCATAGTCATCTTGCCAACTGATATACCTAAGACAATACAAGATCTCACCGTCTCCTGATGATTGGCCCAAAGTCACCGAGCTGGCTGTTATGTTCTGAGCATGGGCGCTAAGAATGGACATGAGCCGGTGAAATGGTGAACTTCAGAACTCTTTATTATCATGGTGTGACAGCTCAAAACAATGGCTGCAATGGCCCCCTTTATATAGGCAAGCCATTCAGCCTTTAACCAATGAAAACCAGGGAGCGTTAGCTCCGTTTAACCAATGAAAGAGGCTTGTTAACAGCCAATCAGATTTACCTGAATGGACCAATCTGATGTTGCTGTTAACGGCCAATCAGAAGTGCAGGGCCAGAACCCTGCACTTTACTTCAAGCTCTTAATAACTTTTATCAACACATTTATTCATTCACAACACCCCTTCCCCCCAGGTTTCATTTAAGGGGTGCGGTTATGTAGACCTTGAGGTAGGCCGGTTGTTTCATTAGTCTATTTGATTTTCGTTGTGCACCCGGTATTTGGCTGCAGTCTTGTTGAGAGAGGACATTGTCTGGTGAAAAGGGTGCCTCTAGTTCTGTATTTGACTCTTTGTTGTTGCTAACGTTTTCAGCATCTCCATGAGGTGAGCTCGCCCCTATCCCTGATATTTGTTCACCTGTTCCCACTGTGCTATCATTCCTTTTTTAAAAGCTTTCTGCTATTTCGAGTTCATGTTCCTCCATATCTCCTCCCCCCTCAGTTTGGAATTCAGGGGACTCAGAGATCCCTGATTGCAACCTTGAGTGCAGCTGATCAATATAGTGCTTTCATATTCTATTATCGCGACATTTCACGTGGTACGATCGGGGTCCAGTTACTTGGATTACAGTTGCCTCGACCCACAACAGATCTCCCGAAAAGTTCCTAGCAAATACCAAGTCGCCTACCTGGAAGTTATGGCATCGCCCGCTGGATCCGTGTGGTTTTTCAGGTTCGTACGATGGGTGCAGCCAGTCGAGGTGGGAGCGGAGCTTCTGCCCCATTAGTAACTCGGTGGGAGTTTTGTTGGTGATGCTGTGCGGAGTGATATGTTGCAAAAGAAGTATCCGGTTAATCTTTTCTTCAATATTGTCACAGTCCATTTTATGTAAAGTTTTCTTGACGAATTGTACCATGCGCTCAGCCCTTCCATTGGCCGCAGGATGCACCGGCAGTCAGTGCATGGCGAATACCACGGTCCGTCAGGTACTGTTCAAAGGACAGCACGGTAAATTGGGGCCCGTTGTCGGATACCAGAACGTCTGGTAATCTGTGTGTTGTAAATAGTCTACCCAGTTTTCTTGATGACCACTTCGGTTGTTGTATTTCTCATCTCATGTATTTCAAGCCAGTTCGAATAGGCATCTACTGTTAACAAGAATGTGTGGCCTTTGGTAGGTCCCGCAAAGTCCAGGTGAATATGGGACCATGGTCCCCTCGGTGTTTCCCATTTGGTTGAGGTTGCTTTCGGTGGGGCGTTGCTTACTTCCTGGCATTTGTGGCAAGCTTTGACCCATGTCTCGATCTTCTTGTCGATGCCTGGCCATCACGCGTAGCTACGTGCGAGGGCTTTAATGCGCATGATGCCGGGGTGGCCATCATGCAAAGTTCTTAGTACTACTCATTGTAGCCGCTCTGGGACAATGACTCTATCACCCCAGATAATGCAGCCCTTCTGTGAAAAGAGTTCCGTTTGTCGACTCTTGAATGCGGCGTATTCATCAGGTATCTGGTCCAATGGCCATCTGTGCTCGACCCAACTGAGGACTCGTGCTAAGATGGGGTCACGCTTCATTTCTATCGTGATATCTCAGGCTGTTAATGGCGGTGTTCGAAGTGTCTTGATCTTCAAAATTGTCACTGTCAGAGCGGGGTCATCAATGGTCTCCGGAAGTGGTGCTCGGCTCAATGCGTCGGCAGGGGGAGTGGCCTTCCCCGGGCGGTGTTGTAACTTATAATTATAGGCAGCCAAGAATTCTGACCAGCGAGTCATTCTGGGGGATAATATATAAGGGGTTGGCTTATCTCCCGCTATTATTCCCAGCAAAGGTTTGTGGTCAGTCACTATAGTAAAGGCTCGGCCGTACACATACTCATGAAATCTCTTAACAGCAGACACGATAGCAAGGGCTTCTTTATCAATCTGATTGTAACTGCGTTCTGCTTTTGAAAGCGTCTTTGAGAAATATGCAACAGGGGCTTCTCTACCATTTGGCAAAACGTGGCTCAATATGGCGCCCACTCCGAAAGGCGATGCATCACACGTGATCGTTAAAGGCAAAGTCTCGTTATACTGCATCAGCACAGCGTCAGAAGTCAATAATTTTTTTACATTACGAAACGCCTGCTCTTCTCTGTGTCCCCATACCCAGATCGCTTTTTTGTCCAACAAATGGTGTGGGGGTTCGGCTACGGTTGCTTTGTGAGGCAGGAAAACGTTATAAAAATTGATAAGGCCTAGAAACGCCTGGAGATCGGCCTTATTTCGGGTTTTTGGGGCATTTTTGATTGCCCTAAGTTTACTATTGGTGGGTTGAATGCCATGACTATCAATTAAATATCCTAAAAATTCGATATGATCCGTGCACAGTTTACACTTGTTTTTCTTAACTTTAAGACCTGCGTCTTTAAACCTCTGGAGAACCAATCTCAGGCGATCACTTAATATTTGCGGAATCGGGGCAGCGATTAACACATCATCAAAATGTGGGACAACGCCTTTTATCCCTTGTAATAGTCTTTCCATCAAACTTTGAAAGATTCCTGGGGCTATGCTTACTCCAAATTGGAGTCGGTTACACTTAAACGCACCTTGGTGCGTAACGATCGTTTGGGCCTCTGCCGTTTTTTTGTCTACCGGCAGTTGTTGGTATGCCTGAGCTAAGTCTAGTTTAGCGAAGACTTTTCCGCCCCCCAGGGAATGGAGGAGGTGCTGCACCACCGGTACTGGATACATGTTTTGTTGAAGGGCGTGGTTCAGGGTGGCACAAATTCTTATCGATCCATCCAGCTTGATGGGTGTCACGATTGGGGATTCCCAGGGAGAATGATCGGTTGGTTCTAATACGCCCTGGGCTATTAATTGATCAAGCTGCTCATCAATTTTTGGTTTAAGGGCAAATGGAACTCGACGAGGCTTAAGGCAGATGGGAGCTATTTTGGGATTGAGGTTAAATGATATAGGGGTCCCCTTGTACTCACCTAGTTTTTCTGCAAAGATGTCCTGGAATTCTTGGACGAGAGCCTCTTCCCAGTCACTGCTGCAGATTTGGTGAATGCCGGCTACTTCAATTCCAAGTGGAGCAAACCATTGGAGGCCTAACAGGCTAGGCCGATCCTTGTCGATTACCGTCAGGGGTAGGAATGCTGTGCGGTTCTTGAACGATACCCGGACTCGGCTGGATCCTACTGCTGGGATTCAATTTCCTTGATAGTCTTTGAGTATAAGTCCCTGGAACCTGAGGTCTTGCCGCCGGACAGTAGGGATGAGCTGCTTGAGGGTCTTCCAGGAAACCATCGAGAGAGATGATCCTGAGTCGACTTCCATCAGGCAGGGCTGGTTTTTGATAGCCACTTTCACTCGGATCTTCTTGGCATCAAGAGAGGAGGCATGACCAATCGTGATAGTTTGGTGAGCCTCTTCTCACTTCGTGGGGTAGTTTAGGTTTTTGTTTCTGTAGGAGTGGTTGTTCCATTGGTGGTTCATGGGTTCTCGCCTTACAGGATGGCTTCCTGTCAGTTGGCGATAGTTAACCCCCTTCGAGGGCTGGCTGGATCCTAAGTTACTTCTACAGACCCATCTGATGTGGCCTCGTTTCCCGCACGCATGGCAGAGTGTGTCGAGGAATTTACATTCTGATCGGGGGTGGCTTGCCCCACAACCAGCGCATGGGTGCTGAGATCTCTGGCATTGGTCTCGTTTGGACCGCAGTCGATGGACCTCTTCTTCGTCGCTGTCTGACAACAAAGGGAGATCCTCGTGGTGGGCCGTTTGTAGCTGCCCTTCTGACTCGGGTGAGATTTCACGGGTCGGTTGGTGAGTGCGGTTGCGGCGCATTCGGGCAGCCGACTTCCTGGTTGCTTCTGCTGCAGTAGCTTCATTTACAGCATCGGCAAGGCTGATGTTGCCTTTCGCCATCAACTTGCTTTGGATATGTGGTGCATCTAGTCCCAGAACTATTCTGTCTCACAGGGCTTCTTCGAGGTCGGCAAACCCACATAGGCCTCCCAGATTCCGGAGATCCTATGAAATCAGCAACACTTTCGCCCTTCTGCTGATTTCTCTGGTAAAATTCATGCCTTCTAACGAGTGTTGGCACGATCGGTGTGTAGTGGGCTCCCAGTAGGGGTTTGAGGATGTCCCAGTCCATAGACTTGACTTCTGCCAGTTTCGCTAGTGCCTTGGCTATCTTGAATATTTCGGCCCGCAATGCGTTAGGAATACCACCCGTTTCTTTCCGGTAGTGGCATCCTTCAAATTGTTGGTTTCCAGGAACATTTGGAAACGATCCATATAGGAGTCCCAGTCTTCTTGCGCTGGGTCGAATGGAGCGGGTGGTATGACGCCACCGGACATGGTTCCGCCGTTGTGTGTTTCAGCCACATGCTCGGTTATCGTTCTGCGTTATTCAGTCAGCTCTGATGTCTCCACATCCCATCCTCGTCACCAGTGTTATGTTCTGAGCATGGGCGCTAAAAATGGAGACGAGCCGGTGAAACTGTGAACTTCAGAACTCTTTATTATCATGGTGTGACAACTCAAAACAATGGCTGCAATGGCCCCCTTTATATAGGCAAGCCATTCAGCCTTTAACCAATGAAAACCAGGGAGCGCTAGCTCTGTTTAACCAATGAAAGAGGCTTGTTAACAGCCAATCAGATTTACCTGAATGGACCAATCTGATGTCGCTGTTAACGGCCAATCAGAAGTGCAGGGCCAGAACCCTGCACTTTACTTCAAGCTCTTAATAACTTTTATTAACACATTTATTCATTCACAACACTGGCTTTCATGCCTAAGGTGGAACTACAACTCACTGTCTCCTGGTTTGTGGTCTAGAACCTTAGTCACTAGACCAAACTGGCTCTCTGACCAATGTTGCCCCCTTGGTACCTGTTAGTTAGGCAGAGATGTTATATGCGGCTCCAGGGATAGCATCAAGTTTCGGACCATTCAGGGGAGAACAACTTTAGATTTTTTGTTTTATTTTGTTGTTGTTTTTTCCTGCCAAAGGCATGCATTACACAGTGGAGATGTTCCATATGGTGCTGGTTTGGGTGAGTATTTAAATGTGATTGTTGTTATCTGCGAAGTCATGTCTGACCCATGGACAACATTCCTCCGGGCCTTCCTGTCCTCTGCCATCTTCTGGAGTCCATTTAAGCTCACGCCAACTGCTTTAGTGACTCCTTCCGGCCACCTCCTTCTCTGCTGTCCCCTACTTCTGTTGGCTTCAATCTTTCCCAGCATTAGGTTCTTCACCAGTGAGTCCTTCCTTCTCATTAGGTGGCCAAAGTCTTTGAGTTTCATCTTCAGGATCTGGAAAAGTGTAAAGAAGAGCAACAAAGATGATTAGGGGACTGGAGACTAAAACATATTTGCAGGAATTGGTCTAATGAAAAGAAGGACTAGGACATGATAGCCATCTTCCAATATCACAGGGGCTGCAATGAAGAAGGGGTCAACCTATTCTCCAAAGCACCTGAAGGCAGAACAAGAAGCAATAGATGGAAACTAATCATGGAGAGAAGCAACCTCGAACTAAGGAAAATTTTTCTGGTAATGGGAGCAATTGTCAGTGACTGTGGACTGGAGGCTAAAATATTGAGGAATGGTTGCAGGAATTGGGTATGTCTAGCATAATAATAAAAAAAAAGGACTAGGGGTGACATGATAGCAGTCTTCCAATATCTGAGGAGCTGCCAGAAAGAAGAATGGGTTAATGTATTTTCCAAAGCACCTGAAGGCAGGACAAGAAGCAATGGATGGAAACTCATCAAGGAGAGAAGCAACCTAGAACTAAAGAGAAATTCCCCGACAGTAAGAACAATTAATCAGTGGGACAACTTGCCTCCAGAAGTTGTGAATGCTCCAACACTGGCAGTTTTTAGGAAGAGATTGGACAACCATTTGTATGAAATAGAATAGGGACTAGAAGGGGGGTTGTACTAGAAGACCTCCAAAATCCCTTCCAACTCTGTTATTCTGTTAAATGCACACTATATAACTATCTCTATAGGTGGTTGTCAACTTACAGTCCCCGTTTTTTATTTGAAATTGTATAAGGTCTCCTGTTTGAGCAGCGGATTGGAACAGAAGACCACCAAGGTGTCTTCCAACTCTGTTACTCTGTTATTTGTAGCTCAGGGTTGGAAAGGGAGTTCCTTGGTATTCTCTGAGCTTGGTTATGTTTGGAGGTTCTTTTTACTTTTTTAAGAAGTAGCCACGTATAGATGAGAGAGGCACAAAGATAGATAATAGCTAGATAGATAAGAGAGAGAGAGAGAGAAAGAGAGAGAGGAAGTGGGAGGGAGGGAGGGAGAGAGAGAGAGAGAGAGAGAGAGAGGAAGAGGGAGGGAGGGAGGGGAAGAGAGAGAGAGAGAGAGAGAGAGAGAGAGAATAAAGTCACACAATTAAAAAAACGTCCCTTTGTTGAGACACAAAGGTTTCCGATGAGTTCATTTCAGCCAAAAAAAAAAAAAAAAACTTTGTCAGAAACAGAGAAACAAAAGAGGGCAGTGTTGATTCATCTTTGGGAGGAAAATGAAATCTTGGAAGGATTGTAAGAAAGGAAAGGAGGGGAAATATTCTTGCTGTTCTGTCGAAGTCGTTTTTTTTTTTTTTTTCCATTTATTTTGCATGCTGCAATCTGGCCTAGCGTCTTTCTACGCATTTTAGGGTGAAGATATTTCCAGAACTTGGCATTGTATCAGAGAGAGATTTTTAGCTGGGACTCCAATTGTTTGTTTGTTTGTTTTTAGGAGTGAAATTGTTCGGCTTTCTCCCCCCCCCCCCTTTTTTTTTTTCTTCTCTGTCATGTATTTGCGGGAAGGGCAGGTGCATAGGGATGGGAAGCTACCCTGTTTTCCTGGAGAGGGAGTTTATAAAGTTGCAGACCCTAGATGTCATTAAGGATTCAAAATATTGCTTTGGCTTTTGACAGAGGAAACCTGATGGTTACATCTGGCATTGTTGGCAGAGGCTATGCAAGGCCGGAAGAAGTGGCATGAGGGAAGAGAGGAACCAGACTAGCAATCACTGAATATCTATTTCTTTTTCTTTTTTAAAGGGAAGGGAGTTTCAAAAGGGTTTTGCTTTTCTTTTCTTTTTTTTTGCTCGGGAGGGAGGGACAAAACCTCCGCAAGTTTCTCAAGGTAAAAGAGGAGGTGGAGAATTGCACAAAGGCCACTGTTTCACTTTTGACCCAACTTAACAGGAGGTGTATCCCAGACAATAATTAAAATTGTTACCAGTTTGGAAAATTGCTGATGATATTATCTAGTTAGGTCCTGAAACATCTGCAAAAAATCCCACCAAGGTCAGAGAGCACCAAGGACGCCAATTCTCCTCTTCCTCCTCCTCCTCCTCCTCCTCCCTCCACAAACCCCACTCCCTTCTAGTATTGATGATGTTACTTAGTTGGGTAATGAAATGTCTGCCTGAAAACAACCAAGCTCAGAGAGCACCAAGGACCCCACAGTCCTCCTCCTCCTCCACTTAGCAAACCCTACTCCCTTCTAGCACTGGGAATGTTCTCTAGTTAGGTCAACAAACCACCAAGTTCATAGAGCACCAAGGAACTCGCAGTCCTCCTCCTTCTCCTCTTCTCCACAAAACTCCTTCCTTTCTAGCACAGGTTATATTCCCTAGCTGGGTCATGAAATGTCTGCAAGAAAACAACCAAGCTCAGGGAGCACTTATTGAAAATTTTGTCAACCATCCATTCCCTGAAAGCTCAATACACCATCTGTGTTATGTATTCAAATGGTATACTCGAAATCCCCGGGCCTTGATTGGCCAAGGCACGGGGATTTCTGATTGGTCAGGCGAGCTGCGCTGATTGGCCCGATTGAAGTCTCCCGCGATTGGTGCAAACCAAGAGCGGGAGACTTGGATCGCTGCCATTGGCCGCGGCCGCCTTGCGAAAGGTATAAAAGCCGCGGGCTTTTTACCTTTCGCCGGTTCGGTTCTCCCTTTGTCAATAAAGAGCTTTGAATGAAAGTCACCGACTCTAATCGTCTTTACGCGGACACGACACTGGCGACGAAGGTGGGATCTCACCCCTGAAGCGAACCCCGTGTCCAAGAACCAGTTCCAGCGCGAAGATGGCGAAAATAGCACCGCCCGCCCCGTTCAACCCCGCAGCCGAGGACTGGGAATCATACTCGGATCGATTCAGGATGTACCTGGAATGCGCCGGGATGAAGGACGCCCCGGCCCCGCTAAAACGCGCCGTCTTTCTCACACACTGCGGACCAGAGGTCTTCCAAATGGCCAAAGCCTTGGCCAAGCCAGCAGACGCCACAGCCATGGACTGGGACGTCCTGGAACCCATACTACGGCGCCATTACGCTCCCGAAGTCCCCATCCTGATACGGCGCAACGAGTTCTACCGCCGAAACCAGAAACCAGACGAAAAATTGAGCGATTTCGTCGCAGAACTTCGGCGTTTAGGAGGACTCTGTGAGTTTGAGGGTCTCAACAGTCTCATAAGAGACCGCTTCGTACTCGGGTTATGGGATCCTACACTTCAGAGCCGACTTATGGCCAAGGGCGACATCAGCCTAGCCGATGCCCTTACAGCAGCCGCAGCCGCTGAAGCAACACGCACGTCGGCAGACAGCATGCGAAGATCTGACACGAAGGGCGGAAACAACAACCCGGCAAGGTCGGCCGATGCAAGAAGTGAAGCAACCGCACACTACGGTGAATACCAGTCAAACTCCAGCACGTCAGAAGACGAGGAGGACATTCACCGAGTACAGACGGGACGCGGCGACCAACGAAGCCGAAAAGGTCGCAAGTCGAGGACCAGTTGCGCCGGGTGCGGCGGCGACCACCCCAGGTCAGAATTCCGATTTTTTGACTCTATCTGTAGGCATTGTGAACGAAGGGGTCACATCGCCCGAGTTTGCCGCCAAAAGAAGACTCGCAGCCCGCCCAAATGGGAACAGCACGACAGACGGAGAGAAAACTCCCCGCCCAGAACCAGAGAACGCCAGCCAGACGGTCGATGGGACCGCGCTCAACGATCTCAAAGAAGCGGCGACGGTCGGCGGAAAGAAGAAACCCACCAGACGGTGACCATCGGCCACGCCATCTCCGACGGCGCCAGAAAGGTACATGTAGAAGTACATATAGAAGGCCAGCCATGCAAGATGGAAGTGGACTCTGGGTCCTACCTTTCCATGATTGCATGGTGCGAAATCAAAAGACTGGTGCCTACTCTACAAAAGAGAAACGTGCATACACAAAAGATCATCATTAAAGACTACCAAGGGAACCGTGTCCCGGTACTGGGCACCAAGAATTTCAACATAACTTACAAAGGCCACACTGAACAACTACCACTCACAATCGTCGATCGCGACCGCCCAAGCCTACTGGGTCTACAATGGTTCGCCCCGCTTAACATCGCGCTGACAGGTGTCAACCAAGTCACCATCGAAGCTTGGGAACAGCGGCTAACCCAGGAGTTCCAGGAGGTGTTCGATGGAGGTTTGGGCAAGTACCAGGGGCCCCTTATCTCGTTTGACTTAGACCCAAGGGTTCCCCCTAAGAGACTTAAACCTAGAAGGGTACCGTTTGCATTAAAACCAAAGATTGACGAGCAGCTCGACAAGCTCGTCAAACAAGGGGTATTGCAACCGATAGACCATGCCAGATGGGAAACCCCTATAGTGACCCCAGTAAAACCAGACGGGTCCGTGAGAATTTGCGGGGACTATAAGGCCACCCTAAATGACGCATTACAACAAAGCGCCTACCCAGTCCCAATAGTGCAACATTTACTGCACTCACTGGGAGGGGGCAAAGTCTTTGCCAAGCTCGACCTCACCCAGGCATATCAGCAACTATCTGTAGACGAGAAAACGGCGGAAGCCCAAACAATAGTAACCCATCGAGGGGCTTTCAAGTGTAACCGGCTCCAATTTGGAGTCAGCGTGGCACCAGGCATTTTTCAAAGCCTGATGGAACGTTTGTTACAGGGCATAAAAGGGGTGGTGCCCTATTTTGATGACGTATTAATTGCGGCGCCAAATGAAGCCGAATTAGAGAACCGACTCAGACAAGTCTTAACAAAATTTAAAGAAACAGGACTTAAAGTTAAGCGAGAAAAATGCAATCTTTGTACAAAGCAAGTAGAGTTTTTGGGCTATCTCCTAGACCAGAAGGGCATTCACCCTACAACTAAAAAAGTAAAAGCCATCAAGGAAGCCCCCACCCCAAAATCCAAAACGGAATTACAAGCGTTCCTAGGATTACTAAATTTCTATAATGTTTTCCTACCTCAAAAGGCAACGGCGGCGGAGCCCTTACATAGACTCCTAGACAAGAAGGCAGCCTGGACTTGGGGGAGGCGAGAACAAACCGCTTTTCAAAGAACCAAGGACCTCCTCACCTCCGATGCTGTCCTGATGCAATTTAGTGAGACCTTACCCCTAGCTGTCACTTGCGACGCATCACCCTTCGGCGTCGGCGCTGTCCTCAGCCACACCCTCCCAGACCAGAGAGAAGCACCCATCGCCTTTTTTTCCAGAACTCTGACCAAACAAGAGCGCAACTATAGCCAGCTGGACAAGGAAGCTTTGGCTATAGTTGCCGCCGTTAAACGTTTTCATGAATACTTGTACGGCCGCCCGTTCACCATCGTGACGGATCACAAGCCTCTGCTGGGCATCCTCGCGGGAAACCGAGCCACTCCCAACATCTTGTCACCCCAAATGACAAGATGGTCGGAATTCCTGGCAGCCTACAATTACGAACTCCTACACAAGCCAGGTAAGAAAATCTCGCACGCGGACGCTTTAAGCCGCTCGCCCTTACCTGACTCAGAACCTGACCCAGCACCAACAACAAATACCTTGAGCATAGAAAGTTTACCTATTACCGCATCCGACATTGCCAGAGAAACAATTAAGGACAGGCGTCTGGCACGAATCTTGCACTGGTTAGAAAAAGGCTGGCCGGATAAGGACAGTGACGAGACTTTTAAAACATTCCGCCAGCGCCAGACCGAGCTGTCACTCCTGAGAGGATGCATTCTATGGGGTGACCGGGTGGTAATTCCAGATAGATTGCAAGAAAAAGTCTTGAGGATGCTACATGAGGGTCATCCTGGCATCGTCAGGACTAAAGCCCTGGCCAGAAGCTACGCTTGATGGCCAGGGATGGACAAGCAAATTGAGGCATGGGTCGCCAAATGCCACCGATGCCAGGAGACCAGATCCAGCCCATCCGCAGCACCCATACGGGATTGGGAAACACCACGGGGGCCCTGGTCCAGAATCCATCTTGACTTTGCGGGCCCCACAAATGGACATTCATTTTAAATCACAGTCGACGCATATTCCAATTGGCTGGAAGTCAGCGACATGAAGTCCACTACCACAGAGGCCGTCATTAAAGAACTGTGTAAACTGTTTTCCACTCACGGCCTCCCAGACGTCGTCGTCTCAGACAACGGACCCCAGTTCACGTCCATCGAGTTTGAACGGTTCCTGGCGGAAAGAGGTATCCGCCACGCATTAACAGCACCGGCGCATCCGGCGGCGAACGGTAGGGTGGAACGGATGGTCCAGTTTACAAAAAAGACCCTCAGGAAAATGGACCACGGGGAGATCAACGACAAAATCAACCGCCTACTATTCATACAACACATCACTCCCAACACTACGACCAACAAGAGTCCGGCAGAGCTGTTGATGGGCAGAAAGCTGAGGTCTCCCCTTGACAGACTGCACCCGACTTACAACCCGGAGCAGCCCCCGGACTCCAGCTCCAGGTTCCGGACATTTAACCCAGGTGACCTGGTATACGCAAAAAACATGACGGGGGACCCCCTATGGATCCCAGCCGTCATAACACAAGTCACTGGTCCAAAGTCGTACCGGCTCCAAACCACGGATGGGCGAGCCTGGAAACGGCACATCGACCAATTAAGGTCCCGAACGGCGACTGACCTCAACCCCCAAGAAGCGAACCAAGGGGGGAGGGAATACCCGGAGAGACAATCGCAAAATAAAATAAACCAAAAATACTCACCAGAAAACAGCCATCGCGAGTCCCCTCCGGAGAAGAACCATCTGGCCAGCTCTACCGACTCAGAGAAGCCAAGCGGGAGCGGCGAAATCTGCAGCTCAACCGACCCGGTAGGCCCAGGCGGGAGCCGCGGCGAAGGAACCGGCCCGATCATCCAGCCGGTTCGCGAAGAGGCAGGAGCAGCCAAAGGAACGACCGCTCCGGCCGAGTTACAACAGAAAAGTGAGTTGCGCAGGTCAACTAGGACTCGACGGAGCCCCGCCTACCTGCGTGACTACACCACCTGACGGACCATACCAAGGGGGGAGGGGTGTTATGTATTCAAATGGTATACTCGAAATCCCCGGGCCTTGATTGGCCAAGGCACGGGGATTTCTGATTGGTCAGGCGAGCCGCGCTGATTGGCCCGATTGAAGTCTCCCGCGATTGGTGCAAACCAAGAGCGGGAGACTTGGATCGCTGCCATTGGCCGCGGCCGCCTTGCGAAAGGTATAAAAGCCGCGGGCTTTTTACCTTTCGCCGGTTCGGTTCTCCCTTTGTCAATAAAGAGCTTTGAATGAAAGTCACCGACTCTAATCGTCTTTACGCGGACACGACAGTCTGCATAAAAACTTCAGTTTCATGAGAAAATGACTATTAATGATACCATGTTCCTTCCCAGCATCAAACTCAAAGAGTATAATTCCAGAAATAATTCCAGAAATAATTAAAAATAATTCCAGAAATAAGCTGAAGTAAATTTGGCTTACCTCACTCCAAGGTAAAGTCTTCAACACAAAGGAAACAGCATGAGGTATATTTCCCCCAAAAAAATAATAAAAGGGGTGGGGAAAGTGTGAATGAGTGAGAGAACAAGAACAGGTGTCCACATGCCAGGATGGATTTGTTGATGTGTCAAGAGAAAGATGGGAAACAAGAAACAACAGAAAGAAGAAAGAAGGTTGGAGGGGATTTTTGGGGGGTTTCAGGGAGAGAAACTGCAAACACCCCTTGCCATAAATTACTCATTATCTTATGGAATTGTCAACAATCAGAACATTTTTATATTAAAAATAAAAGTCTGGGAGGAAAAAAAAAAGAACCCACATACTTCTCCAGTCAACAACAACAAGAAAAAAAGATCAAAGAGATTTATGACCTGTGCCTCTTTGAGTTTGATGCTGGAAAGGAACATGGTCTCATTAATAGTCATTTTCTCATGAAACTGAAGTTTTTATGCAGACGGTGTATTGAGCTTTCAGGGAGTGGATGGTTGACAAAATTTTCAATAAGTTTGGGAGCAAGGAGCACATTTGAAAGAGTCAGGTAGATAAAGAAGCTGAAATGTTTCAGAAAGCAGAGGAGGAGGAGGAGGAGGAGGAGGAGGAGGAGGAGGAGGAGGAGGAGGAGGAGGAGGAGGAGGAGGAGGAGGAGGAAATCATTTAGACTCTTATCTCTGAAATGGAACTAATCATAGGACTAGTCATCCAGACTATGGTTGTCTCAAAGGTGCTTTTTCAAGAGGCCAACTTTCTTGTTTTGACTTTGAAGATGTTTCACTTCTCATCCAAGAAGCTTCTTCAGCTCTGAGTGCATACTAAATATCTATGGAGATTCTCAGTCATCCAGGTTATGGTTGTCCCAGAGGTGCTTTTTTCAAGAGGCAATTGGAGTTTCTTGGATGAGAAGTGAAATGTCCTCAAGGGAAAACAAAGAAAGTCCAGTTGCCTCTTGCAAAAGCACCTTTGGGACAAGCATGAATTGGATGGTTGAGCATCTCCATAGACGTTAAGCAGGGAATGTTGTGACACTCAGGAATGGAGCCAAAGAGGACCATGGTTGCATCCAGGTTTGAAGAAAACTGAAGTTCTTTGGGAAATGCAGCCCCTTCAGATACCTGGCTGTGTGCCGTGTAGGGCTTTGAGGGGGATGGCCAGCACCTAGAATTGCACCTAGAAAACAAGGATAGAATGGAATAATAGGGGGTGTGCATAAGTGCATCAATGTGCCTACCGTCCCTGTCCTATTGTTTCTTTTATTTTTCTTATATGTACCCATTTCATGGATTCATAACTATGCACATACTTATACCTATTATCTTGTAAGTGATTGACAAATCAAAATAAATAAATCAACAGAGTTGGAAGGGTCCTTGGAGGTCTTCTAGTCCAACCTCCTGCTTAGGCAGGAAACCCGACACTACTTCAGACAAATGGTTATCCAATCTCTTCTTTAAAAATTCCAATGTTGGAGCATTTACAACTTCTGGAGGTAAGCTGTTCCAATGATTAATGGTTCCCACTGTCAGGAAATTCCTCCTCAGTTCTAGGTTGCTTCTCTCCTTGATTAGTTTCTACCCATTGCTTCTTGTCCTGCCCTCAGGTGCTTTGGAGAATAGCTTGACTTGGCAGCACCTCAGGTATTGGAACATGCTACCATGTCTCCCCAAGTCCTTCTTTTCACTAAACCTGACATACCCAATTCCAGCAACCATTCTGTATATACTGTGTTAGGTCTGGAGCATGGGTGCGAATAATGGAGACGAGCCGGTAGAAACAGTGAATTTCAAACTCTTTATTTACATGGTGTGACAGCTCAAACTCGAGGGCTGCTATAGCCTTCTTCATATAGGCAACTTATTAACTATTCAACCAATAGTAATCCGGGAGCACTAGCTCCGTTAACCAATGGGAATGGCCTGTTAATGGCCAATCAGATGCTCCTGAACAGACCAATCCGATCCTGCCATTAACAGCCAATCAGAAGTGCAGGGCCAGAACCCTGCACTTGACTTCAAGCTCAAGATAACTTTATTTGACATTATTCATTCACAACACCCCTTTCCCCCAGCTTCTGCTTATGGGGCGCGGTCACATAGTCCTTGAGGTAGGACGGTTGTTTTATTAGTCTTTTTGATTTTCGCTGTGTGCCTGGCATTTGGCTGCATTCTTGTTGAGGTAGATCGTTGTTTAGCGAAAGGGGTGCCTCTGGTTCAGAGTTTGCGTTTCTGTTGTCACCAATATCTTCGGTAACTCCCTGAGGTGAACTCACTCCCATCCCTGGTTCCTGTCCCTGCATTTCAGTTCCGCTATCGTTCCCTTCAAAAAGATTTTCCTCTAGTTGAAATTCATCTTCCTCTGTATCTCCCCCCCCCTCAGTTTGGTTATAAGGGAGTTCGGAATTGCGTGACTGCAGCCACGATCGTAGTTGATCTATATGGCGCTTCCAAAGTCTATCGTCAGGGCACTGTACAAGGTATGATCTTGGGCCGGTTACATGGATTACGGTCGTTTCTACCCACAGCGGATCGCCCGATAAGTTTTTAGCGAATACTAAATTGCCTACCTGGAAGGTACGACATCGGCCGCTGGATCCGAGGGGTTTTTCCAGTTTGTAGGCTGGGTGTAAATGGTCGAGGTGGGAGCAGAGCTTTCGTCCCATTAGCAGCTCAGCGGGAGTTTTGTTGGTGACGCTGTGAGGTGTGATGTGCTGTAGAAAAAGGATTTGGTTGATTTTCTCGTCGATGTTGTTGTAGTCTATTTTTTGTAGTGTTCTCTTGACAAATTGTACCATGCGCTCAGCCCTACCGTTGTCTGCAGGGTGCGCAGGCAAAGTGAGTGCATGTCGGATACCACAGTCAGCCAGGTACTGTTCAAAAGTAAATTGGGGCCCGTTGTCGGATACCAGAACGTCTGGTAATCCGTGGGTTGCAAACAGTCTTTCCAGTCTTTTGATGACCACTTCGATGGTCGTGTTCCTCATTCGGTGAATCTCGAGCCAATTTGAGTAGGCGTCAATGGTTAACAAGAATGTGTGGCCTTTGGTTGGCCCAGCAAAATCTAGATGGATACGGGACCAGGGTCCCCGCGGCGTCTCCCATTCGGTTGAGGTTGCCTTTGGTGGAGCGTTGCTTACTTCTTGGCATCTCTGGCACATTTTGACCCACGATTCAATTTGTCTGTCTATGCCTGGCCACCACACATAGCTACGTGCGAGGCCTTTCATGCGCACGATGCCAGGATGGCCATCGTGCAAGGTTCTTAACAGTGCCTGTTGGAGTCGTTCTGGGATAACGACTTTATCACCCCAGATGATACAGCTCTTTTGCGAGAACAACTCTGTTTGATGACTTTTGAATGGTGCAAAGTCATCTGGTACTTGGTCCAATGGCCATCCGCGTTCCACCCATGTGAGGACTCATGCTAAGATGGGGTCGCATTTGGTTTCTCTCACGATATCACGGGCAGTTAATGGCGGCGTATGAAGTGTCTTGATCTGCAATGTTGTCATCGTTGGTACGGGATCGTTGATGGTTTCTGGGAGCGGTGCACGGCTCAACGCGTCGGTGTGGGGAATGGCTTTACCAGGGCGGTATTGTAGCTGATAATTGTAAGCAGCCAAGAATTCTGACCAGCGGGTCATCCTGGGAGAAAGTATGTAGGGAGTTGGCTTATCCCCAGCGATTATCCCCAGCAACAGTTTGTGATCAGTTACTATAGTAAAAGCCCGGCCATACACATACTCATGGAATCTTTTAACAGCTGATACAATTGCCAGGGCTTCTTTATCGATCTGGCTATAATTTCGCTCGGTTTTCGAGAGTGTTTTTGAAAAATAAGGAACAGGGGCTTCGCTACCGTTAGGCAATACATGGCTCAAAATGGCGCCCATTCCAAAAGGGGATGCATCACATGTGATATTCAAGGGTAAAATTTCATTGTACTGCATTAGTACAGTGTCAGAAGTCAGTAGTTTTTTTTACATTACGGAACGCCTGCTCTTCTCTGTGACCCCATACCCAAATTGCTTTTTTATCTAGTAAGCGATGTAAAGTTTCAGCAACAATCGCCTTGTGCGGCAAGAATACGTTATAGAAATTGATGAGGCCTAAAAACGCCTGGTTGGCTTTGTTCCGGGGTCTGGGAGCGTTTTTTATTGCTCTCAATTTGCTATCGGTAGGGTGAATACCCTGACTGTCAATCAAGTACCCTAAGAATTCAACACGATCTGTGCACAGCTTGCACTTTTTCTTCACCTTCACCTTTTCTTCACCTTCAAGCCTGCTTCTTGGAATTTTTGTAAAACCAGTCTTAAAAGATCCCATAAAATTTTTGGAGTGGGGGCAGCAATGAGCACATCGTCAAAGTAGGGGACAATGCCTTTGATCCACTGCAAGAGTCTCTCCATTAGGCTCTGAAAGATCCCTGGGGCTACACTGACTCCGAATTGAAGCTGCGTACACTT
This sequence comes from Hydrophis major, assembly GCA_033807585.1. NCBI lineage: Eukaryota > Metazoa > Chordata > Lepidosauria > Squamata > Elapidae > Hydrophis > Hydrophis major. The sequence continues at coordinate 373,788,165 of CM066329.1, forward strand.
AAAGGCACCTCGGTGCGTTACGATAGTCTGTGCCTGTGCCGTTTCTTCATCAACTGGCAGTTGCTGATAAGCCTGAGCTAAGTCTAGTTTAGCGAAGACTTTTCCACCCCCCAGGGAATGGAGGAGGTGTTGCACCACCGGCACCGGATATGGATTTTGTTGCAGGGCGTGGTTTAGGGTGGCTCGGTAGTCCCCACAAATTCCAATGGAGCCGTCCGGCTTAATTGGTGTCACGATTGGGGTTTCCCATGGGGAGTGATCGGTTGGCTTTAACACTCCCTGGGCTATCAACTTATCAAGCTGTTCATCGATTTTCGGTTTTAGCACGAACGGAACTCGACGAGGCTTAAGGCGGATGGGAGCTATTTTTGGATTAAGGCTAAAGGATATCGGGGTCCCCTTGTATTCACCTAGCTTTTCCGTGAAGACGTCCTTGAACTCCTGGGCGAGGTCCTCCTCCCAGTCACTGCCGCTGATTCGGTTAATGCCTGCCACTTCAATGCCGAGTGGTGTGAACCATTGCACGCCCAACAGGCTAGGCCGGTCCTTGTCGATCACCGTCAGGGGTAAGTATGCTGTGCGGTTCTTGAATGAAACCCGGACTCAACTGGATCCTATGACTGGAATCTGGTTCCCCTGGTAGTCCTTTAACACAAGCCTTTGGAATTGAAGGTCTTGGCGCCAGATAGTAGGGATGAGTTGCTTGAGGGTCTTCCATGAGACCATTGAAAGAGACGATCCCGAGTCAACTTCCATTTGGCAAGGCTGATTTTTGATGTCCACTTTGACTCGAATTTTCTTGGCATCCAGCGAAGAGGCGTGGCCGATAGTGAGTGTTTGGTGAGCCTCTTCTCGTCTCGTTAGGCGATTCATGGGTCGGTTTCTGTAGGAGTGGTTTGCTGGTTCTCGCCTTACAGGATGGTTTCCTGTCGATTGGCAAAGATTGGTCCCCTTCGAGGTCTGGCTGGGTCCGAGAAGACTTCTGCAGACCTGTCCGATATGGCCTTGTTTCCCGCACTCATGATAGAGTGCGTCGCGGAATTTGCAATCAGAACGGTAATGGTTGGCCCCGCAGCCAGCGCATGGTTGCTGGGATTTCGGGTAACGGTCCCGATCGGACCGCAGTTGATGGACCTCTTCTTTGTCGCTGTCTGATGACGAAGAGAGGTCCTCATGATGGGCCATCAAAAGCTGTCCTTCCGACTTAGGTGAAAGTTCGCCGGCTGGTTGGTGTGTCGGAGCATGATTTTGGTGTAGTTGGGCAGCCGATTTCTTGGTCGCCTCCGCTGCCGTAGCCTCAGCGATGGCATCGGCAAGGCTAATGTCACCCTTAGCCATTATTTTGCTCTGCATGTTTAGAGCATCTAATCCTAGAACTACTCAGTCTCTCAAGGTCTCCTCTAGGTCGGCGAAATCACAGAGGCCTCCCAAGTTTCGGAGGTCCGCAATGAAATCGGCAATGCTTTCTCCTTTATGCTGGTTCCTTTGGTAGAACTCATGCCATCTTACGAGTGTTGGAACGGTCAGTGCATAGTGGGCCCTTAGCAGCGGTTCGAGGACATCCCAGTCCATGGCCTTCACCTCAGCCAGTTTTGCCAGCGCCTTGGCCATTTTGAATACGGTCGGCCCACAGTGCGTCAGGAATACCGCCCGTTTCTTCCCAGTTGTGGCATCCTTCAGATTATTCATTTCCAAAAACATTTGAAAACGATCCATGTAGGACTTCCAGTCCTCTTGAGCTGGATCGAACAGAGCAGGTGGTACTATGCCGCCGGACATGGTTCCACCATTGTGCATTTCAGCCACGTGCTTGGTTGTCTTCGTCGTTGTTTTAGTTGGCTCTGATGTCATCCAATCCCATCCTCGTCACCAGTGTTAGATCTGGAGCATGGGTGCGAATAATGGAGACGAGCTGGTAGAAACAGTGAACTTCAAACTCTTTATTTAAATGGTGTGACAGCTCAGCTCAATGGCTGCTATATCCTTCCTTATATAGGCAACTTATTAACTTTTCAACCAATAGCAATCCGGGAGCGCTAGCTCCGTTAACCAATGAGAATGGCCTGTTAATGGCCAATCAGATGCTCCTGAATGGACCAATCCAATCTTGCCATTAACAACCAATCAGAAGTGCAGGGCCAGAACCCTGCACTTGACTTCAAGCTCAAGATAACTTTATTTATCATTCATTCACAACATACTGTATTTAAGTTTCCAGTCCCCTAATTATCTTTGTTGCTCTACTTCATGCAATAGAAATGTTATATAGGGAAATTTAGGGGTCCCTGTTATTGTGCGTTCCGGCCCAGTTGAAGTTTCCAAGGGATTTCCAAGGGCAGCCCCATGTAGAGTGTCTTGCAGTAATCCATGAGCAATAGCCACAATATGACTTTTTTTTTTTCTTTGCTGCTTTTCTTGGCTCGGCTTTCACAGTGCTGACATGAAGAACTGTAGGATGTCTTCTGTTTTGGACCATAAATAAATTTTGATTGAGTGATTGATGTAGAAAAGCAATTTTCTCCCTTTGGAAGATCATCTCACTTACCTTCCAGGTGAGCTTAGTTCCAAACCCTGGTGAGCTTCTGGAAATTTCTTAAAACCTGGCTTTTTTCAGCAAAGCTTATGTGTTGGCTGAATATGTGTAATATTCTGGTGTTTTTGTCTTACTTTGTTTTTTAAATTTACATATAATTGCTTTAAATCTCTTTTGCATAATATTTTAATTGTTTTTTTCATTGTATACCACCCAAAAATCAGTTTGTGTGAAAGAGGCAGTATCAGACTCAAAACCAAGAATAATCCACATTCTTCCAAGCTGAATTTTTTATTGTTTCACATGTATTGACAGAATCTTTCCAAACTGAATATTCTGCCACCTACATCTAAAATATATGTTAGGAACTATTAAGGAATATTTGTCTTCACCCTCTTTCTGTCACACATAATATCTGAGCTAAGTTGCCTCTTACTCCTCTGGAAGGAAGCCCCTCCCTCCTTGGGCTCCACCTCCTCCCTACATTCCATTACATCATATATGGACTTCAACTCCCAGAATACCTCACTCACAATGTGTCAGTCCCCCCAAAAGACTGACACATGATGATTCTTCCAAGTTGAATTCTTTATTGTTTCAAGCCTATAGACAAAATCTTGCCACAGTGAAGGCTACTATCTGCATCTATAATATACTCTGGAAAATATTAAATAGGAGTTCTCCTCATCCTCTTTCTTTCACATATGATATCTGGCCTAAGTTGCCTCTTACTCCTTTCTGGGAATACATCTCCTTACTAGGAACTTCAAATCCCAGAATCCCTCAGTCATCATGTGTGGACATCAACTTCCAAAATTCATAAATCACAATATGTCAGGCCCAAAACTAAGAATGAAATGGTGATTCTTCCAAGTTGAGTTCTTTTTTGCTTCCACACCTACAGAAATCATCTTGCAGATTCTACTATCTGCATCCACAGTAAATTGTTTGAACCATTAAAGAGGAATTGTCCTCGCTCTTTCTTCTACACATGATATCTGGTTGAGTTGGCTCTTACTTCTCAGGAATGGAGCCTCTTTCTTGGGAATCCACTTCCTTACTATATTCCTCAGTCACTGTGTGTGGATTTCATCCCCTAGAGTCCCTCAGTCACCATGTATGGACTTCATCTCCCAGAGTTCCTCAGTCACCATGTATGGACTTCATCTCCCAGAATTCCTCAGTCACCATGCATGGACTTCATCTCCCAGAGTTCCTCAGTCACCATGTGTCAGTCTCAACGCCAAGAATAACACATGGCTCTTCTTCCAAGCTCAGATCTTAAATATTCTACACCTGTAGACAATCTTGCCAAATGTATCTGCATCTGTAATATACTTTGGGAATTAATAGGAGGGTCTGTCTTCACATTCTTTCACCTTCCACAGTAATATTGCCTCTTATCCCTCTGGAATGCACCACTCCCTCCTGGGGATCCAGCTCCTTATTATATTCCATTACACATGGCTATATAAATTTGTTATATAAATAAGTAAAAAATAAAATAATGTTGAGAGGGTATAATTCCATCTCCTGATTCCCTAAAGACCGTTGGGTGAACAAAATCCAAGAGCCATCCCTGGATCCCAGATGATCCTTATATGAACTCTACCACATTTTTTGCACTATAAGATGTACTTCCCCCTCAAAAAAGTGGGTGGAAATGTCTGTGCGTCTTATAGAGCTAATGCTGCCAAAGCCCCACCCACCCACCAACCCTCACCCTTCGGCCATTTTTGATCTCCACACACCCCATTTTCGGCCTCCATGCACCCTATTTTCAGCCTCTGCACACACCATTTTTGGCCTCTGTGCATCCCACTTTCAGCCTGTTTCAGGAGGCAAACCAATGGGACAGGTGGAGGCCAAAAACAGGGTGTACAGAGGTCAAAAACAGGATACGCAGAGGCCAAAAATGGAGTGTGCTGAGGCGGCAATAGGTGGCGGCAGCAATGGGCAGCGGCAATCAGAGGCGGCGATCCCTGCAGCCTGGAACAGCTGATCAGTGGTATTCCGGGAGGCCGATCCAACTAACAATCAGCTGCTTGTGCTAAATCAGGCTGTGTGACCAGGCTATTTGCTGCAAGGGGGCAAAGGCAGATTTTTTTTTCTTGTTTTCCCCCCCAAAAGCTAGGTGCATCTTATGGTCTGGGGGGGCCTCATAGTGCAAAAAATATGGTAAATCTTTGCACAAATAGTAATCCAAGTCAAAGAAAAGTCACAAATTTACCATCATTTTTTTTTCCCCAGTGACAATCATCCTCTGTAGGTTTTGAGTGACTATCCAGAGACTAAATTTCATACAACAGAAAAGGCCAAGTCAAATGACAAATAGAATTATTTCAGGATAAAATCTCCATTGCCTTACATTTGAAGTGTTTTTTTAATTAATCAGTTGCAGTTTAATGCAATTACCAACCCCAGCCTGCCTTTATTAAGCATTGAATCTTTCTGAGCTACCATCATTGATTTTTGAAGGGCCTCTAAGAGAAAAATCCAAGACTTTGAATTTGTGGGTAGGTGCAGTGTGTATGATGGCTTCTTTGTTATTGGTTGATTAAGCATGCCTGTGATCTGGTCTTATTGCACAATTATCTTGGGTTGGCTGTATAGGTAGTAATTATGAGACATGCAGGTGTTAGTTCTTCAAGAAGTTTCATTAAAGCAAGCCCCAGAAAAACACCTCCTTGTGATACAAGACTAGGCTTTCAATGTCCCTCTCTCTCCCTCCCTCCTTCTCTCCCTCTCCCTCCCTCTCCTCTCTCTCCATAGTTGTAGGGGAATTACAACAAGATTACTTGATGCTCTGTACAACAAGAAGTATTTGATGCTCTGGAATCAACATCTCAAAAACCCTGGCTTTAAAATTGTGGGGATTTTTTTTTAAAAAATTCCTTCTTTAAAATATGCTTTTGAAGTTGTGAAATGTACATATGAGAGTTAAAGTTCCAGAAAAGAGAGTGGGGAGGAGAGGGGGGCAGGAAGGGAGGGAAGGGAGGAAGGAATGGAAGGAGGGAAGCAAGGAGAGGGGAAGTAGGAAAGAAGGAAAAATGGAAGGGAGGGAAGAAGGAGGGAAGGAATGGAAGGAGGGAGGCAAGGGGAGGCAGGAAAGAAGGAAAAAAGGAAAAACGGGAGGGAGGGAGGGAGGGAGGGAGGGAAGGGAGGGAAGAAGGAAAGGGAGAAAGAAGGAAGGAAGGATGGATGGAAGGAAGGAAGGAAAGAAGAAGGAAGGAAGGAATAACAAAGGAAGGAAGAAGGAAGGAAGGAAAGAAAGAAAATGGACAGACAAATCTCTTTCAGCATCAACCTCCTTATAATCAGAGGACAGAGATATATCTGAACTATTACATCCTATTTTAATTCCATCCCGAAACCCTTTCTCCCCACTTCTTCTCTGTTCGGTGACATGACATGATGTTCTGCAAATTTTTGGTTCTGTGTCATATATGCAGTGGTGAAATTATCGAGTGCTAACCGGAAAGTCTTGCTGAGCACCTGGGAAGAGAATGTTCGATGTTTGATTTATGATGATGAACCCCTTCGATTTATAATGATTTCTATATCAAGCGTCTGTCTTGGGGCTGGGTTTATTATTGCCCTTCAAGGCACTGTGTCATCTTTGCAATTCCAGCAAAGAAACTTAGCTCAGGCAGCCACCGAGTTTAATGGCATCTGAGAGGTGAAATTGTGGTAAAACACTTATCCAAACTTCTTATATATTATTGCACATACCTTACTACTTCCCTCAGATCCCCTCAGAGTATTTATTGCATGACATCATACTAAAAACTAGGCTAGGTTGAAAGCTACAACCTGCTTGAGAAATATTGACTTTGCACTGATTCTAGAAGCAAATAAGCGACCCTCTGCTCAAATCTAGCTTGGTGTGAGTGGAGAGATCTCTGATCCAAGTCTAAAACCCAAAAATATGTTGACTCCAAGTTCAGAATGAATGAGTAGTCTTCCTTCCTCCCTCCCTCCCTCCTTCCCTCCCTTCCTCTCTTTCTTCCTTCCCTTGCTTCCTTTTTCCTTCCTTGCTTGCTTCCTTTTTCCTTCCTTCCTTCTTCCCTTCCTTCCTTCCTCCCTCCCTCCTTTCCTCCCTCCCTCCCTCCCTTTCTTCCTTCCCTTGCTCTTTTTCCTTGCTTGCTTGCTCCCTTTTTCCTTCCTTCCTTCCCTCCCTCCCTCCCTTCCTCCCTTCCTCCCTTCCCTTGCTCCCTTTTTCCTTCCTTGCTTGCTCCCTTTTCCCTTCCTGCCTCCCTTGCTCCCATTTTCCTTCCTCCCTTTTCTGTTGCTCCTTCCTTTGCTTGCTTGCTTCTTTCCCTCCTTCCTTCTCTCCCTAACTTTTCCCTTCCTTCCTTTTCTCTGTTGCTCCTCTCTCCCTTCCTCATGCAGAACATTGAAACACCCCAGTGGTGGGATTCAAAAAATTTTACTACCAGTTTTGTGGGTGTGGCTTGGTGGGCATGGCATGGCTTGGTGCGCATTACAGGGGAAGGATACTGCAAAATCCCCATTCCTTCCCCACCCAACTAACCTGCTTTCCAGCTCCGTTCTTTTGTTCAGGGCAACCAAAGAAGAACCAGCCAATCAGCTGTCATTCAGGAGGTGGAGAAGAGATGGGGGCAGGACCAGTCAGAGGTGGGATTTGCTGGTTCTCAGAACTACTCAAAATTTCTGCTACCACTACTCCAGAAACCAGTCAGAACCTGCTGAAGACCACCTCTGAAACATGCCAATGCAGAGTTAGTCCTACCTATGGGCCTAAGGCTTGCACTCGATCCATCCATCCCCTTCTAATCTCTGCAACAAAAAAACCCAAAAGATTTACAAAATTGGGCTGCATAAAGAATGAGAACGAAAATGCAACCAAGTCCAATCTGTCCAACTTTAAATCGTACCCTTTCCACCGGATCAAGTCGGGGTCCCATACACCTCCGCTTGCATTGACACTTATTTAGCCTTCCGGTCAAAGCCAATTAACACTTAATTGATTTCGCCAACATTCTCCCTTGTCTTTTCTCTCTTCCGGGTGGATCTCCTTCTGCAACTTGGGAGACGGTGGGAATCTTGGCAGGTGTCAAGAAAGGATGAGAGAGGACAATGTGTTGGGAGGGGGAAAGTCCTTGGATCCTTTATGCCTCCCCCCCCCACTGCTGCAGCTAGGTGACTGTTAAGTCCAAACGAGGCATCCCAATCCCTGTCACTGTTAATGCATTTTATTTAGCTAAAAGCACAGTTTACAGTAGCTGGGGCTTGACTGATTTGTTGATAAACACTAATGTTTTCCAGATGACAATTTTTCCATGTTAATTTCCCCTTCCTTTGGCAGGCCTGCCCGAGAAAGGGGGGGCTATAAATAGTCCCCCTGCCATCCTCCTTTTTAAAGTTATTAATGAGCCTTCATGTTGAAAAGGTTGCGCGCAGGGGACAGGGTGTGCTTGACTGCAGTTTCTGACATTGATGGCTTAGCATTTAAAACCAGACTGTGATTAGATCAAGTTGGAAAGAAGAAAGTTGGGGGGGGGTTAAAGGGGTGGGTGTGGGAGAAGAGGAGGGTGGAGGGGACTTCAGGTCTGGCCACAGATTGGAGTTTTAAACTCAGGTAATATAATTTGGCAGGAGTTGGGTTTTTTTTTTTACCCTTTTTCATTCCGGCATCTAAGAATAACCATGAAGTTACTAACTTTCATTGAAGTTAAGCACAAATTCCTTCTGGTGCTTTCAGTCGAGGCGGAACCTACAGGGGAGGGGTGTTCCGAACTAGCAGGCTCGTAAGCCTGAAAACCTGACTGGCCTTTTCCACAGCAGGCTCATAATCCTGCAAGTTTGATTGGTCCATTAACAGTGGGTTGCGATTGGTTGTTCAAGGCTGATATGATTGGCTAGTTAACGGGCTGTCACGATTGGACGCTCCAAGCGTGGTAAACTTAAACCATTGGACGCTTTGACAGCAGCCAGCTCTATAAAAAGGGCTGTTGCTGCCATACCTTTTAGCTCTGTTCCTGAAGTCACTAATAAAGAGTTTGGAGTCACTATCCGATGTCTCATCTCCGTTCTTGCGCCTACCCTCCGAGATAGAACACTGGCGACGAGGAAGGGGTACAGAGACGATAAGAGCTAATGCGGAATGATAAAAGCTGACTAAACACTTGCGAAGTAGTGACAGAGCACGTGGCTGACAACGCGCAGAGACGGCAGAATGACCAGCAGCGCAATACCACCCACTCCATTTGACCCAGGAAATGAAGACTGGGACTCCTACATGGACAGGTTCCAAATGTTCTTGGAGACCAACAACCTGAAGGATGCCACACCCAGCAAGAAATGTGCAGTGTTCATAACGCACTGCGGACCCGCCGTTTTCAAAATGGCAAAGGCACTAGCGAAACCAGCTGAAATCAAAACGATGGACTGGGACACCCTCGCTCCCATTATCCAGGCTCATTACACCCTAGCAGTCCCAACCGTCATCAGAAGACACGAGTTTTACCAGAGGGACCAATGGGAAAGCAAAAGCATCGGGGACTTTGTAGCTGATCTGAGGAATCTGGGAGGTCTATGTGGCTTCACAAATCTGGAAGAAGCCATGAGAGATCGTATTATCCTAGGTCTAAGAGACCTCACCGTTCAAAGCAAGATTATGGCAAAGGGAGACATCGCCCTCGTAGATGCCATAGTGGATGCTACTGCAGCAGAAGCAACCAGGAAGTCAGCAGCCCGAATGCACCGAGCAAATGGAATAAACCGCCAACCCCCCAGCGACATCGCAATGCCCTCAGAGAGACACACGTCAACAGCCCATCACGAAGATACCGAATCCTCGTCAGAAAGTGAAGAGGAAGAAGTCAACAGACTCAGATCAGAGTGAGACCAGCGAGGTTGTAAACCAGTTTTCAATGTACTGGATGCGGAGGAAACCACCCGCGAGCAGACTGCAGATTCTTAGATGCCATCTGTCATTCCTGTGATAAAAGGAGCTATATCGCCAAGGTCTGCAGAAGCAAACGAGGATCTAGCCCCAAGAGGAATGAAGCAAATTTCTGCCAGACAACAGGCAACCACCCATCAAATCAGGACTGCCCTAACCACCAGTGGAACCAGTACAATAGAAACTGAACACCTGCTACCTCTACCAGACGAGAGGAGGCACATCAGACTGTCACCATCGGCCACGCCTCATCAGTGGATGCAAAAAAAATCTGGGTAAAGGTCACCATTGAAGACAGACCGTGCATCATGGAAGTTGACTCCGGGTCTTCCTTATCCATGGTCTCCTGGAAAACTCTCAAGCAACTGATTCCTAACATCCGCCGCCAGGACCTCAGGACCCAGAGACTTATATTAAAAGACTACCAAGGCAATCGAATCCTGGTTGCTGGTTCTAGTCACATCCAGGTCTCATTTAAAGACCACACCGCAACGCTACCTCTCACCATCATTGACAGAGACCGACCCAGTTTAATGGAATTACAGTGGTTCGTGCCATTAGGAATCGAATTGGCAGGCATCAACCAGACTGTAAGCGAAGACTGGGAGGCAGCCCTCATCCGGGACTTTCAAGAAGTCTTCTCTGAGCAATTAGGTAAGTACAAGGGGTCCCCCATTTCATTTAATCTCTGCCCTGACATCGCACCCATCCGTCTAAAGCCACGGCAAGTACCATTTGCTCTCAAACCGAAAATTGATGAGCAATTGGACAAATTAATAGCACAGGGCATGTTGGAACCCATCAACCACGCCCGATGGGAGACCCCAATTGTAACCCCTATAAAACCTGATGGATCTTTGAGAATCTTGGGGATTACAAGGCCACCCTGAATCATGCGCTTCAACAGAGCGCATATCCTGTACCCCTGGTCCAGCACCTTCTTCACTCGCTTGGGGGCGGAAAAGTATTCGCGAAGCTTGACCTGGCCCAAGCATATCAGCAGCTGCCAGTAGATGCAAAGACAGCAGAAGCCCAAACCATAGTCACGCACAGGGGTGCGTTCAAATGTAATAGACTCCAATTCGGAGTAAGTGTAGCACCGGGCATTTTCCAAAGCTTGATGGAGAGGTTGTTGCAAGGCATAAAAGGAGTTGTACCTTATGTCGATGATGTATTGATAGCTGCCCCAACACAAAATCAATTAGAAAAATGCCTAAGAACTGTCCTGCAAAAATTCCAAGATGCAGGACTCAAAGTAAAAATGGAAAAGTGCCAGTTATGTACCGAGAGGGTTGAATTTCTTGGTTACCTTCTTGACAAACATGCTATTCACCCGACCAAAAAGAAATTGGCAGCTATTAAAAATGCTCCAAGACCTAGAAACAAGACAGACCTCCAAGCCTTCCTGGGCCTTATTAACTTTTATAACATCTTCCTACCCCAGAAGGCGACTGTTGCTGAACCCCTGCATAGGCTCCTCGACAAGAAGGCTTCCTGGTTTTGGGGACATCGAGAGGAGCAGGCTTTCCAGCAAGTCAAAGATCTTTTAACATCAGATGCAGTGTTAATCCAATATAACGAGACACTACCCTTGACTGTGACTTGTGATGCCTCACTTTTTGGAGTAGGAGCTATACTGAGCCACGTTCTACCAAACAGTACAGAGGCACCTATTGCATTCTTTTCTAGAACCTTGTCTAAAACTGAAAGAAACTATAGTCAATTAGATAAAGAAGCCCTTGCTATTGTATCCGCCATTAAAAGGTTCCACAAATACATGTATGGAAGATCATTTTCTATAATAACAGACCACAAGCCATTGCTTGGCATTTTGGCAGGGGATAAACCAACTCCCCATATTCTATCACCAAGAATGATACGATGGTCAGAGTTCTTAGCCACCTATGACTACCTGTTAACACATCGCCCGGGAAAAGCCATTCCCCATGCTGACGCCTTAAGCCGTTCACCATTGCCTGATTTCCTAGACAATCCAGCTCCTACGGTATCCACACTACAAATTGAAATGCTTCCCTCACCTCCACTAACTGCACAAGACATCGCATTGGAAACAAAAAAAGACCCTTGTTTATCGCGGGTCCTCAGCTGGGTGGAGAGGGGATGGCCAGAAATCAAACCCAATGACAAGTTCAAACCCTTCAAAAACAGACAAACAGAACTGTTTTCCCAAAAAGGGTGCGTATTGTGGGGAGACCGAGTAGCCATTCCCGAAAAGCTACAACACAGAGTCCTGAAAGTGCTACACTATGGATATCCGGGCATCGTACGGATGAAAGTGCTGGCAAGGAGCTATGCCTGGTGGCCAGGTATGGACAAACAAATCGAAGCCTGGGTTGCCACCTGTAGCAAATGCCAAAAATCACATTTGGCTCCACCAAAAGCACCACCAACGGAATGGGAAACACCAAGGGGCCCATGGTCCCACATCCACATTGATTTTGCGGGACCTACAAAGGGCATACCTTCCTAATAACAGTGGACACATACTCAAATTGGCTTGAGGTGAACAAGATGAAGACCACCACCACTGAAGTGGTCATCAAAAAACTAAACAGACTGTTTGCAATGCACGGATTTCCAGATGTCTTGGTTTCCGACAATGGTCCGCAGTTTACCGCCCTGGCGTTTGAACAATACCTAGCAGACCGGGGGATACGTCACGGCTTGACATCACCTGCTCACCCGGCGGCCAATGGCAGGGCTGAACGAATGGTTCAGTTCACTAAAAGAAGCCTGCACAAAATGGACCAAGGAAACATCCACGATAGAGTGACCAGGATGCTCCTCCTCCAACATATTACACCGAGCAGCACCACAAACAAAAGCCCAGCCAAACTTCTGATGGGCAGGAAACTGAGGTCGCACCTAGACCGAATATACCCTGCGTACACCCCAGAAAAGCCCTGCGTTCCAGCAGCAAACATCGCATGTTTAAGGTAGGAGACCTCGTATTTGCAAAGAACTTTACAGGTGACCCCTTATGGGTCCCTGCCAAAATAACACAAGTTACAGGTCCCCATTCCTACCAATTAGAAACCACAGATGGAAGATTGTGGAAATGCCACATCGACCAGCTGTGTTCCAGGCTGACAACTACCCCCTCCACGAATTCTGAACTCGGAACCAGAGGGGGAAGGGAAGCCGAGGATTTTGAAAATGAACTAACACTTGGCTCAAACCACGCAAACCCATAGACCGAACAAGCAAGCCCAGCATACTTACCTGCTGAAGAGGAGCCGTGGCAGTTGGGCGGTTCTCCAGGCAATAGCAGCTGAGCGGGGTCAGCGAGTCCGGAAAATCCAGACGACAGAAATGTTGAGGGTATCCCTGAGTCACCTCCAGGGTTGCCCAGCAGTGAAGCCAGGTCACCGTTAAACGACCCACCAGAACCAGAATCCAAGCGAAGGCAGGTTGAACAACGCAAGTCAGGTAGACAGGTACGAAGACCTGCCTACCTGTGTGAATACATCACCCCACCCCTTAGGCAGAACCTAGAGGGGAGGGGTGTTCCGAAATAGCAGGCTTGTAAGCCTGCAAACCTGACTGGTCTTTTCCACAGAAAGCTCGTAATCATGCAAGTTTCATTAGTCCGTTAACAGCAGGTCGCAATTGGTCATTCAAGGCTGAACCAATTGGCTAGTTAACGGGCTGCCGCGATTGGACACTACAAGCGCGGCAAACTTAAACCATTGGACGCTTTGACAGCAGCCAGCTCTATAAAAAGGGCTGCTGCTGCTACACATTTCAGCTCTGTTCCTGAAGTCACTAATAAAGAGTTTGGAGGCACTATCCGATGTCTTATCTCCGTTCTTGCACGTACCTTCCGAGATAGAACAGGATCAAACGTGAGAGCAGTCCCTCCATGTAAAGTTTTTGTAGGTCTTGGGACAAGCAAGAGCCTAAACTAAAAATGGAACATAGAATAATAGAGCTGAAAGGAACCTTGGAAGTCTTATAGTCCTTTGCAAACAGGAGACCCTATACCCGTGATGGCGAACCTAGGGCACACGTACCAAAGATGGCATACAAAGCTCTCTTCTGTAGGCACTGTCTGTCACCAGGTGCTCTTCCTGTTTCTACTGGGAATCTGTGTTTTGTGGGTGCCAGAGCGCTGGAAAATGGCCCAAAAAACAACCAAAAAACCCAGGTCATTTTTCAGGATTTCTACACACTGTTTTTGAATTGTTTTCAGGGCATTTGGGGGGCATTTTCAGGCCCTTTTCTGGACTGCTTTCAGGCCATTTTATTTTTGACTAACCCTAACCCTAACCCTAACCCTAACCCTAACCCTAACCCTAACCCTAACCCTAACCCTAACCCTAACCCTAACCCTAACCCTAACCCTAACCCTAACCCTAACCCTAACCCTAACCCTAACCCTAACCCTAAACCCTAACCCTAAACCCTAACCCTAACCCTAACCCTAACCCTAACCCTAACCCTAACCCTAACCCTAACCCTAACCCTAACCCTAACCCTAACCCTAAACCCTAAACCCTAAACCCTAAACCCTAATCCTAAACCCTAACCCTAACCCTAACCCTAAACCCTAACTCTAACCCTAATCCTAACTGTTTTCCAGGCCAAAAACAGCCTGAAAAATGGCCTAAAAACAGCCCTAAAATGCCCCCCAAACAGGCATGCACACACCGGCCAGCTGGTCTTCAGGTTTCCAGCACTCCAGCATGCATACATGCACATGCAGGGACACACGTTCCGGTTTGGGCACTCAGTGCCGAAAAGATTCATCATCACTGCACCTATACCATTTCAGACTGGTGGCTGTGCAGTGTCTTCTTAAAATCCTCCAGTAATGGAGCACCTGCAACTTTTGAAAGCAAAGCTGTTCCATTGGTTGATTGTTTTCACATTCAGGAAATTTGTCCTTAGTTCTAGGTTGGATCTCTCTTTGATTAGCTTCCATTTATGGTTTCTTGTATTGCCTTTGAGAGCTTTTTGGAAAATAATGGATCCTCTCTTCTTTGTGGCAGCCCTTCAGATATTGGAACACTGCTATCATGTCACCCCTGGTCTTTCTTTTTTCTTTTCTATTCAAACTCAATTCCTGCAATCGTTCTTCATATGTTTTACTCTCCAGGCCCTAATCATCTTTGTTGCTCTTCTCTACACTTTTTCCAAAGTCTCAACATCTTGTTTATAATGTGGTGACCAAAACTGGATGAAGTACTCGAGGTGTGGTCTTACTAAGGCTTTGTAAACTGAGGTAACATCTAGTGAGTGTCCTTTAGATCTATCCTAATCCTACATTTTTTTTTTAATTTCTTATGATCTCTCCTATCCTTAAAAAGTAGAAGCATTAATGTTTTCTCATAACACTGGACATTTGGAGCCATGAAAAGAGATTTGCTATGGCCTAGAGTTGGAATAGATGGGCCTACTGCATCCTTTGTTATAATCCTTTGTTACATCACTTTATTATATTACTTTGTTGCTTGTATGTACACTGAGAACTTATGCACCAGGGACAAATTTCTTGTCTGTCCAATCACACTTGGACAGTAAAGAATTCTCTTCTCTTCTCTTTTCATCTTACCTCATCTCATCTCATCTCATCTCATCTCATCTCATCTCATCTCATCTCATCTCATCTCATCTTATCTTATCTTATCTTATCTTATCTTATCTTATCTTATCTTATCTTATCTTCTGCTCTTTTCCCATCCCGTCCCGTCCCATCCCATCCCATCCCATCCCATCCCATCCCACCCCATCTCATCTCATCCCATCCCCTTCCATTCTATTCCATTCTATTCCATTCTATTCCATTCCATTCTATTCTATTTTATTCTATTCTATTCTTATCCTCTTCATTCCATCCCATCCCATCCCATTCCACTCTATTCCACTCTATTCCATTCTTTGGGTAGTTCAGAAATGTGAAATGAATCCTTTCTCAAGTATCTTAAGATACCTTAATATTTGTCTAGTGGATTCCTAAATGCAAAGATGCTGACCCTTCAACACCGGATCCGTTGATCACAAGGGGGCAACAATGGCATAAGTAAGGATTTGTTCTGCATTGTCTCTTTGTCTACTCCTCTGTCAGTTCTTTGTTGCTAATCTGACACCATTTTCTTGCACCTTCCTGCACAAAGTACACAGTCTCATTTTTTTTTTCTTGGCATAGTTCCTAGGTGTTCAGTGCTGTCCATGCTTATAATGTATTTCCTGTAAATCATTCTGTTTTCAGTTAGATATAGGTATAAGTAGATATAGATGATATAGATAGATAAAAAGGCAAAGGTTTTCCCAATCCAGTGATATCCAACTCTAGGGGATGCTGCCCATTTTTGTTTCTTAGCCGAGGAAGTTGACATTGTCTGAAGAACATTTTTGGGGGTCATAATGTTAAGCATGATATCACACCACTTATTATGAATTCCTTGATGGATTTCTATCCTCACTCATGAGCTCAGAGAAGCATAATAGAGAAATCTCTCACTTTTTACTCCCTTGCAACAGGAACCATATGATTTATGAGTAGTCTTCAAGTTACGACCATAATTGAGCTCAGAATTAAGCCATGGCAGTCATTAAGCGGAGTGTCATATGACCATGCCTGGATCAGAAGACCCTATACCATTTCAGACAAGTGACTGTCCAGTCTGTTCTTTAAAAGCCTCCAATGATGGAGCACCCACAATTTCTGGTGGCAAGCTGTTCCACTGGTTAATTGTTCTCACTGTTAGGAAGTTTCTCCTAAATTCCAGGTTGATTCTCTCCTTGATTACTTTCCATCTATTGTTTCTTCTCCTGCCCTCTGGTGCTTTGGAGAATAAATTGACCTCCTCTTCTTTGTGGAACATACAATCATTAAAGAAAGGATGCCAAAGGATAAACAAAATGAAATGTGCATGACAAAAATTAAATGTATGGTTTTAAATAATTAAATTGAATTGTTGAATTGTCCTTCAGCGAGTTACAGTAATACTTTGAGACAGGTGGGCCAAAGAAGAAAGAGTGACCTCAAAGACACTCACTGAGTTTCCTTGGCTTATAATGGACTAGAGTAGGGGTGTCAAACTCAATTTTATTGAGGGCCACATCAGGGCTGTGGTTGACCTTGGGGTGGCTGACTGGGTGGGCATGGCCAATTTGATGCCACTACCCAAATTGCTGCCATGCTTCTTCTTCACATTGGGTAGACTGGGCCAAAGCCACATGGGCCAGCTCCTTATATTTTCCAGGATGGCTGTATGGGCTGGATTTGATCACATTGTTCTAACCCAGGCTTCATTAACCATAATTATTCACAAACTTGTTTTAAAAACAAAACCTATTTTATTGCAATACTGGGAATTGTTTTTGTTCCCAGCTGGAATTAAGCTCAAACAGTCCCCCCAAGATAAGCAGACACCTTTCCGTTCTGTGCAGTGCTGCCAAAAACAGAAGTATCAAATTAACTAGAAAAGAAACCAACCAAAGTACAAAGGGTTTCTAGGATGACTCGGAACTGATCGAACTACTTTGCTTCCTGCAAAGATTTCATCATCTTGGCCTGATTTTTATCCCTTATGGGAGGGGTAATCACCTTGCAGCCTTACTCCAGAGTCACCCCCTTTGTTTCAGCTGCTCTTGCCTTCTAGCAGCTCTGCACACATGCACACTGGAAACAGGCTCCCTTTGTTCCTCTTCCTCGCTGCTGCCAGACTCTGGAGGCTCCAAAGGCAGCACCCCACTTCCAGATAGTCCAGGCCCCATCTCTGCATCAGATACAGGACCCTCGTCTGAGTCCTCCCCAGACTCCCTGACTGGTCCCCGTTCTAATTCCACTGCCGGCTGCACTGGCTGCTGGAAAACCACAACACGCATTGGATTTGGCCCACAGGCCTTGTGTTTTACACCCCTGGATTAGAGCTTGAACCATCCTGATTCTAGTTGAGCACTATTACCACTACACCATACTGCCTCTGTTTTTTTCACTTTCATATGCCAATCCAGTGAAGCTGGGCTCAGAAAATTCTTCCTCCAATCTTTTGCCTATTTCCCTTTATTCGTTCCCTTTAATTATAAAGAATGAAAACCTAAAATCTTACTTTGTGGGTAAGTGACATGAAGGGAATTCAATAACAGGGAAAAAGGACATAATTCCAATAGCTTGCTTTAGCTATTAAGCCTTCTGCAAAGACTTTATGGATGTTTTAATGTGTACCTGTTAGACTTGCTTGGTAATGAAAATCTCATTTGAGCAGTGTAAGCAATGCCTTGCACAGTAAGGTCATTGCCATTTGTTCACATTATGGTCTTGGAAGGGGAAAAGGGATTTTTCTTTTTGCTTTTTTTAAAAAATAGCTTTTTATTTGGAAAATAAGGTAGAAAAGAGGTTGGCCTGGACACAGCCACAGCTATCAAGAGTTGCAATGTCTCATTCCATGAAAATGATGTGCCTAGGTTGCCAGAAGATATTGGGAAAAATAAAAGAACTGACATACAAGGAAACAATTACCACTTCCTCCTCTTCCTCCTCCTCCTCCTCTTCCTAGTGAAGAGAAGGACCAGGGGAGACAGGATAGCAGTCTTCCAATATTTGAGGGTCTGCCACAGAGAGGAGGAAGGGGTCAAGCTATGGTCCAAAGTGCCTGTAGGCCAGACAAGGAATAATGGATGGAAACTAAACAAGGAGAGATTTAACCTGGAAATAAGGAGAAACTTTCTGACAGGGAGAACAATCAACCCATGGAACAGTTTGCCCTTGGAAGTTGTGGGAGTGTCACCCCTTGAGACTTTCAAGAAGAGATTGGACTTCCATTTGTCAGAAATGGTGTCAGGTCTCCCGCTTGGGTGGGGGGTTGGACTAGATGACCTATAAGGTACCTTCCAACTCTGATTATCTGTTTTCTGTTATCTGATCCTCCTCCTCCTCCTCTCCATCTCTTTGATTGCCTCTGCCTTTTCCTTCATATCTACTTCTCCTTCTTCTTTCTCTCTCCCCTTCTTTCCCCTTCTCCTTCCCCTTCTTCCTTCTCCTGTTTTTCCTCTCTTCCCTCTCCAATTCCAAGTGGTTTAGGGTTGAAAACAGCATCATAACAGGAATAATATCTAAAAAAGCAGACTCGGAATAACAATATGAGACTTAATGACAATCACAGAACATGAATCAGATCCAACAGTAGGGAGGAGTAATTGTGGGGAAGGGGTGTCTTAGTGCTTGGAAAATGAGGGAGTATGTCTTTGCCATCATTGGCAACATCTGCACCCCCTGTGCAAATGATGCAAATTAAAGTGAAGCATTTGGGGGAATGTGGGGTAGAAAGAGTGGCGTTGTCTGTTATAGGTGGAATTTGGTTATTACACCTGAGAATATAAAGAGCCGAACTGAAGCCATTTTGTGTTCACAGTCTGAACTTTTAAAAACTCAAAACAGTTATGAAATGTGTTTTTGCTAGAAAATTATACCAGATTGCAAAACTATGTACGTGGCTTAAGTTAGAGATGTGTTCTAGGGTGCTTTGACATTATATAGTCACATCAAGAGAAATAAATGACCCTATTATAATCTTCTGGAATTTGAATAACAGGAAATCTGGAGATAAATCTGAATAAAGAATGTTGATAATCTTCCAATGTCAAGTGGGGAAATTTTTGCGGAAAGACCCATAACTTTCCTTTGGGATTCTATGTATTTTTGATTTGGAAAACAAGATGTGTTATGTAACTGTTTATATATTCATACTTGGATATAAATATGTGGTTTTTACTGGAAGAGGTGTCTCCCTTTCCTCATACAATGACTAGTATGTGTTAAAGGTTGATTGATCCTGCAGTATCTACTTCCATAAAAGCCAGTTACGTGTTTCAGAATATCAAGTCTGTTATTTCATTTCTGCTCTCACTTATCACAGGAAGCTATATTCTGCGCTGCCACATAGCCTGGGAGAATGGAAAGGATTTCAATTAGGTAGCTCTAAGTAGACCAAATAAAATTATTTTGTTAGTTCAAGGTCATTGAGTAGGACGCAGGATGAAATAAGGATCTTACTTTTGGACGGATCGTGATTGGGCCATGTGATGTGATGACAACCAAGTGGGGGATGGATTTGTAGTTTGAGAAATTGTGGAAAGCCCCCCAAAAAACTTTTAAATAGATGTTCCAGGTGCTATTCTAATAAAGGTACTTTTGAGATATGTTTGTCTTGGAGTTACTGATTGGAATGGAGGTTTGCTGGAATGCTGACAAGTGGATAGGAAGGAGTTTGGTGTAAATATTGAGCTTCCTTACTAACTAGAGAAAAAAAAAAGGTAAAGGTTCCTCTCGCACATATGTACTAGTCATTTCCAGCTCTAGGGAGCAGTGTTCATCTCCGTTACAAAGCCGAAGAGTCAGCACTGTCCAAGGACATCTCCATGGTCATGTGGCTGGCATGATTAAACACTGAAGATGCACAGAACGTTATTACCTTCCCACCAAAGGGGTCCCTGATTTTCTATTTGCATTTTTTTTTTACATGCTTTTGAACTGCTAGGTTGGCAGAAGCTGGGAGAAGTAACGGGAGCTCACTCCATTATGCAGCAATGCTAGGGGTTTGAACCGCCAAACGGCCAACCTTTCCGATTGACAAGCTCAGCGTCTTAGCCACTGAGCCACCTTGTCCCTTACTAACTAGAGTAGCTGCATGCAATTAACAAATCTCAGGGGTGTCAAAATGGCAGCCTGCAGGCCGGATGCATCACATGCAGGCCACACTCACCTCAGCTCCACAAAGGGAAAAAAAAGTCACGATACATTATATGACAGCAATGTGATGCCACAAGTTTGATACCCGTCCTGTCAACCCTGAAGCTGACCTAACCGAAGCCATTTTTGACAGCTTCAGTGTTGCCACACTGGAGCTGAGGGATAGGGAGAGGGGGATTTGAGATGAGGGCCAAAACAAAATATTTTCTCTTGGGAACCAAGGACATTCTCACACAAGGTCAGAGGAAAGTTGAGTAATGTCACCAGGCAACCAGATTGTGCCATGATTGGACCATGTGACTGACTGTTTTTGGGGAAGTGGGAAAAGTTTTACTTTTAATTAGGTGAAAACCATGGGAGTCTTCAGAGTCAGTTTTCAGCAGATACATGCCAATATGATATTGCCAATAAAGCTATTATTTGAGGAATCCACCTGCCTTGCTTGATATGGAATTATTACTTGGAAGCCTAACATTAAACCTCCCTCTAAGGGAGTCTTAGAGAGAATCACAAAACCAGACATATAGAATCTCTTGGTGCTCAATAATGGTAGGAGTATATGCTGGGCGGTGGGATCTGTCTTCCAGGGAAATAGAGTCATAGAACCTCTAATATGAGGGTATGTTCTTTCATGGATGAAGATGTCCATCGTGAGCATCTCAAGTGAGTGGGAGAGCACATGGATATGGCTGGTCATAGATGGAGGCAGTGGCTGGAGAACATCAACAGCAGTGACAAGGATGAGGTGAAGCAAGTGAGAGGCAAAAACGGAAGCCCAAGAATGAAGGAGCAATGGAGCAGTGGTGGGATTAAAAAATGTTTTACTACTGGTTCTGTGGGTATGGCTTCGTGGTGTCACTTGGTGGGCATGGCTTGGAGGGCATAGATTGGTGGGCGTGGCAGGGAAAGGTTACTGCAAAATCCCCAGTCCCTCCCCACCCCACTAACCTGCTTTCCAGCTCCGTTCTCCTATGCAAGGCAACCAAAGAAGACCCAGCCAATCAGCTGGGACTTGGGAGGCGGAGAATAGATGGGGGCGGGGCCAGTCAGAGTTGGTCTTGGTCTGTTCTCTGAACTACTCAAAGTTTCTTCTACCGGTTCTCCAGAACTGGTCAGAACCTGCTGAATACCACCTCTGAACTGAACAAAACAAGTAAGTGTCATTAGCTGCTGAACAATAATAACCTTTAGTTATAGATTCCACTCAAGAAATCAAAGAATGAGGTGTGACATATTGCTTGGAGAAAAGTTCCTAAATTAAAGTAATACCTGAGCTGCAGAAATGCTGGAGAACATTAGATGGCAGCAACAAGATGCCAAGAACTGAGTTTGCTACCACTGGATGCTCTTATGCAACCTAGATTTGATATCTCTATCCCAAACTCGCTTTCTGCGTCTTCTTTCTCTGCTCAGCTTCCCAGTAGATTTAGCCTATTCACCATTGGAGCATTAATCCTGAGATGCTGTCATAAATCATAAGTTTGGGCCCACCACAATTTAAAATATTCTGAATACCTGAAAGGATGTCAAGAGGAAAGAACGTCAAACTGTTCTCTATGGTGCCAGAATGCAGGATGTGGAATAATGGATTGAAGTTACAGAAAGGCAGGTCCTGCCTGAACATATGAGGGAGGAAAGATATTTAACAATAGTAGCAGATTGACAGGGGAATTAATGACCCAGAGAGATGGTGGACTTCCTGTCACTGAAAACATCCAGTTGGAGGCTAGACAACCATATGCGAGAGATGCTTTAATTGGAATTTCTGCAAAAACAGAGGTTGGACCCAACGGCCTTTGATACCCCTTCCAAGTCTGGGATTCTATCAAGGTGGGTATCAAATCAGTAAACCCAGCAGAAAATAGTTCTTGGAAAACAGCTGCACTGAGAACATGCCACTGTGAGCAGCTGTGCCTGGAATATAAAGCATGAACATCAGGTTATGTCCTACAACCAAGAGGACAGAAGAAACCTCTTGTAGAGAAGAGACAGCTTCTTGGAGTTATGACTACTATGGGGCAAAATTCAATGGTGAAAAAAAAAGAAAGGTTCTACATTTAGGCAAGAAAAACAAAATGCACAGGTACAGTATAGATGGTACCTGGCTCAATACTAGCAACTATGAGAGAGAACATCTTGGAGTCCTAGTGGACAATCCCTTAAATATGAGCCAGCCATGTGCTGCAGCTTCCTAAAAAGCCAACAGAATTCTAGGCGGCATTAACAGAGGCACTGAATCAAAATCATGTGAAATGTTAATACCACACTATAAGGCCTTGGTAAGGTCACGCTTGGAATACTGCATCCAGTTTTGGTCCTCCATAATATAAAAAAGACATTGAGTCTCTAGAACTCCGGGGTCAAACTCATGGTGTCATGTTGCCATCATGTGATGTTTCATGACGTTTTTCCTCTTTGCAGAGCTGGGATGGGCATGGCCTGCATCTGACCTATGGACCACCAGTTTGACACCCCTTTGGTCAAAGGCACATGGAACACTGGTCATCTTCCTGCCAAAGTAGTACCTCGTTATGTATTGAATATATAGTTGTGTAAGCCTGCTGAAGTGAAACTAACCTTGAAATGACCCAAAATGACCCGAACCTTCCTAAAATGAAACAAACCTTTAGATGACTCTCACTGTTAACTCCAACTCATTTGGAGGGAAACTTTGAACATTTATATTTGGGCAGGTTTTTTAAGTATTATGATTGGTTAACACCAGAGATGGTATTCAGCAGGTTCCAACCAGTTCTGGAGAACCGGTAGTGGAAATTTTGAGTAGTTCAGAGAACCATCAAATACCACCGCTGACTGGAGATTTTACAGTATTCTTCCCCTTTCATGCCCAGCAAGACACACCCACAAAAAAAAATTGAATCCCACCACTGGTTAAGACCCTGTGGATCCAGGGTATAAATTACAGACATCTGCCTACAATTCCTGAGTTCCAGTTTTAAGTCAATAAATGCTGTTGCGGCGATGCTGATCAGGTTTTTGCCTCCTGAAGCCCAGTACCTATCTATCTATAATAGTACCTATTTATCTACTCGCATTTGAATGATTTCAAACTGCTAGGTGAGCAGGAGGTGGAGCAAGGAATGAGAGCTCAACCCCATTGCAGGAGCTCGGGTCTCAAACCTGGGCTGCCAGCTTTCCAGCTGACAAGCTCAATATCTTTAGCCCATTGCACCACTATAAACAAACAAACAAATAAATAAATAAGTAAATAAATAAATGTGTGTGTGTATGTGTGTGTGCGTATGGTATTCAGCTTTGTTGGAGTATTTTCCCATGTCATTATAGTTGTGCTTTTAAAGTTGTAGCAACATTTCGGCAGAATCTCATCTGCCATCATCAGACTTTTGTATTGTGTTCGTCTGTGAGTCAAACTTTCACAGCTGTTTCTGTTTTAAATTTGGGGCTAGCCTACTGCTGTGTCAGAATGGTTTTTTCTTCATCCTGATTGGTTGGGAGTCTTGGTCTATGTTTATTGGTCTTGGAGTTTGGTGTGTTCTGTTTGATTGGTGTTTCTAATATCTTCTGTCTGTTTTGTAGCTTTTTTGTCTTGATTGGCTGGCAACATTGTGTTTCCTGTATTGGAGGCTTTTATTTTTTATTTTTATTTTTTTTAACAAATTTTATTAATTTTTAAAGACATACAAAACATAAAACATAGGAACATAAAACCTCTTTTCTGAAAGTTATTTGTAAATTTTAAACAAATAAAACATTTTATACATCATTAACACATCTCCTTATAAACACATAGATATCCTTTCAAATTCCTCATTATTTCTTCCTATACTTTTATTCAATTATATTTCTTTTCTATATTTATCTATTTTATATGTTTTTATTCACTATACTTATTTTTCCTTTCTGGCTTGCTTTATTCTCTTCTATCTTTTATTCTCCATTGTCCTTTTCTAACATTCCTCCAAGGTTTTATTAGCTCAATCAAACCTAAACACACAAAAACACAAAACATAGAAACATAAAAAACCTCTTTTCTGAAGGTTGCTTAGTCCCGGGTTAAAACTCTTTGTACAGACACAAATTCAAATTCATATTCATTTTGTATACCATTCCATATCTTAATAGCATTTTCAATTTTCTATATAGCTTCTCCTCTCTTTTAAATTTTCTTAATTTTATTTTATTTATCTCATCTCAATTCGAATCATAGTATTATTCTTTGTCTGTTCTATTTCCAACTATCCATTTATCTTTCTTCTCTAAAGAAAACTTCTCTACACTAATTGGAGTATGACACCTTTATCTCTTTCCCCTACATTTATAATACTTAATATAGAATACATAGCTTACATTGGGAATCTGTTTGGTACATTCTAAAATTATACAATATTATCAATACCAATACAAATCTATTCATTAATATTCATTTATATCTTAAACACTTAACACATTACTTTTCAATTAAATCACATACTTTTATGGGAGCACCTACTTTCCATAGTTATCCCCACCACCACCACATATTATAGATCATTATTTCATTAGAATGTTCCCCCTTCTCCTACTTCAAATCTCTCATTTCACAAAAAATTTCACTAGGATAACATAGTCTAATCATTAATATTAACAATCATTTATGTCTTAAACATTTTACCCATTTCAGTTAAATATCATGCCTTTATGGGAACACTTATACTTTCCATAATTATCCCCCCCCCCATCACATATCTTAAATCATTGTTTCATTAAAGTATTCCCCTTTTCTTGACAAAGATTTCACTAAATTATACTAAATATTTTAACACATTTTAAATTGCATATTGTTTCCAATTTTCTAAGGTTATTTCAAGGTACAAATATAAAAATACAATCGAATGTACCTTTCCAGAATCCCCTTTTTAATAAAGTTTACCCATTATCTCTAAAAGACTTTTGTTTCTTTGCATCTTGCTCCCCACCATTAAGGCTTCTCGTCCTTTCCTTTCTCCCTTGCTTATTCTTCTCCTTGTCCTCTTTACTCCCTTGTCTCTCCACCTCCCTTTTATTCTTCTTTCCTCCTTTCTGTTGTTTCCTAACATAGTATCCCCTTTTCACCTTATTCTTCTCTTTTTTGGATGTTTTTCCACGTCTTAAAGTCTTCTTTTCCTTTTTCTCTTTCTCCTTTCCTTCCCCAACCAAAGTCACTTGTTCATCAAAAATGGCTTCTTCTTTGTCCCAGTCATCCTGTTGCACATTCAGCTTTACATAAGTACAAACCGCCATTTCTAAACATTGAAAAAGAGTGCCAAGAGCATTCTTCCCTTCTTGCTTTTCTTTTTCATATTTTTGGTATACAAGTTTCAATCCATGCACAAGTGATGCCATTGTAGAAAGAAAAAGTTTTTTCAAGCAACCACCCAAATGCTTTCAATCAGAGATAATTCTCAGAAGTTCCAAAATCACCAAACAATCCAAACAAGCTGTTTCTTTTAAATACTTTCTCCTTCTTCACTTTCTCTTTCTGGGGTTAAAGTTTAATCACAAAGTTCCATTTAAGATATATCTTTTAGAAGTCTTATTAATGTTTAATAACTCTTTAGAATTCTAGGCAATCTTTTCCTTATTTTCAAATTCTGCTCCAATTTTTTTTTCTTCTCCCTTCCCACTCACAGCAAAAAAGATTTTTTTTTTTAATAAAATGTTCAGAAATCCTTATCCCTTCATCATTTAATTACCTCCAATGAAGATTTTCTGATTTCTCTTATAGTTCCATCCGCTGTCACGTTAGGAAGGAGAGTGAAAAAAGAAAAAAAAAACTTTCCCTTTTAGAATTCCATTCGCCGCTTGTAACTCTCTCTGGAAACAATTTATCTTTAACAACTTTCAAATTCCAGGTTACTTTCTCTTGCTTTATCCCAGTCAAAAACCACTTTCATTACTGTTCCAACTTTCTTCCTCCTGCACAATTTTGTCTGGTTGCAGATTTCTTTCTGGCGGCCATTGCTGACCTCCTCCGCCTTGGGAAAAGAGGTTTTTGCTGGCTGGGGAGGGGGGCTGTGACACTCCCAAACCCCTATCCAGATCCTCCCTATCTTCACCTGCCTCTATGGGGCAGCTATATCCCCCAAATCCAATCGGATAGGGGGAACCTTGGCAGCGAGCACAACAGGGATCGCGCAGTATCACGAATCCCTGCCGCTGCCAAAGCCTTGCAAACCGGAAGCCTATTGGAGGTTTTTAGTGCAGCTTGGCTTCCGGTAAATGGAGAGCTATCATTTATTAGGAAGCTAGGTTTCATCTGGGTGCCTGGTTGGGGTGTGTTTGAGCTGGAGGCATCAGGAGAATCTGTTTGTGCCCAGGTGTTTGCCTGGCTTGTGGTGTGGAGATTTTTTTGTTTGTGAGTGCAGGCTTCCAGATAATTGACAGTCTAGTGCCATCATCTCTTCTATTCATGCTTTCAGGTCTTTTTCAATCTCTATGGCTTCTCTGATAATTCTGTGGCTGGGGTTTTCTATAGTGGCTAGGGTTTTGTTGCCATTGAAGTCGATGCTATGACCTGTGGCTTTCATGTGTTGGACTAATGAGGAAGTGTGTTCCAGCTTTTTTACTGCATTTTTGTGTTCATCCAGGTGGGTACTTATTCTTCTATTGGTCTGTCTGATGTATGCAGCAGGGCATAATGCACAGGGGACTTCTTATATGCCTTGGTTTTCCAGGTCAATTTTATCTTTGGGGTTTCTTAGGATGGCTTCTATTTTTCTAAAATATAATTGAATTATATTTTTTTCTAAAAAAAAATTAAAAGATATAAAGGTGTCATACTCCAATTTAGTAACTACAGGGGAAAATTTGTTTAATGAGAAAAGATAATATGAAATTGAAACAGGACAGACAAAAGGATAAATATAATGATTAGAAAGACATTGAAACTTAGCAAAAGATATATAATTGAATTTAGATATGAGATAATTAAAAATAAAGCTGAGGAAACCAAGGAAGGGGAAAAATTATGGAGAAAATATTAAAATAGCAATAAGATATGGAATAGAACAGAAAGATGAATATAAAATTGAGTTTGTGTCTGTATGGAGAAGTGATAACCCAGGATTATGCTATTCTCAAAAACAGATGTTTTATTTGCATTATGTTTTTGTGAAAGCCACACTAAAAGCCTCCAAGACAGGAAACACAATGGTGCCAGCCAATCAAGAGAAAAAAAGCTACAAAACAGACAGAAGATATTAGAAACATCAATCAAGCAGAACACAGCAAACTCCAAGACCAATAAACACAGACCAAGACTCTCAAACAATCAGGATGAAGAAAAAACCATTCTAACACAGCAGTAGGCTAGCCCCAAATTTAAAACAGAAATGGCTGCGAAAGCCTGACTCACAGACGAACACAATATAGAAACCTGATGATGGCAGATGAGATTCTCCCGAAACATTGCTACAACTTTAAAAGCACAACTACAATGACGTTGGAAAATATCCGAACAAAGCTGAATACCATACATGTAAGTACCCGCGAAAACTTAAGAAAACATCTATCTCTATCTCTATCTCTATCTCTATCTCTATCTCTATCTCTATCTCTATCTCTATCTCTATCTCTATCTCTATCTCTATCTCTCTTTCTCTCTCTCTCTCTCTCTCTCTCTCTCTCTCTCTCTCTCTCTCTCTCTCTATCCAATAAAATGGGTCCATTCATTGAATAAATTAGGCATCTTTCACAGGTGCAGATCATCTACCACTTTAGGGAAGATGTATCACCCACCCACCCCCATTTCCTTAGGAAGGGGGGGGGAGAGGGAGGGGAACATAGGTCTATAGCTCTCATTGGATGAGTTGAGTGATTTGAATTAAATGAAATTTGGTTCCAAGCTGCTTGAAAAGGATCGTCCAATAATACTTGTCCCTGAAGATATTTCCTCTTGGTGTGCGAAAGGATTCATTTTCTGTGCAGAACATTTCAGAGAGTTCCAGTCACACTTCACTGGCTCTTATTCTGAGAAGCATCTGTCTTAGCCACCGGCTAAAAACTTTCTAAAAACATGTTGCATTATACATGACTATCGACTTTCAGCACATGCCTCCCCACCAAAAAAAAAAAAAAAAAAGGTTTCCAAGGAATGTGTTCACTTCCACTTCTTGCCAAGATGGGTCATCAGAATTCTTGGCTTCTGGGACATTGTCTACACAATAGGATAGGCATTGAACTCTGGGGTTTCAGTGCCTCTCTAAAAGGATAAAGTCAAATCTTGTCTGTGCACATTGACTCTTCTGTTAGCAACTGATGAAGTGAAATGGGAATAAACAGAAGTATTGGACTCTATCTGGAATGATGTCCAGAAAAGAAATGGTGGCCTTAGTTATATCTCAGATGGTTTCCTATTCTTTGTAAGATGACCCTTGCATTATGTTGGATTAATACGACATGCTGCAGCAAAGGTGTTTTTCTGAAAGGTAACTGGACTTATTTTTATTATTTTTTTCTTTGAAAACATTTTACTTCTCCTCCAAGAGGCTTCTTCAGTTCTAAAGAATTGAAGAAGCTTCTTGTATCAGCGGTTCTTCAATTCTTCAGCAGAACAACTGAAGATTCTTGGAAGAGACGCTCTTCAATTCTTCAACAGAAGAACTAAAAAGCTTCATGGATGAGGAGTTCTTCAATTCTTCAACAGAAGAACTGAAGAAAATTCTTGAATGAGAAGCTTCTTGACAAAAAGCAAAACATTTTCAAAGAAAAAACAAAATCCAGATACCTTTTAGAAAAGTACCTTTGGGTCAACCATGATCTGGATGATTGAGAATGTTTTATTTTTTTCCAAAGGTAATTGGACTTTCGTGGTGTGGAGGTGTTTGTGTTTGAAAACATTCTGCTTCTCATCCAAGAAGCTTCTTTGGCTCTCTAATTTCATTACTCTAAAAGTAACAGGCATAGCTGCTTTATTTATTATTATTTTTCAAAAATGCTTTTTGTCAGGAAAGAGAGAAAAAAAGAGTAATATCCCATTAATGAAGCAAGAAAATGCATAATAAAGACCATTTCTACTTGTGTACGATTGGCTTGGCAACATGCAACAATAATTGATATGGGTTATTAAATAAAGGGGAGCAGAGGCTTTGGGGGATATGATTTAGGAGAAGGGGGAAGACAGAGAAAGCTCCCCACATATTCTATCACCTGGAAAGAAACTAGTGCAATAATTGCAACCTTATGTTGCATTCTGTTTATTTATACACACACTGAAGTTTTATTTAACTCAACCTCCATTAGCCCTCTTGCCATTTTCATAGCTCTTGCTAATTACAATTGCACGCTCGCAGCCTTTCTGGTTTATGATTGGATCCAAACCAATAAAGATATTATTTAATATCATGTCCATTTTTAGAGGGGGTTGGTAGGCTGGATGGTTGATTCGTACAGCTCATACAAAAGAATTAAGGGTTGGGTTTTTTTGCATACAAAAAAAAAATCACCCATTGAGAAGGAAATTAGATTCTATGGAGGGAAACAGTACAGACTTCCAGAACTGTTCCATTTTTAATAAGAGCTCTGAACTCCAAATTGAGTTCCCCACCAATGTTTAATGTTAATAGATAAAGAAAGTTACAGCAGATTGGGGGCAGAGAGAACAAGAGGCAAAACTGACTCCAGTACTTTGATACTGTGATTTGGGATATTGGTTGGATGCAATCTGTGTATATGTATATGTATATGTATATGTATATGTATATGTATATGTATATGTATATGTATATATGTATATGTATGTATGTATGTATGTATATATGTATATATGTATATATGTTTTCTTAAGTTTTCGCGGGTACTTACATGTCTGGCATTCAGCTTTGTTCGGGTATTTTCCCACATCATAGTAGTGATGCTTTTAAAGTTGTAGCAACGTTTCAGCAGAATCTCATCTGCCATCATCAGGCTTCTGTATAGTGTTTGTCTGTGAGTTAGACTTTTACAGTGGTTTCACATTTAAATTTGGGGCAGCCTATTGCTGTGACAGAATGGTTTTTTCTTCCTCCTGATCTCCACACCACAAGCCAGGCAAACACCTGGGCACAAACAGATCCCCCCTGATACCTCCAGCTCAAACACACCCCAACCAGGCACCCAGATGAAACCCAGCTTCCTAACTAATGATAGCCGTCCATTTACCTGAAGCCAAGCTGCACTAAAGGCCTCCAATAAAGTAACACAATGTTGCTAGCCAATCAAGATACAAAAAGAGCCAAAAAAACAGACAGAAGATATTAGAAGCAGAACACAGCAAACTCCAAGACCAATAAACACAGACCAAGACTCTCAACCAATCAGGATGAAGAAAAAACCATTCTGACACAGCAATAGGCTGCCCCAAATTTAAATCTGAAGCCACTGTAAAAGTCTGACTCACAGACAAACACTATACAGAAGCCTGATGATGGCAGATGAGATTCTGCTGAAACGTTGCTACAACTTTAAAAGCACCACTACTATGACGTGGGAAAATACCCGAACAAAGCTGAATGCCAGATATGTAGGATCTTTGGTTATTTGGGTTTTCTCCCGTGTAAGATTGGAAGTATCTAGGCAACGTTTCGATGAAGTCTCATTCATCATCTTCAGGCTTGGTCTTCAGCTCTGTGCTTCTCAGAGTGATGTGAGCTTGCAGCTGCTTCTTCCTTTTAACTGCTAGTGGGGGTGTGACTTGATTGGGTGGGGGCTTGGCTGTGTTCTGATTGGGTGGAGGTGTGTTCTCATTGGTTGAGGGTTTGGCTGTGTTCTGATTGTTTGTGGAGTTGGCTGTGTTCTGATTGGCTGGAGGTGTGTTCTGTTCAGGTGGGGGCTTGGTTGTGCTCAGGTTAATCTTAGTTGCTGGTGGATTTGAGCTGGTGAGCTGTGATCTTGCTGTTTGGCTTCGAGTTCATGGTCATGCTGCATCTTCATGGTGGGGTTCAGTTCACTTCATGTATGGCTCAGAGGGGTTTGAAGT
Source organism: Hydrophis major (assembly GCA_033807585.1). Taxonomy (NCBI): domain Eukaryota; kingdom Metazoa; phylum Chordata; class Lepidosauria; order Squamata; family Elapidae; genus Hydrophis; species Hydrophis major. Next base: position 373,819,297 of record CM066329.1, read on the forward strand.
GGGTAGTGATGCAGCTGCAGTGCAGCTTCTGGTCCGTGGTCGTGTTTCATCTACTATGTGGGTGTGAGTCTGCTTTCTACGTGGAAGTGTGATGGTGGCATCTTGTGTGGCTCTCAGGGGTGTGGGTCTGGTGTCATTCTTCATGTTAGGTACTCATCTGTTCATGAGGGCAGGTTTCCAAATGGCTGGTAGGCGGGAGCTATCATCTCGTTTATTCATGCTGTGTGGGCGTTTTTCTATCTCTAAGGCTTCTCTGGTTATTCTGCTGCTGAAATGTTCGGTTTTGGCAATAGTTTTGGTATTTTTAAAGTCAATCTCATGTCCTGTGGCTTTAAGGTGTTGGACCAGGGAAGAGGTCGGTTCTTCCTTTTTGATTGAGTTCTTATGTTCCTCAATGCGTGCACTTATTCTTCTGTTAGTTTGTCCAATGTATGTGTTGGGGCAGGCAGTGCAAGGGATTTCGTACACTCCTTGATTTTCTAACTCGATTTTGTCCTTAGGGTTTCTTAGGATGGTGGATATCTTTCTGTTTATGCAGAATGCTGTCTTAATGTTGTGTTTTTGGAGGATCTTGCTGATTTTGTCTGTAGTGCCTTTTATATATGGGAGGTCTCTTGTTCTCTGTCTTGGATTTTGGTTGGGGTTTCTTTTTGGATTAGGTGGGTGATTTTCTTTTTTTGGAATCCATTGGCTGTCAGCACGCTGGTGAGAGTGTGTAGTTCGGTCTGTAGGTGTTGTTCGTTTGCTAAGCATTTTGTTCTGGAGATTAGTGTCTCGGCTGCAGAATTGATCTGTGCAGGGTGGTGGTGTGAGAGTGCGTGTAGATAGCGGTTTGTATGTGTTTTCTTCTGGTAGATGGTGTGTCCTAGGGAGCCATTGGATTTTTTGTATACCAAGACATCTAAGAAGGGGAGTTGGTTGTTAGCTTCTGTTTCCATGGTGAATTGTATTTTGGGGTATAGGCTGTTGAGGTGTGTGAGGAAGTTGTTCAGTTTTTCTTTCCCGTGTGGCCAGATTATGAAGGTGTCATCTACATATCTGAGCCAGAGTTTGGGTTTGTGATCATATTTTTCTTGAGCTTGTGTTTCAAAGTGTTCCATGTAGAGGTTAGTGATGACAGGTGAGAGGGGTGATCCCATGGGTGCTCCTATTTGTTTGTATTTTTGTCCGTTGTAGGTGAAGTATGTATTAGATAGGCAGTATTTGTAAGGAGAAACATCTAAAGGGTTGAAAGTGCTGGCACAGAAGAGAACAGAGAAAAAATGAGGCAAAGGGAAGCCAAAAGATGGGAGGTTTAAATCATGAGTGTGGGGGGGAAATCAAGTAGAAGTAGCAGCTAGAAAAGAAGAAAAGGAGGCTTCAAACAGCTAAAGATTCCCCTCACACCTACGTGCTAGTCATTTCCGGCTCTAGGGGGCGGTGCTCATCTCCATTACAAAGCCGAAGAGCCAGCGCTGTCCGAAGACATCTCCATGGTCATGTGGCCGGCATGACTAAATGCCGAAGCCACATGGAACACTATTACCTTCCCACCAAAGGAGTCCCTATTTTTCTACTTGCATTTTTTACATGCTTTTGAATGGCTAGGCTGGGAGAAGCTGGGACAAGTAACGGGAGTTCACTTAGTTATATGGCGCTAGAGATTCGAACCGCCAAATTGCCTTTCTGATCGACAAGCTCAGCGTCTTAGCCACTGATCCACCCAGTAATGGGATTCAATTTTTTTTTTTACTACCGGTTCTGTGGGCATGGCTTGGTGGGCATGGCAGGGGAAGGATACTGTAAAATCTCCAATCAGAACTGATATTTGCCGGTTCTCCAAACTACTCAAAATTTCTGCTACCGGTTCTCCAGAACTGGTCAGAACCTGCTGAATACCACCTCTGGAGCCACCATGTCCCTCTTCATGAAAATTACTGTGCCTTAATCAGCCCACTCTTTTATTAGGGTATCCACTTCTGGACACTGCAGAGCAAAAGTACATTGATAAATTGGAGCATCATTTAGACTGATTCATAAGAAATATTTTGAAGAGGGATGGGTAGTTATCAGAAGGGTCCTTCTGACTGTGTGAGCTGTCATCCAGTGGAATGGGCTACCACGAGAAATGATAAGTTCTCACTTCTCTGGAGGCTTTCCAACAGAAGCTGCGTAACCATCTGTCAGAGGATAGTTGGATCTTCCTCCAGGCCTTAAAGCAGCCTGATTTATCATCATCCTTAAAGATCTGGACAATCTTTTATGATTCTTTTCTTTTGTTAAATAAAAGTTTGGTCAACCGCTATAAGCAATGACAGCCATAGGTATCCCACCATATCTCCTGTCAGGAAGCTGATTTACCCTGATGGTTTCGTTTTTCTTCACTGGGTCATATTTGGTATCATAAAAATTCTTTTCTTCTGTGAAATATTTCAAAGGGAAAGAGGGTTTTTTTTTCATGAAATACTTTACACGTATTGATTGATATAGAAGGTGGCCAAGAATTGTGAGCATGAAACAAGTTTGCCAAAAATTCATTGCAGAATCATCTTCTTAATGTTCTTCAGCATTACCTGCTCTTTCCTGTCCTATATTTCCCAGTTTTTTAGCTCAGCTGATTCACACAACACAGCAGATTGCTGCACGTCAACTGTTTTACTCACCAGTGCTGAATAGAAGGTAGGTTTTTCAGCTTAAAATGGCCAGTTTTTGAACACCAAACCAGTTGTTAAACCAGTTACAGCCCATCACTAGTTTAGGGTAGTGGTGGCTAAACTTTTTGGGCTCCTGTGCCAAAAATTATGTGCATGCTTGCACACTCGTGTTCATGTGCCAGTACCCAGAAGGCAATGCGTGCCCCTCCCATGCCCCTTATGCATGCGCATGCAATCCCACCCACCCACCCCTGCTGCCCCTTTAACTGCACTGCACCTCACAGCTGATTTTTGGCCAGTTTGAGGCCTTTTCAGCCTCCCAAGGCTTGAGGAAGGCTTCTGCAGGCTTTGCAGGCTGAAAACTAGCCCTGTTTCATCACTTCCGGTATTTTCAGAAAAACAGGAAGTGACAAAACGGGGCTAGTTTTTGCCCTGCAAAGCCTGCAGAAGCCTGCAGAAGCCTTCCTCAAGCCTTTGGGAGGCCAAAAAAGGCCTCAAACCAACTGAAAATCAGCTGTGAGGCACGCACATGCTCAGTGAGGTAAGTTTGCCTGCAGCTCGCATGACAGCACAAATGGCTCTGTGTGCCACCTTTGGCACACATGCCATAGGTTCGCCATCATGGGAATTGTTAAGCCTGGGTTCCCCAACCAGGGTTAAGGAGACAAGCTAAACAGAATATGCAGCGTTAGTCAGATAGGCATACAGATAAATGTGTGAGATAAGTTTGTATGTTAGTTAACATACAGTAAAAATAACAGATACGCTTGTGTTATCAAAAATATAGTTTATTCCATTTAGAGTTTTTATAGCATAGTCAAAATAACAGTCCATTAGTCATGTATCGTTTTAGTCAGTCCATTCAAGGATATTCAATTAGCAAAGTCCATGTGGAATATCCAATGTCAGTTCACTTACAATAAATCAGTCCTCTCACCGTTGATAAATCAACAGTCCTTTCTCTCTCCCGTTCCAGTCGGGAAAAAACGCAGTCTTCAATCCATGCAGTAATTAGGGATCATAAAGCCAGAGAGAGAAAGCTGCCATGCCTTGCTTCTTTTATGGTGCTTTTACAACCACTCCCTTAATTACAGTCTTACAGTTAAAGTTACAGACACTTTAACTAATAAACCATGATAACATATTTATTATTTTACCTGAACCAGTTAGGGTAAACAATGTTATCCCTAACAGGTATAAGGTCTCCTGATCAAGCAGGGGGTTGAACTAGAAAACCTCCAAGGTCCCTTCTAGCTCTATCCTGATTCTAACCATAGTACCCTTGAACAAACCCTGCAAATAAAAGTGGGTTTTTGAACTCTCAAAGCAAAGAGGCAGTTTGAGATTGGTTGATCCTTCCTCTTTTCTTTAGCAAACTTCTGAGAAGAATCCAGAACAACAACAAAAGCTTATCAGACTTGGACCAAATCCAGCAACACCGCTCAGCCTTCTGAATACTTTTGCAAATCTACAGCCACAATTAAACAAAGCAAGTGGAGAAATTTCTATTAATAACACACATGCCTTCCCCCACTCCTTTTCTTTTCTTTTTTTTTTTTTTTCAAAATGGCTTTTCCCTGTTCAGTACTTAGGAGCAAAGCAATCTCAGGAATTATTTAGATTGCCTTTTGGGTTTTTAAACCAGTTGAGATTGCAGACTGTTAATTAGGTCCTTTCTCTTCTGTTCCCCAGAAACCAAGCTTGGTAAAATAGTATATAGCTATATACATGCATACATAACCGCTAAGGCCTCCTGTTAAATATTCAAAGGCTGTTAGACCAGAAACCTTTCCCTTTCCAAATTTGGATAAGTATCTCCATTAATAGAATCCATTTATATAATAGCTAATTGAGTCTCCTCCTCCTCCTCCTCCTCCTCTCCTTCCTTCTTTCTTCTTTCTTCTTTTTCCATAGGTGACTTGAAGTTCAAACCAGAACTTTAAGAGAATGAATCTTAGGCAAGAACAGTTGGCGTGAAAAGGATTTCAATTTTATTTTTTTTGTAACTGAGGATCTGAATGTCTTTCCATTTAATTGAGCCATTTTTTATTATCTGTGCAAATCGCCTCTTTAGGCAGGTTTCATGTTACATGTTTGATACAAGAGAGGACTCTTCTTGTGGAGCTGATCAAAGACCTTTTCAGATGAGGTTTTTTTTTTTTTTTTTTTTTTTTTAATCAGCATCAGTTTCTGAACAAGGAAGTTTTGTCTTAAGCTCTTGTGTCTAAAAGTCATTGACAATTATTTTCTACAGATTGGCTTAATCCTCCCAAGAGCTTTGGGCCATTACAATGGAATGGTGAACAACTTAGAAATCTTCACAGCTCTTGCCCCTGTTGCAGAGAGAATTTAATAAGTGTTTTTCCTTCTAGGTTAGAAATCAATCATTGTCACTGTCTTCAAGTTGTCCCAGCAGGGGGAGGGAATACAAATGTGGGTCAATAAATGAAATAAATGTCCCAAAGGTGCTTTTTCCAAAAATAAAAGGTAGGGGGACCTTTGGGACAAGTGAGACCGGCTGAGAATCTCCATAGACAAATGCAATAAATAATAATTCCAAACAATATTGTAGGAGATGATCAGCCTGAGTCTGAGGGAGGGGTCATGTGTGTTATCAGTCTTGAGTCCCTTTGTGCTCACAAGAGATATAAGTCCAGCCCACCTGAATTCCATGGACTTACCACCAATTTGCTCTGAGTCAGTTAGATATTTGTAGAGAGCTAGTATGGATTAAACTTGTACTCATATGAACCAACCACCTGAGAACAAATTACACACCCTCACTAATGTATTAATTTCCAACAGATTCCAAAGAAACACAATTACCAATCTAATACTAAGGGAGACACTCCCAAAAACCAACACACAGAACAGTACAACGGTATCACACTCCTCCCCTACATCAAAGGCACCACAGATTAAATCAGCAAAATTCTCCACAAACACAATATCAGGACAGCCTTTGGCACTGACCAAAAAATAACCAACATCCTAAGAAACCCCAAAGATAAGATCCAGCTAGAAAACCAAGGAGTTTATGAAATACCATGCAACAATTGCCTAGCCACATACATTGGACAAACAAACAGGAGAATAAATTCATGCAAATCAGAACACAAAAACACAGTCAGAAAGAAGAAAATACTTCCTCCCTTTTCCAGCACCTTAAAGCCACAGGACATGAAATTAATTTTAGGGAACCAAATTAATCTCCAATACTGAACACTTCAACAAGAGAATAATCAGGGAAGGCATCGAAATAGAGAAACACCCCCATAACATGAATGAATGGGACAATACCTCCTGCCTACCAGGCCATCTGGAAACTAGCCCTTATCAACAAATGAGTCCCAGCCATGAAAACCAACACCGGACCCAAAACAACACATGACACCACCACCAATCTCCCTCACCAGACTCAAACCCAAACCCACCCATAGATGAAAGGCAACCACCGCCAGAAACCAGACCACATCTGCATCATCAGATGCTTCACACTCCAACCCCCAAACCAAGCAAACTGACACATGCCATGAACCAGGCCTCAAACTTGGAGCCAAACCAAAACCTGGAATGTCACATCATAGCCACCCGCTCAGGATATCACATCACAGAACTCAGGAGGTTACACCATAAAACCTCAGGATGTTACAACATAGCCAATGACCCAGGAGATTACAGCACAAGACCCAGGATGTCACAACAATAGAACTCAGAAGGTCATCACATAGCCCATTACCCCAAGTCGTTACAACACAGGAGGCTGATAGACACACAGCCAATACCTCAACCACACATGTTCTTACGAAAAAGCCAGCCAATCCACAAACATCAACTCCATCAACCAATCAAGAAATGACAACACAGCCAACCTCCCCACCAGTATTTATAGAGAGATGGCAGCTCCGATCATGCTTTGCTAACCTAGAAGGAAAATCACTTATTAGATTCTATCTGCAACAGGGGTAAGAGCTATGAAGATTTCTAAGTTGTTCGCCTAGTGTTGTGGCCTGCCAGTGGCTAGTGGAGCTGGCAGCAGTCGGACACTAAGGAGGTTGGGGAGGAACATGGGCCAGTCCGGGAGGCTGAGGAGGGCTCTACATCAGAGGCAGAGATAGGGTCAGGGCAGTCTGGCAGTTGTCAGCTGCTTTCAGAGTCAAACAGCAGTCAGGTACAGGAGCAGCTGGAGCCGGTTCCCAGCCTGTGCATGCACAAAGCTTCCAAAAGAAAAAACAATTATGAACTAATGGTCAATGTGGGAGTAAAGCCATAGGTGGATGGTGAATGCCCTCCCATAGGTATTAAAAGAGGAGCAAAAGGGGAGTGGGTCTTTGCAGGAAACAATTTGTTCATTGCAGCAGTGTGAAGATCTGTCTGTGCATCTCAGAGAGTCAGTGCTGAGTCCTTCCTTGTCAGCACTGCATTTGGAAATATTTACTTGTCTGCTCTCCAAGCTAGATAAGGTCTGTTCTCCTAATTGCACCCTTGAAAGACTGCTTGCCAAGCCTTTGGTTGAAAGTGAATGCAAGAAATTCACCTTCATTTAATAAAAAAGGTTTTGCCGGGACAAGGAGCCTGCTTAGTGCTTTTGGGGGAAGCCTAGGCCAGAACACATATACGCACAATATGAAATCACAATTACCAGTTGTTTGACTGATGTTAGCTTTCATTCGCATTGACTACTTCTGAAGAACATAGGATGACATAACATATTGCCATATTATGTGTGTGAAAATGAAGCACTGTGGACTATTGGGACCATCACAGCCAGTTTGTGCCCACATCTTTCAATTTCAATTTTCAGATCTTGATACTTTGTGATCTTCTCTAATTGTTTGCCTTCTTTTCTACTCTCTCCTGATATTGGCATGTCAATTATCCTCACTTTCTTTTTTTCAACCACAGATAAATCAGCTGGGTCGCAAGCCAAGATTGTATGAGTTTGTGTTCAGAAATCCCACAATATTTTAAAGTTGCTCATTTTCGGCTACCTTTTCAACTATAAGTTCCCACGGATTTTTCCATTGCTGGCTCATAATAACTTTTACTGATGTTCCAAGGAAACATTTTGATGGCTGTGTTATGTCATTGTCTATGAATGGTCTGTGCACAACAGAATTACTGGCTGTAAGATTATATTATGATAGTTTGTCACACAGTTAACCAAAGGTGTAGACTGTTTTTGTATTTTTATCCAACTTTCCTTCCCAAGGGCTCGGGATTGGCAGATGTGGATGTTTGACATATTATTGTTGTTCTCATTATTGCCACTTCACAGTCAACCTCCTTGAACAGAATAGAATAGAACAGAATGGAATGGAACAGAACAGAACAACAGAGTTGGAAGGGACCTTGGAGGTCTTCTAGTCCAACCCTCTGCTCAGGCAGGAAACCCTATACCATTTCAGACACATGGTTGTCCAATCTCTTCTTAAAATCCTCCAGTTGTGATGACCCAGAGTGGGATACAAAACAAACACAGTCACAGGAAACAGGTGAAGCCCCTTTTTTCCCTTCAGTTTGCTTCCAAGCTTTGAATATCCTTGACAGAAAACGAAAAATTCCCATACAAACAGTTACAAGAAGGAGGAAAAAAGCAATGCAAACCAGGCAAGATAACGGCTGGAGGACGTCCACAGATATCAGAACACACACTGGGAAGGAAGCCAAACTTCAAAAGGAACCATAAATTAGAAATATTTCCATGCTTTGTTTCCAGCGCTCGCCCATATGCATGTCTGTCCTCTTATTCAGTTTTCACAGCTGCAGCCCATGAAGAGAATCAAGGCCCTCTCCTCCCGAGTAGACCACGTCTCTTCCTTATTCTCTCCCCCCTGCCCTAGGATGGAGAGGGAATGGGCCTGGGTCCTCCTTGACTGCCCAGCCAGCCTCTGCCCTTCCCCAGCCTCCTCCACAACCTCTGGAGCCACACTTCCACTCCCTGTTGGCTGTTCCTCCTCTCCCTCAGAGTCAGTCTCCACCAGGGGCATGATCCCAGTGTTGGAATAACCAGAGCATACAAAGCATTTGCTAGACCAATACTTGAATACAGCTCATCAGTCTGGAACCCACATTACGTTTCTGATATTAACACAGTTGAGAAAGTCCAGAAATATTTCACAAGAAGGGTTCTCCACTTCTCTACTTGTTGCAGAATACCTTATGCCACCAGACTCGAAATTCTAGACCTAGAAAACCTAGAACTACACCGCCCTCAGTCTGACCTAAGTATAGTATATGAAATCATGCATTGCAATGTCTTACCTGTCAATGAATAATTCAGCTTCATCCATAACACAAGAGCAAATAATAGATACAAACTCAAGGTTAATTGCACCAAACTTGATTGCAGGAAATACGACTTCGTCAACAGAGTGGCCAATGTCTGGAATACTCTACCTGACTCTGTGGTTTCTTCCCCCAACCCCAAAAACTTTAACCTTAGACTGTCTACTATTGACCTCACCCCTTTCCTAAGAGGTCTGTAGGGGGTGTGCATAAGCGCACCAACGTGCCTACCGCCCCTGTCCTATTGTTTCTTTTATTTCTTTTATTTTTCTTATATCTATCCAGGTATTCATAACTATGCTTTTATTTATACCTATTATCTTGTAAGCAATTGACAAAAATAAATAAATAAAAATAAAACTTTTGGAGGCAAGTTGTTCCACTGATTAATTGTTCTCACTGTCAGGAAATTTTCCCTTATTTCTTGCTTCTCTCCTTCATTAGTTTCCATCTATAGCATCTTGTCCTGCCTTCAGGAGCTCTGCAGAATAGCTTGACTCCCTCTTTTTTATGGCAGCCCATGGAATATTGGAACACTGCTATCATGTCACCCCTAGTCCTTCTTTTCATTAAACTAGACATATTCAAATGATTGTCCAATCTCTTAAAAACTTTGGAACACTGCTATCATTCTGATTCATCCAACTAGATCTACTGATTATTTGATTTTCAGTAATATTCACCTGTCTTTCTTATTTATTGGTTTTTCACCCCTTCTCCCTTTGAATCAATTCTCCATCTCTTCTCAAAGATCTCCCTCCTTTGCCCGCAGCACAATGGCAGAGTTGTGTAAGCTGGAAATTGCTATTGACAATCTGCCTTTATAATTACATTATTACTTGTTTTCTGTTTCTCACTCCTTATTTTCATTCATCCCAGGATGCATTAGCTTTGTTGGTTTTAATCTGATTCCTTTGTTTCCTGCCTTTTTCACACTCTACTCCATCCCTACCCCAAATATTCTCAGCCAGACCAAGCTCTTACACCAGCAATTCTAAGTTGCAATACCCTAGAGATCTAAAAATAAAATTATTTGTCATTCCATTCCATTTTTCAGAAGAGGCTGAAGCTGGATCTCGGAGTAACAGTAAACTGTTGAATGAAGATGTTGTGTGCAGAAAAATAAATGCCAATTGCACTTTGGTGACAATAAAAAATGATATTGGAAACAGAAAGATCAATATCCTAATGGCATTACATAAATCAATGTTGATACCACATCTGGAATATTGTGTGTAGTGTCTTGTACCTCTGGAAGTACATAACAACAGAGTTGGAAGGGTGCCTTTTAGTCCAACCTCCTGCTCAAGCCAGAGACCCTATACCATTTCAGACAAATGGCTGTCCAATCTCTTCTTGAAAACATCCAGTGATGGAACACCCATAATTTCTGAATGCAAGCCTTTCCACTGTTCTCACTGTCAAGAAATTTCTCCTTTGTTCTAGGTTGGCTCGCTTGTTGATTAGTTTCCATGCATAGCTTCTTGTCTCGCCTTCAGGTGCTTTCGAGAATACCTTGATCTCATTCTTCATTGCTGTCCCCCCATAGATATTGGAAGACTGCTCTCACGTCATCTCAGTTCTTCTTTTTATTAACCTTGACACACCCAATTCCAGTCACCATTCTTCCTATGTTTTAGCCTCCTAATCATCTAGAAAAAGTTCAACAGAGGACAACCAAGATGACTGAGGGGTTGGAACAACTTCCCTAGGAAGAGGGACAGAGATACTTGTTCATTTGTTTGGTTTGTCCAGTAAGGAGACAATTGAGAGGCAATGCGGTTGGGACTGTCCAGAATTATTTATTCATGGCAGGGATAGAACGGATAAGAAGAAGCATTTCTCCCCATCAAACTTACTAGAACTAGAGGTCACTTAATGAACACGAACTATGGAAAAATATAGACAGGCTAAAAGATTTCTGTTTTTACACAACATATATTTCAACTTTGGAATTTGCTGTGGTTACATGCGATGCTGGCTACTGGTGGTGAAACTGCTTATGAAGGCATCTGTTTGGAGGCTACTAAGCTTCCCTGTGCATTTTGCTTGACCACGGTGAGAGCAGACTGCTAGATGAGGTAGGCCAGGGGACTAATCCAGCAGGGCACTGCTTATGTGCTCATGTTTACCAGACATCAAGTATACTCTACCCTCAGATTTGGCTTTACAGTGAAAGAACAATATGAATACAGTTGGTTAACATTATTCTGGTAGGACACATAGTTGGATCCTTCAGGAAATCTGCTTATGGAGGAGAGAAGGAAACTTGGTTGGAGAGAAGAAAGTTTTAATTGCGAAGGATAAGGGACCCATAAGGCATTTCATTCCACTTCTTGCTAGTGCAGTAAACTCTTCCTAACATACAGAATAACAGAATTGGAAGGGGAGGTATTCTGGTCCACCCTCTGCTCAAGCGTACCATTTCAGACAAGTGGCTGTCCAGTCTCTTCTTGAAAACTTCCAGGGATGAAGCACCCACGTCTGGAGGCAAGCTGTTGCACTAGTTAATTGTCCTGAGTGTCAGGAAGTTTCTCATTATTTCCAGGTTGCTTCTCTCCTTCATAAATAGATTAACAGAATTGGAAGGGACCATTTAGGTCATCTAGTCCAACCTCCCACCCAAGCAGGAGACTCTACACCATTTCTGACAAATGGCCATTCCAATCTCTTTGTGAAAGCCACCAGTGATGAAGCTCCCACAACTTCCGAGAGCAATTTCTGTTCCACTGGTTGATTGTTCTCCCTGTCAGAAAGTTTATCCTTATTTCTAGGTTGAATCTCTCCTTGAACAGTTTCCATCTATTATTCCTTGTCTGGCCTTGGGGTCCTTTGGAGAATAGCTTGACCCCTTCTTCTTTGTGGCAGCCTCTCAAATACTGGAATAGTGCTATCATGTCACCCCTAGGCTTTCTTTTCTGCCCAAATCCTGCAGCTATTCTTTATATGTTTTTTTTTTTCTTTAATCCTCTTAGTTCTGGCTTTAAAGCTTTGGCTTTAGAGTGAAAGAACAATATGAGCGAAGTTGATTAACATTATTCTTTAGTTGGCTCCTTCAGGAAATCTAGTTATACATAGGGTTGAGAAGGAAGCTTGGTTGGAGAGAAGAAAGTTTTAATCTTGAAGTCAGAAAGGACGCCAAAGGGCATGTCACTCAACTTCTTGCTGGTGCAGTTAACTCTTCCTAATATACCATCCTGGTAATTTATGGATTTTGAAAAAACAAAGCAACTTCTTTTGGAACAACTAAATTCTGGAAATATCTAAAGATATTTCTCATTCATAATTTTGGACACTTCCACATTTTCTTCTTTAACAGACTTCTTCACACTTTTAAAAACATTTTCATAGTACTTGATATCATACAAAAACATGAGACCTGAAGGGCCACTGCTGCCATAAGGACCAACCTTGCCTATTGCAGAAGTCCAACTTGAAGCCTCTAGACAGCTTGACTTATCCCTGAATATTTCCAGTATAAGAAAGAAAGCCCACCAGCCTTTTCCTCTCCAGAAACCCCACTCTCTTCTGGTACTGATAATGTTATGTAGTTCATAATTAAAGATCTGCAAGAAAGCAACCAAGCTCCGAAACCACCAAGGAGGCCTCATTTAAACCCTGAGCTATAAATATTCTCCTTTACTGGGTTAATCTGTACTCTCACAATCACCTAAATCAAAGTACGAGTGACTGTGCAACCATCTTGGTAAAACCCATGTAAAAAAGTATATTGTAAACAGTAGATAGTGCTGTCCTATACTTCTCCTTTGGTTGAGAGAGGGCTGTTCCTGAATGCCATCACTCTGCTAAACATCTAATTCCCACAACACTGTCAAACTACTTAGTAAGACTGTATTACTATTATTTTTCTCATCCTTCCTATTACCTATCTCTTCCCACTTATGACTATAACTGTGTTGCTTGTATCTTTACAATTTATATTGTTTTATTTGTTTCCTAGTAAGATTTGATTGCTTATTAGTAACCTATGACTATCACTAAGTATTGTACCTTATGATTCTTGATGAATGTGGTTTTTATCTTTTTCTTCATGTACACTGAGTGCTTATGCACCAAAGATAAATTCCTTTTGTATCCAATCACACTTGGCCAACAAAGAATTCTATTCTATTCTATTCTCTTCCATTCCATTCTATTCTATTCTAACACAGATAGCCTCTTTGACTCCTCATTCAATGATCCATCTTAACTTGAAGTGTCTACTAGAAGTGGGGAGGTCACTTCCCATTAAAGGTGTCTTCTTTTGTGTAAAGAATGGAACTCAGGAGTATCAAGCCAACTATTTTAGCCTTCTTTCTAAAAATCATGCTTGCTCATCTTTTCCATGGCCCCAACAGTGACTTACAGCCAAGGTGTATTATTATTTTAAAGGCACCACACAATAACAAACACCTTTCACCATGGAACTGTATTTATGCCTGGGCTTATGATGAGCCTTGAATAGCTTGCAAATATGCTTTTATGAGAATCTGCAGCATGAATTTGCTGACTCTGGGAGCTCCATCAGTTTGGGCCACTTTGGTGTGTTCAGCATTTCATTTTTTTGCAATCTTTACAGGTTGGGGTGGGGGAAGAGAGAAGGGGAAGATGATTAAATGATTGCCTGAGGTTATGCATGTAGGGGAATCATACCTGAATGGAATGTGTAAGCACTTGTAGATAATCCTCTGGCAGTTAAGTCCCCCCCATCTTCTCTTTTTTTCTCTTTTCTGGTTGCTAGCATTTTATTTGCATCTCTGCAAAGACTGATGGGAGAAATGCCAGAGTGAGCACTGAAAGTAGAATGTGAATCTGTGGATTTTGCAGTCCTTAATCCTGGAAGGTGAAAGGGGTATGACATTCATTGATGGTCTTCAGGCAATCCTTTGTTTGAGCATTGTCACCTTTTGGAATCCAGTTTTCGCATTTCATGAGTGATGCTCTGGAGCTTAATTCATCCTTTCATACAAGGCGTGTGCCAAACTTGTGAAAAGTCACACAGAATAACAGAGTTGGAAGGGAACTTGGAGGTCTTCTAGTCCAACCTCCTGCTCAAGCAGGGTAACTTGTGCCATTTCAGACAAATGGTTGTCCAATCTTTTCTTTAAAATCTCCAGTGTTGGAGCACCCACAACTTCTGGAGGTAAGCTAGTTAATTGTTCTCACTGTTAGGAAGTTTCTCCTTAATTCCATAGGTTGCATCTCTCCTTGATTAGCTTCTATCCATTGTTTCTTGCCTAGCTTTCTGGTGCTTTGGAAAATAAGTTGACCCCCTCTTCTTACTGGATTACTGCTACCATGAAGAATAGGTTAGTCTGTGGTTCTTCTTTTCATTAAGGTAGGCATATTCATTTTTTGCAACCATTCTTTATGTGTTTTCATTAGGCAGCAACAGAGAGAGAGGAGAAGAAGCTAATATTAACTGGAATAGCTTGTCCCCCTCTTCTCAATGATCCCCTAATCATCCTTCTGTTCTTCTCTCCACTCTTACCAGAGTCTCAACACCTTTCTTGTAGCAAGAGGACCAGAACTGGATGCAGTACTCCAAATGCAGTCTTACCAAGGCAGTAAATAATGGTACCAGTACTTCAGGTTAACCTTGATACAATTCCTCTGTTGTTTCTTGTTCTGCGTTCAAGTGCTTTGGAGAATAGATCAACTCATCTTTCTGAAAGCCCTTTAGATTTTGGAACACTGCTACCCCTAGTCCTTCTCATTAAACTAGATGTACTCAATTTCTGCAACCATTCTTCATGTGTTTCAACCATGTAGCAACAGAGAGGAGAAGCTAATATCAACTTCTTGGATCTTCTCATTCCAAAAAACTTTGAACTCCATCCTCTTTAAGAGAACATCAGAGGACATGCATCAGATTGGAATTGTACCAACTGTCTGTTTCCATAACGGCCAATTTGAGATGACTTTGGGAGGCCCCCAAACAAGTAATGAGTGGCCTCCTGCTCATGTTGCCAACACAGCTGAGACCCAGCTACAATTTACTAGTTATAATGATCACAAAGTGCATATAGGATTTGATGGACCCTGATCCTGGCAATGGAGGAGATCATTTGACTTGGAGATTCATTTTCCCAGAGTTCAAAAGCTCGGTCTGAACTTGCTACTTTCTATTCCTGAGCGTTGTTGCATTGGAGAATTTCCTAGTAAAGCAAGAAAATGTCAGAGAAGCTTTCATTATTTACTTGAGCAACCATGATGAGGAACAGAGGGAGTGAGGCCATGGCAATTATTGATTTTCAGCAACGGACAAGTCTTTCCTCAAAACAGAATGATTTCTATATCAGTTCCCTCTTGGTCTTGGCCTTTTGAAGGTGAAAAGGTCAGGGGCCAGAGAAGTCCTAATTTTATTGTTCATTAGAGTTCATTGTATCACTTTATGAGCAGTCTTGCACTTTTTTTTTTTTTCAACAGAAGAGAAATCTGTAGCTCAAGGTTGAACTGTGGAAGCCTCAGGGCTCTCTGAGCTTGGTTGTTTTCTTGCAGATGTTTACATGACGAGATATCATCAGACTGAGCTAAATCCAAAAGAAACAAAACAAACAAACAAAAACCTAGGCAATTTTTTTTTGAAAGATTGATATTCAGACAAAGCAGACATCAATAGGTACATAGAGATAATGAACAAGGACATACATTTAATTCTGCAGCTACAAAGATTGTTGGATGAGCAGGCACAAAAACAGCCTGGGAAGTTATTGAAGCCTGGGAAATGGGCCCTTTATCAGTCAACAGTAATGCTGAGTTACTACCAGTTTATCAAGTGCTTAGGAGATGAGGGCTGGGCAGCCCAAACAAGCAACAGCCAATGACAGAATAGAATAGAATAGAATAGAATAGAACAGAACAGAACAGAACAGAACAGAACAGAACAGAACAGAACAGAACAGAATAGAATAGAATAGAATAGAATAGAATAGAATAGAATAGAATAATTTATTGTCCAAGTGTGATTGGACACACAAGGAATTTGTCTTGGTGTAAATACTCTCAGTATACATAAAGAAGATACATTGATTAAGAATTAAGAATTATAACATACAACACTTAAAGATAGTCATAGGGTACAATCAACAATCAAATCATACTGGCAAACAGTCAATATAAATCGTAAGGATACAAGTGACAAAGTTACAGTCCTACATTCACAAGTGGGAGGGGATGGGTGATAAGGAGTGATGAGAAGATTAACAGTAAGTTGTGCACACTTTGTAATAGTTGAACAGTGTTGAAGGAATTATTTGTTTAGCAGAGTGATGGCTTTCGGGGAAAAAACTGTCCTTGTGTCTAGTTGTTCTGGTGTGCAATGCTTTATAGCATTGTTTTGAGGGAAGGAGTTGAAACAGTTTATGTCCGGGATGTGAGGGGTCTGTAAATATTTTCACAGACCTCTTTTTGACACGTGCAGTATACAGGTCCTCAATGGAAGGTAGATTGGTAGTAATTGTTTTTTCTGCAGTCCTAATTATTCTCTGAAGTCTGTGTCTGTCCTGTTGGGTTGCAGAACCAAACCAGACAGTTATAGAGGTGCAGATGACAGACTCAATCATTCCTCTGTAGAACTGGATCAGCAGCTCCTTGGGCAGTTTGAGCTTTCTGAGATGGCACAGAAAGAACATTCTTTGTTGTGCTTTTTTGATGACGTTTTTGATGTTAGGTGTGCATTTTAGGTCATGTGATATAGTAGAACCTAGAAATTTGAAGGTCTTAACAATCTTAACTACTAGGTCTTACTATACTATAGCCAGCCATCAACACTCCAACCAACATCTGAAAAGCCACACACAATAGGCACCATGTAAATATCAGCCCCAGAACAACCCAAATCACACACTCTTCTAGACAGAAGTGTACTGAGGGTGGGCTCCAGTACTAGTCAGAAAGCTTGGAAGATAAAACTTCTAGTTCCAGTGACTGACCCAGATTGGATCCTGAAACATCATCAATTTAATGTGTATTATGATATATTATTATAATATATTATATATCATAGTATTTGACGGGCTGCCACAAAGAAGGGGGGGTCAAATTATTCTCCAAAGCACCAGGGGGGAGGACAAGAAGCCATGGATGGAAGCTACTCAAGGAAAGAAGCAACCTGAAATTAAGGAGAAACTTTCTAACAGTGAGTATAATTAACTAGTGGAACAGCTTGCCTCCACAAATTGTGGGTACTTCATTACTGCAGCTTTTTAAGAAGAGATTGGCCAGCCACTTATCTTAAATGGTATAGGATCTGCTTGAGTAGGGGGCTGGACTAGAAGACCTCCAAGGTCCCTTCCAACTCCTATTCTGTTCTGTTCTGAGACATGTATATTCACCATCATTCAACATAGAGATAAACCATATTTACAAACTGTGCAAAAGAAGACAATGAAAACAGGGAAACAAAATGTTTACAACACAGACTCTCTGGTAGCTTTCACCCAGATAAGCAGGATGTGTTATTACAGGTAATCTTGACTTAGAACAATATTTGGGACCAGAATTTCTATTGCTATGCATGATAATAAGGGAGTTGCACATAATTTTTTACTATATCTTTGTGTTAAATTTAAATTTACCAACAAAGAAAGAAAGGAAAACTACTATAAATATTTCTAGCTGTTGAGCTCTCATCAGCTAGCTATATCCTTTGTGCATTCAAACCCAGGGTGCTTGCATACTAGGCAGATGTATTAACCTCTAGGCCATGGGCTCTCCTTACTTGGTTAATTTTATCAGGGAGGAGATTTTTTTTTCCAGTGAGACTGGTCTATCAGGGCAACCTGGTCTACCCAAACATGGGATGAAGCATAACCGCTTCCACTTTCGCCTTTCAGCATTTTTTTTAATTTGTCAATCACTTACAAGATAATAGGTATAAGTACATACATAGTTATGAATACACGAAATGGCTACATATAAGAAAAATAAAAGAAACAATAGGACAGGGATGGTAGGCACGTTGGTGCGCTTATGCACTCCCCCTACAGACCTCTTAGGAAAGGGGTGAGGTCAATAGTAGACAGTCTAAGGTTAAAGTTTTTGGGGTTTGGGGAAGAAACCACAGAGTCAGGTAGAGTATTCCAGACATTGACCACTCTGTTGCTGAAGTTGCATTTCTCGCAATCAAGTTTGTATCTATTGTTTGCTCTTGTGTTGTTATGGTTGAAGCTGAAGTATTCATTAACAGGTAGGACATTGCAACATATGATTTTGTATACTATACTTAGATCAGACCAAAGTCGGCATAGTTCTAGGTTTTCTAGGTCTAGAATTTGAGTCTGGTGGCATAAGGTATTCTAAATTAATACATCTCCCTAATATGTAAGCGGCCCGGGGTTCGAATCCTAGAAGGGTATTGCTAGCTGATGAGAGCTAAATAGCTTGAAAGAGCTACACTAGTCTCCCTAAATTATTCTTTGTCGATAAAATTTAACATGAAATAGCTTGTCACAGAAGCAACTATCTGCGAAGACTCCTGGATTGCGGCTGAAAGGTGAAAGCAATATGCTCCGTCTCATAGGTGGGTAAATCAGATTGCCCTGATAGACAGATCTCGCAGCCTCTCATTTCAAGGCAGCATTTTTAGACCATTGTCTCATCCTATTCCCCCTCCCCATGAAAACAGCCCTGTGAGGTAGATTTAGTTGTAAAAGAGGGACTGGCCCAAAGCTATTGGCTGACAATAGACTGAATCCTAGTTCTTTCCAGGAACCAGGATTCCAAGGCTACTATCATTTCAAGAGTATACTATCTTACTAAATCTTTTCTTTCTCTGTATTAGATTTCCTTCCTTCCTTCCTTCCTTCCTCCCTTCCTTCTTTCCTTCTTCCTTCCACCCTTCCTCCCTCCCTCCATCTTCTCTGTCTCTCTTCCTTCCTTCTCTCTCTTTCCCTCCCTCTCCTTTTCTTTCTTTCTTTCTTTCTTTCTTTCTTTCTTTCTTTCTTTCTTTCTTTCTTTCTTTCTTTCTTTCTTTCTTTCTTTCTTTCTTTCTTTCTTTCTTTCTTTCTTTCTTTCTTTCCTCAAATACTTCCATACAAATCAATGTGCATTCGTACCTGACTGAATCAGTTCATTCTTAAGACCATTCCTCTTAGATGTGATGCACACTTGGAATGCAGTACCAAATGCATGCAGAGAAGACAGTTTTGCCATGCTCTTCATAAGCAAAATTAGCAAGTTTCTACAATTTCAAGGTTGTATTTATAATTCTGTAACTGTTTCCTACTTCCCCCCTTTTTTTGCTCCAGGCATGAATAAAAGAGGAAGATTATTTTCTTTCCTTCTTTGCGAATGGATAAAAGGTAGCTAAAACTGCTGAATTTGCGGAATATTTTCCAGATGTGAATTTTGTGGAGAAATACCTTAATATGAACTTTGGAGCTTAACAGAACAAGACCTAAGTTAAGGTACTTCCTTATTCAAATTAAGCATTCTGCTTCATTCTCCCAACAATTTGGGAAATAAGACCCCCCTAACTCTGGCAAATTAAATTGCAAATTTAAATTCATCCTTGAGATAATGGAGTGAAAAGTCCGTATAATTAATGAACTTATTGTTGATGGCAAAGATGTGAGGGTGCTTCCTGGAGTTGGTAAAACGGACAGTGTGTTGCAGAAATAAAAGAGAGATTAATCCTTCTGAAGGAGGCAATAACCCAGCTAGACAAGATCATCAAGTATCAGGACATTTCAGTGACAACAAGTTCGGAATAGTTAAAACAATGGTCTTTCCGGTGCTGATATATAGTTTTGAAAGATGACCACTGAGAAACAACAAGAGAAATAAGATGGATGGCTTTGATTTATGGGCGGGTGATGGATACTAAGAGTTCCATGAGGTGCAGGAAAAGCCAACTAATCAGTCCTGGACCAAAATAAAAACAGACGGATCTCTAGCGGTGATGATGATCAGTAAAGCAGAAACACCACATATTTGTTGATGGGGATATGAATGGATGGTAGACTAGATAAAAAGATTACACTTGGAAAGACTATAGGAAATAAAGGGGAGGAGGAGAAGGAGACAGACTGAGAAGGAGGAAGTGGAGGGGAAGGAGAAAGAGAAGGAGAAACTACATTTTCACTTCTCTGAAGATGGAAACAATGTTTAAATAACCCATAATTTCAGGAGGAGGAGGAGGAAAGATGGAAGAAAGAAAAAGGAAGAGAGGGTTGGGGAAGAAGAAAGGAGGAGCAGGAAGAGAAGGAAAGATAGAAGGTGGAATGTAGAAGATGGAAAACAAGATGAGGAAGGAAGAAGAAAGATGGAAGAGGAAGAAAGGGAAGAAGGAACGGTGTAGCATCTCCTGCTTGGGCGGAGGGTGGGACTAGATGACTACAAAGTCCCTTCCAACTCTGATTATCTGTTATCTGAAGCAAAAGAAGGAGAAGGGAAGCAGGGAGGAGGAGGAGTGGGAGGAGGAAGGAAGGAAGAAATAAGAAGATGGAAGACAATGGAGGTAATGAAGGTGAAGGACAAGAACAAGAAAGAAGTAAAAGCAAAGTAGAACACTAAGAAGGAAAGTTAGGCCATCCCTCTATGGAACATTGAGATCAAAATATTGCAGACTTTTACCAAAAATTACACAAGAGCAAGCTATTGTTCCATTTTCTTTCTTTAAAGTGCTATCCATAAATGAAATGTCTGAATGATTTCAAAGGAATCCAAAACTTAACTGTATGGGGAGAAACTATTTATATCTATCCACTGACTTAAGTTTCCTGCTATGCTTTATTCTGAGAGTAGAAATGACTAAACCCATTAATTTTCAGTGTTTGGAACCGTCACTTTTCCCATTCATCACAGATAGGGATTTCATGCAAAAGTAAATATTTATTTGCAAACTGGATAGGAAGAAACAATCTACCCAAAAGCTCCTATGCCTTTTTTGTGCATTAATCCCAAGAAACACTTTTTTTTTTTTTTTTTGGAATGCAAGTCAAAGCTTCTTGCAAACTAGTTTTCTTCAATCAAAAAGCAGGGTTGCATATGCTTTTCCCAAAACACACATTTTTATAAGGATTTTGCTTAGCAGAAAACAGCAGTGAAATTTCCAGAGCTACAGATTGTGACACAAAAGTGCCATTATGTTCCTGTAAAAGCTGGAGAGGTCTGGATATCATGCATAAACCTTTAAAGTGGGTTATGTCCTCCTCTTTAAATTGCTATGGATGGATGGATGGATGGATGGATGGATGGATGGATGGAAGGATGGAAGGAAGGAAGGAAGGAAGGAAGGAAGGAAGGAAAGAGGAAAGGAAGGAGGGAATGGAGATTGATTTGTAAGGGAGTATTTGAAAAGGAAGAAAGAAAAGGAAAGAAAAAGAAAGAAAGAAAGAAAGAAAGAAAGAAAGAAAGAAAGAAAGAAAGAAAGAAAGAAAGAAAGAAAGAAAGAAAGAAAGAAAAGGGGATGGTGGATAAAGGAGAGGGAGAACAGAAAGAAGGGAGGAAAGGAAGGTTAGAAGAAAAGAAGAAAAGGAAGGAAAGACGGAAGGAAATTGTGGAACCTCTCCTAGAATTTCTTTAAATTAATTTTGCTTTCTAAAATTCATATCCTTTTGAGAAGAAACACTAGAAATGCACACTGAAGGTAAATGGCAAGATTATTGTCATCCCTCGGATCCCCTCCCTTCTCCTCTCCTTTTTCTTCTTTTCATCTTCCTTCCTTCCTTTCCTCCTCCCTCCCTCCCTCCCTCCCTCCCTCCCTTCCTCCTTTTTTGAAATTTATTAAAACTTTCTAATATAAAAATTCTAAATTTTCTAATATAAATGCACAATTAAATTAAGAAAGAATCAAAAAGCATTAAAAGGAGAAACAAAGATAAATCTAGAAACAGAAAACACTTATCTTAGAGAGCTGGAGGAGTCACAGCAGATAGTGTTGTAAACAAAAATTTACATCATTGACTACATGCTCACAGACAGACAGACAGAAGCAGAGACAAAGAGCAAAGGTAAAGAGAAAGAGAGAGGCAGAGAGACAGAGACAGGAGAGACAGAGAGAGAGAGAGACAGGGTGACAGAGGCAGAGAGATAGAGACAGAGGCAGAGAGACAGACACAGAGAAACAGAGACAGAGACAAAGAGCCAGTGGCAGAGAGACAGACAGAGACAGAAAGATAGAAACAGAGAAACAGAGACAGAGAAACAGAAACAGACAGACAGAGGCAGAGAGAGAGAGGCAGAGAGACACAGAGAGACAGAGAAAGAGACAAAGGTAAAGAGACAGAGAGAGGAAGAGAGACAGGGACAGAAAGACAGAGACAGAGAGAGACAGAGAGGCAGAGAGGCAGAGAGATAGAGACAGACAGGCAGAGGCAGAGGCAGAGAAAGACAGAGAGAGACAGAGAGGCAGAGACAAAGACAGGCAGAGAGAGACAGACAGAGAGGCAGAGAGGCAGACAGAGACAGAGAGATAGAGACAGAGAGACAGAGACAAAGAGGCAGAGGCAGAGAGACAGACAGAGACAGAGAGATAGAGACAGAGAAACAGAAACAGACAGACAGAGGCAGAGAGAGAGAGGCAGAGAGACACAGAGAGACAGAGACAAAGGTAAAGAGACACAGAGAGACAGAAAGATAGAGACAGAGACAGACCGGCAGAGGCAGAGAGGCAGAGAGAGACAGAGAGGCAGAGACAAAGACAGGCAGAGAGAGACAGACAGAGAGGCAGAGGCAGAGAGACAGACATAGAGAAACAGAGACAGAGAGACAGAGACAAAGAGGCAATGGCAGAGAGACAGACAGAGAGAAACAGAGACAGAGAAACAGAGACAGAGAGACAGAGACAGAGAGAAAGAGAAAGAGACATGTGAAGGTCTGACTGAAACATAGCATTCATTTAGATGTATGCATATGGTAAATCATATGATGTATAGTTTAAATCATATGATGAATGTCTAAGTATGTTCAACCTAACAAAATAAGGTTTAAGAGTGTCATGATAGCTGTTTTCCAATACTTGAGGGGTTGTCACTGGGAAGAGGGTATTGATTTAGCAATAGCTATAGCACTTAGACTTTACAATCCTTTCTAAGCGTTGTGAAGAGTCAGCTTCTTGCCCCCAACTATCTGGGTCCTCATTTTACCCACCTCAGAAGGATGGAAGGCTGAGTCAACCTTGAGCTAGTCAGGATTGAACTGCTGGCATTTGGCAGAATTAGCCTGCAATATGGCATTCTATCCATCACTGTGGCTCTCTTCCCTAGATATCCTTAGGGAAAGTTCTACGCACAATGGCATGACTCCTTACAATTCCAGATTACCTATCTAGAAATTTTAGATTAATCCACTTTGGGTCTCTGATGACCATTCCAGTGCCAACTAGACTTTTTTTTGTACAAATCCGCTAGGCCCATTAAAACTTTTTTCCCCAGATGATCGGTACTACAACAAAATCTCTTGTCTATTAATTTCTATCTGGCATTGGAATTAAGTTGCTTCTTTCCTACTCGGGCGGAAGCTTTGATACAACTAGACAAATAATTTTCTCAGCCAACCGCTTTTTTTAAAATTTCCAAAGCTATTTGATTCTCACTTACTCAAGCCTGAGGCTGCAACTGACCTTTTAATAAAGCTGCTCAGGCACCATGAGTTAAAGCTTGCCTGACTTCATACTGTCCTGGTGTCGGATAATGGCTTACAGATTGTCTCATGTAGCTGCCTGCATTTGCTTCTCATCTATTATTTTTCAGACAGATGAACTCTCTTTTGGACATAAGTTGAAGATTGCGTTGGCCAAATGGATCTTTTTGCTTTAAGAGAGAGACACAGGAGCAACTCAGAGACAATCAAGTCTCTGTGATGACCCTCTGTGTGGCACAGAGGCAACACAATCAAATAAGCAATAACAGTCCCTTTATTATCTCCGACTTTGTCCCTAATGTCTAGTTTACTTTCGGCTGGAGAAAAACTCTCCCAGAAACAGCCTTCAACTATAGAAAATTCAGTCCAAACCAAGGTACACACAAACTGTAACCAAACAAACCAAACTGAAGTAATTAGCTTGACAGGGAAGGAGAAGGGATTTTAGACTTGAAAGCACAGCAAAACTCACACAGTTGGGAAGACACCAGGAACACAGATAATCCACGATACAAGATAAATTCATGTTGACTCCCAACAGCTTGCTGCACGCAGCTTCCTTTTTTTTATACACTGTGTTCCCAGCTGCAGCTAATGAAGGGAATCAGGGCCCTTTCCTTCTCCATAAGCCACACAACCCACGTTGCTCTCTCCATTCTGCCCTGCGTGCCCTAGGATGAAGAGGAGGGTGGGCCTGGGTCTTCCTCTGAATTCCCTCTCCCTTGCTCTACCTCTCCCCTGCTCTGCCCAGCTGGACTTTGCCCTTCCCCAGTTTCTTCCACAGCCAACGGAGCCACACTCCCACTCCCTGTCAGCTGCTCAGCTTCCTCCTCCAAGTCAGATTCTGACAGGGGCCTGACAGTCTCCCAAAGGATGGTCCAGACGATAGCCTAAACAACTGAGCTCATGAAGATAGGGGGATCGGAGGATTTAAAAATTCCAGCAACCAGTTCGCTGGGTGGGCAGGGCCATGGTGCGCGTGGCCTACCAGAGGGAGGGGCATTTTTCACCTTCCTCAGGGTCCAGAGGCTTCTCTCAGGTCTCTGGGAGGGCTAAAATGGCCTCCCCTGGGGTCCTGAGGCCCTCCCGAAGCTGCAAACAGGCCCATTTCCAGACTTCTGAAAAGCATGTTTTTCGTCCTCCCAGAGTCTCCATGTGAACCCTGCACTTTTTTGCATCCAAAACGGGTCACATGGAGACTCCTGGGAGGGGAGGGGTGGGTGGGGCCAGCCAGTTGGTTCAACTACCAGTTCAGTGAACCAGATGTAAATTTAACACCTGGTTCACGTGAACCGGTCCAAACCAGGTGAATCCCACTCCTGCATGGGGGAGCAGAGCTAATACTGGAAATGACCAAAATCAAACTTGGAAAGGTCTTTGGAGTTTAAAGAATCAATACCAAAGATTTCCACAGCTAAACATTTTTTTTTAAATGAAGAAAAAATATATATTATACATGTAGGCATTGAGTGGGGATTATTGGTATTTTGGTAATACTGTAGTGTTCAGAATGGCCAAAATTGGAGTGTTCTTATTAGTCTATGTGATTTGGGAGAAGAGAGGAGGGGAAGGGAGGAGAGGACAGGGGAGGAAAGAACAGGGGAGGGGAGGGGAGGGGAGGAAAGAGGACAGAGGGAGGGAAGAAGAGGAGAATAGAGGAGTGGGGGACAAAAGCAAACAGGATCCATCCATCCATCTATCTACATCCATCCATCCACTGTCTATCTATACTGTCTATCTGTCTGTCTGTTTGTCCATCTCTCCATTTCTCTGTCTCTCTATCATCCATCCATCTATCTGTACCTATCTGTATTTATCATTATATCTCATTCATATATACATAAACTTATTTTATATTGCCAGTATTTTATGTTTTCCCTCTTTTTACTGTTTTTGATTTTTTTTTTAAACTTTTTATTAATTTTCTCGCTTATTTGGTTTCTTCAGCTAAAGAAGTTAAAGAGGAGAGGCTTAGAGGACCATAAAAACATTCAAACATGTTTCACCTACTGATAGTTCCAGATGCACTTCACAATATCTCTCAGTACATCTAAGGCAGGGGTCTCAAACTCGCAGCCCACGGGCCAATTGCGGCTCACAGGACGATATCCTGTGGCCCCCACCGTGATATGAAAGTATAATATTAATGCGGCCTGCGGGGGGAATGGACCTCTGAAGGAAGTCCTGCCTGCCATTCCTCATCGTGGCTTCTTCTCCACCCTGAACTTTAACAAGTCCAAGTACAGGTCCAGACTTACTGATGATCATCTTCAAGCCATACTGAGGGTCTCAAGTGCCTCCTCTCTCCAGCCAAATGTGGCTCAGATATATGAGAGGAAGCGTTGTCAAGTCTCTGACAGCAAGGAGTAAGCTGGAGAAGAAGCCATGTTCTGAGGAACTGTTCATGATCTTCATTCAATGTTCTATTCATGTGTTCAGCACAGTTCATGTATTGGAGAAATCATTAACTGTTGATGACATTTGAGGATATTTTTTTAACAACGTTTTTTGTGGAATCCCTTATGCGGCCCAGCCTCACCCAGATTCTGCCTCCAGTGGCCCCCAGGTAAATTGAGTTTGAGACCCCTGATCTAAGGGATATCAGCCATGATGTGGTAGATATTATAATAGCAGTAGGTAAATAGTCTAAGCTGGTAACTTTCTACCTCTAAGGTTTGGCAAGTTTGTTCGGTCCTTCCAACCTTAGACATTTACTCAAAGTGAATTCAAAAATGAATTCATAATTCCACATGAAGCAATATGGGAAGCTTAGGCAGGCAGGCAATTTCTTACAAGAAAAAACAGGAGTAAGTAAAATATGTGTGCATTAAAATGGGATATAATAAAATACAGAATAAAACCCATTGTCTTTTGTGGTCTGTGTATTTGATCCAAGAATTTCAAGAATTTATTCTGCCCCAAAGTTATAATCTGAAGTGACAGCTCTGCCACATTCAAGAGACTCTCAAACCAGTCCAGTAGAGGTGAAGCAATCAACAATCAATTTCTTCAATAAAAGACCACTGAAATTTCATCTGCTATCCACACTATTTCTATATCATCCAACTCATCAAGTCCCTGAAGTTTGCACAGCATAACAAACATGACTAGCGGAACCTTAATCCTATTCAGCCCTATAAATTACATTTAGCTCGGCAGGAATGAGAGGATTTTGATCATGTTAGGAACAATTAAATCTCAACTGATCTTAAATTTAAACGATATCTCCAGTCTGGTACGCAAGACAAAGTTTTATCCTTCGATGAATAAACACAGTTCCATCTTCACAGTTGTTGGTGATTGCTTCCCGATGTTTCCTTTCTACTTTTCAAACTATTGTTAAAGTCCATTGAAAGAAAAACAAACAAAGAAACAGGAGTCTCTATCTGTGTCAGAAGTCCAGTTAGGGAGTTGATAAATAGACAGTTGGAAAAAGTCACTTAGAGAATGGCGAGTCCTTGGCATGTATTGAGTTCAATCAAGGTCAACCCCTGGGGTAACAATGGACAGCTTATCAAGAGAAAATTAATGCTATTGAACAAGAAGTCAGGAAGGGGATGTGACAGGTAGAAGATGGGATATCATTTAGCAAAGGAAAAGCGGTTGCTTCATTGCTTCTTCTGCTGGTAGATGGTGACCTTCATAGCTCAAGCTGTCAAAGCTATTGCACAAACTTCCCTTCTTTCTCAAAGTCTAGGGGCTACTTTGCTTCATTTCATCTTGCTTCTCTGGCCCTTTGCACTAGTTCTTTTCATTTCACCTTTCATTTCACTGAACAAAAGAGAGGAGCAACCTAGAAATAAGGAGAAATTTCCGAACAGTGAGAACAATTAAGCAGTGGACCAGAAGTTGCCTGCAGGAGTTATGAGTGTTCCAACACTGGAGGCATTGAAGAAGATATTAGACAATCTAAATGTTTGTGAAGATTCTCAGTCATCCAGGTCATGGTTGTCCCAAAGTTGTTTTTTCAAGAGGCAACCAGACTTTCTGGTTTTTCTTTGAAGGCATTTCACTTTACACCCAAGAAGCTTCTTCAGCTTTGACTGAATGGTGGGGAATGGAAGGATTTACACTCCTTGCAGACAGGTGAAACAACTTGCTAAAATAATGCAAGTGACCAGCTGTCTGCAAAGAGTATATATCCTTCCATTCCCTACCATGCAATCAGAGCTGAAGAAAATCAGAAAGTCCAGTTGCCTCTTGAAAAAGCACCTTTGGGACAATACTGGACAATCATTTGTCTGGAATGGAATAGGGCTTCCTGCTTGAGCAGGGGGTTGGACTAGAAGACCTCCAAGGTTCCCTCTGTTATTCTGTTATTCTTATTTCTCTGGTTCTTTTTGTTTCACCTTGTTTCATTTAACCTTTCATTCCACTGAACAAAGAGAAAAGGAACCTAGAAACAAAGATAAATTTCTTAACAGTGAGAACAATTATCCAGTGGAACAGCTTGCCTCCAGAAGTTGTGAATGCTCCAACACTGGAGGCTTTTAAGAAGAGACTGGACAGCCATTTGTCTGGAATGGTATAGGGTCTCCTACTTCAGCAGATGGTTGGACTAGAAGACCTCCAAGGTTCCTTCCAACTCTGTTATTCTGTTATTTTTGTTTCTCCGGCCTATTGCACTGTCTTCACTGCCACTTGCAAGAATATATACTTGTCGGGGCTGGTGAAAGCTATGAGTAAAAGCAAAGGTAGATGGGTAAAGAAAGAACAGAATAACAGAGTTGGAAGGGTACTTGGAGGTCTTTTAGTCCAACCCCCTACTCTAGCAGGAGACCCTACACCATTTCTGACAAATGGCAGTCCAACCTCTTCTTGAAAACCTCCAGTGGTGGAGCAGCCACTGTTAAGCCTGGTTTCCCCAACCAGGGTTAGGGAGACAAGCTAAACAGAATGTGCAGCGTTAGTCAGATAGGCACACAGATAAATGAGTGAGCTAAGCTTGTATGTTTATTAACATACAGTAAAAATAACAGATACGCTTGTGCTATCAAAAATATAGTTTATTCCATTATGAGTTCATAGCATAGTCAAAATAACAGTCCAATAGTCATGTATCATTTAGTCAGTCCATACAGGGATATTCAGTTAGCAAAGTCCGTGTAGAAATATCCTATGTCAATTCACTTACAAGTCTGTCCTTTGTTTTCTCTCCCGTTCGAGCAATGCAGTCTTGTGTCCTTGCAGTAATCAGGAATCATCAAAGCCAGAAAGTGAGCAAGCTGTCATCTTGCTTCTTTTAAAGTGCTTTCACAACCACTCCCTTAATTACTATCCCACAGTTAAAGTTGCAGACACTTTAACATACAAATTATGATTACATATTATTATTTACCTAAACCAGTTAGGGTAAAACAATGTTATCCCTAACATTCTCCCCTTTTAGGAAATAATAATAAATATAACTATTTACATCTTTAAATCATATTTGTTACAACTTTCTTTAAACTTAGTTACTTCTTGAGCTTTTGTAAATTGGTCTGCAATGTTTTCTTCCGTCATGCAGTATTCCAATTTAATTAGCCCATTCTTTACAGATTCTCTAACATTTAAGTATCTTAAATCAGTATGCTTTGATCTAGTTTTTACAGCAATACTAGTAGCTAACTTTATAGCTGCTTGATTATCCTCGTACACAATAATGGAATCTTTTACAGTTACACCCATGTCTAATAATAACTGTTTGTACAAAATCAAGTCAGTGCATAGTAATGACAGACATGAAAATTCCGCTTCCATTGTGGACAAACTGATATGCTGTTGTCTGATTGACCTCCACCCTATTAGTGTTTTACCAAATAATATAGCCATCCCAGATGTTGATTTTCTTGTGTTTATATCAGTTGCAAAACTTGCATCTGCATAGGCACTAAGAATCAAATCACCCTTTGGTTCTATATACAATGCATGGTTCATTGTTCCTTTAAGATATCTTAAAATTCTCTTTAATGATTGCCAATGACATTGATGTGGATCTGAATTAAAACGTGCCAGCTGATTTACACTATAAGCTATATCTGGCCTTGACCAATTGCTTATATATGATAAGCTGCCAATCAAAGATTGATATATGGACTTATCAAATTTGGGACTTTGATCATCAGTTTGGCAAACTTCCTGACTCATTGGAGTCTTTGCCGGTTTACAAAGTTCCATTTTAAACGTTTTAATTAATTGGCAAATTTTATCTTCTTGAGATATCTTAAAACCATTTTTTTGTTTTGTTAATTGTCAATCCTAGATACCTTTTAATTTCACCTAAATGCTTTAATTTTATCTTTTTGGCTAATAATGATATAATCTCATTAGCTTCATTATTAGTCTTAGTTATCAAAGCAATATCATCTGTAAATAATAACAATAATGACACCGTTCCATTATTTTCTCTTTTAAATACACATGGATCTGCTAAACCAGATTTAAAACCTATATTGTTTAACTCTTTCACAATATATTGGTTCCACTCAAACCCAGATTGTTTCAACCCGTAAAGACTCTTTTTGAGTTTCCAACAATCATTACTATTTACTTTATTGTCTTTTATACCTACTGGTTTTCTTAAATATATAGTGTGCTGCAATGGTGCATGTAGATAAGCAGTTTCTACATCTAAATGGTTAATGACATAGTTTTTCTTAGCTGCCCACACTAATGCTGCTCTTAAAGATGTTGCTTTAAGACTTGGTGCAAAAACTTCATCGTAATCAGATGCAGTTTGATTAAATCCTTGAGCTACTAACCTAGCTTTATGGGTAACAGTCCCATCATTTCCAGTTTTTACTTTAAATATCCATTTGCACCCAATGGATTTTTCTCCTGGAGGTAATTTAGCATCTTCATAAACTTTCATTACCTTTAATGAATTTAGTTCTTTTTTCATTGCCTTTTGCCAATTCTCCTGATCCTTAGCAGGATACATCCTAAGTTCATCTACACTAGTTGGAACTTTAGTTACTTGGCAAACTATACTTGCTTGATATCTATCAGGTGGTCTAGTTATACGTGTAGTACGTCTAGGTATTACAGGACTTACTGGTGGACTTTCATTTATTAACTCTTCTTGATTATCTAACTCTTCCTGATCAACTGTTTCCTCTTGTTCTGGTCCTATTTGCTCTTCGTGGACTTCTTCTTTAATTGGACTCTTCTTATAACTAATCTGATCTTTCTGCCTTTTGTAGGGTTCAATAATTACTTCATTATTTAAATCTTGCTCTAATCTATTCCATCCTACATGTTCTAGGAATTTAGCACTAGCACTGGTGTAAACTCTAGGTGTACCTGGTTCCCAGAATCTATAAGATCTATGATTAGATGTATATCCTACAAAATATAATCTTTTAGCTCTATGCTGTCCTTTGTGTCTAAGTTGTGAAGGGATATGCACCCATGCTGGTGCTCCAAATGTGTGCATGTAACTTAAATCAGGTTTTGTACCATGCCACAGTGTGAATGGTAATTCACCTGTTGTTGAATTAACAACATTATTTAATATATGATTACCACACATTATTGCTTCTCTCCACAAATTGTCAGGTAATCCTGAATCAGACATCATAGTTTGTGCCATTGATTGTAATGTTTGGCCTCTTCTCTCTATAAAGGCATTATGTTGTGGCCTATATGGTGCAGACATTTTATGTTGAATACCTAACATTCTTAGTCTGTTCTGGAATTTATTATTTGTAAATTCTGTACCATTATCTGTTATAAGAGTTACTAATTTTTTTTTAGTTTTCCTTTCTGCAAATTTAATCCAATTAAAGAGATTTTGATATGTTTCAGTTTTGCTCTTCATTAAATAGCAAAACCCATATCTAGAATAATGGTCCATTATACTTAGTATGTAACGAGCTCCTCCTACACTTGGTTTCTTAGGACCTATTAAATCTGCAAATACTACCTCTAAAGGCTCTTTAGTGGTAAATCCATCAATTCTATTTGCCGGTGTGACCCTGGTCTTACTTTGATTACAGGCATTACATTGCAAATACTTATTACAAGGTTTCAAACTTATTCCCTTAGATAATTCAACAGTTTTCTTAAGTATTTTAAAATTTAAATGCCCTAGCCTTCGATGTAACAAGTGAATACATTCATCATGAGGTTTCTTATTTTCATAAACTGTGTTAGCCACCTTTAAACCATCATCATTTAACACATATAATTCACCTCTTAAAGATGCAGTAATTTTCTTATCTTCTTTCTCAATTATGCAGTTATCTCCCCTAAATGTAACTACATATCCTAGTTTAACCAAAATTCTTACTGAAATTAAATTAAACTTAAGTTGTGGTACATATAACATTTTTACATTCTCTTTTATAAAAGAACAATATGCTATACCTTGACCTTTAGCCTTCAGTTTCCAGCCATTGGCTAACGATATCTGCTGTGTACTCTTGGACATTTTAACAAAATGTTTGTTATCATTTGTTATACAATGTGATGCTCCACTATCAACCACCCATAAATTATTTTTTACAGCTCCATTAGTATACATGGCTAACTCTAAATTTTTATTTATCTTTTGATGACTTTTTGTATTCTGGCCAGCGTTCTGGCGTTTTGCCTTTTTACAAAATCTTGCCAAATGTCCTCTTCCTCCACAATTAAAGCACTTTTTAATTGCGTATGCAGTAGGAGTTTCATTATCTTCTTTTTGAGGTTGCTGCCTCCTTAACTCATCTCTTTCAAGCCTTCTTCTGGCCTCTTCAATCAATCTGCCAGTTATATCAGTTAAAGTTAGGCTTTCCTTTGGCAATATTTCAAGGGAAGTTACGTAGTTATCATAGCTTTCGTCAAGGGAAGAAAGAATTATGTAGACTTGGTGTAGTTCAGAGAAAATAAGCTCTTTCTCGTGCAGTTCTTGAAAAATGCTTTGCATAGTTTTCAAATGACTCAGCATATCACCATTCTTATGGAGATGTGTACTGAAAAGTTTCCGTGTAAGATTTATGTGAGCACCAACATTATCTCGAACATAAATCCTTTTTAGCTTCTGCCAACACCCAACAGCTGTATTCTCTCCGTGGATATAAACAAGTTGCTTAACAGTTAAGGTTAAAGCAATAATGCAAATAGCTTGTTGATTTTTATGCATAAATTCTTCTATCTTTAATTTATCTTCCTTATCCTCTGGATCCCATTCTTCTACGTTTGGTGGATTTTCAATTATGTTCCACAAACCTTCTCTTCGTAGAAGCAGACTACATTTCATAGACCATGATACATAGTTTGTTCCATCCAACTTGGATATCAGGGACAAACTTTGTAAATTGACTTGTGCCATGTTTTCTTATATGGATATAAAACTATAATTAATAAAACACAGCTGTCTGTTTACTGTAATGTATAACAACACAAACTCTCACTTTTACATAAATCTGTTTTATCCTAGTTAAACTGACTTTGCAGCCTCTGGGCCCATAACCAGTGTTAAGCCTGGTTTCCCCAACCAGGGTTAGGGAGACAAGCTAAACAGAATGTGCAGCATTAGTCAGAAAGGCACACAGATAAATGAGTGAGCTAAGCTTGTATGTTTATTAACATACAGTAAAAATAACAGATACGCTTGTGCTATCAAAAATATAGTTTATTCCATTATGAGTTCATAGCATAGTCAAAATAACAGTCCAATAGTCATGTATCATTTAGTCAGTCCATACAGGGATATTCAGTTAGCAAAGTCCGTGTAGAAATATCCTATGTCAATTCACTTACAAGTCTGTCCTTTGTTTTCTCTCCCGTTCGAGCAATGCAGTCTTGTGTCCTTGCAGTAATCAGGAATCATCAAAGCCAGAAAGTGAGCAAGCTGTCGTCTTGCTTCTTTTAAAGTGCTTTCACAACCACTCCCTTAATTACTATCCCACAGTTAAAGTTGCAGACACTTTAACATACAAACTATGATTACATATTATTATTTACCAAAACCAGTTAGGGTAAAACAATGTTATCCCTAACAGCCACAACTGCTGAAGGCAAGCTGTTGCACTGGTTAATTATTCTCACTGTTAGGAAGTTTCTCCTAAATCCCAGATTGCTTCTCTCCTTGATTACTTTCCATTCATTGTTTCTTTCTTTTTTTAAAAACAAATTTTATTAATTTTTTACAGAAAACACAATACACAAACATACAAAACACAAAACATAAACAAAACTAAAAGATCTTTTCTGAAGTTTGTCTGATCCCGGGTTAAAACTCTTCTCACAGACACAAATTCAAACATCATATTCACTTTGTATATCCTTCCATATCTTATTATCATTTTCATTTTTATATATATATATATAAACCATTTTTATCAATTTTATAAAAACAATGCACAAAAAATCAAGGCATAACAGCTTATAAATTCTTTTCTAGGAAAAAATAATAATAAAAAACCAATAGAACATAACAATTCCAAATTATAGTATCAATACTTTATCTATTTAACTTCATATCTTATCCCTACTTCTCCTTTTCATCCAAATTATTTCTTGTTCATTAAAATTTTATTGCCTTTTATCAATATACAAAATCCAAAAAAAAAAAAAAAAACCATTACAAAACCTTTATATATCTTTTCATATCTTATTACCATTTTCAATAACATTCTTTGTCTGTTCTATTTCCAACTATCCATTAATCTTTTTTCTTTTACTATACTTCTCCTATACACCAATTGGAGTAACGTCTATAACTCATTACCCTAACTTAAAAGTACTTCGTATAACAATTTTTCTTGGGATTCTGTTTAAAAGATTCTAAAATTACATAATAAATTTTATACTCTAAACACACATATAAAAACACAATCTCATATACCCTCCAGAATCCCTCTTTTATCCTAAATTAAATTCATCCATTGTCTCTAAATAAACTTTTTTTCTTTAGATCTTGCTTCCCCCCATTGAGGCTTCTCCTCCCCCCCTTTCTCTCTTGCTTATTCTTCTCCTTGCCCTTTTTACCCCTTTGTTTTTCCTCCTCCCTTTTCTTACTCCTTTTCCTTTGCTTTCTAACCTTGCCTCCACCTTTTCGCTCATTTTTCTCTTCTTTGGTTGTTTTTATAATTCTTAAAATCCCCTTTTTCTTATCCTTTTTCTCCTCCTCTCCGGAAAGGACCCATTGTTCATCAAAGATGGCTTCTTCTTCCTCTTCTTTCTTGTCCCAGTCCTTCTGCTGCGTAATCAACTTTTCATAAGTACATAACGCCATTTCTAAAAATTGAAACAAAGCGCCCAAAGTATCTTCCTTTTTATATTTTTGATATTCAGCCTTTAGTTCATCCACAAGCGATGCCATTATGAAAAGAGAAACTTTTCCCAAAACAACCACAAGTATTTTTAATCAAAAACAATTCAAAAAAAAGTTCCAAAAGTTAATACTTTTCTTCCTTCTTCTCTTTCTCTTTCTGGGGCTAATGTTTAATCAAAGAGGTCCAATTACCATATATCTTTCTTTGGAATTCTAGGCAATCTCCTCCTTTTTCAGCTTCTGCTCCAATTTTTTGCGATATCGATTTTAAATAATCAAAAATCCATACCTCCAACAGGGGTTTTCCAATTTCTTAAATTTTTCAATGTCCAAAAATCCTTTTGTCCCTTAGCTTCAACTCTCAAAACAATTCACTTTCAATGTCCAATATATCCAAACATTTCTGCTGTTTCCATGGGGTGGGAGAGTGAAGAAAAAAAAAAAGTTCCCTTTAACAGCTTCTCCGCCGCTTTCGCTCTTCTTAGGGATACAATGTATCCTCCAGCAATTCAAACAGCTCAGTTCCAGGCAATTTAAAGGATGTTACTTGACCCGGCTCAGACATCACTTTCACTCTTCTCCTCCAGCGGAATCTTACCCGGTTGCTGGCTTCTTCGTGGCGACCATTGCTGACCGCCGCTCCACCGCCTTGGGAAAAAGGGGTTTTTCCGGCAAAGGGGGGGGTCTGCGACACCCCCACCCCCCTATCCGACTCCCCTCTCTCTTCAGCTGTCCCTACAGGGCAGCCATATCCCCCTGACCCATCTGGATCGGGGGTACCTCGACGGCTAGCATAGCAGGAATCGCGAGCTGTCGCGAATTCCTGCTGCCCCGAAGCCACGCGAAACCGGAAGCCCCCATTCATTGTTTCTTAAAGGTTAAAGATTTATTTAAAGCTTAGAGACCCATTCTTCCTTAAAGGTTAAAGATGTTCCTTTAAAGATTAAAGATGCGGAGATGAAATATGGAAGGATATGGAAGAGTTTACTTTGGATTGGACAGGGAAATTTTGGAAGGCAACTCACATTTGGTACCAAAGGGAGGAAGGTTCCATCTGAACTATTCAATGATTTATCCTTGAAATTGCAACTGTTGCATGCACACACACACACACACACAGTCACACAATCATAATTGGGTGCTTGGTAATCAGCTCTTATTTACAACTGGTTATAGCGTCCTACACCACAAGTCATACTGGTTTTTGGTTTTTGTTTGTGCTGTTTTCCTGCCAAAAAATGGGAAAAGCCCATTGGATAGTCTGGATTTGCTTAATGCCCATGTGATTTGCTTAATGGCAACAATGACATGCTTAAGCAGCCTACCAATCAAAGTCTATATCGTTCAGTTTTTTCCTATGTGATGCTTTGAAATAAAAAAAAATACTCAGTGTTTTATACCACATGAGGAGGAGAGGAAGATTTTTTTGGGCAAAAGTACATATTGTATTGTATTGCATAGCACTGCATTGCATTGTATTTATGTTATATAATGTTAATGTTCTGTTAGTGTTATATTAGTGTTATGTTTGTGGTTGTGGTTCTGTTGTGTTGTGTTATATATTATATATTTATTATATAATATCATATCTATTATCATATTTATTATATCATATATCTATTATATCATTTATTATAATGTTTCATATATATCATTATATTATATCACTTCATATATCATATCAGATTATGTCACATCAGATCATATTACTATTTTGTTGTATATTGTTTTGTTTTTTTTTATTTTGATTGTTTTAATATTATTATTTTTGCTTAATTTTATTTTATTTTTCATTTTTATCTCTTTGCATCCATTCTTGGTGCTCCTCTCAGTTCATACCAACCCTTCTACAGGACCCAGAGAAGGTGTTAGAAAGAATCAAGGGTCTTTCATACACTTCTATTTTTGGAATAAAGTAGGTTGTCTTTTCCTTGTGTCAGATTGGCTCAGGAGATAGGGGCATTTGTTTTGAAGATATATTGCATTGAGTAGCTGCAACATCTGGAGCAGTTCATCATCCCAGCCACTGCAAAGAACTAAAACAGACCTGAGTAATTAGTCCATTATGCTTTTGCATTGGTAAGAGGCAAAGTGAGCCCCTCTGATCCATCATGACAAGTTAGTTCTGGGTGACAAGCAATATTGTCACCAGAAGTGGAATGGAAAAAGAAATGAGACACAGGGCTGAGCAGTTGCTGAGTAAGGAAAACGTCAAATGGCCCACTTTCTCCTAATTCTACTTTGGGAGAAGGAACTCAGCCTTGGTTCTCCGGAGGAAATAATGTAATAGCACTAGCACTTAGACTTATATACCACTTTACAGTGCTTTACAGGCCTCTCTAAGCAGCTTACAAGGTCAGCCTCTTGTCCCCAACAATCTGGGTCGTCATTTTACTGACCTCGGGAGGATGGAAGGCGGAGTCAACCTTGAGCTGGTGAGAATAGAACTACTGGTCCTCAACAAAATTAACCTGCAGTACAGCATTCTAACCACTGTGCCACCATGGGAAGGGAAGGGTAGGAAGAAAGAAAAGAAAGAAAAGGAAAGAAAGAAAGAAAGAAAGAAAGAAAGAAAGAAAGAAAGAAAGAAAGAAAGAAAGAAAGAAAGAATAGCAATAGTACTTAGACTTGTATACCTCTTTACAGTGCTTTACAGCCCTCTCTAAGTGGTTTATAGAATCAGCCTCTTGCTCCAATCTGGGTCCTCATTTTTACCCACCTTGGAAGGATGGAAGGCTGAGTCAACCTTGAGCCTGGTGAGATATGAACTGCTAAAATGCAGACAGCTGGCAGGCAGCAGAAGTAGCCTGCAGTACTGCACTCTAACCACTGTGCCACCGTGACTCTTGAATGATGGAGAATCATGCCCCCTTCCTCCCTCCCTCTTCTAATTTGTTTGCATGAATTCTCTTGATATATATTAGGGAACCTTTTCCAATCAGCTGACCATCAAGTGAGTTACTCTACAATTCCTGGACAGTCTGATCAATATCCATAGCTTATGGATTTTGAGTTATTATAGTCCAAATATGAATAGACCACCTCAGTTTGGTCAAGGTTGAATGTATACTTTACTGGTAACATTCTGGACTTTATCTCTCTTGAGGAAGAACAAATTGGTAGAAGTGAATATTTGTAGCTTAGGGTTCAATAGTGGGGGTCCTTGGTGCTCTCTGAGTAGACAGAGCATGGGATGATGGAGTCAAGAAGGGAATCAGCCTGAAGTTCTTATATTTCTATAAACTATCTAAGTCCAATCCTTCTTGAATTTCACTAACCCTTATTTAGCACTGATTTAACACTGACTGCTAGTTGACAAGATTCCTGTGCATAGGCACGGGTAATATATATCTTAAATGCAATTTATCATATGGATTTGGTTTTTTGCACCTGACACTCTGAACTTGGTAGTTTACTTGCAGATCTTTCATTTACCAATTCTGGTAAATGAAAGATCTGCAAGAAAACAGCCAAGCTTAGAGAGTACCAAGGACCCCAAAAACATCTATTATATTCTGTCTTGAACTATTCCATTTTTTCTCTCTTCTCTTCTCTTCTCTTCTCTTCTCTTCTCTTCTCTTCTCTTCTCTTCTCTTCTCTTCTCTTCTCTTCTCTTCTCTTCTCCTCTCCTCTCCTCTCCTCTCCTCTCCTCTCTTCTTTTCTCTTCTCCTCTCCTCTCCTCTCCTTTCCCCTCCCCTCCCCTCCCCTCCCCTTTCCACTCTTATGCCTTCCTTAAGGTGCAACAGGCATTTTCAGGAAAAAAATAAATTAAAATAAAATAAATCAGCTGGCATAAAAGAGAACAAAGAACAGCTTTATCAGAAAGAAGAATCAGAAACAGAGTTGAACTGGACGCAGCTTATTTTTATCTACTACAGTTATGATTGGCCAATCAGATAAATTGTCTATGAGCCAATTGGCTTTCAATAAAACTATGAGAGCCAGAATACTTCTCTTTGAGAATGATTCTTCTTGGTCTAGCCTGGTGTTCCTCAACCTTGGAAATTTTCAGAAGGGTGGACTTCAACTCCCAGAATTCCCCAGCAGCCAGCAGAGGTCAAAACCCTTGTAAGAACTTGATCCTTTTCAATCAAATGAAGTGAGTGTGTAAACCATGGCCAACAGCACTTTCAATGACCATTGACCCCCAGCCTTCCTAGTTCATTTATCTACTTTCTCCCTGTGTTGTTCTGATCAACTTTTCCTCTCCACACTCTTGCACACCCCTTCATTGATATCTTGGCTAGCTTTTTCCATTACATAAATTACTCTTCATCATGTTCCCTATTTGCATTTATTTGACTCCTGGTGGCTGCATCACTGTTTGATGAAGCAAACTTACTGGAGCTTGAAGCCGTTTAGATTACTACCATGGCAATTCAGTAAATCCACATTTGAAGCAAAGCCTAATCAGATATTATTAGTGAGTATCTTCAAAGCAACTTTCCCATCATTCCCATGTTATAAATGTCCCTTTATTTTTTACCTGTCGAGCCACTAAGTTTTCATTAATAAATAGATGGATGAGTTTCACCTTTGGTGTAAGACCCACAAAGTCACAAGAATTACATTCCAAATAACTCTGATCCATAATTTATTCAATACTGAACACAATAGGGAGATATTTAGCATCATTATCTTCCTGTTCCCTTTAATTTATAGGTGAATTATCTTCCAGGAGATTATAATTTTTAGTTTTATTTGGGGGGGACTTCAGATTAATTGTACTCATCAAATCTGAGTATGCTGAGATAAAAGTTGGCAATCAGCCTGTTTCTGGACTGTTCCATTACTGGATATAGCAAAAGGTTTTAATGAAAAGTATTGCAGGTCATAGGAACATGTCCTGTCTTAATTGCTCTAGACATAAATTGATTTGGCCTTAGCAGTCTTTCAGATTTATTGTCAAGCCCATTTGTATTTAGATGAAAAAATACATTGCTAAAATGGTGAAGTACAAAATCTTGTCAACCTAAGGCAATTCTTCAAGTCATACCTAGCACAATTCAGACAGAATTACTTTCAGTTTCTTGCTTATACTTCCATCCTTTAATGGTTTGAGATGTCTTGAGATGCAAG
Source organism: Hydrophis major (assembly GCA_033807585.1). Classification (NCBI taxonomy): domain Eukaryota; kingdom Metazoa; phylum Chordata; class Lepidosauria; order Squamata; family Elapidae; genus Hydrophis; species Hydrophis major. The sequence continues at coordinate 373,859,125 of CM066329.1, forward strand.
AAAGAAAAGAAAAGAAGAAGGAAGGAAGGAAGGAAGTAGACTGGGGAAGGAAAGGAAGGAAGGAAGGAAGGAAAAAGGGAAGGTGAAGAAAGGGGACAGAGAGAGGGTGGGAAGTAAACAGGGAGGGAGAAACAAAATGAAGGGATTTAAGGAGGGAGAGAAGGAAGGAAACAGGGAAAGAAGAAAAGAAGGAAGGAAGGAAAGTGAGAGAAGGGGACAGAGGGAGGAAGGGAAGGAAGGAAACAGGGAGGGAGGGAAGAAAGGAAGGGATTTAAGGAGGGAGGGAGAGAACAAAGGAAGGAAAGAGATAGATAGATATAATTTTTTATTGGCCAAGTGTGATTGGACACACAAGGAATTTGTCTTGGTGCAAATGCTCTCAGTGTACATAAAAAGAAAAGATACGTTCATCAAAAATCACAAAGTACAACACTTAATAATGGACATAGGGTACAATAGGCCATCAAATCATACTAGGAAACAGTCAATATAAATAATAAGGATACAAGCAACAAAGTTACAGTCATATAGTCACAAGTGGGAGGGAATGACGAAAAGGAGGGAGGGAGGGAGGAAGAAAGATGAAGGAAGATGGATGAGAAAGGGAAGGAAGGAAGAAAACAAGGAGAAAGGAGGGAAGGAGGGAGGGAAAAAAGGAAGGACCATGCACATAGAAAATTATGCAGTAAGAGCAGTTCCACTTTAACCATTGTTCCAATTTATACTTTTGCTGTTTGTAAGAAATTATTGGCACAGAAGGGCATCATCTAAATCTGAGTCATGCAAGGACAGATTTGGGTAGCAGTGGCATTTATGGGGAAGAATGTTATCATATTCCTCTTAATCCTTCTCTTTGATATGGTAGACAGAGCACTAGCACTAGCACTTAGACTTATATACCGCTTCATAGTGCTTTACAGCCCTCTCTAAGCGATTTACAGAGTCAGCCTATTGCCCCCAACAATTTGTGTTCTCATTTTACCCACCTTGGAAGCATTGAAGACGGAGTCAACTTTGAGCCTGGGGAGAATCGAACTGCTGGCAATCTGCAAAATTAGCCTGCAATACTGCATTCTAATCACTGCACCATCATAGCTCTTGGCTGTATATCAATGATGTAGCCCATGTTTCAACCCTGAGTTACTACCTTAAGTTGACCTAATGTCTAATTTTGAGTAGTGGAAAAAGCTCTGGGCATTAAGAAGCCCTGGACACTGGGCATTAAGAATAAAGTGTGAAGACCAACAACCAAACCCTGTTACCATCTAGATGAGCAAAGGGTGCAACATGGTTTCAATGTCACAATAAATTGTGTTTTTAAGGATATCCCATCATATGTTTTGGGCAGTCATGGGATTCAATTTTTTTTTTTACTATTGGTTCTATGGGCATGGCTTGGTGGGCATGGCAGGGGAAGGATACTGTGAAATCTCCAGTCAGAGGTGGCATTTGCCAGTTCTCTGAACTACTCAAAAGTTCTGCTACCGGTTCTCCAGAACTGGTCAGAACCTGCTGAATACCACCTCTTTTTTTTGGCCAACACTGCAATGTTAACTTCGGTGGAAAAGAGAAGAATGTTCTTTAATGCAAAGTTGCATGGATTTACATCAAAGTGCATACTTTATAGAACAGAAGGACACTTGCCAGACGTGGTTGATTCGTGAATCATCCCAGCTGAACTTTTTTTTTTTTCCCTCCCCAGGACTAGCACTACGGTCATTGCAATGTGAACTTTGGAGCAGGATAGATTTTATATGCATAGCACTGTCATAAATAAATCATAGAGAAATGTAATGAGAAAATATGTAGCAAGGAATAAAGCCAACCCTGATATAGAACATCAACAGTGCTTTATAATTCAATTCAGTCAAGGGCTGGTGGGAGGGAGAGAAAAGGGGAGGAGGGTTGATTTGTGTGTTGTGTATTATGGAATTTCGAGACCGGGGCCCCAGTTTATTGCAAGCTAATGTATTATTAAAATGTAGATGAAACCAATTAAGAAAGCACATTTTAGATTTCATATAAATAAATAAATCATGGGTCACCGAGGAGTTAGGGAATGTCAGGGACTGAAGTCAAGGAGAATTGCCATCTCTCTCTCTCTCTCTCTCTCTCTCTCTCTCTCTCTCTCTCTCTCTCTCTCTCTCTCTCTCTCTGCGTCCTCCCTCCCCCCTCTTATTCTCTCTGTCTCTCCTTTTTCCTATCCCTCTTTCTTTCAATTCCAAATTGTTTCTGAATTCTGTTCTTTGTAAGAAGGACAAAGATGCCACACCCTCAAGACAGCAGATAATCAGAATTGGAAGGGATCTTGTAGGTCATCTAGTCCATCTAGCCCAAGCAGGAGACCCTACACCCTTTCTGACAAATGGCAGTCCAATCTCTTCTTGAAAGTCTCAAGTGATGATGCTCCCACAACTTCTGAGGACAAGCTATCCCATTGGTTGATTGTTGTCACTCCTTACTCCTTGGATGGATTCCTTTTTTTTATGTTAAGATTTGACCAACATAGAAGAACCACATCTTCCCTTGAGCGTTTACGTAGATCCCTTTGGGGGAAATCGCCAATATTCAGATGCTTGTTGTATGGTGAGTGCTTTCCCAGCTTCCAAGAATCATATCTAAGGCTCTTCGAATTGGACTGTGGTGGATAACAACACAATTGGTTTGAGGACTACATTTGCAGTCAAGCGTGGGTCTTTGCGTTTCTACTGCTGTTTGCTTTCTGTCCACTGCTGTTCATTACTAGGACTTGTCTCTCCAACTTTCCCTCCAGCCACTGCCAAATTGACTCCGAAAATCAAGAAACAGAGATTGGGGAACAACTTCCTTTCCCAGAACTGTTGTTATAAATTTCTTAGTTTGGGTGAGTGACTTGGTATGTATAATTTACAAGCGTTATTCTTACTTCCATCCCTTCTGCAGAAGACTTTCCTGCCTCTTAAGAGTTCAAGTCACAGGGGCAGGGGATGATGTTTTTTTGTATCCTTATTCAGGGGAAGAAATTTTCTCATCCCTGGAAAAAAAGAAAGAGAAATAAGAGTTGAGCTTAACTTCAGGTTATTACTTGGACAAGGTTATTTCTTAAACAATAAGGAGTTCTTTCTTTTTTTTTTTTACTTTCTTCCCAAGTCCATGTTTTCAAAATCCAGACCTGAGATTTTGTGGTGGACTTCCAACCATATAATCCAACCCTGACGAGCGATTTTGTGATTGGCTAGATGCCTCCATCGGTGGTTACCCAAAAAGGGTAACCATTCCCCACTCTCTTGAAAAGTCTTCTCCTTTCTGGAGAGAATGTTGTTAAGTAAGCAAACATGGAAACACAGAACCTTCCTTCCTTCCTTCCTTCCTTCCTCCAACTTTCCTTCCTTCCTTCCTTCCTTCCTTCCTTCCTTCCTTCCTTCCTTCCTTCCTTCCTTCCTTCCTTCCTTCCTTCCTTCCTTCCATCTTTCCTGAGCTGAGCCCTGCCAACTGAGCGCCTCTGCCCAATGCTCATGCCACTGCAGCGTTTGGAGCTGCCAGCGCATTTGGAGATGCGTGGGATGGGGATGGGATGGGCAGCCTCTCCCGGTGGCCCCTTTGTGTTTGGGCTGGAGGAACTTGGGAAGGAGGCCAAGCTCATGTCGGCCTGACTCGTTCGCTTGGCAGGTGGGCGTGCACCCGCGGCTTGCTTTCCTGGCTCTGCCCAGCCTGCACGGCTCTGGTGTGGCCCTAGCGGGATGAGTGGAGGGCCCGGTGAGGAGGTGCTTGCTACTTTGGTGAGAGCTCTGCTGCCAGGCAGGAGGGCCTGCCTGTCAGCTGTGCTCTTCACGCTCTGGCCAGCACCAGGCAGGAATGGTGGCTGTGCGCTTCTCCCAGGGTGGGCTGATCCTGCACTGCAGCCCTGGGAGATTCACCTCCCCACGTGTGGTTGGGCTGCCTTCTTGGGCAGAGGAGGCTTTCTCATACCAGTAGTAGGGCATTGTTTTAAAAAGAATTGGCTCTGCCTTTGAAGGCAAAGGGAAGGTGGCGACAGGAGCACCTGAAGCCGAGTGTCTCCGCTGGGCTCTGGTTGCAGGGAGGAGCCCTGGCTGGCCATGTGTGGCTCCGTCAAACGCCATGGCATTGCTCTAAATGCTGTGGCAGCATGGGGAGAAGGGAAAGCAACCATGGCGGAAGGTCTCCCGATAGGAAGTGCCCCACCAACGCCAAAGTCAACGCAGGCAGCACCATATCCAGGTATGCAACAAAAGTACTTCCTAACAGCAAGCCCCCCCGGCCATTCCCCCCCATTTTGCATGTTTAATATAGGCCTTAATTTGGGGGGGAGGGGCTTAATTTGATTTTATTCCTATAAAACATGCTGGGACTTCCTATTGGGGGAGGCTGTATTGTTGGAAAAACAAGGTATATACATGCATACTGTTAAGCCCTGGGCATGGGTGCAAGGAACGGAGACGAGACATCGGATGGTGACTTCAACTCTTTATTAACAAGAAAGAATGGAGCAAAATATCTGGGCAGCAAAAGCTCTTTTATAGAGCTTGCTGCCATTAAAACAACCAATGAACTGAGTCTATTGCTTTCACAAGCGTCCAATCAGGGGTTCCTGTTAACAGCCAATCAGACGGGCCAAACCCAACCAATCACGACTCACTATCTACGGGCCAATGAGAATTGCAGGATTACAAGCCTGCTGTAAGACGAAGCTGTTGAGGGTTGTATCGCTGCGTTGGCTTAATCCATAACACCCCTCCCCCCTTGGTTCCATCTGAGGGGTGGGGTGACGTATTCTCGCAAGTAGGCAGGCCGCCTCACCTGTCTGCTCGACCTGCACTGCTCCACCGGGTTCTGTCCTGGTTCTGGTTCTGGTTCCAGTGGGCTGCAAGCTGGGTTGGATGGTGAAGATTGTGGTTCCGGGTTGCCTTCGTCAGCGCTGTCTTCCGGGTTCCCTGGATCCGCCTCCGTCGCGGTGCTATCACGTGGCGAGGCCACTCCCTGGCTCGGTTCTCCCTCAGATGGTGAGTATCCCCTGGGCTGTTGGGTTTTGATTTCTTCTTCGTCCTCCTCCATATTCCTTTCCCCCCCCCAGCTAGAGGTTCCGGCGCTAATCTGGAACGGAGTTGGTCTATGTGGCGTTTCTACATCTTACCATCTGCCGTTTGTAGGCGATAGGATCGGGGTCCTGTAAGTTGTGTTATTGTCATGGGGAACCACAATGGGTCGCCTGAGAAGTTTTTTGCAAACACAAGGTCCCCTTCCTGGAATGCCCGACACTTGCTGCTGGATCCCGGGGGTTGTTCTGGTGTGTAGTTCGATCGAGATGCGAGTGAAGTTTCCGGCCCATCAGGAGTTCAGCTGGGGTTTTGTTCATGGTGCTGTTTGGGGTTATGTGTTGGAGAAGAAGCATTTGGTTTATTTTATCGTCAATGTCACCGTGATCCATTTTGTGCAGGGTCTGTTTTACAAATTGAACCATTCGCTCAGCCCTACCATTGGCCGCAGGGTGAGCTGGCGATGTTAAGGCATGGCGGATGCCCCGATCTGCCAGGTGTTGTTCGAATGGTAGGGCAGTGAATTGGGGGCCATTATCTGAGACGAGGATATCAGGAAGTCCATGGGTAGCGAATAGTTTATTCAGTTTTTTTAGTGACTGTGTCTGTGGTGGTGCTTTTCATTTTTTGGACTTCAAGCCAGTTTGAATAGGCATCCACTGTTAAGAGGAAAGTGTGTCCTCTTGTGGGTCCCGCAAAATCGATGTGGATACGGGACCAAGGACCTCGAGGTGTTTCCCACTGAGTTGGGGGAGTCTTTGGAGGAGTGGAGCGAGTCTCCTGGCATTTACTGCATTTTGCCACCCAAGTCTCTATCTGTCTATCTAAACCAGGTCACCATGCGTAACTCCTGGCTAGTGTCTTCATCCACACGATGCCTGGATGTCCCTCGTGCAGCATTTTCAATACCCTATATTGCAATTTCTCCAGGACTATGACTCTGTCTCCCCATACTATGCAACCTTTCTGGGAGAATAGTTCTGTTTGACGATTCCTAAATGGCTTGAACGTGTCATCGGTTGTACTGACCGGCCAACCCCATTCTACCCAGCTGAGGATTCGTGCCAAAACAGTGTCTTTTTTTGTCTCTAAGGCTATGTCTCGAGTGGTTAGTGGCGGCGATTTGAGGGTTTCGATTTGTAATATGGTTACGGTTGGAGCATTGTCCTCTATAATGTCTGGTAGTGGAGAGCAGTTCAAAGCGTCAACGTGGGGAATGGATTTCCCCGGGCGATGTTGCAATCGGTAATCGTAGGCGGCTAAAAATTCTGACCAACGTGTCATTCTTGGTGATAAGATATGGGGAGTGTTTTCCGCCAAAATACCAAGTAGCGGCTTGTGGTCTGTAATTATGGAAAAGGGTCTCCCATATACATATTCATGGAAGCGTTTGATTGCGGATACAATAGCGATGGCCTCTTTATTAAGTTGACTATAGTTCCTTTCGGTTTTAGACAAAGTTCTCGAAAAGAACACAATGGGTGCCTCATTTCCATTTGGTAGGACATAGCTTAAGATGGCTCCTACTCCAAATGGTGAGGCATCACAGGTAACCGTCAAAGGGAGAGTCTCATTGTATTGCATTAATACAGCATCGGAGGTTAAAAGGTCCTTTATCTCTTTGAACGCTTTCTCTTCACGCCGTCCCCAAACCCAAGAAGCCTTTTTATCGAGAAGTCTATGTAGGGGCTCAGCTACGGTTGCCTTCTGGGGCAAGAAAATGTTATAAAAGTTAATGAGTCCCAGGAAGGCTTGGAGGTCTGTCTTATTCCTAGGTCTCAGGGCTTTTTTGATTGCAGTTAGTTTTTTTTCGGTGGGGTAGATTCCCTGTCTGTCGAGAAGGTATCCCAGGAACTCCACTCTCTCTGTATAAAGTTGACACTTGCCTCGTTTTACCTTCAGACCAGCGTCTTTGAATTTCTGAAGGACTTTTCTGAGTCGTTGTACTAATAACTCTTTAGTGGGGGCAGCTATTAGGACGTCATCAAAATAAGGCACAATGCCTTTTATGCCTTGTAATAGTCTCTCCATTAAACTTTGGAAAATGCTCAGCGCCACGCTTACTCCGAATTGGAGTCTATTGCACTTGAAAGTGCCTCTATGTGTAACTATTGTCTGGGCTTCTGCAGTTGCTGCGTCTACAGGTGGTTGCTGGTACGCCTGAGCTAAGTCCAATTTCGCAAATATTTTTCCGCCACCCAGGGAATTAAGAAGGTGTTGAATCACTGGAACTGGATAAGTGCTCTGCTGAAGAGCATGATTTAGGGTGGCCCGATAATCCCCACAAATTCTTAACGAACCATCTGGCTTCATGGGCATTACTATCGAGGTTTCCCAGCGGGCATGGTCAATCAGTTCCAATACACCCTGGGCTATCAGTTTATCTAGCTGCTTGTCAATCTTCTGTTTTAAGCAAAAGGTACTCGACGGGGCTTAAGCCGAATGGGAGCTACATCGGGGCTGAGATTAAATGATATAGGGGTCCCCTTGTACTTGCCTAATGTTCCTGTGAACACGTCCTGGAATTCCTGGATGAGAGCCTCTTCCCAGTAGTCGCTTCTGGTTTGGTGTATGCTGGCTAGTTCAATCCCGAGTGGGGCGAACCACTGTAACCCTAACAAGCTGGGTCGGTCACGATCAACGACAGTCAGGGGAAGCATTGCTTTGCAGTCCTTAAAAGATACTTGGACATTGCTGGAACCGACAACTGGGATTCTGTTTCCCTGGTAGTCTTTCAGGATGATTCGTTGCGTGCTGAGGTCCTGGCGGCAAATGGCAGGGATCAGCTGTTTAAGGGTTTTCCAGGATACCATCGATAGGGATGATCCCGAATTGACTTCCATCACGCACAGTCAATTCTCAATAGTAACCCTTATGCGGATCTTTCTTGCATCGAACGATGAAGCATGGCCGATGATAATGGTTTGGTGGGCCTCTTCTCATCTCGTTGAAAGGACAGGTGCTTGGTTTCTGTAGTAGTAGTGGTTGTTCCATTGGTGGTTCAGACGGTCCCGGTTCTCAGGAGGTTTGCCTATCTCCCGACAGAGGTTGTTCTCCCTTCAGTTGGGACTGGACTCTCATCTGCTTCTGCAGACCTTTGCGATGTGGCCTTTTTCCTGCAGTTACGGCAGAGTGCATCGAGGAATTTGCAGTCCGATCACGGATGGTTTGCCCCGCTACCCACAAATTGGCGTGGACGTTTCTGGTTCCTTTGCTCTCGTTCCGAGCGGAGTCGGTTGACCTCCTCTTCATCACTTTCTGAGGATGACTCGAGGTCTTTGTGGTGGGTAGCGGTAGTGTGCTTCTCAGTGGCAAGTGGGGTCTTGTCAGCGAGTTGGTGAAGCGGTGCATTCGCTCGGCGCATTCGAGCGGCTGACTTCCTGGTTGCTTCTGCGGCAGTAGTGTCGGCAATGACATCTGTAAGGCTGATGTCTCCTTTCACCATCAGTTTACTCTGCACATGTGGTGCATTTCGTCCCAGAACTATGCGATCTCTTAGGGCTTCCTCGAGGTTTGCAAAACCACAAAGGCCTCCTAGGTTCCAGAGGTCGGCTACGAAATTCCCAATACTCTCATCCTTCCGTTGGGTGCTCTGGTAAAATTCATGTCTGCGTATCAGTGTAGGTACTGCAGGTGCATAATGGGCCCGGAGGATTGGAGCGAGGGTGTCCCAATCCATGGTCTTCACTTCCGCCGGTTTTGCTAATGCTTTAGCTATTTTGAAAATGGCGGGGCCGCAATGAGTCAGGAACACCGCTCGTTTTTTGCCAGGCCTAGCATCTTTTAAATTGTTGGTCTCCAGAAACATCTGGAAGCGGTCTATATATGAGTCCCAGTCTTCGGTTGCTGGGTCGAATGGAGCAGGTGGTATGGCGCTGCTGGTCATCTTGCCATCTGTTGTGTGCGCTCTTTCGCCATGTGCTCTGTCTTGTCCGATGTGTTCTAGTCAGCTCTATCATCTCCACATCCCATCCTCATCGTCAGTGTTAAGTCCTGGGCATGGGTGCAAGGAACAGAGATGAGACATCGGATGGTGACTTCAACTCTTTATTAACAAGAAAGAACGGAGCAAAATATCTGGGCAGCAGAAGCTCTTTTATAGAGCTTGCTGCCATTAAAACAACCAATGAACTGAGTCTATTTCTTTCACAAGCGTCCAATCAGGGGTTCCCATTAACAGCCAATCAGACTGACCAAACCCGACCAATCACGACTCGCTATCTATGGGCCAATGAGAATTGCAGGATTACAAGCCTGCTGTAAGACGAAGCTGTTGAGGGTTGTATTGCTGCGTTGGCTTAATCCATAACACATGTATACATGCATATTTTGGGGATGCATTCAAGCAGATGCTAGGAAAACCTTCTGCCTCGAATTTGCATTTTTGCTGTGAGCAAGAACTTGACTTTAAGAGTTCCTCCCAATGTTCATTTTGAGAATTGAATTCTATAAATGTGAAGAGAGGTCACATGGAAGAAGGTGAAGGCCAATTCCTTGTCATTCAACAGTGAGGGTCGTGGAAGAATGGAAAGCAAAGACTGGTTGCACGTTTGGAAAAAAAATGGCTTAATAGGGAGAGTGTTTTGGCAGGGGAAGCATTGACCCAGAGAGAGGTGTTGAATTCTCCTTTATGGTGGGGTCCAAATGGAGGCTACATAGCCATCTGCCAGAGATGCTCTAATTTGGACTGATGCAGAGGGTTGGCATTGATGGGCCCTTCCAACTTTATGATTCTATGAGGTTAGAGGGAACAATGCAAAAATACATTAAAGAAACTAACCCAAGCTGGAAGCTTCTTCCTGCCTTTCATCCCCTTCTTTTACTCCTTCCTTACTTCCCTCCCTCCCTCCCAATCTCCCTCCTTCCTTCCTTCCATCTGTCCCTCCCTCCTTTCCTCCCTCCCTCCCTCCCATCCTTCCCCCTTTCTTTCACTCCCTCCTTTCCCCTCTTTCCTTCCTTCCTTCCTCCCTCCCTCCCTCCCTCCCTTTTCAGACAGGACTTTTCCATGGCTACTTGGGACTGAATTTTGGATTTTAGCCAGAAACACATAAGCAAAGCTGAATGTTCCCCTCATTTGCTCCACAGTTTGGAAGAGGAAGATTCCATTCATTTTCTTTCATAGCTTTGAGCACTCCAGGATACCTGATGCCCTTCCTTTTTTTTCTTAAGTAGTAGAACCCCCAAAATCCTTGACCAAGGTATGAAATTTTAATCCAGCACATAGAAGATATCTTTTTGCAAAGGCTGGTTTTAAATAGCAACAAGAATCTTCCAAGCCTCCCCTTAGCTATTAGAACCTTTTGCTATATCAGAAAGATATTTGATATTCATCCAGCCCGAATTTACTTATTTGTTCCTTGAGTCTGAAACAGTTTTGACAATCTTGAACAAGAAGCCTGAAAAATGACAGGTTTTCTTCTTGGAGGCTGGGAAGGAAGGAAGGAAGGAAGGAAGGAAGGAAGGAAGGAAGGAAGGAAGGAAGGAAGGAAGGAAGGAAGGAAGGAAGGAAGGAAGGAAGGGCAATAGCACTTAGACAAATAGTGCTTTACAGCCCTCTTTAAGCAGTTTGTTAGAGTTTATTGCAGAAATCAAATCCAGAAAGCACACACAGATGACTGATTCAGCAGGATTTGCTAACTTCTTTATATACATAATAATATATGAGTAAAATGTACAATACCAATAATCGATTCTTCCAACATAACGAAGCAAAACATGAGCAGCAGCTTCAGAGGTCAGAGCACGTAGGTTTCAGTTCTCAGCACAAGACTCAGAGCTGCAAGGCCACACCCAGGCTCCTTCAGTTTCAGTTTCTAATTCAGCTCTCATTGACTGACCTCGTTACCATGTCTCTGCTAGTTCATGAATATTCTGACACAGTTTAACCAGTGGTGGGGTTCAGTTTATTTTTTTACTACCAGTTCTGTGGGCGTGGCTTGTTGGGCATGGCAGGGGAAGGAAAATCTCCAATCAGAGGTAGGATTGGCTGGTTCTCTGAACTACTCAAAAATTCTGCTACTGGTACTCTAGAACTGGTCAGATCCTGCTGAATACCACCTCTGAGTTTAATATAACATTTAACTCAATATTAAACTCAAAAAGAAGAGAGGGAGGGAGGAATGGAAGCAGAGATGAGACTCTGAAGCAATTTGTTATAGCACTTAACTCAACTCAACATTTAACTCAAAAATAAGGGAGGGAAGAAGGAGGGAATAGAGGGAAGAAGGAGAAAAAAAGGAAAGAGGAAGGGAGGAAGTAAGGATGGAAGGAGGGAGGGAGCAAGAGAGGGAGAGAACAATGGAAGGAGGGAGGGAGGAAGGGAGGGATAAAAGTAATAAGGAAGGTAAGAGCTTAGTATGGTGAGAACATAGCAGTGGAAAAAAAATGCACGTCATCAAGTGAATCTACTTCCTTAACAAAATTTCAGTGAATGAGGGAAATGATCTGGCACGAAAATTAACTCATATTCTCATTATACTATTAAGTGGCCATTTCAGATGCTGCTGTACTCAGCTGATAGTCACAGCCTGAAAATGTGCAGATGATACTGACAACATTGGCATGACTTTTATTGCCCCCTGTGACATATGGGTTTTCCCCTCCCCAAAACAGATTCACAAAGGCAGAAACATTGGCTGCAAAACACTGTTTGTGAATAGGGCTGGAGGAGGCTGCTTTCTTTCCAAGCATTGGGAGGAGCACTCAAGAAGTGTGGTTCATCCCACTTCCTGCTCTTAGAGAGGTGGAACTATCAGATGCAAAACTAAGATGTATTTATTTGTTTTATTTTATTTGGTTTGTCAATAGCTTACAAGATAATAGGTACAAGTAAAAACATAGTTATGGATACATGGATACATATAAGAAAAATAAAAGAAACAATAGGACAGGGACGGTATGCATGTTGGTACACTTATGTGCACCCCCTGGGATCTCGGGCCGGTTACACGTATTACTGTCGCTTCTACCCATAGCGGATCACCCGATAGGTTTTTAACATATACCCAATCGCCTACCTGGAAGGTACGGCATCGACCGCTGGATCCGAGTGGTTTTTCCGGTTCGTAATCTGGGTGTAACCGGTCGAGGTGGGAGCGGAGCCTGCGTCCCATTAGCTATTCGACGGGAGTTTTGTTGGTGACGCTGTGAGGTGTGATGTGTTGTAGAAAGAGGATTCGGTTGATTTTGTCGTCGATGTTATCGTAGTCTAATTTCTGCAAAGTCTTTTTGACGAATTGAACCATGCGCTCAGCCCTTCCATTGGTGGTAGGATGCGCAGGCGAGGTGAGCGCATGTCGGATGCCACGGTCAGCCAGGTACTGCTTGAAGGACAGCGCAGTAAATTGGGGCCCGTTGTCGGATACCAGGACATCTGGCAGTCCGTGGGTTGCAAACAGTCTTTCCAATCTTTTGATAACCGCTTCGGTGGTCGTGTTTGTCATGCAGTGAATCTCAAGCCAATTCAAGTAGGCGTCGATGGTTAGAAGAAAGGTGTGGCCTTTGGTCGGCCCTGCAAAGTCCAGGTGAATACGGGACCGGGGTCCCTGTGGCATTTCCCACTCGGTCGGAATGGCTTTTGGTGGGGCGTTGCTCACTTCCTGGCATCTATGACAAGCTTTAACCCAATTCTCGATTTGCTTGTCGATGCCAGGCCACCATGCATAGCTTCGCACGAGGGCTTTCATTTGCACGATACCGGGATGGCTATCGTGCAAGGTCCTGAGTACTGCTTTTTGGAGTCGTTCTGGGATAACAACTCTATCACCCCAGATGACACAGCCCTTTTGAGAAAACAACTCTGTTTGTCGCGTCTTGAATGGTGTGAAGTCATCTGATAGCTGGTCCAATGGCCATCCGCATTCTACCCAGCTCAGGACTCGCGCTAAGATGGGGTCACGTCTGGTTTCTCTCACGATATCTCGGGCGGTTAATGGCAGTGCGTGTAGTGTTTCAATCTGTAACGTGGTTACCATTGGAACGGGATCATTAAGAGTCTCTGGTAGTGGTGCTCGGCTCAATGCATCGGCGTGGGGAATGGCTTTCCCCGGGTGGTATTGCAGCCGATAATTATAAGCAGCCAAGAATTCTGACCAGCGAGTCATCCTGGGGGATAATATGTAAATCGTCGGCTTATCTCTGGCTATTATCCCCAATAGCAGTTTGTGGTCAGTCACGATAGTAAAAGCCCGGTCATACACATACTCGTGAAATCTTTTAACGGCCGATACAATTGCGAGGGCTTCTTTATCGATCTGGCTATAATTACGCTCAGTTTTTGAAAGTGTCTTTGAAAAATATACAACAGGGCCTTCATTACCATTAGGCAGTACATAGCTCAAAATGGCGCCTACTCCAAAAGGCGAAACATCACATGTGATATTTAATGGCAAAGTCTCATTGTACTGCATGAGTACAGCTTCAGAAGTCAGTAGTTTTTTTACATTACGAAATGCCTGTTCTTCTTGATGACCCCACAACCAAATTGCTTTTTTATCTAGCAAACAATGTAACGGCTCAGCGACAGTTGCTTTGTGTGGTAGAAATACATTATAGAAGTTGATAAGGCCTAGGAGCGCCTGGAGATCGGCCTTGTTTCGAGGCCTGGGAGCGTTTTTTATTGCTCTCAATTTACTGTCGATAGGGTGAATACCCTGACTGTCAATTAGGTACCCTAAAAACTCGACACGATTGGTACACAATTTACTCTTGTTCTTTTTCACTTTAAGACCGGTGTTTTGAAATTTTTGTAGGACTAATTTTAAACGATCTCGTAATATTTTCTTTGTTGGTGCAGCAATTAATACATCGTCAAAGTATGGGACCATGCCTTTAATCCCTTGTAGTAACCTCTCCATAAGGCTTTGAAAAATTCCCGGGGCTACACTGACTTCGAATTGGAGCCAGGTACATTTAAAGGCATCTCGGTGCGTCACTATCGTTTGTGCCTGTGCCGTCTTTTCATCAACAGGTAGTTGCTGATATGCCTGAACTAAGTCTAATTTAGCGAAGACTTTTCCACCCCCCAGGGAATGAAGGAGATGCTGCACCACCGGCACCGGATAAGCATTTTGCTGTAGGGCATGGTTCAGGGTGGCCCGGTAGTCCCCACAAATTTGAATTGACCCATCTGGCTTAAATGGCGTTTCGATTGGGGTTTCCCAGGGAGAGTGATTGGTAGGTTCTAGCACCCCCTGAGCTATCAATTTATCGAGCTGTTCATCGATTTTCGGCTTTAAGGCAAACAGAACTCGACGGGGCTTAAGGCGGATGGGAGCTATCTTTGGATTTAGGCTGAACGATATTGGGGTCCCCTTGTACTCACCTAATTTTTCTGTGAAGACGTCCCTGAATTCGTGGACGAGGTCCTCCTCCCAGTCACTTCCGCTGACCCAGTTTATGCCTGCCACTTCAATGCCAAGTGGCGCAAACCATTGAAGGCTTAGCAGGCTAGGCCGGTCTTTGTCGATCACAGTTAGCGGTAAGTACGCTGTGCGATTCTTGAATGAGACCCTGACTCGACTGGAACCGACGACAAGGATTCGATTCCCTTGACAGTCCTTAAGGATAAGTCTTTGATAATGGAGGTCTTGGCGCTGGATAGTGGGAATGAGTTGCTTGAGGGTCTTCCAGGACACCATTGAGAGGGATGATCCCGAGTCAACTTCCATTTGGCAGGGCCGGTTCTCGATGACCACAGTTATTCAGATTTTCTTGGCATCTAAGGCAGAGGCGTGACCGATAGTGATAGTATGGTGAGCCTCTTCTCGCTTCGTGGGGCGATTTGAAACTCGGTTTCTGTAGGAGTGGTTTACTGGTTCTCGCCTTACAGGACAGTTTCCTGTCGATTGGTGATAGTTAGCCCCTTTTGAGGCTTGGCCGGGTACTTGGAAACTTCGGCAGACCCGTCTGATGTGGCCTCTTTTTCCACACTCATGGCAGAGCGCTTCATGGAATTTGCATTCGGCCCTGGCATGGTTGGCTCCACAGCCGGCGCAGAGGTGTGAGGACTTTGGGTAGGGGTCCCGGTCAGACCACAATTGATGGACCTCTTCTTCGTCACTGTCTGATGACGAAGAGAGGTCTTCGTGGTGGGCCGTTGAAAGCTGCCCTTCTGACTTGGGTAAAATTTCGCCTGTCGGTTGGTGTACCGGAGCGCGGTTGCGGTGTAATTGTGCAGCCGACTTCCTGGTTGCTTCTGCTGCATTAGCATCGGCGATGGCATCGGCAAGGCTGATGTTGCCTTTGGCCATCAGATTGCTCTGCATGCCTGGTGCATCTAATCCCAGAACTATTCGATCTCTCAGTGCCTCTTCTAAATCGGCGAATCCGCAGAGGCCTCCCAGATTCCGGAGGTCGGCTATGAAGTCGGCGACGCTTTCGCCTTTTCGCTGGTTTCCCTGATAGAACTTGCCTCCAAAATCACTGGCTTTTGCATCTTTCTCCTGGCTTCAAACTGGACCACATTTTTCTTCCAACATCTTAAAAACAGTGGTTTGTAAACCTTGATGGTTGAGTTCACCTCCCGATTAACTACGTGAACCCTCTTCTTAAAACCCCATGCACTTTTCTTTCTCCTATACACACACATTCACGCACACACCATTTGTGAATTTAGGGCCCCAGCAATCTTGACATTCATCACCCCTTGAGAAAATTGCCAGAATTTGAAGAATGGGTTTATTTTTGGAAGGAGGAAATGCGATTGGATGTTCTCCATTTCCTTGTCTTTCCTTTAATCACCTCCAATATTTGTTTGACTTTTTCCCCAATGTTTGCGAGAGAGAATCTCTCTGATAAAACAATAATGTTCAGGGTTTTTTCCCTCTCAGTGAATTGCCAACCTTTTATCCAAGCGGAGGCAAGCAACCAGGAAGGAAAACAAACTGTGTGCAAGCAAAACATAATATGGTGAAAAGATAACACTTGTTTTCATTATTTCATTTTTATGTATTTATTTTGTCGAGCATGCATTTGATAATATATATATAAGTATAAACATGATTATTAATACATAAAATAGATACGAATAAAAGGGAACATTAAGACAGAGACGGTAGGCACATTGGTGCGCTTATGCACACCCCTTACAGACCTCCTAGGAATGGGATGAGGTCAACAGTAGACAGTCTGAGGTTAAAGTTTTTGGGGTTTGGGAAAGAAACCACAGAGTCAGGTAGAGTATTCCAGATATTGACCACTCTGTTGCTGAAGTCGTATTTTCTGCAGTCAAGTTTGGTGCGGTTAATCTTGAGTTTGTATCTATTGTGTGCTCTTGTGTTGTTATGGTTGAAGCTGAAATATTCATTGACAGGTAGGACATTGCAACGTATGATTTTATATACTATACTTAGATTAGACTGAAGGCAGTGTATTTCTAGGTTTTGTAGGTCTAGAATTTCGAGTCTGGTGGCATAAGGTATTCTGCAATGAGTAGAGGAGTGGAGAACTCTTCTTGTAAAATATTTCTGGACTTTCTCAACTGTGTTAATATCAGATACGTAATGTGAGTTCCAGACTGATGAGCTGTATTCATGAATTGATCTAGCAATAAGACCAGGACTTATTGGACCAAAATTAAAGATTGGATGCAGGAAATTACAGGATATCAAATTGAACCTAAGCCAGAATTCTTCCTATTGGGAATAATCGAAGATCAATACCCAAAAAGGATAAAATATATTATTTTATATATTCTAACAGCAGCCAGGATAGCTTTTGCACAAATGTGGAAAGGAGCTAACACCCTAACAAAGGACTTAGTCCAACAAAAAAATAATAAAATGTGCTGCAATGGAATGTTTATGTTAAAAATGAAAGAAAAGGAGGATTCTGGTTATTACTCAATTTGGCACAAATGGTACAAATGGTTAGAAAATAGAGATAAGAAATAAGAAGTGATGATTAACCAGAAGAGACCTTAAAAGAATGATGTATAGATATGTAAATATGTAAAATATACCTGTATATAAATTAATAATAATTATAGATAGAGATAACAGTTATTGGTTGTAAAATATTGTAGAAACTATAAGATAATAATATTTGTAGATGTCAAAATGCTGTTGAAACTGTGAATATGATTTGTATCGGTGGAAAACACAATAAAAATTAATTACGTTTTTAGAACTAGAAAACTATTCAGAAAAATGCAAAAAAAAAAAAATGGTCTAGCAAATGTTTTGTATGCTCCAGTTAATAGTACAATATTACTGGAGAAAAAAACTTCCCAGGATTAGGTTAATAACTCTTAATGCCTTTTTGGCAATGTTGTTACACTTAGATTTATGGCATTAAAAAAAAAAAAAATCTCCTTTAGAAGTGGGAATAGCGGTTTGTTGCTCTCCTTTTGTCTGAATCCCGCTTATTTTATAAAAAAAATTTTTTTGGTTTGTTATGAAGTTTGCCTGTGGTTAAATATGAAAATTGTGGTCTGAGGGAAAGGTTGTAGAAGGAACGTGAAGCAACCAACTAACCAGCCAGTACATATAGGTAGTCCTTGACTTACAACAGTTCATTTACTAACCGTTCGAATTTACAACTGAAAGACAATACTGGAAAAAAGTATCTTACGGCTATTTCACCCCCCCCCCCCACATTTATGACCGTTACCTGACACATGATTTATGTACAAATGTTTCATGACTCATATTTATGACCGTTGCAGAATCCCAGAAAAGGGGTGGTGTTATACTAGCCCTGTTTTGTGACCTTCTGACAAGCAAAGTCAATGGGGAAGCCAGATTCGCTTAATGACCGTGTTACTAATTTAACAACAACAACTATTCGCTGAATAAATGTGGTGAGAAAAAATCGTAAGATGGGGCAAAACTCACTCAATATGTTTCACACTTAACAACAGAAATTTGGGGCTCAGTTGTAGTCGTAAGTTGAGGACTACTTGTATTCTCTCTGTGTTTGTGTCTCTAATTTATAGGAAATTCTCGAATTACAGCCACAATGGAGCCCAACATTCCTGTTGCTAAGTTAGACAGTTGTTCCATGTTAAGAGACAGTTGCTTTTGAGTTGTTAACTCAAACAATCTGGGTCTTTTATGTATGAATAGGAAAGTGAACAGCAATTTTGTGTCGCTCTTTTGAGGAATTTTTTTTTTTTTCATTTTTTGCTACTCATCTTTGGCCAAGTGCCAAACCTGCTAATTCTGGCCATTCAATGCACATCACTAAATATATTCAGGAATGGAGAGTTTGCAAATGTCTCTTTGTATGGTTGATTTCTGTCTTTCAGTGCTACAGTTTAAAATTCTGTCTGTGTTTAGGCTTCTGTACGTTTTCATCTTTCATCTGTTTTCATTTCTGGCTGTTTTTATAATGGTGTTCAGCTGTTCTTATTTTTTTCCCCTGACATCACCCTAATGATTTATTTAGGAAGGGGTTTTGTCAATTCCTGTGTAGGGTTTTTCTTCTTCTTCAAAACATTGGATTCCAATATTTTAGCACCCAGACATAGGTTCTGAAAGCATACAGACTTTGTTTTGTGGAATCATTTCATTCCCCCCCCCTCTCCCTTTTCCTCTTTTCCAATGTGTGCATTTTTTCCATATTTATTTCTATAGGAAATCACAGACATCTGTTCTGTCAGCTGGATAGAAAAGAAAAAGAAAAGGATGAGAGGAAAGAAAGAAAGTGTTCTGTCCCTAATTAGCATTCTTGAGATCCCCGCGCTTTGATTGGCCAAAGCGCAGGGCACTCTGATTGGTCAGGCGAGCCGCACCGATTGGCTCGCGAAGAATCTCCTGCGATTGGTCCATTCGAATCGCGGGAGATTCAAAGCGGTGCCATTGGCCGCGGCCGCCACGGCTAAAGGAATAAAAGCCGCGAACTTTTTCCTTTGCCCCAGTTCGGTTCCAACTTTAAATAAAAGAGCATGATTGGAAGTCACCGACTCCTGGCATCATTTCGCGGACACAACACTGGCGACGAGGATGGGATCCAGACCCTGAACCGAACCACGTGTCCGACGGAAGCCAGATGAACCACCACGATGGCGAAAATCGCACCCCCCGCACCCTTCAACCCCGCCACCGAGGACTGGGAATTGTACTCCGACCGATTCTGCATGTTCCTCGAGTGCAGCGACCTGAAGGACGCCACCGGCCCCATGAAGCGCGCCGTCTTCCTGACCCACTGCGGGACTGAGGTCTTCAAGATGGCCAAGGCGCTTGCCAAACCCAACGATGCGACTGCGATGGAATGGGACGTCCTCGAGCCAATACTTCGGCGGCACTACGCTCCAGAGGTACCCATCCTGATCCGACGCAACAAATTTTACCGTCGGGACCAACGGTCGGGTGAGAGCTTCAGCGACTTCATCGCCGAGCTACGGCGCCTAGGGGGGCTCTGCGAATTCGACAAACTGAACGATGCCCTGCGAGACAGAATCATGCTCGGTTTGTGGGACCCCGTCCTCCAGAACCGGCTGATGGCCAAGGGCAACATCAGCTTAGCAGACAACCTCACCGCAGCCGCAGCCGCCGAAGCAACCCGAACCTCCGCCGTCCGCATGTGCAGACCGAACGCTGGGGACCGCAGCGGAAACAACAACCCTGCGAGGTCGGCTGAGGCCCAACTCGAGATGACCACCCACCAAGGCGACTTCCACTCGGCATCGGGCACTTCCGATGACGAGGAGGACATCCATCGCCTCCAGACAGGCCGCGAACCACGGAACCGGCGGGGTCGCAAGTCGAGGACCAACTGTGCCGGTTGCGGCGGCGACCAACCCAGGTCGGAATGCCGGTTTTTGGAATCGATCTGCCGGCATTGCGACAAGAAGGGACACATCGCCCGTGTCTGCCGCCTAAAAAAGAACCGCAGCCCGGCACGATGGGACGAGAGCGACCGGAGGAGAGAGAGCACACCACCCTGGACCAGAGATCACCCCTCAGACAACAGATGGGAACGGAACGGACGATCCCTGTGAGGCGGCGACAACTGGCGAAGAGAGGAGACCCATCAGACGGTCACCATCGGCCAAGCCATAACGAAGGACGCCCGGAAGATCCACGTGGAGGTAGGCATCGAGGGCCAGCCATGCAAAATGGAGGTGGACTCCGGGTCCTACCTCTCCATGATAGCATGGCATGAAATAAAGCGCTTGGTACCTACCATCCAAAGGAGGAACCTAGACAGTCAGAGACTCATCGTAAGGGACTACCAGGGAAACCGCATCCCGGTAGTCAGAACCAAACACTTCAACATCACATATAAAGGGCACACCGAAAGGCTTCCCCTGACAATCCTCGACCGCGACCACCCAAGCCTACTGGGACTGCAATGGTTCGCCCCGCTCGGCATCGCAGTCACGGGAGTCGACCACGTCACCAACAACAGATGGGAGCAGCAACTGGCCCAGGAATTCCAAGAGGTCTTCGATGGAAACCTAGGCAAGTACCGAGGGCCCCTTATATCATTCAGCCTAGACCCAAACGTCCCCCCAAAATGCCTGAAACCAAGGCGGGTGCCATTCGCACTTAAACCCAAGATAGACGAGCAAATTGACAAGCTCGTCAAGCAAGGGGTCCTACAGCCAATAGACCACGCCCGGTGGGAGACCCCCATAGTCACCCCGATCAAGCCCGATGGGTCGGTGAGGATCTGTGGGGTCTATAAGGCCACCCTAAATGGTGCGCTACAACAAAGCGCCTACCCCGTCCCAGTAGTGCAACACCTACTGCACTCACTGGGAGGGGGCAAGGTTTTCGCCAAGCTCGACCTCTCCCAGGCATACCAACAGTTGCCAGTCAACGAGCAAACGGCAGAAGCGCAAACCATAGTCACCCACCGGGGGGCATTTAAATGCAACCGACTCCAATTCGGAGTCAGCGTGGCACCGGGAATATTCCAAAGCCTAATGGAAAGACTATTGCAAGGCATCAAGGGGGTGGTACCTTACTTTGACAATGTCCTAGTGTCGGCAACCAACCAAGCCGAACTAGAGGGTCACCTAAGGGAGGTCCTAACCAAATTCAAAGAGACCGGGCTCAAAGTCAAGAGGGAGAAATGCCAACTATACACGGAACGGGTAGAATTCCTAGGATACCTCCTAGACCGTCACAGCATTCACCCCACAAACAAAAAAATCAAGGCCATCAAAGAAGCCCCCACACCCAAGTTGAAGACGGAACTACAGGCATTCCTGGGGCTACTTAACTTTTACAACGTCTTCCTGCCCCAAAAGGCGACGGTGGCGGAGCCCTTGCATAGGCTCCTGGATAAGGCGGCGACCTGGACTTTGGGGAAACGCGAGCAAGCCGCCTACCAAAGAAGAAAGGACCTCCTCACTTCGGACGCCGTCCTTATACAGTATAACGAGACCCTACCTCTGGCCGTCACATGCGACGCATCACCCTTCGGTGTCGGCGCTGTCCTCAGTCATACCCTCCCCGACAGAAAAGAAGCGCCCATCGCGTTCTTTTCAAGGACCCTCACCAAACCGGAGCGGAACTATAGCCAGCTGGACAAAGAGGCTCTGGCTATCGTTGCCGCCGTAAAAAGATTCCACGAGTATCTCTACGGCCGGACTTTTACCATCATAACCGACCACAAGCCGCTACTGGGAATCCTTGCAGGAAACCGGGCCACCCCGAACATTCTGTCTCCCCGAATGACAAGGTGGTCCGAGTTCCTGGCAGCCTACAACTACGGACTCATACACAGACCGGGTAAGACAATCTCCCATGCAGACGTCTTAAGCCGCTCGCCGCTACCGGAACCTGATACCGACCCAGCACCCACGATGACCACCCTCAGCATAGAGACTCTACCCAACCTGCCCATAACCACGTCAGACATTGCCCGAGAGACTAATAAAGACAAACGTCTGGCGCGGGTGTTGCATTGGGTAGAGAAAGGGTGGCCGGAAAGGGACAAAGACAAGTCCGTCAAAACGTTCCGAAACCACCAAACGGAACTCTCGTTATTAAAAGGGTGCATACTATGGGGGGATAGGGTGGTCATTCCAGAAAAGCTACAAGGGAAGGTTCTGGAACTGCTACACGAGGGGCACCCTGGCATCGTTAGGACTAAAGCCCTGGCCAGAAGTTACGCTTGGTGGCCAGGGATGGACAGACAGATTGAGACATGGGTAGCAAAGTGCTAACGATGCCAGGAAACTAGGCCAAGCCCACCCACAGCACCCGTCCTAGAGTGGGAAACCCCAAGGGGACCTTGGTCTAGGATTCACATAGACTTTGCCGGGCCCACAAAAGGACACACCTTCCTTATAGCAGTAGACGCTTACTCCAACTGGCTGGAGGTAAGCAACATGAAGACGACAACCACGGAGGCCGTGATCAAGGAACTCTGCAAACTCTTTGCAACGCACGGCCTCCCAGACGTCGTCGTTTCCGACAACGGGCCCCAATTCACCTCGCTGGAATTTGAAAAATTCCTAGCGGAAAGGGGCATCCGCCACGCGCTGACAGCACCGGCGCACCCGGCGGCAAACGGTAGGGCAGAACGGATGGTGCAATTCACTAAGAAAACCATCCAGAAAATAGACCACGGGGAGATCCAGGAGAAAATAAACAAACTACTCTTCACCCAACACATAACCCCAAATACCACAACGAATAAGAGCCTAGCCGAACTATTAATGGGGAGGAAATTAAGGTCCCCACTCGACAGGTTACACCCCACGTATAACCCGGAGAAGCCCCCAGACTCAAACAGCAAACACCGAACTTTCGCACCCGGTGACCCCGTATACGCAAGAAACCTGACGGGAGACCCACTATGGATACCGGCCGTCATCATACAAATAACAGGCCCACACTCGTACCAGCTACAAACAGCAGACGGATGAGCATGGAAATGCCACATCGACCAATTAAGGTCGAGGACTGCCAACCAAGAGACCACCGATGCACAAACAGGCGAAACCAACCCCCACAACACAAACCAAGGGGGGAGGGAATACCCAGGGGACCAAAACCAAAGAAGAATAAACCAGCCATACTTACCGGAAAGCAGCCATCACGACCCCTCGCCAGGAAGAGACAGCCAGGCCAGCTCGACCGACCCGGAAAGACTGAGCGGGAGCGGCGAAACCTGCAGTTCAACCCACCCGGGAGGCCCAGGAGGGAGCTATGGAGAGCGGCCCGGCCCGACCGACCAGCCGGTTCCCACGACGGCATCAGGAGCAACAGAGATCCCGACCGAACCGGCCGGGATCCAACCTACGACTGAGCTGCACTGGTCCAGTAGGCTCAGATGGAGCCCCGTCTACCTACGTGACTACGCGACGTAAGGACTGAACCAAGAGGGGAGGGGTGTTCTGTCCCTAATTAGCATTCTTGAGATCCCCGCGCTTTGATTGGCCAAAGCGCGGGGCACTCTGATTGGTCAGGCGAGCCGCGTTGATTGGCTCGCTAAGAATCTCCCACGATTGGTCCATTCGAATCGTGGGAGATTCAAAGCGGTGCCATTGGCCACGGTCGCCGTGGCTAAAGGAATAAAAGCCACGAACTTTTTCCTTTGCCCCAGTTCGGTTCCAACTTTAAATAAAAGAGAATGATTTGAAGTCACCAACTCCTGGCATCATTTCGCGGACACAACAGAAAGAAAGAAAGAAAGAAAGAAAGAAAGAAAGAAAGAAAGAAAGAAAGAAAGAAAGAAAGAAGGAAGGAAGGAAGGAAGGAAGGAAGGAAGGAAGGAAGGAAGGAAGGAAGGAAGGAAGGAAGGAAGGAAGGAAGGAGAATGAGAGTGAGGGAAAGAAATAAAGGAAAAGAAAGAAAAGGATGAGAGGAAAGAAAGAAAGAAAGAAAGAAAGAAAGAAAGAAAGAAAGAAAGAAAGAAAGAAAGAAAGAAAGAAAGAAAGAAAGAGGAAGGAAGGAAGGAAGGAAGGAAGGAAGGAAGGAAGGAAGGAAGGAAGGAAGGAAGAAAGGAAAGAGAATGTGAGTGCAGGAAAGAAATAAAGGAAAAGAAAGAAAGAAAGAATGAAAGGAAGGAAGGAGAAAGAAAGAAAGAAAGAAAGAAAGAAAGAAAGAAAGAAAGAAAGAAAGAAAGAAAGGGAGGAAGGAAAAGAAAGAAAGAGAGGGAGGAAAAAGAGCAAGAATAAAAAGAGAGAGAAAGAAGAAAGAAAAGGAGAGAAAGAGAGAGAGTTTGGGAAGATGTTAATAGCAGCCTAAATCAACTAGGGAAATCATTAAAAAATTTACCGCACCCTATCTTTTCCCCAATGCCACATTTTTTTTTCTCTGTTTAATGGTGGAAACATGCTACCCCCCTGCAGCCCAATTAAAGTGATGCTCCTTTCCCACAAATGCCCCATGACAGCCAAATCAAGGATCTTGATTGGCATTTGAAATGCCCCATTATCCTGGCAGGACTTGGCATCTCCCCGAATGGCTCAAATAATCATATCCCAAGGATAGCAGAATCTGCTAGAAGCAATTCTCTTTTCTTTGGAGGGCATTCGGAGCAAGAGGCAGCCTGGTGTGCAAAGTAGAGAGAGGGGATGGAGAGGGAGGGGAGGGGTGAGATACATTCAGCCCCTCCCCACTCCTCCCAGTGTCTGTCATCTGGATGGCCTAGCAGGTCAATGCCTGGAATACTCTACCTGACTCTGTGGTTTCTTCCCCAAACTCCAAAAACTTTAACCTTAGACTGTTTACTGTCGACCTCACCCCCTTCCTAAGAAGCCTGTAGGGGGCATGCATCAGTGCACCAATCGTGCCTACCGTCCCTGTCTGATTGTTTCTTTTATTTTTCTTATAAGTATCTATCTCATGTATTCAAAACTATGTTTATTCTTATACCTGTGTCTTGTAAGCGATTGACAAATCAAATAAATACTAAATAATAGCATCTTCCTAAGGGTCAGTTGAGGTCCGCCTGGCCTCAGAGAAAGAGCAAGACACATTTTTTTTTTTCTTGAAACGATAGCTCTGGTTCCTTTTCTTCACTCGGTTGGGCTTTCTATGCTAGGGCTACTTTGAGTAATGGGATAATCATGTCTTTCGATTTGATAGCTGACTTTCTATCCCAAAAGTGCCCAGAGTGCTTTGCAAAAAGCGGTAGGCTGGGTGGAATTGGACATGACAGCTGCTTTGAGTCAAATAATTGAAAAAAAAAAAAAAAAAACCTCAGTTGAAAGGGTAGTGCTTGAAGCTCTAATTTTAAGAAGGCTTTTGACAGTTTTGATAGAAAATGTGCACAGCTGGATCCACCACCATTTTGAGCAAGTGCAGGGATTGGCATTGTTGTGTGTTGTTGTTGTGTGGGCCTCCCATTGTATGATTAAAAGACTAATGCAAAGGGAGGATGCTGTGGTTTGGATAGTCAATTCTCCGCGAGGGCCGTGACCAAAGGGATTATAAGGCAGCCATGCGGCTGCCAAATCTGGAGAAGCAGCAAGATTTATAAGCAGAATATATCCCTGGATAAAGTTAGAATAGATCCTGATAGACCGTCAGCAATCTTGAGTGGACTGTAACCAAATCCCCGGTGGAGCCATTGTGTGAGTTATTAAGGAAAAATAGTTTTAAATGCTGGCTGTGAATGTTATATTTCAGATTGCAATAATTAACTGCTCTTTCATTAGGCCAGTAACAGGGGAAGCAACTGGCTTTAAATATTAATTGATTGAGTTCCTGGGTTGTCATGCCTCAGCATATAACTTTTATATACTGTTGTTGCTTTCTAGCCCCATCTAGTGGCCTGAGGGATAAATATGTCATAACCTATCCTCTTTATACACTGTTGTTGCTCTCTAGCTCCATCTAGTGGCCAGAGGGACAAATACTAAGTATATTGTTTGAAGCTGACCTTACTCCATTACTCATCAGCCCACACTCTCAAAATAACTGCACACTGGGAAGCCAGACTCCATTTCCTTTGGCATTTGGAGAAGGCAGAAGTACAAAGAAAAATCCATCTTAATCTGTGGCACATGGTCAACCAAGGACAAACCCACATCCCACACACAGCATCACTGGTGAGATTTAAATTGCTTGTATTTATTAATTGCTATGTTCAGTAGTAATTTAATAGTGTCTGTCTTGTATTTGGTTCTCATTGTATGTATTCCTATTTTCCCCAGTTTCACCATATCCTGTTCAGTAGTAATTTAATAGTGTCTGTCTTGTATTTGGTTCTCATTGTATGTATTCCTATTTTCCCCAGTTTCACCATATCCTGTTCTTTCAATAAAGCATCCAGATCTACGCACACAGTTTGTTTTATTGGAGGACAGGTTGGTTTAGCTGCACGTTGAACTGCATACAGACTAATGTGTAGTGAGGACAGAACAAAATGATAGGGTACTTGAAACATTTTAACTGAGAGGTCGTACATCACAACTCCTTGTTATCTGGAGTATGGTTAATGGACACAATATCTACCATGCCCCTTGTCTATCTATAGAAGATAATATTCATAGCTCAGGGTTGAATTGGGGAGTCCTTGGTGCTCTCTTAACTTGGTTGTTTGTTTGAAGATGTTTCATTACCCAGCTAGGTAACATCATCAGTGCTAGTAGGTAGTGGGATTTGCTCTCTGTTAATATATAAGTGTCTTGACCTGCCAGTGTTGGTTGGAGAGGACTTGGTAGTCCCTTGATTAGGCTATTCTCCAAAGCACCTAAAGGCAGGATTAGTTTCCATCCATGGCTTGAAGCAGTGGATGGAAGCAACTGATAGAAACTAATCAAGGAGAGAAGCAACCTAGAACTAAGGAGAAATTTCCTGACAAAGGGAACAATAAATTAGTGAAAACCTCCAGTGAAAACCTCCAGTGATGGAGCACCCACAACTTCTGAAGACAAACCATTCCATTGATTAATTGTTCTCACAGTCAGGAAATATCTCCAGGTTGCTTCTCTCCTTGATTAGTTTCCATCCATTGCTTCTTGTTCTGCCTTCAGGGGCTTTGGAGAATAACGAACTCTGAACAACACCTCAAGTACTTGAAAACTGCTATCTTGATACCTCCTAGTCCTTTTCTTCATTAGACTGGACATATCTTGTTGCTACCTTGTGATGAGATGGATGGCAAACACATTTAATAAATAGAATGTAAACATGAAATAGTTCCCTCAATCATTCATCACATGGTTTAGCCTCTAGACCTCTCAGTCTAGGGCTTCCGTTGGTATATTTTTCTCTCATTAAACTTTGAGCCTTTCCCATCTTTCCTTTCAACATGCAGTGGTAGATTGATCAAACTAGTTGTCTTTTTTTGTCTAAGACATTTCCCCAAAGCGGCTCTTTTTAACAAAGGATGAAATGACCCTTCAGAACAAGAGCTGGTAGTTTATAAAGTAGCCAAGCATGCAAAGGTTAAGCAAAACCAATGAGGATTTATGTAATGCACTGGAGCATTAATTAAAAGGAGCTAAATAACTCGGTAATCAGAAAAAAAAAAATTCCTTTCCTACATTTTCTTCAACCACACTCTAAAAATTACACTTCTATTGATTTTTACTTCAATCATTTTACTAACCTATCTCTATGGTATTTAGATAGATAATTCTGAATAGAATACAGAATAATTGAGTTGGAAGGGACCTTGGAAGTCCTCTAGTCCAACCCCCTGGTTGAACAGGAGACTCCAATATGATTTCGGACAAATGGTTGTCCAATCTCCTTTTGAAAGTCTCAAGTGATGGAGAACCTATAACTTCTGAAAGCAAGTTATTCCATTGGTTAATGGGTCTCACCGGTAGGAAATTTCTCCTTAGTTCTAGACTGCTTCTTTCCTTGGTTGCTTTTGTTTCTTGTCTTGTCTTCTGGTGCTTTGGAAAATAGGTTGAAACCTCTTTTCTTTATAGGAAACCCTTCAAATATTGGAATGCTGCTATCATGTCACTCCTAGTCCTTCTTTTTCCTTAGATTAGACATACTGAATTCCTGTAACCATTCTTCATATGTTTCAAACTTTGGGTGACTGATGATAGAGATGAGGATGAGGATGAGAATAGACCATAGAATAATAGCGTTGGAAGGGACCTATTTGAGCAGGGAACCCTATACCATTTCAGACAAATGGTTTTCCAGGATCTTTTTGAAAGTCTCCAGTTATGGAGCACCCACAACTTCTGAAAACAAGCTGTTCCATTGTTTGATGGCTTTCACTGTTTGGAAATTTCTCCTTAGTTCTAGGTTGCTTCTCTCCTTGATTACTTTCAAACTATTGTTTCTTGTTTGTCTTCTGGTGCTATGGAATATAGTTTGATCCCATCATCTTTGTGGCAGGCCTTCAAATATTGGAATAGTCCTATCATACCAACCCCAGTCCTCCTTTTTACTAGGCTAGGCATCCCATACTACCATTCTTTGTATGTTTTAGTCTTCAGCCCCCCAATCATCATTGTTGCTCTTCTCTGCACTCTTTCCAGAGTCTCAACATCTCTTTTATATTGTGGTGACCAGAACTGGGTGTGGTTTTCCAAGTGTGGCCTTATTCAGGCATTGTAAAGCTTTGTAGAATATTTGTAAATATTTTAAAGACATGTTTTAATACAATATATTCCAAAGTAATATCATAAGCCCTCAAAGAGTTTTATAAGGGATTCTACGAAGTTCCACACAGAGTTATACCTGTGCAGGTAAGTTTGTAAGTTATTTATTTGTTAGCTGCTTTGCAATATTTTTGCTATAGTGCACAATAATTTTCCCCAAAAACAGAAAATAACATAAAAATAAACAGAAGTAAGATTTATGAGGTTGCCCAACACAACCAGTGTGACTTTGGATAGAGTACAGTAAAATAATAAATCAAAGAAGGTGAGGAAAATCCCATATAACAATAAACTATACAATATATCAATACAATATGCGAAATGGCAACCAGGCACACAACAAAACAATAGCAACACCAAGGACATGTAAGAACACTTTTGCATGAAGCAAATCATTTCAAAGTTCACAACTATGTTAGAAGTTAAACTCAGAAGGGAGGGAGGGAGGAAAGAAGGAGGAGAGGAGAAAATGAGGGAGAGAATAGGAAGGAAGGAAGGAAGGAAGGAAGGAAGGAAGGAAGGAAGGAAGGAAGGAAGGAAGGAAGGAAGGAAGGAAGGAGAGAGGGAGGGATGGGAGGAAGGGGAAAGGAAGGAAGGAGGAAGGTGGAAAGGAGAAAAAGGATGGAGAGGGGAAGGAAAGAAACCAAAACTTAAACAAGCTTATCAGACCCATAATATGGTATGTTAGATATTCCTGGCTTCCACTTGAAAGTAGCATGATTCAAGGGGAACTGCACCTGCTTTATGATTCTGTGAAGCCAGGTTTCTCAATAAGTTGCTCAGCACATTATTTTGCTTATTTGTTTGTTCGCATATTTTTTGATTTTTTTTTTTTTTACTAAACAGGTTGATATGGCCACGCAACGCATACCCAGTGATCCTTTAAACACTACTCCACAGTTGGACATCTTGGACAAAACCAGGGGTGGGATTCAACTGGTTCAGACTGGTTTGTGAGAATCCCTTGCTCTGAAGATCAACTGCAATGAGCATGCAATGAGCCCACCCATCCCTGCTCTTTCCTGTCCTTTACTTCTTCTTTTTAGAGCACAGCTGATTCGCAGGGTAGAACAGTTTGCCGTGCCTCAGCTGTTTTCTTCACAGGGACCGCTTTAGAAGGTAAGTATTATAGCTGTTTGGAATGCAGAGAGTGCACACGGAGCGTGTGATCACCGAACTGGTTGTTGTACTGGTGGAATCCCACCTTTGGACAAAACTCAGATGCAATTAGTAATTAAAAGAAAAGGAAAATGTAAAGCTTTAGAAGGCACACCGAATTAACTGTTCTACATTGCCACGCCTCCTTCTAGAATCAGAAACCCAACAAAAAATGATCGATCTGCTAGGAGATCTTCTTTTGGAAGCCTGAAATAATGCAGATGGCTTAAGGAAGATCCAAAGAACTGTAATGCTGACCACAGTCGTACTTACAAGTAGTCTTTGACTGATAACAATTCAATTAGTGACTGTTCAAAGTTAAAAACTCATAACCTTTTTTTCACTCTTAGGACCTTTGAAGTGTTCCTAGGGTCAGATGATCAAAATTTAGATGTTTGGCAACTGGCTGGTACTTATGACTGTTGTTGTGTCCGGGAGGGGGGGTCATGTGATCCCCTTTGGCGATCTTCTGACAAGCAAAGTCAGTGGGGAGGCCAGATTCACTTAATAGCCATGTGAATAACTTAACCACTGCAATGATTCGCTTACTAAGTTGGGCAAGACTGTCAAGAAATGCCACAAAACTCAGTTAACAAATGCCTCATTTAGCCACAGAAATTTGGGGCTCAGATGTGGTCGTAAATCAAAAAACTACCTGTATTATAGAGAGCCATGGTGGCACAGTGGTTAGAATGCAGTATTGCAAGATTAATCTGAGATTTCTAGATCAGTAATCTGGAATTGTAAGGAGTCATGCCACTGTGGGTAGTGATAAGTCTGGAGCATGGGTGCGAATAATGGAGATGAGCCGGTAGAAACAGTTAACTTCAAACTCTTTATTTACATGGTGTGACAGCTCAAACTGGAGGGCTGCTATAGCCTTCATTATATAGGCAACTTATTAACTATTCAACCAATAGCAATCCTGGAGCGCTAGCTCTGTTAACCAATGGGAATGGCCTGTTAATGGCCAATCAAATGCTCCTGAACGGACCAATCCGATCCTGCCATTAACAGCCAATCAGAAGTGCAGGGCCAGAACCCTGCACTTGACTTCAAGCTCAAGAAAACTTTATTTGACATTATTCATTCACAACACCCCTTCCCCCGGCTTCTGCTTACGGGGCGCAGTTCCATAGTTCTTGAGGTAGGACGGTTGTTTTATCAGTCTTTTTGATTTTCGCAAAGTGCCTGGCAATTGGCTGCACTTCTGCTAAGGTAGATCATTGTTTAATGATAGGGTGCCTCTGGTTCAGAGTTCACGTTTCCATCGTCACCAATATCACTGGCCACTCCTTGAGGTGAACTCATTCCCGTCCCCGGTTCCTGTTCCTGCGTCTCAGTTCCGTTATCAGTCCCTTCAAAAAGATTTTCCTCTAGTTGCAATTCGTCTTCCTCTGTATCTTACCCCCCTCAGTTTGGTCATAAGGGAGTTGGGAATTGCGTGACTGCAGC
Source organism: Hydrophis major (assembly GCA_033807585.1). NCBI lineage: Eukaryota > Metazoa > Chordata > Lepidosauria > Squamata > Elapidae > Hydrophis > Hydrophis major. The sequence continues at coordinate 373,890,250 of CM066329.1, forward strand.
CGCGATCGTAGTTGATCTATGTGGCGCTTCCAAAGTCTGTCGTCAGGGCACTGAACGAGGTATGATCTGGGGCCGGTTATGCAGATTACGGTCGCTTCTACCCATAGCGGATCGCCCGAAAAGTTTTTAGCGAATACTAAATCGCCTACCTGGAAGGTAGGGCATCAGCTGCTGGATCCAAGTGGTTTTTCCGGTTCGTAGGCTGGGTGCTACCGGTTGAGGTGGGATCGGAGCTTTTGTCCCATTAGTAGCTCGGCAGGAGTTTTATTGGTGACGCTGTGAGGTATGATGTGCTGTAGGAAAAGGATTCGGTTGATTTTCTTGTCGATGTTGTCGTAGTCTATCTTTTGTAAAGTTCTTTTGACAAATTGTACCATGCGCTCAGCCCTACCATTGGCCGCAGGGTGCGCAGGCAAAGTGAGCGCATGTCGGATACCACGGTCAGCCAGGTACTGTTCAAAAGACAGTGTGGTAAATTGGGGCCCGTTGTCGGATACCAGAACGTCTGGTAATCCATGGGTTGCAAACAGTCTTTCCAGTCTTTTGATGACCGCTTCGGTGATTGTGTTGCTCATTCGGTGAATCTCGAGCCCATTCAAGTAGGCATCGACGGTTAGTAAAATCGTGTGGCCTTTGGTCGGCCTAGCGAAATTCAGATGGATGCAGGACCAGGGTCCCCGCGACGTCTCCCATTCGGTTGGGGTTGCCTTTGGTGGAGCGTTGCTTACTTCTTGGCATCTCTGGCAAGTTTTAACCCACGATTCAATTTGTCTGTCGATGCCTGGCCACCACACGTAGCTTCGTGCGAGGCCCTTCATGCGCACGATGCCAGGGTGGCCATCGTGCAAGGTTCTTAGCAGTGCCTGTTGGAGTCGTTCTGGGATAATGACTCTATCGCCCCAGATGATACAGCCCTTTTGCGAGAACAACTCTGTTTGATGACTTTTGAATGCTGCAAAGTCGTCTGGTACTTGGTCCAATGGCCATCCGCGTTCCACCCATGTGAAGACTCGTGCTAATATGGGGTCACGTTTGGTTTCTCTCACGATGTCACGGGCAGTTAATGGTGGCGTATGGAGTGTCTTGATCTGCAATGTTGTCATCGTTGGTGCAGGATCGTTGATGGTTTCAGGGAGTGGTGCACGGCTCAACGCATCAGCGTGGGGAATGGCTTTACTGGGACGATATTGAAGCTGATAATTGTAGGCAGTCAAGAATTCTGACCAGTGGGTCATCCTGGGAGAAAGTATGTAGGGAGTTGGCTTATCCCCAGCGATTATCCCCAGCAATGGTTTGTGGTCAGTTACAATAGTAAAGGCCCAGCCGTACACGTACTCATGGAATCTTTTAACAGCTGATACAATTGCCAGGGCTTCTTTATCCATCTGGCTGTAATTTCGCTCGGTTTTCGAGAGTGTTTTTGAAAAATAAGCAACAGGGGCTTCGCTACTGTTAGGTAATACATGGCTCAAAATGGCGCCCACTCCAAAAAGCGATGCATCACATGTGATATTTAACGGTAAAGTCTCATTGTACTGCATTAGTACAGCATCAGAAGTCAGTAGTTTTTTTACATTATGGAACGCCTGCTCTTCTCTGTGACCCCATACCCAAATTGCTTTTTTATCTAATAGGTGATGTAAAGGTTCAGCGACAGTCGCCTTGTGCAGCAAGAATACATTATAGAAATTGATGAGGCCTAAGAATGCCTGGAGGTCGGCCTTGTTCCAGGGTCTGGGAGCATTTTTTATTGCTTTCAATTTGCTATCGGTAGGGTGAATACCCTTACTGTCAATCAAGTACCCTAAGAATTCAACACAATCTGTACACAGTTTGCACTTATTTTTCTTCACTTTCAGGCCTGCTTCTTGGAATTTTTGTAAAACCAGTCTTAAACGATCCCGTAAAATTTTTGGAGTGGGGGCAGCAATGAGCACATTGTCAAAGTAGGGGACAATGCCTTTGATCCCCTGCAATAGTCTCTCCATTAGGCTCTGAAAGATCCCCGGGGCTAAACTGACTCCGAATTGAAGCTCGTACATTTAAAGGCACCTTGGTGTGTCATGATAGTCTGTGCCTGTGCTGTTTTTTCGTCAACTGGCAGTTGCTGATAAGCCTGAGCTAAGTCTAGTTTAGCAAAGACTTTTCCGCCCCCCCCCCCCCCAGGGAATGGAGGAGGTGTTGCACCACCGGCACCGGATATGGATTTTGTTGCAGGGCGTGGTTTAGGGTGGCTCGATAATCCCCACAAATTCTAATGGAGCCGTCCGGCTTAATTGATGTCACAATTGGTGTTTCCCATGGGGAGTAGTCGGTTGGCTTTAAAACTCCCTGGGCTATCAACTTATCAAGCTGTTCGTTGATTTTCGACTTTAATGCGAACAGAACTCGACGAGGCTTAAGGCGGATGGGAGCTATCTTTGGATTAAGGCTAAAGGATATCGGGGTCCCCTTATACTCGCCTAGCTTTTCCTCAAAGACGTCCCTGAATTCGTGGGCGAGGTCCTCCTCCCAGTCACTGCCGCCGATTCGGTTAATGCCTGCCACTTCAATGCCGAGTGGTGCGAACCATTGCACGCCCAACAAGCTAGGCCGGTCCTTGTCAATCACCGTCAGGGGTAAGTACGCCATTCGGTTCTTGAATGCAATCCGGACTCGACTGGATCCTACTACTGGAATCCGGTTCCCCTGGTAGTCCTTTAACACGAGCCGTTGGAATTGAAGGTCTTGGCACCGGATAGTGGGGATTAGTTGCTTGAGGGTCTTCCAGAAGACCATTGACAGAGATGATCCCAAGTCAACTTCCATTTGGTAAGGCTGATTTTCGATGTCCACTTTGACTCGAATTTTCTTGGCATCTAGCGAAGAGGCGTGGCCGATAGTGAGTGTTTGGTGGGCCTCTTCCCGTCTCGTTAGATGATTCATGGATCGATTTCTGTAGGAGTGGTTTGCTGGTTCTCATCTTACAGGGCGATTCCCTGTCGATTGGCAGAGACTGGTACCCTTCGAAGTCTGGCTGGGTCCGAGAAGACTTCTGCAGACCTGTCTGATATGGCCTCATTTCCCGCACTCGTGGCAGAGCGCGTTGCGGAATTTGCAATCGGAGCAGTAATGGTTGGCCCCGCAGCCAGCGCACGGTTGCTGGGATTTCGGGTAACGGTCCCGGTCGGACCGCAGTCGATGGACCTCTTCTTCGTCGCTGTCTGACGACTAAGAGAGGTCCTCATGGTGGGTCGTCAGAAGCTGTCCTTCTGACTTAGATGAAACTTTGCTGGCTGGTTGGTGTGCTGGAGTGCGATTCCGGCGTAGCTGGGCAGCCGACTTCTTGGTCACCTCCACCGCCGTAGCTTCAGCGATGGCATCGGCAAGGCTGACTTCACTCTTAGCCATTATTTTGCTCTGTACGTTTAGAGCATCTAACCCGAGAACTACTCGGTCTCTCAGGGCCTCCTCTAGGTTGGCGAAATCGCAAAGGCCTCCCAAGTTCCGGAGATCTGCAACGAAATCGGCAACGCTTTCTTCTTTCCGCTGGTTTCTTTGATAGAACTCGTGTCATCCTACGAGCATTGGAACGGTCGGTGTATAGTGGACCCTTAGCAGTGGTTCGAGGACATCCCAGTCCATGGCCTTCACTTCAGCCGCTTTCGCTAATGCCTTAGCCATTTTGAATACTGTTGGGCCACAGTGCGTTAGGAATACCACCCATTTCTTCCCGGTTGTGGCATCCTTCAGATTATTCGTTTCCAAAAACATTTGGAAACGGTCCATGTAGGACTCCTGTCCTCTTGAGCTGGATCAAACGGAGTGGGTGGTACTATGCCGCCGGACATGGTTCTGCCATTGTGTGCTTCAGCCACATGCTTGGTTGTCTTTGTTGTTGTTTTAGTTGGCTCTGATGTCATCCAATCCCATCCTCATTGCCAGTGTTAAGTCTGGAGCAGGGGTGCAAATAATGGAGACGAGCCAGTAGAAACAGTGAACTTCAAACTCTTTATTTACATGGTGTGACAGCTCAAACTGGAGGGCTGCTATAGCCTTCATTATATAGGCAACTTATTAACTATTCAACCAATAGCAATCCTGGAGCGCTAGCTCCGTTAACCAATGGGAATGGCCTGTTAATGGCCAATCAGTTATGCTCCTGAACGGACCAATCCGATCCTGCCATTAACAGCCAATCAGAAGTGCAGGGCCAGAACCCTGCACTTGACTTCAAGCTCAAGATAACTTTATTTGACATTATTCATTCACAACAGGTCGTGCTTTCCCTAAGGATATCTAGGGAAGAGAGTAGTGGTGGCACACTGGTGGTTAGAATGCCATATTGCAAGCTAATTTTGCCAACTGCCAGCAGTTCAATCCTGACCGGCTCAAGATTGACTCAGCCTTCCATTCTTCCAAGGTGGGTAAAATGAGGTCCCAGATTTTTGGGGGCAAGAGGATAACTCTGTAAACTGCTTAGACAAGGCTGTAAGGTGCCATGGTATATAAGTCTAAATGCTATTGCCCTTCCTTCCTTCCTTCCTTCCTTCCTTCCTTCCTTCCTTCCTTCCTTCCTTCCTTCCTTCCTTCCTTCCTTCCTTCCTCCCTCCCTCCCTCCCTCCCTCCCTCCCTCCCTCCCTCCCTCCTTCCTTCCTTCCCAGATAATCAGAGTTGGAAGGGTCCTTATAGGTCATCTAGTCCAACCCCCCACCCAAGTGGGGCATCCTACACCATTTCTGACAAATGGCAGTCCAGTCTCTTCTTGAAAGTCTCAAGTGATGGCTTTCCCACAACTTCCGAGGGCAACTTCTGTTCCATTGGTTGATTGTTCTCACTCTGTTCTCAGAAAATTTCTCCTTATTTCCAGATCTCTCCTTGTTCAGTTTCCATCCATGATTCCTTATCTGGCCTTCAGGTGTCTTGGAGAATAGCTTAACCCCGTCCTCTCTGTGGCAGCCCCTCAAATATTGGGAGATTGTTATCCTGTCTCTCCTGGTCCTTCACTAGACTAGCCATGCCCAGTTCCTGCCCAGTTCATCATATGTTTTAGCCTCCAATCCCCTAATCATCCTGGTTGCTTTTCTCTGCACTTTTTCTAGAGTCTCAACATCTTTCCTTCCTTCCTTCCTTCCTTCCTTCCTCCCTCCCTCCCTCCCTCCCTCCCTCCCTTCTTTGCCATGGTGGCACATAGCAGGCCAACTCTGCCCACTGTCTGGAGTTCAATCTTGACTAGCTCAAGGTTGACTCAGCTTTCTGTCTTTCCAAGGCCTGTAAAATGAGGACCCAGAATGTTTGGGGTGAGATGCTGACTCTGTAAACTGCATAGAGAGGGCTGTAAAGCACTATGAAGTGGTATATAAGTGTAAGCGCAGTTGCTATATTGCTCTGATGTCTCTTTCTGATTTCCCCGCCTAAAAAGCCTCTCCTTTTCTTCCTTTCCAGCATCTGTGCACTTAATTAATTCAACAGTTAAGGCAAGATTTCACTCTAAATTGTCAACACAACTTTACAGAGCCCTTTTTATACCCTAACCCAAATGCATTTGTTTTCCTTTATTTTTTTTTTTTATTTAAAAGAAAAAAGAAAAGAAATGTTAAAAGTGGAAGGATGATATTTCAGCCAAGTTGATCCTGCTTGAAGTCAGCTTTTCAAAGATAAATCTCAGTTGCCCCAAAGCCTCCTGGCACCTTTCTTTGAGAATCTTGGGTTGATTTACACAAAACACTTCATTGCTATAAATCAAAAAGACACACATTCCATTGATTTACACCCAGCTATTGTTTATGAGGCTCTGAATGTTCTCAGGTCAGAAATAATCTTCAAAGAGTGATCCTTCTGAATTTTAGTAGTTCTCTCCATAGAAAAAGAAGGTGGGGAAGGAGGAGGAGGAGGAGGAAGAAGAAGAGGAAGAGGAGGAGTTGATTCTGAAATTTCATTGTAGGGAAAATGATTAATCAGTCACATTTTCCAATATAGGAATCATTCATGGGTGGAACTTGAAAAAGTTTAATTGATATAATAATCTTTGGAGCTGTTTCAGGGTCAAGATTGCTTGCTGCTCCAATAAGGTAGAAAACTCTACTTTTCTATCTTTGTGATCGAGCTACAGACTGCCTCTAACTTAAAGGTTTTTGACATTCATGGTGCTTTCTAAGATTGGTTGTTACTTAGCAGACATTTCATTACTGAACTAGGGATTATCATTAGTGCTAGGAGGAGGAGGAGGAGGAGGAGGAGGAGGAGGAGGAGGAGGAGGAGGAGGAGGAGGAGAAGAAGAAGAAGAAGAAGAAGAAGAAGAAGAAGAAGAAGAAGAAGAAGAAGAAGAAGAAGAAGAAGAAGAAGAAGAAGAAGAAGAAGAAGAAGAAGAAGAAGAAGAAGAAGAAGAAGAAGAAGACAACTTGTTGGTGTTCTTTTAGCGTTTTCTTGTAGATGTTTCATGACCCAAGTAGCTCACATTATCAGTGGTAGAAGGGAGTGGAGATGTGGATAGGATGAGCAGGAGGGGGAGGGGAACAGGAATGGGAGAAGGAGGAGGACTGGGTGATCTTTGATGCTCTCTGAGTTTGTTCTTTTTTTTTTTTTTCTTGTAAAAAAGTGGGACAAGAACTCACAGTCTCCTGGTGATTGTCTCAAAATAACCCTGTTGGCTTTGATGCTTATGATGGGATTACAATTCATGGTCTTGGTTTCTAGCCATAATCTCTATTGTAAAGTGCTTTGACATGTTGGAAGTTGGACGTTGTATGTCAATCTATGTCAAGAAATAAAGGAATATTATTCTTTACATTAAAGAAGATTACTATATTTCCCCAAAAATACAACCTTCCCCAAAAGTAAGCCCTAGTTTGATATTTACAAATGCACCCAATATAAGCCCTACCCCCCAAATAAGCCCTAATTAAGACCCCACCCACTCCAGGGTGCACAGGTAAAAATTAAGCTAGGATGGGGTAGGGGGTGGAGCTTCCCTACTATTTACCTTTGAACAGTTGCAGCCAGGCCTTGCGTGCCCCAATACCTTTCTTCTGCAGCTGACAAGGCTTTCCTAAAGGCCTCTAAAGCAGTGTGGGATTCAAAAAAAATTACTACTGGTTCTGTGGGTGTGACTTGGTGGGCGTGGCAGAGGAAGGATACTGTAAAATCCCCATTCCCTCCTCACCCCACTAGCCTGCTTTCCAGCTCTGTTCTCCTTGTGCAGGGAAACAAAAGAAGACCCAGCTGATCTGCTGGGACTCAAGAGGCAGAGAAGAGATGGGGGGCAGGGCCAGTCAGAGGTGGCATTCCAAACTATTCAAAATGTCCACTACTGGTTCTCCGAACTACTCAAAATTTCCACTACTGGTTCTCCAGAACTGGTCAGAACCTGCTGAATACCACCTCTGCTCTATAGCTGATAACAGAGCTCCAGATCGATCCAGAGCTCCATTATCAGTTACAGAGGCTTTCAAGAAAGCCTTGCAGGCCTTGCTGACTTCAGAAGAACTTCCTGAAGGCCTCTAACAGTGAAAAGAAGGCCAAGGTAATGCACACAAGCGAAGTGAGTCAGTGAACGACATCCTTCCCCCCCAAAAAATAAGACCTGGTGTCCTTTTTGGTGGTGTGTATACATATATACATACATACATACATACATACATGTTATGGCTCCCCCTTCAGAATTCAAACCAAACCAAACCAAAAGCAGCCGTTCCAAAACTTAAATCCAACAGAAAGGAGTCTTACAAGATAATGGCTGTCATAAATTATATTCCACAGCAATAATACACGCTCTGTTCAGCAAACCAGTCCTGGCACAAATTCTCAAACCTCAGAGCCCCTGCTGAAAACCTCTTCACGCAATCAGTCACTTTGTTCCTGACAAGTTTTCCAAACCCAGCTGTGTCCTTTTATGCTCATTGAGGCAACGTGCTACTTTCCCTAATCAGCATCTGGCTTGCTTCTCCCCCAACTTGACGTTTCAGATTCCTCCTAGTTCTAGTATCAAACCACGATCTGTCAGCTTCCCCACTCGACGCCTCTGACTCATTTTGTGGATCAGTTGCTGGCATGAATGAGGTCGCACATTCTGGCTAAAAGTGTTTTATAATAATTCAGACTCCACATTCGCAACAGGCTCTAGCCTGTCATCAGAGTCATCAGAGTCAAAACTCACAGCAGGATCGATCCTTTCAGTCACAACACACACATATATACACATACAAATATACTTGTTTTCCGAGGTTCTCACGGGTATTTGTATGTGGATCTTTGGTTATTCGGGTTTTCTCCCGCGTAAGATTGGAAGTATCTAGGCAACATTTCGATGAAGTCTCATTCATCATCTTCAGGCTTGGTCTTCAGCTCTGTGCTTCTCAGAGTGATGTGAGCTTGCAGCTGCTTCTTCCTTTTAATTGCTAGTGAGGTGTGACTTGATTGGGTGGGGGTTTGGATGTGTTCTGATTGGGTGGTGGTGTGTTCTTATTGGTTGGGGGTTTGGCTGTGTTCTGATTGGCTGGAGGCATGTTCTGTTCAGGTGGGGGCTTGGTTGTGCTCCGGTTAGTCTTAGTTGCTGGGGGATTTGAGCTGGTGAGCTGTGATCTTGCTGTTTGGCTTCGAGTTTGTGTTCGTGCTGCATCTTCATGGTGGGGGTCAGTTCCGACCATGGACCAGAAGCCACACGACCAAGCCCCCACCTGAACAGAACATGCCTCCAGCCAATCAGAACACAGCCAACCCCCCAACCAATCAGAACACAGCCAAACCTCCAACCAATGAGAACATACCCCCACCCAATCAGAACACAGCCAAGCCCCCACCCAATCAAGTCACACCTCCACTGGCAGTTAAAAGGAAGAAGCAGCTGCAAGCTCACATCACTCTGAGAAGCACAGAGCTGAAGACCAAGCCTGAAGATGATGAATGAGACTTCATCGAAACGTTGCCTAAATACTTCACGGCAAGATACATACGCGGGAGAAAACCCGAATAATCAAAGATCCACATACAAATATCCGCGAGAACCTCAGAAAACATACATACATATACATATACATATACATATATGTATGTATTCAGCTTTGCTCGGGTAATTTCCCACGTCATTGTAGTTGTGCTTTTAAAGTTGCAGCAACATTTCGGCAGAATCTCATCTGCCATAATCAGGCTTCTGTATTGTGTTCATCTGTGAGTCAGACTTTTACAAGAAGCCTGATGATGGCAGATGAGATTCTGCCGAAACATTGCTACAACTTTAAAAGCACAACTACAATGATGTGGGAAAATACCTGAGCAAAGCTGAATACCATACATGTAAGTACCCGCGAAAACTTAAGAAAACAAATATACATATACATATACATATACATATACATATACATATACATATACATATACATACATACACACATATATACATATGACAGATAGAGATAGATAGACAGGTAGAGATAGATAGATAGATAGATAGATAGATAGATAGATAGATAGATAGATAGATAGATAGATAGATATAGACACACACATATAAATATATACACACATATAACACACACAGATACACACACATATACATATTCTATATACATACATACATACATACATACATACATACATACATACAATAGAGTAGTATTTTTTGGGAAACACCATATTTAGCTTGACTCAATGGGCAATTGGTGGGCCAAGATAGCAAAAATGACATTTCAAAATTCACCAGTTCAAGGGGGGTCTTGAGGGTCTCTCCACTCTTCTTGAAAATCTATTTTGCAGCCTCTGGAGCTTCCTGATTCTCTCATAATCACAATATTTACCACTGCTGTAATGGAATTCAAATCTTCGAGTGTGAAGACTTAATAATAAACCTCAATGACTAGGGGATGCTTCTTCAACATTATTTCCACCTAATTTATAATCAAGATGTTCAATTAATAATTTTCGGTGCTTTACACAGTGTTAAGTCAGCTGAAAAGGACTGGAATCTGCTCTCCTTTCATCATTACAGACGATTCATTCTTCTTTTTTTTCCATAATGCTGAGGGTTGCATAATAATTTGTCCAAACTTGTTGGCAAAAAACTCTTCGAAGTCATTCGAATGATGGGAGGTGATGTGACACTTTACATATGGCCGGATCTACATTCAAAAGTGTCAGATTATTTGCAGGGTTGTAGAAGTTAAGCTTGGGTGAAAGATTACAGGTAATCATTGGCTTACAACCATTCACTTAGTGTCAGACTCAGAGGTGATATTCAGCAGGTTCTGACCAGTTCTGGAGAACAGGTAGCAGAAATTTTGAGTAGTTCAGAATACCACCTCTGATTGATCCTACTCCCATCTATTCTCTGCCTCCCGAGTCCCAGCTGATCGCCTGGGTCTTCTATTGTTGCCCTGCACAGGAGAACAGAGCTGGAAAGCAGGTTTGTGGGGAATCAGATTTTACAGTAATCTTCCCCCAGGAGTGGGGAAGGAATGGAGATTTTGAAGTGTCCTCCCCCTGCCATGCCCACCAAGCCATGTCCACAGAACAGGTAGTAATTTTTTTTGAATCCCACCACTGGTCAGACTTATATGTACAGAGTTCAAGCTAACTATGGGCGAATAGGCGGCAATATAAATTAATTAAATAAATAAATAACTACTTTATTATATATACTGTATCCAGTTTTGGTCAACACAATATTAAAAGAAAGATGTTGAGACTCTGGAAAGAGTGCAGAGAAGAGAAGTAGCAATAGCACTTATATTCCACTTCACAGTGCTTTACAACCATCTCTAAACAGTTTACGGAGTCAGAATATTACCCCCAATAATCTGGGTTCTCATTTCACTCAGCTCGGAAGGAAGGAAGGCTGAGTCAACCTGGAGATGGTGAGAATCAAACTGCCAAAATGCAATCAGCTGGCAGTCAGCAGAAATAGCCTGCAGTACTGCATTCTAATCACATTCTAATCACTACAGCTCAACTAGGATGATAAGACAGCTGGTGGCTAAAATCTATGAAAAGCAGTTGCAGGAACTGAGTATGTCTAGTCTAGTGAAAAAGACACAGTGGCTCAGGGGCTAAGACGCTGAGCTTGTCGATCAGAAAGGTCTGTGGTTCGAATCCCTAGTACTGTGTAATGGAGTGAGCTCCCGTTCCTTGTCCCAGCTTCTGCCAACCTAGCAGTCTGAAAGCATGTCAAAATGCAAGTAGAAAAATAGGGACCCCTTTGGTGGGAAGGGAGCAGCGTTCTGTGCATCTTCGGCATTTAGTCATGCCAGCCACATGACCATGGAGACGTCTTCGGACAGTGCTGGCTCTTTGGCTTTGTAACGGAGATGAGCACTGCTCCCCAGGGTCAGAAACAACTAGCATATATGTGCAAGGGGAACTTTTACCTTTACCTTAGTCTAGTGAAAAAAAGAGTAGGGAAGACATGATAGCAGTGTTCTAATATCTAAGGGGCTGCCGCAAAGAAGAAGACTTCAATCTATTCTCCAAAGCACAAGAAGGTCAGACAAGAAACAATGGATGGAAACTCTTCAAGGAGAGGACCAACCTAGAACTAAGGACAAATGTCCTAATAGTGATAACAATTAACCAGTGGAATGGCTTCCCTCCAAAAGTTGTCGGTGCTTCATCATTGGACGTGTTCAAGAAGAAACTGGACAGTCATTTGTCTCCAATGGTACAGGGTCTCCTATTCGAACAGGAGGTTGGACTAGATTACTTCCAAGGTCCCTTCCAACTCTGTTATTCTATGTTCTATGTTTTACGTATAATACAGGAATCTGCCGAGACTAACAACCTTCTCTTGGGAACAATTAGATAAGCCTCCAAGGAATTTAAGGAGGGTCGATTCTAGAATTTTTGTGGTTACACACTGACTCAAGGCTAATTCCACACTCGATCCCTCCTCCTTGTCAGTTGGGCGCTTCTGATCACTTAGTGGCTATTTCAAGTTAGAACAGCATTGAAAAAAAGTGACTTATGACAGGTCCTTGCACATACTTATTATTGGTTTCAAAATCTATATATAACCTGCAACTTAATACAGAAAAGCGAGCCTTGTTCCCATTTGATCCTTAATGAATGGTGTACGACAAAGCACAACTGAAGTGTAAAAAAATGAATTCAGGGAGAAGTTAACACAGGTGCATTTCTCACTCTGTGTGTGTGTGTGTGTGTGTGTGTGTGTGTATACACATATGTGCAAAATACCCAAAGGTATTTACCTTGGCTACAAATGTTCAGTCTTCCACTTGTGTGAACCTCTTTAAAGTTACACTAAGTAAATTAAAAATCAGAGTTTCAAAGATTAACTAACTAGAAACAGGGAGAAGAAAAAAAATCAATTTGATTTTACCATTTCCCTGTCTTAAAGATTGTTCCATTGATTCATTTCAGGAGAGATTGATTGATTGAGATGCACTAGGAAACATGAAACATGAAAATGGATAGAACAGATAAACCTACTTCGAGACAAAGAAACTGATCAGAGTACTTTCAGTATCTTCTTTATCCTGACTTGGGGGATAGGGAAATACAGGTGTTTTCTATTGGGAAAAAAAGTCTTTATATACTCTCTCTCTCTCTCTCTCTCTCTCTCTCTCTCTCTCCCTCTCTCTCTCTCCCTCTCTCCCCCCCCCTCTCTCTGTGTATAGACTGAACCATGCACCCTGACTAAAATACTGACAGCTAACGGCTTCCACAAAAACAAAACCACAGACCTGATCCACAAAAACACACTGAAACACAATAGAGACCCAGAAGATGAACAAACCTATGGAACAGCTGTCCTGCCCTACATAAAAGGTACTACAGACAAAATCAGTAAGATACTATACAGGCATCACATCAAGACTGCCTTCAAAACAGACAGAAAAATATCAGCCATCCTTAGAAACCCCAAAGATAAAATTGACCTGGAAAACCAAGGCATATATGAAATCCCCTGTGCATCGTGCCCTGCCACATACATTGGACAGACCAATAGAAGGATAAGTACTCACCTTGAAGAACACAAGAATGCAGTAAAAAAAGCTGGAACACACTTCCTCACTAGTCCAACATATGAAAGCCACGGGTCATAGCATCAACTTCAATGGCACCAAAACACTAGCTACTATAGAAAACCCCAGCCACAGAATCATCAGAGAAGCCATAGAAATTGATAAAAGACCTGAAAGCATGAATAGAAGAGATGACTCCACCAGACTGTCAATCATCTGGAAGATTGCACTCACAAACAAAAAAAATCTCTATACCACAATCCAGGCAAGCATCTGGACACAAACAACTGCCCCCCCCTTAATACCTCCAGCCCAAACACGCCCCAGCCAGCTACCCAAATAAAACCTAGCTTCTTAATAAATAATTATCGGCCATTCACAAGAAGCCAGGCTGCACTAAGAAAACCCAATGCACAAAACACTATGTTGCCAACCAATCAAGAACACAGCAACTCGAAGATCAATAAAAATAGATCTAGACTCCCAGCCAATCAGGATGAGGAAAAAAACCATTCAAATAAAGCAGAAAGCCAGCGCCAAATTCAAACAAAAAATGGCATGTGTACAGTATTAGCATACTCAAAAACCCTCGCACCCGATTGGTCCAGACCAGTGGAGACCTGATTGGTCAACAGGTCAGCCGTGATTGGAGCACTAGGAATCTACCGCGATTGGCTGTGCCGATCGCAGGAAATTCAAAGTGCTGTTATTGGCTGCCGAGCCGCGAGCCAGCCCTATATGAAGGGCTGCCGCGGCTCGCATCCCCAGACCTTTACCTATACCTAATAAAGAGCTGAACTCACGAAATGGTCTCGCGTCTCTGTCGAACCGATCCACCTCTGATCTAACACTGGCGACGAAGGTGGGATCATGAGACAAAGAGACCATCCAGCACGTGGCAAAGCGGCACGCAGCAGCCAGCAACATGGCCGGAATCAACTCGCCACCCGCTCCCTTCAACCCTGCTACTGAGGACTGGGAATCCTATACCGATAGGTTCCAAATGTTCCTCGAGAGTAGCAACCTCAAGGTGTGTTCCTCACACACTGCGGGCCCGCAGTCTTCAAAATGGCCAAAGCCTTGGCCAAACCAATGGATGTCAAGGCGATGGAGTGGGACGATCTTGAGCCCCTGCTGCGGAGCCACTCTGCCCCCATCATGCCCATCCTCATCCGGCGGCATGACTTCTACATACAGGATCAACGCAAGGGTGAAGGGCTGGCCAACCTCATAGCAGCACTACGGGACCTGGGGGGTCTGTGCGAGTTCACCGACCTGGACGAGGCCCTGTGAGACTGCGTCGTCCTGGGACTCCGAGACCCCGTCCTCCAGAGCCGCATCATGGCAAAGGGAGACATCTCCCTCGCCGATGCCCTCACCGAAGCTGCTGCAGCGGAAGCGGCCAAGAAATCAGCGGCTCGGATGCGACAATCGAGCATCATGCCACGAGCGGCAACCGGAGAGGCAACATCAACCCCCGAAAGGAGGCTCGCGACAGACCACACAACTACACACCATGGCAACATCGACTCCTTCTCCAAAACTGAAGCGAGGAGGAGGAGATCCACCATCTCCAATCAGCGCGGGAGCGGCGGGAACCACGAGGTGGTAAGTCAAGGTTCCAGTGTGCCAGCTGCGGCAGCGATCACCCCCGAGCGGACTGTCATTTTCTCAAAGCCATTTGCAGGCATTGCGAGAAACGGGGGCATATCGCCAAAGTGTGATGGAATAAGAAGCACTACAGCCCGCGGCGATGAGATGCCAGCCCCCGACAGAGGGACAGCACCCCCACCAGGACCCGAGATCGACAGACGGAGAACCGCTGGAGCTGGGAAGGTCGGAACAGGTGACTCCAGGAGATGAGACAGAGAGAGGAAACGCACCAGACTGTCGTCATTGGTCATTCCTCCACCAGCGATGCCAGAAAGGTATACGTGATGGTCGGGATGGAAGACCAGCAATGCGACATGGAGGTGGACTCAGGGTCTTTCCTCTCAATGGTCTCCTGGTGCACACTCAAGCACCTGGTCCCCACCATCCGCCACCAAGAACTGGAAGACCAAACACTAACCCTCAAAGACTATCAGGGAAACCGAATCCCTGTAGTCGGTAGAGGCCATTTTAAAGTCACCTTCAAGGGCCACACAGAAGTGCTACCCCTGACGATCGTCGATCGAGATCGGCCGAGCCTGTTGGGACTACAGGGGTTCGCACCCCTGGGCATTGAAGTAACAGGCATACACCACATCGCAGAGGCAGACTGGGAAGCGGTGCTTGTGAGGGACTTCTGGGAAGTCTTCGATGACCATTTAGGCAAGTACCGGGGGTCCCCTATTGCCTTTAACATAGACCCAAGCATTGCGCCAATCCGCCTTAAGCCCAGGCAAGTGCCATTTGCACTCAAGCCCAAGATCGATGAGCAACTTGATAAGGTCAAGGGGTGCTGGAACCGATTGATCATGCCCGGTGGGAGACCCCAATTGTCACCCCCATCAAGCCAGATGGGTCAGTGAGAATTTGTGGTGACTACAAGGCCACCCTAAACCATGCACTCCAACAAAGTGCATATCCTGTCCAAGTAGTCCAACATCTTCTGCACTCACTGGGGGGAGGCCGGATCTTCGCAAAGCCTACCAGCAATTGCCGGTCGACGCCACAACAGCAGAAGCCCAAACCATTGTAACGCACCAAGGGGCTTTCCGCTGCAACTGGCTCCAGTTTGGAGTCAGCGTGGCACCTGGGGTCTTCCAAAGCCTTATGGAAAGACTCCTCAAAGGAATAGAAGGGGTGGTGCCCTACTTTGATGACATCTTGGTGGCCGCGAAAAATGAGAAACAACTAGAAGCCAGGTTGAGGGAGGTACTGCAGAAGTTCAGAGACTCGGGACTTAAAGTCAAGAAAGGGAAGTGCCAGCGACGGGCCGAAAGGGTCAAATTTCTGGGGTACCTCCTAGATAAACAAGGGATTCACCCCACAGAAAAGAAACTGAGAGCCATAAAGGAAGCACCGCGACCCAAAAACAAAATGGAATTACAGGTTTTCTTGGGACTGTTAAACTTTTACAATGTCTTCCTACCTCAAAAGGTGACCGTAGCTTAACTGCTACATAGGCTGTTAGATAAAACAGCCACCTGGACCTGGGGAGCACGGGAGGAGAGCGCTTTCAACAACACCAAGAACCTGCTAACATCCGACGTGGTACTAATCCAGTACAGCGAGACTCTGCCATTGACGGTAACTTGCGACGTGTCACCATTTGGAATCGGCGCCATCTTCAGCCACCAGCTACCAGATGGGAGGGAAGCACCCATCGCTTTCTCATCAAGGACACTTTCAAAGACAGCGGAACTACAGCCAGCTCGACAAAGAGGCCCTAGCAGTCGTCACCGGCTTCAAGAAATTTCACGAATACCTTTATGGTAGGACTTTTACAATCATCACAGATCACAAGCCGCTGCTAGGAATCCTGGCGGGGGACAGGGCCACACCGAACATTCTATCGCCAAGAATGATGAGGTGGTTCGAATTCCTAGCAGCATACAATTACCAGCTGATACACCGGCCTGGCAAGGACATCACCCATGCAGACGCCCTAAGCCGGTCACCCTTACCGGACTGGGAAGACGACCCAGCACCCACAACAGAGGTACTCCAAATAGCGACAATATCCAACCCACTCGTGACCACGCCAGACATTGCCAGAGAAACAAATAAAGACAAATGGTTGGCACGAGTCTTGAGCTGGGTGGGAAAAGGGTGGCCGGAAGGGGACATAGATGAACTATTCAGACCCTTCCGGAACAGACAAACCAAACTCTTTATCGAAAAGGGCTGCATACTTTGGGGGGACAGAGTGGTAATTCCTGAAAAATTACAGGAAAAGGTATTGGGAATGTTTCATGAGGGGCATCCGGGGATGGTTAAGATGAAAAGCCTGGCCAGAAGCTACGCATGGTGGCCAGGAATGGATAAACAGATCGGAACCTGGGTTGCCAAATGTAAACAATGCCAAGAGTCCAGAGCCAATCCACCCGCCGCCCCAACCCCAAAATGGGAAAAACCAAGAGGTCCGTGGTCCAGAATTCATATAGATTTCGCGGGGCCAACCAAGGGACACATGTACCTTATCACAGTAGATGCTTACTCCAACTGGCTGGAGGTAAGCACTATGAAGTCAACCACGACGGAAGCAGTGATTAGGAAACTGAGCAAACTCCTCACTACGCACGGCCTGCCAGATGTAATAGTGTCAGACAACAGGCCCCAGTTCACCGCACTGGCGTTTGAACAATTTCTGGCAGGCCAAGGGATACGCCATGCATTAACTGCACTGGCAAACCTGGCGGTGAATGGGCAGGCGGAACGCATGGTCCAATACACCAAGAAAGCTATCCAGAAAATAGAAACAGCCAATATACAGGACAAAATCAATAAAATGCTCCTCATTCAACACATTACACCTAGCGCAACCACAAATAAAAGCCCAGCGGAACTAATGATGGGCAGGAAACTACGCTCTACACTAGACAGAATGCACCCAACATATAACCCAGACAAACCCCCAGGTTCCTCCAGCAAACACAGAACATTCAACATAGGGGACCCAGTATACGCCAAAAATCTCACAGGAGAACCACTCTGGGTGCCAGCAACAATCACCCAGATAACCGGGCCTTTATCATACCGATTGGAAACTAGCGACGGGAAAAACTGGAAACGGCACATAAACCAACTTAGGTCAAGAATAGCCACCACAAACAGCCAAACACCCGAACAAGAAACTAGAAGAAGGGGGGGAACCGATAAGCGATAGAGAAGGAACCAAGGAAAACCAACTAATGCAAACAGAACACCCCCCACCGAGAGTAAATAAACAAATAAACCAATGCTACTCACCCGTAGACGCAGGACCAATGGAGCACGAAACCCCGGAGTCTTCACCTGGAAGGAGCAGCCAAACCAGCTCACCCGGCCAGGAAAAGCCCAGCGGGAGCAGAAGCGGCAGCTCAACCAGCCCAGGAAAACCGGGAGGGAGCTACCAAGAAAGACCCAGCTCAACGTTCCAGGCGGTTCCATCCCAAGGAATCAGAGTGACAGAGAAGGCATCCGAATTGGTCAACGACCACACCAGAACTGAACCGCGCAGGTCAAGGAGGCAGGGAAAAAGCCCCGCCTACCTACGCGACTACATCACTACGCACCGCAGGACGAAACCAAGAGGGGAGACTTGTACAATATTAGCATACTCAGAAACCCTCGCACCCAATTGGTCCGGACCAGAGGAGACTTGATTGGTCAACAGGTCAGCCGTGATTGGAGCACTAGGAATCTACCGCGATTGGCTGTGCCAATCGTGGGAAATTCAAAGTGCTGTCATTGGCTGCCGAGCTGCGAGCCAGCCCTATATGAAGGGCTGCCGCGGCTCATATCTCCAGACCTTTACCTATACCTAATAAAGAGCTGAACTCACGAAATGGTCTCGCATCTCTGTCGAACCGATCCGCCTCCGATCTAACAGCATGCATACATATATGGAGAAGAGAGAGAGAAAAATGCTTGATAGATAGATGATAGAGAGAGAGAGAGAGAATAGGTAGATGATAGAAGACAGACAGACAGATAGACAGAGAGATAGACAGAGAGATAATAGATAGATAGATAGATAGATAGATAGATAGATAGATAGATAGATAGATAGATAGATAGATAGACAGAGATAAATGGTAGCCCATGAAGAGGATCAAGGCCCTCTCCTCCCCTGTAGACCATGTGTCTCCCTTATCCTCTTCTCCCTGCATGACCTAGGATGGAAAGGGGATGGGCCTGGGTGCTCTGACTGCCCAGCTGGCCTCTGCCCTTCCCCAGTCTCCTCCACAACCTCCAGAGCCACACTTCCACTCTCTGTGAGCTGTTCCTCCTCTCCCTCAGAGTCAGCCTCCACCAGGGGCATGACACAATGGATGGAAACTAACCAAGGAGAGGAGCAACCTAGAATGAAGGAGAAATTTCCTGACAGCTAGAACAATTAATCAGTGGAACAACTTGCCTCCAAAAGTTGTAAATGCTCCAACACTGGAGGTTTTTAAGAAGAGATTGGACAACCATTTGTCTGAAGTGGTGTAAGTTTCCTGCCTAAGCAGGGAGTTGGACTAGAAGACCTCCAAGGTCTCTTCCAACTCTGTTAATTCTGTTATTCTGTAATGGGTGGAAACTTGTTGAAGGGAGCTTCAACCTAGAAGTAAGGAGAAATTTTCTGACAGTGAAAACTATTAATCAATGGGATATCTTGCCTCCTGGCATTGTGGGTGCTCCATCATTGAATGCTTTCAAAAAAACAACTGGACAATCAATTGAAGTTGTCCTACCAAGAGCAGGAGTTTAGAGTAGAAGACCTCCAAGGTCCTTTCATCCCTTTGATTCTATGTTCTGTTGAAAGGACACAAAATTCAATCTGAGAGTGAATTCAATAAAATAGTCAATGGTGGGTTATAACAGGAAAGAAGCAGAACATCTGGAGCTGCCTCAGTTTTGGCAGTAGGAGATGACAATCGCAGGGTTGATGGATCCTTTAGAAGTTATTAGCTGCAAAGTTTCAGCCACAGAGCTTCAAGAGTTTCACGAGAGCCAATTCTGAAATGCCCCCCTCTGATCACTCACAGTTTTGGCTGGTTGGCATCTTGGCAAGCTCATCAGCAAGTTAAGCCTCCTCTGCAAATGGCCCATTATGTGCCCCTTGGACAACATTTTCCACAAATGACACATGATGGGCTGCTTCCACATTTTTTTTTTTTTAAAGTCTGAGTCGTATGTGCATTATCATGACCACATGTGTAATAAACTAAGTTGCAGAGAATGAGTTTGAATTGTACACAATAGTCCAGCAGGCAAAGTGCAATTGGAGACCCACTCAAATAGTGAAAAAAGACTTATTCAGTACAAAGCCAGCCAGGTTTAGATAGATAACACAACAAAGGAAATTTGCTGGTTGAGTTTTAACATGGGGAAGCAGAGAGATTGTAAATCCATGAAAGGAAGAGAAGAAATGCTGAAGAATTGGACCACTTTATACTATCCTGGAGAAGAGCCTAATGCTGGGAACGATTGAGGGTAAAAGAAAGAGAAGATAGAGAAGGGGGTGGCTGGATGGAGTCAATGAAGCAGTAGGCATGAGCTTAATATAATTCTTTATTGGCAAACTGTGATTGGACACACAAGGAATTTGTTTTGGTGCAAATGCTCTCAGTGTACATATAAATAAAAGATACATTCGTCAAGAGCCAAGAATCATAAGGTACAACACTTACTAATAGTCATAGGATACAATAAAACAATCAAATCATACTAGGAAACAGTCAACACATACACTAAGGATACAAGCAACAAAGTTACAGTCATACAGACACATGTGGGAGGGGATTGTTGATAAGGAATGATGAGTAGATTAATACTAATAGTAATGCAGACTTTGTAATAGTTGGACAGTGTTGAAGGAATTATTTGTTTAGCAGAGTGATGGCATTTGGAAACAAACTGTCCTTGTGTCTAGTTGTTATTGTGTGCAGTGCTCTATAGCATTGTTTTGAGGGAAGGAGTTGAAACAGTTTATGTCCAGGATGTGAGGGGTCTGTAAATATTTTCACAGCCCTCTTTTTGATATCATGGTAACCAGAACTGGATGTATTACTTCAAGTCTGGCCTCATTTGTGCTGGAGAAAGTTAGGAGTAGATATCCCAAAGGTGCTTATTCAAAAGGCGATGGAGCTTTCTTGGTTTTTTAACAGAATAACAGAGTTGGAAGGGATCTTGGAGGTCTTCTAGTCCAACCCCCTGCCCCAGCAGGAGACTCTATACCATTTCAGACAAATGGTTATCCAATCTTCTTAAAAACTTCCAGTGTTGGAGCACACACAATTTCTGGAGGCAAGCCATCCTGCAGGTTAATTGTTTTCATTAACAGGAAGTTTCTCCTTAGTTCTTGGTTGCTTCTCTCCTTGATTAGTTTCCATCTGTTGCTTCTTGTCCTGCCCTCAGGAGCTTTGGAAAATAAGTTGAGCCCGCCGTCTTCTTTGTGTCAGCCCCACAAAGCAAGAAAGTTCAGTTGCTTTTTGGAAAAGCACCATTGACATGACCATGACCTGGAAGGTTGAGAATCTCCGCGGACATAGGAACAAAGAATACAACCCCAGTTAAAATGCTTTTATTTCAGAAGTGGAAAAGCTCTGACTAAGGTGTTGGAAGAAGTATTCTTCTGGGTTCAGTTCCAAGTGGGGAGAAAAAAACACTAAAAACATGGAGGCTGTTTGGAAAGATGGTTTAATGGTGGACAGGACCACATGCCTTGGAGCTCTTGGGTGAAGAAGAAAAGGGTAGAGATGCTGAGAGGGTTTTATGCCCTCTGTTGGGATTTGAATTTGAGCTTGTGTTCTGATTGGTTGTCAAACTGCCATGAGGCAACTCTGTAGGCTGTCGTTTGAGTCCCAGGCTTGGTTGACTCTTGCTGGGTGATGATGTAAGGAAAGGGCTTTTGGGCAATTCCTATTATGGCTCTGCCTGAAGGAGGTAGATCTTTGTTATGTAGAATAGCCTGGTTCATGCCTTAATGGCCCATTAACCAAGGTAGGGGGAGGGGCTGAGTTTCTGCCTCTCTGAGTTTCTACTTCTCTGTTAGGGGAAATAGTCTGCCTTTTTAACATATCCCAATATATGTCATTTTTCTAGGAGAGGGGTGGGTTTTAACTTCCAGCAAAGGATTATCTACCAAACCTCTACATTTCAAGCTGTACACACCACACACCTTAGCTTCAGCTTCTACATCCTCCCTTTCCCACCCTCACATCTGATGGTGGAACAAGCTTTGACCTCGTCTTCTCTTGCCCTGACAGAAGGAAAGAGGGTCATCTCTTACTTTCAGGGATCATTTCTATAGTATCCAACTAGAGAGATGCACTCGAACGTGATCGGCTGAGGTCTTTGCCTCACAGAAGCTGCAGTACTCTTTGATGGGTCTTGCCATGAAGACTCGCCTATGAATGAATTCCTCCTTCACTGCTGTTTTCCCTTCTCATCAGTTTTCAAGGAAATGCCCTTTCTTCATTCTACATTAATGATTCAGAAAGTACAACATTAATGTGGAGTGAAAAGAACAGCTACTGATCCTGGAACCATATGTCTGCCTCCTGATGGCATATGTTAACAAGAGAGAAACCAACCCACACAACCGACGACCTTCGAAGCAGTCAGAGGGAATCTCAAGGAAGTTTCTGGGGGGAAAAAAAGAAAAAGAAATCAGAGCTGTTGTTTATTTCCACGGGAGCTGTAGTTTCATTCAACCTCTGCCAAGTATTTGTTTTGTTTTATTTTATTTTGTTTTATTTTATTTTGTTTTATTTTGTTTTATTTTATTTTATTTTATTTTATTTTATTTTATTTTATTTTATTTTATTTTATTTTATTTTATTTTATTTTATTTTATTTTATTTTATTTTATTTTATTTTATTTTATTTTATTTTATTTTATTTTATTTTATTTTATTTTATTTTATTTTATTTTATTTTATTTTATTTTGTCAAACGATTATAAGATAACAGGTATAAGTATAAACATAGCTATGAATACACGAAATGGATACATACAAGAAAAATAAAAAGAAACAATAGGACAGGGAGGGTAGGCACGTTGGTGTGCTTATGCACGCCCCCTACAGACCTCTTAGGAAGGGGGTGAGGTCAATAGTAGACAGTCTAAGGTTAAAGTTTTTGGGGTTTGGAGAAGAAACCGCAGAGTCAGGTAGAGTATTCCAAACATTGACCACACTGTTGCTGAAGTCGTATTTCCTGCAATCAAGTTTGGTGCAGTTTACCTTCAGGTTGTATCTATTGTGTGCTCTTGTATTGTTATGGCTGAAGCTGAAGTATTCATTGACAGGTAGGACATTGCAATGTATGATTTTATATACTATACTTAGATTGAACTGAAGATGGCATAATTCAAGGTTTTCTAGGTCTAGAATTTCAAGTCTGGTGGCATAAGGTATTCTGCAATGAGTAGAGGAGTGGAGAACTTTTCTTGTGAAATATTTCTGGACTTTCTCAACTGTGTTAATATCAGATATGTAATGCGGGTTCCAAATTGATGAGCTGTATTCAAGTATTGGTCTAGCAAATGTTTTGTATGCTCTACTCAGTAGTGTGATATCGCCAGAGAAAAAGCTATACAGGATTAGGTTAAGAAGAAGTGTGTTCTTGTCTTGTGCCTCTCCCACAAATACAAATGAGCTACTTTCTGGACATGGGTGCATAATGTGCTAGCCTTTTGGATATACCTTATTGCAGGTATATACTGCAGGTTGCAGGATTTGGGTATGGCTAGTCTAGAGAAAAGAAGGACTAGGTGGGGGCATCATAACAGTATTCCAGTATTTGAGAGGCTTCCACAAAGAAGAAGGAAGTCAACTTGTTTTCCAAAGAACAGTTAACCAGTGGAATAGCTTGCTATCAGAAGTTGTAGGTTCTCCATCACTGGAGCTTTTTAAGAAGAGACTGGACCTGTTTGAAATGGTATATGCTTCAGCAGAGGGCTGGACTTGAATACCTCCAGAATCCTGTTGGAAGAAATATCCTTCTGGGTTCAATTCCAAGTGGGGAAGAAAGATACTGGAAACATGGAGGCTGCTTGGAAAGATGGTTTAATGGTGGACGGGATCACAGGCCTTGGAGCTCTTGGGTGAAGAAAAACAAGAGAAGAGATGCTGAGAGCCCCTGGATTTTATGCCGGTTGGGATTTGAATTTGAGCTTGTGTTCTGATTGGTTGTCTGACTGTCATGAGGCCATGCAGGGGCAACTCTGTAAGCTGTCCTGAGTCTCAAGCTTGGTTGAGACTTGCTGGAGAATGATGTAATGAAAGGGCTTTGGTCAATTCCTATCATAAGTCTACCTGGAGTAGATCTTTGTTATGTAAAATAGACTGCCCCAGGCCAGAGTAATGGTCCATTAGCAAAGATGGGGGGGGAGGGGGGCTGAGTTTCTGGCTCTGAGTTTCTATTTTTTCTTTTTAGGGGAAATATTCTGTCTTTTTAATATATCCTAAAATATTTCATTCTCCTTGGAGAGTGGTGGGTTTTAACTTCCAACAGTCCCTTCCAGCTTTGATTATTCTATTCTGTTCTGTTGTGTTTTCTACCTGCTTCAATTTATTCTATTGTTCTTGGTGACATTTTCAAAGTCCCTTCTTAACATATAGCACTGCATTATAATGTACTTAACATATAATACTACTCTATTCCACACTAGTGAGGCCACACTTGGAACACTGCATCCAATTCTGGTCACAGCATAACACTGAGGGCCTAGAATAGCCACCAAGATGATAAGGATTTGGAAGCTACATTGTATGATGAATAGAAGGAAAATAGGAATGTTTAGCCTCATAGAGAGAAGGTTTAGGGGGCAATATTAGGTTTAGGAGGGAAGGTTAAGGGTTGCCACAGAGATGAGGGGGTTGATTTATTCTCTAAAGCAGCTGAGGGTAGGACAAGAAGCAATGGGTAGAAGAGAGATACAACCTGGAACTATGGAGAAATTCCCTGGTAATAAGAACTATTAGTCAATAGAACAGCTTGCCTCTCAAAGTTGTAGATGCTCCATTGCTGGAGGTTTTCAAGAAAAGATTGGACATCCCAAAGGTGCTTTTAAAAAGTCCTCTTGGACTTCTCATTGAAGAAGCTGTTTCAGCTCTAATTGAATGGTGGGGAATGGAAAGATGGGAAGCAAAGCATCAAAGAAAAACAAAGGAAGTCAAGTTGCCTCTTGAAAAACCACCTTTGGGGCAGCCATGAATGACTGAGAATCTCCAGAGACAAAAGATGGGACAATTTTTCATCCAAGGTGATAGATGATCTCCTGTCTTGGGCAGGGTGTTGGACTAGAAGACCTCCAAGGTACATCCAGCCCCATGATTCCAAGCCTGTGTCTCTCAGGTTTCAAAGCAAATCTTGAACTTCGTGACATTTTACTTATTTTATTTATTTATTTGATTTGTCAATCACTTACAAGATAATAGGTATAAGCACAAGCATGAGTAAGAATGCAGGAAATAGGTATGAATAAATGGGGACAGGGATGGTAGGGATGGTAGGCATGATTTGCACTTATGCACACCCCTTACAGACCTCTTAGAATGGGGTGAGGTCAATAGTGGATAGTTTGAGGTTAAAGGAGTGAGGATTAGAGGATATAACAACAAAGTCAGGTAGTGCATTCCAGGCATTGACCACTCTGTTGCTGAAATCGTACTTTCTGCAATCAAGTTTGCAGCAGTTTACATTGAGTTTGTATCTGTTGTGTGCCCTTGAATTGTTGTGGTTGAAGATGAAGTAGTCATTGACTGGTAGGACATTGTAGCAGATAATTTTGTGTGCTACGCTTAAGTCTAACCATAGGTGGTGTAATTCAAGGTTGTCCAAGCCCAAAACCTCAAGCCTGGGTGATATAGCTACCAATGCTTCATGTTTTATGATGGAATCTGCATCTGAGCTGAGAGGAAGAATGAAGAAACTGGCTAGCCCTGAATGACTGCTGGGAAGGAAGTGCCCGAGTTTAATACTGTACTAAGATTGCTGTCAATGGGCAAGTACAGTGGTGGTATTCAATTTTTATTTTACTACTGGTTCTGTGGGCGTGGCTTGGTGGGTGTGGCTTGGTGGGCATGGCAGGAGAAGAATACTGCAAAATCCCCATTCCCTCCCCACCCCACTAACCTGCTTTCCAGCTCCGTTCTCCTGTGCAGGGCAACAAAAGAAGACCCCGCCGAACAGCTGGGACTCCGATCAGCTGGGACTCGGGAGGCAGAGAAGAGATGGGGGTAGGGCCAACCAGAGGTTGTATTTACCGGTTCTCTGAACTCCTCAAAATTTCCTCTGCCGATTCTCCACAACCTGTCCGAATTGGCTGAATACCATCTCTGGGCAAGTCGCAATAAACATACCACTCAGAACATAGAACATAAAATAATATAGTTGGAAGGGACCTCAGAGAACTTCTAGTTGAAACATCTGTAAGTGTGGTGTGTGTGTGTGTGTGTGTGTGTGTGTGTGTGTGTGTGTGTGTGTGTTACTGGGTTCCATTCTTCTTAAAGTGCCAAGGGAAAACATCTTAAATAAAACCCACTTTTGGAGAAAAAATGCTCTTCATGTTCTGCCCTTGAGCAATGGTTGGGAAAGCATCTACTTCCTCAGAGAAATTAAAAGAAATCATCTACCAAATTTCTCTGTCCACAAAGGTGGCGGACAAACTTCAAAAGCAACCCTCTCTAGGGCTTTACTGCTTCCTTTCTCAGCCAGGATGGAAGAACCCTAGGATCCCTTCCTAAAATAGATCATTCCCAGTTATACTTGAAAAAAAACCTTTAAAAAATCTGGAGTAAATGATAAGATGAGAAGCAAAATCATCATCTCCCAAGACAATTCTTGCAATTATGGCTCAATGAAGGAAAAATAAAAGAGGCAGGGAGAAACGCTGAGAGTAGAATGGTATGAGAGAAACACCTTGAGAAACAGAATGAAGTGATGCTACCTAGGAACAGCCGGATAAGAGAGGACACAGCTTCTGGTTGTATAATGGGCAGAAGTTTTACCTAGGAACAGCCGGATAAGGGAGGACATAGCTTCTGGCTGTATAATGGGCAGAAGTTTTACCTAGGAACAGCTGGATAAGAGAGGACAAAACTTCTGGCTGTATAATGGGCAGAAGGTTTACCTAGGAACAGCCGGATAAGAGAGGACACAGCTTCTGGCTGTATAATGGGCAGAAGTTTTACCTAGGAACAGCCGGATAAGAGAGGACTTGGCCTCTGGCTGTATAATGGTGAAAGATGCTGCCTAGGAACAGTTAGTTGAGAAAGAGTCTGTGTCTACACAATGGGCAGAGAATGAGTCAGAAGGGATATTCCTTAACATCTCAACCTTTAAAGCAAACAGTGGAGATTTGTATTTTTTGACTTGCAAATGTGTGTGTGTGTGTGTGTATACATATACATATACATACACACACACACACACACACACAGTGGGAAAATACCCGAACAAAGCTGAATGCCAGACATGTAAGTACCCGCGAAAACTTAAGAAAACAAATATATATATATATATATATATTTGTTTTCTTAAGTTTTCTGACACAGCAATAGGCTGCCCCAAATTTAAATCTGAAACCACTGTAAAAGTTTGACTCATAGACAAACACCATACAGAAGCCTGATGATGGCAGATGAGATTCTGCTGAAACGTTGCTACAACTTTAAAAGCACCACGTGGGAAAATACCCAAACAAAGCTGAATTTATTCGGGTTTTCTCCCGCGTAAGATTGGAAGTACTTACATGTATAGTATTCAGCTTTGTTTGGGTATTTTCCCACATCATTGTAGTTGTGCTGTAAAAGTCTGACTCACAGACGAACACAATACAGAAGCCTGATGATGGCAGATGAGATTCTGCCGAAACGTTGCTACAACTTTAAAAGCACAACTACAATCACATGGGAAAATATCCGAACAAAGCTGAATACCGTGTGTGTATGTGTGTGTGTTTGTGTGTATGTATGTATATGTATATGTATATGTATATGTATATGTATATGTATATGTATATGTATATGTATATGTATATGTATATGTATATGTACATATATAGTACGACATATATTGTAAGGCTAACATAATCATCAAGACTGTGTTAATAGAATCCTGCAAGTCTGAAAGTACAATTCTCTCATGGTGTCCTTTAAAACTTGAGAACTAAGAGCTTCAGTCTCTTGCTTTGCCCATTATGCAGCTATGGCAGAGGTGGGCTGCACTTTTGTTGACAAGGGGTTCGCTGGTCATGAGCACGTGCCACTTTGGAGCTGAAATGCAGCTTCAAACAGGCAGATAACTGACTCAGGAAGCTTCGGTGAGTACAGCCGGGTGGTGTGGAACTCACCCTGGATGGAGGCAAAGTTAGTTTTTTAAGGAAAGCATAGCATAAGGGAGGTGGGTGGGCCCAGCCAGAGCTCACAGCAAGGGGTTCACCCGAACCCTGCTAACCATCCAGTAGCCCACCACTGAGCTATGATTTATGTGGTCTCTTATCTGACTATTCCCTTGGCAGAATATCTTCATACTGCTTCTCTGTCTTAAAAAAAAATAAAATAAAATAAAAAATATAGAGTATTATAAAATACAAAAGTAAATAGAAGAGCGGTGATGGGAGGAGGGAAAAGGGGGAAGAAAAGTGAGGAAAGATAGGGGAAAAAGAAGAAAAAGAAGTACTGACTTCAGACTCTCTGTCATAGTAAAATAAGGCATTAACATCCAAACAATTGTTTTTCAATAATAATATGAACAAGCCATTTCTGTAAAGATCTATCAGTCGAAATTAGTAAAACCCAGATCAGAGTTTCCTTCTCTTCCACATCAAGCACAAAGTTCAGAAGCAGTTTCCATGTGGAAACAAAAGTACTTGTGTTCTTTTCTTTAATTAAAGTAGCCAGTTTTTCCATTTCAGCCAACTTAATCAATTTCTTCAACCGTTTGTCCATGGTAGGAATCGAAGTGTCCTTCCATTTTTGTGCATACAATAATCTTGCGGCTGTCAACATATATAGTAACAAAATTCCATTTTTTTTCTCCAGTTCTCTTCCCATTAGATAGACTCAAAAGAAAAAAAAATATCCGGTTTTATTTTTATCTTCTTTTCAGAATTTTCTCTATTAAAATACGAATCATATTCCTTTTTTTTTTTTTTTTTTGCTTTATTACATGTCCACCATAGATGGTAAAAAGTCCCTTCTTTATTTTTATACTTCTTTATTTTTACACTTCCAACATTCATTTGACATGCCTTTATACCAGTGGTGGGATTCCAAATTGCGCGCTACTGGTTCTGTGCACTTTGTTGATCATTTCCCCCACACGCACAACATTCAAGGATTACTTTGCACATGTACACAGTAATCAAAGGCTGCCTTTGGTGAGGTGAGCTGTTTTTTTAGCTTGGCTGAGATGTGGCAATTCGCTCTGCTGGACGAATCAGCTAAGCAAAAAATCAGTGAAATAAAGGGCAGAGGCAGGTGGGCAGGGCCAGTCAGAGATGGTATTTGCTGGTTCTCCAAACTGGTCAAAATTTCCACAACCGGTTCTCTAGAACCAGTCTGAACCATCTGAATACCACCTCTGCTTTACATATCTTAGATCAGGGGTCCCCCAACCACCAGACCGCAGACCGGTACCGGTCTGTGGAACATTTCCTACCGGGCTGCCGGTTTGCTGGGTGCCGCCATCTTGTTTGACGAGAAAGTGCTTCTGGGTGAGCTTTTCCGGTTGGAAAGCGGCGTTTGGGTGCTGAAAGAATCCTCAAGCCTTAGTTTCATCGAGGGGTGGGGCTTCGAACAAAATTAAGGCGCGAAGATTCTTTCAGCACCCAAGGCAAGGCGAGCCGAGTGACCGTCCCAAAGCCATCCTGAAGCGAAGCCCATTGACAAAGGTACAAAGGAGGAATTGAAGGTGGCGGGGAGAAGTGGGGGATGGCTGACTGGCTGGTCGCTCAGCTCGCCTTGCCTTGTCATGCATGTGGATGCCAGTACCGGGCCACGGATCATTTTGTGATGCCGGTACCGGGCCGTGGCACAAAAAAGGTTGGGGGCCACTTTCTTAGATAACTTATCTGGTGTGAAATACCAACAACTCATGGTCTCTTATCTAACTCTTCCCTTGGCAGGACCACCCTGTTTCTCAAGGTCTTTCTCACATACTACCAAAGAGAGACAAAGACAGTCAGGAGTTTAGAAAATTAAGGCTAACAAAAGAAGAGGGGAAACGCACCCCTTTGCATTTCTCCCTAATGATATAAATTTCAATTAACAGAATTGATAAATGAAGTCATAAAGTAATGCAAACATGCAGAAGAAAAATTCAAATAATTTTTTTCTTCATGCTTCCAATTCTTTATAGTACATTAGATCAGTTAATGGCAATTTGTATAATTTGTGTAATGACATAAATTGCCATGAAACTCTCACACAGCGAAGTGTGGTACAAATGATGGATTGGGGCAGCAAAAAGAGAAGGAGGCAACAACCTGTAGCAGGAAACGAATCCAAACTTCAATTAGAGGTGGACGAGAGAACTCTTCAGTTTGCATTTTAAGGCAACATTATGTAATTTATCCACATCCCATCCTGAATGCAGTATTGTGTAGTCTTCAATGTTGTAGTGCTGTTTTTGAGCAACTTAAATATGTGTGTGTTGTGCCTATGTTAGTGTATAAGCATGAGATGATGATGATGAACAGAATAATAGAATTGGAAGGGATCTTGTAGGTTATCTAGTCCAATGTCATGCTCAAGCAGACCCTACACCATTTTTGACAGATGGCAGTCCAGTCTCTTGTTGAAAGCCTCCAGTGATGAAGCTCCCACAACTTCTGAAGGCAGTTTCTGTTCCATGGTTTGATTGTTCTCAGTGTCAAAAAATTTCCCCTTATTTCCAGGTTGAATCTCTCCTTGTTCTGTTTCCATCCATTATTCCTTGTCTGGCCTTCGGTGCTTTGGAAAATAGCTTGACCCCTTCCTCTCTGTGGCAGCCCCTCAAATATTGGAAGACTGCTATCCTGTCTCCCCTGGTCCTTCTCTTCCCTAGACTAGCCAGGCCCAGTTCCTGCAACCATTCATCGTATGTTTTTAGCATCCAGTCCCCTAATCATCCTGATTGCTCTCTGCTGCACTCTTTTTAGAGTCTCAACCTCTTTTTTATAGTGTGGTGACCAAAACTGGATGCAGTACTCTAGGTTGGTCTTACTAAGACTTTATAGAGTGTGGTATTAGCACCTCCCTTGATCTTGATTGTATCCCTCTGTTAATGCAATTTCTTGTGGTCTGTCGACTTACAACTTTGTTTGCAGCATGGCTGTTCATTGATCTTTAAAGGCTGCTTTTGGGATGGTGGTTGAGGTTATTCTTTCATTTTAAGTGGTTGGTAGATTGTAAATTATTGCTGGTGTTATTATGATTAGTGCTGGGGTTTATTATTGAATGTAGATGTATTGGGCTAGGATAGCGGTCCCAAACCTTACAACTTTGCTGGCTGGTGGGAAGTGGGAGGAAGGGGATGGTTCTATGCAAATGGCCAGAGACTGTGCATCCACATGGCTCCATTTGTGCTAGCAGAAGGCATGCGCACCTCCCACTTGTTCAAATGGAACTTCACACACACGGTTGCCAGCTGCTCACACAATATACCATGGCTAGGGAGTTGGGAAACCTGGGCTGGGTTAGTTTTAAAAGCTGTTTTCTCCAGGGCCTAGTCTACGGAACAGGAGAGTAGGAAGGGTCCTGTGATGACCCAGGGTACAGCACAAAGATAAGACAAGCAGCTGACAGTTCAAACCACCCCTTTATTGCTCCAAATTTCGCCAAATGCTCCCCATGGTTCTGGCAAGTCCCAGAGCAAAGAGATGACAAACCCTCACAACCACCCCAAGCAGCCTCTGGCTGCAAATAGTCCAGCCCAGCATTGTGTACAGCAAGTCTGCACAACAGTAAATCCAGCAGGGGAAATCACGGAGTCCAGGAAACAAAGGATCCAGGTAATTAGTCCAGAAAGCTCTTGGAAAGTTCAAATGCCAGCGCTCAACACTTCAGGAATTCAGCATTTCTTCCTGACAAATGTCCCTCCCCACAGCATCTTCTTTAGTCTCATTCCCCAGGTGTGCCTTATGAAGATGAGCAGGGCACTCTCTTCCTCAGTCTGCACTGTTCTCGCCTTCTCTCCACTCTCCGTGCTCTTGGATCAGGAGGGGGTGGTCCTTGCTCATCGTCTGAGCATTGTCTCTTATGTTCATCTTATCACTGTTCTTCCCTGTCTACTAACTGCCCTGTTCCTGAAAGGCCCTACCCTGACTGGCCCTACCCTTCCCCATTTTCCTCCACAGCCAACAAAGCCACCCCCTCAATCTCATTCCCTTACAAATGGCCCTTTGGGGAAAGGGAACACTAGAGAAGAATGTCCCCAATTTTCAACCCAACCTGTAGACATCGTAGATGATGCACTTCCTGCTATTATAAAAAAATAATAATTAAGAAAAGCAATCAAAGGCTGCAGATTAAGCTCAGCATGTATCCACCTAACTCTAACACTGAAAATGTTTTAAGCCTGGGAAGGTGATATTTTGTAATTAGCCACCCTCACCATAATCCATAAAAAATAGTTGATTGCATTGATTTTAAGCCAGCCAGGCTGAATCAGTTAGCTACCATCCTAGAAACCTTACAAAACAATTGATGTACATTCAGGTTTGCTCTCAAATATCATTTAAAGGATCCTTTGGCTTTGATGAACTCAATCACTGTCAACTCTTAGCTCCAATTTAAAGGAGAGATGGAGGAAAAAAGAGAAAGGCCCCACCCTAGAAAAGAATTGAATCAAAGCATGTTTTTTTTGCAGTTGAAAGTCTAGAGAAAAGAAAGATTAAGGATCAGAATCAGACTAGAGCAGGAAGGGACCTTGGAGGTCTTCTAGTCCAGCCCCCTGTTCAAACAGGAGATCCTATACCATTCCAGAGAAGTGACTGTCCAGTCTCTTCTTAAAAACCTCCAGTGATGAAGCACTCACAACAACTGAAGGCTAGGGGGACATGATAGTGGTCTTCCAGTATTTGAGGGGCAGCCACAAAGAAGAGGGGGTCAAATTATTTTCCAAAGCAGCTGAAGGCAGGAGAAGAAACAATGGATGGAAACTAATCAAGGAGAGAAGCAACCTGGAATTAGGAAGAAACTTTCTGACAGTGAAGACAATTAACCAGTGGAATGGCTTTTCTCCAGAAATTGTGGGTACTTCATTCTGGGAGGTTTTTTTAAGAAGAGACTGGACAGTCACTTGTCTGTGACTGCTTGAGCAGGAGGTTCAAGGTCTCTTCCAAACTCTGTGCTGATTGATTGAAATCCATAAAACAGTGAAGGGATATTGGTTGAAGGATGCTGATGAAAGGAAGAAAGGAGGTCGGAAGAAACAAGAAGGACTATACTGTAATAATCACACTCATATATTCTTTAAAATGAAAAGTGGGAAGTGGGGATAAAGAGATGGTTTCCCCTGAGTGCACTGTAGCTTGAAATTTGATGGTCAGCTTAGTGAAAGTCCAGAGGACTTTTTTTTTTTGGCTCTGGCTCCAGATAGCTTAAATCATCATGTCAGGCCATCTTTCTTCTTCCTTTTTAAAGCTTCTTTTTAAAAAGAAGGAGGAGGAGGAGGAGGAAGGGGAGAGGAAGAGGAAGAAGAAGAAGAAGAAGAAGAAGAAGAAGAAGAAGAAGAAGAAGAAGAAGAAGAAGAAGAAGAAGAAGAAGAAGAAGAAGAAGAAGAAGAAGAAGAAGAAGAAGAAGAAGTAGTAGTAGTAGTAGTAGTAGTGGAAGGATTATTGAAAGGCAATTTGGAGTGGTGATTAAGGCATCAGGCTAGAAACTGGGGTTGAAATCCAGATCAGTGTTTCTCAATTTTGGCAACTCTAAGATATGTGGACTTCAACTCCCAGAATCTCCCAGCTAGCACAAAAGTTGAAGCGCACAGTTGTTAAACTTGCCAAAGCCAAGAAATGTTTTTTTTTTCACCTGATCACCTTTTGTCAATTATTGTGATGGTAGTCAATCATGTAAAAAGAAGATTTTTTTTTCTTTTTACAACCCTTTAATCCCTCTGTTTCAGGGTGGAGTTTGGGTCATTGAGTGGAGCTGAGTGTTTACTTGCCAGATGCCCTTCCTGACACCTATGCAGGGTTCACAGTAGATATTTTCTCTTTGTGCCATTGATAAACATCTGTCGTTACCGAGAATCAAACTCTCAATCTTCTGAATGGGAGGTAAGCATCTTCACCTCTAAGTGGCTGAGATACTTTAAGAAGAAACCATATCATATTTATATATTTATTAGTTTCCTAAAAGGAATATATAAGCTGCCCCGATCTATATGGTTCCAGGGCAATGAATGGTAAATCAATATACACTGATATTAAAACAATCAAAATATTAATAATGATTAATTTTCAGGGGTGGGCTTCAAAAAATTTAACAATTGGTTCTCTGCCTGATTGCTGGGTGAGCATGGCTATGGTGGGTATGGCCTAGTCAGCCTCCTGCACCACGGCAGGGAGTGGGGTAGGCATTTTTGCCCTCCCAGGGCTCCGGAGGCTTTCCACAACTTCTGCGAGGGTGAAAATGGCCTCCCCTGTCTTCCGAGGCTCCCTGGAGGCTGGAAACAGGGCCATTTCCAGAGCCTCTGGGATGCCTGTTTTTTACCCCCCCCTCGAGCCCCTGCATGGGCCCTGAACTTTCCTGGGATCCACAACAGGCCACATGGGGACTCCTAGGAGGGGCAGGGCAAGGCGGATGGGACCAGCTAGGGATGGGATTTGTCAGTTCACCAAACCGGCCATAAAATTAACAACCAGTTCACCTGAACCGGGGCAAACCACTAGCAGCTCACCCCTGTTAATTTCTATCTAGAAGGATTGGCTGAATACCTTTCAGGATTGAAACAATCGATTCAACTTCCTTCTAGAAAGCAAATCAGGTTAGGTCACCTTATCTTGCACACTCCTCTCCTCTTTCTCCAAGATATCTTAAGATCATCAATACCTTTCCAGATCTTTCCCAGTCCCTCATTCAGTATCTATAAGAATGTCTCACTAGAATCAGAATCACCTTTACTGGAGGGGGATGAGGAGAGGATTCTATTTTTTCCCCACTTCCATGCCATTTAATGAGAATCACAGAGGAAGCAATGGGGAGAAGGAGATAATGTCATTTATGAGATTATCTCAATATAAAGGCCAATTTATATTGGAGGCAGATATACAATGTCTTTGTTGTTTAACTGAGAGAATGACTGGATAGCCTCAGCTCCTGTATACCAATTGTTGTCTGTCTGTCTTTTTCTTTCTTTCTTTCTTTCTTTCTTTCTTTCTTTCTTTCTTTCTTTCTTTCTTTCTTTCTTTCTTTCTTTCTTTCTTTCTTTCTTTGTCTTCCTCTCTTCCTCCCCTCCCTTCCTCTATTCTCCCCTCCCTTCATCTCTTTTCTTCTTTCTCTTTTCTTCTTTCTTTACTTCCTTTCTCTCTTTCATTTTTTTTTCTAATTTCTGTTCTTCCTTCCTTCCTCCCTTCCTCCCTCCCTCCCTTCCTTCCTTCCTTCTTTCCTTCTTTCTTTCTTCTTTCTTTCTCTTCCTTCCTTTTGTCCCTTCCTTCCTTCCCTCCCTCCCTCCCTCTCTTCCTCTCTTCCTCCATTCTTGTTTTATCTTCTCTCCCTCCCTCTCTCCCTTTCTCCTTCTCTTCTTTCTCTTTTCTTCTTTCTTTGCTTCCTTCCTTTCTCTCTTTCTTTTATTTTATTTTCTTGTTTCTATTTTTTTTTCTTTCCTTCCTTCTTTTTCTTTCTTTCTTTTTTCTTTCTTCAAATCAATTTCAGCTCTCCCTTCTTCCAGTTTCATAAAAGAGACCCTCCATTTCACCTTTCCTTCAAGTTAACTGCAACCATCACATTTTCTCCCCAGCCTGTTTTCCCGGTGGCAAGGACGGCTCTGAGAAAGTGACTTCTGGATTATGACAGATCAATATCACGGCTGCCCAGCCACCAAAATGCCTCAAACCAAAGCTAATTGAGATCCCCAACTTTCACGATGCAGATCAGAGAGGAGCTGAAAAATCCATCAAAATGGATGAAAATGAAATATATATCTCTAAGGACCCTCAGCCATCTTCCCCCCCCCTGCTAACTGAGTGTGAAGTGCTATATAATGAAGAAAAAACTTTACTGGCCATTGT
The DNA here is from genome assembly GCA_033807585.1 of Hydrophis major. Taxonomy (NCBI): domain Eukaryota; kingdom Metazoa; phylum Chordata; class Lepidosauria; order Squamata; family Elapidae; genus Hydrophis; species Hydrophis major. Next base: position 373,926,034 of record CM066329.1, read on the forward strand.
TAATTGCAAAGAAAGGAAAAACATTGGGAGGATATAGCACTTATATAATATAGCACTTCACACTGGTTCAGATTTTGTATGAAAGAAAGTGCGAATAATTTTGTGCTAATCAAAGAGAAGCAACCTGGAATTAAGGAGAAATTTCCTAACAGTGAAGACATTTAATCAGTGGAACAGCTTGCCTTCAGACTTGTGGGTACTCCATCATGGGAGGTTTATAAGACACTGGACAGCCATTTGTCTGAAATGGTATATGGTCTCTTGCTTGAGCATGGGTTGTATTAGAAGACCTCCAAGGTCCATTACAACTCTGTTATACACTAAAAAGCAGAGACATACCCCTGCCAACAAAAGTGTGTATAGTCAAGGCTATGGTTTTCCCAGTTGAAATGTATGGCTGTGAAAGTTGGACCATAAGAAAGGCTGATTACCAAAGAATTGAGGCCTTTGAGTTGAGAAGACTCCTGCGAGTCCCTTGGACTGCAAGATGATCCAACCGGTAAGTCCTAGAGGAGATCAAACCTGACTGCTCTTTAGTAGGCCAGATCCTGAAGATGAAACTCAAATTCTTTGGCCACCTCATGAGAAAGAAGGGGACTCAACTGGAGAAGAGCCCAATGCTGGGAACAATTGAGGGCAAAAAAAGACGGGGACGGCAGAGAAGGAGGTGGCTGGAGGGAGTCACTGAAGAAGTTGGCATGAGCTTAAATGGACTCTGCTGGATGGTAAAGGACAGGAAGGCCTGGAGGAATGTTGTCCATGGGGTTGTGATGGGTTGGACATGACTTTGGAACTAACAACCACAACAAGTCTCCACTCTGCCTTTTCACCTGAGAGTGATCACAGAAAAGTTTCATGATATTATTATCAGTAAAAGTCTCAAAGATACTAGCATGATGGCTTGTTTGTTTGTTGTTTTCTCCAACTGATGTGTGTAACATGGCTGCACAGAAATCAGGTATAAAAATATCCATCCTCCGAACAGGCCACTTTGATTGATTGACTGACTGAATGACTGATTGATTGATGGAAGGATGGATGGATGGATTGATTGATTATATGCCATCAAGTCCATGTCAATTCTCCACAACCCCATAGATCTTCTCTAGGATGATCTGTCTCCCAACATGACCCTTCAGGTTTTCCAAAGTTTTATCTCACTGCCATCTTAATTGAATCCATCCACATTGTGGCTGATTGTCTTCTTCTTCACTTTCCTCAAATTATTGACTTCTTAAGAGAGGATAGGTCATCACATTATGTATCTGAAGAATGATAATTTGAGTCTGGTCCTTTTTGCCTCAAGTGAGAATGCTGGATTGATTTGCTGTGTGAGTGATTGGTTTGCTAGCTATCCATAATATTCTCAGTCTTCTCCAACATCAGATTTCCATTCTGCTTTTTCAAAGTTCAACTTTTGCTTCAACAGAATGTCATAAGAGTTGCCTGCATCATTATTTGTCAGACTTCCAAGGTAGATCAAATCTGGAAATTAAGAACTGGGAATGGCTGGTCTAGGGAAGAGAAGGACCAGAGGAGACAGGATAGCAGTCTTCCAATTACTATAGGGATACAATCAAGATCAAGGGACCACTCTGTAAAGCCTTAGTAAGGCCACACCTGGAGTACTGCATCCAGTTTTGGTCACCACATTATAAAAAATATGTTGAGATTCTAGAAAGAGTGCAGAGAAGAGAAACAAAGGTGATTAGGGGACCGGAGGCTGAAACATATGAAGAACGGTTACAGGAACTGGGCCTGGCTAGTCTAGGGAAGAGAAGGACCAGGGGAGACAGGAGAGCAGTCTTCCAATATTTGAGGGGCTGCCACAGGGAGGAGGAAGGGGTCAAGCTATTTTCTAAAGCACATGAAAGCCAGACAGGGAATAATGGATGGAAACTGATCAAGAAGAAATGAGTGGTATAATTAACTTTGGAGTATGACAACAAATGATAAATTAACATCAGAAATTAAATTTTAAAAAAGGATGATTAAAACAAACAATTTTAATGAAATATGGGGAAATTTTATAAAAACAGTGTTGGTGGAAAGCAAAGGGAATAAACCTACTCAAGAACATATATCATTTTGGAAGGGATAAGAGCACAATTGGAATATATAGTAAAACTTTTAATTGTTATAGAATTATAACAATTGTTTTATATAAATGGTTTTATCTCTTATGGGAGAAGCCATCATCTTGCAGTCTTACTCCCGAGTCGCCTGTGTTGCTGCAGCTGCTTTTTCCTTTGAGCAGCCCTGCCTACATTTGGCACAGGCTCCTCGGGGACCTCTTCATCACTGTTGTCATCCTCCACAATCTCCGAAGGCAGCATTCCACTCCCTGATGCTCCTGGCCCCATCCCTGCAATCACACGCAGGCCCTTCATCCGAGTCCTCACTCTCCGAGACCTCAGCCGTCTGCACCTGCTGCCGGCGAACCATAACACAGAGTAAGAAGAACTGAGAACAGGTGGGCGAAGGCAGTCATAGAATGGATCCAACTTGATCAAAAGTGTCCATGAAAGAGAAATCAGCAAGCATGGAAGGCCCAACTGGAAAAAGAAAGCTCAGGGCCATCTTGGTTGGAAACATGAAGAAAAGTTCTTTATCCTGCAATGGAAAGACAATGGCTAGGATGATGATGATGACGATGACATTGGAAGACAGTTATCATGTCACCCCTCCCCCTCAGTCCTTCTTCAGCCTGCCAATGTGCATATTGACTAAATAAAGGACTGGTAGGGTTACATGATAGCAGACTTCCAATATCTAAGGGGCTGCCACAAAGAAGAAAGGGTCAACCTCTTATTCAAAGCACCTGAGTGCAGGACAAGAAGACATAGATCGAGACTAATTAAGGAGACAAGCAACTTAGAACTAAGGAGGGATTTCCTGACAGTGAGAACAAGTCTGCAACATTGGAGGTTTTTTTAAGAAGAGATTGGACAACCAATGATCTGGCATGGTATAGGGCAGGACTATCAACTCCTGGCTCACAGGCCAGATGTGTCACACACTAGTCATGCCCACACCCAGTTTAACACAAGGGGGAAAAAAATCCCAATACATCATGTGACACTGGCATCATGACGTAGGTTTGACACCCCTGATATAGGGTCTGTTATTCTCCTATTTCAAAAAAAGGTGCTCAGATTTTGATCTGATTCCGCTTTGTTAAGAAAAAAAAAACTTTGGGCTAAAAAATAACACCATGGCAGTATGTGGGGTTGCAGATTGTCCTCAGGTGTAAACTGCAAGAACCAATGTTGCTTACAAGCCATTTTCAGCTTTCTTAAAGAAAAAAAAAATACAATAACTTTTTTGCATCTGCTTCCATTCCAGCCTTATTGAAACCAGGGAAAAACCATCCCATTTAATTACACCAAGGTCTCAACGCGGTACACGGCCTCCGTCAGTGCTGGTATTCAAATAAAGTTGCCACCGGCTCAGTGGGCGTGGCTTGCTGGCCGTGCTTTGTGTGCATGCACCCTTTGCATTCACACACGTGCCAAACACGCACTTTGCACAGGCGCAGAGGCGTTTTAACTTGCCTCCTGCAAGCCTGCACAAGGCTGGTCGCTGCAACACGGTGCTATTCTGCACCGCGCAAAGCAATTGCGCTTTGAATTCTGGCCATAAAAGTGAATATGGGAGCCCAGGCAGGTGGGCGGGCCAAACACAGAGCAGCAAAGAGAACTGGTTCAGTCTCCACTGCTCATCGCCGCTACCGGCTTTCCAGAACCGGGCAGAACCAGTTGAATACCACCACTGGCCACCTTGTTCAATAATAGAAATCTCCTTCTTTGTTTACCATTTTTTACTCAAGGTCTAATCCCTAGCTAGACAGAATAATGTCTTTAGGCAACTTATTGACTTCCTATTTCATTGTGATGTCATTCCCACTCCACCACCCCAGGAAGACGTAAAGTTTAATGTTTTGATGGGATTTTTTTTTTCTTGCTTTGGATCCCAATAAAAATGACCTTCTCCATTTCCAAAAGTCAAATGAGCTACCGTCTGGAGAACAAACCTCATTGTAATCCTAGTTGCTCCGAGGCCACGCATTCTAGTGAAATGACAAAGAAATTAGCCATGTGTTTTGAACAATCTGAACTTTCTCTGTTTCTCTCTGGCTCTTGATCAGAACGCTGCTTTTGATAAATCAGTCGTTATCCCTTATTGCCATGCGGAGATTTTGGGGAGGTGAGGTTGGGAGGGATGTCAGCCCCATTTCCTTTCCCGAGTTCTCTGAAAGCAATCAAATTTCACTGGCACGAGAAGGTAATGCTTAATTCGGCTCCCTCCCGTTGCTGTTTCTTTGGCCCCCAGAAAGTTAAAAAGAGGAGATATCTTTTCAAAGCTACAAAAATTGATTGGACTTGCAACAGATGAGGCCCTGACAATGATATAAGATAAAGAGCAGATTCAACACATTAGGGCAAGAGGAAATCTCATCAGTGCTTACAGTTCCCTGCCTCGCACCCAGACTTCAATTAGCAGTTAAGGATGTGCTGAAATATGTAGAAAGAATTAGTCATTTCAGAGCCTTCAGGAGAGAGACTAAAGGAAAGTGCAGTTGTAGTCAGCCAAAAAATGAGAGGGGTGGGGAGAAAAAAGAGCGAGGGAGGGAAGGAGGGAGGGAGAGAAAGAAAGAAAGAAGAGAAAAGAAAATAAATAAAAAGAGAGAAAGGAAGTAGAGAAGAGAAGGGGAGGAAGAGAAGGAAGAGGAAGGGAAAGAGAAAGAGAAAGAAAGAAAGAAAGAAAGAAAGAAAGAAAGAAAGAAAGAAAGAAAGAAAGGAAGGAAGGAAGGAAGGAAGGAAGGAAGGAAGGAAGGAAGGAAGGAAGAAAGAAAGAAAGAAAGAAAGAAAGAAAGAAAGAAAGAAAGAAAGAAAGAAAGAAAGAAAGAAAGAGGAAAAATAATGATGCTGATTAGATTACAGTTCTAACAAAGTAACAACTGTTTTAAGTCCAAATAAACTGCAACCTATGCAAATTTCATTTTCTAGAAATAAAAAAGAAGATATCTATATGCATCTTAGCACTGTTGTCCTCAGCTTGGATCAGTTCCAGAAGTGGTATTCGGTTCTGGAAAACTGGTAGTGGAAATTTTGAGTAGTTCAGAGAACTGGTAAATACCACCTCTGGCTGGCCCCGTCCCCGTCTATTCGCTGCCTCCCATTCAGTCCCAACTGATCAGCTGTCTACCATATACCATCTATCTATTTCTCTATTGCTCTTACTACAAGTTCACCAATTTATTCTCTTTCATCTATCTGTCTGTCTGTCTGTCTGTCTGTCTGTCTGTCTCTTTCTCTATCTCTCTTTCTATCATCTAAAAGATATTTCTAAATGAAATTAGAAAGTTGGCCTGACAATTGGCAGCTTCGCATCTGAGATCTGTTGCTGCCGCAGGGTGGGGTGAGCTCCTGCTACACACTCCTGCTCCCACCGACCCAGCAGTTTGAAAGCAGCTGAGCACAAGTAGATAAATGGGTACCACTTCATGGGGACATGAATGAAGCCCTCAACTGGTTGTCCCATGGGCTATGGTGATGTCACTGGCAAATCCTTTCACCATGAAAACACTTGGCTGTTTCCAACATGGATCTATTAATATTTATCATTGGCATTAATCTATCTATCTATCTATTTATCTATCTATCTATCTATCATCTATTTATATGTGGCTCTCTAGGTAGCTGTCTGTCTGTCTATCTATCTATCTATCTATCTATCTATCTATCTATCTATCTATCTATTAACTATTGCTCTCTATAGCTATCTGTCTATCTATCTATCTATCTATCATCTATCATCTATTAACTATTGCTCTCTAGATAGCTATCTGTTTATCTATCATCTATCTATCTATCTATCTATCTATCTATCTATCTATCTATCTATCTATCTATCTATCTATCTATCTATCTATCAACTATTGCTCTCTAGATAGCTGTCTGTTTATCTATCTATCTATCTATCTATCTATCTATCTATCTATCTATCTATCTATCTATCTATCTATCATCTATTGCTCTCTATAGCTATCTGTCTATCTATCTATCTATCTATCTATCTATCTATCTATCTATCTATCTATCATCTATCATCTATTAACTATTGCTCTCTAGATAGCTATCTGTTTATCTATCATCTATCTATCATCTATCTGTCTGTCTGTCTGTCTATCTATCTATCTATCTATCTATCTATCTATCTATCTATCTATCTATCTATCTATCTATCTATTAACTATTGCTCTCTAGATAGCTGTCTGTTTATCTATCATCTATCTATCATCTATCTATCTATCTATCTGTCTGTCTGTCTGTCTGTCTGTCTGTCTGTCTATCTATCATCTATCATCTATCATCTATCATCTATCATCTATTAACTATTGCTCTCTAGGTAGCTGTCTGTTTATCTATCATCTGTCTATCATCTATCTAGTTCTCTAGGTCTGTCTGTCTCTCTCTCTCCCTCCCTCCCTACCACTCCCTGATTTTTTCTCTCTCTCTCTCTTTCCAGAAGCTGAAGTCAACAGGCTCAGAGAAAGATGCAGCTACCAAGTAAAAATCCAACTGCTCTATCAAACATTTACATATTTTTTATTGTACCGAAGCCCTTGAATATCCTTTGCACACACTACCTTTTCTTGAAAAACTCTCCTTGGCCTGCATACCAATCCAAGGATTTGACTTTACTTGTCTCAAATCACCTGAGTTAACTCGATGTGATACTGATTAATATCCCTATTTTAATTGTAAAGTTTTAATCACTGTCACGGGTGTGCACTTTCCCCCTTACCCTACAATTTGGCAGGATACAATGGCTCATAAATTGAAACTGACTCAGCTAGTATTCTTCCTAGGCAAATACACCAAAAAGGGCAGATGCCTTTCTGATTTGAAAAGTGCAGCTTCTGGGTTGTAGGAGAAAACTCAGTCAACAGAAATCAATCAATTAATGGAAATAGCATAATCAATATAAAGTAATGGTGGATCCTATCAGATCCTTTTGGAGTAAGGATAGTCACATTTCTGTGCCAAAATAAAATTACTCCTGGGAAAGCTGGTTATTTAAATGCTACATTTATAGCATCTTACAAAACATCCCAACTCTCAAAACAGTTTGAAACAATCACACTAAAAGCACATCCTTTGTCCTCAAATTGATCCAGATGTAAAAGTAACATCAATAGGACAGAAAAGTTTAACCGACCTTAAACCAACTACTTCACCCAGTCAATCACTTAACTATGAGCCAGAATCTGCAGCAACAGTCAAGAAAAGCCAACACAACCCTAGGTTGCATTAATGGAGGGAGAGAATTAAGATCACATGAAGTATTAGTACTGCTTTGTAAAATTTTAGCAAGACCACGCTTAGAATACTGCATCAAGTTTTGATCATCATATTATAAAAAAGATGTTGAGACTCTGGAAAGAGTGCAGAGAAGAACAACAAAGATGATTAGGGGGACTGGAGGCTAAAACATATGAAGAATGGTTGCAGGAATTAGTTATGTCTAGTTTAATGAAAAGGAGGACTTGGAGTGATATGATAGCAGTGTTCCAATATTTGAAGGGCTGCCACAAAGAAGAGGGGGTCAGCCTATTCTCCAAAGCACCTGAAGGTAAGAGAAGAAATAATGGATGGAAACTTATCCAAGAGAGAAGCAACCTGTCAGTCTGTGCTCCCTTTAGATCCCAAGAAAGAAATACTCAGACTCCATGGTGTAGAGCAAAGTTATCCTTTTACTGGAAAATAAAGTGGAAGCTACAAATCAAATTCCGAAACTGAGAAATTGGCGGGTAGAACACACATACAAAGAAATAGAATTGCTCCCACCCCCCAAAGTTCAAATGATTCTTCCAATTAAAACTTCTGAATATGCTCATGTGGTCATCTCCAGGTGGTGATGAGGCTTCTTGTCAAATGGCCTTGACATATTTTGATAAAAGTTTGCAGTTGCGCAAAAGAGGACAGAAGCTAGCCAAGAAACGGAAAGTTAAAGAAAAGAATCCCCCCTCCCCTTGCTAGCCCAGCAAAGGAATGCAAAACACCTCCAGCCTTCTTCCCCTCCAAAGTCCCCCCTCCCACCATTGTTATGACAGCCGAAAGAAGTAAAAGTTGCGTAATAGCAGAGAAGCAACAGTGGAAGATATCTTGAGGCTGACACAACCAGAAATTAAGGAGAAACTTCCTAACAGCGAGGACAATTAACCAGTGGAACAGCTTGCCTTCGTTCTCCTGTGCAGGGCAACCAAAGAAGACCCAGCCAATCAGCTGGGACTCGGGAGGCGGAGAATAGATAGGGGCAGGGTCAATCAGAAGTGGCATTTTCTGGTTCTCTGAACTACTCAAAATTTCCGCTACCGGTTCTTTAGAGCTGGTCAGAACCCGCTGAATACCACCTCTGCTCTGGAGGACCTTTAAAGTCCCTTTCAACTCTGTTATTCTGTTCTGTCCATCCACCCCAACTTTCAGGCATACAAGTAGTCCTTGCTTAAGGGCCCTAATTGGGGCTGGAATCTCTGCTACTAAAGCATCATTAGGAGAAACATCATGTACTGCTTTTCTTTTTTAAAATAAATTTTGTTAAGTATAATTTTTAAAAATATTGAACACGGTGGACTTCTTTGACATACATTTTTGTTATTACATATTACACTCAAAAAGAAATTTTATACATTTATATACATGTATACATTTAATCTTTATACATTTTGATTCCTTCCCATTACCTTTCAGGTAAGTAGCATAGTCTCTCATATCCTTTCTACTTCATTTTTAGTCTTTATTCCATTTTGTGAACTCCCTTTCATATCCCTCAGTGGTAAAATTTATTCCATATTGTGTAGTATTTTGACTCATCTTTATCCTTCAATTCCAATGTCAACCTATCCATTGTAGTACCTTATCTATCACCTCATGTTCCCTAGGAATTTCTCTAGCTTTCTAATTTTGGGCAAATATCATTCTTGCTGCCGTGATTACATGTGTTATTAAGTAGGTAACAGCTTTACTATACTTCTCTGCCATTATTCCCAATAAGAACATCTCAGGTTTATAGATTATTTTTTGCCCATCATTTCCTCTAGCCACAACCAGGTTTTATACCAGAACTCCTGAGCCTATTTCCAGGACCACCATGCATGGTAATATGTGTCCCATTCTTTCAAACATTTCCAACAATTAGGTGATTGGTTTCTGTACATTTTAGCTAATCTTGCTGGTGGGAGGTGCCCCCTATAGAACTTCTTATACAAGTTTCCTTGTATGATATGTCTAGATTTATTTATTTTTATTTCACTCCCAGATTAATTGTTATTGGTCTAAATTAATATTGTGTCCAAAGTCCTTAGCCCTAGTCATCATCATTTCTTTGACCTGTTCTTCATACATTTTATAGCCCAAAAGGTATGTGTAAGTTTTCCTTATTTGTTTATCTTTTGGTCTTAATAAAATTTTGTCTAATATCAAGTTTTGTAGGTTGATTCCCCATTTTTTTTAAGCTTTTTCATACCTTGATTGCATTTGGAGATAGGCCCACCATTCCAGAACTACTCCTTGTTGTTTTAAGCCCTGCCTCAATTTCAGTTGGCCCTCATAATTTATTATATCTTTATTGGTAATGGCTTTTGTTTGGTTATACAAGTTTGGATACACTATTGCTTCTAGCAGGGACAGCCAGGCTGGCAGTTCCATATACTTTTGAAGTTTAATTTTATTGCAAATCAGAAGTAGGGCTTGTTGAATTTTGTGTCTTAAGAAATATTGTTGGGCGGTATTTCTGCCAAGCCACAAGTACACATGCCAACCCTGTTGTCCTTCTAAATAAAAAAGTCTTTTATTTTTTAAATTAACCCAGTCCTTAATCCAGGTAAGTACTGCTGCCTGATAGTATAGTTCTCATTCTGGAAGCCCAAATCCCCCCCGCCTTTCTTTTGCATCTTGTAGTAGTTTCAATTTAATCCTGGGCCTTTCCCTTTCATACAAAATTTAACATCAATTTATTCAAGTTTCCAAAGAATTTATCTAATTTTATTGCTATGTTTTGAAACAAGAAGACCACTTTATTTAGATTGTTCATCTTGATTGCTGATATTCTTCCTCGTAAAGAGAGTCTTAGATTGCTCCATCTTTCCAGATTTTCTTTTATTTGTTTCAGCAATTTATCATAGCTGTCTTCTTTAATCGTAGAACAGTGTGCCGAGATGTTAATTCCCAAGTATTTTATTTTTTTGACTACCTGAATGTCCAATTTCATCACCGAGGTTACTTTCTGTTTCTTAGTTATGTTTACTATCATTTTCATCTTATCTTTATTTTTAAGCCAGCTGCTTCACCATACTCCTTGAGCAGTTCTAATAGTTTTGGGTTCATTTGTTCTGGGTCTTCCATGATGAATATTAGGTCATCGGCAAATGCTTGTAAACATAACTGCATTACTTAATGACAGCAGTTATGATAGTCCCAGTTACAGTTGTTAAGCCAAGACCATACTGTTGTTACGTGAGGACTTCACGCTGCCTCAAATTCCCTCACCCATATTCAGTTGAACAACAACTAAGTAGCTATTGTGCTGGGTTAAGTTTGATAATAACTTGTTTTTTGTCCTCACATCTCCCAGCCTTGTAAATTTCCAGGATGAGTTAGGACTACTTACTTTCTTACAGCAATAGCACTTAGACTTATATAACACTTCACAATGCTTTACAGCTCTCTATGCAGTTTACAGAGTCAGCCTATTGCCCCCACAATCTGGGTCCTTAGATGGAAGGAAGGCTGAGTCAACCTTGAGCCTGATCAGATTTCAACTACCAAATTTCAGGCAGCTGGCAGTCACCAGAAATAGTCTGAGCCTACAGTACTGCATTCTAACCACTGTGCCACCACAGATCGTATAGTCCAATCCATCAAGGCTATTGCCACAGAACAAAGAGCAAGGGGTTCTACATAATGTTCAATAAAATCCTTAGTTGTGGTTGGGAGATGTTGGGACTTGGAGTCCTCACAGCTGAGGGTGACTTGCTTTCCAATATTAGTTGGCTAATATCTGCAGACTATGAGATGTTACGGATAATATTTATATGATCATTACTTATCCCTTGGAGAGTTGCCTTCATTCATATTACAATTGAACATTTCTGGAAGATGATTGAGATTTTTAATCATGCTTTTCATTATCATTCAAGAAATATAATTATAACTATAACGAAGAAACAATCTCCTTCTATTATCATTAAATTGGCCATTCAGGGAAGCTGTAAAAGAGACATCAGTTTTTCAGGATTTCTTGGGGTGGTTTTCCCCCCTTGTTCTTGTTGTTTGATCCAAACTAACATTAATAACCAAGGTTTCTACAAACTATATCCCAGTCTGTGATGGGGGATTAATGGACTCAGGTGTTGTTGTTTTTTATATTTGTTTTACTATACTACTTATTCCCAAAAGCTCCCAGCATATAACAAAACATTATTGTTGAGAGCTTCCTCATATAAAATAAATAATTCCCAGGTCAAGCTTCAAAAGGTGCTTTTGCTATTGCAACTATTATAACTTCTCAGCTTGCCAATGAAATATGGGTTAAAGAAAAGGGTGAGATAGAATGAAGATCCAGATATCAAAATCCCAACCATGGGAACCAAGGACATCATGGCAGGTGTGTACCAGAGCTAAACAAGACTTTCTCACAACAATACTAGAATTCTCCATTAGACAATGTAACCTGGTCTAATGGGTGGGGGAAGGGGAGGGTAGACCTGAACTTTAACTATATGGGTTTGCCCGGGAAATAATTAGGTCTGGTTTTGTCCTCATCTTTGCCATTAGGAAGTCTTGCATTAAGAGATTAGAACATCTCAGCTGTGTTTGCTTTTGGTTGGGTTCATCAACGTTGACATTCAACTATAAAGAATAGAAACAAATCTCAACCAAATTGTAAGGGTCAAAAGGAAACTAAAACATGCACAACCCATTAACAGCCCCATATCTAAAGTATGCCCCATAATTACTCTTCTAAACCCAGTTCAAAAACATAGGCTAGATTTCCATATAGATGGAGTTCCAAAGTATGAGGACATATCAATTTCCTAGGTCCCATCAGATGACAATCTTGAATAGACAGCAATTGTAAGAAGTTGAGCCTGATTAAACTGTTCATATAACTATTGGAAAAGTTGGTCCTGTGGATAACCAGATCTGGAACTGTAGTGGGGTCTTTAAAAGGTCAATAAGCACATTAAATCTCACCAGGAGTCCAACTGGCAACCAATATAGTTCCTAAAGTATTGGGATCACCCAAGTATAATGCAAACAGCTGTAATCCTAAAGCCACCACTTTTTAATATTAGTTTTAGCTTCCATATGCTTTTTGAAGTACATCTCATTGTAGAATATGTGACAATATTTCATACAGAAGGTGATTGGGTCATGATCTTTCCAAACCAGGAATGGCTGAAACTGATGCACAAGATAAACCTGTGAAGAAGTCTTCTAGGCCACAACTGTCACCTTTTCTGGACACCTCTGGTGGATCACCTCTGAACTGAAATGTACAAACCTATTTAGAGTTGAGGAGGATATTATTTGGTCCACTTCTCTACTTTTGAAGGCATTCAGACTGTTGAAGGAGAGGAGACCACTTTTGGAACTTCAGCTTGGAATTGTTTAGGGGAGAAAATGTCTGACATCAAACTCTTAGGGCTATACCTGCCAAAGGAAGGCAGACACACTAGTGAGATTCTTGTAATATAGGTGGTCTACAAAAAAGTATCTAATTGGGTTTCCGGTTTCGCGTGGCTTTGGGGCAGCAGGAATTTGCGAAAGCTCGCAATTCCTGCTGTGCTAGCCGCCGAGGTACCCCCGATCCAGATGGGTCAGGGGGATATGGCTGCCCTGTAGGGACAGCTGAAGAGAGAGGGGAGTCGGACAGGGGGTTGGGGGTGTTGCAGACCCCCTCCTCCTCCGGAAAAACCCCTTTTTCCCAAGGCGGTGGAGCGGCGGTCCAGCAATGGCCACCACGAAGAAGCCAGCAACTGGGTAAGATTGCGCTGGAGGAAGTAAGAAGAGTGAAAGTGCTATCTGAGCCGGGTCAAGTAACATCTTTCAAATTGGTTGGAACTGAGCTGTTTGAATTGCTGGAGGATACATTGTATCCCTAAGAAGATCGAAAGCGGCGGAGAAGCTGTTAAAGGGAACTTTTTTTTTCTTAACTCTCCCATCCCATGGAAACAGCAGAAATGCTTGGACATATTGGACATTGAAAGTGAATTGTTTTGAGAGTTGAAGCTAAGGGACAAAAGGATTCTTGGACATTGAAAAACTTAAGAAATTGGAAAACCCTTGTTGGAGGTATGGATTTCTGATTATTTAAAATTGATATTGCAAGTGGGAAGGGAGAGGAAAAAAAAATGGAGCAGAAGCTGAAAAAGGAGGAGATTGCCTAGAATCCCAAAGAAAGGTATATGGTAATTGGACCTCTTTGATTAAACATTAACCCCAGAAAGAGAAAGAGAAGAAGGAAGAAAAGTATTAATTTTTGGAACTTTTTTTGAATTATTTTTGATTAAAAATACTTGTGGTTGTTTTGGGAAAAGTTTCTCTTTTCATAATGGCATCGCTTTTGGATGAACTAAAGACTGAATATCAAAAATATAAAAAGGAAGATACTTTGGGCACTTTGTTTCAATTCTTAGAAATGGCGTTATGTACTTATGAAAAGTTGACTACGCAGCAGAAGGACTGGGACAAAGAAGAAGAGGAAGAAGAAGCCATCTTTGATGAACAATGGGTTCTTTCCGGGGAGGAGGAGAAAAAGGATAAGAAAAAGGGGATTTTAAGAATTATAAAAACAACCAAAGAAGAGAAAAGTGAGCGGAAAGGTGGAGGCAAGGTTAGAAAGCAAAAGAAAAGGAGTAAGAAAAGGGAGGAGGAAAGACAAAGGGGTGAAAAGGGCAAGGAGAAGAATAAGCAAGAGAGAAAGGGGGGGGAGGAGAAGCCTCAATGGGGGGAAGCAAGATCTAAAGAAAAAAAGTTTATTCAGAGACAATGGGTGAATTTAATTTAGGATAAAAGAGGGATTCTGGAGGGTACATAAGATTGTGTTTTTTATATGTGTATTTAGAGTATAAAATTCATTGTGTAATTTTAGAATCATTTAAACAGAATCCCAAGAAAAATTGTTATATGAAGTACTTTTAAGTTAGGGTAATGAGTTATAGACGTTACTCCAATTGGTGTATAGAAGTATAATAAAAGAAAAAAGATGAATGGATAGTTGGAAATAGAACAGACAAAGAATATTATTGAAAATGGTAATAAGATATGAAAGGATATATAAAGGTTTTGTTATGCTTTTTTTTTTTGGATGTTGTATATTGAAAAAAGACAAAAAAAATTTTTTTTTAATTAATAAGAAATAATTTGGATGAAAAGGAGAAGGGATAAGATATGAAGTTAAATAGACAAAGTATTGATACTATAATTTGGGATTGTTATGTTCTATTGGTTTTCTTCTTTTATTATTTTTTCTTAGAAAAGAACTTATAAGCTGTTATGCCTTGTGCATTGTTTATATAAAATTGATAAAAATGGTTTATATATATAATATAAAAAAGAAAATGATAATAAGATATGGAAGGATATATAAAGTGAATATGATGTTTGAATTTGTATCTGTGCGAAGAGTTTCAACCCGGGATCAGACAACCTTCAGAAAAGATCTTTTAGTTTTGTTTGTGTTCTTTGTAAAATTAATAAAATTTGTTTAAAAAAAAAAACAAACGTATCTAATTGGGTCTATTGACAGAGAGATTCTGGTGACTTGCAGTGGATATTAATCTTTCCAGACTCAACTCAGAGGGAGCCCCTCTTGGGATAGGCATTGAAAGTGGTGAGTCTTTATCTTCAATTTTGGGTCTTCGTTTCCCAAAGTGGAAGTGAGGGCAGTCCTTCTCAAATACATTGCAGAGCGAATCACCTGGCTGGGAGGATTCCTTGAAGTTGGAGAATAATAGCTTTTCTGACACGTCATTGCTACCCATACTGCCCAATTTCCATGAGAATTCATACAAAGATGTCGAAATGGAAGAAGGGGTTGTTTGTTTAGAGAGGGGATGATGTGATGGAATAATGAGCCAAAGGAGAGGAAAACGACCTGGGGCAGGAAAGAGACATTCCAGCTTGGAGTATGTCCAGTGGAGGAATGTTTGAGGTCAAACCCTCAGGTCTTTATCTGAAGTTTCTCAGGGGAAGGCAGTCAGTATGACAAAATTCTTGTAGTATAGGTTCTCAGTTACAAAGTCTTCCTTCCTTCCTTCCTTCCTTCCTTCCTTCCTTCCTTCCTTCCTTCCTTCCTTCCTTCCTTCCTTCCTTCCTTCCTTCCTTCCTTCCTTCCTTCCTTCCTTCTTTCTTTCTTTCTTTCTTTCTTTCTTTCTTTCTTTCTTTCTTTCTTTCTTTCTTTCTTTCTTTCTTTCTTTCTTTCTTTCTTTCATGCTTTCTGTCTTTCTTTCTTTCTTTCTTTCTTTCTTTCTTTCTTTCTCCTCCCCTTCTCCCTCCCTCCCTCCCTCCCTCCCTCTTCCTTCCTTCCTTCTTCCCTCCCTCCCTCCAAATCCCCGAACAATATAGAGGGAGTTTATTTATTTATCAAATTTATATGTCTGAACATCTTACAGAAAAACAACTCCAGGCATCTTCATATTTCATTTTCATACCGTCTTCTGGGATTTCTTCATGTACACTTCCCATATTAGCTTACAGCCCAAATATTTCCTCAGTTGCCTTTCATCCAGTTATTACATAGACTTGACCTTCATCCCTTGAATGCTTTGACATTGTTAAAAGAGAGAGATGGAGGGAAAGAGAGAGAGAGAGAGAGAAATCCTAAATGGATGATCCTCATGATTATTAAATATGCCATTATGATAAATTCAGATCAAAAAGAAAAGCAATACATCAAGTGAAACAGTATAGTATCCACACTAATAACTATGATAATAGTAGAAAAGAGATGAAAAAAAAGGGATGAGGGATGGAAATAATATTATGAATAGGTCCAAAAAGAAATGGAAATGACAGGGGTGGGATTCTACTGGTTCGGACTACTTCATGCAAACTGGTAGTTCTAGTGAGTGTTTGGTCCTTGCCACACACCCCTGCTGTTTCCTGTGCTTTATTTCCTGTTTTTCTTTAGTACAGCTGATTCGCATGGCAAAGCGGTTTGCTGTGCCTCAGCTGTTTCAGATGCCAGGGCTGCAGTAGAAGGTAAGTAATTCAGTTGAAAATGGGCTTTTTTAAAACGTAGAGCATGTGAGCGAATTGTGCGCACATGCAAAGTGTTGCACTCACCGAACCAGTTGTTACACCTGAAGAACTGCACCACTGGGAAACAATCGCAAATTTCCTCCCTTGGCCCTTGATGTCACAGATTCCAGAGTCAATCTTGATCATTGCATTCCTGCTCAGCAACTGTTTAAGAAGAGAAGGCTGGGAAGATGGATCCTAGTGTCTAAGTCTATGAAGAAGACTTTTGCTTCTCACCCCCTGATTAATGCAGGGACCCAAATTAAAGCCTCCCAGATCGGTGGCTGTCTGGCCCCTGTTTTAATATATTCAGTAAAAGGGAGATCACAACCTTTCTGGATCACTGGTTCTACTAACCTACTTTCTTACACTCAGGAGGGTTCCTCCCCACCAATATTCAATTAGATTCTGCCTTCTTGTAACTTAAATCTATTATTCCACGTCCTTCAGTCAAGACTAATGGAGAACAGGATTTGACCTTCTGTATGACAGCTTATCTGGGGTTTAGAAAGGAGTTGGAAGAGGCTGTTGTAAAGCAATCATGTCCAACTTCCTACTCAAATCCAGAATGAAGCATCACAGACAGATGGGTGCCTGGTTGCTCCTTGAAGATATCATGTGAAGAATGTCAAGGTAGTGATTTAAGAGCTGACCCTCTGATGCTATTGATGGGAATGAGTAAGCAAGATTTTTGGCTGTTATCCCTTTAAGAGCCTGAATAATAATAAGAGCCCTTGTTAGGGTCTCTTCTCTCTCTCTCTCTGTGTGTGTGTTCTTCCCTGCTGTAATTTGCTGCTTGTTTGACTTCTATCTCAGGGGTGGGATCCTTCTGGCATAATAACCAGTTCAGGGAGCATGCACATGTGCCCCAAATGTGCATTGCATGTGCATGCGCACTACCACCTCCAGCGAGCATTTACCTTCTTCAGCTGATGAGTGGCATTCAGCCATGCCACACAAAGCAGCTGAAATGGTAAAAGTATAGGATAAAGAACAGCCTAGAACCTGGGTAGGTGGATGGGCCAAACAGACAACCAGACAGTCACTGCAGCGAACTGGTTTGGTGTCAGCTGCTCTTCAGAGCTACCGGTTCTCTAGAACCGGGCAGAACTGGTAGCATGCCACTCTGCAGTATATGTATGTATAGTATATATTCTTTTGTAGATATAATCATTATTTATTACAGATCTCTCTTTGCTGTTATTGCTCCTGGGTTGTCTCACGTAGTAAAGCTGTGCATACTCTGACAAAGAAGAGTCACCACCACTCCAAGTCATTAAAGTCACAGTCATAGAATTGCAGGGCTGGGAGGGACCTTGGAAGAGAGATAAAGGTGGAAGAGATGGGTTCTGTAAGATGGGAGAGGGCAACCAGGGACATCACGGTGGTGATGGGCATGGAGAGATAACAGAGTAACAGAGTTGGAAGGAACCTTGAGGTCTTCTAGTCCAGCGGTACCCAATCTTTATGGTTCTGTGGAAAGCTGCAGTGGTGGGTGGGAGAGGGGATGGTTTCACATGCATGTTCCTTGCATAAATGCAGCTTTGTGCACCTCGCACACTCACCAACTGCTTGCATGGCCCAATTCCAAATGAGTACTGAGCCATGGTTTGGGAGGTGGAGACCCCTGTTCTAGCCCTCCATGCTCAAGCCAGAGACTCAATACCATTTTATACAAGTGGTTGTCCAGTCTCTTCTTAAAAGCTTTCAGCGATGAAGTACCCACAACTTCTAAAACACAAGCTGATCCATTGGTTAATTGTCTTCACCTTTAGGAAATATATCGTTAGTTGTAGGTTGCTTCTCTCCTTGATTAGTCTCCATCTGTTGTTTCTTCTCTTGCCATCAGGTGCTTTGGGAAATAGTTTGACCCCCTCTTCTTTGTGGGAGCACCTCAATGTTGGAATACTGCTATCATGTCACCCCTAGTCCTTCTTTTCACTAAACTAGACTAGAAAATAGTGGATGATCTCAGTTTCTAGTATCAATGCAACATTCCAATTTCTGCCTTGGGGCGGAGTATAAGATTTTCCCCAGATTTTCTCTATTGCCCCTGAAAAGCAGGTTGGTGCTAACAAAGCTTCCTTCCTCCATAATGGTATCAGGCGCAGAAAATCAGGAGTTCAGGCAGTTCAAATAAATATAGGTTTATTGTATTGTATGCTAATGCTTCGTACGGGTAGTACTCAACTGACAACAGTTCCTTTGGTGACTGTTTGAAGTTACAACATCATTGAAAAAAGTGACTTATGACTGTTTTTCAAACTTACAGCCTTTGTAACATCCCCACAATCATGTGATTTACATTTGGATGCTTGGCAATTGGTTCGTATTTATGACCATTGCAATGTCACAGGATCATGTGATCTCCTTTTGTGACCTTCTCACAAACAAAGTCAATGATGAAACCAGATTCATTTAATGACCATGTTACTAATTTAACAGTTGTAGTGATTCACCTAACAAACATGGCAAGGAAAGTCATAACATGGGGCAAAACTCAACAAATTTCTCACTCAACAACATAAATTTGGGGCTCAGTTGAAGTTGTGCATTGAGGACCACCTGTGGAAGAATCTGAACTATTAACAGTCAAACAAATAGGGGGTAGGGAAGAATCCATGAAATTCAAGGTGGACTGGAATTAGATCACTTGTGGGTGTGAATGGACTCAAGACTAATGATGCATTTCACCCCTCCCTTGGGCTCAGCCTGGTTGTCTCCTACAAACATCTTATCTGCACAGGTGGGGTCTGTGATAACCTGGAGTGTAACAAAAATGTAACAAAATCCAAAATGTAACTAAATGTCCTTTAATGCCTCCAATTTGGCCCCACTGTTCAAGAATTCTCAGTTGGAGATAAAACATACTCAAAAATAGTCTTCAAAAGAAAGCAGATTAATGAGCAGATAGAGGTGAAATAAAAAACCAAACAAACTACAATGAAGAAATTTCCACAATGGCTCAGGATAAGTAATTACCAAATTCAAGGAGGTAACAAGGCACAGTATGTTGGGAGGGCGCCAACCAAGATAACTTCAGCCCAAAATAAAACATGCTTTGCTTCTGGCAACGCTGTGTTATAACCGTCTCTCTTATATACTATTCTCCCCAGCTGCAACCAATGAGGGGAACATGACTGCTTCCTCTCTCATAAGCCAAGTTGTTTCCTTCTCTATTCCTCCTTGTATGTCCTAGGATCAAGAAGGGATGGGCCTGGTTCTTCCTCTGACTGCCCTTCCCCAGCCTCCTCCACAACCTCCGGAGCCACACCTCCACTCCCTGTCAGCTGTTCCTTCTCTCCCTCAGAGTCCGACTCTATCAAGGGCATGACAAGATCCAAAGTGGTTTTACCATCATTTTGGTGGCATGGCTTGGTGGGAGTGTTCTGTGTGTGGCAAATGCATGCTTTGCACGCACACAGAGGCATTCCTACTGACCTTCTCCTGCACTCCTGCACTCTCCCTCTCTCTTCAACAGCTGATGTGCTGCAATCTGCTGTACCTTGTGATGCAGCTGAGCATCAAAAGCAAGAAATAAAGATCAGTATGGAGCTGGGGTGGGTGGGTGGCCCCAGCAGCTAATTGCCGGACAGAACCAGTTCGCTGCCAGATTATCTTTGGAGCTACTGGTTGGGCTAAACCAGGCCAAACCAGTAAAATCCCACCCCTGCTTATCTGTCAACCATTATTGACAATGGGTTGAGCACAATGTATGTGTTCCCCTCTAGGAAATGTGCCTAGCTGAGTTTCAGCTGCCATCAGTCAAGATTCCAGGTTAGAGAGGGAGATATGGTCAACGTCCTTCAGGAGACTTTGTAGGCTACTCTACAGATTACCAAACGTAAAACCCTCTTAATGAAGCTCCAGGATTCAATAACATTTCTGCTTGGGAACTAAACTCCCTGCTATGAAGAAGTTTACTTGCCAGAGCTGCTTAAGTCTGTGTTGAGGCAGGCAGCGCAATTCATTTAGTTTATGGTAATCCAGGATGTAGATTGAAATGGAATGGAATGGAATAGAATGGGACAGAACAAAATAGAATAAAGAAAATATGGAATAGAATGGAAGGGAATAGAATGGAAGGGAAGGGGAGAGAAGAGGAGAGGAGAGGAGAGGAGAGGAGAGGAGAGGAGAGGAGAAGAGAAGAGAAGAGAAAAGGAGAGGAGAGGAGAGGAGAGAAGAGAAGAGAAGAGAAGAGAAGAGAAGAGAAGAGAAGAGAAGAGAAGAGAAGAGAAGAGAAGAGAAGAGAAGAGAAGAGAAAGCATGGAATGGAATAGAATGGAAGGGAAGAGAAGAGAAGAGAAGAGAAGAGAAGAGAAGAGAAGAGAAGAGAAGAGAAGAGAAGAGAAGAGAAGAGAAGAGAAGAGAAAAGAAAAGAAGAGGAGAGGAGAGGAGAATTTTCTTTATTGGCCAAGTGTGATTGGACACACAAGGAATTTCTCTCCTGTGCATTAAGCTCTTAGTGTACATACAAATAACAGTGATATAATCATAAGATACCAATAGGAGAAGGTAATAGGAAAGGATAGTAGTAATAGGAAGGATAATAGTAATTCATCTTCACCTGCTGGTTCCTATCTGTTAAGAAGCTTATAATCCACCTACAAGGGTGATCAGGCACAGTTAGTTGAATCAATTTAGAGAGAAAAATTTCTGGAATGATGGTATTGAGTGCTGAGCTGAAGTCTACCAGAAGGACACTTGCATCAGTTCTTAGGCATTTAAGAGGTTGTGAAATGCAGCACTGTGCCATATCAATATGCCTTTGTTTGTCCTGGAGTTGGAGGCATCTCAGAAGCTTATGACCACCTGAACAACCATGGACTTGATACATGTTATTGGTGGCCTAGCTCACACATTAGAAGATCACACATTAGATCTTTTTTAAAAAAATTTGGACAGTAGTTACACAATCTGGAATTGAGAAATGTTGCCATCTGTCTTTTGTGAGGGATCGATCACCACTGTTAGCTTTGAACTGGAGGAGTCTATTTGATCAATCTACCTTGGATGCAGAATAGACACAAAAATGTTGGAATAAAGAAATCAATGCCAGTTTTCAGTAGAACCATCATAACCAGGATGTCTTTGGAGATTCTCAGTCTTCCCGGTCATGGTTGCCCCATCCAGGTCATGTTTTTTTTAAGAGGCAATTGAACTTCCTTGTTTGTCTTGTTTCACTTCTCATCCAAAAAGCTTCTTCACCTCTGAGTGCATAGCTAAATATCTATGGAGAAACTCATTCATCCAGTCAATATTGTCCCAAGGGAGTTTTTTTTCAAGAGGGAACTGGACTTCCTTGGTTTTCTTTGAAGACATTTCACTTCTCATCCAAGAAGCTTCTTCAGGGCTAAGGAGTGATGAGAACTCACCTTCTCAGGCCAAACCTTCTGATTGGCCCAACATCACCCAGTTGACTTTTATGACTAGACAATGTTGAAAAAGCACTACGCAATCTGAAACCATCTCTTTCTATTGGACCGGATGGAATACGTACCTACTTCCTAAAAAAGCTACTCACTGCCATAGCCGAACCTCTAAGCATAATCTTTGAAAAATCTTTCAGGACCAGCTCCTTGCCTAACCTATGGTCACAAGCCACAGTCATCCCCATCTTCAAAAAGGGAGATCCCAGCCTAGTTGAAAATTATAGACTAATCTCTTTATGCTGTGTCACCTGTAAAGTCATGGAATCAATTATTAACCATTATCCTCCACTTAGAAACAAACAACCTACTCTCAAATAAACAATTTGGTTTCAGAAAAAAAACTTACCTACAATCTGCAACCCTTAAATTGCAAAAACATATGGACTACACAACTCGATCAGGGAAAAACAATAGACACAATCTACATAAACTTCTGTAAAGCCTTTGATTCAATGGTACACAACAAACTACTTCTAAAACTAAAATCTTACAGTATCTCTGGACACCTGCATAATTGGATAGAAGCATTCCTGTCAAACAGACAATAAATGGTCAAAACTGGGAGTGTCCTATTAAATTCTGTACCTGTCAACAATGGTGTCCTCCAAGGCAGTGTTCTAGGACCAACTCTCTTCATACTCTACATAAATGACCTCTGTGATCATATTAAGAGCAACTGTGTTCTCTTCATTGAAAATGTAAAGCTATTCAACACCACAGACAATACTGCAACCCTTCAAAAAGACCTCGACTATGTATCAGAATAGTCAAACAAATGGCAACTTCAAATCTCAACAAATAAATGCTCTGTCCTATATATTGGCAAAAGAAAAATCAGAAAATAAAATACAAGCTGAATAGTCAAGACGATGATGATGATCCAAACTCTGTTAAGGATCTTGGAGTACTCATTTCTAATGATCTAAGTGCTAGAGCCCACTGTAACTACATAGCCAAAAAGGCATTAAGAGTTGTTAACCTAATCTTACATAGCTTTTTTTCTGGTAATATCACACTACTAACTAGAGCATACAAAACATTTGTGAGACCAATACTCGAATACAACTCATCCATCTGGAACCCGCATTGCGTCTCTGATATTAGCACAGTTGAGAAAGTGCAGAAATATTTCACAAGAAGAGTTCTCCACTCCTCCACTCGTTGCAGAATACCTTATGCCACCAGACTTGAAATTCTAGACCTAGAAAACCTAGAACTACGCTGCCTTCAGTCCGATCTAAGTATAGTACTATGTTTCTCCAACAATATGGCCTCCACCAATAGGAAGACCCAGCATGATTTCTAGGCATGAGGTGAAATTAAGCCCTGCCCACAAAATTTAGGCTTATTTAAACCATGCATTTCTCTGCCATTTCTCACATGGTTCGTTAGAACTACACAAGGTGAAGAGAAATGGGGGGGGAGGGCGGGGAGTGGGGGGGGAGAAAACTTGCCTTTAGGAGTGCCCTGCAGGTAGCCTAGGCTAGAATACCTCAATCTACTACTGGTAGAACATCAGCCGATAGAAGCTCCCCAAAGGCAGAGTCACCAGCCGCTTCAGGGAGAGGCGTGGCTGCCTGTGTCCCCTCGCCATGAAGCAGTGCCTTTCGAGCGATGGAAGCTCCCCAAGGGCAGTCACCAGACACTTCGATCGCCCTGAGGCTGCTTCTACTGGCCAATCGAAGTGGCTGATGACTGCCCTTGGGGAGCTTTAATCACCCGAAAGACACTGTCCCATGGTGAAAGGACACGGGCAGCCACGCCTCGCCACAAAGTGGTTGGTGACTCTGCCTTTGGGGAGCTTTCAGCAGCCGATAGAAATGGCCTTGTGGAGAGGTACATGCGCATGGGGTGCTCTAGGTCAGGGAGGAAATAAAGTCAACCCCGAAAAGACGGCCTAGCTGTTTTTTGAGGGGGTCAAAAAAAAAAATAAGGCCCGGCCTAATTTTGTGAGAAACACAGTGTATGAAATTATACATTGCAATGTCCTACCTGTCAATGAATACTTCAGCTTCAACCATAATGTTAAGTCTAGAGCATGGGTGCGAATAACGGAGATGAGCCGGTAGAAACAGTGAACTTCAAACTCTTTATTTACATGGTGTGACAGCTCAAACTGGATGGCTGCTATAGCCTTCCTTATATAAACAACTTATTAACTATTCAATCAATAGCAATCCGGGAGTGCTAGCTCCGTTAACCAGTGAGAATGGCCTGTTAATGGCCAATCAAATTCTTCTGAATGGACCAATCCGATCTTGCCATTAACAACCAATCAGAAGTGCAGGGCCAGAACCCTGCACTTGACTTCAAGCTCAAGATAACTTTATTTAACTTTATTCATTCACAACACATAACAATACAAGAGCAAACAATAGATACAAACTCAAGGTTAATCGCATCAAACTTGATTGCAGGAAACATGACTTCAGCCACAGAGTGGTCAATGTCTGGAATACTCTACCTAACTCTGTGGTTTCTTCCCCAAACCCCAAAAACTTTAACCTTAGACTTTCTACTATTGACCTCACCCCTTTCCTAAGAAGTCTGTAGGGAGCACACATAAGCATACCAATGTTCCTACCATCCCTGTCCTATTGTTTCTTTTATTTATTTATTCTTATATGTATCCATGTATTCATAACTATGTTTTTACTTATACCTATTATCTTGTGAGCAACTGACAAATAAAATAAAATTAAAAATAAATAAATAAATAAATAAAACTTACTATTCTCCTGGTGGTTGGTCCAAAATCACCCAGTTGACATTCATGATTAAGGCAGAACTAGAACTCACTGTCTCCTAGCGATTGGTCCAAAGTCACTCAGTTGACTTTCGTGGCTAAATCAAAACTTAAACTCAAGATCTCCTGGCTTCAAACCTGGTGTTTAGCCACTAGACCAAATTGGTTGTCTTAAATTTGATGAATAAATAGATAACTGAGTAAGGGCAGCTAAAAATCTCAGCCAAACCAAGAGATCTTGATATATATTGTTTCAGCCTTAATTATCAATCATTAGCAGAACGATCAAGTTTTTTTTAATGGAAGAAGTCAAGAAACGGGCCTTTTTGAAATGACCGTGTGAAATTCAATGTCCAAGCCGATCATTTCAACAGACCTCAGCTTCATCATGAAAGACATTTGTTCATTCTTGGTTTATGAAAGGTAACGGAAGCGTGGAGCTTTCTCTGCAAACAGATGTATCTCAACTCGACTTCCATAAAGATTGACGGTGACTTAAAAATAGCTGGAGGTGAATATTATAAATCTTTCTAAAAGGGTTTTTTAGTGCATATTCTTCATGTCAGCATCAAAACAATCATTCAAAGTGATGTTCTTTTAAGGGATAAGGAACCCAAACACTGGAAATGGAAAGGGGAAAAAAAATGAGGTTATTGCATACTTTTTTTCCCCTCCTTTCCACTGAACTCAAGAGAAATGTACACCCAAGGGGATGCAACTGAAAAATTCTAACAATCTTATGAGTCTATCCTAGACTCTAATTAAAAAGAAAAAACATCAGTGGTTTCTTCATTCATAAGAGAAAGGAGCTTGCATGAAATTCATTCAGACTTGCATGAAATTCATGGTAAATCAACCAGTTTTCATGATGTTTTGCCTTATCGTAGATAATATGTTAAGGCACCAGCCAAATTCATTTTTGGTGGTAGTGGTGGCATGAAATTCCAACTGCTGCATTATCGCTCTTCTTTTCTTTAAAAGTTTGGAAATATATGGTGTTTGGAACATTTGAAAAATGAGAAAAGTATTTTCCATCATGTTCTGACCCAGCCTTAGCAGAACCAAGAAACAAACACCTTGTCCCCAAAAAACCCTCTTTATTTAGTTACTGTGAATTCATGGCATTCACACACAGAAAAGATCAGGCAATAATCCCTTCCAAGGATTAGCTTCCAGTCACAAAGAGAGCTTCCAGTTGCAAAGCTGTAAATTAATTCCTGGCAAGGAGTCTCTGTGAGGCACAAACCATGGTAAGCCAATATTATGAAAGTAACACAAACTACTGTCTCCTGCAACCACCATCCCCCTTTTACTTCTATTTATTCCCCAGGAAGGGAACATTCAGTGTCCACATGTGCCTTTCTTCCAGAGTCAGCTCCTGTTCCTCAGTTGTTCTCCTCTCCTGACAGCTATGTGCATATGTGCATCTGGAACAGGCCCCATCTGTTCTTCTTCCCCACTTATCTTCAACTCCAAAGGCAGCTGTCGTTTTTCCTATCTCTGCTTCCAACACAGAGCATCCCTCAGAGCCTTCCCCAGATTCCAAGACTGGTCCAATTCCTTCCCAATCTTCTCATTGTCTAAGTCTGCTGCCAGCTCCACTGGCAGCTGGCGGACCACATCATATTTAACATTTGTCCCTTAAGTAACGCCCATACATTTAAATCTGAGTGAAAATTGTTTGTTTGTTTGTTTATATTTGGATGCCAACTTTATTATTTTTACAAATAACAAAAAGTGGCAAACATATCCAATATATCTTCCTATTTCCCCACAACAACAATCTTGTGAAGTGGGTTCATCTGAGAGAGAGGAACTGGTCCAAAGTCACCTAGCTGGCTTTCATGCCTAAGGTGGGACTAGAACTCACTGTCTCCTAGTGAATGGCCCAATGTTACTGTTGTGAATGTGTTAAGTTTTAATAAAACGTGAGCTTGGAGTAAAGTGCAGGGTTCTGGCCCTGCACTTCTGATTGGTTGTTAAACGGCCGGATCGGATTGGCCCGCTCCGGGGAGTCCGATTGGCCCTTAACAGAGAGTTCCTATTGGTTATGAGAGCTAGCGCTCCTCGTTGGTTATTGGTTAATAGTTACTGGGGTTTGCCTATATAAGGCGGGTTAAAACTACTATAGAGGCCAGAAGTCACTATGTAAATAAAGAGCTGAAGTTCACCATTTAGAGGCTTGTCTCCATTCTTTCTCGCCCATGCTCCAAACATAACAGTTACCCTGCTGGCTTTCATGCCTAAGGTGGGACTTGAATTCGCCACCTGCTGCTTTCTAACCTGGTCCTTAACCACTGGTGCCCTCTCTCTATATTATATATGTATAAAAATATAATTATAATTATAAAAATATAAACAAGAAACCTCAAAGGATTCAAACAAAATGCCTGTCTCCTTCAACCTGCTTCCCAGTATGAGCAATTAGATGATTCCAGGATTCCTTCAACAACTATTCTTTGGTAATATTTTGCTACTGATACACCATCAAAATGACACAGTGGTAGCTATAACTATGGTATGGTACGACTCTGCCCTCCATTTATGTTGACTTCAGAATTTTTGACGGGCGCGAATGCCAGTTAGTAGGATTCCTCCAATTTATTTGCTATATAAACAGGATTGCATGACCCCAGTTTCTCAAACTCTTTGAGGAAGTGGGATTGGCCAATTCTCTAAAACTCTTGCAGGAATTGGGTATGGCTAGTCTAGAGAAAAGAATCACTAAGGGTGACATGATAGTCCAATGTTTGAGGGGCTGCCACAAAGAAGAGGGGATCAACATATTCTCCAAAGTACAGTACCTGAAGGCAGGACGAGAAATAATGGATGGATACTAATCAAGTATAGAAACAACCTGGAATTGAGGAGAAACTTCCTAATGGTGAGGACAAATAACCAATTGAACAGCTTGCTTTCAAAAGTTCTAGTTTCTTCATCACTGGAGGTTTTTAAGAAAAACTGGACAGCCATTTGTCTGAAAGAGAAAAGAGGCTCCTGCTTGATCAGGGGGTTGGACTAGAAGACCTCCAAGATCCCTTCCAGCTTTATTCTGATTGATTTGTTGTTGCCATCACTAGTCATGTCTACATCGTGTATGATAACTCTGCCCCCTCCCTCATTTGCACAATGACAGAACTATCTATTTTTGATTGCACAGTTTTCTTGTGAGGCCAGTTGGGTGTGCTGTGTGCACACTGTTCCTTCGCAGCCAACAAAGCTGAGGGAATCTAAGACTTTGAGGTTGAGTATGTGGCTGATTAACAAGAAATTAGGATGTAACACTTTTTTTTTTTTTTAAAGGCCAATGCACCATAAGATATCTGTGGTAGTCTTGAAAAAGTCATTGTACTAGTCAAAGGATTGGGTTCTTTTTTTACTTTGCTTCCAAGGAAGATCATCTTAGATGCCTTCAGTCATGATGCTACTGTGTATCAGCATAAAACTAATTATGTGACAGCAATAAATAACAGTATTGGTGGACCAAACTTTGTGAAATTTGTCATTCTCTATGTGTGAACAATTGCTATCTCTAGTGCCTCCTAAGAGAATAAAGACTTTTGCAAACACTTTGGAAGATAGAAACATGGGGGCACAGTGGTTAGAATGCAGTATTGCAGACTAACTCTGCTGACTGCCAGCAGTTCGATCCTGACCTGCTCAAGGTTGACTCAGCCTTCCATCCTTTTGAAGATTGTTGGGGGAAATAGGCTGACTCTGTAAACTGCTTAGAGATGGTCATTGAAGCACTACAGAAAGATGCAGATGACCAGTTTCCATTCTCCACTATTCTTTCAGAGCTGAAGAAGCTCCTTGGATGACAAGCAAAACAACTTCAAAGAAAAAACAAGAAAGTCCACTTGCCTCCTGAAAAAGCAATTTTGTGACAACCATGACCTGGATGACTGAGAATCTCTGCAGATTAATTCAACACTACAGACTAATGTTTCAAGGAAAGCTAAACTAAGACTGTCCTTGAAATGCAGCCAAGCATAAGAAGATCAAATGGCTTTAGCACAACAAGTGATGTTTATACAGAAAGATCCAGCCTTAAAGCAGTGAAATCTGCTAACTGCATGATGGCCAAACAGACCTTAAGAATTCTGCAATTCAGAGCAATCAATATTGTACTATGTTGGAGATGGAAACACCATGCAGGGTAGAATAAGGTAGTTTAACATGATCAGAAGAACTAGCTGTGTTTGGGGGGGGGGGGGAGATGGTAGGGTAGAAGGTTAGCCAAAATTCAGAGTGTTTGGAAGAATTGATAAAATTGTAAAACATCTAAAAAAGGCCAGAACATATTTAAAGAAGAACCCTAACATCCTATGACAACTGTAAAATAAAATGTAAATGTTAAATTTGAAGACTACATTTTAAAAAAAAAATAAGTAAAAGTAAGTCTTTTGAGAGGAAAGTGCGCAAATGTGCCTCTTTTTGCTGTCCTTTGTAAACAGGGACCAAAAATGAAAAAAAAAAGCAAAAGCCCTTATTAAATTGAGCCTTCAGTCAAGTTCACATGAAGTGTTAATGCCAATTTATAATGCCTTGGTAACTTGGAATACTGCATCCAATTTTGGTTGCAATGATGCAAAAATGATGTTGAGGATCTGGAAAGAGCGCAGAGAAGAGCAACAGATTCTTAGGGGACTGGAGGCTAAAACATATGAAGAATGGTTACTGGAACTGGGTATATCTAGTTTAATGAAAAGAAGGACTAGGGGAGACATGATAGGAGTGTTCCAATATCTCAGGCATTGCCACTCAGAAGAGGGAGTCAACCATTTCTCCAAAGCACCTGAAGGCAGGACAAGAAGTAACGGCTGGAAACTAATTAAGGTGAGAATCAACCTAAAACTAAGGAGAAATTTGCTGATAGTTCAAACAATTCTTCAGTGGAACAGCTTGCCTCCAGAAGTTGTAAATGCTCCAACACTGGGAGTTTTTAAAGAGATGGATAACCATGGGTCTGAAATGGTATAGGGTTTCCTGCTTAAGCAGGGGGTTGGACTAGAAGACCTTCAAGATCCCTTCCAACTCTATCATTCTATCCTATTCTAAGTTTGTGGTTCATGGCAGATTTATTGAAAGCAAGATTCCTGAAATGTCATTTGAGGCCCATCCCTTTGGAGAATCTGAAACCTGAAACACCTACAGATGGGGGCAAAGGCAATGGGACTTTCTCGTGTTTTTCTTGAAAGATGTTTCACTTCTCATTCAGGAAGCTTCTTTAGATTAGATTAACAGAGTTGGAAGGGACCTTGCAGGTCATCTAGTCCAACCCCTCCACCCAAGCAGGAGATCCTACACCATTTCTGAAAGATGGCAGTCTGGTCTCTTCTTGAAAGCTTCCAGTGATGAAGTTCCACAACTTCTAAAGGCGACTTATGTTCCATGGGTTGATTGTTCTTACTGTCCAAAAATTTCTCCTTATTTCTAGGTTGAATCTCTCCTTGATCAGTTTCCATCCATTAATCCTTATCTGAACTTCAGGTGCTTTGGAAAACAGCTTGACCCCCTCTTCTTTATGGCAGCCCCTCAAATATTGGAAGACTGCTTTCCTGTCTTCCCTGGTCCTTCTCTTCACTAGACTTGCCATCCCCAGTTTCTGTAACTGTTCTTCATATGTTTTAATCTCCAGTCCCCTCATCATCCTGGTTTAGTTCTGACTGAATTTTCATGGATTTTCATGGATGAGTAGGATAGGAAAAAACAAGAAAGCCCAATTACCTTTTGAAAAAGCACCTTTCGACAACCATGACCTGGATTACTGACAATCTCCATAGACATTAACCTTAAGGAAGGTGAATTTTTGTCAAAGGCTCTTGCATAATGTGTGAAACTTGGTTAATTTTGACTTGCTTTGTACCAGTGGTTTAATGCGCTGCACAAACTCAACCAGCTTAAGATTCAGTACATGCACAAACACCCAAACTGGCTTAACTCAATCTTCACATTTATGGTGTTACACAAATCTACCAATGCACATTTGATGGGTGTTCATGGTGCTTGCTTTTATGGCAACTGAAATTGCTTTACACTATGACACCCACGGCTCTGTCTAAACCTCCACTATCGAATTCTTCAGCCATACCAGCTTTTATGATCCTATATTAAAGGTGGGAAATAAATTTGTGTGGTTTACACTGAGTGAGAATCTCCGCATTTTTAACTGATCCAGCAACAATGAAAAGCTACTGATTAGAATGTTCACCTTTTTAATGTTCTGATGCTGTTCTTTCTTTCTTTCTTTCTTTCTTTCTTTCTTTCTTTCTTTCTTTCTTTCTTTCTTTCTTTCTTTCTTTCTTTCTTCATCTATCTATCTATCTATCTATCTATCTACCTATCTATCTCTATCATCTATCTACCTATCTATCTCTATTTCTAAGTGTTTATATCTCTGTCTTGATCTCTCTATATATCTCTAATGTTCGTCTGTCTGTGTCTATAGTTGTTTTTATTTATTTATTTTTATTTATTTATTTTGTCAAGTGATTATAAGATAACAGGTATAGGTATAAACATAGTTATGAATACATGAAATGGATACATATAAGAAAAATAAAAAGAAACAATAGGACAGGGATGGTAGGCATGTTGGTGCGCTTATATCACACCCCCTACAGACCTCTTAGGAAAGGGGTGAGACAGGGGTGGGATTCTACCAGTTCACACCTATTCGCTAGAACCAGCTGTTAACATTCTAAGCAGTTCAGAGAACCGGTTGTTAGAAGAAATTACTGGTTTAATCCTGTAAGGAAGGCAGGAAGGAAACATTCTGGTGTTGCTTATAGAAACTGCCTCTTTGTTATCCCTTATGACATTCTTTGCAGGACTAGACTTCCTGTCTCAGGAACATCTCTGGAGTTTTTCCTCCTCCTTTGTTGGTACTTTACTTGTGAGGAGTGACCATTCAAAGTTACAATGGCACTGACAAAAGTGACTTATGACCATTTTTCACACTTATGACTGTTGCAGCATTCCCACAGTCATGAGAGGCCAGGTGAGGAGATGCATGCCTTGATATGAGTGATATTGAGTTGTCCACACCCAGCCAATAACATGACCACTAAGCCGCTAAGTCACATGAACACCAAGCCACTCCCACCACCTAAGCCACACCCACAGAAACAGTTGTTAAAATTTTGAATCCCACCCCTAGGGTGAGGTCAATAGTAGACAGTTAAAGGTTAAAGTTTTTGGGGTTTGGGGAAGAAACCACAGAGTCAGGTAGAGTATTCCAGACACTGACCACTCTGTTGCTGAAGTTGTATTTCCTGCAATCAAGTTTGGTGCAATTAACCTTGAGTTTGTATCTATTGTTTGCTCTTGTGTTGTTATGGTTGAAGCTGAAGTATTCATTGACAGGTAGGACATTGCAATATATAATTTTATATACTATATTTAGATTGGACTGAAGGTGGCATAGTTCTAGGTTTATCTGTCTATCTATATATCTATTATCTATCTATCTACCTATCTATCTTTAACATTTGTCTGTCTATGTCTATCTAACTATCATTATCTATCTATCTATCTATCTATCTATCTATCTATCTATCTATCTATCTATCTATCTATCTATCTATCTATCCATCTATCCATCTATCTATCATCTATCAATCTCTATTTAAAAAGTCACAGAAAATATTATGGTACAAATAGGACAAAATGTACCATCAATTAGAGAAACTTGTTTGCAACAAAGACACGTATTAAGGGAAACACACAAAGATGTGAGGCTTAGAACAAATGGAAACAAACAAGAGCCATGCTGTGCTGCAATTTTCTGGAGTTTTACTTCTCCTATAAAAGAGGCTGCAGCTGTTTTCACTTGATCCTCAGGGTGCTTTAGAAATTATTCTGGTGATGCTTTAGGCTTATCTTTATGACAGGAGTTGGTGGAAAGTACAGCAGCTCAGTGCCTTGTCCTTTGTAGAAAGTCTGCACCCACCCTCCTAGAAGAATGAAATATTTTGAGGAATATTAAAAAAGGCAGAATATTATATTTTCCTAAATGAGAAATGAAAAAAACATGGTTCTTTTAGAGACAGAAAGCAGCTCTCACCTTTTCTTAATAGCCCTCAGCAGATGTCAGCACTTAAGAGATAAAGAGCTAATGGAAAAAAGACATGTATCTAGATAGCTCTATTCATATGCAAATGTACTCACTCAAGATCCAACACAGGACAAAGCCATTTAAGCCACAACAGGGATTGCCTAACACCCTTTCAGAACAGTTCAAACTTCAACCAAACTTAGCTTAGACAAACACCTAGGATTTGCATTTCCTCTTTTGCCTATAGAGCCAGCTATGACCCCTACGTAACTCCTACATGACCCCATAGGAATCTGACAACAGCCAATAGAATACATGCTATTGCACAGGAACAGGAAGTTCAAGTGCAAAACTCAGAGAAGGTATAAAATCCCTCTCTCAATTCCTTTTTGTCAGCTGCCCGGAACCACAAATCCATGTGGTTCTGCTTCATCAATAAAGCATCTTTCCAATCAGCCTCCATGTTTCCAGTGTCTTTCTCCCAGATGGATATTTCTCCCGCTAACTTGGTACAATCCAATCTTTCCAACAGACTATAAGTCCTTGTCTTCCCATCTCTTAAACGTTTTTTGCATCTACTGTGACTTCTTTGCTTTTCTGAAATCCCAAAGTAGAGTAGAAGGTTGTTTGCAGGATTAGTAAAAATAATAATATCGTCATCCTCATCCTCATCCTCATCCTCATCCTCATCATGACGGTACTACTACAATACAATTGTTATATGCAATTTTTATGTTTTCTGAATATTTATGTGGATTTCATAGACACACTTGAGAAAAAGGAAGGGAGAAAAGATTATTTTCACGGTTGCCTTTTTTGACTTTCATAACAATATTTTGAAGACACTTTGGGGAAAATATTAGAAAGGGGTTATGCAGGCTGAGAAATATGAGCAGCAAGAGACTTCACAGTGATGGAAATAGATAGATAGCTAGTGAATTATGGCAGATAGGGAGGTAAGTAAGTAGGTAGGTAGGAGTGGTGGGATTCAATTTTTTAAATACTGGTTCTGTGGGTGTGGCTTGATGGGCGTGGCAGGGGAAGGATACTGTAAAATCTCCAGTCAGAGGTGGTATTTGCCAGTTCTCCAAACTACTCAAAATTTCTGCTACCAGTTCTCCAGAACTGATCAGAACCTGATGAAAACCACCTCTGGTGGGTAGATGGATGGATGGATGGAAGATGGATAGGTGGATGATAGATGGATGGATGGATGGAAAATGGATAGATGGATGATAGATGGATGGATGGATGGAAGATGGATAAATGGATGATAGATGGATGGATGGATGGAAGATGGATAGGTGGATGATGGATGGATGGATGGAAGATGGATAGGTGGATGATAGATGGATGGATGGATGGAAGATGGATAGATGGATGATAGATGGATGGATGGATGGGTGGGTGGGTGGACAGATGGACAGACAGAGAGATAGTGAGAGACAGATACATACATCCAATCAAAATGTAAATTTTCTGAATGTTATTCAGTAACTGAAAGCTCAAATATTAACCACATCTTGACTTTGGATGATACATGTTAAATTTAGCATGGAAGCAGAGTTGAGGCATGAAGCTATAATACCTGTTATAGAAAGTGTTATAGAAAGTGGATTGTAGAATTTTTCATTTGGGTTGTTAGAAAGTGCAGAAGAGCATCACTAGTTACTTCCCTTCTGTTTTCAGTTCTTTAAACCAGTGTGCTTTAAATCTGAAAGGTATAATCGTATACCAATAAATCAAGCATTGATACCAGGCAGGAATGTTATATTGAGACAGAGATGACCTGCAGTTTTCTTTAGAGTTTATAATAAATCTGTATTTTTGTGCAGCGTAATATATGAAATGTCACCTAATGGCAAAACTATATATAACAGGGATTTTTTTTTTCCAATTGTTCATTTTAAAGATAAAGTAGCCTTTAGTTGCTCTGACATTCTGGATAAAAGAATATTTTTGCTTTCCGAGAAGCTAAAAGTCTGAAGAAATTCTCAGTCATCCAGGTCATGGTTGTCCCAAAGGTGCTTTTTCAGGAGGCAACTGGACTTTCTTGTTTTTTTTCTTTTGAAGATGTTTCGTTTCTCATCCAGGAAGCTTCTTCAGCTCTGAAGAATTCCCCACTATCCTGTCAGAGCTGAAGAATCTTCTTGGATGAGAAGCAAAATGTCTTCAAAAGAAAAAAACAAGAAAGTCCAGTTGCCTCCTGAAAAAGCAGCTTTGGATTTCTGAGAAGCTGTTAACAGAATAACAGAATTGGAAGGGACTTAGAGGTCTTCTAGTCCAACCCCCTGATCAAGCAGGAGACCCTACACCATTCCATTCAAGTGACTGTCCAGTCTCTTCTTAAAAGCCTCCAGCGATGGACTATTCACAACTTCCTGCCTGGTTAATTGTCCTCACTTTTAGGAAATTTTTCCTTAGCTGTAAATTGCTTCTCTTCTTGACTAGTTTCCATCCATTGTTTCTTGTTGTGCCTTCAAGTCCTTTGGAGAATAGGTTGACCCCCTCATCTTTGTAGGAGCTCCTCAAATATTGGAAGACTGCTATCATGTCTCCCCTGGTACTTCTCTTCACTAGACTAGCCATGCCCAGTTCCTGCAACCGTTCCTGTTTTAGCCTCCAGCTCCTTAATCACCTTTTTTGCTATTTTCTGCACTCTTTCCAGAGTCTCAGAGTGTTATCTGAAATTATTTTTGACGTTTTTTTTTTCCAAGATGAAGTGTTCTAAATCAATATCAGAAATTTATTGAGAAGGCTATTTTGTTTTCAGAGCAATATTCTTTTCTTTTGGAAAAGAATCGATCGATCTGGATTTCACTGTTGCTCCATTTTCTCTGATATCTTTGTTCAAATTAATACTTAGTTCACTTAGATTCTCTTTCTCTTTATTCTAAAGCATCGAGATGCTTTCAATTACACATAGTCCACAGCTCTTTCTATTAGTCCTGCATGCATGTGGTTAAATAATTCACTTTTTAGTCCAGCTTTGATCAACATAAAATCAACATAACAAAATTTTATTCATCCCTTTATCATCAGTGGAGAGCCAGTGGATATACAATCTGCTCCCACAATCCATATAGGTACTGGTTTAATAGACTTAAAGGAGCATTGGTTCCTTTACATGACAGAAATAATGCTCACTTTATCTAATATTTTAGTATGAGTTTCCCAACTTTTCAGAAATAAATTGCCCCATATTCTAAGCATGGTTAATTCACAGCAGATATGACTCACAGGCAGAATGGATTCAGATAAGTTGAAGAGATGATAAAACTTGTATTGAATAACAGAGTTGGAAGGGACCATGGAGGTCTTCTATCTGATCCTCTGGTCAAGCAGGAGACCCTGTATCATTCTGAACAATTGGCTGTCCAATCTCTTCTTAAAAGTCTTGGGTGATGAAACATCTACAACTTCTGAAGGCAAAGCTTTCCTTTGTTCATTGTTCTCACTGATAGGAAATTTCTCCTTGTTTCTAGGTTGGATTTGTCTTTGATAAACCTCTACCCATTACTTAACAGAATGACAGAGTTGGGAGGGACCTTGGAGGTCTTCTAATCCAACCCCTTACTCAGGCAGGAATCCATATACCATTTCAGACAAATGGTTGTCCAATCTCTTCTTAAAAATTTCCAGTGATGGACCACTATTTTATCACTAACTAAGTATTGTATGAATTCTTGCTGACTTTACACTCTGTTGCTATCATGGCTTACAAAATGCAAACTGATTCCCAGAAGAAATTTGAATAAGGCAATTTTCAAATGGTCACCCTTACCACCAGTGATAGCTTGTTCACCAAATACGCAACTTGTATATCCCAAGGGTGTTTTTCAAAAGTCAACTGGGCTTTCTTTGTTTTCTTCCTTGACGATGTTTCCCTTCTTATCCAAGAAGCTTCTTTGATTCAGAACATGATTGAGCAGGTTCGGAGATATTTCTGAAGAAAAGGACTCCACTCCTCCACTCACAGTAGAATTCCCTATGCCTCCAGGCTTGAAATGTTGGGCTTGGACAATCTGGAACTGCACCACCTGCGGTCCGATCTAAGCATAGTACACAAAATTGTCTGCTACAATGCCTTGCCTGCCAACAACTTCTTCAGCTTCAACCACAATAATACACTAGCAAACAATCGATACAAACTCAAGGTAAACCTCTCCAAACTCGATTGTAGAAAATACGACTTCAGCCACAGAGTGGTCAACACCTGGAATGCCCTACCTGACTCCTTTATTACAGCCTCAACCCCTCACAGCTTCAACCTCAAACTGTCTACCGTGGACCTCACCCCATTCCTAAGAGGTCCATAAAGGGGGTGTACATAAGCACACCAGTGCACCTACTGTCCCTGCCTTACTGGCCCCATTTATATGTATTTCCTCCCTTTGTTACTGTTTATGTTCATACTTATATTTGTTACCTTGTACATGTTTGACAGAAAAACAAACAAATAAACAAACAAATAAATAAATAAGCCTTCTTGGATGCGAACTGAAACATCTTAAAAGAAAAGAACAAAGAAAAACCTGCTGCCTTTTGGAAAAGCATCTTTGGAAAGATTATGACCTCGATGATGGAGAATCTTCATAGACACAACCTGTAAAGATCTCAACTGGACCTTCATGTGTGAACCTGGTCTTTTGTGGCTGACAAAAAGAGTGATGAGCCACCTGGTTTGACCTCTCCTCCAACACTTCTACAATACACTACCAACATTCTATGGTTAATTGATTAGTATTGAGTTTGGTCTGGCTTCTTGTAGTTTACAATACTGAATAAATTCAAGCCAGTGATCAGTCTGTGGCTCAAAGTACTGATCAAACGTAGAAAATGGGTTAATTTAGCAAACTGGTTAAATCAGCATTTTCTAAAATTTGGCAGCTTTAAGATGTGTGGAGTTCAGCTCTCAGAATTATGAAAGTTGAAGTTCACACTTATTAAATTTGCCAACTTTGAAAATTGCTGGGTTAAGTTGTGAGATTTCATTTAGGGAAGGGTGAACCTGCTAGCTCAGGTCTTCCTCAGATTCTTATTTGTCCAAGTGTGTTAACCTAACAACTTAACACCTACAGTGACTTGCTTAACAACTGTAGCCAAAAAGCTATAGTTGTTTAGCAATGGGACTTCTTGTCCCACTGCTAAACAACTTAACTTTGTTTAGCAATGGGAATTCTTGTCTCATTTGCTATAGAATCATGGAATCATAGAATTATAGCCTGATAGAACCATGGAATCACAGAATCATAGCATGGTAGAATTATGGAATCACAGAATCATAGCATGGTAGAATCATGGAATCATAGAATCATAGCATGGTAGAATCATAGAACCATAAAATCATAGCAACATAGAATCATAGCATCATAGAATCATGGAATCAGAATCATAGAATTAAAGAATCATGGAATCATAGAAGCATAGCATGGTAGAATCATGGAATCATGGAATCATAGCATGGTAGAATCATGGAATCATAGAATCATAGCATGGTAGAATCATAGAACCATAAAATCATAGCAACATAGAATCATAGCATCATAGAATCATGGAATCAGAATCATAGAATTAAAGAATCATGGAATCACAGAATCATAGCATGGTAGAATCATGGAATCATAGAAGCATAGCATGGTAGAATCATGGAATCATAGAATCATAGCAACATAGAATCATAGCATCATAGAATCATGGAATCAGAATCATAGAATTAAAGAATCATGGAATCATAGAAGCACAGCCTGACAGAATCATGGAATCAAAGAATCATGGAATCATAGCATGATAGAATTATGGAATCTTAGAGTCATAGGGTTGGAAGGGATTTTATACCAACCTTATATTCAAGGGTGAGATTCCACCGGTATAACAGCTGGTTCAGTGATCGCACTCTCTGCATTGCAAACAGCTATAATACTTACCTTCTACAGCAGTCCCTGGGAAGAAAACAGCTGAGCTGCGGCAAACCACACTAACGTGCAGATCAGCTGTGCTCTAAACAAAGGAAGTAAAGCACAGGAAAGAGCAGGGATGGGCAAGTGGGCTCAAATGCTCATCTCAGTGAACCAGATCAGAGACAGCTGATCTTTGGAGCAAGGGGTTCACTTGAACCAATCCAAACTGTTAGAATCCCACCCCTGCTCATGGTCATGAATTGAGGGCTACCTGTATAAGCTGTAGAATCTATTCAACATTAACAATAAAGAGATTTGGAAGGCTACCTCTTCTCATTGTTTGAATGGGAGTTGTTGGATTCAAAAGAAATCCTTTTTAAAAAAAAAAAATCTTACTACTTTTTATGGGCAATTGCCCAATCAAAAGCATGACCATCCAGGTAGACGTCTCTTCCATCAGGGAAGATGGAACATACAAACTAAAAGACTAAGTGTCATTTTTCATCATCATCACCGTCATCATGATTCAGCAAGGATGTAGTTCATAGGCCTCACCATAAATCATTGCACAAGTTGAATCTTGATGTATTTATGCACTTAATGGTGTTGTCATCATATTTTAGCAACACACAAAGAAATGGAATCAAGAGTGGGAAGTGCCAGGAAGTGACACTTCAATAAGTGATTTTAGGAAGTCTCTTTTATAAATTGGAAGTCCAGAACCCTGGAATGTGGACCTGAACAAGCTCATGGAAAGAGAGGAAGAAACTTCTACAGCTTTCTAATTTGCCAGAGAGAGAAAGCATGCAAATATTGATGAACTGCTGGTGATGGATTTGAAGGCCCTTAATGGTTCTTCATCCTCCTGAAAGGCAGGGCTTTCAATGTTTCTTTCCTGTCTTTATTTCCTGACTTTGAGATAAGAGGAGTGAAAGAGAAGCTACACAAATGGCTCACTGGAAGCCCACCCATTGAGAATCTCAGATAAGCAGGATTGACCCCGAACTCAATTAATTCAGAGTTGAGCTTCAAGAGACAACCAGCATGGGACAACATCAGTCAGTCCATTTCTCTCTCTTCCTTTCAGCTTCCATTTTAGCTGCCGCTTAGGTTAAGTGCATTAAGGAAGTATATTTAGGTCACTTCAGAGCAGAACATTAAAACAAATGCTGATAGTTCAAGGTTAATAGATGCATAAAACAAAAGTAATTCCATGTCAAACCAAGGCTGACAGGTGATTTGACTTGGGACTGCCTCACAATCACTCTTTTACATGTGCTTTTCACAGAGCTCAGTGGAATGTGTTATGTTTCTGACATTTACTTGTCAGAAAGCTATGACAATAGAAATTGTTTCTATCTCTGCCAGTCCCAAATGTTAACCTTGAAGCTTTATTTTGTAATTGGGGTTCTGCTGAGCTTTAACATTTCCTATTGATTCAGTGGAAGTGATAACATTTCCAATCATAAGACAGCATTATAGAAATATCAGGCAATTCACATATCAAAATGTTTGATAGTTGGGCTCACTGCATTAATTTGTGTCACCTTTGCCGGGACCCCGTTATCCGTGTTTTCCCTCCCTCTCTCCCTCTCTCTTTTTAAAGACTGAAGGACACCTGGGAATACTTGCTGTCACTTTTATTGTTCAATAAAGTAGGCAAAAGTTTCAATTAACAGGAGGGGTGGATGGGGGAATTGCACTGGGGAATTGTGAATCCAGCTATATATATAAAGTGTGTGTGTAATGGTCTGGTTGTGATGCAGCCAAATTTCAACTCTTTATCTCAGTGAAATATGAAATTTGAATTTAAACATTTGAATTTGGGAAGACTTAAGCCTTGGCTTGATGATAATGATGACGATGATGATGATATCCATTCAAATTTTGGTTGTTGAAAAGTGCAGAAGAACATCCCTAGTTACTTCCTTTTTGTTTTCAGTTCTTTAATCCAGTGTACTTTAAATGTATCTGAAAGGCATAATCATATTCCAATAAATCATTGATATCAGGCCGGAATGTTATATTGAGAAAAGGCATTAAGAGTTGTTTACCTAATCCAGTGAAGCTTTTTCTCTGGTAATATGGTACTACGAACTAGAGCATACAAAACATTTGCTAGACCAATTCTTGAATACAGTTCACCTGTCTGGAATCTGCACTGCATATTGGACATTAATACAATTGAGAGAGTCCAGAAATATTTCATGAGAAGAGCCCTCCACTCCTGCACTTGCAACACAATACCTTATGCCTTCAGACTTAAAATTTTAGACTTAGATAACTTAGAACTATGTTGCCTTCGGTCTGACCTAAGCATAGTACACAAAATTATCCATTACAATGTCCTACCACTCAATGACTACTTTGGCTTCAACCTGAACAATACATGAGCACACAATAGATACAAACTCATGGTAAACCTCACAAAACTCAATTGCAGGAAATATGACTTCAGCAACAGAGTGATCAATGCCTGGAATGAACTACCTGACTCTGTGGTTTCTTCCTCTAACCCCAAAGACTTTAACCTCAGACTGTCTACTGTTGACCTCATCCCATTCCTAAGAGATCTGTAAGGGGCATACATAAGTGCACCAACATGCCTACCATTCCTGTCTTAATGTTCCCTTTTATTCCTATCTATTTCATGCATTAATAATCATGTTTACACTTATATATATTTTCACATGCATGCTTGAGAAAATAAATAAATAAATAAATAAAACAAATAAATAAAATAAATAAATTCTGACTTGGTGATTCTCTGTGACACATCTCTCCATATCTTCCAATCTTGCCTTGTTTCTTTGAGTTGCTCTATGTTCTGGCTGGTGTCATCTTTGATGGTGTCCAGCCATTGTGTTCTTGGGTGGCCTGGTTTCTCCTTACCACTAAATCTTCTCAATATAATTGCTTTCTCAAATGAATTACGTTGCCTGACATCACCAAAATAAGTGAGACATAGTTTTGTGATTTTTTTTCCCCTTCCACTGACATGTTTGGTGTATGAGCTCCAGTACTTCTTTGTGTCATTGACCTAAACCAAGACTTAGGTGGATGTAAACATTCAAGTAAGGTGTTGTTTCTCCACACTTTCATGGAGGTATAAGCATAGAAATTCAGAAGTTGGCAGATATAGATATACTTGGCATCATCTCCTAGCCCCATAACTACTCAACTGGACTACAAATGGTAGCAGTGGTATTCTACTTGTCTTTACTTAAACACAAGGGAAACTCATCATCTCACCTTGGAGATCCATAGTTTATATTCATGATCAATTCAATCATAAATCAATTAAATCAATCAAACAGCAAACAACAGCCTAATCAAAGAACACTCCCACCAACAGTGGCAGGACATCCGTGTGTATACACAGTAAAGAGAAAGTAAACCCCACTCCCTTCTACCACTGATGATGTTACTTTGTTGGGTCATGAACCCTAATCCTAACTCTTTGATTGACAAGATGTGTGCTAAATCAGGGGTGGGATTTTACCAGTTCGAACCAGTTCTATAGAACCAGTTGTTATGATTCTGCACACTTCGGAAAACCAGCAAATCATTCTCCTGGCTGGCCCTGCCGCTCTCCGCCTGCACCTCCCCACCCTGTCAGTCCTTATCACACATGCCTGACATGGCTAACTGTGTTCTTCCCTGCCCAGTCACTCCTTAAGGTATTTGAAACCCTCCTGAGGATCAGCTGTGCTGGGATCCCCCTCGCTGTCTTACTGCTTTGCCCAGGAGGTTTCCCTGAGGCCCAGGAGGCAAAAGGGGCCATGTGGGGTGTGTGGAAGGGTGATGTGCCCCTCTGTGCTCCATTTTTTGCCTTCCTGAGCCCCAGGGAAGCCTTCTGGGAGCAAAAGTCCCCCCCGCAAGACTTCCCTGAGGCCCAGGAGACAAAAAATGGGGGGGGGGGCTGCAAAAAGAAGAAAAAGCCATGCCCATTCACTCACATGGTCATGCCCCCCAAGCCATGCCCACCTAGCCACACCCACAGAACTGGTTGTTAAAAAATTGAATCCCTCCCATGTGCTAAACTGAATGAAAGTTCCTTCTTCCAAGAATATTCTCCTCCTCCTCCCCACTTTTGCTCTCTTCTCTTCCTCCTCCCCCCCCCCAAAAAAAAAACCAGGTAGCTCCTGAGAATACCTACTCCAATTTCAGATGACAATCACACAGAAAAAAAGACCTGGATGGAGTTGATCCTTATAGATCTAGCAAAACAGGCAGGTCACTCAGATAACCAGATTCAGAGCCACATAGGCTCTTATAGATACTAACTGTCACCTTGATTTCCATCCATCAATCAACTGGTAGCCAAGGCCACTCCCGGATCATCAAGATCTAAAGGGAGGTGTGAATGTTAATTTCTAATTGCTGATTAATGTTGGATTCCAATGGAAATGGTTTGGTTTGCAGAATTGAAACGTTCAGGTTCAAGGGATCATTACAATATTTACATAAATAAACTCTATCCTTCTCTGGTCACATCAGTTTGAGTCATGCAAGCCAGGTCAGCTCTCTCATCCCTAATTAAATCACAGATAAGGAAGATCTTATTACAGGCAAAGCAGGCATTTAATAGCATTAGCCAGCAATTTTCAGTATGAGAAAGCTGAATTGTGTAGATGTCAAATTGAGCTTCCACAAATATGTATTTACTCTCAGTCTTTTGCAATAGCAAACTTTGCCCTTCACAATCCAGATCCTGTTTCCCCATGACTCTACTTCTCCGCTCTTGGAATATTGAATCCAGTTTTGGTCACCAAAATAAAACAAAGTTGTTAAGACTCTAGAAAGAGTGCAGAGAAGAGCAACAAAAATGATTAGGGGACTGAAGGTTAAAACATATAAAGAATGGTTGCAGGAATTGGGTATGTCTAATCTAATAAGGCACATGGTGGCTCAGTGGCTAAGACACTGACCTTGTGGATCAGAAAGGTCGGCAGTTTGAATCCCTAGCGCTGCATAATGGAGTGAGCTCCCGTGACTTGTCCCAGCTTCTGCCCACCTAGCAGTTCAAAAACATGTAAAAATGCAAGTAGAAAAATAGGGACTACTTTGGTGGGAAAGTAACAGCATTCTGTGCATCTTCGGTGTTTAGTCATGCTGGCCACATGACTACGGAGACGTCTTCGGGCAGCGTTGGCTGTTCGGCTTTGTAACTGAGATGAGCACCACCCCCTAGAGCTGGAAACGATTAGCACGTATGTACGAGGGGAACCTTTACCTTTTTAGTCTAATAAGGACGAGGGGCTGTCATGATAGCTGTGCTCCAATATTTGAAGGGCAGCCAGAAAGAAAGGGGG
Organism: Hydrophis major; assembly: GCA_033807585.1. Classification (NCBI taxonomy): domain Eukaryota; kingdom Metazoa; phylum Chordata; class Lepidosauria; order Squamata; family Elapidae; genus Hydrophis; species Hydrophis major. Next base: position 373,969,796 of record CM066329.1, read on the forward strand.
ATCAACCTTTTCTCCAAAGTGCCTGAAGACAGAATAAGAAGCAAGGGATGGAAGCTAATCAAGGAGAGAAGCAACTTGGAACTAAAGAGAATTTTTTTTTTTGATAGAACAATCAATCAGTGGCTTCCCTCCAGAAGTTGTGGGTACTTCATTCTTAAGAAGAGATGGATGACTCTTTGTCTGTAATGGTATGGGGTCTCCTGCTTGAGCAGGGATTTGGACTAGAAGACCCACAAGGTCTGTTCAATCTCTATCATTCTGTTATTTCTTCCAGCCAACATCTCACACCTTCCCAAAGAAATCTGTACATAACATAAGAACTTTCAACTAGGTGCTCTAAAGACAACCAGCTGGTTGCCAACTATCCTTGACTCTCCTCTCACCTCCTGAACTATCCCATGTTCAGAGTAAAGATGAGTAGGTTTTCACTAGACTGGGAGAGCTAAAGCTCAACCTTGATTGTCACCTACTAAATTGACCAAGCTCTTTCCACAAAGAAGGAGGGTCAACCTATTCTCCAAGCACTTGAAGACAGTACAAGAAATAGTGGATGGAAACTAATCAAAGAGAAAATCAACCAAGAACTAAGGAGAATTTTCCTGAACTATGAAAACAATTAATCAGTGTAACAACTTGTTTCCAGAAGCTGTGGGTGTTCCAAGAGTGGAAGTTTTTAAGAAGAGATTGGATAATCATTTGTCTGAAGTGGTAAAGAGTCTCCTGCCTAGGCAGCGGGTTGGACTGGAAGACCTCCAAGGTTCCTTCCAACTCTGTTATTGTTATTCACATTTTCTAGAGCCTCGGCATATTTTTTTTAAAGTTGTGGTGGCCAAAACTGGACACAATCTTCCAAATGTGGTCTCACCAGAGTAGGTTAGAGTGGTTCTATCATTTCCTGTGAAATCTTGGTAAAAGTTTGGAGTTGCTTACTTGCAAAAAGCTTTGGAAAGACCGAGGTCAGCATGCTAACAAATTCCCCCTTGAGAGCGTTTTTCCATGCTCTTTAGAACAGGGGAGCAACCACTATAATATTCCCCTATTTATTGAGCTAATCTCAATGAGGCTCAACTTGTAACCCTCCTGGTCTGAATGCAGCTGTGCTTTCCTGAACAGCAGCTTTCCTACAAGTTCAATTAACCTGTTTTACAGTAGCCTTGTTTTACTGTAGCCTGATGTTGAAATATATGGCAGTCTAAATGATCTCAGTAGGATTTACTTTCAAATAAAAGAGTCAATTTCAGGTGGCACGGTTTATCTGACCTTGGCGATCTTGAAAACTTCTAAGTGGAGTTTGCATCTTGTTAACTCTTGGAGAGGCATTTCATCAGGAAATCGCAGAGCTGGGTCTGGGAAATGGAAAAAAAATGTTTAGGAGAAGATAATGAATCACTTCCAGTGATGCTGGAAGTTATCAGGAGTTGAGCTCAATGTTAGAGCATTTATATTTATTTATTATATTGATTATAACAGGGCATTTATATTTATTTATTATATTGATTTCAAGATGCTGGGAGTTATCAGGAGTTGAGCTCAATTTTAGGGCATTTATATTTATTTAAAATGTACATAGTCTCACGGAAGGAAGGAGGAAGGAAGGAAGAAGGAAGGAAGAACTGGAGGGAGGGAAATAGGGAAGGAAGGAAGGAGAGAGGGAGGGAGAGAGGAGGGAGGAAAAAGGAAAGGAAGGACGGAGGGAGGGAGGGTGGGTGGAAAGAAGGAGGAAAAAGGGAAGAAAGGAAGAAAGGGAGGGAGGGAAAGGGAGGGAGGAATGAGGGAGGGAGGGTGGAAGGAGGGAAAAAAGGGGAGGAAGGAAGGAAGGAAGGAAGGAAGGAAGGAAGGAAGGAAGGAAGGAAGGAAGGAAGGAAGGACCCAACATCCAGCTGTTTAGCCAGCTATGTTTCATGGCAGAAGAACAAGGTTAAGTGTAGAAAGACTATGTCAGCCTTTCCAGATACATCAAACAGGAAGCATGAGAAGAGCTAATTCTATTTTATTACTGTAAGGCTAACCTAACGGAATCTTGCAAAGCAGAAAGTACAGCTCTCCTGCTGCCTCCTGTACAGCCCGAGAAGTTAATGAAGATGTCTCTTATCTGACCATTGCCTAGCAATATTACTTTGCCTCTTTTGCCAAGGTCCTTTTCACATACCCATTACAGGGCACAGCCCTGTGGAGGAGATGGATCTCTTTCAGGAAAGAGGCTGGGTTCCTTTTAACATTTGGCCAGATCTTCTTCGCTCTTAAAAACATTCCACTCATTTCCTTCTTTGTTTGCTTCCAAAAGGCAGCATGCAATGCTGCAGTTTCAATTATTTCCATATCATAATGGCTAACTACTTATTCTGGTCATGATCAATTAATTTTATGTGCTTAATATTTAATTAAAATAATTAGAACAAAATTAAGATAAAGTTAACCTTACTGGGGCAGAAGAAGAGTATCAAGAGGAGAAGAGACTCAGAACGTACAGCTGTTTGAGATCTTCACACTGTTACTATAGAAAAAGTATCCAGTTGCCATCATTATTTCTTTTTTCTTTTTTAAATTAAAGCTTTATCATCTGTTCCTGCCTCTCTACCTAACCCTTCAAAGAAACCTAGTCCTTAATATCAATTCTAAGAAAATAAGGGTGAGGAATAAGCATAGAAATAAGAAATATTACTTCTTGAAGGTCTCTTGGGCAAACACAGTGATTCAGGGTTGTTTTTTTCCCCATGGTTTTAATCGAGATACCTGTTCGACAATAAATTAATAGGCTTCCACATAAATTTAGAATGAATCAGGGCACATATATATTAGCTTGATAACACATCTGTTCTTAATTGCATATACAGTACAGCATCGTTTATCTGAATGGCTTTGGAAGACTGCCAACACTTTGGGATAATCAGGCATTTGGGAAACATAAGGATAATTTTTTGTAGGACTACATTTACATAGGACTTAACACAAGGAACAAGCTTCAGAGTTAGGAAACTGGAGTGTTTAGATAATGGAAGTTTTGAGAAGGGTGTTTTGGAAGAACATTGGTCATAAGTTTGTAAAACTGGCCAGAAGTCACATTTTTCAATGCTGTTGTAACTTCAGATGGTGCTTTCAAATGGTGGGTAGGGCAAGAAACAATGGATGGAGACTAACCATGGAGAGAAGCAACCTAGAACTACGGAGAAAATTCCTAACTTTGAGAACAATTAACAAATTGTCTTTGGGAATTGTGGGTGCCCCAACACTGGAGGCTTTTAAGAAGAGGCTGGTGAGCCATCCATCAGAAATAGTACAGGTCTCCTACTTGAGAAAGGGATGGAATAGAAGACCTCCAAGGTCCCTTCCAGCTGTACTTCTTAGTCTTACCTGAGATACAAACCTTAGAGAAGTCCTTCTCTCTCAGCCAAGACAAACTCTTATACAAACTCTTATATGATGGCAAACTCTTTTTTAAAAAATAAATTTTATTGAACATTTTCCAACAATTTATAATATATATCAACACTTGCAACAATGTTACAGCATCATCAACATTCATATTCATATATTAGTTACAATGTTACTTTTATGTCTGTCGTCTAACCAGGTGTACCAGGTGTCCCAGACCAAATAATATTCCAATTCACATCTATCTTTTAACTCTAGGGTCAGCCTGTCCATCTCTGTGCAGTCCAAAATCTTTCTTACCACAGTGCCCTCAGATGGTATGTTATCCTGTGCATACACAATTCTGGCCACAGCAGTTATATGTAAAATGGTATATTTGTCTTTCTTGTATAATCTCCCCTTATTATTCCCAACAAAAACAGTTCCGGTCTGAATTCAGTTTTTTGTTTAATTATTTCTTCCATCCACTTTTTAATCCTACTCCAATAACTCTTGGCTTCCTGGCATGTCCACTACATGTGGAAGAAGGTGCCCTGTTTACTTTTGTATTTACAACATTCTGGGTTTCTGGTTGGAAACATCTTGACCAATCTAGCAGGGGGCAGGTGGATAGCAAACTCTTATGGGGGGGAAATAACTTTGCTAAGAAAACTGCAGGGACTTATTCAAGCAGTTGCCAGAAGTGAACAAATTAGCATTGATTCGAAGTCTCTCTCTCTCTCACACACACACACACAATATTCTCTAAATGATACAAACTACTAAGACCTTTGTTTGTTTATTTATTCATTCAGTCATTCAGTCAGTCGGTCAGTATTTTATTTTATTTTATTTTATTTTATTTTATTTTATTTTATTTTATTTTATTTTATTTTATTTTATTTTATTTTATTTTATTTTATTTTATTTTATTTTATTTTATTTTATTTTATTTTATTTTATTTTATTTTATTTTATTTTATTTTATTTTATTTTATTTTATTTTATTTTATTTTATTTTATTTTATTTTATTTTATTTTATTTTATTTTATTTTATTTTATTTTATTTTATTTTATTTTATTTTATTTTATTTTATTTTATTTTATTATTTATTGGCCACCCATCTTATCAGAAGGTGATTCTTGATGGCTTTGTGGTTCTGGGCAGCTGACTGCATGGAGTTGAGAGTGGGTTTTCTTTATATCTTCTCTTGGGCTTTGCACTTGAGCTTCCTGTTCCTGTGCAAGAACATGTATTCTATTGGCTGTTCTCAGACTCCCATGGGGCCATGTAGGGGTTATGTAGGGGTCATAGGCAAAGTACAAATCCTAAGTGTTTGTCTGAGCTAAGTTTGATTGAAGTTTGGACTGCTCTGAAAGGGTGTTGAGCAATTCCTATTATGGCTGAGGGTTAATCCTACCTTCGTTGGATCTTGGGTTAGGGTATTTGCTTATGAATAGAGCTATCCATCTCTTAATGCTGACATCTGCTGTAGGCTATTAAGAAAAGGTGAGGGCTGCTTTCTCCCTCTTAAAAAACTATATAATATAATATTCTGCCTTTTTAATATTTCCAAAAACATTTCATTCTTTTAGGAGAGGGATGGCTGCTAACTCTCTACAATACCATAGCATTGATCTATAGCAATTATTATTATTATTATTATTATTATTATTATTATTATTATTATTATTATTATTATTATTATTATTATTATTATTACACAAAAATTACAGTATACACAGCAAACGAGACAACCATGCTGGGTTTCATATCACAAATCACTAGTCAAACACTTCCCAAGTGTTTAGGACTGTGTGATGTACCAGCGGATTATGCGAGCAGATCCCAGTAAGGTGGCCTGCAGCTGACCAATGGTGATCTTGTCAGCACCAGTTGTTTTTAAGTGCTTGCCTAGGTCTTTAGGCATAGAACCCAGTGTGCCAATTATCACTGGAACTACCTGCAGTAGTTTATGGCAGAGTCTCTGCAGTTCAGTTCTCAAGTCCTGATATCTGGTGACTTTTTCAAGTTGTTTCTCATCGATTCTGCTGCCACCAAATATGGAAATGTTGACGATCCACACTTTTTTCTTCTCCACAATCGTGTTATCTGGGGTATTGTGTTTATTATTATTATTATTATTATTATTATTATTATTATTATTATTATTATTATTATTATTGTTGTTGTTGTTGTTGTTGTTGTTGTTATTCCATCTTCGGTTGAACAATGTGTTATCAATCTTTGTTGAACAGTAATCAAAGTTTGCAACATCATTCATTACATTGGTTTTGAGTCTACAATATTAAAATAATAATATTCAACATACTAATCATAATATTTGCTTATCCCTTTTAACCTATAGGAGACATATATATGCAATTACTATAAATATTATATCGGCCAACATAATCATGATTTGAAGATATCCGGTCATATAAATCCATTTTGTGTAGCATCACCTTAAAAACAAAAGAAGTTATTAATATGAATCATTGCAGCAAATGCTGATAGAATGATTTGATATATGCCCATATTACCTTCAAATATATTACCATTTCTTATAGTACCAAGGTCAATGTCTCTTTCTCAAATAACATTTCAGACCCATAATTGTTCATCTACAAGCCGGCAATTATGGAGGAATTGATCAGCCGGTAATTAATGCTACGCTATTACGCTTTTTAATTTGGAGATTATGCAGCAGTGAGCGTTCACACATTTTTAATTTGTATATTATACAGCCACAAATGTTTACAATGCCCTTTTTAATCTCCTTACACTACCCAAGTCATTATTCACTATAGATTAATGATATGCTGGATTCTGTGGTCTATTTCATTTACCTTCCTTACCAAGAGAGCTGTTAACATCACTGTGTTCTATTACTTAATGTCTTCCTGCAGCTGCAGGTGAACATTGGTTACCTTTTAAAATATTACCAGCCATTCTTTGCCCCCTTCCCACTTTCCTTTGTTCTTTCCCTTCTTTAGACTTGTAGTTCAAATATGAGTCATATCAAGAAAGAAAGAAAGAAAGAAAGAAAGAAAGAAAGAAAGAAAGAAAGAAAGAAAGAAAGAAAGAAAGAAAGAAAGAAAGAAAGAAAGAAAGAAAGAAAGAAAGGGTTAGAGGAAGGAGGAAACAGGAGAGGTGAAGGAGGGAGGGATGAAGGAAGCAAGGAAGCAAGGAAGGAGAAAGAATGGATTGGAGGAACCCATTCTTTCTCCTTCCTTGCTTCCTTCTCCCCCCCCTCCTTCACCTCTCCTATGTTACCTCCTTCCTTTAAAGGAAGGGAAAGAGAGAGAGAGGGAGGGAGGGAGGGAGGAGAAGGAATGGGTTGGAGGAAACAGGAAGGAAGGAAGGAAGGAAGGAAGGAAGGAAGGAAGGAAGGAAGGAAGGAAGGAGAATGTTTTGGAGGAAGGAGGAAAAAGGAAGAGAGGGAGGGAGAGAGAGTGCAGAGAAGGGAGGGAGGAAAGAAGGAAGGACAAGTTGATCCAAAAGATAAATACTCTGTATATCAACATTCTGCTGCTCCTTTGAAACAATAGAAATATGATTCTATTAATTAAATACTCTAAAGAAGCTTTCTTCTTTACTTTCTACTTCTCCTGCCTTGCTGTACAGCACATAAACTAATCAAATGCACATATATATAAAGCTTTGCTTGCACAAGCACGAAGCCGAAAGCACCAGCCAGAAGATGGTGAGTGGAACCTCTTCAAAACGTCGCCAAACGTCATCTCAATCTTACACGGGAAAAGACCCAAACATGCCAAAACCATATATATTCACTTCTCATCCAAGAAACTTCTTCAGCTCTGACTGGATGGTGAGGAATGGAAGGATTTATATTCCTTGCAGACAGCTGATCATTTGTATCCTTTTAGAGGGTGGTTGAAGCACTTGGAGGATTATCTGTATCCTCAGAGTCACCTGAGTAGTGCAAATGGTTTGCCATTTTTCCTCAAGAAATCCATTCCTACTCCCACAGCATTCAAAGGGTGTTCATCAGTGGTGGGATTCAAAATTTTTAAATACCAGTTCTATGGGCGTGACTTAGTGGACATGGCAGGGGAAGGATACTGTAAAATCCCCAGTCAGAAGTGGCATCTGCCGGTCCTCCCAACTACTCAGAAATTCTGTTATGAGTTCTCCAGAATTGGTCAGAACTTGCTGATTGCCATCTCTGGTGTTCATCCCAAATTGTAAAGCTAATGGGGACACAGATAAACCTCCAAGTGCTTCAATGACTCTCTAAAAAGGATGCAAATGACCAGCTGTCTGCAAGGAATATAAATCCTTTCATTGCCCACGATCATGTCAGAGCTGAAGAAGCTTCTTGGATGAGAAGCAAAACGTCTTCAAAAGAAAAAAAAATACAAGAAAGTCCAGTTGCCTCCTGAAAAGGCACCTTTGGGAGAATTGTGCTCACTGTTAGGAAGTTGGTCCTTGCTCATTGCCTGAGCCCTGACTGTCACGTTCACTGCTTAGTCTCTCTTGGTCATCCTGCCCCCAGGATTGGGATGGCCTACAAGCCATCCCAATCCTGAAAGGCCTTGGCCTGACTTGGCCCTGTTCCTCCCCATTTTCCTCCCAAGCCAACAAAGCCACCCCCTTGGCTCCAGCTCCAGGTCATCTTCCTCTGTAGATTCAGGCTGTGATGGGGGCATGACACCCAAACTTCAAAGTCACAGAAACCTACAAAGATCCATCCACTCATTTAGCCATTTGGTCAGCTGTTTCAGAACCACATGCTTCTGGTGATTCTCCTTCGTCCATAAACTAATTTTCTTTCCAATCAGCTTCCATGGTATTTCTAGTGTCTTTCTCCCAGCTTGGAAACTGAACCAGATGGATTTTTTTTTTCCAACAACCTATTCCTGGGAACTTGGCCTTCATGAACTTGTGAGGCAACGGTTGTGTTTCACAATTCCACGCAGAAACCTAGGCAGTTCTAGAGGCTTTGCAAATGAGTTCTCTCCCTTTGTCAAATATTCCATACCTTTTTTCTTTTTTCACCACAGAGATTAAGGAGTTTATAAAATACAACTTGTTACAGCCATAAGGGATTACAACTATATATTATCACTCACAGCTCATTAACCCGGAAGCCCTGCTAACTAAGAAAATCCTCTCTAATGAGGTTCCCTTCACTGCACTGAAGAACAAAAAGGTCTCCAAGTTTTTCCTATTACCAATCTCCCTCACATTATTTCCCTGTAATTAAAACAAAACTCTAAGGCCATTAAATGAGAAATCTATATTTTCTCAATTCATGAAAAATCCATGGTCAGTAATTCTTCCCTTCAAGTTTTTTTTTTAAAAAAATACTAGAAGTTGAAGCAATTATATCCTTTCCCACCTCTTCTTTTTTCTTAGTTTTAGATCTGGCCTTGCCAAATTCTTTCTCAAACCCTCTCCCACAACAATCTATTTCCATTTTCCCCTTATTTATATCCTGCCTTTATTATTTTTATAAGTAACCCAAGGCGGTGAACACATCCAACCTGCTTTCCTGCCATCTTGATATTGACAGACTTGAACAATGAGCCCCGTCTAACAAAATAAAATTTGATGTGGAGAAAAGCAAAGTTTTACACCTGGGCAGGAAAACCCAAAGGCTGAAGGTTGACTCAGCCTTCCATCCTTCCAAGGTGGGTAAAATGAGGACCCAGATTGTTGGGGGCAAGAGGCTGACTCTGTAAACCCCTTAGAGAGGGCTGTAAAAGCACTATAAAGCGGTATACAATTGCTATTGTATAAGTACAGCTTAGGCAAAAACTGGTTCAAAAACAGTGACTGCGAGAGAGACCTTGGAGTCTGAGTGGACAATCACTTAAATATGAGCCAGCCGTGTGCAGCCCGAAAATCTAATACAATCCTTCATTGTATAAACAGAGGCATAGAGGCATAGAGTCAAAATCACATGAAGTATTAGTACCGCTTTTATGAATCCTTAGTAAAACAGGTTTGGTCACCAAGTTGTTGAGATTTTTTTTTTTTTGGGGGGGGGGGAGGGGAGAATACAGGGAAGAGAAAGTAAAATGATTAAAGGCCCAGAGACTAAAATATATGAAGTAAAGTGGCAGGAATTGGTTTTGGCTAACCTAGAGAAAAGAAAGAGTAGCAGGGACATGAAAGCAGTAATCCAGTATTTGAGAGGTTGACACAAAGAGGAGGGGGTCAATTTATTTTCCAAAAATCAGAAAGCAAGACAAGAAACAACGGATGGAAACTAATCAAGGAGAGAAGCAACCTGGAATTGAATAAAAACTCCCCTAAGAGTGGAGAACAATTAACCAGTGGAACAGCTTGCCATCAGAAATTGTAAGTGCTTCATCACTGGAAGTTTTTAAGAGGAGACTGGACAGTCACTTGTCTGAAATGATATAGGGTCTCCTGCTTTCCACAGTTGTTAAATGAACCGCTGAAGTTGTTAAGTTAGTAACAAGTCGTAAGTGAATCTGGCTTCCCCGTTGTCTTTGCTTATCAGAAGTTTGCAAGAGGTGACCACATGAACCTGGGACACTATAACTGTCATAAATATGAACCAGTTGGCAAGCATCCAAATTCTGATCACATGACCAAGGGAATGAAATTGCTGCAAGTGTTGAACACAGTCATAACTGTTGTATCTCAAGGATTCCCTGTAATCCCGTGAAGACATTTTAGAAAATCCAATGAAAATCCAATGAAAATCAGGAGAGTTATCAATTAAAAAGTACTTCTTTGGTCTTTTTAGTTGCCAGCAGAAAGGGAGTGGGGGAAAGCAGTGCTTTCCTTAAATGCTTCATATAATTACTAAGAAGCTGAAGCTGTTGGCACACAAGATTATTACTGGAGAGCATGATTGATGACTCTTAGATAGATAGATAGATAGATAGATAGATAGATAGATGCTTCAGATTTTGAAATGCTGATATATTAAGTATGTTAGTATAAAATAAGAATAGAGTATTAAAATCAAGTAATGAATATGTATAAATTGTTATTGTTATTGCACAAGGTATTTGTACCCAGATGATATACTGTTTAAATGGAAGATGGATTTGTATAAAATGAAATAAAAAAAAATACAAAAAAAAAAAAAGATTTTGAAATGCTGTCAATTTGCATTCTTGACTGAGTTTGTCTCTGGCACTATCATCAGTTTTGAACAGATAAAGTAAACAGAATCAAATAAATCCAAGTAAAAATGGACCAAACTACACAAGGAACTATATGAAAAAAAACCACAGCTACGGTAGCAATTAATTTTTAAAAAGGATCTACATTATCAGCACAATAAGATTCTATTCATTTATATATCGATTCATTCATTTATTTGCATTCCATCTTTATTATTTTTACAAAAAACTCAAAGTGGAGAACATATCCAACACACCTTCCTCTTCCTATTTTCCCCAACAACAATCTTGTGAGGTGAGTTGGCTGAGAGAGAGGCACTGGTCCAAAGTTACCCAGTCAGCTTTCATGCCTATAGAGGGATTAGAACTCACTGTCTCCTGGTGATTGGCCCAAAGTCACCCATCTGGTTTTCGTGACTAAGGCAAGACTGCAAATCATGGTTTCCCATTTTCTAGCCTGGTGCCTTAACCACTAGACCATAGAGAAAAAATTGACTAAGGGAGCATTCTTTATCAGAAAGAGCTCTGTGGCTAACCAGATGTTTAGTCTTTGTGTTGTTTAAGATTTTTCTTTATATTACCTTGTCCGTTTGTTTTCCCCAACCATCACTTTTTTTTTTTTTTATCTCTCCTCCATTTTCTTCCTGCTGAAGACCGGTTGATTTTCTAGCTGTGATGGAGGAGTTGGTAGAGTAGGGTGAATGTGTACAGGGATGATGCTAGGAAAGGAACTGTATGATGAGGCAGGATACCTTAAGCAGGTAACGTTAGAATGTATGACTTCCCAGAAAGGGTAATATCTATGGAAATTCTCAGTCATCCAGGTCATGGTTGTCTCAAAGGTGTTTTTTTTTTTTTTTTTTCCAAGAGGCAACTGGACTTTCCGGTTTTTCTTTGAAGACATTTCACTTCTCATCCAAGAAGCTTCTTCAGCTCTGACTGGATGGTGGGGAATGGAAGGATTTATATTCCTTGCAGACAGATAGTCATTTGCATTCTTCTGTAGAATCATTGAGGCCACTTGGAGGTTTATCTGTGTCCTCAGGGTCATCTGAATAGTGCAAAAGGGGGTGGAGCCTTCTTGGAACTATTAAAAGGACTGCATTGTAGACTGGAGATAGATGATGTCGTATCCCTCCCCTCTCTGTTGAGAGAGGGCTGTTCAATTTTGACTTAGATGGCCTCTTGGATCCCTCTTTCAAACCAGAAGTCCTCTCTGTCCAGAATGTGGACTTTGCTATCTTCAAAAGTGTGGCTTCTGTTGAGGTAATTCCTCATTAGGAGAATGAGCATACATAGGGAGATGTAGTGAGAGTGGTGAGGAATAACACACAACCAGCACACAGATACACTGTATAGTAAAATGTAGGTTTTTACTTCCAGTAAATGGTTAAGCAAAGTCCAATAAGCAGTCCAAGTCATACACAGTTAAAGCAGTCAGTTTTTCAGTCTTGGGATAATCCAAATATCAAAGTCCAGTATCATACACAGTTCAGTAACAGACTTACAGCAATCCAAAAAGAACGACGATCAGCAACAGTTAATAGGGAAAAATGCAGGAACCGAAAACAGCAAACATCAGAACATCGACCTTTGTCTTTGAAATGCAGGGGGATTGCTGAAATTAGTCCTGATGGGTTTGTTCTTCTATGTCTGTGATGGCAAACTTATGGCACACATGCCAGGAGTGGCTTGCAGAGCCATTTCTGCTGGCATGACAGAGATCACCTGGAAGAGCCTCACTACGCATGCATGCCAGCCAGCTGATTGTCAGGTATCTGATGTGCATGTTTGAGGGAAGATGCATGCGCGCGAGAGATGTGCATGCATGCACAGGGGAGGTCAGATGCACAGTGCAAAGGGAGGTTGTACATGCATGCTCAGAGTTGCACAACATATGGGGGCACATGTGCATGCACAGGGGTTGGGGGGCACACGGATTGCATCATTGGTACACGAGCATGCCCCCCCCACACTTTTAGCACACGATGTGGAAAAGATTAGCCATCACTCTCCTGTGTTGTGCCATGCTTTGATGAAGTGGTTGTTTTGTTTCCCCACATCCAATCAGAGCTGAAGAAGCTTCTTGGATGAAAAGCAAAAGGTCTTCAAAGAAAATCCAGAAAGTCCACTTGCCTCTTGAAATAAAAGCACCTTCGGGACATAGAAAGAATAGTGGAAGCTTGGAACCAACTTCCAGCACAGTTAGCAGGTCAGTTATCAGTAACTGAGTTTAAACATGCTAAGGATAAACACATGTCCAACTTCCAACAAAAATAAAGTAAAATATAAAATAAATTGAAATGAAATAACAACAATGATGGATTAGATGATCTAAAAGAAATACCATTTGCCTGCAAGCAAGGTCTGGTGGGACCATGAAATAGAGAAAGTCATAGAAAACAAAGAAGTTAAATTGCTCTGGGACTTTAGAATTAAAATAATCAGGGACCTAAGAAGAACTCAGAAAGAAAGACACACACACACAAAAGGTCTGGTTAGTGGACATGATGTACCTGGAGACAGGAGAAGAGAAGAGAAAGAGCTGGAGAAGATAATAAAATATAGATACATGCACATAAAAATAGAATGACTGTGGCAAAAGAAAGCGATGGTTGTACCAATATTAGTAGTTGCCTTGGGTGAAATTCCAAAACAACTGGACCACCATTTAAATATCCTTGGCATTCATCATCAGTCAATTGCAAAAGGCACTTTTACTTAAAACAGCTTACCACCTGCAATGAGATCTTTAACAGCATCAAACATCCATATCTGCCTATCCAAGGTCCTTGGGAAGGACTTAATTGGTGGATAAAAACACCACATCCAATCTGAAATCTTGGCTGCCTGTATGATGAACCAAAACAGAGAGTTAATTTAACATGGTGCTTAATAAAAGTTGCATTTTTGAAAGTTATTGGCAATTTTTGGAAGGCCATCATGAAATCTGACCCCAGTTGCTAGAGACCACAGCTAGGTGACTTGCAAAGAAACACCTTGGCAAGTTTTACCTTTCTCTTTGCTCTAACTAACATCATTTGCAAGTCGGAAAGAGAAATTTGCCTTTCATGTTCCAACCAGGGAATTCCAAAATCTGTTGAGGACTACCCTGCTTTTATTAATGTCTTTTTTTTTAAAAAAAGAACATTGTAAATGGAAAGGGAGAAACAAAGACTGAGGGATATTCGGGACAGAATGCAGAGCTGGACTGGGTTCCAGAAGGGGATGAAGTCAAGAGTGTTCTGTACAGTCATTTACATTCTTGTAAACGCCGCGCTGTGATTGGTCAAAGCGTACAGTGATCTGATTGGTTGAGCGAGCTGCTCTGATTGGCCCACTGCGGATCTCCCATGATTGGTGGAAACTAATTGAGGGAGATTCAAAGCGGCGCCATTGGTCGTGGCTGCCGTGGCTTGGGCATAAAAAGCTGCTGTTTTCCCCTCGGAACCCGAACCGTTCTGGGGACAAATAAAGAGCTGAACCAAGTCACTTATTCCTGGTCTCCTTGCCGTGACGGACACGACACTGGCGATGAAGGTGGGATCCCGAGGCTAATACCCTATTGAACACGTGTCCAGAGGAAGCGAGACCAACGAGATGGCCAGCATCACATCACCCGCGTCCTTTAATCCCGCTACCAAGGACTGGAAATCATACACAGACAGATTCCTCATGTTCCTCGAATGTAGCAATATGAAGGACGCCGCCGGGCCGAAGAAAAGAGCCATCTTCCTGACACACTGCGGGCCCGCAGTGTTCAAGATGGCAAAAGCTCTAGCGAAACCTGCGGACGTCAAAGAGATGGACTGGGCCAACCTCGAACCATTGCTCCAGAACCACTATGCCCCTGCCATGCCCACCCTCATCAGGTGGCACGATTTCTACCGGCGGGACCAGAGATCGGGTGAGAGCATCAGTGATTTTGTGGCTGAGCTACAGAGCCTAGGGGGCATGTGTGGGTTCTCGGACATGGATGAGGCTTTACGGGACTGCATCGTACTCGGACTCCGAGACCCAGTCCTACAAAGCTAACTGATGGTCAAAGGCAACATCGCCCTCGCCGACACCATCGCTGAAGCCACCACAGCCGAGGTAACCCGGAAATCGGCGAACCAAATGCGGAGACCAGACACCGGAGAGCGCACCGCAACAGCCAACCCAGGACGGGTGACCGAGACTCACCCAGAAGCAAATTGCCACGAGACCACCACCCATCATGGTGAATTCCACTCTGCCTCTGACACCACGGACGAGGAGGAGGAAATCCACCGGCTCCAGACGTGACGTGACCGGCATGATCGGCGGAGTCGTAAGTCGGGGACCGCATGTGCCGGGTGCAGGGGTGACCACCCTCGATCAGAGTGCTGTTTCTTCGATGCAGTCTGCCGGCACTGTGACAAAAAGGGTCACATCGCCCGAGTCTGCCCCAGACGGTCACATCGCCCCAGACGGCGGGACGACAGCGACCAGAGATGTGACGGATGCCCCCCAGGGCCAGAGATCACCAAGCGAAAAGCCAATAGGACTGGGCGGATGTAACCGACGAGGTTGCGAAACCTGGCAGAAAGAGGAAACCCACCAGATGGTCATCATCGGCCACGCATCAACCACAGATGCCCGAAAAATCTATTTGGAGGTAGGCATCGAAGGCGAGGCATGCAAGATGGAGGTGGACTCCGGGTCCTACCTCTCCATGGTCGCCTGGCAAGAAATCAAATGCTTGGTGCCTACCATTCACAAGAAGGGACTGGAAAATCAGAAATTAATAATCAAGGACTACCAGGGAAACCGCATCCCGGTAGTCGGAACCGGACAATTCAAGGTAACATTCAAGGGCCGCATAGCAAAGCTTCCCCTGACAATCATGGACTGAGACCGACCCAGCCTTTTGGGACTACAACAGTTTGCACCGCTCGGCATTGAGGTTATGGGCATAAACCACATCGCAGAGACCGACTGGGAAAAGCAACTGGCACGGGACTTCCAGGAAGTGTTCAACGGCACCCTAGGTAAGTACCAAGAGCCCTCTATCTCCTTCAGCCTGGATCCCAGCATTCCCCCGATACACCTAAAACCAAGGCGGGTACCTTTTGTACTCCAGCCAAAAATAGATGAGCAAATTGACAAGCTCGTCAAGCAAGGGGTCCTACAACCATTCGACCACACCCAGTGGGAGACCCCAATAGTCACCCCAGTCAAGCCCGATGGGTCGGTAAGAATCTGCGGGGACTATAAGGCCACCCTAAATTGCGCCTTACAACAAAGTGCCTACCCCGTCCCAGTAGTGCAGCAACTTCTACACTCACTGGGGGGAGGCAAGGTTTTTGCGAAGCTTGACCTGGCACAAGCATACCAACAGCTGCCGGTCGACGCAGAAACCGCCGAGGCGCAAACCATAGTCACCCACCAAAGAGCGTTTCACTGTAACTGACTCCAGTTTGGAGTCAGCGTGGTGCCTGGAATTTTCCACAGCCTCATGGAGAGACTTTTGCAAGGAATTAAGGGGGTGGTGCCCTACTTCGATGATGTGCTGGTGTCAGCAGCCAACCAGCCAGAACTGGAGGGTCATCTAAGGGAGGTACTAACGAAATTCAAGGAAGCCGGGCTAAAAGTGAAGAAAGAGAAATGCCAGCTTTACACAGAGCAGGCCGAGTTCCTAGGATACCTCCTAGACCAGCACGGCATCCACCCAACCGCAAACAAAATCAGAGCCATTAAGGAGGCCCCCACACCCAGAAATAAAACTGAACTGCAGGCATTTCTGGGACTGCTTAATTTTTACAATGTTTTCCTGTCCCAAAAGGTGACCGCAGCAGAGCCTTTGCAAAGGCTTTTGGATAAGGCGGCCACATGGACGTGGGGGAAACGTGAGGAAACCGCTTTCAGGAAAACCAAGGACCTGCTCACCTCGGATGCCATCCTCATCCAATACAATGAGACCCTACCACTTGCCATCACATGCGACACCTCACCCTTTGGTATTGGCGCCATCCTCAGCCACACGCTCCTGGATGGAAAAGAAGCACCCATCGCTTTCTTTTCAAGGACACTCACCAAACCAGAGAGGAACTATAGCCAGCTGGACAAGGAGGCCCTGGCTATCGTCGCAGCAGTGAAGAGGTTCCACGAGTACCTCTATGGCCGCACATTCACCATTATCACAGACCACAAGTCACTGTTGGGAATCCTGGCAGGGAACAGGGCCACCCCGAACATCCTATCTCCCAGAATGACAAGGTGGTCCAAATTCCTTGCCGCCTACAGCTACCGGCTCACACACTGACCCAGTAAGACGATCACCCATGCAGACGCCCTGAGCCGCTCACCATTACCCGACCTAGACACTGACCCAGCAGCCACGATGACCACCCTCAGCATAGAGACTCTGCCCGATCTACCCATAACCATGTCAGACATTGCCTGAGAGACTAATAAAGACAAACGTCTGATGCGGGTGTTACATTGGGTAGAAAAAGGGTGGCTGGAAAAAGATGACGACAAAGCATTCAGGACATTCCGGAACCGGCAAACAGAACTCTCGCTACAAAAAGTTGTGTACTTTGGGGGGATAGGGTTGTTATTCCGGAAAAGCTATAAGGGAAGGTATTGGAGTTGTTACACGAGGGGCACCCGGTCATAGTTAGAACAAAAGCCCTGGCCAGAAGTTATGCTTGGTGGCCAGGGATGGATAAGCAAATCAAGACTTGGGTGGCAAAATGTGAACGCTGCCAAGAAACCAGACCGAGCCCTCCCGCGGCACCGATCCTGGAATGGGAAACCCCCAGGGGACCATGGTCCAGGATCCACATAGATTTTGCCGGGCCCACTAAGGGACATACATTCCTTATAACGGTAGATGCTTACTCCAACTGGTTGGAGGTAAGCAACATGAAAACCACCACCATGGAGGCCGTGACCAAGGGACTTAGCAAGCTGTTCGCAACCCACAGCCTCGCAGATGTCATTGTGTTGGATAACGGGCCCCAATTCACCTCGCTAGAATTTGAAAAATTCCTAGTGGAACGGGGCATACGACATGCATTGACAGCTCCAGCACATCCGGCAGTGAACGGAAGGGCAGAACAGATGGTTCAATTCACGAAAAAAACCATCCAAAAAATCAAACACGGGGAAATCCAAGAAAAAATAAATAAAATGCTTTTTATACAACATATAACCCCGAACACGACAACGAACAAAAGCCCGGCAGAGCTACTAATGGGGAGGAAAATAAGGTCCCCACTCGACAGACTGCACACCACATACAACCTGGAAAAAAACCCCAAACTCCTCTAGCAAGCACCGGTCCTTTACACCAGGCAATGCCATCTATGCAAAGAACCTAACCGGAGACCCACTGTGGGTACCAGCAACCATAACTCAACTGACAGGTCCCCGCTCATACCGGCTGCAAACAACCGACAGATGAGCGTGGAAACGCCACATCAATCAATTAAGATCGAGAACAATCACAAGAAACATAACCGACATGCAATCAAACACAGACAATCCCCTTAATACAAGCCAAGAGGGGAGGGAATACCCTGGGAACCAAAACCGAAGAGAAAGAAACCAGCAACACTTACCAACTAACAGCCAGCTCGAAGCCTCACCAGGAAGAAGCAGCCAGGCCAGCTCAAACAGACCAGAAAGACTAGGCAGGAGCGGCGAAAACCGCAGCTCAACCAGCCCGGGCAGACCGGGCAACCCAGCAACACCTTCCAGACGGTTCCATCAACAAGGCTGAGAGCAACAGAGAATCCGACTGAACCGGCTGGGAGCCAAACAACAACTAACCTGCACAGGTCCAGTAGGCAAGTACGGAGCCTCGCCTACTTACGGGACTACGTCACATAGGACCGAACCAAGAGGGGAGGGGTGTTCTGTACATTCATTTACATTCTTGTAAACACCGCGCTGTGATTGGTCAAAGCGCACAGTGATCCGATTGGTCGAGTGAGCCGCTCTGATTGGCCCGCTGCGGATCTCCCGCGATTGGTGGAAACTAATCGCGGGAGATTCAAAGGGGCGCCATTGGTCGCAGCCGCCGCGGCTTGGGCATAAAAAGCCGCTGTTTTCCCCTCGGAATCCGAACCGTTCTGGGGACAAATAAAGAGCTGAACCAAGTCACTGACTCCTGGTCTCCTTGCCACGATGGACACGACAAAGAGTTTAACCTTTTGGATGGACAAACTTTTACTTATGACTCATAGGCAATTCTCAAAATCTTTCTGAAAGTAAATTAGGTTTTGGCAAGCTGAGGCCCTGGAAAGAAATTTGCTGTTGCTCATCCAACAAGAGACACAAAAAGAGAAGAGAGTGATGGAAAAACTACATTTAGTTAACATGCAACCTGACAACTAAATTAACATTTTCTGGGTTTACCTTGTGTAGAAACCAGGGAAAAAGCAAACCAAATTTAACATTATTCATGGTTAGGATATTGTGTGAATTAAGTCAATGCAACTTCTCTCCATCTGTCCCTCCCTTCCTCTTTTTCCTCTTCCCTCTTTCTCTCCATCCTTTCTTTTGTTCTCTCCTCCCTCCGTTTTTCTCCTCCCTTTCCTTAATTCCATCCTCCCTCCCTCCCTCTCTCCCTTCCTTCTTTTTCCTTAATTCCTCCCTCCCTCCCTCTTTATCTCTCCTTCCTTCCTTTCTTCCACTAATTCTCCTTCCTTCCTTCCTTCCTTCCTTCCTTCCTTCCTTCCTTCCTTCCTTCCTTCCTTCCTTCCTTCCTTCCTTCCTTCCTTCCCTACCATTATATTATATTTGCAGATTAAAATTTTGCAACAGGAAGACCTGAATTCTTATTTGTAGGAAAGGATAGATTTGACAGTTAAGGAAATTCTAGGACATGTGCTCATTTTTCCTTTGAAGTGAAGAACCAACTGTTTGAACAAACCCTGGGTTCCTTCGAAGCTGAAAGCCATTACAAGACTTTTAGGGAATTTTCAATAAGATGAGTAAAACCTCTGGTCTCTACATCTACATTTTTTACTACCAGTTCTGTGGGAGTGGCTTGGTTGGCATGGCAGGGGAAGGATACTGTAAAATCTCCATTCCCTCCCCACCCCACTAACCTGCTTTCCAGCTCTGTTCTCCTGTGCAGGGCAACCAAAGAAGACCCAACCAATCAGCTGGGACTCTGGAGGCAGAGAATAGATAGGGGCTGGGCCAGTCAGAGGTGGGATTTGCTGGTTCTCCAAACTACTCAAAATTTCCGCTACCGGTTCTCCAGAACCTGTGAGAACTGGCTGAATACCACCACTGCTGAGAAGGATTCAATTTCAGACCAATAGAAATAGATTTGGAGAAGGTGAGGAAAGGTGAAATAACTGGGAACTAGGCCCTACAAAAGATGATTGAGGGAACTGAATACATTTATTTTTACTAAGAGAATATCTATGGGAGACATAAGCCCATTTATTAAATAATTTACAGGAAGACTCTCAAATAAGATCTGATCTGTGGTCTCCAAAGCTCTTGAGTTTGTTAAAGGAGAAACAAATGGCTCATTTGATCATAATCTCAGATTAAGACTGTGGGAAGAATCTTGGACAACCAATTAAATATGAGTCAACAATGTGCAGTGACAGTCAACACAACCCTAAATTGCAACAACAGAGGGATACAATCAAGATCAAGTGAGGTACTAATACCACTCTATAAAGCCTTAGTAAGACCACCCCTAGAATACTGCATCCAGTTTTGGTCACCACACGATAGAAAAGATGTTCAGACATCAGAAAGAGTGCAGAAAAGATGTTGAGACACCAGAAAGAGTGCAGAAAAGATGAGGGGACTGGAGGCTAAAACATATGATTAATGGTTGCAGGAACTGGGCCTGGCTAGTCTAGTAAAGAGAAGGACCAGGGGAGACATGATAGCAGTCTTCTAATATTTGAGGGGCTGCCATAAAGAAAAAGGAGTCAAGCTATTTTCCAAGGCACCTGAAAGTTGGACAAGGATCAATGGATGGAAACTCATCAAGCAGAGATTCAACCTAGAAATAAGGAGAAATTTTCTGACACTGAGAACAATCAACCCATGGAACCAAAGTTGCCTTCAGAAGTTTTGGGAGCTTCATCACTGGAAGCTTTCAAGAAGAGACTGGACTCCCATTTGTCAGAAATGATGCAAAGTCTCCTGCTTGGGCAGAGGGGTTGGACTAGATAACCTACAAGGTCCCTTCCAACTCTGTTATTTTGTTATTATTCTGTTATTAAGAGGAAAGACCATCGAAACAATGAAATGATCATAGTAAATTAATATGATTTTCACACCAGGAATTTTTCTTGAAGAATCATAAAGGTTCACTTAATAAAACTAGTCTGAACACTGATGGAAAGTGTTGTGAATTAATAAAAGTGCTTGAATAAAGATTATTAAAAGCTTAAAGTAAAGTTCAGGGTTCTGGCCCTGCACTTCTGATTGGCCGATAATAGCATTATCAGATTGGTCCGTTCAGGAGAATCTGATTGGCTATTAACGAGCCTTTCCTATTGGTTAAAGGAGCTAGCGCTCCCTGTGTTTTCATTGGTTAAGTACTCAAGAGCTTGCCTATATAAAGGGGCCGTTGTGGCCGTAGAGCTGAGCTTTTACACCATGTTAAATAAAGAGTTGAAGTTAACTGTTCACCGACTTGTCTCCATTCTTACACCCATGCGCAGAACTTAACACTGGCGACGAGAGTGGGATGTGGAGACATCAGAGCTGACTGAACAATGAAGAGCGATAACAAAGCACGTGGCTGAAACGCACCAACGGCGGAACCATGTCCGGCGGCGTCATACCACCCGCTCCATTCGACCCGGCACAAGAAGACTGGGACTCATATATGGATCGCTTCCAGATGTTTCTGGAGACCAACAATTTGAAGGATGCCACTACTGGAAAGAAACGGGTGGTATTCCTAACTCATTGCGGACCGACCATATTCAAGATGGCCAAGGCGCTAGCGAAACCGGTAGAAGTGAAGTCTATGGACTGGGACATCCTCGAACCCCTGCTGAGGGCTCACTATGCACCGACTGTGCCAACGCTCGTTAGAAGGCATGAATTTTACCAGAGAGATCAGCGGAAGGGTGAAAGTGTTGCTGATTTCATAGCGGATCTCCAGAATCTGGGAGGCCTTTGCGGGTTTGCCAACCTCGAAGAAGCCCTAAAGACCGAATAGTTCTGGGACTAGATGCACTGGGCACACAGAGTAAGCTGATGGCGAAAGGTGACATTAGCCTTACAGATGCCATCGCTGACACTACTGCAGCAGAAGCAACCAGGAAGTCGGCTGCCCGAATGCACCGCACCCACGCTCCACTTCGCCAACTCGCCAGCGAAGTTTCACCTCACTTAGAAAAACAGGCTATGACAGCCCACCACGAGGACCTCGAATCATCATTGGAAAGCGATGAAGAAGAGGTCAACTTGCTCCAGTCTGAACGAGACCAATGCCAGAGATCACAGTACCAATGCGCTGGTTGTGGGGGAAGCCACCCCCGATCAGAATGCAAATTCCTCGACGCACTCTGCCATGTGTGCGGGAAAAGAGGCCTTATCGGACGGGTCTGTAGAAGCAAACAAGGACCCAGCCAGTCCCCAAGGGGGGCTAACTATCGCCAAACTACAGGAAGCCATCCTGTAAAGTGAGAACCCTTGAACCACCAATGCAACAACCACTCCTACAGAAACAAATCCCTAAACCACTCAACAAAGTGAGAAGAGGCTCACCAAACTATTACGATTGGTCACGCCTCATCTCTAGATGCCAAGAAGATCCGAATGAAAGTGGCCATCGAAAACTAACCTTGCATGATGGAAGTCAATTCAGGATCGTCCCTCTCGATGGTTTCCTGGAAGACCCTCAAGCAGCTCATCCCTACTGTCTGGCGGCAAGACCTTAGATTCCAAAGAGTCATACTCAAAGACTATCAAGGGAATCGAATTCCAGTTGTTGGATTCAGCCATGTTCGTGTCTCATTTAAGAATCATACAGCGTCCCTACCCCTGACGGTAGTCGACAGGGATCGGCCTAGCCTGTTAGACCTCCAATGGTTCGCTCCACTCAGAATTGAAGTAGCCGGCATTCACCGAACCTGCAGCAACGACTGGGAAGAGGCTCTCGTCCAAGAATTCCAGGACATCTTTGCAGAGAAATTAGGCGAGTACAAGGGGACCCCAATATCATTTAACCTCAATCCCGAAATAGCTCCCATCCACCTTAAGCCTTATTGAGTTCCATTTGCCCTTAAACCAAAGATTGACTAGCAGCTTGATAAATTAATAGCCCAGGGTGTGTTAGAACCAACTGATCACTCTCCCTGGGAAACCCCAATCGTGACACCCATCAAGCTGGATGGATCGATAAGAATTTGTGGGGACTACCGAGCTACCCTGAACCACGCCCTTCAACAAAACGCTTACCCGCTACCGGTGGTCAACACCTTCTCCATTCCCTGGGGGGTGGAAAAGTCTTCGCTAAACTAGACTTAGCGCAGGCATACCAACAACTGCCTGTAGACAAAAAAAACGGCAGAAGCCCAAATGATCGTTACGCACCGAGGTGCATTTAAATGTAACCGACTCCAATTCGGAGTAAGCGTGGCCCTGGGAATCTTTCAAAGTTTGATGGAAAGACTATTACAAGGGATAAAAGGCGTTGTCCCATATTTTGATGATGTGTTAATTGCTGCCCCGACTCGAGAAATACTAAGGGAGCACCTGGGGTTGGTGCTCCTGAGATTTAAAGACTCGGGTTGCAAAGTTAAAAAAAAACAAGTGTCAACTATGTACTGATCGAGTAGAATTTTTATGGTATTTAATTGATAAACAAGGCATTCATCCCACTGATAGCAAGCTTAGGGCAATCAAAAATGCCCCAAACCCCAAAATAAGGCCGACCTCCAGGCTTTTCTAGGCCTTATCAATTTTTATAATGTCTTCCTTGCCTCACAAAGCAACCGTAGCAGAACCCCTACATCATTTGTTGGACAAAAAAGCAACCTGGGTTTGGGGACACAGAAAAGAGCAGACGTTTCGACAAATAAAAAATTTATTGACTTCTGATGCTGTTTTGATGCAGTATAACGAGACTTTGCCTTTAACGATTACGTGTGATGCATCACCATTCGGAATGGGCGCCATTTTGAGCCACGTTTTACCAAACGTTAGTGAAGCCCCTGTTGCCTATTTTTCAAAGACGCTATCAAAAGCAGAACGCAATTATAGTCAAATCGACAAAGAGGCCCTTGCTTTTGTGTCCACCATTAAAAGATTTCATGAATATGTGTGTGGCCGAGCCTTTACTAAAGTGATTGACCACAAACCTTTGCTGGGAATAATAGCGGGAGGTAGGCCAACCCCTTATATATTATCTCCCAGAATGACTCGCTGGTCAGAATTCTTGGCTGCATATAATTATAAATTGCAACACTGCCCGGGGAAAGCCATTCCCCACGCTGACGCATTGAGCCATGCACCACTTCCGGAAACCGTTGACGACCCCGCTCTGACCGTCACAACACTTCAGATTGAGATACTTCAAATACCGCCACTGACAGCCCGAGATATCGCGATTGAAACTAAACGTGACCCCATTTTGGCACGAGTCCTCAGCTGGGTCGAGCGCGGATGACCATTGGACCAAATACCTGACGAATACGTCTCCTTCAAAAATCGACAAATGGAACTGTTTTCCCAGAAGGGCTGCATTATTTGGGGAGATAGAGTCATTGTCCCACAGCGGTTACAGCGAGCGGTACTGAGAACCTTGCACGATGGCCACCCCGGCATCGTGCGCATGAAAACCCTCGCATGAAGCTACGCGTGGTGGCTGGGCATCAACAAGCAGATTGAAGCCTGGGTAAAGGCTTGTCACAAATGCCAGGAAGTAAGCAATGCCCCACCAAAAGCAACCCCGACAGAATGGGAAACAGCTTGGGGACCATGGTCCCGTATTCATCTGGACTTTGCGGGACCTACTAAAGGACACACATTTTTATTAATGGTGGATGCCTACTCGAACTGGCTTGAAATTCATGAAATGAAAAATACAACAACTGAATCAGTCATCAGGAAATTAGACAGATTATTTGCAACACACGGACCACCAAATGTTCTGGTATCCGACAACGGGCCCCAATTTACCGCACTGTCCTTTGAACAGTATCTGGTGGACCGCGGTATTCGCCATGCGCTAACTTCACCGGGGCATCCTGCGGCCAACGGAAGGGCTGAGCGCATGGTACAATTTGTCAAAAAAACCTTGCATAAAATGGACTATGGCGATATCGAAGGCAAGATTAACCGCATACTCCTTTTGCAGCATATCACTCCACACAGCATCACCAACAAAACTCTGGCTGAGTTATTGATGGGGTGGAAGCTCCGCTCCCACCTCGACTGTTTACACCCATCATATGAACCTGAAAAACCTCATGGATCCAGCGGAAAATGCCGTAATTTCCAGGTAGGTGACTTAGTTTTCGCTAGAAACTTTTCAGGCGATCCGTTGTGGATCGAAGCAACTGTAATCCAAATAACCGGACGCAGATCGTACCGATTGAAATGTCGTGATGAGAGAATATGGAAGTGCCATATTGATCAGCTGTGTTCAAGGCTGCAGTCGGGGATCTCCGAGTTCCCTGATTTCCAAACTGAGGGGGGAGGAGATGCCGAGGAAAATGAATTTGAAATGGCAGAAAGCTTAAGCGGAAGTAATGACCGCGCAGAGGCAACATGTGAAGAAGGATCAGGGATGGGGTTGACCTCACCTCAAGGAGATGGCGAGGACATTAACGACAGCGAAAATTTGAATACATAACTGGAGGCACCTTTTTCACCAGATAACGTCCTGCCCCAACAAGACTGTGGCCAAATTCTGGGAGTGCAATGTAAATCAAATAGACAATCAAAACAACCTGCCTACCTCAAAGACTACGTGACCCCACCCCTTAAATGGAACCCGGGGGGAAGGGGTGTTGTGAATTAATAAAAGTGCTTGAATAAAGATTATTAAAAGCTTAAAGTAAAGTGCAGGGTTCTGGCCCTGCACTTCTGATTGGCCGATAATAGCGTTATCGGATTGGTCCGTTCAGGAGAATCTGATTGGCTATTAACGAGCCTTTCCTATTGGTTAAAGGAGCTAGTGCTCCCTGTGTTTTCATTGGTTAAGTACTCAAGAGCTTGCCTATATAAAGGGGCCGTTGTGGCCGTAGAGCTGAGCTTTTACACCATGTTAAATAAAGAGTTGAAGTTCACTGTTCACCGACTCATCTCCATTCTTATGCTCATGCGCAGAACTTAACAGAAAGTTTCTTCTTATTTCCCCCTCTATTAAATACCACCTGTACTCCCTCAGCAAACTATCAGCTGGGTTTTAAAGAAGACTGAAAAAAAAATATGGTGTTCTCATTCAAACAAAGCTTTTGTCCTTTTTCTGTAATAAGATGGATTTATCTTCTCCTTAAAGCGTTGGGGAGGGTGAAGAAATAGATCAAAGGCTGCCTTGAAGTGAACCATACCGAAATCCTGAAAAGAGATCGTATTAACAGTGTATCAACATCGATGCACAGGATCACAATAATATGTGGTCTCGTTTTTGTTCTCAGTCTGTGCAAGGCAGGCAGTGATTAAAGGGGAAACGGTGATGTCAGTTTGGATCAAATTAGATATAGAGGCTCGGCGAAAAAGGGGGCAGGCAATTTGGTACATTTACCTCAGAAAATAGAAAGAAGGCAATTGCTTGAAATCAGAGGCCGGATCTAGAAACAACAGATAGAAAGGGGAACGGAGGACGTGGCATTATCAAAACCACAGTAGGGCTGACAACATTGGAAAGGGAAGAAAATAGAGATAAATGATGCAGGGCCTAATCAATTTATTTGCCATATCAAATTAAATCTCTGAAGTGCAAAATGCCAGTTGTGGAAATTGTGGAATCTCAGTGGGTTTTTTTTTTTTTGGGGGGGGGGGGGGGACCCAGTAACCAAAGAAAAAAAGAGGAAAAAATGGAATTATCCACAACAGTTTGGCTACAGCTACCCAAAAAGCCAAACGTTTTACATTGTACTAGTGAAGCCACCATTGGAATAAGTCCTTGATTCCATTTAGTGACCATTTAAAAAAAAAGTGAGGGGTGGGCTTCAAAAATTTTAGTAAAAAGGGTTCTCTGCCAGGTTGCCGGGTGGGTGTGGCCATGGTGGGCGTGGCCTAGTCAGCCACCACAGTGTGTGGGGGTGTATTTGCCCTCTTCAGGCTGTGGAGGCTTTTCTCGAACCTCTGGGGGGGCCAAAACAGCCACCCCAGGCTCCAGAAGTTGTCTGGAAGCCAGACACAGGCCCATTTCTGGCTCGTTTTTCCCCTTTCCCGAGCCTCCATATCTGCCCTACACTCACCTGCATCCAAAATGGGCCACGGGGGGAGGGGGGAATCCTGGGAGGGGAGGGGAGGGAAGGGGTGGGCTGGGCCACCCAGGAGTCAGATTTAGGGGTTCTCCGAATTGCACAGAATCTTAGCTAGGGGGTCTCCTGAACCTCTGAGAACCCCCATTAGCCCAATCCTGACTGAAGTCCATTTTTTACACTTATGACCATTGCGACATCACATGATCAAACCTCAGTTGCTTGGAAACTCACTCATATTTATGATAGTGGCCGTATCCCGGGGGGGGGGGGGAATCATGTGAACTTCTGTCAAGCAATGTCCATAAAGAATCCAGATTCACTTAACAACGGTGTTGCTAACAGAACAGCTGCAGCGATTCACTTCACAAACTGGGGCAAGAAAGGATGTAAAATGGGGGAAATTCACAACATCTGTCTCACTTAGCCACAGGTTCTGTTATGGTCATAAGTAGAGGACCACCTATACTGTGTCCAGTCCTGGTCACCATGATATCAAAAATAAATAAATGCTGAAGCTTTAGAAAGAGTGATATTTATGCTGTACTCTCCACAAACCCCACTCCCTTCTAGCATGGATGAGGTTACCTCGTTAGGTCATGAAGCATCTGCAGAAAAACAAACAAGCTCAGAGAGCACCAAGGACCCCATAGTTGTCCTCCTCCTCTTCCTCCTCCTCCTCTTCCTCTTCCTCCTCCTTTCCACAAACCTCACTTCCTTCTAGCATGGATGAGGTTACTTAGTTGGGTCATGAAACATCTGCAGGAAAGCCACCATGCTCAGAAAGAGAGATAGAGCACCAAGGAGCTGTCATTTCAACCCTGAGTTACACACACTCTCCTCTATATTATTCTTACGTGTTCCACAGTCAGGAAACCAACTCTGGGCAAAGAAAGACATAAAAGAAAAGTTCCTCCACTAGAAAGAGAGCTGAGGAGGCAGGGGGTTATACGCCTGAGGACTCTTTCGTTTTGCTGTCTCTGGGAAGTGGAATTGAGGTTCCGCGCTAGTTGACTACCAGATGTTCAGTCCTGCTTCGCGATTGGAAGGTTGCGACAAAACCCCTGAGAGTTGAATGACAACAATCTGTCAACTAGACATCGTTGTCTCATGCTTTAGCCTCACGCCCATATTCCATTATTTTCCACCTTATGTCACTGTTTTTAGTGTGTAAATTGTTGTTTATTTCTTCTCCTTCTTTCCATCAGTATTTTTTTTTCTAAAAAAAAATAATGACAGTCTGCCACTCTTGTCTTCTTTTCGGAGAATTTGACGTTCCTTTTTTCCAAAATGAGAGATGGGGAAAAAATAATAATTTTAAAAAATAAAATAAATTTTAAAAAAAGTTAGGCAATCCAAGGACAGAGCCGTTACTCATCAGGATCCAGAAGTTCAAGATGTGTGATGACACCAAGCATGGGAAGGATGATAAATGGGACTCTTTATATTCCCCTCCCTTCAGATGCTTTCAGAAAATGATGATAAAGTAATTATTTACAAGCGAAACCTTTACGGCTTGCAAAGGTGCGTTGACATCAGCCAAGGGAAACAATATGAGTTGCTTGTGCAGGTGTTCTCTAGAGGGTTGCACCAAATGTTCTGTTCATGATGAAGGAAACAGTGGGGGATGCAGCTCTTCAAATTAACCTTTTACACTACATTGGAAGGCAGTTCACGGTTTTTAAAATAGGTCTGTTGCAACCCACAGAGCCCTTTCTCCTTTTAATTACTACGGTTTTTTTCCCCTCCCTACAATAAGTCAGGCTAGTTGCTGGTGTTTCCTTTAAACAAGGGATCATGGAGTCGAGTTGGAAGTTCTATTTCCAAACACAGACAATTTACCAATATTGGTTTTGATTCTTCTGCTCAGCAAGCTCTCACTCTCTCTCTGTGTGTGTATATATATATATACATCCAATTTTCTTTCTTTCTTTCTTTCTTTCTTTCTTTCTTTCTTTCTTTCTTTCTTTCTTTCTTTCTTTCTTTCATTCATGTTCTTTCTTTCTTTTCTTCCTTCCTTCTTTCCCTTCCTCTTTCTTTCTTTCTTTCTTTCTTTCTTTCTTTCTTTCTTTCTTTCTTTCTTTCTTTCTTTCTTTCTTTCTTTCTTTTTCTTCCTTCTTTCCTTTCTCTGACTCTCTCTCTCTCTCTCTCTCTCTTATTGCTTAATAAGGAGTTTCTAAAACCAAAGTATTTGTGGAGATGGTATATACTTATTTAGGTGACCTTGAAAAAGACCTTCCTACCTACCTTCCTTCCTTCCTTCCTTCCTACCTTCCTTCCTTCCTGCCTGCCTGCCTGCTTTCCCTCCATCTCTTTATGTCTATGGAGATTCTCAGTCATCCAAGTCACAGTTGTCCAAATGGTGCTTTTTCAAGAGGCAACTGAATTTTCTGGTTTTTCTCTGAAGACTTTTCGTTTCTCATCCAAGAAGCTTTTTCAGCTCACATCTGAAGAAGCTTCTTGGATGAGAAATGAAAAGTCTTCAGAGAAAAACCAGAAAGTCCAGTTGCCTCTTGAAAAAAAAACAAAACAACACCTTTGGGATCTCCATCTCTTCCTTCCCACTACCTTAGTCAGGAAAGCCAACTGGGTGACTTTGGGCCAATAATGAGGAAACGATAAGTTCTAGTCAGTGGTGGGTTGCAAAGTAGGTTGCCACTGGTTGTTGGGTGTGGCTTGGTGGGCGCGCTTTGTGAAGTGCACACAATTTGTGTGAGCACCAAACGCACACTTTGCAGATGCACAGAAGCGTTCCAACTCACCTCCTGCAAGCCTGCACTCTCCCGGTCGCTTCAGCAGCTGACGCATGGCACTTTGCTGTACCACGCAAAGCAGCTGCACTTCAAAAGCAGGGAATAAAGGTCAGTATGGGAACCCTGGCAGGAGGGTGGGCCCAACAGCAGAGTGGTGGAGAGAACCGGTTCAGTATTTGCTGATCTTCAGCACTACCGGTACACCAGAACAGGGCTGAACCAGTAGAATAGCACCACTGGTTCTAGTCCCACCTTAAGCACAAAAAACAGCAGGGTGATTTTGAGCCAGACCTTCTGTTTCTCAGGCCAACCCACCTCAGAGGGTTGTTGCTGTGTGGAAAATAGAATAACAGATAATCAGAGTTGGAAGGGACCTTATAGGTCATCTAGTCCAACCCGCTGCCCAAGTGGGAGACCCTACACCATTTCTGACAAATGGCAGTCCAATCTCTTCTTGAAGGTCTCAAGTGATGGCACTCACACAACTTCCAAAGGCAACTTCTGTTCCATGGGTTGATTGTTCTCACTGTCAGAAAGTTTCTCCTTATTTCCAGGTTGAATCTCTCCTTGTTCAGTTTCCATCCATTATTCCTTGTCTGGCCTACAGGTACTTTAGAAAATAACTTGACCCCTTCCTCTCTGTAAACGCCCCTCAAATATTGGAAGGAGGAGAAAGGTTTGCCACCTTGAGGAACTTATAAAGTAATAAAGGATTACAATTAGATATTTAAAAAAAGTAATTTAATAAAAAAATTAAAAATCTAATAAATAAATAGTTGTGGCAGCCATCTTGCCTTTTTTGGTCCTCTTATGGTCGTCTGGTGGATTTTCTTCACAAGTACATTTTTCTTCTCAGAATAAAGTAAAGAAGAAAAAAAATTTTTTGGTACATTTCTCGAGTAAGTTATTGTACCTCCTCTTTAATGGTGACATAAATTCCAACACTTTATTGACTGCTGATTCATCCCTGAATCTAGCAAGTAAAAAAAAAAAAATCAGCTTACAGGCAGTCCTTGACTTAAGACCACAACTGAACCCAAAATTTCTGCTACCAAGCGAGGCAGCTAAGTGAGTTTTGCCTTGTTTTACAACCTTTCTTGACACGGTTGTTAAGTGAATCCCTGCAATTGTGAAGCCAGTAACCCGGTTGTTAAGTGAATCTGGCTTCCCCTTTGACTTGGCTTGTTAGATGCTCACAAAAGGGGATCCTGTGACCCCCCAACTGTCATAATTATGAGTCAGCTGACAAGTGTCTGCATTTTGCTCTTATGGGGATGCTGCAACGGTCTTAAGTGTGAAAAATGGTCATAAGTCACTTTTTTTCAACTTTGGTCATGAAAGGAATATTTAATAAGTTGGGGATTACCTACATTATAATTTGCAAAATTAAAATTCTCTGCTTTGATTGATTTTTAAAGGCTGCTTCCATTTTTCCTCTCTGATACCAATAACACCTGCCTTTTTCCTCAGTCCCATTGCTGCTGCTTTTCCTTTGAAGCACCAAGATAAATTGTAAGGACACTGACAAGTATTTTTAACGTGTTCCCCCTGTTGTTGCATAAATCCCGGAGCATTTCTATGCTAATCAAATCAAAAGTGACATGATTAGTGACTGGAGCACACCAGTGTAGCTGTTGTCTCGTCATCGCACACTGAGATAATGCCGAATTGAGGAACTGAATATTGTATTGGCTGCAAGAGGTGGTAGGACGCGACGGGAAGATGGTAACGCTTCCTCGTCCATATTTATTATGCATTACAAATGGTAAATATTTTAAGGAAGTGGGGATCAGCCGCAGAAAAAATACAATGGAGGGTTGTTTCTTAATGCAATTATTCATGATACACACAGAAATACACAAATCAGACAGGCTCATCAAATAAAATGAAGGTTAATGCATGCAGAGGAATAGAAGAAAGGAGAAGAATATTGAATACTTCCCATTCCTGTAGCAAATCCTGAAATATAAGAGATGAGATCTCTACATTTTTTTGACATCGAAGGGACAGAATAACAGAGTTGGAAGGGACCTTGGAGGTCTTTTAGTCCAACCTCCTACTCAGGCAGGAAACCCTATAATGTTTCAGACAAACGGCTGTCCAATCTCTTCTTAAAAACCTCCAGCGATGGAGTCATTCTTGATATTTGTACCAAAAAAGGCAAATTCTAATTTTTGTAAATTTAGTTTTATTAAATTTAGTTTTAGATATTGGTTTTTATATTTTTAATATGATGGGAGAAATGGCAGTTCATCCCAATTAGAAGATGTTGAGTTAGACTTTGTAGTGCTTTGCTATGTCTTCCTGTCCTGTCTTGTCCTATTCTGTCCTGTCTGGTCTGTCTTGTGTTTCTTGTCTGCTCTGTCCTGCCCTGCCCTGTCCTGTCTTGTCTTCTCCTGTTCTGTCTTGTCCTATCCTTCCTCTCTGTCTTGTCTTGTCTTGTCTTGTCTTGTCTTGTCTTGTCTTGTCTTGTCTTGTCTTGTCTTGTCTTGTCTTGTCTTGTCCTGTCCTGTCCTGTGCTGTCTTTTCTTTTCCTGTTCTGTCTTGTCCTATTCTTCTTCTCTGTCTGTCTTGTTTTGTCTTGTCTTGTCTGTCTTGTCTTGTCTTCTCCTGTTCTGTACTATCCTATCCTTCCTCTTTGTCTATTTTGTCTTGCCTTGCCTTGCCTTGCCTTGCCTTGTCCTGTCCTGTCCTGTCCTTTCTTGTCTTGTCTTGTCTTATCTATCCCATCCCATCCTGTCTTGTCTTGTCCTGTCTTGTCTTGTCTTGTCCTGTCTTGTCTTGTCTTCTCCTGTCTTGTCTTGTCTTCTCCTGTTCTGTCTTGTCCTATTTTTCCTCTTCGTCTGTTTTGTTTTGCCTTGTACTGTCTATCTTGTCTTGTCCTGTCCTGTCCTGCCCTACTCGAAAATTTCTTGAATTAAACTCATCCTTCAAAGCTGTATACAGATCTAATATGAGCCATATTATTCATTACAAAAAAATAATTTCTTTATCAAGACGTAGAGGGGGATAAAAACAGATGGAAAGATCATTCTGTCCCTGATTGTCCATGCAAAGGGAGGGATGCTTCCTTAATGCAAAGCAGGATTGGGCTCTGTAGTATTTCAGAAATAATCTTCCTCCCTTCCTTAAATGGCTTTTAGCTTTTGGTGGCTTGGGTTGTTAGCTTTGTTTTAAATAAACATTTAAGAAATCAGCCCTAACAAAGTCTCAAAGGCATCTTTTAATGAGGCTTGACTCTGTCTAATAATCAAATCAGATGCTAATAATCAGTGTAATAAAAGTCCTCAAATTAATTGCCTTAAAAATATTTGCAAAGGCTGGTAGAGAATTGGCAATGGACATTCTGTGCTAAATCTGCCTGGATGAGAATTCACCTTTTCCAGAAACATCTTCTTTTCCTATAGCGAGGAGATATGATGTCTGGGGTTTGTTCCCTGACTTTATGTTGTGTTTGAGTCACGAGAATCACTTTTGGAAGATGCAAATTACACACCAGCTGTCAGCATTCCAACTAACAAACTCAGAACCAATAAACTCCGAGGCAATACTTTTCTCAAAGTTCCATTTTATTAAAGTTGTCATATTGGCACATCTGGGAAAACCCAAATCTAAGAGGTTCCAGGTTTTCCCTTCCCAATAGAAATTCAAAGATACATTTCCCTGCACCCATCAGTCCATCATGTGATCCAATCAACCATCATCCCAACTGGAGACATTCCTTCAGACACTCCTCTCCAGGTGCAGGGCAACATGTCCTTGACTTAAAAAAAGTTGTTGAGACTAATCTTCCACCTCTCTATGAAATCCCCCCTCCCAAATTCCCAGGAACGAAATGTGGCAACCTCAAAGCTTCTAAGTGAAATGTGGCTCCCAAGGCTGACACCATCTACATTAGAGGAGACCTGATAACTGTCTTCTAGTAATTGAGGTGCTGTCACAAAGAAGAGATGATTGACTTACTCTCCAAAGCACCAAAGGGCAGGAAGCAATGGTTGGAAGATCATGAATTAGATCCAATCTGGAAGTAAGGGAAAAAATAATGACAGTGAGAAAAATTAATTAATGGAATGACTTACTTCCAGGAGTTGTGGATGCTCCATTACTAGAGGTTTTCATGAAGAAACTGGACAATTATTTGACCAGGTAGTAAGTCTCTTGCCTTGAGCAGGAGGTTGGATTGGAAGATCTCCCAGGTTCCTTTCAGCTCTATGATTCTATGTTCCATATTCTACGTTCTATCTTTTTTGCTCAATTTGATCTAGCTATTCAAGTCAAATCAGGCTATTAACACAGTTCACATGGGGGATTTATGGAAAGTAATTCAATGGGTCCAGAATGATGACCAGACTTCTGTTTCCTGGAATGAGCCTGTGATGACCTAGAGTGTAACACAAACGTAACAAAATCCAAAACGTAAATAAATGTCCTTTAATGACTCCAACTTGGCCCTACTGTTCAAGAATTCTCAGTTGGGGATAAAACTTATTCAAAAATAGTCTTCAAAAGAAAGCAATACAATCCGAACTTAATGAGCAGATAGAGGTGAAATAAAAAACCAAAACAAATTACAATGAAGGAATTTCCACAACGGACCAGGATAAGTAATTACCAACTTCAAGGAGATAACAAGGCACAGTCTGTTGGAAGGACACCAACCAAGATAACTTCAGCCCAAAATAACACATGCTTTGCCTTTGGCAATGCTGTGTTTCAATCATCTCTCTTATATACTATTCTCCCCAACTGCAACTAATGAGGGGGATCATGGCGGCTTCCTCTCTCATAAGCCAAGTTGTTTCCTTCTCCATTCCTCCCTGCATGTCCGAGGCTGAAGAGGGGATGGACCTGGTTCTTCCTCTGACTGCCCAGCTGGACATTGCCCTTTCCCAGCCTCCTCCACAACCTCCAGAGCCACACCTCCACTCCCTGTCAGCCGTTCCTCCTCTCCCTCAGAGTCTGACTCTAACAAGGGCATGACAGAGCCTTAACTCCTGTTCTGGAGCTATATTGGTTTAGATTTTTGGATTCAGGTCAAACTATTTCTTTTTCTATATATCTTAGAACAGTGTTGGTTCTGCTTTTTCCCTGCTTTTTTTAGTAAATTTGGGGTTCATTAAACTGTTCATACTTGAAATGT
Organism: Hydrophis major; assembly: GCA_033807585.1. Lineage (NCBI taxonomy): Eukaryota > Metazoa > Chordata > Lepidosauria > Squamata > Elapidae > Hydrophis > Hydrophis major. Next base: position 374,004,572 of record CM066329.1, read on the forward strand.
TATTTATGAGTAATGTTCCTTGATTGGAACCAACTAAAGGTTAACCTTTTTTAGAACATAGAACATCATCAGAGCTGAAAGGGACCTTGGAGGTCTTCTAGTTCAATCCCATGATCAAGCAGGAGCCTCTATATCATTTCAGACAAATGGTTGTCAAATCTCTTTTTGAAAGCCTCCAGTGACCCCAAAAATTCTGAAGGCAAGCCATTCCTCTGGTTGATTGTTCTCACTGTCAGGAAATCTCCCTTTATTTCTAGGTTGCTTCTCTCCTTGATTGGTTTCCACCCATTGCTTCTTGTCCTGCCTTCAGGTGCTTTGGAGAACAGCTTGACCCTCTCTCTTCTTTATAGCAGCTCCTTAAATATTAGAACATTGCTATCAGGTCTTGAAGTCTTCATGTTGCTTCTGGCTTCTGCCTCCAAATGAAAGTTTCAGGACTACTCCAGAGGGAGAAAGACATATCCATTGTCATTGTGGAGTAGGCCAAGAAAATCAAACATATTCTGTCCAAATTCTACTATGATTTAGAGTCACGATTTTGAGAATAATATTTGTACTGATTGAATACCACTGAAAAATAGACCATTTCAGTTCTGAGCCTTAGTAAAGCATCTTCTTGTATGATAATAATAATAATTAAGTTTTAAGATTTGACAGAAGATAAATAATTATACGAGAACCAGCTCCCATGTGACATGATTGCCATGCTCTCAAAATATGAATTGTCCCACAGGACTAAAATAAATATTTCAGAGAGTGCTTTTCCTAGGCTTGACCAATATTATCATCTTTATTTGTTTCTATTTATTTATAATTTTTTTTGAACAACATCTCTCTTAGGAAAACTGTCCAGAGCTGATTATTTGTCTCTTGAGCCACACTTTCCTCCTTTGAGAGATTCTTAACATCAGAGGCTCTGCCCAAACTTATGAATTAAAGAGGAAATTGAAAGTATTCAAACATAAATTAATTTATACCCTAGGGTTCTCTGTGCTGACTAGCAATACATATGCTAGGTTTTTTTTTTTTTTCTTAAAGGTAATTTGAATGAATATAGACAGGCAGGGGAAAAAAAGCAATCAAGAACATGAAAGAGGAAGATGTGAGCTATTAAATATCAGATAGAAAAGAGATAGTTTGAAGATTAAAATGAAATTAAAGCACATAAGGAATGAAGACGTGAAATGGGAGGCATTCGAGTCGCCTTCCATGGTTCAATAGACTTTTCTCCCTTTTTATTGAAACTTCTTGGAAACTGTGGGGATTCCAGTTCCCATCTTTTTCTTCTTCTTCTTTGGGTCTGATCTGCTTTTGAAGAAAATATCCATTTAACAGATGCTGAGCTAGAGTGCTTTTCCTAAGGGTAAAGATAATGTGTTCCTTTGCAAAAGAGCCTCAATCCATCTTTCATAGTTATAAGGCAAGAAATGTTTAAAACCATGAGTTGGTTTTAAATGTTGTTGTTGTTGTTGTTGTTGTTGTTGTTGTTGTTGTTGTTCTTCTTCTTCTTCTTCTTCTTCTTCTTCTTCTTCTTCTTCTTCTTCTTCTTCTTCTTCTTCTTCTTCTTCTTCTTCTTCTTCTTCTTCTCCTCCTCCTCCTCCTCCTCCTCCTCCTCCTCCTCCTCCTCCTCCTCCTCCTCCTCCTCCTCCTCCTCCTCCTCTTCTTCTTCTTCTTCTTCTTCTTCTTCTTCTTCTTCTTCTTCTTCTTCTTCTTCTTCTTCTTCTTCTTCTTCTTCTTCTTCTTCTTCTTCTTCTCCTCCTCCTCCTCCTCCTCCTCCTCCTCCTCCTCCTCCTCCTCCTCCTCCTTCTCCTCCTCCTTTTCCTGCTTCTGCTTCTTCTGCTTCTTCTATGTCTTCATTTTTGTCTTCTATGCCTTCCTTCTTTTCTCCTTTCTGCTTCTCCTCCTCCTCCATCATCATCATCATCATCATCATCATCTTCCATACTATCATCATCCTTTGGAAAGATCCCTTGAAGTAACCCAAAAGACCTGCACTTTAGATAACAAATGAAGGAAGATCATCAGACAATCCTGGAGACAGGAAAAGCTAAATATGGTTTTCAGATTGGGTTGGAAAATTACTTGAGCCACTAAGGTTTTGTGAATTATCGTCATTGAGATATGCTTTTCTAGTGGCAATGCAAAAGACCATTGTTAGTATTGTATTTTGATTTCTCCTTCATATTAAGAAATGATGTGGCATGTTGGCTCAGCGGTTAAGATGCTGGGCTGGCAAGTTCAAGACCCAAGCTCCGTGCAATGAGGTGAGCTCTAATCCTCACTCCAACTCTTGTCAACCCAGTAGTTTGAAATTATGCAAATGCAAATAGATAAATAGGTACCACTTTAGTGGAAGGTAACAGCACTCTGTGATATCATAATGGCCACATGACCACAGAAATGTCTTCAGACAATGTTGGCTTAATGCATTAGCTTCGTCCCCTAGAGTCAACAATGACTAGCAGAGTAAAGTCCTCAGGGGGCTCCTTCTTTTCACATCAAGTCAAGATGTTTAGAGCTCATTCTGAGCTAACCTGTTTATTTGTTTGTTTTTCATTTTTGCTTGCAGAACAAAGCAGAAGCAGGAAAATTTTCACATAACTTCAGAGCATTTTTGGCTGTGAAAGTATCAGATTTTCAATTCTCAACCTGTAGACATCATCCAGTCAAGGTCAGATCTTGCAGTTTTCTGACCATAGCAGAACCATGAAATCATAGTGTCACATTTTGATTAAAAAAAAAAAAAAACCTTAAGGTTGTTGTTATTATTGGGGAGCTGTTGGGCCTGAAAGACCAGATTTACACATGATGATCCAATGAAATAGCTTTATTGCTGTGCCTAGGCCCAAGAATCTTCTCAACTAATGGTTAGACTAGACTAGACTAGACTAGAGTGGAATAGAAAATATGGAATAGAATAGAATAACAGAGTTGGAATGGACCTTGAAGGGACCTTTGGCAAATAGTTTGACTTCTTTGTGGCAACCCCTCAGATATAAGCATCTGCTTGAAATTAGATGAGGCTCCATGAAATTCAAGAGTCATTGGACTTAGACCATTTGTAACTATGAAGGGATTCTTGGCTGATCCCTCTTTTAACTCCACTCCCAGATTCTTCCACTCCTTCTCTCACAGGAGTTTCCACATAGAAAGTAGCATTAGGTACGGCAGAAATTAGCCACACTTGATTTATTTCTGCTGTCGATATTAAGGAGTTTATGATATGGTTTTCATCTTGCTTGATACAAGCCATGGTGGTGCAGTGGTTAGAATGCAGCACTGCAAGCTTCTGCTGACTGCCAGATGCCTGCAATTTGGCAGTTCGAAACTCACCAGGCTCAAGGTTGACTCAGTCTTCTGTCCATCTGAGGTGGGTAAAATGAGGACCCAAATTGTTGGGGGCAATAGGCTGACTCTGTAAACCACTTAGAGAGGGCTGTAAAAGCACTGTGAAGAAGTATATAAGTCTAAGTGCTATTGCTATATGTTTTTCAATCTGTTTGTTTGAGCTAATAATGACATTTAAAACTCTGTCATTTACTTAAGTTTTCATTATCTTTCAAGCCAAAAAAGCCATTTGCTGGGCACCTGATCACTTGGCAAAACAGTCTTGGTGTGATCTTCTGCACTAATTCATTTCTCAGTTGACTGTAGCTCAGCCAGACCTAGTACATTCCATAAAGAACAAGGTTTTAATACAGTTTTATTACCAACACAGGTCTAAGATGGAAAAGTCAAAATGGATGAGCTCAAAACAGCTCTCACATTTCTGATAAGCAGAGACCCACTGAATGCATTTTTAAGGGTCCTACCTGTTAAGCCTGGTTTCCCCAACCAGGGTTAGGGAGACAAGCTAAACAGAATGTGCAGCGTTAGTCAGATAGGCACACAGATAAATGAGTGAGATAAGCTTGTATGTTTATTAACATACAGTAAAAATAACAGATACGCTTGTGCTATCAAAAATATAGTTTATTCCATTATGAGTTCATAGCATAGTCAAAATAACAGTCCAATAGTCATGTATCATTTAGTCAGTCCATTCAGGGATATTCAGTTAGCAAAGTCCGTGTAGAAATATCCAATGTCAATTCACTTACAAGTCAGTCCTTTGTTTTCTCTCCCATTCGAGCAATGCAGTCTTGTGTCCTTGCAGTAATCAGGGATCATCAAAGCCAGAGAGAGAGCAAGCTGTCGTCTTGCTTCTTTTAAAGTGCTTTCACAACCACTCCCTTAATTACTATCCCACAGTTAAAGTAGCAGACACTTTAACATACAAACTATGATTACATATTATTATTTACCTAAACCAGTTAGGGTAAAACAATGTTATCCCTAACATTCTCCCCTTTTAGGAAATAATAATAAATATAACTATTTACATCTTTAAATCATATTTGTTACAACTTTCTTGAAACTTAGTTACTCCTTGAGCTTTTGTAAATTGGTCTGCAATGTTTTCTTCTGTCATGCAGTATTCCAATTTAATTAGCCCATTCTTTACAGATTCTCTAACATTTAAGTATCTTAAATCAGTATGTTTTGATCTAGTTTTTACAGCAATACTAGTAGCTAACTTTATAGCTGCTTGATTATCCTCGTACACAATAATGGAATCTTTTACAGTTATACCCATGTCTAATAATAACTGTTTGTACAAAATCAAGTCAGTGCATAATAATGACAGACATGAAAATTCCGCTTCCATTGTGGACAAACTGATATGCTGTTGTCTGATTGACCTCCACCCTATTAGTGTTTTACCAAATAATATAGCCATCCCAGATGTTGATTTTCTAGTGTTTACATCAGTTGCAAAATTTGCATCTGCATAGGCACTAAGACTCAAATCACCCTTTGGTTCTATATACAATGCATGGTTCATTGTTCCTTTAAGATATCTTAAAATTCTCTTTAATGATTGCCAATGACATTGATGTGGATCTGAATTAAAACGTGCCAGCTGATTTACACTATAAACTATATCAGGCCTTGACCAATTGCTGATATATGATAAGCTACCAGTCAAAGATTGATATATGGACTTATCAAATTTGGGACTTTGATCATCAGTTTGGCAAACTTCCTGACTCATTGGAGTCTTTGCTGGTTTACAAAGTTCCATTTTAAACGTTTTAATTAATTGGCAAATTTTATCTTCTTGAGATATCTTAAATCCATTTTTTGTTTTGTTAATTGTCAATCCTAGATACCTTTTAATTTTACCTAAATGCTTTCATTTTATCTTTTTGGCTAATAATGATATAATCTCATTAGCTTCATTATTAGTCTTAGTTATCAAAGCAATATCATCTGTAAATAATAACAATAATGACACCGTTCCATTATTTTCTCTTTTAAACACACATGGATCTGCTAAACCAGATTTAAAACCTATATTGTTTAACTCTTTCACAATATATTGGTTCCACTCAAACCCAGATTGTTTCAACCCGTAAAGACTCTTTTTGAGTTTCCAACAATCATTACTATTTACTTTATTGTCTTTTATACCTACTGGTTTTCTTAAATATATAGTGTGCTGCAATGGTGCATGCAGATAGGCAGTTTCTACATCTAAATGGTTAATGACATAGTTTTTCTTAGCTGCCCACACTAATGCTGCTCTTAAAGATGTTGCTTTAAGACTTGGTGCAAAAACTTCATCGTAATCAGATACAGTTTGATTAAATCCTTGAGCTACTAACCTAGCTTTATGGGTAACAGTCCCATCATTTCCAGTTTTTACTTTAAATATCCATTTGCACCCAATGGATTTTTCTCCTGGAGGTAATTTAGTATCTTCATAAACTTTCATTACCTTTAATGAATTTAGTTCCTTTTTGATTGCCTTTTGCCAATTCTCCTGATCCTTAGCAGGATACATCCTAAGTTCATCTACACTAGTTGGAACTTTAGTTACTTGGCAAACTATACTTGCTTGATACCTATCAGGTGGTCTAGTTACACGTGTAGTACGTCTAGGTATTACAGGACTTACAGGTGGACTTTCATTTATTAACTCTTCTTGATTATCTAACTCTTCCTGATCAACTGTTTCCTCTTGTTCTGGTCCTATTTGCTCTTCTTGGACTTCTTCTTTAATTGGACTCTTCTTATAACTAGTCTGATCTTTCTGCCTTTTGTAGGGTTCAATAATTACTTCATTATTTAAATCTTGCTCTAATCTATTCCATCCTACATGTTCTAGGAATTTAGCACTGGCACTGGTGTAAACTCTAGATGTACCTGGTTCCCAGAATCTATAAGATCTATGATTAGATGTATATCCTACAAAATATAATCTTTTAGCTCTATGCTGTCCTTTGTGTCTAAGTTGTGAAGGGATATGCACCCATGCTGGTGCTCCAAATGTGTGCATGTAACTTAAATCAGGTTTTGTACCATGCCACAATGTGAATGGTAATTCACCTGTTGTTGAATTAACAACATTATTTAATATATGATTACCACACATTATTGCTTCTCCCCATAAATTGTCAGGTAATCCTGAATCAGACATCATAGTTTGTGCCATTGATTGTAATGTTTGGCCTCTTCTCTCTATAAAGGCATTATGTTGTGGCCTATATGGTGCAGACTTTTTATGTTGAATACCTAACATTATCTTCTTTCTCAATTATGCAGTTATCTCCCCTAAATGTAACTACATATCCTAGTTTAACCAAAATTCTAACTGAAATTAAATTAAACTTAAGTTGTGGTACATATAACATTTTTACATTCTCTTTTATAAAAGAACAATATGCTTTACCTTGACCTTTAGCTTTCAGTTTCCAGCCATTGGCTAACGATATCTGCTGTGTACTCTGGGACATTTTAATAAAATATTTGTTATCATTTGTTATACAATGTGATGCTCCACTGTCAAACACCCATAAATTATTTTTTACAGCTTCGTTAGTATACATGGCTAACTCTAAATTTTTATTTATCTTTTGATGACTTTTAGTATTCTGGCCAGCGTTCTGGCTCTTTGCCTTTTTACAAAATCTTGTCAAATGTCCTCTTCCTCCACAATTAAAACACTTTTTAATTGCGTATACAGTAGGAGTTTCATTATCTTCTTTTTGAGGTTGCTGCCTCCTTAATTCGTCTCTTTCAAGCCTTCTTCTGGCCTCTTCAATCAATCTGCCAGTTATATCAGTTAAAGTTAGGCTTTCCTTTGGCAATATTTCAAGGGAAGTTACGTAGTTATCATAACTTTCATCAAGGGAAGATAGAATTATGTAGACTTGGTGTAGTTCAGAGAAAATAAGCTCTTTCTCGTGCAGTTCTTGAAAAATGCTTTGCATAGTTTTTAAATGACTCAGCATATCACCATTCTTATGGAGATGTGTACTGAAAAGTTTCCGTGTTAGATTTATGTGAGCACCAACATTATCTCGAACATAAATCCTCTTCAGCTTCTGCCAACACCCAACAGCTGTTTTCTCTCCGTGGATATAAACAAGTTGCTGATCAGTTAAGGTTAAAGCAATAATGCAAATAGCGTGCTGATTTTTATGCATAAATTCTTCTATCTTTAGTCTGTCTTCCTCATCCTCTGGATCCCATTCTTCTACGTTTGGTGGATTTTCAATTATGTTCCACAAACCTTCTCTTCGTAGAAGCAGACTACATTTCATAGACCATGATACATAGTTTGTTCCATCCAACTTGGATATCAGGGACAAACTTTGTAGATTGACTTGTGCCATGTTTTCTTATATGGATATAAAAATATAATTAATAAAACACAGCTGTCTGTTTACTGTAATGTATAACAACACAAACTCTCACTTTTAACATAAATCTGTTTTATCCTAGTTAAACTGACTTTGCAGCCTCTGGGCCCATAACCAGTGTTAAGCCTGGTTTCCCCAACCAGGGTTAGGGAGACAAGCTAAACAGAATGTGCAGCATTAGTCAGATAGGCACACAGATAAATGAGTGAGCTAAGCTTGTATGTTTATTAACATACAGTAAAAATAACAGATACGCTTGTGCTATCAAAAATATAGTTTATTCCATTATGAGTTCATAGCATAGTCAAAATAACAGTCCAATAGTCATGTATCATTTAGTCAGTCCATTCAGGGATATTCAGTTAGCAAAGTCCGTGTAGAAATATCCTATGTCAATTCACTTACAAGTCAGTCCTTTGTTTTCTCTCCCGTTCGAGCAATGCAGTCTTGTGTCCTTGCAGTAATCAGGGATCATCAAAGCCAGAGAGAGAGCAAGCTGTCGTCTTGCTTCTTTTAAAGTGCTTTCACAACCACTCCCTTAATTACTATCCCACAGTTAAAGTTGCAGACACTTTAACATACAAACTATGATTACATATTATTATTTACCTAAACCAGTTAGGGTAAAACAATGTTATCCCTAACATTACCAATACAATTCTTACCTTTGGCTTTATAAAATGCAACACTGTATTTTACACACTAGAACTAACCAAACGAATAGGTTTTTACTTGAAAGAAAAAGGCAGAGCACATGTGTTAATGTTGAGTGAAAGAAAATAATGAATGTTGAAAGGAACATAGAATATAGAATAATAAAATTTAGAGATCTTCTAGTCCAAACCCCTGCTCAAGCAGGACATCCTATACACCCAGAAGAACATTGATTGGCCTCTCCCCTCTTTGGAAGAGCTTTATAGCTCCTGCTGCCTTAAGAAAGTTCAAAACATTCTCAAAGATCCATCTTATTCTGGGCACCCTTTTTTTGAACTGTTACCATCTGGCAGACGGTACAGAATAATAAAAACAAGGACAAATAGGCTAAAAAACAGCTCCTATCCCAGGGCAGTAGCTCTTTTGAATTCTACTGTACAGTGCAGTGTTGGTGTGGTGTCGGGGGTTTCTGGTTCAATGTGTGAAGGGTGAAGGATGTGTGTTTTTGTTTATTTTCATGGTCATGGTCATGATGTGCACTGAAGATGGTGTTTGATTTCGTTGTACAAGGTGCAATGACAATAAACTAAACTAAACTAAACTAAGCTGAGCTGAGCTGAACTGAACTGAACTATACCATTCCAAATAATTGTCCAATATTTTCTTGAAAACCTCCAATGATGGAAATACCTGCAACTTTTGGAGGTAAGTCATTCCACTGATTAAGTGTTCTCACTGACAAGAAATATCTCCTTATTTCCATGATGATTTCTATCCATTACTTCATCTCCTGTGTTCTGGTGGTTTGGAGAATACCAATAAGTCAATCCCCTCTTCTCTGTGTTAAGTACTAGAAGACAGTTAACGTGTCAATCAACAATCAACCCATGGAACAGCTTGCCTTCAGAAGTTGTAGGTGCTTCATTGTTGGAGGTTTTCAAGATGAGACTGGATAGCCACATCCAGAAACAGTATAGGATCTTCTGCTTTTGTGTGTATGTGTGTGTGTGTGTGGGGGGGGGGGGTTGAACTAGATGACATACAAGGTCACTTCCAACTTTCTTATTCTGTATACTTCTCTATGTCACACCCTAGTCCTTCTCTTTGTTAGACTAGACCAGGGGTTGGTAACCTTAAACACTCAAAGAGCCATTTGGACCTGTTTCCCACAGAAAAGAAAACACAAGGACCCAATAATTTAACAACCAGTGTGACTGGGTGGGCATGGCCAACTTGATGTCACTCACTCCCACCCAATCACCTCCTGCTCTGGAATATGGGGTGAGTCTCCATCCCCCGCCATCACCCTTACCTTCTCAGGCCAGGCGAGGAGTGATGGGGAGGGGAGGGAGGGGCCAGCCAGGGGTGGGACCAGCCAACAGGGAGCTACAGTAGTGGGCCAAAAGAGCTGCATGTGGCTCCAGACCCACAGGTTGCAGATCCCTGGACTAGACATACCTAGTTCCCTGAATTGTTCTGCACATGGTTTAGCCTCCTGACCCCTTAACATGCAACACTTTCTGTATTAAATTCAATCACTTATTTTATTGATTTAAGTCATTGATTTAATCATTAAACACATTAATACTTTCTGAAAGTGAACTTCTCTGAGACCAGAAAGGGGAGGGGAGGAAGCCTAACTCATTGCAAATGCTAAAATTGTCCTTGTTTACTTCTTTGTGAGCATTCCCTATCAAGTTAATCTTTCCAACAAGGAAAAAAAAATATTTTTCTTCTGGAATAACAAGCTTCAAGATTTGGCCACTTCAGAAGACTCTATTATATCAACACTGAGAGTTTTGCCAGAAAAAGAAACCAGTTTTCACAATTTTCAGATTATTAAAAGAAAAAAGTACTGAGAAAAACGGAATTGAAATTCACCTCAGGATTCTTTGAAAAAAGGAAAAATAGAAGCACAACAGCTAAATTTTGGGTTTCAACTGTGTGTCCGTGTCTGATTAATTCAACTCAAGGCTTTTCCGATACTCCCTACAGATTTTGTCCCTGCCTTTGATTAATTTAATTAAGGATTTTCTAGCCTGGGCTCCCCCAAGGGGCATCACATGGAAGACATTAAATGCACTTTTTAAAAGAAAGTTGAAGAAGAAAGCCCGGGGGGAGAGGAGGATGGAGGAGCAGAAAAGATTATATATATATAATATATATAATATATATATAATATATAAACAGAAGATACTAGCAGCAGAACACAGCAAATTCCAAGACCAATAAACACAGACCAAGACTCTCAACCAATCAGGAGGAAGAAAAAACCATTCTGACACAGCAATAGGCTGCCCCAAATTTAAATCTGAAACCACTGTAAAAGTTTGACTCATAGACAAACACCATACAGAAGCCTGATGATGGCAGATGAGATTCTGCTGAAACGTTGCTACAACTTTAAAAGCACCACGTGGGAAAATACCCGAACAAAGCTGAATGCCAGACATGTAAGTACCCGCGAAAACTTAACAAAACATATATATATATATATATATATATATATATATATATATATATATATATATATATATATATATATATATTTGGGTTTTCTCCTGCGTACGATTGGAAGTATCTAGGCAACATTTCGATGAAGTCTCATTCATCATCTTCAGGCTTGGTCTTCAGCTCTGTGCTTCTCAGAGTGATGTGAGCTTGCAGCTGCTTCTTCCTTTTAACTGCTAGTGGGGTGTGTGACTTGATCGGGTGGGGCTTGGCTGTGTTCTGATTGGGTGGGGGCGTGTTCTCATTGGTTTGGGGTTTGGCTGTGTTCTGATTGGTTGGGGGATTGGCTGTGTTCTGATTGGCTGGAGGCGTGTTCTGTTCGGGTGGGGGCTTGGTTGTGCTCGATGAATGAGACTTCATCGAAACGTTGCCTAGATACTTCCAATCTTACGCGGGAGAAAACCCGAATAACCAAAGATCCATATATATATATATATATATATATATATATATATATATATATATATATATATATATATATATATATATATATATTTTCTTAAGTTTTCGCGGGTACTTACATGTCTGGCATTCAGCTTTGTTCGGGTATTTTCCCACGTGGTGCTTTTAAAGTTGTAGCAACGTTTCAGCAGAATCTCATCTGCCATCATCAGGCTTCTGTATGGTGTTTGTCTATGAGTCAAACTTTTACAGTGGTTTCAGATTTAAATTTGGGGCAGCCTATTGCTGTGTCAGAATGGTTTTTTCTTCCTCCTGATTGGTTGAGAGTCTTGGTCTGTGTTTATTGGTCTTGGAGTTTGCTGTGTTCTGCTACTAATATCTTCTGTCTTTTTTTGGGGGGGGGGCTCTTTTTGTATCTTGATTGGCTGGCAACATTGTGTTACTTTATTGGAGGCCTTTAGTGCAACTTGGCTTCGGGTAAATGGACGGCTATCATTAGTTAGGAAGCTGGGTTTCATCTGGGTGCCTGGTTGGGGTGTGTTTGAGCTGGAGGTATCAGGGGGGATCTGTTTGTGCCCAGGTGTTTGCCTGACTTGTGGTGTGGAGATTTTTTTGTTTGTGAGTGCAGGCTTCCAAATGATTGACAGCCTGGTGGAATCATCTCTTCTGTTCATGCTTTCTGGTCTTTTTTCAATCTCTATGGCTTCTCTGATGATTCTGTGGCTGGGTTTTCTATAGTGGCTAGTGTTTTGGTGCAATTGAAGTTGATGCTATGACCTGTGGCTTCCATGTGTTGGATTAGTGAGGAAGTGTTTTCCAGCTTTTTGACTGCATTTTTGTGTTCATCCAGGCGGGTGCTTATTCTTCTATTGGTCTGTCCAATGTATGTGGCTGGGCATGATGCACAGGGGACTTCATATATGCCTTGGTTTTCCAGGTCAATTTTGTCTTTGGGGTTCCTGAGGATGGCTGCTATTTTTCTGTCTGTTTTGAAGGCAGTCTTGATGTGGTGTCTGTATAGAATCTTACTAATTTTGTCTGTAGTGCCTCTTATGTAGGGCAGGACAGCTGTTCCATAGGTCTGTTCATCTTCTGGGTCTCTATTATGTCTCAGTGTGTTTTTGTGGATCAAGTTGGTGATTTTGCTTTTGTGGAAGCTGTTGGCTGTCAATATTTTAGTCAGGGTGCATAGTTCAGTCTTAATGTGTGTCTTGTCTGCCAGGCGTTTGGTTCTAGTAATTAGTGTTTTAGCCACGGAGTTTATCTGTGCTGGGTGGTGGTGAGATTGGGCGTTGAGATAGCGGTTGGTGTGTGTTTTCTTCTGGTATATGGTGTGTCCTAGTGTGCCATCTGTTTTCTTGTAGATTAGTACATCTAGGAATGGTAGTTGTTTGTTTGTTTCTGTTTCCATGGTGAACTTGATTTTGGGGTGTGCGCTGTTTAGGTGTGTTAGGAAGTTGTTTAGGTTTTCTTGTCCATGGGGCCAAATCACGAATGTGTCATCGATATATCTTAACCATAGTTTGGATTTGAGTATGGCATTAGCCAGGGCTCTGGATTCGAATTCTTCCATGAACAGGTTTGCAATGACAGGTGACAGTGGTGATCCCATGGGGGCTCCTTCAATTTGTTTGTATCTTTGTCCTTTGTATATGAAATATGTGTTGGTTAAGCAGTGTTCTGTTAGTTCCATGACGTGTTTGGCTGGTTGGTATTTATTTTTGATGATTTCGAGGGTCTCTTTTATCGGGACTTGAGTGAATAATGAAACCACGTCAAAACTTACAAGCAGATCTTCTTGCTCCACGTGTAGATCTTTGATCATTTCCAAGAAGTGGTATGAGTTTTGTACATGAGAAGCTGCTGTTTCAGCATGGGGCTGTAGCTCTTTTGCTAGGTGTTTAGCCAGGTTTTGTAGTGGTGCTCCTCTGGAGCTGACTATGGGTCTGAGAGGTATGCCTTCTGTGTATTTTTGGGAGGCCGTATAATTTGGGGCATCTGGAAGATTTCTCTCTGGGTATGATCGTGTGTTGGATCTCTTTGCTTATGTGGCTGGTTATAATTTTCTTCTTGGTTAATTTTTCCAGATATGTGGTTGGGTCTGTGTTTATGGGTTTGTACGTGGAGTCTTGGAGTAGGTCTGTCAATTTAGTTTCATAGTCTTTTCTGTCCATTACTACAGTGGCATTCCCTTTATCTGCTGGGAGAATGATTACGCTGCTGTCTCTTTTCAGGGTTTGTAGCGCTTTAATTTCATTTTGCTGTAAGTTGCTTTTGGGTGGTTTGCTTGTGCATAGAATGTTGGTAACTTGGTGTCTTATTTTATCAGCTTCATCTGTATTTAATTTAGTTAGGCTGGATTCTACTGCACATATGATGGATTCTGTGGGGATTTTTTGGGGTGCTATAGCATAATTGAATCCTTTGGTAAGGACTTCTGTTTCTGTTTTGGTGAGTTCTCTGTTGGAAACATTGCACACTAATTGTTTCAGGTGTTGTTGTGAGTTGTTGGGGGTTTTCTTGTCATGTTCTAATTTCTTTAATTTGTTCAAGAGCTTTTCCTGTTTGTAAATGTTTGCAGATTCAGCTCTCCAAGTTGTAAGTTGTTTTATCTTGTCCCAAAGTAGAGGGTGGATTTTGCTGCTCATTTCCAGGTGTAGTGCTAGCAAATCTTTGTTTAACTGATCTAATTGGAATCTCTTACTGTGGAGCTCGTTCCTTAGTAGAGCCATTTCAGTTCTTTTCAGGATACGTTTAGTGGCTGCTGTGCTTTGATGAAATGTTAATTTGAAGCAGGTTGGTGTAGTATTGTTGTCTCTGCAGCTGCGTAGGAATTGGAGGTCACATAGTATTACTGCTCTTTTAATTTCCAGTTTCTCCTAGGTTTTGATCTGGTTGTTTATTCCCTCCCCGTAGAGGTTTGATATTTGTTTTCTTAAGTTTTCACGGGTACTTACATGTCTGGCATTCAGCTTTGTTCGGGTATTTTCCCATGTGGTGCTTTTAAAGTTGTAGCAACGTTTCAGCAGAATCTCATCTGCCATCATCAGGCTTCTGTATGGTGTTTGTCTATGAGTCAAACTTTTACAGTGGTTTCAGATTTAAATTTGGGGCAGCCTATTGCTGTGTCAGAATGGTTTTTTCTTCCTCCTGATTGGTTGAGAGTCTTGGTCTGTGTTTATTGGTCTTGGAGTTTGCTGTGTTCTGCTACTAATATCTTCTGTCTTTTTTTTGGGGGGGCGGGCTCTTTTTGTATCTTGATTGGCTGGCAACATTGTGTTACTTTATTGGAGGCCTTTAGTGCAGCTTGGCTTCGGGTAAATGGACGGCTATCATTAGTTAGGAAGCTGGGTTTCATCTGGGTGCCTGGTTGGGGTGTGTTTGAGCTGGAGGTATCAGGGGGGATCTGTTTGTGCCCAGGTGTTTGCCTGACTTGTGGTGTGGAGATTTTTTTGTTTGTGAGTGCAGGCTTCCAAATGATTGACAGCCTGGTGGAATCATCTCTTCTGTTCATGCTTTCTGGTCTTTTTTCAATCTCTATGGCTTCTCTGATGATTCTGTGGCTGGGATTTTCTATGGTGGCTAGGGTTTTGGTGCCATTGAAGTTGATGTTATGACCTGTGGCTTCCATGTGTTGGACGAGTGAGGAAGTGTGTTCCAGCTTTTTGACTGCATTTTTGTGTTCATCCAGGCGGGTGCTTATTCTTCTATTGGTCTGTCCAATGTATGTGGCTGGGCATGATGCACAGGGGACTTCATATATGCCTTGGTTTTCCAGGTCAATTTTGTCTTTGGGGTTCCTGAGGATGGCTGCTATTTTTCTGTCTGTTTTGAAGGCAGTCTTGATGTGGTGTCTGTATAGAATCTTACTAATTTTGTCTGTAGTGCCTCTTATGTAGGGCAGGACAGCTGTTCCATAGGTCTGTTCATCTTCTGGGTCTCTATTATGTCTCAGTGTGTTTTTGTGGATCAAGTTGGTGATTTTGCTTTTGTGGAAGCTGTTGGCTGTCAATATTTTAGTCAGGGTGCATAGTTCAGTCTTAATGTGTGTCTTGTCTGCCAGGCGTTTGGTTCTAGTAATTAGTGTTTTAGCCACGGAGTTTATCTGTGCTGGGTGGTGGTGAGATTGGGCGTTGAGATAGCGGTTGGTGTGTGTTTTCTTCTGGTATATGGTGTGTCCTAGTGTGCCATCTGTTTTCTTGTAGATTAGTACATCTAGGAATGGTAGTTGTTTGTTTGTTTCTGTTTCCATGGTGAACTTGATTTTGGGGTGTGCGCTGTTTAGGTGTGTTAGGAAGTTGTTTAGGTTTTCTTGTCCATGGGGCCAAATCACGAATGTGTCATCGATATATCTTAACCATAGTTTGGATTTGAGTATGGCATTAGCCAGGGCTCTGGATTCGAATTCTTCCATGAACAGGTTTGCAATGACAGGTGACAGTGGTGATCCCATGGGGGCTCCTTCAATTTGTTTGTATCTTTGTCCTTTGTATATGAAATATGTGTTGGTTAAGCAGTGTTCTGTTAGTTCCATGACGTGTTTGGCTGGTTGGTATTTATTTTTGATGATTTCGAGGGTCTCTTTTATCGGGACTTGAGTGAATAATGAAACCACGTCAAAACTTACAAGCAGATCTTCTTGCTCCACGTGTAGATCTTTGATCATTTCCAAGAAGTGGTATGAGTTTTGTACATGAGAAGCTGCTGTTTCAGCATGGGGCTGTAGCTCTTTTGCTAGGTGTTTAGCCAGGTTTTGTAGTGGTGCTCCTCTGGAGCTGACTATGGGTCTGAGAGGTATGCCTTCTGTGTATTTTTGGGAGGCCGTATAATTTGGGGCATCTGGAAGATTTCTCTCTGGGTATGATCGTGTGTTGGATCTCTTTGCTTATGTGGCTGGTTATAATTTTCTTCTTGGTTAATTTTTCCAGATATGTGGTTGGGTCTGTGTTTATGGGTTTGTACGTGGAGTCTTGGAGTAGGTCTGTCAATTTAGTTTCATAGTCTTTTCTGTCCATTACTACAGTGGCATTCCCTTTATCTGCTGGGAGAATGATTACGCTGCTGTCTCTTTTCAGGGTTTGTAGCGCTTTAATTTCATTTTGCTGTAAGTTGCTTTTGGGTGGTTTGCTTGTGCATAGAATGTTGGTAACTTGGTGTCTTATTTTATCAGCTTCATCTGTATTTAATTTAGTTAGGCTGGATTCTACTGCACATATGATGGATTCTGTGGGGATTTTTTGGGGTGCTATAGCATAATTGAATCCTTTGGTAAGGACTTCTGTTTCTGTTTTGGTGAGTTCTCTGTTGGAAACATTGCACACTAATTGTTTCAGGTGTTGTTGTGAGTTGTTGGGGGTTTTCTTGTCATGTTCTAATTTCTTTAATTTGTTCAAGAGCTTTTCCTATTTGTAAATGTTTGCAGATTCAGCTCTCCAAGTTGTAAGTTGTTTTATCTTGTCCCAAAGTAGAGGGTGGATTTTGCTGCTCATTTCCAGGTGTAGTGCTAGCAAATCTTTGTTTAACTGATCTAATTGGAATCTCTTACTGTGGAGCTCGTTCCTTAGTAGAGCCATTTCAGTTCTTTTCAGGATACGTTTAGTGGCTGCTGTGCTTTGATGAAATGTTAATTTGAAGCAGGTTGGTGTAGTATTGTTGTCTCTGCAGCTGCGTAGGAATTGGAGGTCACATAGTATTACTGCTCTTTTAATTTCCAGTTTCTCCTAGGTTTTGATCTGGTTGTTTATTCCCTCCCCGTAGAGGTTTGATATTTGTTTTCTTAAGTTTTCACGGGTACTTACATGTCTGGCATTCAGCTTTGTTCGGGTATTTTCCCATGTGGTGCTTTTAAAGTTGTAGCAACGTTTCAGCAGAATCTCATCTGCCATCATCAGGCTTCTGTATGGTGTTTGTCTATGAGTCAAACTTTTACAGTGGTTTCAGATTTAAATTTGGGGCAGCCTATTGCTGTGTCAGAATGGTTTTTTCTTCCTCCTGATTGGTTGAGAGTCTTGGTCTGTGTTTATTGGTCTTGGAGTTTGCTGTGTTCTGCTACTAATATCTTCTGTCTTTTTTTTGGGGGGGCGGGCTCTTTTTGTATCTTGATTGGCTGGCAACATTGTGTTACTTTATTGGAGGCCTTTAGTGCAGCTTGGCTTCGGGTAAATGGACGGCTATCATTAGTTAGGAAGCTGGGTTTCATCTGGGTGCCTGGTTGGGGTGTGTTTGAGCTGGAGGTATCAGGGGGGATCTGTTTGTGCCCAGGTGTTTGCCTGACTTGTGGTGTGGAGATTTTTTTGTTTGTGAGTGCAGGCTTCCAAATGATTGACAGCCTGGTGGAATCATCTCTTCTGTTCATGCTTTCTGGTCTTTTTTCAATCTCTATGGCTTCTCTGATGATTCTGTGGCTGGGATTTTCTATGGTGGCTAGGGTTTTGGTGCCATTGAAGTTGATGTTATGACCTGTGGCTTCCATGTGTTGGACGAGTGAGGAAGTGTGTTCCAGCTTTTTGACTGCATTTTTGTGTTCATCCAGGCGGGTGCTTATTCTTCTATTGGTCTGTCCAATGTATGTGGCTGGGCATGATGCACAGGGGACTTCATATATGCCTTGGTTTTCCAGGTCAATTTTGTCTTTGGGGTTCCTGAGGATGGCTGCTATTTTTCTGTCTGTTTTGAAGGCAGTCTTGATGTGGTGTCTTTATAGAATCTTACTAATTTTGTCTGTAGTGCCTCTTATGTAGGGCAGGACAGCTGTTCCATAGGTCTGTTCATCTTCTGGGTCTCTATTATGTCTCAGTGTGCTTTTGTGGATCAAGTTGGTGATTTTGTTTTTGTGGAAGCCGTTGGCTGTCAATATTTTAGTCAGGGTGCATAGTTCAGTCTTAATGTGTGTCTTGTCTGCCAGGCGTTTGGTTCTAGTAATTAGTGTTTTAGCCACGGAGTTTATCTGTGCTGGGTGGTGGTGGGATTGGGCGTTGAGGTAGCGGTTAGTGTGTGTTTTCTTCTGGTATATGGTGTGTCCTAATGTGCCATCTGTTTTCTTGTAGATTAGTACATCTAGGAATGGTAGTTGTTTGTTTGTTTCTGTTTCCATGGTGAACTTGATTTTGGGGTGTGCGCTGTTTAGGTGTGTTAGGAAGTTGTTTAGGTTTTCTTCTCCATGGGGCCAAATCACGAATGTGTCATCGATATATCTTAACCATAGTTTGGGTTTGAGTATGGCATTAGCCAGGGCTCTGGATTCGAATTCTTCCATGAACAGGTTTGCAATGACAGGTGACAGTGGTGATCCCATGGGGGCTCCTTCAATTTGTTTGTATCTTTGTCCTTTGTATATGAAATATGTGTTGGTTAAGCAGTGTTCTGTTAGTTCCATGAGGTGTTTAGCTGGTTGGTATTTATTTTTGATGATTTCGAGGGTCTCTTTTATCGGGACTTGAGTGAATAATGAAACCACGTCCAAACTTACAAGCAGATCTTCTTGCTCCACGTGTAGATCTTTGATCATTTCCAAGAAGTGGTATGAGTTTTGTACATGAGAAGCTGCTGTTTCAGCATGGGGCTGTAGCTCTTTTGCTAGGTGTTTAGCCAGGTTTTGTAGTGGTGCTCCTCTGGAGCTGACTATGGGTCTGAGAGGTATGCCTTCTTTGTGTATTTTTGGGAGGCCGTATAGTTTGGGGCATCTGGAAGATTTCTCTCTGGATATGATCGTGTGTTGGATCTCTTTGCTTATGTGGCTGGTTATAATTTTCTTCTTGGTTAATTTTTCCAGATATGTGGTTGGGTCTGTGTTTATGGGTTTGTACGTGGAGTCTTGGAGTAGGTCTGTCAATTTAGTTTCATAGTCTTTTCTGTCCATTACTACAGTGGCATTCCCTTTATCTGCTGGGAGAATGATTATGCTGCTGTCTCTTTTCAGGGTTTGTAGCGCTTTAATTTCATTTTGCTGTAAGTTGCTTTTGGGTGGTTTGCTTGTGCATAGAATGTTGGTAACTTGGTGTCTTATTTTATCAGCTTCATCTGTATTTAATTTAGTTAGGCTGGATTCTACTGCACATATGATGGATTCTGTGGGGATTTTTTGGGGTGCTATAGCATAATTGAATCCTTTGGTAAGGACTTCTGTTTCTGTTTTGGTGAGTTCTCTGTTGGAAACATTGCACACTAATTGTTTCAGGTGTTGTTGTGAGTTGTTGGGGGTTTTCTTGTCATGTTCTAATTTCTTTAATTTGTTCAAGAGCTTTTCCTGTTTGTAAATGTTTGCAGATTCAGCTCTCCAAGTTGTAAGTTGTTTTATCTTGTCCCAAAGTAGAGGGTGGATTTTGCTGCTCAATTCCAGGTGTAGTGCTAGCAAATCTTTGTTTAACTGATCTAATTGGAATCTCTTACTGTGGAGCTCGTTCCTTAGTAGAGCCATTTCAGTTCTTTTCAGGATACATTTAGTGGCTGCTGTGCTTTGATGAAATGTTAATTTGAAGCAGGTTGGTGTAGTATTGTTGTCTCTGCAGCTGCATAGGAATTGGAGGTCACATAGTATTACTGCTCTTTTAATTTCCAGTTTCTCGTAGGTTTTGATCTGGTTGTTTATTCCCTCCCCGTAGAGGTTTGATATTTGTTTTCTTAAGTTTTCGCGGGTACTTACATGTCTGGCATTCAGCTTTGCTCGGGTATTTTCCCACGTGGTGCTTTTAAAGTTGTAGCAACGTTTCAGCAGAATCTCATCTGCCATCATCAGGCTTCTGTATGGTGTTTGTCTATGAGTCAAACTTTTACAGTGGTTTCAGATTTATATTTGGGGCAGCCTATTGCTGTGTCAGAATAGTTTTTTCTTCCTCCTGATTGGTTGAGAGTCTTGGTCTGTGTTTATTGGTCTTGGAGTTTGCTGTGTTCTGCTACTAATATCTTCTGTCTTTTTTTTTGGGGGGGGGGGGGCTCTTTTTGTATCTTGATTGGCTGGCAACATTGTGTTACTTTTTTGGAAGTAAAAAGCCTGCACTCACAAACAAACAAATCTCCACACCACAAGCCAGGCAAACACCTGGGCACAAACAAGCCAGCCAATCAAGATACAAAAAGAGCCCCCCCCCCAAAAAAAAGACAGAAGATATTAGTAGCAGAACACAGCAAACTCCAAGACCAATAAACACAGATCAAGACTCTCAACCAATCAGGAGGAAGAAAAAACAATTCTGACACAGCAATAGGCTGCCCCAAATTTAAATCTGAAACCACTGTAAAAGTTTGACTCATAGACAAACACCATACAGAAGCCTGATGATGGCATATATATATATATAAAGTTGTAGCAATGTTTCGGCAGAATCTCATCTGCCATCATCAGGCTTCTGTATAGTGTTCAACTGTGAGTCAGACTTTTCCAGTGGTTTAAGATTTAAATTTGGGGCAGCCTATTGCTGTGCCAGAATGGTTTTTTCTTCATCCTGATTGGTTGGGAGTCTTAGTCTGTGTTTATTGGTCTTGGAGTTTGCTGTGTTCTGCTTGATTGGTGTTTCTAATGTCTTCTGTCTGTTTTGTGGCTCTTTTTGTATCTTGATTGGCTGGCAACATTGTGTTACTTTATTGGAGGCCTTTAGTGCAGCTTGGCTCCGGATAAATGGACGGCTATCATTTGTTAGGAAGCTGGGTTTCATCTGGGTGCCTGGTTGGGGTGTGTTTGAGCTGGAGGTATCAGGGGGGATCTGTTTGTGCCCAGGTATTTGCCTGGCTTGCGGTGTGGAGATTTTTTTGTTTGTGAGTGCAGGCTTCCAAATAATTGACAGTCTGGTGGAATCATCTTTTCTATTCATGCTTTCTGGTCTTTTTTCAATCTCTATGGCTTCTCCAATGATTCTGTGGCTGAGGTTTTCTTTTCTTTTCTTTTTTTGAAAAGAATTTTATTAATTTTCTACAAACAAACAAGACAAACAAAACATTAAAACATCAACTCTCATATATACATCCAGTGTGTCGGTTGGTTCATCAGTTTTGTGCATTCATTTTGTAATCTCAATTACAATTATGTTACATAACAACTCATATTGTCAATCTAAACTTATATATCCTAATATCACTAAAGAAAAAAGAAAAACTTTTGACTATACTTTTAATCATTCATGCTTTATGAGATAACAATACTTTAAACAGTTTATTCTGTAACAAATCATATAATCATACCAAATCAATCCTAAAACCCCTTTTTAAATATAGTGTCAATATTCTATTATCGTATTTTATCATCTAGCCATTGATAAAAAGGATTCCAAATTTCATAAAATTGTTTATCCTCTTGCTCTCTAATTTCAAATGTCACTCGACTCATCTCAGCACATTCCAATATTTTCTTTATAATTTCTTCCTGTAATGGTATTTTCTCATTCTTCCAATTTTTATCAAATACAATCCTAGCCACTGTTAATACATTTACAATCAGGTATTTCAAATCTTTACTATATGTATCAGGTAAAATTCCCAATAAGAAGATCTCTGGTTTCAAGTCTATGTGTTTCTTTGTCATTTTTTCCAACCACATGCGAATTTTAGTCTACTATTTTCTGGCGTCCTCACAAGTCCACCACTTATGGTAATATGAACCAGGTATCTGATGGTATTTCCAGCATTTTTCAGATTTGTTCTTAAACATTCTTGCTATTCTTGTCGGGGGAAAGTGCCACCTGTAAAACATCTTATACAAGTTTTCTTTATATGCTGTTGACATTGTCATTTTATCATTTTGAGACCACAATTTTTGCCATTTCTCTAAATCAATCCCATATTCAAAATTCTTCCCCCAAACAACCATAGTTTCTTTAACTTGTTCTTCCTCTAATTTAATTCCTAGTAAATAACCATATAATTTTTTAATCACCTTCTCATCAGTACCCATCAAGATCTTATCTAAATCAATCTGTTTATCATAGAATCCCTCCGTTTTAAAATCTTCATCATACCTTGAACGTATTTGCGCATATGAAAACCAATTCATCCTTATACCTTGTTCCTCTAAGTTTTGGATCGATTTAGGTTCACCCTTTTCATCTAATAGTTCCCCATATCTAACTGTTTTTTCCTTCTTATAAATTATAGGATAGGAAAATGCTTCAATAGTCAATAACCAAACTGGAATTTTCAAATAACATTGTTTTTTTATCTTCTCCCAATTTAACCACAAAGACTCCCATATATAATTTCTTCTAAAATAACCCTGTGTTTTAGTTCCCTTATACCATAAAAAAGCATGCCAGTCCAACAGCAAATCATGCCCTTCTAATGTCAACAACCTATGCTTTCTTAATGTTATCCATTCTTTGACCCACATCAAACTTGCAGCTTGATAATACAATTCCCAATTAGGCAGGCCAAAACCTCCTCTAATTCTAACATCTTGCAAAAGCTTTAGCTTTATTCTTGCTTTTTTACCTTGCCATATAAACTTCAACATGATTTTATTTAAATCTTCAAAATAGTCTTTTCCAAGCCTAATTGGTATTGTTTGAAACAGAAATAGAATTCTGGGTAAAATATTCATCTTAATTGTTGAAATTCTCCCTATTAATGACAATTGCAAGTTTTCCATTTCTTCAAGTCTGTAGCTGTCTGTTGTTTGAGTTTAATATAATTATTCTCTTTTAATGTGCAACATCTTGCTGTCAAATATATCCCCAGATACTTAACCTTATTTGTAACTTGGATTTTCAAAAGGTCTGCCAGTTCTTCTCTTTGTCTCAGTAATATGTTCTTTGTCAAAATCTTTGTTTTATCTTTATTTATTTTCAAACCAGCCATCTCACCATATGTCTCTATCTTTTCCAATAACCTTGAAGCTGTTTCTAGCGGGTCTTCCAGAATAAAAGCTAAGTCATCAGCAAAAGCTTGTAGTTTGAATTCTTCCTTTTTAATTTTCATTCCTTTTATACTTTTATCATCCCTAATATTTCTATTCAACACTTCCAAAGTCAACACAAATAGCAAAGGAGATAGGGGACAACCTTGTCTTGTGCCTTTTCTTATATTAATAAAATCTGTAAGTTCTCCCTCCATCATTACCTTTGCTGTCTGTTTATTGTATATGGCTTCTATTGCTTGAATAAATTTTCTGGCAAAACCTATCTGTTCCAATAGTAATAACATAAATCTCCAGTTCACGTTGTCAAATGCCTTTTGAGCATCTTGGAATATCAAAGCCATTTGCTTTTCAGGATGAGCCTCATAGTATTCCAAAGTATCCAAGATTACTCTCATATTGTCTCTGATTTGTCTCTTTGGCAGAAATCCATTTTGATCTGGGTGGATAAAATTATTTAAAGATTTTTTAAGTCTTTCTGCTAAAATTGAAAATAGAAGAAAAATATAGGCAAATAAAGCAACATTAAAGTAAAAGCATGTATGTGTATTATTATATGAAATCAAGGTGTGTTTGGGGTGACTTCAAACTTCAGATATTGTCTGAATTCTTTGGCAATAGAATCCAGCCTAACTAAATTAAATACAGATGAAGCTGATAAAATAAGACACCAAGTTACCAACATCCTATGCACAAGCAAACCACCCAAAAGCAACTTGCAGAAAAATGAAATTAAAGCGCTACAAACCCTGAAAAGAGATAGCAGTGTAATCATCCTCCCAGCAGACAAAGGGAATGCCACTGTAGTAATGGACAGAAAAGACTATGAAACAAAATTGACAGACCTACTCCAAGACTCCACATACAAACCGATAAACACAGACCCAACCACATATCTGGAAAAATTAACCAAGAAGAAAATTATAACCAGCCACATGAGCAAAAAGATCCAACAGATGATCATCCAAAGAGAAAAATCTTCCAGATGCCCCAAACTATACGGCCTCCCAAAAATACACAAAGAAGGCATACCTCTCAGACCCATAGTCAGCTCCAGAGGAGCACCATAACAAAACCTAGCTAAACACTTAGCAAAACAGCTACAGCCCCATGCTGAAACAGCAGCTTCACATGTACAAAACTCATACCACTTCTTGGAAATGATCAAAGATCTACATGTGGAGCAAGAAGATCAGCTTGTAAGTTTTGATGTGGTTTCACTATTCACTCAAGTCCCGATAAAAGAGACCCTTGAAATCATCAAAAATAAATACCAACCAGCTAAACACCTCATGGAACTAACAGAACACTGCTTAACCAACACATATTTCATATACAAAGGACAAAGATACAAACAAATTGAAGGAGACCCTATGGGATCACCACTGTTACCCATCATTGCAAACCTGTTCATGGAAGAATTTGAATCCAGAGCCCTGGCCATTGCCATCCACAAACCCAAACTATGGTTAAGATACATCGATGACACATTTGTGGTTTGGCCCCATGGAAAAGAAAACCTAAACAATTTCCTAACACACCTAAACAGCACACACCCCAAAATCAAGTTCACCATGGAAACGGAAACAAACAAACAACTACCATTCCTAGATGTCCTAATCTACAAAAAAACAGATGGCACACTAGGACACACCGTATACCAGAAGAAAGCACACACCAACCGCTACCTCAACGCCCAATCCCACCACCACCCAGCACAGATAAACTCCGTGGCTAAAACACTAATTACTAGAACCAAACGCCTGGCAGACAAGACACACATTAAGACTGAACTATGCACCCTGACTAAAGTACTGACAGCCAACGGCTTCCACAAAAGCAAAATCACCGGCTTGATCCACAAAAACACACTGAGACATAATAGAGACCCAGAAGATGAACAGACCTATGGAACAGCTGTCCTGCCCTACATAAGAGGTACTACAGACAAAATCAGTAAGTTACTACACAGACATCACATCAAGACTGTCTTCAAAACAGACAGAAAAATAACAGCCATCCTTAGAAACCCCAAAGATAAAATTGACCTGGAAAACCAAGGCATATATGAAGTCCCCTGTGCATCATGCCTGGCCACATACATTGGACAGAC
Organism: Hydrophis major; assembly: GCA_033807585.1. NCBI lineage: Eukaryota > Metazoa > Chordata > Lepidosauria > Squamata > Elapidae > Hydrophis > Hydrophis major. The sequence continues at coordinate 374,029,839 of CM066329.1, forward strand.
CAATAGAAGAATAAGTACCCACCTGGATGAACACAAAAATGCATTCAAAAAGCTGGAAAACACTTCCTCACTAATCCAACACATGGAAGCCACAGGTCATAGCATCAACTTCAATTGCACCAAAACACTAGCCACTATAGAAAACCCAGCCACAGAATCATCAGAGAAGCCATAGAGATTGAAAAAAGACCAGAAAGCATGAATAGAAGAGATGATTCCACCAGACTGTCAATTGTTTGGAAGCCTGCACTCACAAACAAAAAAATCTCCACACCACAAGCCAGGCAAACACCTGAGCCCAAACAGATTCCCCCTGATACCTCCAGCTCAAACACACCCCAACCATGCACCCAGATGAAACCCAGCTTCCTAACTAATGATAGCTGTCCATTTACCTGAAGCCAAGCTGCACTAAAGGCCTTCAATAAAGTAACACAATACTGCCAGCCAATCAAAATACAAAAAGAGCCATAAAACAGACAGAAGAGATAAGAAACACAAATCAAGCAGAACACAGCAAACTCCAAGACCAATAAACACAGACCAAGACTCCCAACCAATCAGGAGGAAGAAAAAACCATTCTGGCACAGCAATAGGCTGCCCCAAATTTAAATCTAAAACCACTGGAAAAGTCTGACTCACAGTTGAACACTATACAGAAGCCTGATGATGGCAGATGAGATTCTGCCGAAACGTTGCTACAACTTTAAAAGCACAACTATAATGACATGGGAAAATACCGGAACAAAGCTGAATGCCATACATACATATACATATACATATACATATACATATACATATACATATACATATACATATACATATACATATACATATACATATACATATACATATACATATACATATACATACATACATACACACATACATACACACACACATTTTATATATATATATATCGTAAAATTGTAAAGATTTGCATCCTGAGATAGATATTCAGAAAAAAGGAGGAATTTGTGTTCTTCGGGAAAAGTTTTTTTATTTTTTGTTCAGAATTTTCAGACTTGGTGTCTCAAGTCCGTCTTCAGTGAAAAAGCAATTGGAAAAGTATAGGTAAAAAACTTGGTCGTTATTTTTTGTCGTTGAGGTTAGCGTTCTGTTGATTGGCTGCGTGATTTTCTATCGCGTGCTTGGCTTGTCAGTTGTTTGTCAGGGTATGAGCTAAGTTTTTTTGATGTGTGGGTCATCCAGAATTTGCGTAAGCTTTGGTAGTTGGGGTCGATGTCTTTGTGGCGATTAATGCAGTTAGGACCGGTGTGCCATGATTCAATGAATTCAACGCTAACCTCAACGACAAAAAATAACGACCAAGTTTTTTACCTATACTTTTCCAATTGCTTTTTCACTGAAGACGGACTTGAGACACCAAGTCTGAAAATTCTGAACAAAAAATAAAAAAACTTTTCCCGAAGAACACAAATTCCTCCTTTTTTCTGAATATATATATATATATATATATATTTTCTGAGGTTCTCACGGGTATTTGTATGTGGATCTTTGGTTATTCAGGTTTTCTCCCGCGTAAGATTGGAAGTATCTAGGCAACGTTTCGATGAAGTCTCATTCATCATCTTCAGGCTTGGTCTTCAGCTCTGTGCTTCTCAGAGTGATGTGAGCTTGCAGCTGCTTCTTCCTTTTAATTGCTAGTGGGGGTGTGACCTGATTGGCTGGGGGCTTGGCTGTGTTCTGATTGGTTGGGGGGGTTGGCTGTGTTCTGATTGGCTGGAGGTGTGTTCTGTTCAGGTGGGGGCTTGGTTGTGCTCAGGTTGGTCTTAGTTGCTGGGGGATTTGAGCTGGTGAGCTGTGATCTTGCTGTTTGGCTTCGAGTTCGTGGTCGTGCTGCATCTTCATGGTGGGGGTCAGTTCGCTTCATGTATGGCTCAGAGGGGTTTGAAGTGGGTAGTGAGGCAGCTGCAGTGCGGCTTCTGGTCCGTGGTCGTGTCTCATCTTCTGTGTGGGTGTGAGTCTGCTTTCTACATGGAAGTGTGGTGGTGGCATCTTGTGTGGCTCTCAGGGGTGTGAGTCTGGTGTCATTCTTCATGTTAGGTACGCATCTGTTCATGAGGGCGGGTTTCCAAATGGCTGGTAGGCGGGAGGTATCATCTCGTTTATTCATGCTGCATGGGCGTTTTTCTATCTCTATGGCTTCTCTGATTATTCTGCTGCTGAAGTGTTCAGTTTTGGCGATAGTTCTGGTATTTTTAAAGTCAATCTCATGTCCTGTGGCTTTGAGGTGTTGGACCAGGGAAGAGGTCGGTTCTTCCTTTTTGATTTGAAAACCGAACTGGCTATGTTCACACCGGAGATTAAACTTAGCAGTTGCATTTCTGTAGTGTATAAAATTTTATTAGTGTTAAGACTGATGAGTGGTTTGATTGCTTAATATTTTGGGAGGGTGAGTTGCTTGTTTATGATATGCTTTAGCTTATGGTGCAAAATTGAGTTATTCAGCAACCAGGTTGCAAGCTTGTGTGAATATGAGGCTGATCTCATGTAAAAGCCATTCGTATTATATCTAGATTGCCAAAATGGAGTTTCTTTGTGGTGCAATCCAGGGGTTGTCTAGATGTCAGGAGTACAGATACACTATCCAAATCTCATCTTGCTATCAAAGACCACAATTCACATCCCAACACAAAAACTGAAGAAAAGCTTGCTAAGCAACTACAATATGATGTGAGAGAAAGCAATGGCAATTGACTTGATTCTTGTGAACCTTCTGGAAAAGTATAAAGTCTGTTCAACTAGAAAAGAATATTTTCCTCTTTTGAAAGTCAGTTAATAATAATATTATGAAATCTTCCCAACATGTTATAAGAAAGAGACAGAAAATGAAATACATGGGTGGGTGGGTGGATAGATGGATGCATGGATATATGCATGGATGGATGGGCTGTTAGTTTGAGCTCCGAGCTTGCCAATTTGGTTGCAAACATTTCATCACCATTCAATGAGACATCATCAGTGCATTTTAAGTTGTGCTTGTCTGTCAGAACATAGGTCTTCTACACATAAGCACAACTCAAAACACACTGGCAATGTCTCATTGAATGGTGATGGAATGTTTTTAACCAAATTGCCAAGTTTGAAGCTCAAACCAACACCCCAAATACCAACTGAACTACTGATATTCAAACACATTTCAGCGTAGATGGATGCATGGAGTCAACTTTTCCCATTGGTTAAGGCCAAAGGTATTGTCTCAAATGAATGCTGTTAAAATCTGCAGTTATCACTTGCAGCTTCAAGACAATTTGATACACAGTTAACCCAATAGCCTATAAAGAGGTGAGGTAATTATTAATTGTTCTCAGATCAGTTTTAATTTGAAAACCCCCAACTACAGATGATTCTCTTCCAGTGGGTTTATAAAAGCTGAACCTGGTTGGTGAATGAATTGAATCCTGTGATCCTTCTGGAAAGCGATCTGTCAGCTAAGAAGGAAAATAAGAATATTTCCTCTTTTGAACGTCTATAAAAAGTTGGTCAATAAGAGTATTATTAAATCTTTAATAATTAAATAAATGCATTAAATAATATAGGGTCTCCTGCTTGAGCAGGGGGGATTGGACTATAACACCTCCAAGGTCCCTTCCAACTCTATTATTCTGATAAATTATGTTAATTTTTTCTCATCATGTTGAGGGAAAGAGACAACAAAGGAGATACATGGCTGGATGGATTGCTGTATGAATGCCTGGATATATGGCTGCATGGATGAATATATGTGTCAACTCATAAAATATTTCTATGGTCGTTTTATAGTTGCCAGCAGAAAGGAGGGGGGAGCAGTGCGGCAGCTTGCAACCAAAACTGCATTCCATAAATGTTTTCAAAGATAGTAACAAGGTGACCGAATTTTCTGCTGAGCAAAATTCTAACTGGAGAGCATGATTGATGACTCTGGGCTATGAATGTGTCCCATTGGAGAATATAAATTATGGTACACTCAGGGGATGGAGGAAAACCAGGCTCAAGGGTGACAATGAGTGATGTGTCTCAGAGTCAACTTACATTCAGGCGGTGTATGTTGACTTTTTAACTCCCAATAAATCCTTTTGAAATTTTGGAAGTTTGGCTTGAGAATCATGATTTAAATGGAGTTAAGTGCTGGCATCCTGACAGCATGCATGGCTCCATGGCTCCATGGATGTATGACATCAATTTTGGGGTAGATCCAAAGGTGTTGTCTGTTTTCTCTTGCCGTTTCAAGGCAACTTGACATACGGTCAACCCAATGGCCTACAAAGTGGGCATTAGAACATTATTAATTATTCTCAGATCAGTTTTGAAAACCCCCAACCACTGATTGTTTTCCTATATGAAGGGTCTTCAAAAGCTGATCCAGATTCATCCCTTCCCTGGGTTGTGGCTTACAGCACATCCCCTTCAAAAGAAACAAACTATCATTGTGGGGCTCATAATGAGATTTAAGTGATAAGTGCCATCATTTCTCTTATTAGCTTGAGCCTGTGTAAGAAAAGGTAGCCTGGCAAACAATGATTCACAAATAACAGGTGCAGCTATTTTCCATTAGCCTATCAGAACATAAAGCTCTGTCACTTTTATTGACTGAATTAATCCACCAAAGTCCAGTTAGTGAACCACAGTCAAAATGGCCATTAATTGTTGGCTGATGTGTAGATGGAACACATCTCCAAAGGGACTATAAACCTTGTTCTTTTAGCCTCTTCTGGGTCCCTGTGCAGGGATTATCAGTAAATCACCTGAATGCTTCATCTGCTTATTAAAAATTTATCCTGCTGATCTTCCCAGGTGACTTTAAGCCAAGTTGTCCATTGGTTGGTAATTTCTTCACATTCTCCTTTAACATGATGTATGGTTACATCTCACAGCTTCCATTAAGACATCAGCAAAGGTCAAAGTGGAGGTAGGGAATGCTTAATGGGGCCGTGGGAATAATAATCCTAAAAAATATCTTACCGACGAAAACAGAAGTTTCATTTAAAGCTGTGGAAAGAATGAAAAACAGATGCAAGTTGCAGATCTAATTCAACACTAGATGAGGTACCTAGCTTAAGGCTAATAATAGCAATAATAATAATAACAACAACAGCAGCAGCAACAGCAACAATAACAACAACAATAACAACATAGGATGCTGGCAGCAACCTGTATCAATCATTAGCACCAGTCAATTATATTTGTGATAAATTTTTAAATGTTCAGTTGAGTGAGTTTAATGAATAAAAGAGAAAAGGAGGAGGAGGATAAGAAGGGGGAGGAGGAGGAGGAGGAGGAGGAGGAAAAAAATCATGAAATATCGTGACCAGGCCATCGAAAGTACGTGATTATGAATGAAACATGTAACAGTGATACTCATTGTCATTGGGGCACTTGGTATAATGTCCAAGAATTTTACAAAATACATCAAGAAGTTGCAGTTTCTTGCTTAGCGCCAGCAGAACTTCAAAAGACTGTGCTACTCGGAACAATATACATTTTAAGAAGATACTTGGTTGATACGTAGGATGCTGGCAGCAATTCGTATCAACCATCAGAGCCAGTCAATGATATTTGTGATATATTTTTAAATATTCAGCTGATGGAGTTTAATGTTTAATGAATAAAAGATAATAATAATAATAATAATAATAATAATAATAATAATAATAATAATAATAATAATAATAATAATAATAGCAGCAGCAATAACAATAACAATAATGAAAAAGGATAAGACAATATATTATAAACAATATGCATTGTCACGGGGGCAATCAGTTTGCCTAATTTTGTGGATAGTACAGGTAGTCCTCAATTTATTATCACAATTGAGCCCAAAATTTATGTTGTTAAGTAAGACATTTGTTCAGTGAATTTGTATCTAAGAGGATTTTTTTAAAAATCACTTTTTGGATAATTATCTCAGTTATTTCAAGTTAGGATATGGTAGCCCTTGATATACAACCATTTGTTTAGTGACCATTCAAAGTTGCAAAAATAACAATAAGTGTCCTCACACTTATGACCATCACAGCATTCCCTGGTGATGTGATCAAAAATTGGACACTAGGCAACCAGCATGTGGTTACAACAGTTGTAGTATCCAGAGGTCATGTTCAATTTGCAATCCTCCCACCTGGCATCTGATAAGCTAAGCCAATGAGGAGAAGCCAGATTCACTTAACAACAATAGAAAATCACTTAACAACTGTGGAAAAACACTTGCACAATTGTCCGTGACTCCTTTAAATCTTAAATCAGCTTCTTTTCTTAGGCCGGAAGAATAGAATAGAGTTGGAAGGGATCTTGGAGGTCTTCTAGTCCAGCCCCCTGCTCAAGCAGGAAAATTGCTTTTGCACTTAGACTTATCTACTGCATCACAGTGCTTTCCAGCCCTCTTTAAGTGGTTTACAGAATCAGCCTATTGCCACCCAAAATCTGGGTCCTCATCTTACCCACCTCAGAAGGATGGGAGTCTGAGTCAACCTTGAACCTGATGAGATTCAAACTGCCAAACTGGAGGCAGTCAGCGGTCAGCAGTCAGCAGAAGTAGCCTGCACTCTAACCACTGTGCTACCATGGTTCACCTATACCTATTTCAGATAAGTGAACAAACACCTTGCTTCTTATCAGAAACTCTGGCTCGAATTGTGGTCGTAAGTTGAGGACAATCTTGACAATTCCTGAACCCTAGTCTGTAGACTGGCACCGGTTTGCGGCATGCCCAGAAACCGGGCCCCACAAACAAATAAACCCCATGTGATGGATGCAGGCATCACGTGTAATCACGCATTCTCCGATCCACAGAAAAACCTCTCTCCATGGAACCGGTCCCTGGTTACCCAAAGGTTATGGGCCACTGATCTATAGCAAATTGGAAGAAAACCATTGTCAACTGAAAATACTTCTTTGGTCTTTTTAATTGCCAGTAGAAAGGGTGTGGAGAAAGCAGTGCATTCCTTAAATGCTTCAGATAATTGCTAGGCAGCCGAAGCTGTTGGCACGCAAGATTATTACTGGGGAGCATGATTGATGACTCTTGGCTATGGATTTGTCCCATTAGAGAATATACAGTACAATCAGGGAGTGGGGCGAAGACCAGGGCCAAGGGGGAAATGAGTGATGTGTCTTAGAATTAGCTGCACTCAGGTAACATCGACATGGTCACTCTTAATAAATCATTTTCTTTTTACTCCAAGAGATACAGCTAGAGACTTATTATTTGAATGGGACTTGATTTGTTGGAGCCCTGACAACCATTTTGGAAGGTGTGAAATTATGTTTCATATGTCAGTGGTATGAATATTTTTAAAAAGTTTGCTGAGTTAGGGAAAATTCGAGAGAAACTTAGAGGCAGTGTGCTCATTCAGGGTGAAGGGGAACAGAACCTCTAAATCTTTCCTCACTGAATTTCAACTAGACGACATGTAAATTATTTAACTGCCGTTAATACCATCCTCCCCCCTGTAACCTGATGACTTTCCCTTTTAATCATCTTAAAAAATTAGAACTTAGTGACAAGTCTAGGAGGAGCCTGGGGGGCTTCGTCCAAGGCTTGTGAACCTCTGTGTTAATGAAGCAGAGATCCTAAAATTAACTAGTTGAGAGAGATCCTAACGTCAGGTTAAGTCTTAAGAAGAACGTGGAACAATCTATCCAAAGTTCAGTTCTTTATTTCCTTACACACAATGGACAGAATCTTGTCAATCATTGAGAATATTTGTCGCTAAGAGTTCGGAGCACGGAGTGCTCTGTGAACTTGGCTGTTTTCTTGCAGACATTTTGTTGTGAATTAATAAAAGTGCTTGAATAAAGATTATTGACAGCTTGAAGTAAAGTGCAGGGTTCTGGCTCTGCACTTCTGATTGGCCGATAATAGCGACATCGGATTGGTCCATTCAGGAGAACCTGATTGGCTATTAACGAGCCTTTCCCATTGGTTAACGGAGCTAGCGCTCCCTGTGTTTTCATTGGTTAAATACTTAAGAGCTTGCCTATATAAAGGGGGCCGTTGCGGCCATTGAACTAAGCTGTTACACCATGTTAATAAAAAATTTGAAGTTCACTGTTCACCGGCTCGTCTCCTTCTTAGCACCCATGCGCAAAACTTGACACTGGCGACGAGGATGGGATGTTGAGATGTCAGAGCTGACTGAACAATGAAGAACAATAACAGAGCATGTGGCTGAAATGCACCAATGGCGGAACCATGTGCGGCGGCATCATACCACCCGCTCCATTCGACCCGGCACAAGAAGACTGGGACTCATATATGGATCGCTTCCAGATGTTTCTGGAGACCAACAATTTGAAGGATGCCACAACCGGAAAGAAACGGGCGGTATTCCTAACTCATTGCGGACCGACTGTATTTAAGATGGACAAGGCACTAGCGAAACCAGCGGAAGTAAAGTCTATGGACTAGGACGTCCTCGAACCCCTGCTGAGGGCTCACTATGCACTGACCGTGCCAACGCTCGTTAGAAGGCATGAATTTTACCAGAGAGATCAGCGGAAGGGCAAAACGTTGCTGATTTCATGGTGGATCTCCGGAATCTGGGAGGCCTATGCAGGTTTGCTGACCTCGAAGAAGCCCTGAGAGACCGAATAGTTCTGGGATTAGATGCACTGGGCACGCAGAGTAAGCTGATGGTGAAAGGCGACATTAGCCTTACAAATGCCATCGCTGAAGCTACTGCAGCAAAAGCAAACAGGAAGACAGCTGCCTGAATGTGCCGCGCCCACGCCCTGCTTCGCCAACTTGCCAGCGAAGCTTCACCCCACTTGGGACAACGGGCTACGACAGCCCACCATGAGGACCTCGAATCGTCATGGGGAAGCGATGAAGAAGAGGTCAACCGGCTCCGTCCGAGTGAGACCAACGCTAGAGATCACAGTACCCATGTGCTAGTTGTGGGGCAAGCCACCCCCGATCAGAATGCAAATTCCTCGATGCGCTCTGCCATGTGTGCGGGAAAAGAGGCCATATTGGATGGGTCTGTAGAAGCAAGCTAGGACCCAGCCAGCCCTCGAGGGGGGCCAACTATCACCAAACGACAGGAAGCCATCCTGTAAAGCGAGAACCCTTGAACCACCAATGGAACAACCACTCCTACCGAAACAAAACCCTAAACCACTCAATGAAGCGAGAAGAGGCTCACCAAACTATCATGATCGGTCACGCCTCATCTCTTGATGCCAAGAAGATCTGAGTGAAAGTGGCCATTGAAAACCAGCCCTGCCTGATGGAAGTCAATTCATGATCGTCCCTCTCGATGGTTTCCTGGAAGACCCTCAAGCAGCTCATCCCTACAACCGGCGGCAAGACCTTAGATTCCAAAGACTCATACTCAAAGACTATCAAGGATATCGAATTCCAGTCATTGGATTCAGCCGAGTCCGTGTCTCATTTAAGAATCGCACAACATTCCTACCTCTGACTGTAATCGACAGGGATCGGCCTAGTTTGTTAGGACTCCAATGGTTTGCTCCACTCGGAATTGAAGTAGCCGGCATTCACTGAAACTGCAGCAATGACTGGGAAGAGGATCTCGTCCAAGAATTCCAGGACGTCTTTGCAGAAAAACTAGGCGAGTACAAGGGGACCCCGATATCATTTAACCTCAATCCCGAAATAGCTCCCATCAGCCTTAAGCCTCGTCAAGTTCCATTTGCCCTTAAACCAAAGATCGACGAGCAGCTTGATAAATTAATAGCCCAGGGTGTGTTAGAACCAACCGATCACTCTCCCTGGGAAACCCCAATCGTGACACCCATCAAGCCGGATGGATCGATAAGAATTTGTGGGGACTACCAAGCCACCCTGAACCATGCCCTTCAACAAAACACTTAGCCGGTACCGGTGGTGCAACACCTTCTCCATTCCCTGGGGGGCGGAAAAGTCTTTGCTAAACTAGACTTGGCTCAGGCATACCAACAATTGCCTGTAGACAAAAAAACGGCAGAAGTCCAAATGATCGTTACGCACTGAGGTGCATTTAAATGTAACTGACTCCAGTTCAGAGTGAGCGTAGCCCCGGGAATCTTTCAAAGTTTGATGGAAAGGGATAAAAGGCATTGTCCCATATTTTGATGATGTGTTAATCGCTGCCCCGACTCGGAAAATACTAAGGGATTGCCTGGGATTGGTTCTCCAGAGATTTAAAGACTCAGGTCTCAAAGTTAAAAAAAAACAACAATTGTCAAGTATGTATGGATCGTGTAGAATATTTAGGATATTTAATTGATAGTCAAGGCATTCACCCCACCGATAGCAAGCTTAGGGCAATCAAAAATGCCCCCAAACCCCAAAATAAGGCCGACCTCCAGGCTTTTCTAGGCCTTATCAATTTTTATAATGTGTTCCTGCCTCACAAAGCAACCGTAGCTGAACCCCTACATCGTTTGTTGGACAAAAAAACAACCTGGGTATGGGGACACAGATAGGAGCAGGTTTTTCGACATGTGAAAAATGTATTGACTTCTGATGCTGTGTTGATGCAGTATAATGAGACTTTGCCTTTAACGAACACGTGTGATGCATCACCATTCGGAGTGGGCGTCATTTTGAGCCACATTTTGCCAAACGGTAGTAAAGCCCCTGTTGCCTATTTCTCAAAGACGCTATCAAAAGCAGAACGCAATTACAGTCAAATTGATAAAGAGGCCCTTGCTATTGTGTCTGCTGTTAAGAGATTTCATGAATATGTGTATGGTCAAGCCTTTACTATAGTGACTGACCACAAACCTTTGCTGGGAATAATAGCAGGAGATGGGCCAACCCCTTTTATATAATCTCCCAGAATGACTCGCTGGTCAGAATTCTTGGCTGCCTATAATTATAAGTTGCAACACCACCCAGGGAAGGCCATTCCCCATGCCGACGCATTGAGCCATGCACCACTTCTGGAGACCATTGATGACCCTGCTCCGACTGTTACAACACTGCAGATTGAGACACTTCGAACACCGCCACTAACAGCCCAAGATATCGCAAGTGAAATGAAACGCGACCCCATTTTGGCACAAGTCCTCAGTTGGGTCGACTGAGGATGGCCATTGGACCAGATACCTAACGACTACGTCCCATTCAAGAATCGACAAATGGAACTGTTTTCCTAGAAGGGCTGCATTATCTGGGGTGATAGAGTCGTTGTACCAGAGCGGTTACGACGAGTCATACTAAGGACCCTGCATGATGGCCATCCCGGCATCATGCACATGAAAGCCCTCGCATGAAGCTACGCATGGTGGCTGGGTATCGACAAGCAGATCGAAGCCTGGGTAAAAGCTTGTCACAAATGCCAGGAAGTTAGCAACGCCCCTCCGAAAGCAACCCCGACTGAATGGGAAACACCGAGGGGACCATGGTCCCGTATTCATCTGGACTTTGCGGGACCTACCAAAGGACACACATTTTTATTAACGGTGGATGCCTACTCGAACTGGCTTGAAATCCATGAGATGAGAAATACAACAACCGAATCAGTCATCAGGAAAATAGACAGACTATTTGGAACACACTGATTACCAGACGTTCTGGTATCCGACAACGGGCCCCAATTTACCGCACTGTCCTTTGAACAGTACCTGGTAGACCACGGTATTCGCCATGTGCTGACTTCGCCGGCGCATCCTGCGGCCAACGGAAGGGCCGAACGAACATTGCATAAGATGGACTGTGGCAATATCGAAGACAAGATTAACCGGATACTCCTTTTGCAGCATATCACTCCGCACAGCATCACCAACAAAACTCCCGCCAAGTTATTGATGGGGCGGAAGCTCCGTTCCCATCTCGACCGTCTGCACCCATCGTATGAACCTGAAAAACCACATGGATCCAGCGGGAAATGCCGTAACTTCCAGGTAGGCGAATTGGTTTTCGCTAGGAAATTTTCGGGCGATCTGTTGTGGGTTGAGGCAACTGTGGTCCAAGTAACTGGCCCCAGATCATACCACGTAAGAAGTCGCAACGATAGAATATGGAAGCGCCATATCGATCAGCTGCTTTCAAGGCTGCCGTCGGGGAGTCCCCTGACTTCCAAACTGAGGGGGGAGAAGATACCGAGGAAGCTGAATTTGAAATGGCAGAAAGCTTAAGCGGAAGAAATGACCGCTCAGAGGCAACACGTGAAGAAGGATCGGGGTTGGGGGTGAGCTTGCCTCAAGGAGATGGCGAGAACATTAGAGGCAACGAAAATTTGAATACTGAACTGGAGGCACCCTTTTCACCAGATAACATCCCACCCCAACAAGACTGTAGCCAAATACTGGGAGAACAACATAAATCAAATAGACAATCAAAACAATCTGCCTACCTCAAAGACTACGTGATCATACCCCTTAAACGGAACCCAGGGGGGAAGGAGTGTTGTGAATTAATAAAAGTGCTTGAATAAAGATTATTGAGAGCTTGAAGTAAAGTGCAGGGTTCTGGCTCTGCACTTCTGATTGGCCGATAATAGCAACATTGGATTGGTCCCTTCAGGAGAACCTGATTGGCTATTAATGAGCCTCTCCTATTGGTTAATGGATCTAGCGCTCCCTGTGTTTTCATTGGTTAAATACTCAAGAGCTTGCCTATATAAAGGGGGCTGTTGCGGCCATTGAGCTGAGCTGTTACACCATGTTAATAAAGAGGTTGAAGTTCACTGTTCACCGGCTCATCTCCTTCTTAGCGCCCATGTGCAAAACTTAACACATTTCATGACCCAACTAGGTATAAAAGAGTAGGGTTTTGTTCTCTGCCTATGTACAGGTAGCTTCCACTGTCAGTGGTGGTCAGAGTGGTTTTGGTTGTTCTTTCATTAGGTGGTTGTTTCATGCTTGATTGTTGGTCTAATATTAAGAGCGGTTGACAGACAGGTGAGAGAGAGAAAGAGAGAGATCAATAAAATAGGATATTTGTGACTCGGGGTTGAAATGTGTGTTCCTTGATGCTCTCTGAACTTGGTTGTTTTCGTGCAAACATTCTGTCCTTCTATCTAGGATGTCCTTATACTCCATTGTTCCAATCTCTTCTGATATGTTTTGTCCCTTAAATCTTGTGCCATTTCTGTTCTTCGTCTCTGGATTCACGCCATCTTTTATCAATATCTCTTTTTAAGTGAGAACTCCAGAAGTGGACATAGGTTTCCAAATGGGGTGTGACTAAAACCCTATACAGGGGGATTAGTACTTCCTTATTCCTGCTGGTAATCCCTTTAGTGATGCATCCCAGAATTTTGTTGGCCTTCACAGCTGCCTGGTCACACCCTTCAGTTTCAGTTTTAGTTTCACAACACCAAGTAGATTTAGTACAGAACAGTTGAGCTAAGCTATGCCCAGGCTCCTTGCTGTCTCCTTGCTCACACAGCAAATACTGTTTCAGTTTCCAAACAGCCCTCAACTCTCTCATACATTGACAGGATGCTAGCCAGATCAATATTGATGGATGCTGGTAGGCAGAGGCAGAATTCTGCCCCCTTATATTTCTCCCCCAAAACTATGCCTGACTTATGGTTCTTAACAGGAAGTAAAATTTAGCGAAGCACGGGTATCGAGCTAGAACTGTATAACATTTTCTAGTAATAGCCAGTGGAATGTACTTCTTTAAAAACACTTATCTGTTAAAAATGTAACTAATACAAAAAAATAACATAAAAAAGATTGATCTACTTCCCATAAATAATCGTGCATGTTCCTCTATACATAAACTTTGAACACTGATTATTTCCATGAAAATATTTCCTTTTGGATATTTATATTTCCAAATAGGAAATATTTTCTCCTTCCCTCTGTCTCAGTGCCTTTGAGTCAGTTTTTCTGGCAAAAAGTCTGCAGTTTTTTTGAAAATATTTGACAAGTGGATTGCACAAATTACTATTTTATTGTGTGATCTTAGCATTTTTAAGGGGAATGTAAAATAAAATAAAGAGAAGAAGTGGTGTCACAGGGATGAAGACATCAAGTTCTCTGATTTCTCTGAATTAAAAAGATTTAAAGTAGGCAAAGTAATTTATGCTTTGAACACTGTAAGACTGTTTGAAATAGAACTGTTCACAAATGATGAACATGTACTTCCTAACACGTATCAAATTTTATTGAAATTTCAAAGAGAAGAACAGGTGAAAAAATGTGTTGTGAATTAATAAAAGTGCTTGAATAAAAATTACTAAGAGCTTGAAGTAAAGTGCAGGGTTCTGGCCCTGCACTTCTGATTGGCCGATAATAGCAACATCGGATTGGTCCATTCAGGAGAATCTGATTGGCTATTAACGAGCCTTTCCCATTGGTTAATGGAGCTAGTGCTACCTGTGTTTTCATTGGCTAAGTACTCAAGAGCTTGCCTATATAAAGGGGGCCGTTGCTCCCATAGAGCTGAGCTGTTACACCATGTTAATAAAGAGTTTGAAGTTCACTGTCACTGACTCGTCTCCATTCTTAGCGCCCATGCGCAAAACTTAACACTGGCGACGAGGGTGGGATATGGAGAAGTCAGAGCTGACTGAACGACAAAGAACGATAACTGAGCACATGGCTGAAATGCACAACGGCAGAACCATGTCTGGCGGCATCATACCACCCGCTTCATTCGACCCGGCGCAAGAAGACTGGGACTCATATATGGATCACTTCCAGATGTTTCTGGAGACCAACAATTTGAAGGATGCCACTACCGGGAAGAAACGGGCGGTATTCCTAACTCATTGCGGGCCGACCGTATTCAAGATGGCCAAGGCACTAGCGAAACCGGCAGAAGTAAAGTCTATGGACTGGGACGTCCTCGAACTCCTGCTGAAAGCTCACTATGCACCGACCGTGCCAATGCTCGTTAGAAGGCATGAATTTTACCAGAGAAGTCAGTGGAAGGGCGAAAGCATTGCTAATTTCATAGCGGATCTCCGAAATCTGGGAGGTCTATGCAGGTTTGCCGACCTCGAAGAAGCCCTGAGAGACTGAATAATTCTGGGTTTAGAATCGCCGCACACCCAAAGCAAGCTGTTGGAGAAAGGAAACATCGGCCTTGCCGATGCCATTACTGAAGCTACTGCAGCAGAAGCAACCAGGAAGTTGGCTGCCCCAATGCACCGCACCCACGCACCACTTCTCCAACTGGCCCGCGAAATTTCACCTCAGTCAGAAGGACAGCTTCTGACAGCCCACTACGAGGACCTCGAATTATCATCAGACAGTGACGAAGAAGAGGTCCACCGACTTCGGTCCGAACGAGACCAACGCCAGAGATCTCAGCACCAATGCACTGGTTGTGGGGCAAGCCGCCCCCGATCAGAATGCAAATTCCTCGACACGCTCTGCCATGTGTGCGGGAAAAGAGGCCATATCGGACATGTCTGAAGAAGCAAGCCAGGACCCAGCCAGCCCTCGAGGGGGGCTAACTATTGCCAACCGACAGGAAGCCGTCCTGTAAAGTGAGAACCCATGAACCACCAATGGAACAACCACTCCTACCGAAACAAAACCCTAAACCACTCAATAAAGTGAGAAGAGGCTCACCAAACTATCACGATCGGTCACACCTCATCTCTTGATGCCAAGAAGATCCAAGTGAAAGTGGCCATCGAAAATCAGCCCTGCCTGATGGAAGTCGATTCATGATCGTCCCTCTCAATGGTTTCCTGGAAGACCCTCAAGCAGCTAATCCCTACTGTCCGGCGGCAAGACCTCAGGTTCCAAAGACTCATACTCAAAGACTATCAAGGAAATTGAATCCCAGTTGTTGGATCCAGCCGAGTCCGGGTATCGTTTAAGAACTGTACAGCATTCCTACCCCTGACTGTAATCGACAGGGATCGGCCTAGTCTGTTAGGCCTCCAATGGTTCGCTCCACTCGGAATTGAAGTAGCCGGCATTCACCGAACCTGCAGCAACGACTGGGAAGAGGCTCTCATCCAAGAATTCCAGGACATCTTTGCAGAGAAATTAGGCGAGTACAAGGGGACCCCGATATCATTTAACCTCAATCCCAAAATAGCTCCCATCCGCCTTAAGCCTCGTCGAGTTCCATTTGCCCTTAAACCAAAGATTGATGAGCAGCTTGATAAATTAATAGCCCAGGGCGTATTAGAATCAACCGATCACTCTCCCTAGGAAACCCCAATTGTGACACCCATCAAGCTGGATGGATCAATAAGAATTTGTGGGGACTACCGAGCCACCCTGAACCATGCCCTTCAACAAAACGCGTATCCGGTACCGGTGGTGCAGCACCTCCTCCATTCCCTGGGGGGCGGAAAAGTCTTCGCTAAACTAGACTTAGCTCAGGCATACCAACAACTGCTGGTAGACAAAAAAACAGCAGAGGCCCAAACGATCGTTACACACCAAGGTGCGTTTAAATGTAACCAACTCCAATTTGGAGTAAGCATAACCCCGGGAATCTTTCAAAGTTTGATGGAAAGACTATTACAAGGGATAAAAGGCGTTGTCCCATATTTTGATGATGTGTTAATCGCTGCCCCGACTCCGCAAATATTAAGGGATCGCTTGAGATTGGTTCTCCAGAGGTTCAAAGACGCAGGTCTTAAAGTTAAGAAAAGCAAGTGTCAACTTTGTTCGGATTGTGTTGAATTTTTAGGATACTTAATTGATAGTCATGGCATTCACACCACCGATAGCAAACTTAGGGCAATCAAAAATGCCCCCAAACCCCGAAATAAGGCTGACCTCCAGGCTTTCCTAGGCCTTATCAATTTTTATAACGTTTTCCTGCCTCACAAAGCAACTGTAGCCGAACCCCTACATCGTTTGTTGGACAAAAAGCAATCTGGGTATGGGGACAGAGAGAGGAGCAGGCGTTTCGAAATGTAAAAAAATTATTTACTTCTGATGCTGTGTTGATGCAGTATAACGAGACTTTGCCTTTAACGATTACATGTGATGCATCCCCATTCGGAGTGGGCACCATTTTGAGCCACATTTTGCCAAACGGTAGTGAAGCCCCTGTTGCCTATTTCTCAAAGACGCTATCAAAAGCAGAATGCAATTACAGTCAAATTGATAAAGAGGCCCTTGCTATTGTGTCTGCTGTTAAGAGATTTCATGAATATGTGTATGGCCGAGCCTTTACTATAGTTACTGACCACAAACCTTTGCTGGGAATAAAAGCGGGAGACAGGCCAACCCCTTATATATTATCTCCCAGAATGACTTGCTGGTCAGAATTCTTGGCTGCATATTATTATAAGTTGCAACACCGCCCGGGGAAGGCCATTCCCCAAGCCGACGCGTTGAGACGTGCACCACTTCCGGAGACCATTGATGACCCTGCTCCGACTGTTACAACACTGCAGATCGAGACACTTCGAACACCGCCACTAACAGCCCGAGATATCGCGATGGAAACGAAACGCGACCCCATTTTAGCACAGTTGGGTCGAGTGCGGATGGCCATTAGACCAGATACCTGACGACTATGTCCCATTCAAGAATCGACAAACGGAACTGTTTTCCCAGAAGGGCTGCATTATCTGGGGTGATAGAGTCGTTGTTCCAGAGTGGTTATGACGAGCAATACAAAGAACCTTGCACGATGGCCAGCCCGGCATCATGTGCATGAAAGCACTCGCACGAAGCTTCGCGTGGTGGCCGGGCATCGACTAGTAGATCGAGACATGGGTAAAAGCTTGTCACAAATGCCAGGTAGTAAGCAACACCCCTCTGAATACAACACCAACTGAATGGGAAACACCGAGGGGACCATGGTCCTGTACTCATCTGGACTTTGCAGGACCTACCAAAGGCCACACATTCTTATCAACAGTGGATGCCTACTCGAACTGACTTGAAATCCACGAGATGAGAAATACAACAACCGAATCAGTCATCAGAAAACTAGACAGACTATTTACAACGCACGGATTACCAGATGTTCTGGTATCCAACAACGGGCCCCAATTTACCGCACTATCCTTTGAACAGTACCTGGCGGACCATGGTATTCACCATGCGCTGACTTCGCCGTGCATCCAGCCAATGGAAGGGTCGAGCGCATGGTACAATTCATCAAGAAAACCTTGCATAAAATGGACTATGGCGATATCGAAGACAAGATTAACCGGATACTCCTTTTGCAGCATATCACTCCGCACAGCGTCACCAACAAAACTCCCGCCGAGTTATTGATGGGGCGAAAGCTCCGGTCCCACCTCGACCGTCTGCACCCATCATACAAACCTGAAAAACCACACAGATCCAGCGGAAGATGCCGTAACTTCCAGGTAGGTGACTTGGTTTTCGCTAGGAAATTTTCAGGCAATCCGTTGTGGGTAGAAGCAACTGGCCTCAGATCGTACCGCGTGAGATGTCACGATGATAGAATATGGAAGCGCCATATCGATCAGCTGCGTTCAAGGCTACAGTCAGGGATCTCCGAGTTCCCTGACTTCCAAACTGAGGGTGGAGGAGATACCGAGGAAGCTGAATTTGAAACGGCAGAAAGCTTAAACAGAAATAATGACCACGCAGAGGCAACATGTGAAGAAGGATCGGGGATGGGGGTGACCTCACCTCAAGGAGATGCCGAGGACATTAACGACAGCGAAAATTTGAATACATAACTGGAGGCACCTTTTTCACCAGATAACGTCCTGCCCCAACAAGACTGTGGCCAAATACCAGGAGTACAACGTAAATCAAATAGACAATCAAAACAACCTGCCTACCTCAAAGACTACGTGACCCCACCCCTTAAACTGAACCCGGGGGCAAGGGGTGTTGTGAATTATTAAAAGTGCTTGAATAAAAATTACTAAGAGCTTGAAGTAAAGTGCAGGATTCTGGCCCTGCACTTCTGATTGGCCAATAATAGCAACATCAGATTGGTCCGTTCAGGAGAATCTGATTGGCTAATAACAAGCCTCTCCCATTGGTTAACGGAGGTAGTGCTCCCTGTGCTTCATTGGTTAAATACTCAAGAGCTTGCCTATGTAAAGGGGGCCGTTGCTCCAATAGAGCTGAGCTGTTACACCATGTTAATTAAGAGTTTGAAGATCAATGTCACCGACTCGTCTCCATTCTTAGCGCCCATGCGCAAAACTTAACAAAATGCATGATAAAGTGGGTTTAGAAAAAAGTTGGTTGTCATTGTTGACAAAAACAAAAAAGAAAAAGAAGCACAAAATGTTGGAAAAAAGTACAGAGAAGAGCAACTAGGAGGTCTGGAGGGGATCAACTTCTTTTCCAAAGCACAAGAAGGCAGGACAGAAAACAATTGGTGGAAAATAATCAAGGAGAGAAACAACCTGGTACTAAGGAGACATTTCATAATGTTGAGAACAATTTACCAATGGAATGTTTTGCCTTCAGAAATTGTAGGTGCCCAACACTGGAGGCTTTTAAGCGGGGTGGGATTCTACCAGTTCGCACCTATTCGCTAGAACTGGTTGTTAACATTCTAAGAAGTTCGGAGAACTGGTTGTTTGAAGAAATTACTGGCCTAATCCTGTAAGGAAGACAGGAAGGAAACATTCTGGTGTTGCTTACAGAAACTGCCTCTCCGTTAACCCTTATTACATTCTTGGTAGGACTGGACTTCCTGTCTCAGGAACTTCTCTGGAGTTCTTTTCTCCCTCCTTTGCTGGTACTTTACTTATGTGGACTGACCATTCAAAGTTACAATGGCACTGAAAAAAGTGACTTATGACCATTTTTCACACTTACAACTGTTGCAGCATTCCCCACAGTCATGAGAGGCCAAGTGAGGAGATGTGTGCCTCGATGTGAGTGATATTGAGTTGGCCACACCCATCCAGTAACATGACCACCAAGCCATGCCCACCATCTAAGCCATGCCCACAGAACCGGTTGTTAAAATTTGAATCCCACCCCTGCTTTTAAGCAAAAAGTTCCTCTCTCATCGCAGGCGAACAAGTCTGTCCACCAGGGAGATGAAAAGTTGTCTGCCACATCTATTCATCTCTACCCACTGCCTTTTATCTCCAGAGCTAGGGTGGGGCTTTGTTAGCAGTGGTGTCTCTTCCTTCCCAAGGACCGGCCCATTGATTTCCACTGCTCTCCTCTCCTCTGCCTTCTTCCCATCTGTACATGAGGCATTGGATCCAGCTGTTCAGTTGTGGGATTCAAATAATTTGACAACAGGTTCTCAGCCCTAATGACTGGCTGGCTGGGTGTGGCTATAGTGGGCATGGCCGAGGGATGTGACAGGCAGCATTTGCCCTCCTGCACCCCCCATGGGAGGAAAAACGGGCTGTGTGTGATGGCACGTGCTGCACCCCCTGTACCCCACTTTGGGCCTGGTAGGCCTCCCTACAACCTCCTATGAGTAAAAAGGGGTCACAGGGAGGCACGCCACAACCCTTCACACCCTGGTTTGGGCCTAATGGGCCTTTCTGCACTTACCTGGGAGCCAAAACGGGGTGCGTGAGGACTCCTGGAAGGGGTGGGGCCAAGCAGCAATTTAACAACCCCTTCAGCCCAAGTGGTGCAAGCCACTTGAATCCCACCACTGCAGCTGTTCCTCCTCTTCCTCATCAGCCACCTACAGATCTGGAGACTGTTGACTCTCCATCGGAGGGCTGACCAGGCTCTGCCCTCCACTCTCTCTCTGCCAACTCCATTCCCTCTTCCTCCTTGGAGCTCTCAGGTTGCCTTGATGCTGACTCTGGCTCCCATACCTCTTTCTCCTCCTCTGATTTGGCTGCTGGAATGGCTGGTGGCCAATAGGCCACAACATATAGGATCTTCTGCTCGAGCAATGGGTTGGACTAGAAGACCTCCAATGCCCCCTCCAACACTATTATTCAATGTTCTATTTTCTGATTGGCATGTGACCTGTTCACCCCTAGGCCACTGTGAGGGAAGGAACCTTTAAGTCTACAAAGTCAGTCCATTCTGACCTCCCCTTCTTCTTCAGAAGGATCAGGGGAGACATGATAGTAGTCTTCCAATATTGGAGGGGCTACCCCAGAGAGGAAGGGGTCAAGCTATTTTCTAAAGCGCCTGTAGGCCAGAGAAGGGATAATGGATGGAAACTGAACAAGGAGAGATTCAACCTGGAAATAAGAAGAAACATTCTGACAGTGAGAACAATCAACCGATGGAACAGAAGTTGCCTTCAGAAGTTGTGGAAGCACCATCACTTGAGACTTTTAAGAAGGGATTGGACCGCCATAGTGTAGGGTCTCCCGCTTGGGCAGGGGGTTAGACTAGATAACCTACAAGGTCTCTTCCAACTCTGATTATCTGTTATATGAAACTTGAGGTTGCAGAATGACGGGAAACTAGAAAGGAGGTGTTAGTGGATTCCCTGCCGTGGTTCAGCTCTAGCCATGGGCAATGATCAAACCAATGAAGTAATTGTTTATTTGTTTAAAAAGAAAGCTTTGGCGGAGGTGGGGGAGACAATTCAGGACCTAGCCTTCCCTAGCAATTTCTTTTTGCCAAGTTTCAAAAAATGGCCACATCAAACGACCGGGTCATTCACGATAGCGTGTTGCTGGCAGATGAAATTGAGTTAATTGTGCTGGAAAGCACTGATTTGCTCAATTGCGGTATTAGAACACTGCCTATTATTTTGAACCTGACTGCAACTTATGTAAAACAAAGGAAGGCAAGACACCCAAGTGACTGCAAAGGGTGAAGCTAACTCATTGTCTGTGGATCAAGGTCTCCCTTTCCACTGCATTTTTATCACTGGGAGTGGGGAGGGCATCATTTTTTTTCTGATGAGTTAGTGGCAGGAATCAACTAAAGAGGTCATATTTCTGCTTGGGTTTTGTTTTCC
Organism: Hydrophis major; assembly: GCA_033807585.1. NCBI lineage: Eukaryota > Metazoa > Chordata > Lepidosauria > Squamata > Elapidae > Hydrophis > Hydrophis major. The sequence goes on from CM066329.1 coordinate 374,051,573, forward strand.
TCTGCTCCCAAATTAACGGGATACACAAAAAGGAAAAAGCAGCACATTTCCTCCTGGTGGGATTTTTTTGTGTGGGGGGGGGGATTTTTTTTTTTTTTTTTTGGAAATAAGTGCATTCATTTGCAGGTCAATAAGGTAATTGAGTGAAGAAAGGAAGGAAGAGAAGTTGTTAAAAAAAAAAAAAACTGAAATTGATTTTTATGCAGCCATCTCTGCCGATGGACAATAACTACTTGGGAACTTATCATAGCTTCAGGCCTGCATTAACTGTGAGCATATCAGCAATCTAAAGAAGTAAATGCATCAACTTGATTTTGGCAAACCAGCTTCCCCGTTCCACCTTCTGAAACTTTGGTTTCTCAAGTTTGTCTCCTTATCAGCATGCTGTAGGAAGGCATTCACCAAGCACTAACAATGTCCCAAAGGTGCTTTTTTTTTTTTGTGATATATTTTTTTTATTTTATTTTATGCAAACAATCCACCTTCCTTTAAAACAGTGTGATGACCCAGGGCATGGCACAAAGGCAACACAGTCACATGAGTTAGAAGAGTCCCTTTAGTACCTCCAACTTTGCTCCCAATGTCCAGTTCCCTTCGGCTGGACAAAAAAAAAAAAAAAAAAAACTCTCCCAAGAGCAGTCTTTAAGTGGAGGAAATTCAGTCTGAAAACAAAGCACGTACAAATTGTAAATAAAAATCCACACAAACAACGCTGCAGTAATTAACTTGACAGGGCAGGAGAAAGAATTGAAGACTTGAAAGCACACCTAGTTGGGAAGATGCCAGGAACCAGATAAGACTCAACAATACGAGATAATTCATGATTTGTTCCTAACAGTTTGCTGTGCACAACTTCCCTTTCTAAACACTATGTTCCCAGCTGCAGCTAAAGAAAGGAATCAGGGCCCTTTCCTCCTCCGTAAGCCACACAACTCATGTTGCTCCCTTCTCCATTCCTCCCTGTGTACCCTAGAATGAAGAAGGAGTGGGCTTGGGTCTTCCTTTCCCTTTCCCCTGCTCTACTCAGCAAGACTTTGCCCTTCCCCAGTTTCTTCCACAGCCAATGGAGCCACACTTCTACTCCCTGTCAGCTGTTCGGCCTCCCCCTCTGAATCAGATTCTGACAGGGGCATGACAAATGGTGTGTCATCTGGGTACAAATATCTTGTGCAATAACAATTACAATTAATACATATTCATTACTATAATATCAGTACTCTATTCTTATTTTATACTACTGTGCATAATATATCTAATTATTATAACAACCCCTTTCTAAGCATATTTAATTGTTATTCACATGTTTACTATTTTTCCCTAGTCTTTAATTTCTAGTTTCCATTTTCATTCTCCAACTATTGATAAAATAATTCCCATATCATATAATATTCAGTTTGTTCCTTTTCTTTAATTGCAAGTGTTAGCCTATTCATTTCTGCACATTCTAATAATTTCTGGATAAAATTCTCATTTGTCGGAATCTTTTTCAGTTTTCCAATTTTGTATCTGGTGGCATTTCCAGCATTTAACTGATTTATCTTTAAACATCCTTGTCAGTCTTGCCAGTGCAAAATGCTATTAGGGTTGTTTATGGAGGTTCTCAGTCTTCCAGGTCATGGTTGTCCCCAACGGTGCTTTTTCAAGAGGCAACTGGACTTTCTGGTTTTCCTTTGGAGATGTTTCACTTCTCATCCAAGAGGCTTCTTCAGCTCTGACTGGATGGTGGGAAATAGAAGGATTTATCCTTGCAGATATCTGGACATTTGTATTCTTTTAGCAGCTCATTAAGGTCACCTGGAGGTTTATCTATGTCCTCAGGGTCACCTGAGTGGTACAAATAGGTGTGGAGCCTTCTTGGAACCGTGGAAAGGACTGGGTTGTCGATTGGAGATAGATGCCGTATCCCTTCCTCACTGTTGAGAGAGGGCTATTCAATTTTGACATAGCTGGCCTCTTTAACCTCTCTTTCAAATGATCGGTCTTCTCTGTCCAAAATATGGACTTTGTTGCCTTCAAAAATGTGGCCTACAGTACAGTCCTGTAAGGAGATCCAGTCCGTTGATCTTAAATGAAATCAACCTTGATTGTTCTTTGGAAAGACAGATACTGAAGCTCAAATACTTTGGCCGCCTAATGAGAGGACTCTGTGGAAAAGACCCTGATGTTGGGAAAGATTGAAGGCAAATGGGGAAGGGGACATCAAAAAATATGTTGGTTAAATAGTGTCATTGACGCAATGAACCTGAATTTGGGCAAGCTCTGGGAGACAGTGGAATATTTTGATGGAAGTTTGGAAATGACCAGAAAAGGTAGATATCTTTAGCACTATCAACACAATCTCCATATGAGTCTAAATAGTTTCATTTCCTTAAAGTAGAGTCATGACTGCCTAGAAGATTTGTCAATTGAGAATAAATTAATACACAAATAAATGTTGGCACTCATTTGTTTTGGTTTGTTTGTTTTAAGAAAGAAAAGAAAACAGATGGAGATCTCTTATGCTTCATATTTTCTTTTAACAGATTGAGCAAAAGTAATTGGTCACAAGTGTTTTGGTTAATTGAAATACAGAGGGAAATATATTAAGTGTCAATTGCCCTCAGAGTCATACATCCCAATAAATTGATACTAGAGATCAGTTTTGGGTGCTATCATTGGAACAGTTGGTCTCTCTCTCTCTCTCTCTCTCTTTCTGTCTCTCCCTCTCTCCCTCTCTTCCACATTTCTTCCACATCTCAGGGGCTGCGACAAGGGAGTCAAGGTGTTCTCCAAAGCACCTGAGAGCAAGACAAGAAGCAATGAATGGAAACTAATCAAGGAGAGAAGCAACCTAGAACTAAAGAGTAAATTCCTGACAGCTAGAACAATTAACTGGTGGAAGAACTTGCCTCCAGAAATTGTAAATGCTCCAATAATAAAAGTTTTTAAGAAGAGATTGGATAACCATTTGTCTGAAATGGTATAGGCTTCCTACTTAAGCAAGGGGTTGAACTAGAAGACCTCTGAGTCCTTCCAACTCTGTTATTCTATTCTATTCTATTCTATTCTATTCTATCCCATTCCATCCCATTCCTATTCTATTCTATTCTATTCTATTCTATTCTATTCTATTCTATTCTATTCCATTCCATTCCTATTCCTATTCCTATTCCTATTCCTATTCCTATTCCTATTCCTATTCCTATTCCTATTCCTATTCCTATTCCTATTATATTCTATTCCATTCCTATTCTATTCCTATTCTATTCTATTCCTATTCCAATTCCTTATTCTATTCTATTCTATCATTATTTTGCATTTTAACTATATCTTTTTTGTTTGATGAAGTTTCATTCTATATCTTTCCTGTGAGATTGTTCTATTTCTCTAAGCAGGAGGAGGGAAAGAGAGACTGATTCTCCTAGCTACATGCCTCAATTTCACAGGGTCAGATAATGTGGGTGATAAAATTGATTTAATTTTTTATATCATTTCCCAGCCCCACCCCATTAAATTTTATTTCCTGTTAAGAACCATAGGTTGCTGGATCTCTATCTTATTTGATGGAGTTATGAGGAGCAATTTCAGATAAATTTGTACCTTTTAATATGAATAGTAGCGGTGGCAACTATCAAGATGCTATACCAAGGCAGGAAGTAAAACTGGGTCATGAAGCTTCATATGGGATCTGTGAGTGAAGATTTGAGATCTGTGGTCTAGCAGCTCATCCTGAAATTTACTGTCCCCATTGCCAGTCTCTATATTGCTCCTATAATCTCAATTTTCTTTTTTTCCTTTTAATGACCCTGTAATCTCTTGCAATAACAACAACAACAACAACAACAACAACAACAACAACAACAACAACAACAACAAGCATTGGGGTGGACTTGGAGGCAACTGAAAAGAGCTGAGTGTTTACTGGCTGGATGCCCTTCTTGACACCTATGGGGAGTTCACAGCAGATAATTATTCATTGCACCCAAAGAGAGAAATATCTGCCCTACCTAGGATCAAAATCACAGCCTCCTGATTGTGAGGTCACCATCACTATTCCACCATTACTCAATTTACTCTATATCAGATGACATAGATGGAATAGATAAGATGGAATTTATAAACCAAAAGTGTTTTTTTTTTTTTTAATACACCCTGGGTTTTTGAATAAGAGGTAAACTAACATCAGTTCAACTAAGAATAGACTTAACTCTGCTTCATTTAGAGAATGAGATAAATTCAAGAACATGGAGATACAGGAGGGTAGGGATATGCTATGGTTAGTTGCAAGTAGCATATAACCTTGGCTGAAGATGCAAGGGAAAAAAAAGTCCTCTTTGGGACAATAGTGATTATCAAAGCAGGGTCTAAATTTGGAGGTTTGCTTGCTTTCCATCTGTCTTTCACCTTGGAAGTGATTTGTCATCTTGAGGGACATTCAGAAAACTAACAGAGAACGAAATGTTTTGCAAGTTAGACCCTTCTCTCGGGAATAGCCTCCTGAGATCAAAGGCATCTCTATCCTGATGGTGTTTTGCAAAATGATTCAAACCATCGCCTTCTGGGGAAAATGTTCAGACCTGCATGTTTTAACGGATAGTATTTATTGGTTTTTAATGGGTTTACTTCTGAATATATTATAGATATTTTATTGTGTCTGCTGAAAACCATCTAGAATCCTGAGAATCCTGAGGCCTACAAATATTTGTAAATTAACAACGTAAAAATAAATGGGATTAATACATGGTTGAAGGGTTATCAGGACACAGCAGGGCTGTTGAATAGACTGAATTTTTAAAAATCGGAAAGAAGGCAATATCCAATAACTCATGTTGTTGACAAGAAAGCTATATGGTTGGTTGTTGTTTTTGCTCTCGGTTTACAGGCTTGTAGAGATAAACAACTGTACCACTCATAAATACCAGGCTAATGAAATTTAAATAAATAAATTCTGATGAAGATGATAAGATGTAAGATAAGATATAAGATAAGATACAAGATAAGGTAAAGCAAGGTAAGGTAAGATAAGATGATTAAGATAAGATAAGATAAGATAAGATAAGATAAGATAAGATAAGATAAGATAAGATAAGATATAAGGCAAGATAAGGTAGGATAAGGTAAGATAAGATAAGATATAAGGAAAGGAAAGGAAAGGAAAGGAAAGGAAAGGAAAGGAAAGGAAAGGAAAGGAAAGGAAAGATAAGATAAGATAAGATAAGATAAGATAAGATAAGATAAGATAAGATAAGATAAGATAAGATAAGATAAGATATAAGGCAAGGTAAGGTAAGATAAGATAAGATATAAAGAAAGGAAAGGAAAGGAAAGGAAAGGAAAGGAAAGGAAAGGAAAGGAAAGGAAAGGAAAGATAAGATAAGATAAGATAAGATAAGATAAGATAAGATAAGATATAAGGAAAGGTAAGAGAAGAGAAGAGAAGAGAAGAGAAGAGAAGAGAAGAGAAGAGAAGAGAAGAGAAGAGAAGATATAAGGCAAGGTAAGGTAAGGTAAGATATAAGAGATAAGATAAGATAAGATGATACAAGATTAAAAGATAAGATGAGATGAAATGAGATGAGGTGGGACAGGAAGGGAGGGAAGGGGAGGGGAGAGGAGAGAAGAGGAGAGGAGAAGAGAAAAGAAGAGAAAAGGAGAAGAAAACTGTCTTTTTTTTTTCTTGCATGCACATTGGCCCACATTAAAAATGGAATTCTGTTGCATGTTGGAGGACTCTGAGTGACATGATAGCAGTCTTGCAATATCTAAGGGGCTGCCACAAAGAAGGGGGGCGGGGCGGGAACCTATTCTCCAAAGCAGGCTTGTCCAACCCGCGGCCCATGGGCCGCATGCAGCCCAGGTTGCCTTGTAATGCAGCCCAACGCCCACCCCAACCTTCGTGAAAGATCCAGCGAGGAGGAGGAGGAGAGGCAGGCACGAGGCGAGGCAAGGCGAGCAACAGAAAAGGCGGGCAGCTGCAGCCCAAAAGTCCCGCCCCGCCACCTCCTGTTTCTGCCGCCGCTGCTGCATTTGCAGGAGGAGAGGTAGGTGCGAGGAGGGGCGAGGCGAGCAACAGAAAAGGCAAGCAGCTGCAGCCCAAAAGTCCCACCCCGCCACCTCCTGCTGTAGCCGCTGCTGCTGCCACTGCTGCTGCTTCTGCCCCCGCTGCCGCTGCATTTGCAGGAGGAGAGGTAGGCGCGAGGCGGGAGAGCTTTCTTCCCCCCCTCCCTCCCACCCTGCAAAATTTGGCCAGAAAATTATAAAATAAATAATAAATAATTTTTTAATAAATAATGAATAATAAATAATAAAAATTATTTTATTTTATTTTATTTTATTTTATTTTATTTTATTTTATTTTATTTTATTTTATTTTATTTTATTTTATTTTATTTTATTTTATTTTATTTTATTTTATTTTATTTTATTTTATTTTTTATTTTATTTTTTATTTTTTTATGTGTGGCCCAAACCAAATTTTCATCTTCCAATGTGGCCCAGGGAAGATGAAAGGTTGGACACCCCTGCTCTAAAGGATGTGAAGGCAAGATAAGAAGCAACCTGGAACTTTCCTGACAGTGAGAACAATTAATTAGTGGAACAACTTGCCTCCAGAAGTTCTAGGTGCTCCATCACTGGAGGTTTTCAAGAAAAAATTGGACCGAAATGATATAGGGTCTCCTTCCTGGGGTTCAACTAGACTAGAAGACCTCCAAGATCCCTTCCAATGTTGTTATTTTGTTATCCTGTTAAACTCTGATCAAAACTTTTGTACAAAGCTCTACTTGGCTTCTGGGAGGATCTGAAGATCAATGTATTGAAATGAGAGAAACAATCCAAAAATTGGATTATGTCCAAGCTAAAAAGGAATAAGGGATCCAGCAGATTCTGAAAATTAAAACTTGTCATTTTCCAAGTGGACATTTTTTTTGTTTTGTTTCCAACAAAATAAGCTGTATCCAGCCCAGGAGCCTTCTCTTGCAGCTACGCGCGTGCTGGAAAATATTGTGCATGAAACCCCTGATTAATTGGGGTCATCCAATACAAACTTGGCAAACTAATTGAGCCTTTTTATATTTGATTAAAGACTCCCCTCATTATCTCTCATTGTTTTTCAAAAAAAAAAGGCTTGAGCCAGTGAGGAGAAATATGATCCAAATTCTTTATCAACTATGGCTACACTACATGTTGTTTGGACAGATTTTTCCTCTTGGATTGCAAACTTTTTCTTTCCCAATTTTATTTTTTTGTTGTAACTGCAGGGATTGTGCACATAAATATATATCCATGTATTCCACTGCTTATTTATTTCCCCCAACACCAATGTTCAGAATGGAGGAAATTGCTTCAATTGATCTGCTCAGACTCAACAGAATAGAATAATACAGTTGGAAGGGACTTTGGAGGTCTTCTAGTCCAACTCCTTCTTCAATAGCAATAGCACTTAGACTTGTATATGTTTTACAGTGTTTACAGCCCTTTCTAAGTGTCAGAGTCAGCCTCTTGCCCCCAACAATCTGGGTCCTCACTTTACTCACCTCGGAAGAATGGAAGGCTGTGTCAACCTTGAGCTGTGAGATTCAAACTGCCAAATTGCAGGCAGCCAGCAGTCAGCAGAAGTAGCCTGCAATACTGCACTCTAACCACTGTGCCACCATGGCTCATAGCAGGAGACCCCATATAAGACGCATGTCTATCCAAGCTCTTTTTAAAAACTCCAGTGATGGAGCATCTATGTACAACAGAGGTGCCAAACAGTCCATGGGCCGGATGCATCACACACAGGCCACGCCCACTCCAGCTCCACGAATGAGAAAAAACATCATGAATCATCACGTGATGGCAATTTTGCCATCACATGACATTTCACAATGTTTTTCGTATTCAAGGAGCTTGACACCTGTGATCTACAACTTCTGGAGGCAAGCTGTTTCACTGGCTAATTGCTCACTGCTAAGAAGCTTATTCTTAGTTTTAGTTTGCTTCTTTCCTTGTTTGGTTTCCATCCCTTGTTGTTTTTCTCTCTTGCCTTCTGGTGCTTTGAATATATCTCCACTGGCAGAATCTTGGTATTCACTGAAATGTCCTACCTAACAATCTTTGGGTTTGGGTGATGGGCCATCTATGAAGTCATATCAGAATAACAGAATAACTAATTTGGAAGGGACTTTGTAGGTCTTGTAGTCCAACTCCCTGCTCAATTAGGGAACCTTATACCATTTCTGACAAATATCTGTCCAGTCTCTTCTTTAAAACTTTCAGTGTTGAAGCACCCAAAACTCTGGAGGCAAGATATTCCACTGATTAACTGTTATCAGCAAATTTCTCCCTTGTTCTAGGTTGCTTCTTTCCTCAATTAGTTTCCATCCATTGCTTTTTGTCCTACCTTCATTCAACTGTTATAGTTTGTCATGGAGTTTAGCAGTGGCAGCACACTCAAAATTTCAAAATACTTGACTCATAAGACAAATCAAGAAGATTACATTCATAAGGCCTGAGTGAAGAAGGAGCCTAGATTTTGATCCATTGAACATTAATGTCTTCATAATTCCATCCAAGATAGATTTGGAATTAATTTATATTTTCTGTGCTGTTTAGATTTCTAAACAAGTGAATTCTACTCTCTTTGCAGATACTTAGTTGTCTGTTACTGTCATTCTTAAGTTTTGAAAGCAAACCGAAAAAAGAAAGATGGAAAGATACATTCCAATCTTTATGTAACAAGGGCAGTCACTTTCTCTAAGCCCAACTCACCTGACAAGGTTGTTGTGAAGAAGACAGGAAGAGGAAGGATGGTTATATATGTCCACTGCCCTGAGTTAAAGCAAAAAAGGAAGAATAAAAATTTTATAAATAAATAAATAACTTTGGGTGACAGAGTTTACATGAATAGCTTCATACAACATGTGTAATCAGGCCACTCAAACAGACACAACATTCTAAGTTTAGATCTCTCTTTCTCTTCCTTCCCCTCTCCCCCCATCTCTTCCATTTATATCATCCATATATCTATCTATTTATCTATCTATCCACCTATTTATCTACCTACCTACATCTATCTATTTATCTACCTACCTACATCTATCTATCTATCTATCTATCTATCTATCTATCTATCTATCTATCTATCTATCTATCTATCTATCTATCTATCTATCTATCTATCTCTCCCTCCCTCCATCCATCCATCCATCCATCCATCCATCCATCCATCCATCCATCCATCCATCCATCCATCCATCCATCCATCTATCTATCTATCTATCTATCTATCTATCTATCTATCTATCTATCTATCTATCTATCTATCTATCTATCTATCTCTCTGGACAGACAGAGGAAAGAATATCATGTTGGCTGCCTTGAGTTATTTATACAAATAAAAAGCAAGATAACACTACCATAATTATTAGTCTAAATGACTACAAATAAATATAAATGCAATTCTTGGATTATTATCTATGTATTTAAAATATTTATATGACCACCCAACTTAAACAATTCTGGGTGATTTCCAATAGATCGTCCAGCACCTGCATTATTCCTCAAAACTTGCTTGGACTATCACTGTCCAACTCTTGGTAGTTGACTCAACTAACAGACTATTCTCGAACCAAATTTAGTGAGATGGAATGGAATTAAATTTCAGTAAGTTAAAAGACCCTGTTGAATAAAATTCATGTATAAAATTTTCAGGGCATTGATCTCACCTATTTCTTCAGCATTCGTGGTAACAAAATGGCAGCTTTATATTGACATGCAATGAATTTCTGGAGATTTCTTGTAGTTTACTGAAGTAAATTGATGTCCTGAGGTATAAATGAAGCAGGCAGACCTAGCAACTCTCTGTCATTAGTTTGGCTTTCAAGATGGAGAGGAACCAGAGGTGGCATTCAGCAGGTTCTGACCAGTTCTGGAGAACTGTTAGCGGAAATTTTGAGTAGTTCAGAGAACCAGCAAATACCACCTCTGACTGGCCCTTCCAACCCCATCTATTCTTTGCCTCCCAAATCCCAGCTGATCAGCTGGTTCTTTTGTTGCTCTGCACAGGAGAACAGAGCTGGAAAGCAGGTTAGTGGGGTGGGGAAAGAATGAGGATTTTACAGTATTCTTCCCTTTGCCATGCCCTCCAAGCCATGCCCACAGAACTGGTAGAAAAAACATTGAATCCCACCAAAGAGGAGGACTTAAGACCAGCAACCCTAAGCCCCTGTTCTATGCAGGAATCCATATTAACCATCCTAGACAGGAGGCTGTTCAATCCTTATTTGAAAACACACAGCAAAGAGGAATCCCATCACCGTCTTGCGTTACCAGTTGCAAAACATCTGCGCATCTCCTTTAAGTTTTCCTTTAAGTCATGTCAAAGCTTAGTGACTTTTAAAGTTTGACACTGTGGGATTACTATTTCAGATCTTTGCTGAAATTTAGAGAAGCAGGTTATTGTGTGTGTGTGTGTGTTTTGATCTCTCTATTTCGTGGGATGGCAGCCTGCCCATGGAAAGAAAGCTTCAAGAAAACGAAGTATCCAGTTATGTCCTGCCATACTGAGCTTGGGTCTTGTATGCCCTGTGAGACGATGTTTTTTAGAAGCATTGACTCAACGTGGTATATTAAGAGCCTGGGGAGGCATTTGTATCATTTCATTCTCCAGCTGTCCACAGCTTCTCCTTGAGTCAAACCATCTGGTTGGAGAACATTAGGATCACTAATGCTTAACATAGCATCTTCTTCTCTAACTTAGTACCAATTAAAGCTGGAAGAAGGCAAAGAGACAGTATGAACTTAATTCTTTCTTGAGTTTCCTTTTTAAGAACTGATCCTACCTAGGATTTTTTCTCCAATAAATAAAAAGCAGAATTACAAACACAGAATGCAAAGTCATAGGACTGGTAGGAAACTCATAGACATTTTAGCCTTCTAGTGCACTGATGATGTTCCCTAGTTTGGTAATGAAATGTCTGCAAGAAAACCACCAAGCTCAGAGACCCTACAGTTCAGCTACAAATATTTTATTCTATTGGCCTCTCCTGCCTTTCTGAGATATATAAATATGAGTGCATCCCTTTGTTGGGTGCGGTCTATCTATATTTTCTTCAAAGGGAGATTCTGCAAACCGACTTCTAGAAAGATTCAGAAGCTGTCCACATTTTGAGAATTATTCCTCCTTTGACTTAATTTGCAAATCTCTAAGCAAAGTGGCTAACGCAGGCTATAATTCAGTGAAGGTATTTGCTTCCAGCTGTAATTCAAAAGGTACAGATTTTAAGTAGACAGAAAAGAACTAACTAGAGTAGCTTGTTAGGGCATTAGCCAACTGTGGGAAAATTACATGATACATTTTCAATTTGTGATTCCACCAGTTCTATGTTATTCTTTCTAAGATTCCGAGGAATCAATAATCATATTATTATGCTTTTCCAAAAACTCCATCTGTGCTGTCTTCTTACATCTGCATATTAGGATAATATTGTCTAATAATACAATATAATAATATTATATAAGATTGTAAATTAAACTTTAGTAAGCCCACACCTGGAATACTGCACACAGTCTTGGTCACCATGTTACAAAAAAGTTGTTGAGACTTTGGAAAAAAATTCAAAGAAGAGGAACTAAGATGATTAAAGGCCTGGAGACTAAAACAAATGAAGAATTTGTTATAGACTAAGCCAACGCAGCGATACAACCCTAAACAGCTTTTACTTTACAGCAGGCTTGTAATCCTGCATTTCTCATTGGCCCGCAAATAGCGAGTCGTGACTGGTTGTTTTTAGCCAGTTTCATTGGCTGTTAACGGGCCCCTCTGATTGGACGCTTGCGAAAGCGCTAAACTCAAACCATTGGTTGTTTTGACAGCAGTCAGCTCTATCAAAGAGCTGCTTCTGCCCAAGTATTGGCTCTGTTCTTATTTTACAATAAAGAGTTGAAGTCACCGTTCGATGTCTCGTCTCCGTTCCTTGCGCCCATGCTCAGGATTTAACAGAATTGTTGCAGTAATTGGGTATGGCTAGAGAAAAGAAGGACTGGGGGTGGGCATGATATCAGTATTCCAGTATTTGAAGGGCTGCCACAAAGAAGAGAAAGTCAACTTCTTCTCCAAAGCACGAGAAGGCAGGAAAAAGAAGCAATGGATGGAAACTCATCAAGGAGAGAAGCAACCTGGAATTTAGGAGAAACTTCCTAACAGTGAGGATAATTAACCAGTGGAATGGCTTGCCTTCAGAAATCGTGGGCTCTCCATCACTTTTAAGAACTGACTGGACAACCATTTGTCTGAAATGGTATAGGGCTTCCTGTTTGAGCAGGGGGCTGGACTAGAGGATCTTCAAAGTCCCTTCTAGCTTTATTCTGACTAAACAGCTTTTCACTCACAGAACCATCGAGTCAATTATGTGAATATTGAGGGTGTCAAAAGCAGATGGTTTTCTGCTTTTATCAAGTCCTTGAAATTGATAGATAGATGAGAGATTTTGTGTGTGTTTGTTTGTGTGTGTGTGTGTGTGCCTGTGTGTGCTCAGTTTTTGCTCTAAAATGACATGGCCAAAAATCAGATAGCAATTTTGTTCTGAAGCTCACGGGTTTCTGTTGAGTGGCTTTCTTTTCTCTACTTTTTCTTAAACAATTGCTGCTGAAACAATTAAGAAAAGATTTTTCCTGCCTTCATTTGGAAATCCTGAGTATAGGCAAAGGGGAAAAAAAAAAAAAGAAAAGGTAGGTTTAAAAATGTGGTTCCTACAACATTGACAGCTGAGAACGGCAGGATCCTTTGTGCTCTCTGAGCTTGGCAGTTTTCTTGCAAACATTTTCATTACCAAGCTAGGTAGCATCTTCAACACTAAAGATGTGACCTAGTTGGCTACTGAAATGTCTGTAAGATGTTAAGAGCACCATGGACTTCAAAGCTCAACCTTGAACAACAAGAACACCTGAAAACAAGCAAGCTCAGAGAGCACCAAGGACCCCTCATGTCAACCCTGATCTATAAATATTCTGTTTTATTAGCATCTATAGTTTATCTGCTTGGTAGAGTGAGTTCATACTCACCATCTCTATCACCTCTCTCTCTCCCTCTCCTCCCCCCTTCTGTGTGTGTGTGTGTATATCTATCTATCTATCTATCTATCTATCTATCTATCTATCTATCTATCTATCTATCTATCTATCTATCTATCATCTCCTATCTCTATCTCTGTCTGTCTGTCTCTGTCTGTCTATTGATCTGTCTGTCTATCTATCTGTCTATCTCCTATATATCTCTATTTCCGTCTGTCTCTGTCTATCTTTCTATCTTTCTATCTATCTCCTATCTCTATTTCTGTCTGTCTGTCTCTGTCTGTATTGATCTCTCTCTCACTCTCTCTCTCTCTCTCTCTCACTCTCCTATCTATCTCTCTCTCTTTCTGTCTGTGTCTAACTGCCTGTCTGTGTCTGTCTGTCTATCTATCTATCTATCTATCTATCTATCTATCTATCTATCTATCTATCTATCTATCATCTACCTACCTACCTACCTACCTACCTACCTACCTAGCTATTTATCTATTTATTAAATCTGTTTGCCACCCAACTTATCACAAGGCGACTCCGGGCAGCGTACAAAGTCTAAAAGCCCTTTTAATGACCCTATTCACCATCCCCTCAGTTCCTGCATAAATGTTTTACATGAAGCAATTAGGGTCCCAAGTCACTGCTGAAATTCCCCTCATCTTTGGCAAACATTTTAGCCTGAGCAATTCCATCATGACTTTTGACAAAACCAGTTTTGTTTTGTTGTTTTTTTGTCTTTTTGGGGTGGGGTGGGGGGGGAAGCCGGGCAGACAGGAGGAAAATAATGATTAAAAACTTCAATTCACAAAGTGACTTTTATTTTGATAATAAATAACATCCGAGTCACATTGCAAAATGAGATCCTCCATCATTCGCTGCCACGTTATCTATCAAAATATGGACAAGGGAGGGAAAAATGATCTCTCATGAATAAAAGGTAACTTTCCAATTTTTTTGAGAGAGAGAAAGAGAGAGAGAAAGAGAAGGGACCGAGAGGGCGGGCAGCATCTTTCATCACTGTTTTCTGATACAAATCTTTGGCGTAGAGGAAAAAAATGTTATCCTATTCCCCATCTTGGTTTCTTTTTGTACAGATGCATCAAGATTAAAATTGTTAATAGAGGAATTCAGTGAGGGCGGTTGGCTCCTTCAAATATGCAATCAAAGAGTAAGAGACCGAGAAAGTTGTTGGGGAATGAGTTTAATTTGGAGATACAATTGTACAAAAGGTCTTTGGAAACTTGTAGGGAGAAAAACAGGATGGATAACTTTTCTGGCTTTCTCCAGGGAAGGAGAAATTCTCCAACTCTTTTCCAATTTCCCCTTCATAGTGTGAAGAAAATTATTTATCTGTCTTATTTATTGATGCATTGATTTGTCTCCATCCTTTATTATTTTTTACAAATTATTTGAGGTGGTGAACCTATCTAGCACCATCTTCCTCTTTCCCCCACAACAATACCACCGTGAGGCGGATTGGGCTGAGAGAGAAGGACTGGTTCAGGGTCACCCAGTCACTTTAATGGCTAAGATGAGACTAGAACTCACAATCTCTTGGTCAATGGTCCAGAATCAGCCAGCTGGCTTTCAGGCCTAAGGCAGGACTAGAATTGACAGTCTCCTTGTGATTGGCCCAAAAGTCACCAGTCAGCTTTCATGGCTAAGGTGGGACTAAAACTCACAGTCTCCTGGTGATTGGCCCAAAGAAATCCAACCAGTTTTTGTGCTTAAGCCAGGGCTAGAATTCACAGACTCCTGGTGATTGGCCCAAAGTCTGGCTTCCATGTCTAAGGCAGTACTAGAACTCACAGTCTCCTGGGTTCTAGCCTGGTTCCTTAGCCACTAGACCAAACAATCTCTTTCTCACTGGCATCTCCTCTTTAAAGCTAATGGAAGTGTAACAAGGGAAGAAGGCTTGAGTAGAGGAATATACCATAACAGAATGAACACAAACACACAAAGAGAGAGAGAGAGAGAGAGAGAGAGAGGGAGGGAGGGAGAGAGAGAGAGAGAGACTTACACCTTCCTTGGACAACTTATCATTGAATAATCATTTTTTTAAAAAAAAATATTAAATAAATCTATATAGCCACCCAATTCATATATAGATGACTCCAGATGGCTCACAACATTGAAAATCACAACATGGTTTCATCACAGAATGTAAGCTGCTCCAAGTAAAGCTGCCTTTTGCAATTTACTGCTGGTGATTTTGTCAATGCCAACGGTGCCATTTTGCTGAAAGTAGATTATGTTATTCTACCATAGGCTTTATGCACATTGAATGAATTAATCCTTAAAATTAAAAAGAAAATTGAGGTAGTAAAAAGTATTTTTTTTCTCTCTCTTTTTTGGTGTGTGTGTGTGTGTGTGTGTGTTTGCAATCTCGAGTCATGGGGAGGTGGAAAAACTGGATTGTAAGGGCCTTATATGGTAAAGGTAAAGGGTCCTCTCACACATAGCGTCTTAGCCACTGAGCCACTGCATCCCCATATATGGCAGTGGGAGTCATACTTTACTTTGGTTCATTGCAGACTAAATTATTGATATCTTGATAGCAAATGTATGTCTTATAAATTGAATGTTATTTTAAAATATGGATTTTGTGAGCAGCCTTGAAGATTTGAATATTAATAATATGAATTTTTGGTTTACTATATTTTTTAACAACTAAGCTGTTAATAAATCTTTGTTGTTGAGTTGTTACAGAGTTGTTACACTGAAAAAAAATTACTATCTCAACTAGAAAAAAAATATTGACCCAATTATCTGGTCGTGTATGATATCCACCAAACTGATTTATTCTGTCAAGAAAAAAAGTGTAATGTTAGTCAGCAAACATGAAGAAATATCAATCAACTACTGTCCTATGAAAAAGCATTTGTCCTTTTCAGATGTTCAAATATTCTGTATGGTATAGGGTTTCCTGCTTGAACAGGAGGTTGGACTAGAAGAGCTCTGAAGGTCCCTTCCAACCTTATTATTCTGTTTTCACATTGGCACATTACTTGCTGAATTATTTTTATCCCCTAAGGGAAAGAGTTGGATGTTATTCATTCACCCCGAGTCTCTTTTGGAGGTTGGTAGGATCCATATCAGGTTCTGGTAACATTCAGTGTCAAAAATATGCAACCATTTAAAAATTATGAAGGGGATGAATACTGTACATTTTCACCATAAACACCATAAAAAGCATTCTGTGAGATCCTTGATGCTCTCTCAGGTTGGTTGTTGTCTTGCAGACATTTCATTACCAAACTAGGTAACCTTATCAGTGCTAGAAGGGCTTAAATTGCCCTTGTTAAGTTCTGCGCATGGGTGCAAGGAGCGAAGATGAGATGGTAACAGTGAACTTTAACTCTTTATTAGGCATACTGAACAGAGGAAAACCCTAGGGCAGCAGCAGCCCTTATATAGGGTTGGCTGCTGACCTATTAGCCAATGAGAAACATGGAAATGTTAAACCCTTGAACCAATGAGAGTTGGCCCGTTAACAGCCAATCAGATGTCCCAGAAAGGACCAATCCGATATCACTATTATCGGTCAATCAGAAGTGCAGGATTAGAACCCTGCTTTTTCTGAAGGTTATTAAAGCTTTATTAAACGCCTTTATTAGTTCATAACACCGCTTCCCCCTAGGTTCCGTTTGAGGGGTGCGGTGACGTAATCCCATAGATACGCAGGTTATTTTAACTGTCTATTAGATTTGCGCTGTCTCACCGGTTCCTGTCTGTAGTCCGGCTTCAGCGGGACATTTTTTGATCTATCTGGTACAGAAGGTTCTGCATCCTCACTGAACGACTCGGTGCCGCTAATTCTATCGTTGTTGTCCTCCGATCTCTGCGGGCTCGCCTCCATTGAGGTATTCCTCTGTGGCAAGGACAACCCTCTCCCTGATTCTTCTTCATGTAAGACGCCCGGCTGCTGACTTCCTTCGCTTCCGCTTCCCACCATCTCGAATTCAGCTTCTTCGATATCCCCTCCCCCCTCAGTTTGAGAGTCACAGAAGTCACGGGAACTGGGTTGTAGTCTAGAGCAAAGCTGATCTATATGGTGTTTCCATATTTTTCCATTCCAGGTTTGCACACGGCACGATCTGGGCCCGGTGGCTTGAGTTACGGTTGCTTCGACACATAATGGTTCACCGGAAAGGTTTTTAGCAAAGACTAAGTCGCCTACCATAAACTCGCGGTATTTTCCGCTAGATCCACAGGGTTTCTCTGGCGTGTAGGACGGGTGGAGCCGGTTGAGGTGGGAATGGAGCTTACGTCCCATCAACAGTTCAGCTGGAGTCTTGTTGGTGACGCTGTGCGGGGTGATGTGTTGGAGTAGGAGTATTCTGTTTAGTTTGTCATCAATGTCCCCATAGTACATTTTGTGGAGAGGTTTTTTTTTACAAATTGGACCATGCGCTCGGCCCTGTCATTGGCTGCAGGGTGCACCGGCGAGGTTAGCGCATGGCGGATGCCCCAGTCTGCTAAGTATTGTTCAAATGCCAGGGCCATGAACTGGGGTCCATTGTCGGAGACCAGAACGTCTGGCAAACCATGCGTTGCGAATAGCCTATTCAATTTGCAGATGATTGAATTGGTTGTTGTAGTCTTCATCCTGTGGATCTCAAGCCAGTTGGAATAGGCATCTACTGTTAGGAGGAACGTATGTCCCTTAGTAGGTCCCACAAAGTCAACGTGGATGTGGGACCATGGCCCCCGGGGGGTTTCCCACTCCATTGGAGTTGCTTTCAGTGGGGCACTGCTGACTTCTTGGCACTTTAGACAAGTCTTTACCCAGGTTTCGATCTGCTTATCGATGCCCGGCCACCACGTGTAGCTTTGTGCGAGCGCTTTCATACGCACGATGCCGGGGTGACCATCATGCAATGTTTTCAAAACTGCTCGTTGTAGCTGCTCTGGGGGATGACTCTGTCTCCCCATAGGATGCAGCCTTTTTGCGAGAAAAGTTCTGTTTGCGGGTTTCTGAAGGGGGTGAAGTCGTCAGGGATTTGTCCTACTGGCCATCCTCATTAGACCCAGCTGAGGACTCGCGCCAGGACAGGATCTCGTTTCGTTTCGATAGCAATGTCTCTGGCTGTTAGCGGTGGTGAATGTAGTGTTTCAATCTGGAGTGTCGTAAGGGTTGGAGCTGGGTCGTCGACGGTATCCGGACGTGGGGCACGGCTCAATGCATCAGCGTGGGGAATGGATTTCCCCGGGCGGTGTTGTAATTTATAGTTGTACGCACCTAAAAACTCTGACCAGCAAGTCATTCTAGGTGACAATATATAGGGGGTTGGCTTGTCTCCCACTATAATCCCCAGCAAAGGTTTGTGATCGGTAATAATGGTAAAAACTCATCCATACACATATTCATGAAACCGTTTCATAGCAGATACAACAGCAAGAGCCTCTTTGTCAGTTTGGCTATAGTTACATTCAGCCTTCGATAAGGTCCTTGAAAAATAGACAATAGGGGCCTCACTACCATTTGGTAACACATGACTCAAAATGGCTCCTACTCCAAACGGTGACGCGTCACATGTAATTGTTAAAGGCAAAGTCTCGTTATACTGCATTAAAACAGCATCGGAGGTTAATAAGTTTTTCACTTGTCGGAATGCATGCTCCTCTTGTTGTTCCCAGACCCAGGTGGCTTTTTTGTCAAGAAGTCTATGTAGGGGCTCAGCTACAGTCGCTTTCTGGGGCAAGAAGATGTTCTAAAAGTTAATGAGCCCCAGGAAAGCTTGGAGGTCTGTCCTATTCCTGGGTCTTGGTGTGTTTTTGATTGCTTTTAGTTTGCTATTAGTGGGGTGAATGCCTTGCTTATCGAATAGGTACCCCCGGAACTCTACTTTATCTGTACACAGTTGACAATGCTCTCTCCCTTCCGCTGGTCCCTCTGGTAAAACTCATGTCTTTGGACCAGCGTTGGTACGTCGGGTGCACAGTGGGCCCATAGAAGGGGTGCGAGGACATCCCAGTCCATGGATTTCATCTCAGCTGGTTTTGCTAGTGCCTTGGCCATCTTAAAGATGGCAGGCCCACAATGGGTCAGGAACACTGCTCGCTTTTTCCCCACGTTTGCGTCCTTCATGTTGTTGGTCTCCAGAAACATCTGGAACCGGTCTATGTACGAGTCCCAGTCTTCTTGTGCCGGGTCAAATGGAGCGGGTGATATGGCGCCACCGGACATGGTTTCTGTTGTCGATGCGCCTTCAGCCACGTGCTTTGTTTGGTGCTCTGTAAGTGTTCAGTCAGCTCTGATGTCTCCGCATTCCATCCTCATCACCAGTGTTAAGTTCTGTGCATAGGTGCAAGGAGCGGAGACAAGATGGTAACAGTGAACTTCTACTCTTTATTAGGCATACTGAACAGAGCAAAACCCTAGGGCAGCAGCAGCCCTTATATAGGGTTGGCTGCTGACCTATTAGCCAATGAGAAACATGGAAGTGTTAAATCCTTGAACCAATGAGAGTTGGCCTGTTAATAGCCAATCAGATTTCCCAGAAAGGACCAATCCGATATCGCTATTATTGGCCAATCAGAAGTGCAGGATTAGAACCATGCTTTTTCTGAAGGTTGTTAAAACTTTATTAAACACCTTTATTAGTTCATAACAGTCCTCTGTTAATCGATCAAGATCGGAACAAAGCACAGCAAATCTTAAATTCACCATCATCTATTGTTTCTAAATAGGGCTGGAAGGGATCTCAGAGATCTTTTAGTCCAACCCCCTACTCAAGGCAGAAGACCTTACACCATCCTGGACAAATGTTTGTCCGATCTCTTTTTTGAAAACCTCCAGTGATGCTACATTCAAAACTTAGCTTGTAGTTTGCATGTCTACAGAATAAGGAACCAAAGAGCACGAGAATGAGGGAACTATCTCTGCAATGGTTAGTATCTTTTGCAATGACACATGTTTGCATAGAAAGCTGTGGTCAGAACAAGAACAAGGAACTGATTCAATGGTCCGAACAGGAACAAGGAACTGACTCAGTTACTGTTATGACCGCAGAGCTCATATGCCTGTGGTTTTAAGGTACAAAAGAATGTCAGAATAAAGGGTTGGGGCCAGTTGTACAGAAGTGGTATTAAGTAGGTTCTGACCAGTTCTGAAGAACCAACAGAGCAAATTTTGAGTAGTTTGAAGAACCACAAATGCCACCTCTGACTGGTCCTGCCCTCATCCATTCTCTGCCTCCCAAGTCCCAGCAGATTGGCTGGGTATTCTTCTTCTTCTTCTTCTTTTAATTCATTTTATTACATTTCTCTTCTAAATCTCAGACCAAGTGGCTGAATTCCATAATCATACGAAGTTTTATTATTTCATTTTACATTGGATATCTGTGTAATTTTAAAACAAACTTTATTGATTTTAGGCTGGGTCTTCTTTTATTGCCCTGCACAGGAGAATGGAGCTGGAAAGCAGGTTAGAGGGGTGGGGAGAGAATGGGATTTTGCAGTAACCTTACCCTGCTATGCCCACCAAGCCACACCCACCAAGCCACACCCACAGAACTGGTAGCAAAAAAAAATTGAATCCCACCACTGGAGGGTGGGACAACACAGTATCAACAGTAGAGACCTTCAAATTTCTAGGTTCTATCATATCACAAGACCTAAAATGGACACCTAACATAAAAAAACATCATCAAAAAAGCACAACAAGGAATGTTCTTTCTGCACCAACTCAGAAACATCAAACTGTTCAAGGAGCTGCTGATCCAGTTCTACAGAGGAATGATTGAGTCTGTCGTCTGCACCTCCATCACTCTCTGGTTGGTTCTGCAACCCAACAGGACAGACACAGATTTCAGAGGATAATTAGGACTGAAGAAAAAACAATTACTACCTTCAGTCGAGAGCCTGTAAACTGCACAAGTCAAAAAGAGGGCTATGAAAATATCCACACACCCCTCACATCCCGGACATAAACTGTTTCAACTCCTTCCCTCAAAATGACGCTATAGAGCACTGCATACCAGAACAACTAGACACAAGGACAGTTTTTTCCTGAACACCATCACTCTGCTAAACAACTAATTCCCTCAACACTGTTCAACTATTACAAAGTCTGCATTACTATTAATCTTCTCATCACTCCTTATCACCAATCCCCACTTGTGACTGTATGACTGTAACTTTGTCACTTGTATCCTTCTGATTTATATTGACTGTTTCCAAGTATGATTTGACTGCTTATTGTACCCTATGACTATTATTAAGTGTGGTACCTTATGATTCTTGACTTTTGATGAATGTATCTTTTCTTTTTATGTACACTGAAAGCCTATGCACCAAAGACAAATTCCTTGTGTGTCCAATCAAACTTGGCCAATAAAGAATTCTATTCTATTCTATTCTATTCTATTCTATTCTATTTTATTCTATTCTATTCTATTCTATTCTATTCTATTCTATTCCATTCCAT
This sequence comes from Hydrophis major, assembly GCA_033807585.1. NCBI lineage: Eukaryota > Metazoa > Chordata > Lepidosauria > Squamata > Elapidae > Hydrophis > Hydrophis major. Next base: position 374,073,030 of record CM066329.1, read on the forward strand.
TCCATTCCATTCCATTCCATTCCATATTTTCTATTCTATTCTATTCTATTCTGCCTCAAACTATAGTGCACCAATATTACTGATTATTATTGTTGAGAGAACAAAAATATCATTTTAACATGCAGTTTAGGTGATGGGTTTTGGACTATGCAAGCACCTATCCTTTTTCTCAGTTTGCATTGTTTTCCTTCTTTCTGTCCACTGGTGAAATGCTACCAGTTTGGCCCGGTTCTCCCAAACCAGTAGTAAAAATTAAGCTCTGAAAATCAGCTGAGGGGAGAAAGAAAAGAAAAGCGCAGAATCAGCCCTCTTACCCGCCCCTGTGGTTTTCTGTTCTTTATCTTCTCAGTTGATTTGCACGGCAGAGCCTCAGATAGTGTTTTGAAAGCTGCATGCGTATGTTAGTTGACCGCACACGTAAAATGCGTGATTACCAAACCAGTAGGGAAATTGGTAGAATCCCACCACTGTTTCTGTTCACCAAATAAACCCTGCAGATAGACACTGGGGTACATCACTTTTCTGTCCCCTGTCCATATCCTTGAGAGGTGTTCTCCTTTCCCTGAAAAATCAATAAAAGAAGAGGAGAATGAATCTATTGGCTTCAGCAGATGCCCCTTTCCTGTAACTTTCCAATGATCCAAGCTCGAATCCCTTCAAAGAAGAGCAATGGTCACCTGCCTAACCTCTTTTTTTTTTGGGGGGGGGGCACTCCTGCAGGAAGGATGAGGCTAATTACGTTGAGATGTGAAATCCATAAAGACGAATGAATCCTTCAGACCAACAAGCAAGTCTGTCGTTGCTCCGCAAACAGCTCGTGGGCTTTATTTTTTGCAGTTGCAGCTCTAAATGGAAGCGCCACCCTTGTTTTGATTTGTCCAACAAGAAAAATGCTGTTGTTCCACATTTGTGAGCTTTTCTTCTCGATGATTTCAATAAAGGCCTTTCCAATTTATATGCAAAGTAGGTTTGGACTCTCAGACCTCTAGCAAGCTGTCAGGGTGGCCTTTGGTATTGCAACTCTTGGATGACAGCCACATTTTGAAACAAACTCTTCCAGAACAACTGCAGCAAGGTGGGATGGATGAATTGTGGTCTCTTTCTCCTTTCCTCCTATTCTCTCTCTTTCACCCAGCCTTATTTTTGGAAACTGTCATCACAAATGGTTGTTGTGTCTCACTAAGGGGGCAGCCATTGCAACAAAAGAAGGGAACATCTGCAATAAGAGTTGGTCCTACAATAGAAGTAGGTGAATGGGAGAGCTTGCGAGCTGGTGGTATATATCACAATATCTTAGTAGTCAGAAACAAACTCTGTCTCCAACTCTTTGAGCCATGATGGTACAGTGGTTAGAAGGCAGTATGTAGGCTGACTCTGCTCACTGCTAGGAGTTTGAACCTGACCAGTTCAAAGTTGACTCAGCCTTCCATCCTTCTGAAGTTGGTAAAATGAGGACCCAGCTTCTTGGGGGCAATATGTTGACTGTATAAACTGCTTAAAGAGGACTAGTAAAGTACTATGGAGCAGTATATAAATCTAAATGCTTTTGCTATTCCTTCCTTCTTTCCTTTTTTCCTTTTTCTTCTTTTTTCCCTCTGTATCCTCCCTCCCTCCTCCCTCCTTTTCTTCTTCCAAGAACCATGGGAGTTCAGTGGTTAGAATGCAGTTTTGCAGACTGACCCTGCTCAGTGCCAGGAGTTGGATCCTGACCATTTCAAAATTAACTCAGCCTTCCATCATTCCAAGGTCGGTAAAATAAGGACTCAGATTGTTGGGTGCAATAGGCTGACTCTATAAACGTCTTAGAGACTGCTATAAAGCACTATATAAGTCTATGCACTATTGTTATTACGATCTCCTCCCTACAAACTGCCAAATGGTTACAAAATAAAAGGATATATAGATGTGTGTGAAAAAAGTGGAATTTATTGTCTCCTAATATTTGAGGAGCTATCCCAGAGAAGAAAGATTCTCCAAAGCACCTGAGGATAAGAAGTAACAGTTGGAAACTTATCAAGGAGAGATCCAACTTAGAACTAAGGAGTAATTTCCAGACAGTGACAAGAATTAATTGGTGCAACCACTTACCTTTGGAAATTGTGGGTGCTCCGTCACTGGAGGTTTTCAAAAATAGCGTGGACAACCATTTGACTGAGATGGTATAAGGTTTCCTTCCTTGAGCATGGAGTTGGATTAAAAGACCTTCTAACTCTGTTATTCTGTATTCTATTGTAGTGAAAAGTCTCCTTTTATTTAAGCTCAACTACAGTTGAGGACTTCATGAACATGTTCATGATGTTTTCCTGGGGACAATATGAACATTTCCCATTGCCGTTCTCTGGGATATTTTTCAACTTCCTAGTTTACTCTATGCTTCTGAGGTTGCCCAACAGTTACCCATTCAAATACTAATCAGGCCTGACAGCCAAGGTCAGGTAATGTATATGAAGATAAACTCTCTGTCAAGTCAAGCATGACTTCTGGTGACTTCATGAACATACCCATGAAATTTATGTGCAATAATATACATTCTGTTTACCATTTTATTTGGGGATGTGTTTTGTTCTGCTCAACTAACCTCTGATCTTAGGATTTTCTGGCCTGTCTCCAACTCAGGTTCTACTGTAGCCCAACCCTGCTTAGCTTTCAAGATCAGAGAGAGACAGCCAGAGGTTGCCATCTTCTGGAAATAGGTATGTTGTTTCTTAGTCACATTCCATTTGAGATATACATTTGGAGTTGCTGAAAATCACAACTACCTAGCCTAATATTTCCATATTGGCTGAAAGTAAAGTAAGGTTTAGCAAAGTGATCAAATATACAGTAAGGTTGAACATGGTGATCAAACTTTCCTTTAGGCCATTTTAACAGAATAACAAAGCTGTAAGGGACTTTGGATGTCTTCTAGATTAATCCCCTGCTTAAGCAAGAAACTTTATACCACTTTAGACAAATGGTTATCCAATCTCTTCTTAAAAACATCCAATGTTTGAGCATTCACAATATCTGGACGCAAGCATTTTACTGATTAATTGTTTTCATTGTCAGGAAATTCCTCCTTAGTTCTAGGTTGCTTCTTACCTTGATTACTTTCCATCTGTTGCTTCTTGTCCTCCTTTCTGGTGCTTTTCCTTTCCTTTCCTTTCCTTTCCTCTCCTTTCCTTTCCTTTCTCCTTTCCTTCCTTCCCTTCCCTTTCCTTTCTCCTTTCCTTCCTTTCCTTTCTCCTTTCCTTCCTTTTCTTTCCTTTCCTTTCCTTTCCTTTCCTTTCCTTTCCTTCCTTTCCTTCCTTTCCCTTCCCTTCCTTTCCCTTTCTCTCCTCTCCTCTCCCCTCCTCTCCTTTCCTTTCCCTTCCTTTCCTTTCCTTCCTTTCTTTTCCTTTCCCTTCCTTTCCCTTCCTTTCCCTTCCTTTCCCTTCCTTTCCTTTCCCTTACGTTCCTTTCCTTTCCCTTCCTTTCCTTTCCTTTCCTTTCCCTTCCTTACCTTTCCTTTCCTTTCCTTCCTTCCCTCCCCTTCCCTTCCTTTCCCTTCCTTTCCCTTCCCTTCCCTTCCCTTTCCTTTCCCTTCCTTTCCCTTCCCTTCCCTTCCCTTCCTTCGCTTCCCTTTCCTTTCCTTTCTTTTCCATTCCTTTCCCTTCCCTTCCCTTCTCTTCTCTTTAAACTAGACATACCCAGTTCCTGAAACCATTTTTCATATGTTCATATGTCCTTAATTATCTTTGTTGCTTTTTTTTCACTTTCCATAATCTTAACCTCTTTTTTACATTTTAAATATCATCATGCAAGGAAGTTGCTCCCCTGATACGCTTTGTGCTACAACTTCAGTTTATTTTTATTTACAATTTAAATAAAAATAGTGGGGAGAGAAAGTATGCAACCTCTATACAAATAAATAATTTTACAACAGATCTGGCTAGATTTTTATGTTGTTTTTGGTAATCTATGCTTTTCTAGAAAAAAACAGGCCTCAGAGTACAAACTGGGAGATAATGAGTTCTAATGCTGCCGTCAGCTCAAAGCCAGCTGAGTGACTAGGGCCTGTCATTTTCTCTCAGCCCTGGGAAGTACAAAAAGGGAAACTTCTAGAAATCTTGAGGAGAAAACTGCATGGACAAGTCCAGGGAGTCAATGTTGCTTCAACACACACACACACACACACACCCTTTGTAAACATGTAAAAGTGAAACTGATTTTTCATTAAAAAAACAAATCTGGGGAGAAATGTCTAAGCAACACCTCAGCCTTTCAGTGAACCACAACTCAAAAAAAATAATAATCTATTGAAATTAGCCTCGTAAATTGCTTGGCAGGGAGGATGCTGAAAGGAGATCATGTTTTGTGACTATTTTACAGCTCTCTTTTGAATGATGAATCACACTGGCTTAAGAAAATGTGGAAATGTTCGTTAGAGGAGGAAAAGAATGTCTTTTTTGTTCCGAAGGAAATTCATGCCAATTCATAGCCTCAGTCTCTCAGATATTCACCCTGTACCCAACTTATTGCTGAGAACTAAAAAATATTGCTTTCATTTGCTTGGCGACATGCAAATGTCAGATCTGATTTGGTTATGTGGTGGTTACTCTCCTCTTATGTGATTCCTCAAGTGGTTGAGATAAGAATCTCCCCATCCTTATAGTATCAGACCAGTAGAAGAGCAAAGAAAGAAAGATGATTCATATCTTTGAAACCTGATTTCCTCAATTCTTTTTTTGTCTTCCAAAAATCATCATGCAGTGCCTCTTTAGGCACCATATCTGCCTAGACTGCTGAAGAGAATGTAGAATGATAGGGGTGGAAGGGATGTTTGGAGGTCTTATGAATCTTATGATGAATGTATTTATGATGACTATGATCAGGATTTATCTGTTACAACTTTTATGTACACTGAGAGCTAATGCACTGAAGACAAATTCCTTGTGTGTCAAATCACACTTGGCCACTAAAGAATTCTCTTCTCTTCTCTTCTCTTCTCTTCTCTTCTCTTCTCTTCTCTTCTCTTCTCTTCTCTTCTCTTCTCTTCTCTTCTCTTCTCTTCTCTTCTCTTCTCTTCTCTTCTCTCTCTTCTTGAAAACCTCCAGGGATGGGGCACCTACAACTTCCAGAGGCAAGTGTCTATGGAGATTCTCAGTCATCAGAAAAAAAAACTTCAATGAAAAAACAGAAAGTCCAGTTGCCTCTTTAAAAAGCACCTTTGGGACAACCATGATCAGGATGACTGACCATCTCCATAGACATTCAACTACCTTTATATGTTACATTGACAGATCTTGGTGTAGCTCATCCCATTGATTAATTGTCTTCACTTTCAAGAATTTTCTCCTTAGTTCTAGATTGGTTCTCTCCTTGATTAGTTTCCATCCATTGTTTCTTGTCCTGCCTTCAGGTGCTTTGGAGAATAGATCAACCCCCCTCTTCTCTGTGACATCCTCTCAAGTACTAAAAGACAGCCCTCATGTCACCTCTAATCCTTCCCTTTGTAAGGTTAGACATACCTAGTTCATCATTGAAAATAGATCTTCATTGAAGTGGAAACTTCAAAGAACTAAGATGTCTTCATTGACCACATATTCTGAGGAACTTTTGAAGGAATCCTGATTTTTTTTCACCCAATCTGTTCTTCTTTAAAAAGCCCCATAACATCCTATTCCCAGTATGTTTTCAATTGTTTGTAAGAATTACAGCCAAGTGTCAGGTTCCAAGTAATAAATATATTGCAAGCAAGTTTCTCAGGCCGTTGAGTTCCTCAAACATTACTTTTATTAGAAATATCATATTGGCACATATCTGGTGAAAACAGACTCTAAAACTCTCTGTGGTTTTCACCCCATTAGAAGTAAAAGATTTTCTACTTTCTCAAAACAATCAGTCACATGGTCCAATCACTGTACAGTCTGACAACTGGGTGGCATCACTCCGCTTTCTTCTTTCCAGGTATGTGAATGTCCTTGGTTCCCAAGAGAAAGTATTTTGTTTCGGCTACAAAATCTCAGCTATCTCAATTCCCCCCTCCCTGACCCTCAGCTCCAGTGTGGCCACACTGAAGTGGACAAAATGGCTTCGGTCAAGACAACTTCAGGATTGACACTAAGTATGGGAAAAGAAAGGGATGCAGTGGCTCAGTGGATAAGATGTTGAAGCTTGTCAATCAGAAAGGTTGGCAGTTTGGCAGTTCGAATCCCTAGCACTGCGTAACGGAGTGAGCTCCCGTTAATTGTCCCAGCTTCTGCCAACCTAGCAGTTCGAAAGCATGTAAAGAAATGCAAGGAGAAAAATAGGGACCCCTTTTGATGGGAAGGTAACAGCGTTCCGTGCATCTTCAGTGTTTAGTCATGCCAACCACATGACCATAGAGACGTCTTTGGACAGCGCTGGCTCTTCGGCTTTGTAACGGAGATGAGCAGCACCCCCTAGAGCCAGAAACGTATGTGGGAGGGGAACTTTTACCTTTACCTTATGGGAAAAGAATATATATAAAATGGCAAGAAACCAAGTTATGTGAGGCTTCAATAAAACCTATCTAGACTATAAGTGAGAAAAGAAGATGATCTTGTACCTTGCTTTAAAAAAAAACAAAACTTTAACTTCTTCTTGGGACAATGGCTGACTTCAGAGTTTGAAATGAGAAATATTAGACAAACTAAGTTAATTCGGACTTCTTTTTGATTTATATTGAATTTGGCCTTCTTGTGGTTTAAATAAGTTTGTTCTCCCATTGTTTCCTCTTCTCTCTCACGCCTATCTTTCATTCACCAAGTTGATCCTTTTTTTTTTCTTTTTTTTCTTTTCTTCTTCTTTTCAATATTAAAAGAGGAAACCAGATGCTGTCACTATTAACTTTTGGAATTGACTGTCATCTTCCTATTAAACCCTTCCATCCAAGTAAAGCCAATTATTTGCTTGATCTAAAAAGGTACCAAAAATGGAGATGCACAGAGTTTTCGAAAGTCCACTTTAATAAGACAGGTGGGTAACTAATAATGTGGAAAATTGCCTGCAGATTGAGGAGACTGAGAATGAGTAATGGCCAAAACTAAACGAGGAAATTAGTTGCCAAATGATACCATTTGCAAGAGTTGCATGAAAGGGGGACTCAACGGCCCCGAAGCATGTGTCAGTGATCGGAGAGCAGAGAAGTTGAATATGGCCCAAATTCAGAAAGGCATGCTATTGACTTATGCCAAGATGTATTTTTTGCTTAGATGTTACTCCTCCTCCTCCTCCTCCTCCTCCTCCCTCTTCCTCCTCTTCCTTTTTCTCTCTCTTCCTCCCTCTTTGTCCTCTTCCTTTTCTTCTTCTTCCTCCATCTTCCTTACTCTTCCTCTCCTCCTCCTTCTTCCTCCTCTCCTCTTCCTCTTCCTTCCTCTTCCTTTTCCTCTTCTTCTCCTCCTCTTCTTTTTCTTTCTTTCTTCTTCTTCTTCCTCCTCTTCCATTTCCTCTTCTTCCTCCTCCTCTTCATCTTCCTTTCTCTTCATCTTCCTTCTTCTTCCTCTCCTCCTCCTTCCTCCTTCTCTTCTCCTTCCTCTTTCTTTTCTCTTCTTCCTGCTCCTCTTCATCTTCCTTGCTCTTGCTCTTTCTCTTTCTCTCCTCCTCCTCTTTTTCTTTCTTCTTCTTCCTCCTCCTCCTTCCCTCCTCTTCCATTTCCTCTTCCTCCTTCTCCTCTTCATCTTCCTTGCTCTTCCTCTTTCTCTCCTCCTCCTCCTCCTCTTATCCTTATCCTTATTCATGTAAGGAAATCTATTTAGCTAAGCATGAATAACTACAAGCAGATCATTTAGCCCCTGTTTGAAGTTATAATGGCACTGAAAAAACTCACTTATGACAACTTTTTTACATTTACCACCATTGCAGCATCTCCGTGATCACATGGTTAAAAGCCAGACACTTATCAAGTGAGCCAAATCTATGTTGGTTGCAGGCAAACTACCAAGTGGCCTCAATGACTCACTAAAATGACCAGCTGTCTGCAAGGAATATAAATTCTTCCATTCCTCACCATTCAGTCAGAGCTGAAGAAGCTTCTTGGATGAGAAACAAAATGCCTTCAAAGAAAAAACAAGAAAGTCCAGTTGCCTCTTGAAAAAAAGCACCTTTGGGACAACCACGACCTGGGTGACTGAAAACCACCATAAATATGCACTTTGGGATGAACATCCTTCAAATTGTGCAGGAGCATGAAGGGATTCCCAGGGGGAAAATGCAGACTACAGGAACCATTTCTGCTTCAGTCTGAGATGCAGACAGCACAGACTCATTCTCAACAGCCTTCACCTGTCTTCAACTGTGAAGGGACACGTGACCAAAAACACCCATCATGCAACCAAGAAGACTCCACAAACATTAGCACTACTCAGGTCACTTTGAGAACATAGATAAGTCTCCAGGTGGCCTCAACGACCCTTTAAAAGGATGCAAATAACCAGCTGTCTGCAAGGAATATAAATCCTTCTCTTCCCCATTATTCTGTCAGAGCTGAAGAAGCTTCTGGGATGAGAAGCAAAATGTCTTCAAAAAACAACAACAAGAAAGTCCAGTTGCCTCCTGAAAAAGCACCTTTGGGACATTCTGAGCTTACATCACTGAAGGGAAAACTAAGTCACTAGAGCAAGTGTGAAATAACTTTGACTTCTCACATGGGGAACCTTAGACAATAAGGAATCAGTCCAAACTCTGTGAATGCTTTTCAAAGGATTAAAACATAACTGCAGAGAATTTGCCAGAGCTGGTGTGAATATGTGATTAGTTCTTGTAATAAAAAAGCAGGATTAAATTACTGGATGTTGGAGTTGGATCTTATGCATGCAAAGCCCATTGATAGAAGTTGAGAAAGTAAGGTGTTTTTTATTGAAAAAAAGGTATCAAAAGGTTCTCAAGAGTGTAACTCTACCTTAATGGAAGTAGAAGAATAAGCTGAAGCAGCCCTACCTAAAGAAGCAATGGGTGGAAACTGATCAAGCAGAGAATTGACCTAGAAGAAAGGAGAAATTTCTTAATAGGGAGAACAATCAACCAGTAGAACACCTTTCCTCCAGAAGTTGTGGGTGCTCCAATACTGGAGGTTTTTAAGAAGAGATTGGAAAGCCACTTGCCTGAAATGGTGCTTGAGCAAGGGGTTGGACTAGAAGACCACCAAGGTCCCTTATAACTTGTTATTCTGTATTCTAATAAAATAACAGTAGAAATATGAATGCAAGACTGATCAAGTTATCTAATGTTCATAGCCTAGATCAGGGATCTTCAAACTTGATAGCTTTTGAGACTTGTGAACTTCAACTCCCATAATTCCTCCTCCTCCAGTCATTTTAGCTCAGGAACTCTGGGAGTTGAATCTACAAGTCTTAAATTTGTCAAGCTTAAAGACCCTTAGCCTGGATTATGACCTACACCAATTATGGGCCACTTTCCTTTTGAAGCATAAATAGAAGTTTCATTAAGTAAGTTGCATTAACAGAGGGATACAATCAAGATCAAAGGAGGTACTAATACCATGCTATAAAGCCTTAGTAAGACCACCCCTAGAGTACTGCATCCAGTTTTGGTCACCACATTATAAAAAAGATGGTGAGACTCTACAAAAAGTACAGATTAGGGGACTGGAGGCTAAAACATAAGAAGAACAGTTGCAGGAACTGGGCTTGGCTAATCTAGTGAAGAGGAGGACCAGGAGAGACAAGATAGCAGTCTTCCAATATTTGAGGGTCTGCCACAGAGAGGAGGGGGTCAAGCTATTTTGCAAAGCACCTGAAGGCCAGACAAGGAATAATATATGGTACCTAAACAAGGAGAGATTCAATCTGGAAATAAGGATAAATTTTCTGACAGGGAGAACAATTAACCAATGGAACAGAAGTTACCTTCAAAAGTTGTGGGAGGCTTTCAAGAAGAGATTGAACTGCCATCTGTCAGAAATGATATAGGGTCTCCTGCATGTGTGTGGGGTTGGATTAGATGACCTACAAGGTCCCTTCCAACTCTGTTAATCTAATATAGAAATCAGAAACATAATGCCATCTGAAAAGCCACCTCTTGAAAGAAATGCTTCCGAATCTGTTTCAGTTCCCTTAAAAAACTCCTGACTATTATTGGTTAAAAAAAAAATGCTACCTTAGATTGGATTTTATGGTAATCAGGCAAGTTTTTGTACTCATCAGTGAAGAAATGAATGGATTCCCAATAACCGTAGGATGAACCACAAGAAACCCAGAAAGCTATTTAAAAAAAATTTCACAGCTCATTTTTTTTCTTTCTTAGAAAGACTTAAGTGATCCGTACTTTCTGTTTCAGATTTATCCTTTAGTGCTACAAGCAACCTGTCCACTTCTGGGATGCTCCTTCTGTTGTGTATGCAATATAATTGATAAAGTGTGAGCTTGGAGTAAGTGCAGGGTTCTGGCCCTGCACTTCTGATTGGCTGTTAAGCGGCCGGACCGGATTGGCCTGTTCCGGGGAATCCGATTGGCCCTTAACAGAGAGTTCTTATTGGTTATAAAAGCTAGCATTCCTAGCTTGTTATTGGTTAAACGTTACAAGGTTTGCCTATATAAGGCGGGTTTTACTGCTGTTCAATTGAGCAAGTTATGATGTAAATAAAGAGCTGAAGTTCACCGTTCAGAAACTTGTCTCCATTCTTTCTCGCCCATGCTCAAACTTAACACTGGCGACGAGGATGGGATTTGGAGACATCTGAACCAACGAAACTTTGAAGAACACTGAGCACATGACAGACGATGCCAAAAACGGAGCCATGTCCGGCGGCATCATACCACTCGCTCCGTTCGATCCATCACAAGAAGACTGGGAGTCTTACATGGATCGTTTCCAAATGTTCCTAGAGACGAACAACTTAAAGGACGCCACAGCCGGGAAGAAATGGGCGGTGTTCCTGACGCATTGCGGTCCAACCGTATTTAAGATGGCTAGGGCACCAGCCAAACCCCGAGAAGTGAAGGCCATGGATTGGGACGACCTCGAACCTATCCTACGAGACCACTACGCCCCGATCATGCCTACGCTCGTGAGACGCCACGAGTTTTATCAAAGAAGCCAGCGAAAGGGAGAAAGCGTAGCCGACTTCATAGCAGACCTCCGAAATTTGGGAGGCCTCTGCGGATTCACCGATCTAGAAGAAGCACTAAGAGATCACACAGTTCTGGGATTAGATGCACCAGGCGTCCAAAGTAAGCTGATGGCAAAAGGCAACATCAGCCTTGCCGATACCATTGCCGATGCTACCACAGTGGAAGCAACCAAGAAGTCGGTTGCACAACTACGCCGAAACCGCACCCCGGTACCACCACCGGCCAGGGAAATCTCACCTAGTTCAGAAGGGCAGCTCGCAACAACACACCACGAGGACCTCTCTTCGTCGTCAGACAGCGACAAAGAAGGGGTCCATCGACTGCGGTCTGACCGGGACCCTCGGCCGAAGCCCTTATGCCCTTGCGCTGGCTGTGGAGCCAACCATGGCAGATCTGAATGCAGATTCTGCGACGCACTCTGCCATGAGTGCGGGAAACGAGGCCACATTGGACGGGTCTGCCGCAGCTTGCCAGGACCCAGCCAGGCCTCAAAAGGGGCTAACTATCGCCAATCGACAGGAAACTGTCCTGTAAGGCGAGAGCCAGTAAACCACTCCTACAGAAATCGAGCTTTGCAGAGAGAAGAGGCTCACCATACTATCACTATCAGTCACGCCTCAGCCTTGGACACTAAGAAAATCCGAGTCACGGTAGCCATCGGGAACCAGCCTTGCCACATGGAGGTCGACTCGGGATCGTCCCTCTCGATGGTGTCCTGGAAGACACTCAAGCAACTCATCCCCACAATTCAACGCCAAGATCTCCATTTCCAATGCCTCATCCTCAAGGACTACCAGGGGAATCGAATCCCCGTCATTGGGTCCTGCCGAGTCCGAGTCTCTTTCAAGAAGCATACAGCATACTTACCTTTAATGGTCATCGATAGAGATAGGCCTAGCCTACTGGGCCTCCAATGGTTCACGCCACTCGGCATTGAAGTGGCTGGCGTAAACCGAGTCGGTGGCTGTGACTGGGAGGAAGACCTTATCTCTGAGTTCAGGGACGTCTTCGCGGACAGCTTAGGCGAGTACAAGGGGACCCCGATCTCATTCAGCTTAGATCCAAAAATAGCTCCCATTCGCCTAAAGCCCCATCGAGTTCCATTTGCCTTAAAATAAAAAATCGACAAACAATTCGACAAACTGATAGCTCAGGGGGTGTTGGAGCCCATCGATCACTCCCCGTGGGAAACCCCTATTGTAACACCCATTAAGCCAGACGGGTCAATCCGAATTTGTGGGGACTACCGGGCCTCTTTGAACCATGCCCTGCAGCAGAACGCATATCCAGTTCCGGTGGTGCAGCACCTCCTCCATTCCCTGGGGGGTGGGAAAGTTTTCGCTAAATTGGATATTGTGACGCACCGAGGTGCCTTTAAGTGTACCCAGCTGCAATTCGGAGTAAATGTAGCCCTGGGGATTTTTCAGAGCCTTATGGAAAGGTTATTGCAAGGGATTAAGGGTGTGGTCCCCTATTTTGACGATGTATTAATTGTAGCCCCTACAAAAAAAATCTTACAGGACCGGTTAAAATTAGTCCTAAAAAATTCCAAGAGGCCGGTCTTAAAGTTAAAAAAAACAAATGTAAATTGTGTACTGACAGTGTTGAGTTTTTAGGGTACCTGATCGATAGCCAGGGCATTCACCCTACCGAAAGTAAATTAAAAGCGATCAAAAACGCTCCCAGGCCAAGAAACAAGGCCGATCTCCAGGCATTCCTAGGCCTCATCAATTTTTATAATATATTTTTACCGCACAAAGCAACTGTTGCTGAACCGTTACACTGATTGTAAGATAAAAAAGCAAATTGTTTATGGGGTTACCGTGAAGAACAGGCGTTCCAAAATGTTAAAAATCTGCTCACTTCTGACTCTGTACTCATGCAATATAATGAGACTTTGTCGTTAGTTATAACCTGTGATGCATCACCTTTTGGGGTGGGCGCCATTTTGAGCCATGTACTGCCTAATGGGAACGAAGCCCCTGTTGCATATTTTTCAAAGACTCTGTCAAAAACAGAGCGGAACTATGGACAAATTGATAAAGAAGCCCTCGCAATTGTCTCAGCTGTTGAAAGATTTCACAAATACGTATATGGTAGGGTTTTTACTTTTGTGACTGACCACAAGCCTTTATTGGGGATAATAGCCGGAGATAAGCCAACTCCCTACATATTATCCCCTAGGATGACCCGATGGTCAGAATTCTTAGCTGCTTATAACTATCGGCTGCAATACTGCCCGGGGAAAGCCATTCCCCACGCCGATGCATTGAGCCGAGCACCGCTTCCAGAGACTCTCGACGATCCAGCACCAACGGTAACCACGTTGCAAATCGAAGCGCTCAACTCGCTGCCACTGACCGCCCAAGATATCTCGAGAGAAACCAAACGTGACCACACCCTAGCACGAGTCCTAGGCTGGGTAGAATGCGGATGGCCATTGGACCAGTTATCAGATGACTTCACACCATTCAAATCTCGACAGACCGAACTCTTCTCCCAGAAAGGCTGTGTCATCTGGGGCGATAGAGTCGTTATTCCAGAATGGCTCCGAAAAGTGCTGCTGAGAACTTTGCACGATGGCCACCCCGGCATCGTGTGAATGAAAGCCCTTGCACGAAGCTACGCATGGTGGCCGGGCATTGACAAGCAAATCGAACAGTGGGTTAAAGCTTGTCCCAAATGCCAAGAAGTCAGCAACGCCCCTCCAAAAGCCATGCCTACTGAATGGGAGACACCACGTGGACCCTGGTCCTGAATTCACCTGGACTTCGCGGGGCCAACCAAGGGCCACACCTTCTTGCTTACCGTCGATGCCTACTCCAATTGGCTTGAAATTCATCGCATGACGACTACGACCTTCGAGGCGGTCATCAAAATTCTAAACAGACTCTTTGCAACCCACGGATTACCAGACGTGCTGGTATCCGATAACGGCCCACAATTTACTGCACTAGCGTTCGAGCAGTACCTCGCTGACCGCCTCATCCACCATGCGCCCACCTCTCCTGTGTACCCTGCGACCAATGGCCAAGCAGAACGCATGGTTCAATTTGTGAAGAAAACCTTGCAAAAGGTAGACTACGACAACATTGACAACAAGGTCAACCAAATCCTCTTCTTGCAACACATCAACCCACATAGCATCACCAACAAAACTCCCGCTGAACTGCTAATGGGACGAAAGCTCCGCTCCCACCTTGACCGGTTGCACCCTGCGTATGAACCAGAGAAACCACTAGGATCCAGCGGCCGCTGTCGCACCTTCCAGGTAGGAGACCTGGTTTATGCAAAAAACCTATCGGGCGACCCGTTGTGGGTGGAAGCGACAGTAGTACGTGTAACCGGCCCTAGATCCTACCTCGTGCAATGCCTTGACGATAAACTTTGGAAACGGCATATCGACCAATTACGGTCGCGGCTTGCAGCGGCCAGTTCGCAACTCCCCTATGACCAAACTGAGGGGGGGGAGGTACGGAAGAAGATGAAGCCCTAGGAAACCCGTTCGAAGGAAACGATGATTTAATAGAAACTCAGGAAGTGGAGCCGGAGGGAGAAACGTTTGCACCTCAGGGAATCACGGAAAATGTGGGCAACGACATAGAAGTGAACTCTGAACCAGGGACAGTCCCACTGCCAGATAACGATCTACCACAGCGGGATTGCAACCAACCGATACAACGAAAATTAAAGAGACTAAAAAGACAACCGTCCTATTTAAGGGACTATGTAACTGCGCCCTGAATTAAGGAACCAGGGGGAAGGGGTGTTGTGTGTGCAATATAATTAATAAAGTGTGAGCTTGGAGTAAGTGCAGGGTTCTGGCCCTGCACTTCTGATTGGCTGTTAAGCGGCCGGACCGGGTTGGCCCATTGCGAGGAATCCGATTGGCCCTTAACAGAGAGTTCTTATTGGCTAGCGTTCCTAGCTTGTTATTGGTTAAACATTACAAGATTTGCCTATATAAGGCGGGTTTTACTGATGTTAAATGAGCAAGTCACGATGTAAATAAAGAGCTGAAGTTCACCATTCAGAAACTTGTCTCCATTCTTTCTCGCCCATGCTCAAACTTAACACTTTCCAATCTGTTTCTTAGGACAAGAACTTTTTTTTTAAAGGTCTATAATTTGAAACACCACTTCACAACAGGTGACTAATTGTTTTTGCTCTCCACCCTCTGATACTGTAATGTGTGAGTCAAGTGTGGAAATTGTGAATGAATGTTGAGCAAAGAAGAGAAAGGGGGAAATAGTGGAAAAAAAAAAAAAACACACACACACAACCCAATAATCTTATCATGAGAAATAAAAGGAAAGGTTGAAATCCCTGGAAGCAAAAATGACCATGCTCCAATTAGACTGTGATATGAGTTAACACTGTGCTGCAGCTGCCAAAAAAAGCCAATACAGTTCTAGGCTGCATTAGCAGAGGGAGAGAAACAAGGTCAGCTTTATAGCTCCTGCTGCCTAAAGAAAGTTCAAAACATTCTCAAAGATCCATCTCATCCTGGGCATGCCCTTTTTTTGAACTATTACCATCTGGCAGATGGTACTGAATAATAAAAACAAGGACAAATAGGCTGAAAAACAGCTTCTATCCCAGGGCAGTAGCTCTTTTGAATTCTGCTGTAAAGTGCAGTATTGGTGCGGTGTCGGGGGTTTCCGGTTCAATGTGTGAAGGGTGAAGGATGTGTGTTTGTATTTATTTTCATGGTCATGGTCATGATGTGCACAGAAGATGGTGTTTGATTTCATTGTACGAGGTGCAATGACAATAAAGTAAACTAAAAGAATCAGATAAAATATCAATACTGCTTCATGCAGCCCTGGTAACATGACACTTTGAACATTGAATACAGTTTTGGTCCCTTCCAACTCTGTTAATCGAAAATAATCTGTATGTAGATGGATACAGTGGTATGGACACACTGCAGGAATTGAAGGACCAGTTCATCAGGGAGAAAAATATATAAAGTGGTTTAAAAGAGCTGGTGGTAACTTAATAATCCATAATCTGGGATATGAGCCAGTTTGGAGGAGAGGAGAGAGAAGACAAGAAGAAATTCAAAGTCCATCAAGCCAACTGGATGACCTTGGACCAGTCCCCCACACCCTCTATCCAGGAAGAAAGCAAGAGCAAACAGCTTCCCAAAATGTTCTCTGGAAATTCTAGAGACTTATCCATGTAGCCGCCATCAATTAAGATTGATTTGAAGGCACCTTTCAAGATCTGGAATGCATCAGTGTATGACTGATTAGTAATCAAGTGTAGCCAGTTTTGCCCCCAAACTGTCTAGAAGGTGGAATGTTACACATTTGGGGCTCAGTTGTGTAAACTGGAAGATTGGGGGATAGATCTTGGAAGGGTCACTAAGAGAACTGTTGTAAGTCAAGGACATGAAGATGTTGAGTTGTACAAAAGTCTTCTTGGGTTCTCCTTTTGAAACATCAGATTGTTGAGGAACTTGACACATCTATATCTATATCTATCTATTTATATATCTAGCTAGCTACCTACATTTCTGTCTGTCTGTCTGTCTCTCTCTCATCTGTTATCTATCATCTATCCATTTATCTATCTATTTCTATTTCTATTTCTATTTCTATTTCTATTTCTATTTCTATATCTATATCTATATCTATATCTATATCTATATCTATATCTATATCTATATCTATATCTATATCTATATCTATATCTATCTATCTATCTATCTATCTATCTATCTATCTATCTATCTATCTATCTATCTATCTATCAATCATCTACCTATCTACCTACATCCATCCATCCATTCATCCATCCATCTATCTATAATCTATCATCTATCATCTATCATCTATCTATCATCTGTCCATTTATCTACCTACCTACCTATTTACCTACCTACCTACATCTATCTATCTATCTATCTATCTATCTATCTATCTATCTATCTATCTATCTATCCATCCATCCATCCATCCATCCATCCATCCATCCATCCATCCATCCATCCATCCATCCATCCATCCATCTATCTATCTATCTATCTATCTATCTATCTATCTATCTATCTATCTATCTATCTATCTATCTATCTATCTACACATCTATAGCTTATATCTATATCTAATCTATATCTAATCTAGTTATATGTATATCATCTATGACAGTGTATATATTTATATCTTATTCTGCTTGTTTATGTTCTTGGCTCTTTCCCATCTCTTCCAAGTAAGGCGAATGTACAATGCTTTCTCCATAATACTGGCATTATTTTTTTAATAAAAAGAGGAAGGAAATGCTTTTATTTCCTTGAAATGGAAAGTGGGTATGGTTTGGATTGGACTCCTTTTATTCCTCCTTTGCTCTCCTCTCTAATCTTTCCTGACATCAGGGAGAATGATGAGCTGTACTTGCCTGTGCCACACTTTCCTTTAATTGAAATGGAGGTGATCTTCAGTGGCCAAATTGGCTAAGAAACTCTTTCAAGTGCCTCGTTTGTATAATTTATCAGGGAAATCAAATGCTTCTCAGTCTGGATCATTTAGTTCTCAGGAGTTTTTAATCTCTGATCATTTCAGCTGGTGGGACGGGATTCGATCATAGAAGAACTTGATGATAAGTTGAAAATTTATTTACTGTATCAAGTGCTGATGTTGCCAGAAGAGCAGTTTGAGGTGAGAATTACCTTTCACAGAAAATTAACTACTGGAAACTACTTAATTTGAAGGAAATGCAGACCTTAGAACTTTTTTTTATTTTTCCCTCAATAAATTTCTGACACAGGATGGGAACATATTTGTACTTCCTCAAGCTTAAATAACCTATTTCATGAAGCATTGGAGTTAAAGGAGAATGAAACATCAAAGTCACTTGCTGTATCTAAGGAGAAAGAAGGGAACTGAATTACGTTATCATTGAGTCTGCCCACAAACTTACAGTACGTTCACTTTAAGGGCCTGGGAATCAAAGCAAGGTAAGATTGGAATGGCCAGTTTTAACGAGTTGGTTTTGGTGACATGGAATCCACTCCCAGATTCCCACTTGGATAAATGCAAAAATAGTTAATGCGGTCCTAGGTTGCATCAAAAGAGGGGCCTTTCCAAGATCATATGAACTGATAGCACTGCTTTACACTGCATTGACAAATCTCACAAGAATGCTCTCACCCACATTGACAGATCTTTGGTTATTCGGGTTTTCTCCCGTGTAAGATTGGAAGCCCGCAAAGGCCAGAGGACAACAACAAGAACATTAGCGGCACCGAGTCGTCCAATGAGGAACCACCGGCACCCGACTTGCCCGAAAACGTCCTGCCGAAACAGGGTTACAGACAAGAACCGGTGGGACAGCATAAATCCAATAGACAGTCAAAACAACCTTCATACTTCAAAGTTTACGTCACCGCACCCCCTAAACGGAACCCGGGGGGAAGGGGTGTTATGAACTAATAAAACGTTTAAATAAAGTTTTATCAAACCTTTAGAAAATAGCAGGGTTCTAGTCCTGCACTTCTGATTGGCCGATAATAGCGATATCGGATTGGTCCATTCAGGAGAATCTGATTGACTGTTAACGAGCCACTCTCATTGGTTAAGGGGGTTAACACTCCACGTTTCTCATTGGTTACTAGATCAGCACCCTGCCCTATAAAAGGGCTGCTGCTGCCCTAGGTTTTTGCTCTGTTCAGAATGATTAATAAAGAGTTGAAGTTCACTGTTCACCGTCTCGTCTCCATTCCTTGCACCCATGCGCAGAACATAACAGTATATATTTATGGGAAGTTTCCTTTGAACCTGCCGGAGTATGTAATCCACACCGGCTGTTATCTTGAACGCTTACCTTCCCCTTTGTAGATTAGTTTCATCCGTGTTATTCCAAAAGGGTATATTATTTGTCAAAACAGAGGCCCTGAAGACTGCTCTATCAATTTGGCAGGGGAGAAAAAAAGAAAAGGAACGGGGGTGGGGGAGGGGATTGGAAAACTCAGAAGGAGGGAGGAGTTTGAAAAAAGAGAGAGAAGCACAATAACTCGTTCTTTGCAGATGGATGCAAGATTGCAATGAAAGCTCTTCTCCCCCTTTGCTAGGCATTTGTTATAAGCAAAGTTAGTTGTCTCTCTACTTATTCATCATTGTCAGGACTGGATCACAGCCAGCCAGGGGAAGGCAGCTCACACCCCCAAAAGCTTATCTCTTTTGTTAATATTTATATCAAAAGCCAGACATCTGGTTACTGATTTTGTATTTTAAAAACCTTGCTTTTGGTTATCTTCTCTTCTCCTTTCCTTGTACAGAGAGCTGAATCTTTACATAGTACGTCTGAAGAAGGATGAAGTAGGCAGTGTTCTTGGATCAACTCTTTTCATCTTCTACATAAATGACCTCTGCGATCATATTAAGTGCAACTGCGTTCTCTTCACTGCTGATGCAAAGCTATTCAATACCACAAACAATACTGCGACTGTTATGAACTAATAAAACGCTAAAATAAAGTTTTATTAAACCTTTAGAAAAAGCAGGGTTCTAATCCTGCATTTCTGATTGGCCGATAATAGCGATATTGGATTGGTCCGTTCAGGAGAATCTGATTGGTTGTTAACGAGCTACTCCCATTGGTTCAGGGGTTTAACACTCCATGTTTCTCATTGGTTACTAGATCAGCAGCCTGCCCTATAAAAGGGCTACTGCTGCCCTAGGGTTTTGCTCTGTTCAGAATGATTAATAAAGAGTTGAAGTTCACTGTTCACTGCCTCGTCTCCATTCCTTGCACCCATGTGCAGAACGTAACACTGGCGACGAGGGTGGGATACGCAGACGTCAGAGCTGACTGAACACTATAGAGCACCAAACAGAGCACGTGGCTGAAGGCACATCGACAGAGGAAACCATGTCCGGCAGCGCCATACTACTCGCTCCATTTGACCCGGCACAAGAAGACTGGGACTCGTACATGGACCGGTTCCAGATGTTTCTGCAGACCAACAACTTGAAGGATGCCACTACAGGAAAAAAGCGAGCAGTATTCCTGAGCCACTGCAGACCTGCTGTTTTTAAGATGGCCAAGGCACTGGCGAAACCGGCTGAGGTGAAAACCATGGACTGGGATGTCCTCAAACCCTTCCTACGGGCCCACTATGCACCTACCGTACCAACGCTTGTCCGAATACATGAATTTTACCAGAGAGACCAGTGGAAAGGAGAGAGTGTTGCAGATTTCATCGCAGATCTCTGGAACCTGGGAGGCCTCTGTGGGTTCGCCGACCTTGAAGAAGCTCTGAGAGACCAAATAATTCTGGGATTATGCACCACATGTGCAAAGTAAGCTGATGGTGAAAGGTGACATCAGCCTTGCAGATGCCATTGCTGACACTACTGCAGCAGAAGCAACCAGGAAGTCGGCCCGAAAGCGCCACACCAACGCCCCACTCCGCCAACTCGCCAGCAAAAACTCACCTCGCCTAGAGAGACACACAATGGCAACCCACCATGAGGACCTCGAATCATCATCAGAAAGTGATGAGGAGGAGGTCAACTGGCTCCAGTCTGAATGTGACCAACGCCACCAGCGGAATCAAAGACTACAGCACCAATGCGCAGGTTGTGGGGCAAACCACCCACGATCAGACTGCAAATTCTTCGATGCGCTCTGCCACTTTTTGTGGGAAAAAAATCCACATTGGAAAGGTCTGTAGAAGCAAGCAAAAATCCAGCCCACTTCAGAGGGGAGCCAACTACCACCAAACCACAGGGAATCATCCTGTGAGTCAGGAACATTTGAACCACCAATGGAACAACCACTCCTACAGAAATAAACCACTGGCCAATTCAACAATTGGTCACGCCTCATCATTAGATGCAAAGAAGATCTGAGTGAAGGTCACCATCGAAAACCAGCCCTGCATGAAGGAAGTCGATTCAGGATCATCCCTCTCGATGGTGTCCTGGAAGACCCTTAAACAATAAATCCCTGCCATCTGGCGGCAAGACCTCAGAACAAAGAATCATACTCAAGGATTATCAAGGGAACCAAATTCCGGTCGTTGGATCCAGCCTTGTCCAGGTCTCATTCAAAAATCGTACTGCATCTTTACCATTGACCGTTGTCAACCGTGATCGGCCTAGCTTGTTAGGCCTTCAATGGTTCACCCCACTCAGGATCGAGGTAGCTGGCATTCACCAAACCAGAAGCGACGACTGGGAGGAGGCCCTCGTCCAGGAATTCCAGGACGTCTTTGCAGACAAACTAGGTGAGTACAAGGGGACCCCGATATCATTTAACCTTAACCCTGAAGTAGCCCCCATCTGCCTTAAGCCTCGTCGGGTACCTTTTGCCCTTAAACCAAAGATTGATGAGCAGCTTGATAAATTAATAGCCCAGAGTGTCTTAGAACCAACAGACCATGCCCGTTGGGAAACCCCAATCATAACACCCATCCAACTGGGTGGATCGTAAAGGATTTGTGGGGACTACAGGGCCACCCTGAATCACGCCCTTCAACAGAACGCTTACCCAGTGCTGGTGGTACAACACCTTCTCCATTCCCTGGGGGGGGCAGAAAAGTCTTCGCTAAATTGGATTTAGCACAGTTGTACCAACAACTGCCTGTAGATAAAAAAAACAGCAGAGGCACAAACGATCGTTACACACTGAGACGCTTTTAAGTGCAACCGACTCCAATTCAGAGTTAGCGTAGCCCCAGGGATTTTTCAAAGTTTAATGGAGAGACTCTTGCAAGGGATCAAAGGGGTCATGTCATACTTTGATGACGTTTTAATTGCGGCCCCAAATAAAGAAATACTAGAAAAGCATCTTAAATTGGTTCTCCAGAAATTTAAAGACCTCGGCCTGAAGGTTAAAAAAAAATAAATGTCAACTGTGTACAGATAAAGTAGAGTTCCTGGGGTACCTAATCGATAAACACGGCATTCACCCCAACAACAGCAAACTAAAAGCAATCAAAAACGCCCCAAGACCCAGAAATAAGACTGATCTCCAAGCTTTTCTGGGGCTCATTAATTTTTACAACATCTTCCTGCCCATAAAGCAACTGTAGCTGAGCCCCTACATAGACTTCTCAACAAAAAAGCAACCTGGGTCTGGGGGCACCAAGAGGAGCACATGTTCTGACAAGTGAAAAACTTATTAACCTCAGATGCTGTTTTAATGCAGTATAACGAGACTTTGCCTTTAACAATTACATGTGACACGTCACCGTTTGGAGTAGGAGCCATTGTGAGCAATGTGTTACCAAACGGTAGTGAGGCCCCTATTGCCTATTTTTCAAGGACCCTATCAAAGGCTGAACGTAACTATAGTCAAATCGATAAAGAGGCTCTTGCTATTGTATCTGCTGTGAAACGGTTTCATGAATATGTATATGGACGAGTTTTTACTATTGTTACCGACCACAAACCTTTGCTGGGGATTATAGCGGGAGACAAGCCAACACCCTATATATTGTCACCTGGAATGACTCGCTGGTCAGAGTACTTAGCTGCGTACAACTATAAATTACAACACCGCCCGGGGAAATCCATTCCCCACGCTGATGCATTGAGCCGTGCCCCACATCCGGGAACCATCAATGACCCAGCTCCAACCCTTACAACACTCCAGATTGAAACACTACATTCACCACCGCTAACAGCCAGAGACATCATTATCGAAACGAAATGAGATCCTGTCCTGGCGCGAGTCCTCAGCTGGGTCGAACAAGGATGGCCAGTAGGACAAACCCCTGATAACTTCACCCCTTTCAGAAACCAGCAAACATAATTTTTCTCGCAAAAAGGCTGCATCCTATGGGGAGACAGAGTCATCCCCCCAGAGTGGCTACAACGAGCAGTATTAAAAACACTGCATGACAGTCACCCCGGCATCGTGCGTAGGAAAGTGCTCGCATGAAGCTACGCGTGGTGGCTGGGCATCAACAAACAGATCGAAACCTGGGTAAAGGCTTGTTTAAAGTGCCAAGAAGTTAGCAGTGCCCCACCTAAAGCAACTCCAATAGAATGGGAAACACCCCGGGGACCGTGGTCCCGCATCCACATTGACTTTGCGGGACCTACTAAGGGACATACGTTCCTCCTAACATGGATGCCTATTCCAACTGGCTCGAGATCCATGAAATGAAGAGTACTACAACCGAGTCTGTCATCTGGAAATTGAACAGGCTATTCGTGACACATGGGTTGCCAGACGTTCTGGTCTCCGACAACGGACCCCAGTTTACCGCTCTACCCTTTGAACAATACTTAGCGGAACGGGGTATTTGCCATGCGCTAACTTCTCTGGTGCACCCTGAGGCTAACGGAAGAGCCGAGCGCATGGTACAATTTGTTAAAAAAACCCTCTACAAAATGGACTATGGGGACATTGAAGATAAAATAAACAGAATACTGCTACTCCAACACATCACTCCGCACAGTGTCACCAACAAGACTCCAGCTGAACTATTGATGGGATGCAAGCTCCGTTCCCACCTCGACCAGCTTCACCCATCTTACAAGCCAGAGAAACCCTGTGGATCTAGTGGAAAATGCCACGAGTTCAAGATAGACGACTTAGTTTTCGCCAAAAACCTTTCCGGCGAACCGTTGTGGGTCGAGGCAACCGTAATTCAAGCCACCGGACCCAGGTCATGCCGTGTGAAAATCTGCGATGGAAAAATATGGAAATGCCATATAGATCAGCTTCGCTCTAGGCTACAACCCAGTTTCTGCGACTCCAGTGACTCCCAAACTGAGGGGGGAGGGGATGTCGAAGAAACCGAATTCGAGATGGTGGAAAGCAGGAATGAAAGAAGTCAGCAATCGGGCGTAACGAATGAAGAAGAATCAGGGAGGGGAGTGTCCTCACCACAGAGGAATACCTCAACAGAAGCAAGCCCGCAAAGATCGGAGGACAACAATGAGAACATTAGCGGCACCGAGTCATCCAATGAGGATGCGGAACCACCGGTACCTGATATGCCACCGAAACCGAATTACAGACAGGAACCGGTGGGGCAGTGCAAATCTAATAGACAGTCAAAACAACCTTCATACCTCAAGGATTACGTCACCGCACTCCTTAAACGGAACCCGGGGGGAAGGGGTGTTATGAACTAATAAAACGCTTAAATAAAGTTTTATTGAACCTTTAGAAAAAGCAGGGTTCTAATCCTGTGCTTCTGATTGGCCGATAATAGCGATATTGGATTGGTCCATTCAGGAGAATCTGATTGGTTGTTAATGAGCCACTCTCATTGGTTCAGGGGTTTAACACTCCATGTTTCTCATTGGTTACTAGATCAGCAGCCTGCCCTATAAAAGGGCAGTAAATAAAATAAAGGCTGAATAGTCAAGACCTTGTTGATGATCCAAACTCTGTCAAGGATTTTGTAGTACTCATCTCTAATGACCTAAGTGCTAGAGCCCACTGTAACTACATAGCCAAAAAGGCATTAAGAGTTGTTAACCTAATCCTATGTAGCTTTTTCTTTGGTAATATTACACAAATAACTAGAACATACAAAACATTTGCTAGACCAATACTTGAATACAGCTCATTAGTCTGGAACTCACATTATGTATCTGATATTAACACAGTTTAGAAAGTCCAGAAATATTTCACAAGAAGAGTTCTCCACTCCTCTATTTGTTGCAGAATACCTTATGCCACCAGACTTGAAATTCTAGACCTAGAAAATCTAGAACTACACCGCCTTCAGTCCGATTTAAGTATAGTATATAAAATCATACATTGCAATGTCCTACCTGTCAATGAATACTTCAGCTTCAACCATAACAACACAAGAGCACACAATAGATACAAACTCAAGGTAAATCGCACCAAACTTGATTGCAGGAAAAACCACGTCAGCAACAGAGTGGTCAATGTCTGGAATACTCTACCTGACTGTGGTTTCTTCCCCAAACCACAAAAACTTTAACCTTAGACTTTCCACTATTGACCTCACCCCTTTTCTAAGAGGTATGTAGGGGGCGTGCATAAGCGTACTAACATGCCTACTTTCCCTGTCCTATTGTTTCTTTTATTTTTCTTATATGTATCCATGTATTCATAACTATGCATTTACTTATACCTATTATCTTGTAAGCAATTGACAAAATAAAAAAAATAAAATAAAATGATTTGAGCTTTGTCCTTTGTGCCTGCATTCTGAATCTATTTGTTCTACCATCCTTTGGTGGGATTTTCTTAAATTCTTGGTGATTTTCTTCAGAATCATCTCCAATCCCCAAATTCAGAAATGTACGTGTTTCTGTCCTACCATTTCAAATCCATCTTTTGCCCTGCCATAACAAGGGATTAGTGGAAGCATGTGTTAGAATAAAGGAAGGAAGGAAGGAAGGAAGGAAGGAAGGAAGGAAGGAAGGAAGGAAGGAAGGAAGGAAGGAAGGAAGGAAGAAAGAAGGAAGGAAAAGAGAGAAAAGGGAGGTAGAGAGGAAATAAAAGAGAAGGAAGGGCGGAAGAAGGAAGGAGGAGGAGGAGGAAAAGGAGGAGGAGAGGAAGGAAGGAGAAAAGAGAGGAAGAAGGAAGGAAGGAAAAGAGAAAGAAGGGAGGGAGGGAGGAGGGGAAGGGGGAAGGAAGGAGAAAGGAAGAGAGGAAGAAGAAAGGAAGAAAGGAAAAGGGAAAGAAGGGAGAAAGGAAGGGAATGAGGAAATAAAAGAGAAGAAAAGGAGGAAGGGAGGAGGAGAAGGAGGAGGGAAGAAAGGAAGGAATTAAAATAGACAGAAGGAAGGAAAGATTAGACAGATGTTTTACCAGATTCAACTTCAATATGTTCGTGTCTCTATAACATTACTAAGGGTTCCCTGAACAATTAAATGTAGGCCCTGACTTTATGCATTGCTATCATATATTCTCCATATTTTATCCCACGAGTGACACTTTCAAAAACACTCTAACACTGCCACACACAAGGACCAAGGCGAGAAGAGAACCCGGAGTGCACACCAGAAGTAATGAGATTTCTACATAGTGATGCTTGAGGAATTTTATTTTCACAAAATGGCCTGATCTCCCCCTCTTGGACTATTGCAAAATGAAGAAGAATAAAAATAAATTTAGAACCCCAGCTGCTAAATGTTATAGTCTGAAGTGAAATATGCATGTAGAAATAGGCATTTCGGGATACGTTTGGACACTACACAGACAATTTGCAAGAAAAGGGTCATTTACTCTCTCTCTCTCTCTCTCTCTCTCTCTCTCTCTCTCTCTATCTATCTATCTATCTATCTATCTATCTATCTCTATCTTAAGCTTTCACGGGTACTTACATGTATGGTATTCAGCTTTGTTCAGGTATTTTCCCAAATCATTATAGTTGTGCTTTTAAAGTTGAAGCAATGTTTTGGCAGAATCTCATCTGCCATCATCAGGCTTCTGTATTGTGTTCGTCTGTGAGTCAGACTTTTACAGCCATTTCTATTTTAGATTTGGGGCTAGCCTACTGCTGTGCCAGAATGGTTTTTTTCTTGATCCTGATTGGTTGGGAGTCTTGGTCTGTGTTTATTGGTCTTGGAGTTTGCTGTGTTCTGCTTGATTGGTGTTTCTAATATCTTCCATCTGTTTTGTGGCTTTTTTTGTCTTAATTGGCTGGCAACATTATGTTCCTGTATTGGAGGCTTTTAGTGCAGCTTGGCTCCAAGTAAATGGATGGCTACCATTTATTAGGAAGCTAGGCTTCATCTGGGTGCTGGTTGGGGTGTGTAAGTATTTTAGTCAGGGTATATAATTCAGTCTTTATGTGTGTCTTGTCTGCCAGTTGTTTGGTTCTGGCAATTAGTGTTTTGGCCATAGAGTTTATCTGTGCTGGGTGGTGGTGGGATTTGGTGCTGAGGTAGCGGTTGGTGTGTGTTTTCCTCTGGTATATGGTGTGTCCCAGTCTGCCATCTGTTTTTTTGTAGATTAGTACATCTAGTAATGGCAGTTGTTTGTTTGTTTCCATTTCCATGGTGAATTTGATTTTGGAGTGTGTGCTGTTTAGATGTGTTAGGAAATTGTTTAAGTTTTATTTTCCATGGGGCCAAATAACAAATGTATCCTAACCATAGTTTGGGTTTGTGGGTGGCATTGGCTAGGGCTCTGGATTCAAATTCTTCCATGAACAGGTTTGCAATGATGGGAGACAATAGTGATCCCATAGGGGCTCCTTCAATTTGCTTGTATCTTTGTCCTTTGTATATGAAATGTGTGTTGGTAAAGCAGAAACACCTGAAACAATTAGTATATAATGTTTCCAACAGAGAACTCACCAAAACAGAAACAGATGTCCTAACCAAAGGTTTCAATTATGCTACAGCACCCAAAAAAATTCCCTTAGAATCCATCATATGTGCAGTAGAATCCAGCCTAAATAAATTAAATACAGATGAAGCTGATAGAATAAGACACCAAGTTACTAACATCCTATGCACAAGCAAACCACCCAAAAGCAACTTGCACAAAGAGGAACTAAAAGCCCTGCAAGCCCTAAAGCATAATGATACTTCCAGCAGATAAAGGTAATGCCACAATAGTAATGGATAGAAAAGACTACGAAACAAAATTGACAGACCTACTCCAAGACCCCACATACAAACCCATAAACACAGACCCAACCACATATCTGGAAAAAATAACAAAGAAGAAAATTATAACCAGCCACATGAGCAAAGAGATCCAACAGATGATCATCCCAAGAGAAAAATCTTCCAGATGCCCCAAATTATACGTCTTCCCAAAAATACACAAAGAAGGCATACCTCTCAGACCCATAGTCAGCTCCAGAGGAGCACCAGTACAAAACCTAGCCAAATACCTAGCAAAGCAGCTACAGCCCCAGGCTGAAAAAGCAGCTTCACATGTACAAAACTCATACCACTTCTTGGAAATGATCAAAGATCTACACATGGAACAAGAAGATCTGCTTGTAAGTTTCAACATGGTTTCACTATTCATTCAAGTCCCGATAAAAGAAACTCTTGAAATCATCAAAAATAAGCAGCTAAACACCTCATGGAACTAACAGAACACTGCTTAACCAACATATATTTCATATACAAAGGACAAAGATACAAGCAAATTGAAGGAGCCCCTATGGGATCACTATTGTCTCCCATCATTGCAAACCTGTTCATGGAAGAATTTGAATCCAGAGCCCTAGCCAATGCCACCCACAAACCCAAACTATGGTTAGGATACACACTAGGACACACCATATACCAGAAGAAAACACACACCAACCGCTACCTCAACGCTGAATCCCACCACCACCCAGCACAGATAAACTCTGCGACCAAAACACTAATTGCCAGAATCAAATGCCTGGTAGACAAGACACACAGAAAGACTGAACTATGCACCCTGACTAAAATACTAACAGCCAAAGGCTTCCATAAAAGCAAAATCACTGGCTTGATCCACAAAAACACACTGAGACATAATGGAGAACTAGAAGATGAACAGACCTATGGAACAGCTATCCTGCCCTACATAAAAGGTACTACAGACAAAATCAATAAGATACTATACAGGCATCACATCAAGACTGCCTTCAAAACAGACAGAAAAATAGCAGCCAAACTTAGAAACCCCAAAGATAAAACTGACCTGGAAAACCAAGGCATATACGAAGTCCCCTGTACATCATGCCCTGCCACATACATTGGACAGACCAATAGAAGAATAAGTACCCACCTAGATGAACACAAAAAAGCAGTAAAAAAGCTGGAACACACTTCTTCACTCGTCCAACACATAAAAGCCACAGGCCATAGCATCGACTTCAATGGCATCAAAACCCAAGCCACTATAGAAAACCCAAGCCACATAATTATCAGAGAAGCCATAGAGATTGAAAAAAGACCTGAAAAAAAAAAGACCTGAAAGCATGAATAGAAGAGATGACTCCGCCAGACTGTCAATTATTTGGAAGCCTGCACTCACAAACAAAAAAATCTCCACACCACAAGCCAGGCAAACATCTGGGTACAAACAGACTCCCCTTGATACCTCCAGCCCAAACACACCCCAACCGGGCACCCAGATGAAACCCAGCTTCCTAACAAATGATAGCAGTCCATTTACCCGAAGCCAAGCCAGACTAAAGGCCTCCAATACAGGAAACACAATGTTGCCAGCCAATCAAGACAAAAAAAAACTACAACTTAAGAAAACTCTCCCTCCCTCCCTCCCTCTCTCTCTCTCTCTCTCTCTCTCTCTCTCTCTCTCTCTCTCTCACACACACACACACACACACACACACACACACACATATATATATATATATATATATATATATATATATATATATATATATATATATATATATATATATATGTTTTTTGATGTATAGATATGTCTGGCATTCAGCTTTGTTCGGGTATTTTCCCATGTTATAGTAGTGGTGCTTTTAAAGTTGTAGCAGAATCTCATCTGCCATCATCAGGCTTCTATATAGTGTTCGTCTGTGAGTTAGACTTTTACAGTGGTTTCAGTTTTAAATTTGGGGCAGCCTATTGCTGTGACAGAATGGTTTTTTCTTCATCCTGATTGGTTGAGAGTCTTGGTCTGTGTTTATTGGTCTTGGAGTTTGCTGTGTTCTGCTACTAATATCTTCTGTCTGTTTTTTTGGCTCTTTTTGTATCTTGATTGGCTGGCAACATTGTGTTACTTTATTGGAGGCCTTTAGTGCAGCTTGGCTTCGGGTAAATGGACGGCTATCATTAGTTAGGAAGCTGGGTTTCATCTGGGTGCCTGGTTGGGGTGTGTTTGAGCTGGAGGTATCAGGGGGGATCTGTTTGTGCCCAGGTGTTTGCCTGGCTTGTGTTGTGGAGATTTTTTTGTTTGTGAGTGCAGGCTTCCAAATGATAGACAGCCTGGTGGAATCATCTCTTCTGTTCATGCTTTCTGGACTTTTCTCAATCTCTATGGCTTCTCTGATGATTCTGTGGCTGGGATTTTCTATAGTGGCTAGGGTTTTGGTGCCATTGAAGTTGATGTTATGACCTGTGGCTTCCATGTGTTGGATTAGTGAGGAAGTGTGTTCCAGCTTTTTGACTGCATTTTTGTGTTCATCCAGGCGGGTGCTTATTCTTCTATTGGTCTGTCCAATGTATGTGGCCAGGCATGATGCACAGGGGACTTCACATATGCCTTGGTTTTCCAGGTCAATTTTGTCTTTGGGGTTCCTGAGGATGGCTGCTATTTTTCTGTCTGTTTTGAAGGCAATCTTGATGAGGTGTCTGTATAGAATCTTACTAATTTTGTTTATGGATCTTTGGTTATTCGGGTTTTCTCCCGCATAAGATTGGAAGTATCTAGGCAACATTTTGATGAAGTCTCATTCATCATCTTCAGGCTTGGTCTTCAGCTCTGTGCTTCTCAGAGTGATGTGAGCTTGCAGCTGCTTCTTCCTTTTAACTGCTAGTGGGGGTGTGACTTGATTGGGTGGGGGCTTGGCTGTGTTCTGATTGGGTGGGGGGGTGTTCTCATTGGTTGGGGGTTTGGCTGTGTTCTGATTGGTTGGGGGGTTGGCTGTGTTCTGATTAGCTGGAGGCATGTTCTGTTCAGGTGGGGGCTTGATTGTGCTCAGGTTAGTCTTATTTGCTGGAGGGTTTGAGCTGGTGAGCTGTGATCTTGCTGTTTGGCTTCGAGTTCGTGGTCGTGTCAATCTGAGCACAATCAAGCCCCCACCTGAACAGAACACGCCTCTAGCCAATCAGAACACAGCCAACCCCCCAACCAATCAGAACACAGCCAAACCAATGAGAACACCCCCCCACCCAATCAGAACACAGCCAAGCCCCCACCCAATCAAGTCACACCCCCACTAGCAGTTAAAAGGAAGAAGCAGCTGCAAGCTCACATCATTCTGAGAAGCACAGAGCTGAAGACCAAGCCTGAAGATGATGAATGAGACTTCATCGAAACGTTGCCTAGATACTTCCAATCTTACGTGGGAGAAAACCCGAATAACCAAAGATCCACATACAAATACCCGCGAGAACCTCAGAAAACATATGTATGTATGTATATATATATATATATATATATATATATATATATATATATATATGTATATGTATATGTATATGTATATGTATATGTATATGTATATGTATATGTATATGTATATGTATATGTATATGTATATGTATATGTATATGTATATGTATATGTATATGTATATGTGTATATATATATATATATATATATATATATATATATATATATATATATATATATATATGTTTTCTGAGGTTCGACCACGGACCAGAAGCCGCACTGCAGCTGCATCACTACCCACCTCAAACCCCTCTGAGCCATACATGAAGCGAACTGACCTCCACCATGAAGATGCAGCACGACCACGAACTCGAAGCCAAACAGCAAGATCACAGCTCACCAGCTCAAACCCTCCAGCAACTAAGACTAACCTGAGCACAATCAAGCCCCCACCTGAACAGAACACGCCTCCAGCCAATCAGAACACAGCCAACCCCCCAACCAATCAGAACACAGCCAAACCCCCAACCAATGAGAACACACCCCTACCCAATCAGAACACAGCCAAGCCCCCACCCAATCAAGTCATACCCCCACTAGCAGTTAAAAGGAAGAAGCAACTGCAAGCTCACATCACTCTGAGAAGCACAGAGCTGAAGACCAAGCCTGAAGATGATGAATGAGACTTCATCGAAACATTGCCTAGATACTTCCAATCTTATGCGGGAGAAAACCCGACATATTTTCTGAAGTTTTCGCAGGTATTTGTATGTGGATCTTTGATTATTCAGGTTTTCTCCCGTGTAAAATTGGAAGTATCTTGGTAACCTTTCGATGAAATCTCATTCATCATCTTCGGGCTTGTGTCTTTGGCTTTGTGCTACTCCGAGTAGCACAAAGTTGAAGACACAAGCCTTAAGATGACGAATGAGATTTTGTCGAAACGTTGCCAAGATATTTCCAATTTTACATGGGAGAAAACCCAAATAACCAAAGATCCGCATCTATATCTATATCTATATCTATATCTATATCTATATCTATATCTATATCTATATCTATATCTATATCTATATCTATATCTATCTATCTATCTATCTATCTATCTATCTATCTATCTATCTATCTATCTATCTATCTATCGACACACACGTTTTCCAGAATGTAGTATTTGTAGGATATGTTATTTTTTTATTGGGAGATATTTGTTTGAATGTAGATTAATAAAAAAAAGGTAGGAAGGAAAGCAAGGAAAGGCATGAAGTGAAAGAAGGGAAGAAGGGAAGGGGGAGGGAGGGGGAGATGAAGAGAAAGAGGAAGGAAAGCAAGGAAGGCAATGGAATGGAATGAAGGAGGGGTGAATGAAGGAAAGAAGGGAGGGAGGAAGGAAGGAAAGGAATGGAATGAGGGAGGGAGGATAGTATGGGAGGGAGGGAGAGAGGGCAAAGGAAGAAGCAAGGAAAGCATAGATTGGAAAGAGAGGGGAGCATCCCTCTGTCCTGCAACTTCAGAATTTGATGGAATTGGGGAGACCTTACATCCAGAGAGACTGCAAAAATTTAATTCTTTGCATGCCTCAATATAAAATGCAGATAAATGGCTACTTACATGCTACATCTGTGTAGGGACACTGTGTCTGCCTCTGATACCATACTAAGGCATATGTGGCCCAAACAGTTAATAAATAAGAATTAATATTTCAAATGTCTCTCTGATGGGGCAGCTTGGAGGGGCTACATAGAAGCCAAGCATGATTTCTGCTAACTGTCTCACGTGGGAGTCGTGAGGATTAATTAGTTAATGTTTGCACAGTAGCTCACAAATGAA
Organism: Hydrophis major; assembly: GCA_033807585.1. Classification (NCBI taxonomy): domain Eukaryota; kingdom Metazoa; phylum Chordata; class Lepidosauria; order Squamata; family Elapidae; genus Hydrophis; species Hydrophis major. The sequence continues at coordinate 374,105,912 of CM066329.1, forward strand.
AGGCATCATATGGGAAGTATGGAGTGGGGCTGATTATTTATGATCCTGAAAGATATTGTGGGGCCTCCTTGAGTCCTTCGTGTTCTGCTCCAGTGGAGCAACATGGAGCATCTTAAAGCTGCAGCTCTAGATAAGGAAACGGAACTTGGGCATATGGATTCTGCCGGTGTCCTGAGAAGCACCTTCTATTTGCTCAAGTTTGAACTAACATGAGCCATGAAGTCAATTGACAAGTGGTTCTCTCAACAGAATAGAATAGAATAGAATAGAATAGAATAGAATAGAATAGAATAGAATAGAATAGTAACTAACCAAGTTGAAGGAATCTTGTGTGTTGTATTGTGATGGTATGAGTAGAATAGAATGGGATGGGAAGGGATGGGATGGGGTGGGGTAGATCGAGTAGAGTAGAGTAGAATACAATAGAATAGAAAATATGGAATGGAATAGAACAGGACAGGAATAGGAATAGGAATAGGAATAGGAATAGGAATAGGAATAGGAATAGGAATAGGAATAGGAATAGGAATAGGAATAGGAATAGGAATAGGAATAGGAATAGGAATAGGAATAGGAATAGGAATAGAATCTGGAAGGAACCTTGGAGATCCTCTAGTCCACCCCCCTGATCAAGCAGGAGACCCTGTACTGTTTCAGATAAATGACTGTCTGGTCTCTTCTTAAAAACCTCCAGTGATGGAGTGCCCATGATTTCTGAAGCCATCCCCCTCCCAATAGTCTGTGAACAGGGCCTCTTTTAGCCAGTGGCTAGATGGATCAGGTGCCCAGCATGCCTGGCCCAGGAAGGGAGTTCTAATCTCCTCCTCTGTAAGAGCCAAAAGCCTGAGCGTGGAGCTCCCATCTCCCCAAGCAACTTCCTTCTGCAGACTCAGAATACAAAATATGGAATGACAGAGGTGGAATGGACCCTCTGTAGGCCTTCTAGTCTAGTCCCCTCATCAAGCAGGAGATCCTATGCCATTTCAGACCAACAGAGGTCCAATTTCTTCTGTAAAACCTCCAATGATGGAGCAACCATCAAGCCGGGAATTATAGAGCATGGAGTTATTTTATTATATTATTTTATTAATTTATTGAACACTGGAAGTTTTTAAGAAGAGATTGGATAACCATTTGTCTGAAGTGGTGAAATGGTGAAGACCTTTGAGGTCCCTTCCAACTCATTCTATTCTATTCTATTCTATTCTATTCTGTTCTGTTCTGTTCTGTTCTGTTCTGTTCTGTTCTGTTCTGTTCTGTTCTATTCTATTCTATTCTAATTGTAACCAGTTTTTTCTCTTCCATGATTATACTTTATAGGTAGGTTTGGCAGTTCTTGTAGATCTTGTTTCACGTTGTTCTTTAACTTCCACCTTTCCACCTACTGCACCTTCTTTTTCAGTCGCTATTTGGCAGTTCTCTTGGAATTCAATGAGTGACATTTTTTTTTCTGTCTCCTCCTCTTTCCCCCCAAAATATTCTGTATAAAATAATTCAGCTTTCTCAATTGAGTCAATTCTGTGTCTCTGTTCTTGCCATGTGAACGTTAAAACTTCTGGAATCAGCCATCTATAATTCACCTCTTTTTTAAATAGAATTTTAGTCAGGAATTGGTATTCTCTTCTCATCTCTCTCACTCTTCTGGGTATTTGTTTCAGGACCACAATCTCCTTAGTTTTATATTTCAATGTTTTCTCTCTTGCCACTTGCAATATTTGCATTTGAATGGCTTTCTTTGTAAATCTAATGTGAACTTGGTAAGCTATTTCTCATTGCATATCTCGTGAAGACTCAAAAAACCTTATCTATTCCATCCACCATCTTCTCTTCGGTTATTTCCAGAGCTTCAACCAAGATTTATATCATTATCTGAGCTAGGTTTGTCCCTTTTCTTCCTCTATGTTTTGGAATCTGAGATAAAATTCTGATCTGTCCATCTCCCATCTCAGCATCCCACTTTTATCTTGTTCAACCACGGTTAATCTGCTGTCAATATCTCCAATCTTCTTATTTCTTTGTTTATCTTCTTCAATTTTTTGGAATCTCTTGTCATATTTCATCATCATTTGTTGAATGTTCTCCACCTTTTCATCAGTTTTTCCTGTTCTTTATTCAATGTTCTCTGTTCTCTTTTCAATATTCTCTGTTCTTGTTTGTATATTTTGAATTCCTTGCATAATCATCTGCAGCATCACCCTTTCCTGTTCTTTTTCTTGTTGTAACATCATCTGTATTGAGCATTGTCCTCCAGATGGTGAAGAGGAAGAAGTTGAAGTTGAAGAACCAGCCACTGTTGGTTTCCTGCTCATTTCAAACAATTCAAAATCTTCAGGTTCTTCTAGACCTTAATCCACTTGTGAAATAACCAATTGTAATTCCAAGTAAAAATAGTGGGAATAATAATAATAATAATAATAATAATAATAATAATAATAATAATAATAATAATAATAATAATAATAATAATAATAATAATAATAATAATAATAATTCAGGTTCTTGTATACCTTAATTCAATCGATTAGTTAAATAGCAGTAAAAACTCAAAAAAGGAAGAAAAAAACATAAACAGGAAAAGGAAAAAAATGTTAAATCTTTCAGGAGGTGGAAAAATAGAAAGTAAAAACTAAAGAAGAAGAAAAAGGAGTTCTTCAGGTTCTTCAACACTTTAATCCAATTAAAAAGTCTCAGATATGAAAAGATATACAAAAAAAGTAAGCCACAAAAAAAAAAAAAAACAATATGGAAAGTAAATAAAAAATACAGGGGAGGGAGAGAGAAAAAAAGAAAAAAAGACTACTCCCTTTAAAAAAAGAAAAGAAAAGAAGGAAAACATTAATGCTAAGACTTTTCCTTTAAAATAAAATGCAAACATAAAAATTAAGCTTCAAAATCAAAAAGAAAGACAAAATCAAGTTCCAAAAAGTCAAAGATCCAAATAGCAATTACAAAAATTTTGCTAATAAGGAGGGGGTTTGTTAAAGTAAGAAATAGCTCAGCTTAAAAAAAGTGAAAAAAGCACACTTCACCTTATTTAATTATCCAAGGCTTTTGTTAAAATGTATAACTCTCTCCTCTAGAGTCTTATAGTATTTTTTCTCTGTAAACGTCAACATCAGACTTCAGTTACTGATAGAAACCCAGAATAATACTCTCCCATGCTCTTCCCTCTATCTTATCAAACAAGCTCAAAGTCCTTAAAAAGAAGTCTCAGTTCTTTATCTGGTCAAGAGGAAAAAAAAAAGATACAATATTTCCAAGCCTCTAGTTGGCAGTGTTACAAAGTTTCCTCTGCTTTCACTTTCCCCCTCCTTTTCCAAACAAGATATAATAAAAATTAATTAAAAAGGAAAAAAAAATTTTTTAAAAAAACTAAAAGGGAGTCTCTAGCTTTAAATATTATAGAGTCAAAAAGGAGAAAAGACAAAAGAGAAAAAAATAGATAGAAAAAAAAGTCCAGTTTCAAAATAGAAGATCATATATAAAAAGTCCAGCAATGAAAAAAAAAAATTGACTTCCTGTTTAAAAACACCGCTTAATCACTTCTGTCTAAGATTTTACAGATTCTTTCTTTTCCTTGGGGTATCCTTTCAAATCTTAAAGTAAAGAAAAAATTCTCACCAAACCGGCATACTTTCTCTTTCCATTCTCTTCTGTTTCATAGCTGTCCCAACTTCAGCAGCTTTAATGGCTGCCTCTTTGCCGCTGGCAAAAAGAGCTTCTCCAGGATATACCAGGGACTTTGTGGTATCCCTGGGATCAACAGGATGCGCTCTTTACATTCACCGTCTCTTCGGGATGGTTTAGATCCATTTGGACAGTCCAGGAGCAAAGATATCGGCAGTGATCTCAGACCTCCAAGATCTCATGCTGTATCATTGCGACGCCAGCTCCACCCTCTCTATTCTATTCTATTCTATTCTATTCTATTCTATTCTATTCTATTCTATTCTATTCTATTCTATTCTATTCCATTCCATTCCATTCCATTCCATTCTTCTTTTATTACTTTATATATGAGGCTTTTATATTCCTGTAAGCCTCCTTGAGTCGCCATGTGCAAATAGGCAACCATATAAATTTCCTAAAATAAATAAAAGCCATAATGTCTGGAGGTAAGTCATTCCGCTGATTCGTTGTTCTCACTGTCAGGAAATTTCTCCTACCTCCCAGGTTGCTTTTTTCCTCCATAAGTTTCCAACCTTTGTTTTCTAGTGAGAATTTCCATGAAGTTCTTCTTTTGCTTGAGCGAAATGACTTTTGAGGAAATTACCCGATAAATAGTTGAACAAGCAAAAACAAAAACAAAAACCCACAACTTCCATGCACAACGTTCAATTTATTGAGTTGATTATACATAGGCTTCCTTGACTTGAGGTTAAAGAGGGAATGAAATGTAAGCACATTGCAAAACGTAACACAGGGGGTCAAAAGCCAGTTTAGTGTCACTTTTCAGGGGAGGGAAAAAGAAAGAAAATTTTTAAAAAATGTCACCACAAAGCAAACTCAATTTCTTGGGTATTATTTGGTTGTCATTCCCCAGCAGAGAAGTGTTGATCTCTCTCTTTTTTTTCTTCTTCTTCTCCTCCTCCCAAAAAAGAGAGAGAGATTAAAGGAGGCTTAGTGAGAAGAAGAGTAAGGCCACAGTGTATATACAGTACTTTAGCTCTGGGTCTTTACAATGACATTTTCTTCCCCGCTTCATTAATTTTCCATAGCTTGTTGGGCTTTAGCTCTTTCTAATTAATTCTTTTTACTAGCTTCCTTGAATGTGTATCATATCTTGGCAAACCATATAAAATGAAGAAATCTCTCAAAGGTTTTACCCTTTTAATTATTATTTTTATAGCTTAAATGGAGCACCCGAATTGCAAATGTTGACATTTTAGCGGCTTCTTCTTTCATTAGATTAAAAGGAAAGGAGAGGAGGGAGAGAAATGTGGAAGGCATGCTGATTAGAAGGCCAAATTGCTGGGTGTCACACACACACACACACACACACACACACACACACACACACTATGTTCCCTCCCAAATAAGACACTGTCTTATCTTTTTTTGCCACCAAGAAAGGCACCAGGTCTTAATTTCAGAGGAAATCATCCACTGACTAATCACACTTGCGCATGTCACCCCCCTGCCTCCTTTGTGCTATCAGAAGCCTTCAATAACTTCTTCTTCTACAGCTGGCAAGGCTTTCCTGAAGGCCTCTGCAGCCAATAACAGAGCTCCAGATCAATCCAGAGCTTTGTTATCAGGAAAGAGGCCTTCAGAAGAAATGGGCCAGTCAGGGTGTGTGAGGCCTGGCTACAACTGTCCAAAGGTAAGTAGTAGGGCAGATCCACACACACCTCATACTTGCCCTAGCTTAATTTTTACACATATACTCCGGAGTGGGCGGGATCTTAATTAGGGCTTATTTTGGTGGTAGGGCTTATATTGGACACGTGTAAAAATTAAGCTAGGACTTACTTTCAGGGTAGGATATCTATATCTATATCTATATCTATATCTATATCTATATCTATATCTATATCTATATCTATATCTATATCTATATCTATATCTATATCTATATCTATATCTATATCTATATCTAATCTATATATCTATATCTATATCTCTATATCTCTATATCTCTATATCTCTATATCTCTATCTATATATGTTTTCTGAGGTTCTCGTGGATATTTGTATGTGGATCTTTGGTTATTCGGGTTTTCTCCCATGTAAAATTGGAAGTATCTAGGCAACATTTCGAAGTCTCATTCATCATCTTCAGGCTTGTGTATATATATATATATATATATTTCTGAGGTTTGTTTTCTGAGGTTCTCGTGGGTATTTGTATGTGGATCTTTGGTTATTCGGGTTTTCTCCTGCGTAAGATTGGGAGTATCTAGGCCTATATATATAGTTTGGTATTCAGGTTTGTTTGGGTATTTTCTCACGTCTTTGTAGTTGCGCTTTTGAAGTTGTAGCAACATTTCGGCAGAATCTCATCTGCCATCATCAGGCTTCTGTATTGTGTTCATCTGTGAGTTAGACTATCACAGCTGTTTCAGTTTTAAATTTGGAGCAGCCTACTGCTGTGCCAGAATGGTTTTTTCTTCATCCTGATTGGTTGGGAGTCTTGGTCTGTGTTTATTGGTCTTGGAGTTTGCTGTGTTCTACTTGATTGGTGTTTCTAATATCTTCTTTCTGTTTTTTGGCTCTTTTTGTATCTTGATTGGCTGGCAACATTGTGTTACTTTATTGGAGGCCTTTAGTGCAGTTTGGCTCCGGGTAAATGGATGGCTATCATTAGTTAGGAAGCTAGGTTTCATCTGGGTGTCTGGTTGGGGTGTGTTTGAGCTGGAGGTATCAGGGGGGATCTGTTTGTGCCCAGGTGTTTGATTGGCTTGTGGTGTGGAGATTTTTTTGTTTGTGAGTGCAGGCTTCCAAATAATTGACAGTCTGGTGGAATCATCTCTTCTATTCATGCTTTCAGGTCTTTTTTCAATCTCTATGGCTTCTCTGATGATTCTGTGGCTGGGGTTTTCTATAGTGGTTAGGGTTTTGATGCCATTGAAGTCGATGCTATGACCTGTTGCTTTCATGTGTTGGACTAGTGAGGAAGTGTGTTCCAGCTTTTTTACTGCATTTTTGTGTTCATCTAGGTGGGTACTTATTCTTCTATTGGTCTGTCCAATGTATGTGGCAGGGCATGATGAAGACTTCATATATGCCTTGGTTTTCCAGGTCAATTTTATCTTTGGGGTTTCTAAGGATGGCTGTTATTTTTCTGTCTGTTTTGAAGGTAGTCTTGATGTGATGCCTGTGTAGTATCTTACTGATTTTGTCTGTAGTACCTCTTATGTAGGGCAGGACAGCTGTTCCATAGGTCTGTTGATCTTCATGGGGATGCTGCAATGGTCATAAGTATGAAAAATGATCCCAAGTCACTAAGCGAATTGTTGGAAGTCAAGAAATACCTATACTAGAATTTTGCAAATTTATGGTCTGCATACATACTTTCTAATCAGGTACCAGCTGTATTTAGCTCTTTGTAATTCAGTTTCCCAACCTTAATTCAACTTTAAATGGAGCTTAACTCCCTCATAATTATGTAATATTTGATGGTCAAGGATAACATTGCTGATTCAAAATTACTTCTAAGTAAATAAGCAAATAGACTTTCTTGTATGGATGCTCTGAAATCTAATATTGTAGGGCATTTATGAAGATGGCAAATTATATAAAGGGAGAAGCAAATATAAAAACAGCAAAAATAATATATATATCCAAAAATGCTGTTCCAAATAAAAAGCTATTCTTAAGCTAATTTATTTGAAATATAGATATTAATAATAAGGACTTTATTACTAATATAATTGATAAAAATCACATCTCCCTGGCTAAGGAAAAAGCTGCATGAAAAGCTATTCTGTTTGTATATCTAATAACCTTGAAAATATTGATATCACTAAATAACACTATACTCTAAGCTCACAAAATGGAGGAAAGCAGAGATTTATCTTCAGCTGATGAGATGAAAAAACTGACATTGTGTTAGCTTGCTATTAAAGAAAGAAAAAAAAAGATATAATTCCTGCTATAGGAAGTGGTGGACTTGAGTATTGTAAAGTTAGTTGGTTGGTTGGTTTTTCATTTTTAACTACGTAATAATTATGAACTCCAGGGAACAATATAAGCTTTTGGTTTCTTCCAGACTAAACATTGTATTTTGCCCAAGATTGTATATCATCAGACAACCTGTGTCCCATTTGAATTACAGAATAACAGAATTGGAAGGGACCTTGGAGGTCTTCTACTCCAACCCCCTGCTCAAGCAGGAAACCCTGCACTATTTCAGACTAATGGTTCTTCAATCACTACTTAAAAGGCTCCAGTTATGGAGCACACACAACTTCTGAAGGCAAACCATTCCACTGGTTAATTGTACTCTGGAAATTTATCCTTGGTTCCAGGTTGCTTCTCTTCTTGATAAGTTTCCATCCATTGCTTCTTGGATATAACATTGACCTCCACTTTGTGGCAGCCTCTCAAATATTGGAAGACTGACATCATGTCACTCCTGGTTCTTCTTTTCACCAGACTAGATAAACCCAGTTCCTGCAACCATCCTAATTTAACAATAGAGTGTCAAGAAATAAATCTGTTTGATTTATTGGTACACAATTGTTTTATTCATTTTGTTCAAAATCCTAACAGAAATATAATTCTGGTACAATTTGTAATGAATGGATTGGAAAAAAGTAGTAGGATTGTCATGCCTCAGCATGTAACTTTTATATACTGTTGCTGTTCTCTAGCCCTATCTAGTGACCGGAGGGACAAATATGCCCCAATATACAATCTTTATATACTGTTGTTGCTCTCAACTCCGATCTAGTGGCCAGAGAGACAAATACCAAGTATATTTGTTTGAAGCTGACCTCTTTACCCATCACTCCACACTCTCAAACTAAATGCATGTTGGGAAACCAGACTCCATTTCCTTTAGCATCTGGAGAAGGCAGAAGCACAAACAAGAATCCATATTAATCTGTGGAACATGGTCATCCAAGGACAAATTGACATCTCACACACAGAGCATCACTGGTGAGATTTAAATTGCTTGTATTTATTAATTGTTACTTTCAGCAATAACCTATTGTGTCTGTTTTGTATTTGGTTCTCATTGTATGTATCCCTATTTTCCCCAGTTTCACCATATCCTGTTCTTTCAATAAAGCATCCAGATCTATGCACATGGTTTGTTTTATTGAAGGATAGGTGGGTTTAGCTGCATGTCGAGTTGCACACAGTGTCAGCTTTGGAAGCCATATTGAGATTCGATGTTCCCACACTACCACAATTGAGCCTGAGAAAGTGGGAGGGAGGAATTGATTTGAGTATATCTTGTTAGACAAAATAAAATTCTTTTGTTTGGTTCAAAGTCACTGAATGTGGTGCATAATGAATTGGGAATCTTACTTTAGGATGGATGGTAATTGGACCATGTGATGTGGTGATGGCTAAGGGGGGATGGATTTGTAGTTTTGATTTTTGTAAGGAAGCCCAGAACTTTCAACTTCAGGATTCCACAGATATGCCAGTTACTATCCAAATAATGGTACCTTTGAGATATGTCTCTCTCAGAGTTATCGATTGGAATGGCGGGTTGCTGGAACACTGACACACAGACTAATGTGTAGTGAGGACAGAACAAGGATGATAAGTTGATTTTGATAAAGGCATTCAGAGTCACTTTAAAATGAGATGGGTGGCAAATCAGTCAAATAAATAAATGAATGAATAATAAACAGCTTCCCCAAAAATCTTTTATGAATGAATCAAAGTTTGCATTACTCCAGTTGGACTGAAATAGGTTGGAGTCAGTACTATAAAGGTTTGACACAAAGGAAGACCTATAATTATGATCTGCTTTTGAGAAAGATCAAAGCAGAACTTAAGTTATAATAAATATTTCTTTATCTCATTGGTGGAATAGGCTCAGTTAAAATGATTAAATTTAAATCCCTTCACTACCGCTTGGTTTTGTACATGCCAAAGAATTATGTCCTTATTTATACATTAAGGGGGGGGAAAAAACCTTTGTGATGCAATCAAAGCAATATAGACAAATATTTGATGGAGATTTTAGATATATCAAAACTGCAAAGATTAGCTCGAAAGACAGAGAGATGGAGATATGCACCCTTTAGAATTAACTCAGAAAATGTGGAATGTGACAAGTTGAATTGCCTTTTTGATTTTCCACCTCCTAATACAATATCATTCATCTTACATTAAGAAATATCTACTATCACAAATCCATATTTAAGGCTTATCTTAGATCTTTAGAAAAACATAAATCAATGTTAGCTATTGATCTTTCTCTTCTTTTCCAGTGACTCGATCACCCAAATTTAATCATAAATTTAAGGAATACGAAGATAGGGGAATGTATGTCCTATTATTCCTTTTAATTTCAAAAAAGGTTAGTCCAATTTGTTTTCCACTATGATGAGGGCAATAATTTCTTTTTAGAATCATGAGGTCCTAGTCGTCAAGAACAGAAATGAAGTTTGATGACCAATGTCAATAGAAATTCTCAGTTATCCAGGTTGCCTCCATTCAATTCTATTCAGTCAGAACTGAAGAAGCTTCTTGGATGAGAAGGGAAACATTTTCAAGGAAAAACAAAGAAAGTCCCTTTTGTTTCCTTTTGAAAAAGCACCTTTGGCACTTCAATGAACCCATCTACATTCCTTTAAAATCAAAGAAACATTTTCAATCTTGCATAAAATTGAGGAAAAAAAGATGAGGTTTTATGTTGATTGTTAATATTAATGGTATATTTGTTCTGTACACCTTGTTTGGAATTTGGCTTGGTTATTTGGCTTGTAATTGATGCCTTCTTTCTTTTTATTCTGTATTTTAATTGTAGAGATAAATTTTAAAAAAAATTAGAAACAAGTGGGGGGAAATGGGATTGGGATTTGATGATTCAGCTTGGAACACTTCTGAGAGAAAATACCTGTTAAATCATTTTTTAATGAACTGTATTGGCTATAATTCATAAATGATACTACAGTCCCTTCAAATTGCATTATGTTAACCCAAAGGTTCAAGATTTGGAACATTATATTAACTGATGATACCAAATTTCCAGAGTGATCACAATACTAATCAGTTGTAAAAAATCTACCAGAGAATTTCTCCATATTGGATAAATGGACTTCATAATGGCAAAGTTCTTCATAAACAATTTGGGTGAAGGGATAGAAGGGGAACTTATCAAATTTGTGGATGATACTAAACTGGCAGGAATAGCTAACACCCTAGAAAATAGGCTCAAGATCCTTGACAGACGAACACTGGGCCCTATCTAACAAAATGAAATTCGATGTAGAGAAAAGCAAGGTTTTATACTTAAGGAAGAAAAACCAAACGTGCAGATACAGATTAAGTGAAATCTGGCTCAATAGCAGTAACTGTAAGGAGGTTCTTGGAGTCCTAGTGGACCATCACTTAAATATGACCCAACAGTGTGTGGCAGCAGCCAATGCAATCCCAGGTTGCATCAATAGAGGGATAGAATCAAGATCATGTGAAGAATGCTTCCACTTTATAAAGATTTAGGAAGACCAGGCTTCAAATACTACATCCAATTTTCATCACTGTGTTATTTTTATTTTTTTAAATGTAGAGATTCTAGAAAGAGGGCAGAAAAGAACAACAAAGGATTTGGAGCCTAGAGGCTAAAACATACGAAGAATGGTTGCAGGAATTGAGTTTGTCTAGTAAAAAGAAGGAACTGGGGTGACATAGCAATGTATGTGAGAGTCTACCACAAAGAAGAGAGAGTTAACCTATTTTCCAAAACACCAGAAAACAAAACAAGAAACAATGGATGGAAACTAATCAAGAAGTGAAGCAACCTAGAATTAAGGAGAAATTTCTTAACAGTGAGAACAATTAACCAGTGGAACAGATTGCCTTTAGAACAGGGGTCTTCAAACTTGTCAAGTTTAAGACTTGTGGACTTCAACTCCCAGAATCCCTCCTCCAGTCATGTTACTTCAGGAATTCTGGGAGTTGAAGTCCACAAATCTTAATCTTGCCAAGTTTGAAGATCCTTGCTTTAGAAGTTATGGGTACTCCATCTCTGGAGGCATTTAAGAAGAGACTAGGCAGCCAGTTTCTTTTTAAATCTGGAATGGTATAGGGTCTCCTGCTGGTGCAGGTGGTTGGACTAGAAGATCTCCAAGATCCGTTCCAACTTCATTCTTCTGTAAATTTGGAAAGTTGTTTTCCTTTGTCTCTCCTTCATTCTTTTGAAAAATAAAAGAGTCACCAAGTCCATTTAAAAGTGTTTATAGCTGCGGCCAGTCCTGTTTTTCAACAAAGATCTGGATAACCCAAACGTCCCATTATTATTAGGTCTCCAAAAATTCTACAATCTGGTCCAGGTCTTCTCGTTGCTCCTGTTAATCCATAAACATCTGGGTAATTGTTGGGTTTGTTAATTATCTTAGATGGGGTCATGATCCCATTGAAAGAAGTGGTGTGTGGCTTGGAGGGGTCTTGATGGACTCACCGATTCAGTTTGAGTGGCAGATGGAAACTATGGCCAGAGGGGGTATTTGCCCTGCTCTGCTAGTGCTCCAGTTATGGTCCTGCCTGGAAGGACTTCATGTTTTTCAACCTCAGGGAGTTGGACTAGATTATCTTTATGTCTGTTTTAAATCTTCCTAAAACGAAATGAACCGCTTTGAGCCAGCTGCCTCACTTCCATAATTAACTGGAGCGATCCAGCAATTTCCTTCAAATGCCTCAGGTCTGCCAGTGATTGATGCCACCGCACTTTGATGCCACCTCCAAGAGAGGGCAAGACAGGTGTGGGGGGGGAGAAGTGTGATGAAGGTGGGTGCCTCAGGAAAGATGAAGATAGCAATGAAATTATACCGAAGCAGAAAAGTTTCCAAACTTTCATCAGGCCTCTCTCTTTTATACGTATCACAGCATACCGACTGGACTAAGAAAGACTGAATAAGGGTGATGTGAAGCAGCTAAGAATACAACTTTGCCCAAATTGCATAGTTGCGTAGTGTTAGATTGACAGAGATGAAGTCTCTTCTGGAAAAAAACTTAAGAGAGAAAGAGAGAGAGATGATAGATAGATAGCTGGATGGAGGGATGGATAGAAATAGATAGATAGATAGATAGATAGATAGATAGATAGATAGATAGATAGATCAATTGATAGATAGATATAGACAGACAAAGAGAGACAGGCAGACAGATATAGAGATAATAGAGAGAGAGATGATAGATGATAGATAGGGAGAGAGAGACAGATATAGAGATGATAGAGAGAGATTATAGATAAGGAGAGAGAGAGAGAGACATATATCGAGATGATAGATAGATAGATAGATAGATAGATAGATAGATAGATAGATAGATAGATAGATAGATAGATAAATAGATATAGACAGACAAAGACAGACAGACAGACAGACAGACAGACAGACAGACAGACAGACAGACAGACGGACGGATATAAAGATAATAGAGATGATAGATGATAGATAGCGAGAGAGAGACAGACATACAGAGATAGAGAGATAATAGAGAGAGGGAGAGATGATAGAGGGAGAGAGAGAGAGGGAGAGACAGACAGACAGAGATACAGAGATGATAGATAGATGGATAGATAGATAGATAGATAGATAGATAGATAGATAGATAGATAGATAGATAGATAGATAAGAGAGATAAGAGAGATAGAGATAGGGAGAAGAGAGAGATTATAAATTATACAGTATAGAACTGTGAAGTTCTATGGATACGCTAAAGTCATCTGAAGTGTCTCTGCATATATCTTAACGGTTAAGTCAATCAGTAGTTTGTGCTCTCTGGACATGCAGGGATTTTAAATAGAGCAGTCCCTGTTTTACCATCTTTGATCGAATGGCTGTTTTTTTAAAAAGAGGGCCAGACAGCCTTCATGACCGAACGAGACTCGATGGGTTCTGTAGGACTAATTGAGATGTTCAGCTTTTCGTTAACTGGGTCAGCCTTGGGGTCAAGAGAACAGGTGGCCAAGCATACTTTCATAACCACTGGCTTCATATTTGGCTCAGAACTCTCTCCAAAGTTGAACAGGGGGTGAGTCAGGATCATTATCCAAAGATTGCTTAGAGAGGTAAAATGGAGAGTGATGAGGAAAGAGCTAATTACCACCTAATCTTCTGATTTTTAGAAGGCCATAAAATTCAAATAAGGTTGGCAAAGGAGCAGATATGCAATAAAGAAGCTATCTCGTGCGCTACTTTGGTCCAATGCTTCCTTCTGGCCTCAGCACTTGCCACGCGCTGAGGAAATATGGATTAGGATGGAGGTTTAGAAGAAGCGGGCAGGCTGGCTAAATGCACAAGGCTCTTCAGTCTTCTTGCCAATTTCATATTTATCAAACAGTTGGTCTCCAGAAAAGAACCTGGGTGAGCAATAATGCCTTCTAAACTGAGCGAAGTAAGAGAGGTGAGCATGCAATATTTTTGGGAATATTTACATCACATCTTTTTTTTTTTTTTGGCCAAGGACAAGAAGCCATGGTAGAAATGCAACTGGACTGAACTTGGGGTTGATGAAATTTGAAATCTCATGCCAAGGAAATGGGAAGGCTTGTCTAAACCACATGAAGCATGCTGATGAGCTACAAAAACATCCTGGACATAAACTGTTTCAACTCCTACCCTCAAAATGACGCTATAGAGCCCTGCACACCAGAACAACAGACATAAGGCCAGGTTTTTTTCCCCGAACGCCATCACTCTGTTAAGCAAATAATTCCCTCAACACTGTCTAACTATTTACTAAAATCCCCATTCCCTCCCTACTCCTGGAGGAAGGTTACTGAAAAATCCCCCAAATTCCCCATTCCCGCCCCACTAATCTGTTTTCCAGCTCTGTTCTCCTGTGAAGATCAACCAAAGAAGACCCAGCCAAACAGTTGGGATTTGAGAGAAGAGATGGGCCAGTCAGAGGTGGTATTTGCCATTTCTCCGAATGACTCAAAATTCCTGCAACCGGTTCTCCAGAACTGATCAGAACCTACTGAATACCACCTCTGACTCATACCATTCAATTCCAATCTTTTCTTAAAAACCACCAGAGATGGACATCTATGGAGATTCTCAGAAATCCAACTCACAAAGGCACTCCATTGTTTCTTGTTGCCACAAAGGATGGGGGGTGCGTGACTCCGAGAAGCTCTCTGTAACCTTGATGACAGGGTAAAAATACTCCTACAGCCATTCCATTACATCTACAGCAGCATGTGAAGCATGTTTCTGTGTCTTTGAGTGAGGGCAAGGGTGAGATCAATAATATTTCAGACACAATGATTGAGAACTGTTAAGTTCGTCGCAGGAAGGAAACTCGGGAGCCCGTGACTTAGTTCAGCTCTTTTATTAAGTCCCGAGATCGGCTTGGGGCGGCTAGGCTAGACTGAGGCTTATATCGACCTAGCCGGCCAAGCTGCAGCCCATGATACCGCTTTGAATTCCCCGCGATCGGTTCCCTCCAACCACGGGGGATTCATCGCAGCCAATCAGCCGCGGCCTGCTCAGCCAATCGGGTTGCCGCACATCTTAGCCAATCGGAAGGCGTATTTACAAGAATGCAAATTAACCATACAGAACAAGAACAAAGAGGGAAAAGAAGAAAATTGAATGACCCCTTGCCAGCCAAAATTAATTTAATTAATTTGATTTAATGCAGGTGCCAAGTCCAGAAGACTTTGGTTGGTTTGTACAATAGGAAAGAAAGAAAGAAAGAAAGAAAGAAAGAAAGAAAAGAAAGAAAGAAAGAAAGAAAGAAAGAAAGAAAGAAAGAAAGAAAGAAAGAAAGAAAGAAAAGAAAGAAAGAAAGAAAGGGTAAGGAGGGAAGGAGGGAAGGGAGAGAAAGAAAGAAAGAAAGAAAGGAAGGAAGGAAGGAAGGAAGGAAGGAAGGAAGGAAGGAAGGAAGGAAGGAAGGAAGGAAGGAAGAAGGAAAGAAGGAAAGAAGGAAGAAAGAGAGAGAGAGAGAGAGAGAGAGAGGAGAGAAGAAAGAAAGAAAGAAAGAAAGAAAGAAAGAAAGAAAGAAAGAAAGAAAGAAGGAAGGAAGGAAGGAAGGAAGGAAGGAAGGAAGGAAGGAAGGAAGGAAAGAAAGAAAGAAAGAAAGAAAGAAAGAAAGAAAGAAAGAAGAAAGAAAGAAAGAAAGAAAGAAAGAAGGGAGGGGGAAGGAGGGAGGGAGGAAAGGAAGAAGGAAATAAAGGTAGAAAGAAAGAGAGAGAGAGAGAAAGAGAAAGAAAAGAAAGAAAGAAAGAAAGAAAGAAAGAAAGAAAGAAAGAAAGAAAGAAAGAAAGAAAGAAAGAAAGAAATTGAACCCAGAAACACAGGCAGATCAGACTATGCCAGGCCCAAAACCAAGAATGACACATGGTGAATCTTCCAAGGTGAGTTTTTTTAACACACAAGACAGAATTTTGCCTGACTGATTTGGGAGGCCTCAATATTTCCATTGGATTTGAGACCTGGGGGGAATATATAACTTCTTGAGACCACACCTGAAATCTTTCAAGAAAGACTATGTTTGTCTAACTCCTCTCTGAATTACTTTAGGAGGTTGCATTTTATAATGCTACCTCTACCTCCCTACCTCCCTACCTATTTATCTCTATCTTCTATCTAAATCTATCTATCAGCAGCTCTCTCTCTCTTTTAATCTATCATCTATATCCATTTATCCATCCATCCATCTATCATCATCATCAGGGGTGGGATTCTACCGGTTCAGTCCCATTCAGGTGAACCGATAGCTCCAAGGACCAACTGGGAGTGAACCAGTTCAGTTTGCTCCAATGATCAGTTGTTGGGCCCACCTACCTGCCAGGGCACGAGGCTGTGTTTTATATACTGTTTTTCAAGCTCAGCTGATTTGTGCAGCACAGCGGATTGCTGCACATCAGTTGTTTAACACACAGGGATTGCTGGAGAAGGTCAGTAGCAAACGATCTGCATGCACATGAAGTGCGTGTCTCATGCGGGCACACAAAGTGTGCGCTCACTGAACCAATTGTTACACCAGTTGATTTGCACCCATCATCATCATCATCATCATCATCATCATCATCATCATCATCTATCATCTATGTATCAGCAGCTATCTATCTATCTATCTATCTATCTATCTATCTATCTATCTATCTATCTATCTATCTATCTATGATCTCTCTTTCATCTATCTATCTATCTATCTATCTATCTATCTATCTATCTATGATCTATCTATCTATCTATCTATCTGTCTGTCTGTCTGTCTGTCTGTCTGTCTGTCTGTCTGTCTGTCTGTCTGTCTGTCTCTGTCTGTCTGTCCCTCTCTCTCTCTCTCTGATCTCTCTTTCATCTATCTATCTATCTATCTATCTATCTATCTATCTATCTATCTATCTATCTATCTATCTATGATCTCTCTTTCATCTATCTATCTATCTATCTATCTATCTATCTATCTATCTATCTATGATCTCTCTTTCATCTATCTATCTATCTATCTATCTATCTATCTATCTATCTATCTATCTATCTATCTATCTCTGTCTCTGTCTCTGTCTCTGTCTCTGTCTCTGTCTCTGTCTCTCTCTCTCTCTGATCTCTCTTTCATCTATCTATCTATCTATCTATCTATCTATCTATCTATCTATCTATGATCTCTCTTTCATCTATCTTTCTTTCTATCTAGCTATCTAGCTATCTATCTGTCTGTCTGTCTGTCTGTCTGTCTGTCTGTCTGTCTCTGTCTCTCTGTCTCCCTGTCTCTCTCTCTTTCTGATCTCTCTTTCTGATTTCTCTTTCATCTATCTATCTATCTATCTATCTATCTATCTATCTATCTATCTATCTATCTATCTGATCTCTCTTTCATCTATCTATCTATCTATCTATCTATCTATCTATCTATCTATCTATCTATCTATCTATCTATCTATCTATCTATCTATGATCTCTCTTTCATCTATCTATCTATCTATCTATCTATCTATCTATCTATCTATCTATCTATCTATCTATCTATCTATCTATCTCTGTCTCTCTCTCTCTTTCTGATCTCTCTTTCATCTATCTATCTATCTATCTATCTATCTATCTATCTATCTATCTATCTATCTATCTATCTATCTATCTATCTATCTATCATCCTTTCCAACTGTGGAAATCTGTCTGTTGTAGATTCTTTTTTAAAAAAAAATATTTGCAGAGGCCATTTTACAGAGGCAAATCCAAGGACACAGTTACGGTGGAACAATCTTTTATTGTAATTCAGGAAAGGGAACTGGGGAGGGGGAAGTTTTACTAAAGTTCAACCTCCAGGTCAGGCTGGGCTTGACCTAGAAATTACTAGGTGAATTTTTATGACCTGTGCTGCAAAAAAGGCCATCCAAGTTGTTGAGAATGGTCCCTTTTGGCTTTTGAATCCATCAGTGGTAGAATCCATCTATGAAACGAGCCAAATTGTTCTGCCTTGCAATTTGACATAACACACACAAAATTGCCTGCCATTATAGTCCCATAATGGGAAGTTGTAATGCCTTTGACAATTAAAATGATACACCCAGCCCTAGTAATACAGGCTCCCGTTATTTCAGTTTTAGGAAGTTTAAGAGCAGCCTTATCTTTTAAAAGAACCGAGACAGAGTCTAATTTCCTGAAAAACCACCTCTGTCCCTTAATCCCAGTTATTTGCAGGCTTGCTATGAATATACATGAAGGGATTTAGGGAAGCAAGAACAAAAAATTATATTCAGGATCTTTGGCATTCTTTTCTGCCCTAGAAAATCTCAATGTTTCGAGTATTCTTTTTTTTTTTTAAGCATTTTTACTCAAGGAGCACTTAAATAGGGCTGTGAGTGTGATATTGTCAATTTAAATACAGATTGGGTAGAAGCAATATGTGAACTAATGTCCTGTGTAATGCTGTGATATTTTCAGTGTGATTCCTTTTTCAAATCTTAATTCTTAATCCCTTTATTGAACTCAGTGATAACTTTGGGGGTCTTTTGTGCTCTCTGAGTTTGGTTGTTTGCTTGCAGTCCTGCTGATGTTACCTAGTTTGCGTAATAAATTCTCTGCAAGGAAACAACCAAGCTCAAAGAAGGCCAAGGACCCCACAGTCGTCCTCCTCCTCCTCTTCCTCCTCCTCCTCCTCTTCCTCCTCCTCCTCCTCTTCCTCCTCCTCCTCCTCTTCCTTCTCCCTGCAAACCCCATTCCTTCAAGCACAGACAATACTATCTAGTTTGGGTAATGAAACTTCTGTAAGAAAATAACCAAACTCAGGGAGCACCAAGGACCCTGCAGTTTACTCCTCTCCTTCCTCCCCACTTCCTCCTCCTCCTCCTCCTCCTCCCCTTCAATGCATAAAGAAATCCCACTTCTTCATGCACTGAAGATATTACCTAGTTTGAGTAATGAAACAAAACAACCACTTCATAAATGCATAGCACAACATAGAAGAACAAGCCCATCAGAACAAGATTCAGCAGTCCATCTGCATTTAAAAGACAAAGGGCACTCTTTTGAAGAGAGCAAAGTCCACATTTTGGACAGAAAAGACAACTGGTTTGAAAGAGGGGTCAAAGAGGTCATCTATATCAAAACTGAACAGCCCTCCCTCAACAGAGGGGGAGGGATACGGCATCATCTATCTCCTGTTTACAACACAGTCACTTTCAACAGTCCCAAGAAGGCTCCACACCCATTTGCATCACTCAGGTGACCCTGAGGACACACACAAAACTCCAGGTGGCCTCAACCACACACTGAAAGAATGCAAATGACCAAATGTATGCAAGGAATACAAATCCTTCCATTCCACCATCCAGTCAGAGCTGAAGAAGCTTCTTGGATGAGAAGCAAAATGTCTTCAAAGAAAAACTAGAAAGTCCAGTTCCCTCTTGAAAAAAGGCACCTTTGGGACATTCCAGTGATTGTTTGTTGGTCCACCTTTGCTGTCCAAGAAATATGCCAAAGCTTTCTCCAGCATCACAGCTCAAACAAATTAATTTTCTTCTTTGTCTTCTTTCTTAAAATCTAACTTTGACAGCCATAGGTAGGTACGGGGAATACAATAGAGCAGACTCACTTACATTTGGTTGTTAGGTTGATGTCCTTGCTTTTCCATATTTGCCCCGTGTTCAACATTGCTGTGTGAGCTAGTGCAATCTGACATTTGTTGGTTCAATCCATTGTGGACTTTAGGCAACACAAAACTTATGGAATTTACTAAGTATAATTCATATTAATTTGAATCATAGTAGAATCATGAAAAATTCCATAGTTCACATTTTTTCCTGTCTTCATGTAAAACTTTTTCTTTTTAAAATCAAAGGCTAATAAACTTAGAGAGCCCTGGATACCTATGTAGATTTTCCAAATTATCTTGGATCCATAATCTTTGATGCTACTTCTGCTTATTGAAAAAATAAAACTTGATAAGCCATCTTGGTTTACAGCAACAAACAAAAAAGGAGGAGTGTGCAATTAATTCCTTGTAGTATTTTTTTAAATGCTTTTGGAGCATAGTGGAAAAAATGCCTCTGGAGCAACAGACAAAAAGGGAGAAGAATTTGTGTGCAATTAATTCCTCATAGTATTTTTTAAATGCTTGTGGAGCATAGTGGGAAAAAAATGCCTCTGGAGCCCAAATATCAATGATCAATAATAAATCTGCTGTGAGAGAACAACATTCCCCCGCTCACCGAAAGTAAGATTAAAATCAATTATGTGCTATCTGGATTTTTAAAAAGTATTTTAATTTCAGTTTGAAACAGTGGTAGAGGAAAAGAAAAAGGAGGAAGAAGAAACGGAGGAAGAGGAGGTGGAGGAAAAGGAGGAAGAAAAGAAGGAAGAGGAAAAATATATTTTTACTTTATCCAACAGTTTCTGATTTTTAGGTCTGCTTCTGCCTCCACACTCGGCCTTATCTGCACTGCTCTGTGCCAAGGGGCCGGCAGTCTGTGGCTGATGCCAGAATCCGTCAGCCCCCAGGCACTCGCCACCTCTTGTGGTGGCCATGTCCATTCCCCCGGGGCTTATTTTTGGAGTAGGGCTTATATTTGGCCCACCTCAAAAAAATATCAGGCTAGAGCTTATTTTGGGGGTGGGTTTTATCTTCAAGGAAATGTGGTAAAAGGAACCAGAAGCACCAGGGACATGGAAAATGTCTTAGAAGGGATCCTCCTTGGTATTTTTGTGTTGTAAAGGCAATGGGAATAGGGGGAAATGTATTATTTTCAGACCTGCAAAATTCTGTTAATGTAACCTTAAAATAAAGTAAAGGTAATACCTTTAGGTATCCTTGTCTGGATTACCTTACTGCTGATCAAAAGGGGCTGTGTCTACACAATACGCTACCCAAAACTAAAACATTTAAATATCATGGCTTCGCACACTATACTAAAACAACAGCTGGGCTCCCATTGCAAGCTCCATCATCCACAACCTTCCCCCCCTCTATGAGCCTAAGCCACCAGACTCCAAGAGCCACCCAGGCCCGAGTCTCCAGATAGCTCCCTTCTCAAAGGCATTGTTCTCTTTCACTAATATCACAATTGTGAAGGATCACAACCCTGTGAGCAAGGCCCATTCAGGTTCATACTTTTAATTTCCAAGATGACTTCGGCAGGGGTGAAGCTGACCTTCTCCTTATGTGACTGTATTTTGGGGCTGGGATCATCTGACATGTTCAATAGCTCCCTCAACCATACCCTTTTCCAAACATAAATTATTTGATCAGGGACACATGTCCCTACAAAAAAAAAGTGTGTGGGGGGGATTGATGGAGAGTCAAAAGCTGGAATGTTTTGAACGGGTGTTTGAATCTCCTTTGAAAGGTCACTTGAGGCCACTTCACACTTCAGCCCTTCACAATTTATATTTATTTGAAAAATTGAGCTGCTCGGCACTCCTTTCTAATAGCAATATAATGGCATTGGAGGTGGATTTTAATGGAACACCACTGTGGTACAGGGCAAAGCATAACACAAAGGTATCAATTCTAGGATGAGCAGTGGTAAAATGGTTATATTGAGGTCATATTTTTTCCAGTGCTTCAACTCTGGTGGAGCAAAAGTACAGTTGGGAATCTGTGTTACTTTGGGCTGAAACTTATGAGACCATTTTTCAACCATTTCTTTTTTTCTTTTTTGTTCTGATAAAGACAAAAGACATTTGACAGTCCAACTTGAAGGTCAAACTTGGGCATATTTAGATCTGTACTGTAGTTCTGAATATATTGGCAAAAGAAAATGTATCAACCCATTAAAAAAAATGGGAAGAACATTGAAAAGCAAGTGAATTCCACCCCTTGGAATTGTGAAAGTTAGTGTCGTTATGGGGCTATGTTTTCCAATGGTTATGTGAATAGCAATAGCAACATCATTTAGATTTATATAATACTTCACAGTGCTTTACAGCCCTGTCCAAGCGGTTTGCAGAGTCAGCCTCTTGCCCCCAACAATCTGGGTCCTCATTTTACCACCTCGGAAGGACAGAAGGCTGAGTCAACCTTGAGCCTGGTGAGATTTGAACTGCCAAATTGCAGGCAGCCAGCAGGCAGCAGAAGTAGCCTGCAGTACTGCATTCTAACCACTATGATACCATGGCTCAAATAGCAATAGCAATAGCATTTAGACTTATATACCACTTCAAAATTGAAAATCAAGCTTGTCAGATGTTACATCTTTTCTATCCTGCTCTAAGGAGTGGAGAGTTGGCAGAAAGCCACTTGAAGAGACTAGAAGCATTTGAAATGTGGTTTTACCGGCTGTTACGTATTAGTTGGGTTGACAAAATCAGAAATGAGGAGGTGATAAATCGCCAAGGGAGATTATCGAAACCATAAAAAAGTGAAAGTTGAAATATTTTGGACATGTGATGTGACACCTAGAAAAATATGGCATACTACATGTAATTCTCCAGGGAAAGATTGAAGACAAACAAGGTTCAGGTAGAAGAAAAATGTCATGGCTTCAAAATTTAAGGAGCTGATTAGGACAAAACTCAGCAGCACTTTTTTGTGCAGCTGTTGATAAAAATAGGACTGCTAACATGATTGCCAATGTCCGATTATGGATATGGCACAAGAACAACAAAAAGAACCACTTCATAGTGCTTTACGGTGCTCTCTAAGCAGTTTACAGAATTAATATATTGCCCCCAATAATCTGGGTCCTCCTTTTTTAACCAATTTTCAAAGGATGGAAAGCTGAGTCAACACTGAGCCAGTTAGAATCAAATTTGTGGCAGTGGGCAGAGTTTGCATGCAGTACTTCATTCTAACCACTGTTCCACCATGACTCTTTTAGTTACTGTCAGGTGTGAAAGACTAGATTCATAACATGAAGGTTCCATTAAACTGACTTATTTCTAAAAGCCTATGTGCAGGAATCTTATCAACTAATGCTTGGCACTGGCTAAGAGTTAGAAAAGGATCAATGGCACTCAAAGAGGGTTGGATGTAGCTCTCTTGTGGCTACATAAGGATTCTAGGCTAATTTTTACTCTTTTCCCTTTTTACTCCACCCCAGGTTCTGCCATCTCTTCTTCTACAGTCATTTAGCCCTATTTTCTGAGGCTACACAACACATTGAATTATAAATTGATCACATGGGTTGGATGACAAGTTTCTGGTTGGGCATGTGGTGTTCAACTGAACTCATGAATTATGGCTTGGGGGCCATTGTGGTTTCTGTGGACCTATTTGTCTAACTAACCTGGTCTGTACCATCCTATTACCACCTCACATCTTACAATCCTAGTTCATCAAGAGTTTCTACCAGCTCATCTCGCTCTCAGGTTATAAGTAGTCAAAATTAGACAGAGCCTAATTTCAACTTATTACATACAATGTGTATCTGTCTCCTTGTTTTTTTAACTCTTCTTGCAAGGAGAAACTCAAATTGATGGAGTAGCCAGAATTTCCTTCCTTTAAGACCGAAGTAGACATAATGCATCCTCTTTCACCATCCCCTGCAAAGCTCAAAGCTGCATGTGGTCTTTAGGTTGAATCAGTTCTCCACCTTTGATATAGCAACATTTTTCCCCTTTAGGATTCAACTCATCTAGATTTCTGACTTGGAGGCACTGATGTCTGAAGGACACTTAGCTAAAATGTGTATGAAAAAGAAGTCCACAGAAAGGTCCAACATACTTCTTAATCTGCCACACTTAAATGTTGGCTAGGGTTTCCAGATCTTCAAAATGATTTATTAAATTATAAGCCATGCAGCACCTAATGACTTTATGACGCTGTGATTAGACACCATATTATGGATGAAAAGCGAGTTTGGCTGAGAGTCAGGGACTTACTTAAAGCAGAATTGAGCTGAAAAATCAGGGGCTTTCTGATTTGTAGCTCAAACTGTTGGTTGTTCAAGTGAAGCCTCTTTCAGCTTAAGTATGAGCCTTACTGAATTCTTCTTCTTCTTCCTCCTCCTCCTCTTCCTCCTCCTCCTCCTCTTCCTCTTCCTCTTCCTCCTCCTCCTCCTCCTCCTCCTCCTCCTCCTCCTCCTCCTCCTCCTCCTCTTCTTCTTCTTCTTCTTCTTCTTCTTCTTCTTCTTCTTCTTCTTCTTCTTCTTCCTCTTCCTCTTCTTCTTCTCAGGTCAAGCATAAGCTTTGCTGAATCCATCATCATCACCATATTTTTGTTGTTATAGCTTTTGAAAAAGATTGGCTATCTTTAGTGAATACTACTAGTACTGTGTTTCCTCCAAAATAAGATTGGGTCTTATATCAAGTTTTGCTACAAAAGACATGTTAAGTCTTATTTTCTGGTTAAGTATTATTTTGGGGAAAATATGGTACCAAAATGTGTCAGTCTGGTTGACAATCTAACTGGGGCTTATTTTTGTGGTAGGGCTTATATTACAAGCATCCTGAAAAAATCATACTAGGGTTTATTTTCCAGTTGGGTCTTATTTTGGGAGAAACAAGGTAGAGAAGAAAACCAATAAAGCATAGTAACTCCAAATAAGTAACACAATTAGGCAAGCCAAAGCTGACAAGATTAGCTCAGACAAACACTTAGGATGTGCATTTTCCCTTTTGCCTGTAGAGCCAGCCCATGACCTCTACATAATCCCTTAGGACTCTGGCAATAGCCATTAAAATATTAAAGGGCATATTCTTGCAGTGGAATAGGCATCTCAACCACAAAGGCTCAAAGAATATATAAAAGCCCACCTACTCTCAACCCCATTTTGTCAGCCATCCTACAAACATGCTGCTCTCACTAGTTTCTAGCAGCCAAGTAAACAGAGGTTTCCTTTTCTGCAGCTTGCCTCTATTTTATTTCCAGCATCTTTCTCCCAGGTGGAACCAGACAATTTTTTTCTTCCAAAATGCTTACATATTTTGATTGACTAGATGTGTGTTAAACTGAAGGAAAGTTCTTTTGTGCATATTTCTTCTTCCAAGTACATTCTCCTCCTCTTCCTCCTCCTCCTCCTCTTCCTCCTCCTTTTTATCCTCCTTTATTTTGCTGATTTGTGCAAAAGTAAACATTTTACTTTTTATGAACTATGTGCCACACTGAATAAATGTCCATCACTATGACTTCTTCACATTTCCCTCTTCTTCCTCCACTACGCATTTCATGAAGTCCAACTACTGAAGTTGACAGTCAATAAATAGCATGAAAGTGTCCCCAAATATTGAGGGAAGTTGGATTGCCAGGAGATCTATTATCTTCATTGTGTCAGAAAAAACTGTATGTGTGTGTGTGTGTGTCTTTCAAATGTAACTTTTCATTTGAAGATGTTGCTCTTTGATATTTCAAAGCTTCAATTAGGTAGGCATGGCACAGCTGTTTATAGCAGCCTTTAATGTCATCTAAGTACAGTTATTTTAATTTCCCTTTTCCAAAGAGTTAAGCCCATATAAACAAACATGTTAAATTCATTCCAAATGAAATTTAGAGAAAACTTCATTCTCTTGAATTCTGAAGCTTTCACACCCCATCTACGGGATGGGATTTCATCATAACATTACAAATCCCATGTTAGGGATAACATTGTTTTACCCTAACTGGTTTAGGTAAATAATAATATGTAATCATAGTTTGTAAGTTAAAATGTCTGCAACTTTAACTGTGGGATAGTAATTAAGGGAGTGGTTGTGAAAGCACTTTAAAAGAAGCAAGACGACAGCTTGCTCTCTCTCTGGCTTTGATGATCCCTGATTACTGCAAGGAAACAAGTCTGCATTGCTCGAACGGGAGAGAAAACAAAGGACTGACTTGTAAGTGAATTGACATAGGGTATTCAACACGGACTTTGCTAACTGAATATCCCTGAATGGACTGACTAAATGATACATGACTTTTGGACTGTTATTTTGACTATGCTATGAACTCATAATGGAATAAACTATATATTTGATAGCACAAGTGTATCTGTTATTTTTACTGTATGTTAATAAACATACAAGCTTAGCTCACTCATTTATCTGTGTGCCTATCTGACTAAGCTGCACATTCTGTTTAGCTTGTCTCCATAACCCTGGTTGGGGAAACCAGGCTTAACACTGGTTATGGGCCCAGAGGCTGCAAAGTCAGTTTAACTAGGATAAAACAGATTTATGTAAAAGTGAGAGTTTGTGTTGTTATACATTACAGTAAACAGACAGCTGTGTTTTATTAATTATAGTTTTATATCCATATAAGAAAACATGGCACAAGTCAATTTACAAAGTTTGTCCCTTATATCCAAGTTGGATGGAACAAACTATGTATCATGGTCTATGAAATGTAGTCTGCTTCTACGAAGAGAAGGTTTGTGGAACATAATTGAAAATCCACCAAATGTAGAAGAATGGGATCCAGAGGATGAGGAAGATAAACTAAAGATAGAAGAATTTATGCATAAAAATCAACAAGCTATTTGCATTATTGCTTTAACCTTAACTGATATACAACTTGTTTATATCCACGGAGAGAAATTAGCTGTTGGGTGTTGGCAGAAGCTGAAGAGGATTTATGTTCGAGATAATGTTGGTGCTCACATAAATCTAACACGGAAACTTTTCAGTACACATCTCCATAAGAATGGTGATATGCTGAGTCATTTTGAAAACTATGCAAAGCATTTTTCAAGAACTGCACGAGAAAGAGCTTATTTTCTCTGAACTACACCAAGTCTACATAATTCTATCTTCCCTTGATGAAAGCTATGATAACTACGTAACTTCCCTTGAAATATTGCCAAAGGAAAGCCTAACTTTAACTGATATAACTGGCAGATTGATTGAAGAGGCCAGAAGAAGGCTTGAAAGAGATGAGTTAAGGAGGCAGCAACCTCAAAAAGAAGATAATGAAACTCCTACTGCATACGCAATTAAAAAGTGCTTTAATTGTGGAGGAAGAGGACATTTGGCAAGATTTTGTAAAAAAGCAAAACGCCAGAACGCTGGCCAGAATACTAAAAGTCATCAAAAGATAAAGAAAAATTTAGAGTTAGCCATGTATACTAACGGAGCTATAAAAAATAATTTATGGGTGGTTGATAGTGGAGCATCACATTGTATAACAAATGATAAGAAACATTTTATTAAAATGTCCAAGAGTACACAGCAGATATCGTTAGCCAATGGCTGGAAACTGAAAGCTAAAGGTCAAGGTATAGCATATTGTTCTTTTATAAAAGAGAATGTAAAAATGTTATATGTACCACAACTTAAGTTTAATTTAATTTCAGTTAGAATTTTGGTTAAACTAGGATATGTAGTTACATTTAGGGGAGATAACTGCATAATTGAAAAAGAAAATAAGAAAATTACTGCATCTTTAAGAGGTGAATTATATGTGTTAAATGATGATGGTTTAAAGGTGGCTAACACAGTTTATGAAAATAAGAAACCTCATGATGAATGTATTCACTTGTTACATCAAAGGCTAGGGCATTTAAATTTTAAAATACTTAAGAAAACTGTTGAATTATCTAAGGGAATAAGTTTAAAACCTTGTAATAAGTATTTGCAATGTAATGCCTGTAATCATAGTAAAGCCAGGGTCACACCTGCTAATAGAGTTGATGGATTTACTACTGAAGAACCTTTAGAGGTAGTATTTGCAGATTTAATAGGTCCTAAAAAACCAAGTGTAGGAGGAACTCGTTACATACTAAGTATAATGGACCATTATTCTAGATATGGGTTTTGCTATTTAATGAAAAGCAAAATTGAAACGTATCAAAATCTCTTTAATTGGATTAAATTTGCAGAAAGGAAAACTAAAAAGAAATTAGTAACTCTTATAACAGATAATGGTACGGAATTTACAAATAATAAATTCCAGAACAGACTAAGAATGTTAGGAATTCAACATAAAAAGTCTGCACCATATAGGCCACAACATAATGCCTTTATAGAGAGAAGAGGCCAAACATCAATGGCACGAACTATGATGTCTGATTCAGGATTACCTGACAATTTATGGGGAGAAGCAATAATGTGTGGTAATCATATATTAAATAATGTTGTTAATTCAACAACAGGTGAATTACCATTCACATTGTGGCATGGTACAAAACCTGATTTAAGTTACATGCACACATTTGGAGCACCAGCATGGGTGCATATCCCTACACAACTTAGACACAAAGGACAACATAGAGCTAAAAGATTATATTTTGTAGGATATACATCTAATCATAGATCTTATAGATTCTGGGAACCAGGTACATCTAGAGTTTACACCAGTGCTAGTGCAAAATTCCTAGAACATGTAGGATGGAATAGATTAGAGCAAGATTTAAATAATGAAGTAATTGTTGAACCCTACAAAAAGCAGAAAGATCAGATTAGTTATAAGAAGAGTCCAATTAAAGAAGAAGTCCACGAAGAGCAAATAGGACCAGAACAAGAGGAAACAGTTGATCAGGAAGAGTTAGATAATCAAGAAGAGTTAGTTAATGAAAGTCCACCTGTAAGTCCTGTAATACCTAGACGTACTACACGTGTAACTAGACCACCTGATAGGTATCAAGCATGTATAGTTTGCCAAGTAACTAAAGTTCCAACTAGTGTAGATGAACTTAGGATGTATCCTGCTAAGGATCAGGAGAATTGGCAAAAGGCAATGGAAAAGGAACTAAATTCATTAAAGGTAATGAAAGTTTATGAAGATGCTAAATTACCTCCAGGAGAAAAATCCATTGGGTGCAAATGGATATTTAAAGTAAAAACTGGAAATGATGGGACTGTTATCCATAAGGCTAGGTTAGTAGCTCAAGAATTTAATCAAACTGCATTTGATTACGATGAAGTTTTTGCACCAAGTCTTAAAGCAACATCTTTAAGAGCAGCATTAGTGTGGGCAGCTAAGAAAAACTATGTCATTAACCATTTAGATGTAGAAACTGCTTATCTACATGCACCATTGCAGCACACTATATATTTAAGAAAACCAGTAGGTATAAAAGACAATAAAGTAAATAGTAATGATTGTTGGAAACTCAAAAAGAGTCTTTACGGGTTGAAACAATCTGGGTTTGAGTGGAACCAATATATTGTGAAAGAGTTAAACAATATAGGTTTTAAATCTGGTTTAGCAGATCCATGTGTGTTTAAAAGAGAAAATAATGGAACGGTGTCATTATTGTTATTATTTACAGATGATATTGCTTTGATAACTAAGACTAATAATGAAGCTAATGAGATTATATCATTATGACACACCCTGGGAGGAGGGGGGAAACAGAGTCATAGGTGGGCAGTAAATTACATAGCCAACTGCACTTGGGAAAAGTGCTGATATGTTGCTCCTAATAAATAATTGGATTTCTTTTGAAACTTGTCTCGAGGCTCATGAATTAATTAGGGCATCCATTGGAACCTAGACACCTTCTTGACTTAGGAGAAGACCAATCCAGTACAGGATTCTTTTTCTGTTTTCTTGCCATATTAAATGACCTTTGTCTGATTCTTCCATTGAGATATGTTTGGTATGGTTGGTAGAATCAAAGCTTTCACCAGAGCTTCACATGCCCCTCCCTCATGACTTGAGTTGAGACTCAAGAAACAGTGGAGAGAAGATGATTAGGGGGACTGGAGGCTAAAACATATGAAGAATAGTTGCAGGAATTGGGTATTGTCCAGATCAGAAAAGAAGGACAATGGGTGACATGATAGCAGTGTTCCACTATTTGAGGGGCTATCAGTGGAAGGACTTGCCTTCAGAGGTTGTAGGTTCTCCATCAATGGAAGTTTTAAGAGACTGGACAGCCTTGTGTCTGGAATAATATATAGGCTGTCTTACTTGAGCAAGAGGTTGGACTAGAAAACCCTCAAGATCTCTTCCAACTCTTGTTATTTTGTTTATAAAGGGGTGAGAGTATTATGATTCATTGCACAGGCAGCCAGATGTTCCAAATGGCTTTGTCATTTTTGTCCACTTATTGAGTCCTTCCCAAGGACTTGGGGTAGGCAGATGTTGTTCTTTGGTGGTGTTAAAGGTATCAACACAGGATGTAAATTGTTCTGAGTAAAGCTGCCTTTTGCAATTGACTGGTAGTGGTCTTGTCAATGCCAATGGTGCTCAAGTGGTTATTTTAGGATTGCACCCATAGTTTCACTCACTTCCTTGCCTTTAATCATTGGTTATGTGACAACCCTTTGTGCATCTAGATTGCTAAAAATGTCCCCACAATCCATTTGTCTTGTGAGAAATCCAAATTCTTTAACCATGTCTCATAGGCTTTGCTTTTTAGGCTGTTCACTATCTCAGTAGACCTCCTCTGAACTTGTTCCAATTTGTCACTGTCCATTTTGAACCAGTCACACCATTCCAAGCATGACCTATTAATGCTACAGAAGAGAGGAACAAATTACTTCACAGGAGCTGGAGTTTGTGTTCCTGCAAAAGACACCCCAATTAATTACAAAGCTGTGTTATAATGCACTGAATCTACTACTAGCAACTTAAACTATCTCTCATTTCAGAATAGCAGAGTTGGAAGGGACTTTAGAGGTCTTCTAGTCTAGCTCAGGTAGGAAAACCTATATCATTTCAGACAAATTGCTGTCTAGTCTCTTTTTAAAACCTTCCAGGGTTGGAGCATCCACAACTTCTGGAGGCAAATTGTTCCCCTGATTAATTGTTTTAGTTGTCAGGAAATTTCTCTTTAGTTCTATGTTGCTTCTCTCCTTGATTAGTTTCACCCTTTGCTTCTTATCCTGCCTTTAGGTGCTTTGGAGAATAGGTTGACATCCTCTTCTTTGTGGCAGCCCCTGAAATATTGGAAGATTGCTATGATGACACCCCTATTCTTCTTTTAATTAAATTTGCCATACCTAATTCCAGCAACCATTATTTATATGTTTTAGCAACCAGTCCTCACATAATTTTTGTTCCTCTTCTCTGCACTCTTTCTAGAGTCTCAGCATCTTTTTTATATTGTAATGACCAAAACTGGATGCAGTATTCCAAGTGTCGCCTTACCAAGGCATTATAAAGTGGTATTAACACTGCACATGAATTTGATTGTTTTCTTCTGTTAATGCAACCTAAGACTGTGTTGGCTTTTTTGGCAGCTGCAGCACACGGCTGGCTCATCTTTAAGTGATTGTCCACTCCAAGATCCCTCTCGCAGTTACTACTATTGAGCCAGGAACCACATATACTATACGTGTGCTTTTGGTTTTTCTTGCCTAACTGTAGAACTTCACTTTTTAAAAGTCTTTAAGTCTTTGATGGCCTATGAATTCAAGCCTCCATCAATTACCTTCTTAAAAATTTCCAAGTCATTTTTTTAAAGATGAACCAAGTGATGGGTTTGTCTTTTAAAGTATATTTTATTGTGTCATAATTTCAAGAAATGCCAGTAATTCAGGGGCCATTGGGGAGGCGATGGAACATTTGTAAATCAAGGGGGTGTGATAGTGTGAATATGTGTGTGTGTATAAGCCTTGAGCTAGTTACATTTTATCACCTCATGAATTTAGATGTTGTTTCTTTGGCTCCATAATGTAGCTGTCTTGGACGAGATATATGCAGTTCTAAAGAAAGGCTGTTCCTGGAAAACATCTATAGTAAAGCTAAATATGCTGGAAACTGTTTATCTATTATTAATTTGTCAGCAAGCCATTTACCAACCAGATGTTGTCCTAAAAGATGTTGAGACTCTGGAAAGAGTGCAGAAAAGAGCAACAATGATGATTCGTGGACTGGAAGCTAAAACATGAAGAACGGTCGTAGGAACTGGGTTTGTC
Source organism: Hydrophis major (assembly GCA_033807585.1). Lineage (NCBI taxonomy): Eukaryota > Metazoa > Chordata > Lepidosauria > Squamata > Elapidae > Hydrophis > Hydrophis major. Next base: position 374,137,708 of record CM066329.1, read on the forward strand.
TAGTCTAAGTGAAAATAAAGGATTAGGGGAGACAGGATAGCAATCTTCCAATATTTGAGGAGCTGCCACAAAGAAGAGGGGTGAGTGTCAAGCTATTTTCCAAAGTACCTGAAGGCAGATGAAGAAGAAGCAATGGATGCAAATGAATCAAGGAGAGAAGCAACCTAGAATTAAGGAGAAACTTCCTGACAGTGAGAATAATTAACCAGTGGAATAGCTTGCCACCAGAAGTTGTGGGCATTCCAACAAGTTTGCAAGAAGAGGCTGGAAGTTTGCAAGAAGAGGCTGGCAAGCCACTTGTCTGAAATGGTAGAGGGCTCCTACTTGAGCAGGGGATTGGACTAGAACAACTCCAAGGTCCTTCCAGCTCTGTGATTCTGTTATTTTTCTTATTCTGTTAAAATCTCACTTTGCCACCAATATAGAAGCTGACTTGGAAGGGGAAGGGGAAGGGGAAGGGGAAGGGGAAGGGGAAGGGGAAGAGGAAGAGGAAGAGAAATGTTTTGCATGTTGTCTATGCAAAAGTTGGGTTTGAATTGAAATGCATTCAATTTAAGCAAGAATGGATTTCCTGTCTCACAACTAGGTGAACTTAGATACGTATTTAAGTGGTTGAATATGTGAAGTAAAACTAGTAACCAGAAGCAATTTTTAATATTTAGGAAAAAAAAAAAAATAATATGATCAGCTGGTGGGCACAAATGAAGGGAATTTAGAACTTAATCTTGTTTTTATTGATTTTTAAAAAATATTTCCTTATTTTCTTTTTTATAAAGTCACACACACACACACACACAGACATCATGATACATAACAAAGGCATCAATATAAATATTACAGTTGAAGAATTGGGTAAAGATTTGCAGTTATTTTTCAAGAAGAGACCATTATTTCCTTTTAATATATCCAGTTAGGAAATAATGAAACAATGACTTCTAAACTTTATGACAGTTGTAAATTCTGCTTATTTGCTGAAGTTCTATTTTCCAGCCACTGCCCTTCCTCATTTTCTTCTTCTTCCTTAATGTAGTTATTTATGTCATGCATTGTGTTTTAAAATAAATGCATCAATAAATAATCTTCTCACACACAAAAATCAATCAATCAATTTCAGTCCAATGAATAGGACAGTTCTGTATATGTGTTGGCTAACCTGAAAAGAATAATAGCAATGGCATTTAGATTTACATACCATGGCACCTTACAGCCCTCTCTAAGCAGTTTACAAAGTCAGCCTCTTTCCCCCAACAATCTGGGTCCTCATTTTACCCACCTTGGAAGGATGGAAGGCTGAGTGAACCTTGAGCCGGTAAGGATTGAACTCCTGGAGTGAACAGTGAGTTAATCCTGCAGTATTGCATTCTAACCGCTGTGCCACCACAGCTCTTAAATAAATAAAGAGATCAAAGGAGCTCTCTAAATAAAAGCGGAATCTTCTATTTACTGTATCAGTTCGATTCATAGCCAGCCTTACTTTTAAGAACTCAGATTGCCTTCCATGGGGATCTTCCTTTAATTTTTTTTTACATAAACTTTATTCATCTTTTATAACTTTAAAAACAAAAAAAAGTATAAATATCTTGACATTAACAGTTTGTGGCATTCATCTTATACTACTATTTTGTGCATTATTTACAAATATATACAATTTATGTGAATGTAAGCATTTAACCTATATGTTGCTTATCATTGATTTTTTTTTTTCATCATCCATCTATCTTAGCTCAATCCTGTAATTTGTTGGCATAAAAGCAAACTTTTGAGGTAGACTTGGTTGAGAAAGTGACTGACCAAAAGTCAACCAGAAAGTCTTCCATGGGTAAGATACAATTGGAATTTACATCTTCCTTGATATAGTCTGACATTTCCAGCACTATATTATGCTGGCTGTGAACTGGATAAGATAGGCTAGGCTAGGCTAGGATGGTATGGTATGGTATGGGATAAGATAGGATAGGATAGGATAGGATAGGATAGGGTGATAGAATAGGACAGGGTAGGGTACTGTAGGGTAGAATAAGATGATAGGATGATATGATATGATATGATGGGGTAGGGTAGAATAAGATGCTAGGATAGGATGATAGGATAGGGTAGGGTAGAATAGGATAGGGTGGGATAAGATGATAGTATAGAATAGAGTAGGGTAGCGTAGGATAGGATGGAATAGGATGGGATAAGATGATAGGATAGGATAGGATAGGATAGGATAGGATAGGATAGGACCACATGATGGAGTAAACTCCCATCACTCCCCTCAGCTTCTGCCAAACTAGCAATTTGAAAGCACACAAAATGCAAATCGATAAAGGAGGCGCCATGGTGACACAGTGGTTAGAATACAGTATTGCAGGCTAAATTCTACCATCTGTCAGCAATTCGATTGTCACTGGATCAAGGTTGACTCAGCTTTCCTTCCTTCCAAAGTCAGTAAAATGAGAATCCAGATTGTTGGACTTTGCAAACTGCCTAGAGAGAGATGTAAAGCACTGTGAAGTGGTATGTAAGTTAAGTGTGATTTGCTATAAATTGTTAACACTGCAGTGGGATTAATAGTGGAGGCAAGAAACTAACTGGCACCTGACCAGCTTGAATGCAAAGTGAAAACCATTGGAGAAAAACAAGAGTGTCAGATAAGCATTTCTCACAGAAATGCTATTAGATGCTTTAGGTGCATATCTAGTTCACCCCTGGTGGTGCACCCTGGGTAGCATGCAAGCATGAATTGAACGAACTAGCAACATTAGGCAGCCTAACTACTATTCTGTAATAACAGGGTAGAATCCATGCATTTTATTCATTAATGCCATGAACTAAACAAACAAACAAACAAATAAATAAAATTTGAGCCCTCGTGGTACAGTGGTTAAAGTGCAATATTTATGGCAAACTCTGCTCACAGTCTGGAGTTTGATCCTGGAAGGCTCAAAATCAGCTCAGCCTTTCATCCTTCAAATGTTAGTCAAATGATGACCCAGATTGTTGGTGGCAATATGAAAATAATGCTACTACTTTCATGTCCCTGTTGGCATCTGATTCCAAGGGAGAGATGGAACAGCTGACAGAGAGTGGGAGTGTGGCTCCTGTGGCTGTGGAGGAAACTAGGGAAGGTCACAGTCCAGCTGGGCATTCAGAGGAAGACCCAGGCTCACCCCCTCTTCATCCTAGAGCATGCAGGGAAGAATGGATAAGGGAACAATATGAGTTGCGTGGTTCACGGGGGAGAAAAGGGCCCTGATCCCCTTCATTGGCTGCAGCTGAGAAGACTGTTTAAAAGGGCAGACTGCGCATGGTAAAGTTGCTGGAAGCAAAGCGTGAAATTATTTGGGTTTGTTAAGTCTTATCTGAGTTCTGGTGTCCTCCCAACTGTGTGTGGTCTGTTAACTTTTGACATCTTCAATCCCTTATCCTGCCCTGTCTTGTTAATTGCTATAATGTGGTTTGTGTTGGTTTTAATTTATAATTAATACCTACTCTGAGTTTTGATCACATAACCATGGGGCTGCTGCTACAGTCGTTAAGTGTGAAAAAGGAGTCGTAAGCCACTTTTTCAGTGTTATTGTAAATTTGAATGGTAACTAAATAAACTGCTGTAAGTCAAAGTCAACCTGTACTTACTCTGACAGGATTAGAGGTTGACAATTCTTTGGGGGATCAGAAATGTATGCAAATATGTTACTGCTCTAAATATTGATTTAAAAAACCCTTTTTTGCCCACTGGGAAAAATCAGTAAGAGGTTAATTTTAATTTAATGCTTGTCTACTCCTTCTGATTCCGCTTAGCAATTTAAGAAAATTTAAGAAAAGAAATCACTGGAAGGGTTGCAAAGTGAAAACAAGAACTTACAACAACAGTTTTTATTTCCTGATGATAAATCAATGTTATCTCTCTGTCTCTCTGTCTCTCTCTCTCTCACACACACACACACTATACACACACCAGCTTCCCTTCTTTTAACAAACACACCGCCCAGAACTATTACATATTTGTATTGGCAACTTGCACATTAACAGACTAGCCAAAGCTATCATGCAAAACCATGTGAACCATGTGAACTCAGTCAAAACGGTTCCAACAATGTAATAACAACAACAACAACAACAACAACAACAACAACAACAACAACAACAACAACAACAACAATAATAATAATAATAATAATAATAATAATAATAATAATAATAATGCGGTTCTCTGACATGGTGTATTTCTGCCACTTCTGAGGTTGTTCAGCTTCCAATAATTTGGAACACAATACCCCGGATATCACAATTGTGGAAGAAAAAAGTGCCAACATTGCCATACCTGGTGACAACAGAATCAACAAGAAACAACTTGAAAAAGTCACCAGATATTAGAACTTGAAAATTGAACTGCAGAGACTCTGGCATAAACCAGTGCAGGTGGTTCCAGTGATACTTGGCACACTGGGTGCTGTGCCTAAAGACCTAGGCAATCACTTAAAAACAATTGGCGCTGACAAGATCACCATTGGTCAGCTGCAGAAGGCCACCTTACTGGGATCTGTTCACATAATCCTCCAATACTTCATGCAGTCCTAAACACTTGGGAAGTGTTTGACTAGTGATTTGTGATACGAAACCCAACATGGTTATCTTGTCTGCTCTGAATATTGCCATTTTTGTGTATAATAATAATAATAATAATAATAATAATAATAATAATAATAATAATAATAATAACAACAACAACAACAACAACAACAACAACAACAATAATCTTTTCATAAAGAAATCTGGATACTGCAGATTAGTCTAAGGCTAATAAGACACTGTTTTGTTCCAACGTGAACATTTACAACAGGGAAAAAAATTGAATACAACAAGGTTTAATAAACATTTTCTTTCTAGTTCTGTAAGGAAATGAACAAATGTTTCTGCCACAAAATAAGGAATGGTGTACAGACGTTGATTATAAGCTTCTGCCCTTGTAGAATGTACTCAGAATAACCTACAGAACAGCTAGAATTTATGCCATAAATTATGCAGTAAGAGCATGAATGTTAATCATGTTCAATCCAGTTCTGAGTTCGAGTGGCCTAGTGGTGAAGATGCACACCTCCGACTTGAAAGGTTGAGAGTTCAACCTAAATAGCGACAGAAGTTTCTCTCTTAGGGAGCAAAGTTTCTACTGTAACTCCATGTAGGTGTCAGGAAGGGCATCTGGGTAGCAAATGTTCAGCTCCATCCAGTCGTCCTGAATCTATCCTGAATTAAGGAACTACAGGGTTGTAAATAGAAAAAAAAAAAAAAAATGGCAAGGTGCCACCAAAAGAATAGTGAGATACACTCCTGAAAATAGAGGCAGTGATATTTATGTCTTTCAGAAAATACAGAAAAATGGTGTAAAGGGCAAGCTGGCTTCACACCAGGAAAAAAAAAAAGGAAAGTGGCCATTCCTGCAATGTCATCCAAGGCCCCATCCCTCCCCAGAGCCACCTTGCTAATGGATGATGCAACAGGGAAGGTTCAGAGGGCAGAAATCTGACTGCCTGTATGGAGCACCAACTCGTCTCCCCATCAAAGTGACACCTCTTTTATCTCCCTGCATAGAACTTGTTTTCAAACTGTTAGGTGGATGGAAGCTGAGATGAGTGACCAGAGCTTACCCCAACACACTGTGCTAGGACTTGAACCTCTGGAGCTGAGACCATCTCCAGCATCATTTAACCACTGAGCCATTGTGCCTCTTTTCTATTCTCATGAATAAGTATGAAGAAGAGTAGGCAATGGAGGTCTGTTCCTCTTCCCAGGTCTCTTATGCCTGATGGAACTTTAATTGGAAGCAGTATCAGAAAAATATATATATTTGTGTTGAATGACATGTGATAGCCTCTTAGCATGAAAGCATAAAGCAATCTGGCCCCTCCTGCAGATTGTTTAAAAAAGTGACCATTCAGCCATAGCTTAAAATGACAGCAAGGAGTGGGTTTCCTTCATTCTGATTGGCAGCAGGCATCACTCATTATTTTGCTGGCCATGCGTGACAGGAGCACCTAACTTCAAAACACATCTGGCAGGTTTGAAGGGGATTATTTTGGAGAGGTTTACCAATAAATGTCATGCCAAAAAAAAAAAAAAATTCTCAATAAAATCAGCGTTTATCACTACTGCCAATCATTGCCTGGGCTATTTTCAGCATGTCCCTAGGTTTTGTGGGAGAGATGCTAATGATATACATGCATGCATATATATATAGAGAGAGATAGACAGAGATGATAGAGAGGGCAGAGAGAGAGAGAGAGAGAGAGAGAGAGAGAGAGAGAGAGAGAGAGAGAGAGAGAGAGAGAGAGAGAGAGAGAGAGAGAATGAATAAATAGAAAAATAGATAGACAGAAGAAAAAAGAAAGACAGAAAGGAAGGAAGGAAGGAAGGAAGGAAGGAAGGAAGGAAGGAAGGAAGGAAGGAAGGAAGGAAGAAAGAAAGAAAGAAAGAAAGAAAGAAAGAAAGAAAGAAAGAAAGAAAGAAAGAGACAGTAGTGATGAAGATTGATATATGGATACATAGAGGTAGAGAGAGATACATAGAGACAGTTGATAGAGAGGATGGAGATGATAGACAGACAGACAGACAGGCAGATAAATATATTGGCAGGCAGACAAAGATAGAGGAATACATAAAGGGAAGAGTGAAAGAGAAAATAGAGAGAGATACAAATAGAAATTCATAGAGATATGTAGAGATGGAGATAGGGACAAAGATAGAGATTGAGATGGTATTGTAAGTAGCAATTTTTTATCAGTAGGAAAGAACATAGCAAATAGGATTGCTAAAATTGTAAATAGGAAGACCCTAGGGGAGAATGAATGGGATGGACATGAATACAAATCAGTGATTATATTTTTCTCCTGAGAAGTTCATATTTCCAAGGGGCTCCCACAAAGAAGAGGGAGTCAATCTATTCTCAAAAACACTTAAAGGAAGAGCAAGAAGCAATGGATGGAAACTAATGAAGGAGAGAAGCAAATTCTCAGGGATGACTCACATCCCGGTCAGCACTTCTTCACTCTCCTACCATTGGACAGGAGATAATAGAAGCATAGCCAGCCTCACAGTATGATAGACTTGCATGGCTGGCACATTGTGCAACAAGGTCATATAGTGTAATAAGATTGGGACTGGGTTAGGGACTAAAAATTAGCAGGCTCTTAGTTCTTGTTCTTCCTTAGGCATGAAGTCAGATGGTAATTTTTGGCAGTCATTCTCTGTTAATCCATAGAACATTGAAGAGTAGAGTTGGAAGGGACTACTGTAGCAGTTATAAGCAGGGCTGGGATGCTGCTGGTATATCAACCGGTTTGGTGATTGTGTGCTTTGCTTACACCTGACACATGCTGCATGTGTGTAAATAGCAACACAAAAAAAATTACCTTCTATGTTACTTCGGGGGAGTAACACAGCTAAGGAGTGGCAATCCTCTCTTCCATGCTCATCAGCTGGGACAATAAGGGTCAGTACAGCGCAGAGGTAAGTGGGCAAGCCCACATGATCGTTGGACTGAACTGGTTTGCTCCCAGCTGATCTTTGGAGCTAGGGGTTTGCCCAAACCAGTTCAAACTGGCAGAATCCCACCCCTGGTTGTAAGTGTGAAAAACAGTCATTTTTTCAGTGCCATTGTAACTTTGAACAGTCACCAAATAATATGTTGTAAGTACAGTCATAAGATAACTTGTGCTTGCTAATATATGTTTCTCTGCTGTTACTTTTTCTTTACACACCTATATCTAAATAACATTTCTTTGAAACTGATGATAAAGATAATAATTTTGTCAAAAAAAATACTCTGGATATAAATTACAGTGCAAAAGCTGGTAGATAACTTTCTGATCCGGATATTAATCAAGGAACAAATAGAGTACAATCAGTTTCTATTGAAATACAGATATATTGAGTCACTCAATAATTTCCAATTTCATTCCCTCAGCACCCAGATGTATGCACAGGACTCACAAAGATTTAAAAAATCAAACTGAAACAAGCACCACAAATCTTTCAAATAAAATAGGCTTGCTCCTTCGGATAACACAACTGTGGAAAGAATGGGTAGACTTCAGAAATCAATGAATCTTATGCTCCAGACAGAAGTGACAGAAGTAATATAAAAAGGAAGGATAAAGGATTTATGAAAAGCAAGCAGAGGTTGCAGGCTCAAAGAGAGAAAGAGAGAGAGAGAGACAGAGAGTATGTGTTTAATATAAAGAAGGACTAAGGGAGACATGATAACAGTGTTCCAACTACCACCAAGAAGAGGGAGTCGAGCTATTCTCCAAAGCATTTGAAGGCAAGGCAAGAAACAATGGAGGAAAATGTATCAAGGAGAGAAGCAACCTAGAATTAAGGAGAAACTTCCAGCGTGAACAATTAATCAGTGGAGCAACTTGCCTCCAGAAGTTGACTATGTATCAGAATGGTCAAACAAATGGCAACTTCAAATCTCAACAAATAAATGCTCTGTCTTACATACTGGCAAAAAAAAATTCAGAAAATAAAATATAGGTTGAATAGTCAAGACCTTGTTGATGATCCAAGCTCTGTAAAGGACCTTGAAATACTCATCTCTAATGATCTAAGTGCTAGAGCCCACTGTAACTACATAACCAAAAAGGCATTAAGAGTTGTTAACCTAATCCTACATAGCTTTTTCTCTGGTAATATCACGCTATTAACTAGAGCATACAGAACATTTGCTAGACCAATACTCAAATACAGCTCATCAGTCTGGAACCCACATTACGTATCTGATATGAGCATAGTTGAGAAAGTCCATATTTCACAAGAAGAGTTCTCCACTCCTCTACTCGTTGTAAAATACCTTATGCCACCAGACTTGAAATTCTAGGCCTAGAAAACCTTGAATTACACTGTCTTCAGTCTGATCTAAGTATGGTATATAAAATCATACATTGCAATGTCCTACCTGTCAATGAATACTTCAGCTTCAACCATAACAACACAATAGATACAAACTCAAGGTTAACCGCACCAAACTTGATTGCAGGAAATACGACTTCAGCAACAGAGTGGTCCATGCCTGGAATCCTCTCCCTGACTCTGTGGTTTCTTCCCCAAACCCCAAATACTTTAACCTTAGACTGTCTCCTATTGACCTCACCCCTTTCCTAAGAGGTCTGTAGGGGGCGTGCATAAGCGCACCAACGTGCCTACCATCCCTGTCCTATTGATTCTTTTATTCTTCTTATATGTACCCATTTCCTGTATTCATAACTATGTATATACTTGTACCTATTATCTTATAAGCGATTGACAAATCAAAATAAATAAAAATAAATAAAAGTTGTGAATGCTCCAACACTGGAAGTTTTAAAGAAGAGATTGGAGAACCATTTGTCTGAAATGGGTATAGGTTTTCCTGCCCGAGCAGGGGGTTGGATTAGAAGACCTTCAAGACCCCTTCCAATTCTGTTATTTTACTAGAGAAGTAGAATAGAATAGAATGAATGAGCTGGAAGGGACCTTGGAAGTCTGCTAGTCTAGTCCCCTGCTCAAGCAGGAGAAGATATACTATTTCAGATAACTATCTAGATTCTTCTTAAAGAAATCCAGTGATGGAGCACCCACAATTTCTGAAGGCAAGCTGTTGCACTGGTTAATTGTTCCCACTGTTAGGAAGTTTCTCCTAAATTTCAGGTTGCTTCTCTCTTTGATTAGTTTCTAACCATTGTTTCTTGTCCTGCCCTCAGCTTCTTTGGAGAATAATTTGACCCCCACTTCTTTGTGGCAGCCCCTCAACTACTGGAACACTGCTATCATGTCCCTCCTAGTCCTTCTTTTCTCTGGATTAGCCAAACCTGAATCCTCCAACCATTCTTCATATGTTTTAAGTCTCCAGGCCTTTGATCATCTTAGTTGCTCTTCTCTGAACTTTTTCCAAAGACTCAAGTGTGTGGGGGGGGGGAGGGTCAACCTATTCTCAAAACACCTGAAGACAGAAAAAGAAACAATGGATGGAAACTAATCAAGGAGAGAAGCAACCTAGAACTAAGGAGAAACTTTCTAACAGTGAGAACAATTAATCAGTGGAATGGCTTGCCTTCAAAAGTTGTGGTTGCTCCATCACCAGAGGCTTTTAAGAAGAGACAGGACAGCCACTTGTCTGGGTCTTCTGCTTGATCAGGAGTTGGACTAGAACAGGCATCACCAACCTTTTGGACCTCAGGGACCACCAAACTCATTATTTTAAATCCCGCGGACCAGAGACTCTGGGAAAAACCCCCCAAAAAGTTTGCAGGAAAATTCCCCAACCCGTTTCCCTACTGATCGATCATTCTTTATTTGGGATCACAGGATACCATCTCCAGCTCCGTTCTCAGGGGGAGAGAGAGAAAGAGAGAGACTTTTGGCTTCATGCAAGGAAAGCAGCAGAAGCAGTCTTTCTTTCTCTCCCTCAAACTCTGCCAGAAATTAATCTTTGTGAGACTTATAATGCCGGCACAACCTCTTGGAGCAGGAGGCCTTGCAGGGTCCCAAAGATTCATTTCTGGTGGAGTTTAAGGGAGAGAAAGAAATATTTTTACTACTTTCCTTGCGTGCAGCCAAAAGCAAAAGAAGAAAGAAGTGAAAAGAAGCAGCCCAGTGTCCAGGTGAGGCGTGTGGGGCACATGGGGCAAGTTCCCCCCTCTGCCCTTTCCCCCCTCCCCTCACTACCTTGTGTTGTTCACAATGCAAGCAACACAAGCCTGGTGTTCCCATGGGCCATGTGGGCAGCACAGCCTTGTGTTCCCATGCAGCCTGGATTAATTGCTTTGGGGGTAACATTTCTCTGCAGACCAGCAAAATTTTCTCATGGACCACCAGTGGTCCCCGGCTCACTGGTTGACAACCACTGGACTAGAAGACCTCATGGTCCTTCAAATTTTGTTATTATGTTGTGTTCTGGTGGTTGATGCTTATTTTTCTGCTACTGTGATTGGTGCCTCAGTAGCTGTCTTTATACATCTCAGCAAAAACGTTGGATTGACTACTGCAAATCCCTGGTCCTTTAAGTTTTATAGCAATTGCTCCCCACCCTATCCCAAGGGTGAAAAAAAACACAAAGATTTTTCCTCATTCTTGAACAATGGGAAGGTAATAAAAACTTTCTCCTTCTCCTCATCTTTTCTTCGCTCTCAACTGAATGCGTCATTCAGCAACAATCTATTTGTCCAGTCGGAATATAACAGAATTATTCATTATCTCACTTGATGCCCCAAAGACTGAAAAATAGTTGTTACATACCGCAAAATGATTGTGCACTAAAAGATTAATAGGCACAAAGGATACACCAGCTGTCCACTCAATTCTGAATGGGAGGGAAAATATATGTAAATTGCTCTGATTTCTGGCAGAAAACGTTGTAATAATTTGGGCATTGTTTTACTGCGAGTCTTGAAGGCTAGTTTTAAGGGAATGTTGTTGAAAGCTTCTCCGGCAGGAGAGAACATGAGGGAAGAGGGAATTAAAGCTGCAAGAGGTCTCACTCTTTAAGCAATCCTTTTGTCTGCTTGCAAGAAGAAAGTTTAAATAAAAATCCATTGCAGCAAGCTATTAAGCCAAGTGATTGTTTTCACCCTGCTATCTAAAAACCAAGTTTATATTTTCTTCTCTCTCTCCCTCCCTCCCTGTCTCTCTCTCTCCCTGTTTCTCTCTCCATCTCTGTCTGTCTGTCTGCCTCTGCCTCTGTCTGTCTGTCTGTCTGTCTGTCTCTCTCTCTCTCTCTCTCTCCAAACTGATGCCTTCTAAATTTGACATCTGCATTATGGCATAATACAGATTGACTTTCTCAGGCATTACATCTCTTCCCCCCCCCCCCACTCTACAAAACAGCACCTGTCCACATTGCATTCTGGAGTGAAGTATCACTCATTATGAAGCGGAATCGAAAAACAATATGATTTTTTTTTAAAAAAAGGTGCAAATTGCCTTTTTTTGATTTTGTTTGTTTTTAAACATGCTAAAGGCTGTTTTTGCTGTTGCTGTTGTTGTTGTTGTTGTTTAGAAATGCAAAAATAAATCAGTGAGGCAAAATTAAACCAAGACAGGTGCAGGAAAATTTATTTTTCCACTGCTTGTTTTTATTCAGCTGAGATTCAGAAACTGGAGTGAAATGGTCCTGTTTCTACAGAGGTGAAACAGTTTAAAATATCTCTTTGAGAAATGGAAGAACTCTCTTTATTCCAAAACATATCACTTATTTATTTTAGATCTGTCACTGTTTATGTCCAACAAAGAGCCAGCTACCATAGTGTAGTGATTAAGATGATGGTCCAGAAACCAGGAGACTGTGAATTCTAGTCCCACCTTAGTCATGAAAGTCAACTGGGTGACTTTAGGCCAATTACCAATTCTAGTCCCACCTTAGTCATGAAAGCCAACTGGGTGACTTTGGGCCAATCACCAAGAGATGGTGAATTCTAGTCCCACCTTAGTCATGAAAGCCAGCTGGGTGGCTTTTGGCCAATCACTAGGAGACTGTGAGTTCTAGTCCTGCCTTAAGCATGAAAAAAAGCTAGCAGGGTGATTTTGGACCTGACCCACCTCACAGGGAACAAAATATCATAAAACTGAATGCAATCCACTGAATGACCACCTTGCTTAACAATAGCAAATCTGATACCAATTCTAGTCATATGTCAAGGAGTACTTGTAACTTTTATTGGACAGAAAGTACACCACAAGAAGCCACCAGAATCATTGAGCATCCCACTGTTGGAAGTCATGAATGAAGTTATAATAAATAAGAAAATACCTGAAACATGGTCAGAAGCTTATATTACACTTATTCCAAAAGAAGGAGTTGACCCATTACAAATTAAGAACTATAGACCTATTTCCTTATTGAATGCAGACTATAAAATTTTTGCTTCAATTTTGGCAGAAAGGCTTAAAAAATACCTCAATAACTTTATTCACTCTGATCAGAATGGATTTTTACCAAAGAGACAGATTAAAGACAATATGAGGGTAATCCTGGACACATTGAAATATTATGAGGCGCACCAGGAAAAACAAATGGCTTTGACATTCTTAGATGCCCAAAAGGCATTTGATAATGTGAACTGGAGATTTATGTTATTATTATTGGAACAGATGGGCTTTGCTAGAAAATTTATCCAAGCAATAGAAGCCGTATATTATAAGCAAACAGCAAAAGTAATGATAGATGGAGAATTCACAGATTCTATCAATATTAAAAAAGGTACAAGACAAGGATGCCCATTGTCTCCTTTGTTATTTGTATTGACCTTGGAAGTCTTAAATAGAAATATTAGAGAGGATATAAATATAAAAGGAATGAAAGTCAAAAAGGAGGAATTCAAATTGCAAGCCTTTGCGGATGACTTGGTCTTTATTTTGGAAGACCCTTTAGAGACAGTTTTAAAACTATTGGAAAAGATAGAGACGTATGGTGAGATGGCTGGTTTAAAAATAAATAAAGGCAAAACAAAAATTCTGACAAAGAACATGTTATTAAGACAAAGAGAAGAGCTGGCAGATTTATTGAAAATTCAAGTTACGAACAAAGTTAAATATTTGGGGATATATTTGATGCCAAGATGTACTACACTGAAAGAGAATAATTATATTAAGCTTAAACAGCAGATAGCATCTGACCTGAAAAAATGGGAAAACCTACAATTGTAATTGATAGGTAGAATTTCAACAATCAAGATGAATATTTTACCCAGAATTTTATATTTGTTCCAAACAAGACCAATTAGGTTAAGTAAGGATTACTTCGAAGAATTAAATAAAATTGTGTTGAAGTATATATGGCAAGGCAAGAAAGCGAGAATAAAATTAAAACTTTTACAGGATGCTAGAATTAGAGGAGGATTTGGCCTTCCTAATTGGGAGTTGTATTATCAAGCTGCAAACTTAATGTGGGTTAAAGAATGGATAACGTTAAGAAAGACTAGATTGTTGACATTAGAAGGTCATGATTTATTATTGGGTTGGCATGCTTTTTTATAGTATAAGGGAACTAAATCACAGGGTTATTTTAGAAGGCATTATATACGGGAATCGTTATGGTTGAATTGGGAGAAAATTAAGAAACAATGTTATTTGAAAATTCCAGTTTGGTTATCAACTATTGAAGCTTTTTCGTATCCTATAACTTATAAGAAGGAACAAACAGTTAGATATGGAGAAATATTGGATGAAAAGGGTGAACTTAAAACGATGCAAAATTTAGAAGAACAAGGTATAAAGATGAATTGGTTTTCATATGCGCAAATACATGCAAGGTATCTTAAAAACTCTAAAATAGAAGGATTTTATGATAAACTGACTGATTTAGATAGGATTTTGACAGGTACTGATGAAAAAGTGATTAAAAAACTATATAGTTATTTGTTGGAAATTAAATTAGAGGAAGAACAAGTTAAAGAAACAATGATTGCTTGGGGGAAGAATTTTGGATATGGAATTGACTTAGAGAAATGGCAAAAATTGTGGTCACAAAATTATAAAATGACAATGTCAACAGCATATAAAGAAAATTTATATAAGATGTTTTACAGGTGGCACTTTCCCCGACAAGAATAGCAAGAATGTTCAAGAATAAATCTGAAAAGTGCTGGAAATGTCATCAGATACCTGGCTCATATTACCATATGTGGTGGACTTGTGAGGAAGCCAGGAAATATTGGACTAGAATTCGCATATGGCTGGAAAAAATGACAAAGAAACACATAGATTTGAAACCAGATATTTTTTTATTGGGAATCGTACCTGATATATATAATAAAAAATTAAAATATTTGATTGTAAATGTATTAACAGCAGTTAGAATTGTATTTGCTAAACATTGGAAGAGTGAGAAAATACCATTAGAGGAAGAAATTATTAAGAAAATATTGGAATGTGCTGAAATGAGTAGATTGACATTTGAAATTAGAGAACAAGAAGATAAACAATTTTATGAAGTTTGGGATCTTTTTTATCAATGGTTAGATAATACAATATAATAATAGAATATTTAGAAACTTAGGAAATAATGAATATATAACTTTTCTTGGTTTTGATAATTTTTAAGAATATTTTATTAAGATAGATTTGGTATGATTCTATGATTTGTTATAAAATAATTTAACTTAATTATAGTTATCTCGCTTAAGCATGAATTAGTAAAATTATAGTCAATGATTGTTCAATAATGATATTGGGATATTTTATTGATGATTGATAATGTGAGTTATTATGTAATATAATTATTCTGATGACTATGAAATGGATGCACAAAAGGGTGTGGTAAACCAACCGATACACTAAATTTATGAAGAATGATCTTTTTATGTTATGTTTTATGTCTTATATGTTTTTTGTCTGTCGTTAAAATCAATAAAACTTTTACCAAAAAAAAAAAAAAAAAAAAGAAGCCATCAGTTATCTCTGGAATGCCCAGCCAACTCTCTTAAATTCTGGATTTTTTTTTTTTTTAAAGTTAAACATACCAGCAAAAGATCGTTTATAAGAATGAGAAGGGAGAATGTAAGTAATATTTCAAGGAACACCAAATAATGGCACTTTTCTTTACTTGAATGAATGAATGATGAATGAATTTTTTATTCGCCAAGTGTGATTAGACACACAAGGAATTTGTCTTGGTGCAAATGCTCTCAGTGTTCATAAAAAGAAAAGATACATTTGTCAAGAATCATAATAATAATTATAGGGTTCAATAAGCAATCAAATCATACTAGGAAACTGTCAATATAAATCGTAAGGATACAAGCAACAAAGTTACTGTCATACAGTCACAAGTGGGAGGAGATGGGTGATAGGAATGATGCATAGATGGAAATTGGAATAAGAGTAGAGTATGTGTTTTTGTGTTGAAGAAAGATGGGGTAGGGAAGAAGCACATTTTCTTTGAAGCTTGTGCACTTTGTCCTTGAAGACCAGTGTTAGATGAATCCACAAACAGTTGGAAGGGAAGGTATGTTTAATATTGTCCTCTTCTTCTGAGGATGGAGATCAATCCAGATCAAAGAGTGGGCATTGATATCAACTGATGAGCCAAAACCAGCTGATTAATTTTGAAAAATTGGTATTTAAATTACAAAAAAAGTTAACCAGCTGCAAAGCAAAATTCTTTGAAAGTAAAGTCTGAGATCCTTAGGGAACCATGCCATATGTTGATCCTACAGGGATTTTCTTGTGGGAAGAAAATCAATTTCTCTCAAGGGACATGAAAGGCTTTAGTTTCAAAAGTGCTAGGAAAGCGATGGAAAATTACTTCTTAACTCCTCCATAATATCTACCTCTCCTCTTTGATTCTTTTATGAACAGTGCTAAATTATGAAAATTATTCTTGGGTCCTGATTTGATCTAAAAGTGACTTGTAGTTTCAGATTTAAAAAAAGAAAAGAAAGATAAAATGTGTCACTTGGGAATTCAGTGGAGAAAAGATGTTTTAAGGACCAAGCAAAAACTAACTAAAGAAGTTACTTGCTCTGCCCTGTGAGACTGGCTTCCGAGGTGATGGTGCATGCTATATAGAAGGGCTACGAAGACAGAATTTTGAATATGTCTACCCTGTTCCATCCTATTCCAGTCTGTTGACTCCGTTCCTGTATAAGCATCCCTGAATAAGTTCTTAGTACCATTCTTCAAAAGTAGTTTGGCTTGGCCTTCTTGGGGCTGAAGAGTGTCTGGCTCAAATTTGCCATTTTAACTATTATCTATCTGTCTGTCTGCCTGCCTGCCTGCTTATCCACCTGTATGTATTTGCTGGTCTGTTTGTCTATCCTATCTATCATCTATCTATCATCTTTCTATCTACTCATATATCATCTATTATCTATCTATACATCCATCATCTCTCTCTCTCTCTCTCCCTACCTACCTATCTACTTACCTACCTACCAGTATGTATTTGTCTGTCTGTCTGTCTGTCTGTCTGTCTGTCTATCTATCTATCTGTCTGTCTGTCTGTCTGTCTGTCTGTCTGTCTGTCTGTCTGTCTGTCTGTCTGCCTGCCTGCCTGCCTGCCTACCTACCTACCTACCTACCTACCTACCTACCTACTGGTATGTATTTGTCTGTCTATCTATCTATCTATCTATCTATCTATCTATCTATCTATCTATCTATCTAATTGAAACTGGGTCTAGTGAGAAGAAGGACTAGGGTAGATATGATAGAAGTCTTCCAACAGTTGTTCCTACAAATATGAGGGAGTCAAACTATTTTCCAAAGCACCAGAAAGCAAGACAAGAAACAATGGATGGAAAGTAACCAAAGAGAGAAGGAACAATTCAAGGTCCTGGTCATCACCTTTAAAGCCTGAACAGTCTCTAGAGAGATTGGACACCCACTTGTCTGGAATGGTACAAGGTTAGCTGCTTGAGCAGGGGGTTGGACTAGAAGACCTCCAGGGTTCCTTCCAACTCTGTCATTATGTTATTTCATTATTCGATTATTCTATGTTATGTTACTCTAGCCCACAACAACCAATCATTTAGTGAGCATTCAAAGTTACAACTGCACTGAATCTTGAGAGATTTGAATACTGGATCCCATCCAACAAAATGTAATTCAGTGATAAGGAAGGTAAGATCAATAAGAAAGCTAAAACTAAAGGCACAGATACAGAATAGATGGTACCTGGCTCAACAGTAGTAACTGCAAGAGGGATCTTGAAGTCCTAGTGCACAATCACTTAAAGATGAGCCAGAAGTGCCCCACAGCCACCCAAAAAGCTAACACAAACACAGTCCAAAGCTGCATCAAAAGAGAGAAAGGATCAACATCACACCAAGTAAAAGTAAGGCTTTATATGTGACAAGACCACACTTGGAATATTGCATCCAGTTCTTGTCACCACAATAACTTAAAAAAGATATTGTGATGACCCGAAGGGATGTGGTACAAAGGCAACACAGTCAAATAAGCAAGAAGAGCCCCTTTATTATCTCCAACTTTGCCCCCACTGTCTAGGTTACCTTTGTCTGGAGAAAAACTCTCACAGGAACAACCTTTAAGTGGAGAAAATTCAGTCCTAAAACAAAGTACATACAAACTGTAAATAAAAATCCAAACAAACCAAGCTGCAGTGATTAACTTGACAGGGCAGGAGAAGGAATTGCAGATTTGATAGCACAGCAAAACATACATAGTTGGGAAGATGCCAGGAACACAGATAAGCCTCCACTATACCAGATAAATTCATGATTTGCACCCAACAGCTTGCTGTGTGCAGCTTCCCTTTTTAAACACTGTGTTCCCAGCTGCAGCCAATTAAGGGAATCAGGGCCCTTTCCTCCCCCGTAAGCCACACAACCTACGTTGCTATCTTCTCCATTTCTTCTCTGTGTGCCCTAGGAAGAAGAGGGGGTGGGCCTGGGGTCTTCCTCTGAACTCCCTCTCCCTTTTTCTACCTCTCTTCTGCTCTGCCCAGCTGGACTTTGCCTTTCCTCAGTTTCTTCCACAGCCAGCGGAGCTACGCTCCCATTTCCTGTCAGCTGTTTGGCCTCCCCCTCTCAATCAGATTCCGACAGGGACAGGACAGATATAAAGATCTTAGAAAGAGTACAGAGAAAAACAACAAAGATGATAAAGGCTTTAGAGGTTCATACACATGATGAATGATTGAAGGAACTGGTATAAAGAAGAAAAGAACTAGGGGTAATATCATAGCAGTCTTCCAGTACTTGAGGAGCTAACACATAGAAGTGGAGGTCAACCTATTTTCCAAAGCACCCGAGGACAGGAAAAGAAGTTAGACATGGAAATTCATTAAAAAGAGGAGCAACCTAGAACAAAGGAGAAACTTCCTATCAGTGACAAAAATTAATCAGTTTAAGAGCTTTCCTCTTGAAGTTCTGGGTTCTCCATCACCAGAGGTTTTCCAGAAGAGACTGGACAGCCATTGGTTCTCAATGGTATAGGATAGGTCTACTGCCTGAGCGTGTGGTTGGACTTGAAGACCTCTAAAGCCCCTTTTTTATTTTATTTTATTTATTTTGTCAAGTGATTATAAGATAACAGGTATAAGTATAACATAGTTATGAATACATGAAATGAATACATATAAGAAAAATAAAAAGAAACAATAGGATGAATGTCAACTAGGTGACTTTGGACCAATCACCAGGAGATAGTAGATTTTAGTTTTATTTTATTTTATTTTATTTGGTTTATCAATTGCTTACAAGTTAATAGGTATAAGTAAAAACATAGTTATGAATACATGGATACATATAAGAAAAATAAAAGAAACAATAGGACAAGGACGGTAGGCACATTGGTGCGCTTATGCACGCCCCCTACAGACCTCTTAGGAAAGGGGTGAGGTCAATAGTAGACAGTCTAAGGTTAAAGTTTTTGGGGTTTGTAGAAGAAACCACAGAGTCAGGTAGAGTATTCCAGGCATTGACCCCTCTGTTGCTGAAGTCATATTTCCTGCAATCAAGTTTGGTGCAGTTTACCTTGAGTTTGTATCTATTGTTTGCTCTTGTGTTGTTATGGTTGAAGCTGAAGTGTTCATTGACAGGTAGGATATTGCAATATATAATTTTATACACTATACTTAGATCGGACTGAAGGCGGCGTAGTTCTAGGTTTTCTAGGTCTAGAATTTCAAGTCTGGTGGCAATGAGTAGAGGAGTGGAAAACTCTTCTTGTAATATATTTCTGGATTTTCTCAACTGTGTTAATATCAGATATGTAATGGGGGTTCCAGACCAAGGAGCTGTATTTAAGTATTGGTCTAGCAAATGTTTTGTATGCTCTAGTTAGTAGTGTGATATTGTCAGAGGAAAAGCTGTACAGGATTTGGTTAACATCTCTTAATGCCTTTTTGGCTATGTGGTTACAATGGGCTCTCGCACTTAGATCATTAGAGATGGTACTCCAAGGTCCTTGACAGAGTTTGGATCATCAACAAGATCTTGACTATTCAGCTTGTATTTTATTTTCTGATTTTTTTTTTTTTTTGCCAGCATGTAAGACAGAGCATTTATTTGTTGAGATTTGAAGTTGCCATTTGTTTGACCATTCTCATACATAGTCGAGGTCTTTTTGAAGGATGGCAGAATTATCTGTGGTGTTGAATAGTTTTATATCATCAGTGAAGAGAATGCAGTTGCTCTTGATATGATCACGGAGGTAATTTATGTAGACTATGAAAATAGTTGGTCCTAGAACACTGCCTTGGTGGACACCACTGTTGACAGGTACAGAATTTGATAGGACACTCCCAGTTCTGACCATTTGTTGTCTGTTTGACAGGAATGCTTCTATCCAGTTATGAAGGTTTCCAGAGGTACCATAAAATTCCAGTCTTATTATTCTATTTTGTTCTTATGTATTGTTTTTGCTCTGAATATGTACAAGCACTCAGAAAGGAGACTTTCTGAATCAAAACAAAAATCAGTAAATTAGACAAATATAAAGAAATGTGGACATTACCGTTATATACACACACATACCCAGAGGTGGAAATTTGCTAGTTTGGACTGGTTCACATGAACCGGTAGTTCTGGTGATCAGTTGGAACTAATCCTCTCTGCTAGTTGATTCTATATTTCCATATTTTGCAGCTCCGCTGATTTGCAAAGCACAGCAGTTTGGCGTGCTTCAGCTGTTTTATTCACTGGGGCTGCAACAGAAGGTAAGTTTTAGAGTTGAAAATGGGCAGTTTTCAAATGTTGCAAGCACTTGCCGAACTGGCGCATACTCACCAAACTTGTAAATGATACATTGTAAATGATACATACGTTGTTACATTGGTTGAATTCCACCAGTGCACATACCTACAGACTATTATTGACAGAACATTTTTAGAGAGGATTAAACCTCTGGATTGCCAAATCTTTGCTCAGTATTATGTGTTCAGCATATCGGTAAAATATCTCTGGCATTTTTAAAATGTCATCTTTTGAAAAGACTTTGCAGTTCACTTTTCAGGGGATGGCCAGAAGATAAACACAGCTTGTTTTCTATCAAAGAATGAGATCCTGACTGTCTATAGTTCACAAAGCTTTGATATGTGAATTATCGTTTTGATTATGATTTTACGCTCTGTGATATCCTTTGCAATAAAGGGGGAAAAAAGAGAAGTGCCTCAGGAAACAGCCTTCTTATTTTAGAGATGGCTTTTCTACATTTGAAAAGAGCCAGGTGGGTAGATCATAAGCATCAACATCCTTAAGAGAATAACAGAGTTGGAAGGGAGCTTGGAGGTCTTCTAGTCCAACCCCTTCTCAGGCATGAAGCCATATACCATTTCAGACAAATGGTTGTCCACTCTCTGCTTAATAATCTCCAGTGATGGAGCACTGCTCTACCACTGACCAAGTGTTATATGAAGGAGAGGAGAGGAGAGGAGAGAAACACAGTACGAAGGGACCTTGCAGGTCTTCTAGTTCAACCCCTTGCTCAGGCAGGAAAACCCTCTACCATTTCAGACAAATAGCTGTCCAATGTTATCTTAAAAACCTCCAGTCTTGGAACACCCACCACTCAGCAATGGGATTCATTTTTTTTTTTTTTTTTGCCACTGGTTCTGTAGGCATGGCTTGGTGGGTGTGGCAGGGGAAGGATACTGTAAAATCTCCAGTCAGAGATGGTATTTGCTAGGTCTCCAAACTACTCAAAATATCTGCTATCAGTTCTCCAGAACTGGTCAGAACCTGCTGAATACCACCTCTGCCCTATAGCATTTCAGACAAATGGTTGTTCAATCTCTTCTTAAAAACCTCCAGTTTTGGAGCATTCACAAGCTATTCCACTGGTTAATTGGTTTGATAGTTCTCCTTAGTTCAACATTGTTAGTTCTAGATTGCTTCTCCCTCCATTGCTTCTTGTTCTGTCTCCAAGTGCCTTGGAGAAGAGGAAACTGCCCCCTTCTTTAATAGAACAACAGAGTTGGTAGGGATCTTGAAGATCTTCTAGTCCCAACCTCCGGCTCAAAAAGGAGACACTATGATTTCAAGCAAATGTTTGTCCAATCTCTTCTTAAAAATCTATAGTGTTGGATCACCCACAACTTCTGAAGACAAGACATTCCACTGGTTAATTGTTCTCACTGTTAATAAGTGTCTCCTTAATTACAGGTTGCTTCTCTCTTTGATTAGTTTCCAGCTTTGGAGAATAGCTTGACTCCCTCTTCTTTGTGGCAACCCCTGAGATATTGGAACAATGCTATCACTTCACCCCTAATCCTTCTTTTCATTAGACTAGACACACCCAGTTCCAGCAACCATATGTTTTAGCCTCTAGTCCCCTAATCATCTTTGTTGCTATCTGTGCTATTTACTCTGTACTCTGTGCTCGGTTTTTAATTTTAGTTGCTAAGAAAATGTGGGGGTCAGATTCCCCAAATGACTTAGAAGCATAGCGGTGGATCTTAAATCTTTGGGCGGGAGAGAAGTGTATGAGAAAGCTAAGAGTGTAATGCAGGGATCCATGTGGGGACAAGGGACACCGATGATCTACTGGATCAATAAACCCCCCTTGGAGGAGATCTGGGCTATGATGCACAGGAGGAGAAAAGCCCTTTGAAGGGCCTGTGCGTTGCTCCCTAAAGCAGCTGAGGCTTTTCCTGGGATCTGGAGTCTGCCCTCTGCATCTGTGGCAAAACCCCGGGAAAATGTCACATGCTATTTGAGGATTTGCCAATTAATACCATCTGCACAACCCTGCTGCTCCTAATACTTTATGGCTTTTGCATCCGAAGCATATGCGTAATCCTGCGATGCAATTATTCACGCACACATAGATATATCCATATTGATAGATATGCAGATGGTTTCATGATGTTGCACAACCGCTTCCCTCCATTCTGATCTACGCATAGGACACTTATTTTCTTATGTCCTTCATAAAGCTCCTTCCTTCCTTCCTTCCCCCCCTCCCTCCCTCACATTTTTTCTCTACCATAATTCCATGATTCTCCTTCCTTCCTTCCTCTCTCCCTCCCTTTCATATTCACTCGCGGTTTTTCCTCTCCATCATTCCATGTTTCTCTCTTCTTCCTTCCTTCCTTCCTTTTTTATTTTTATCTCACCTTTATTATTTTCAGAAATAATTTAAAGTAGCAAACATGCAACACATCTTCTTCATCCTATTTTCCTCACAACAGCAGCCCTGTGGTTGGGCTAGGAGACAATCACCCAGCTGGCTTTCATGGTTAAGGCAGGACTTCTTTCCTTTTCTCTCTAGCTTTCTTTCCTTCCTTCCTTCCTGCCTAGCTACCAAGCACTTGAATCATGAACATGTAATGGGACACTGTAATAGCTGTAAGTGCAAGGAGAGGTCAGAGGTCTTTAAGAAGAGGTTGGAGAACCATTTGTCTGAAATGTTATAGGGTCTTCTGCTTGACAAAGGGGTTGGACTAGAAGACCTCCAAGGTCCCTTCCAACTCTATTATTCTGCTATTTCAAGTCTTGACATTACAACTCTCAGAATTTGCAACCAATGTGAAGCACACCATACCAAGAAGACCTCCTTACATTAACTCCTTCTAATGCTAACAGGATCTCAGGAACAAAGTGAGAACCAAATTCCATTGTTGAGTAACTTGTCCCGCTCCATCATTCCCTTTCTCATTCATTTTTTCACCCTTATTCAAGTTAATTACCCTTTAGATATGTTGAATTATTTCCCTGGTGTCCCTTGGCTTTGTGGTTTCCTCTTGCTAATCATCATGACCTATAAGTCCAACATGATTGGGCCAGGGAATAATTGTTTTGTTGACCATGTGCAGCAATCACTGTGTAATCACAGGACAATTATGTATCATTTACAAGGATATTTCCACCTTGCAAATGTAATTTGCATTCCCATTCCGCACCCATGAAAAGGACACATCCATAAGGTCAAACTCCAACTTCTTTTTTAAAAAACTGCTGTATAATGATCACAAATTCAACCACATTTTTGTTTCATCCCCCCCCCCCCGACAAATGTAAACAAAAATGAACATAACTATGAAGTTCTATCTTGTCTCCTGATACTTTTTTTCCAGTTCATAAGGCACTTCAACCTGGCATAGCAGAGAAGAAGGCGGAGCCTCCTCGCTGACAGACCGTAGAACACGACGATTAGAGGCTGAAGCTGCCTTGGAGGGGCAGTGGAGTAAGGGGAAGCTGCAAGCCAGGTTGAGGGGAGCCGCATCTCCCCTCCTGGGCTTGGTCTTTTTCCCCTCAAAGACAACTGCAGCGGTGGTTTAAAATGGGCACCCCGAAGAGGAGGATTCGGCTGGATTAAGATCTGTGCAGGAGGGAAGAAAGAGGTGGATAACATCTGAACCAGGACAACTGGGCAATACAATTAAACAAAAGTACCCTGGCATTAAGGTAACATGGAATTTTTAAGAGAAGAAAAGTGAGTGGCGAAATTACAAAGGGACAGGAAAAAAAATAAGAAAATATTTTTGACAGCTAAGCAGTGCTTTGAACTGGGACAGGAAGAAGCCAGAAGTAAAGATTTAACTAAATTGGACTAAAATATTTTGGCAATAAACAGGCATAAAATAAAGCTGGATTTAAGATTGTCAAATAATAATAATAATAAAGTTTACAAATTGGAGACTGGACTGTGCTGGAATATTGAGGGTTCAAAAAAACCCTCAATAAAAAAATAGGAGGAAAAGGTGAAGACTTTGTATAATGAAGAGTGCCACCTTTTGACAAAAACTTGAGCTCAAACAAAAGGGAAAGTGTTGAGATAATTCCACATTAGGAGAATGCGCGCATACAGGGAGACATATTTGAGAGTATTGTTTGAATAATACACATACACAGCACACAGATACACTGTACAGTAAATGTAGGTTTTTACTTCCAGAAACATTAAGCAAAGTCCAAACAAGCAATTCAAAGTCATTCACAGGTAAATCAGACAGTTTTTCAATCCAGGGATAATCCAAATATCAAAGTCTAGTGTCAAAAAAACAGTTCAGTAACAGACTTACATTAAATCCAGAAATATCAGTCAATTGGGAAAAATGGAGGAACGGCAATACTTTCCAACAGAAGGAAACAGAGACTTACTCATACTCTCTCCTGAGACTCAGACTAAAACAACCCAGTTTCTGGCTCCATCTTATGGCCATTTGAGAAACCACACCTAATTACAGTTTTGCATTTTCTTAAAGATACAGTTTTAAAATGTTTATCCTGGTTTATATACTTCTAACCCAAATAGCTGTTTGGTGACTCATGTTCCTAACAGAAAGCATCCTGTTTCTGAATGAACTTGTGTGGATATAACATTAAAGAAATATTGAAACAAAATAAGAATCTTAGAAAGTGAAAGCAGAACCAGAATAAAGAAAAAAGCAAGGAAAGACTGACTGTGGGATTGATTGATGTTTTTGGTATAGACCCTGGGCTGGAATAACTGAGACCTTTAGAAAATTGAAAGAAGAAAGAAGGAAAGTAAAAGTGTTTTTTGTGGACTTTAATGATCATAAAATATAAGAGTGTGTAATGATGATATCTCTTTGAGAATTAAAAATGGAACTTAAAAATATGAGAAAATTATTACAGGAAAGAGGTTAATCACTTTGCTCTGTGTTAGAAAAAATGGCAATGGCAATTGAAGAACAAGAAGAAAGAGCTTCAGAGGAGGAGAAGATATTTTAAATAGACAATTAACACAAAGAACACTACAAAGAAGTGGGGAAAGAAGGAAGGTTAAAAAGTTGAGCTTTAAGAAGGCAGTCAAAAGGGGGAATACCTGTGAAGTCGGGAAAGGAGGAAAGACCCA
Source organism: Hydrophis major (assembly GCA_033807585.1). Classification (NCBI taxonomy): domain Eukaryota; kingdom Metazoa; phylum Chordata; class Lepidosauria; order Squamata; family Elapidae; genus Hydrophis; species Hydrophis major. The sequence goes on from CM066329.1 coordinate 374,163,448, forward strand.
GCAGAGAAGGGGAAAGGAAGATATTAAGAAAGAAAGGAATACAAACTGGAATGAGAAAAGATATGGGGAAAAGAGGGGGAGGAGAAGCAGTAAGAAACAGGTTCAATAAAGAAATACAGAAATAGTAAAATGTTGAAAAGAAATTGTTTTTTCAGAGATAATGGTTGATGAATTAAAAAGGGGATTCTGCAGGGTGACAAGGGGTAATAAGAATATTTTTGCACTTAAAAATATTTAGAAAATAGGTAATATAGATACTGATAACCCTTATTAAAAATATGCTGCGGAATCCAAATGAAAAGATGTAATGAGTATTATTGTAACTTCTTAAAAGTAATGGTTTATTGGGAATCAAGATGAGGGAATAAAGGTATATTTTAATCATTGAGGTGTCACACTCAAAGCACTAAAAGGGGGGAAACCTATACTTGTTTCTTTTTTCTTTAGTGTTAAAATTTGTATTAATCTAGAATTGATAACAAGAATGTGTAACAGAAAGGGAATATGACAGACTAAAAAAACAACCAAATTAAGTTAATATAGACTATAAAAAGCAAGGAGAGACATTGATAACATTATTATTATTATTATTATTATTATTATTATTATTATTATTATTATTATTATTATTATTATTATTATTATTATCATCATCATCATCATCATCCTCAGGCAAACACATATTATTTATCTTTATTTTTAAAATAAATATTAAAGGATTAGATTTGAAATAATTGAAATGAAACAAAAAGATGTTTCGATTGAGATTCATGAAAGAATTAATGTGTTTGTTTCTCTCCTTACTGAAAATTTGGAATGGAAAGGGTAATAATAGAATTAAGTATGCATATATCAATGTATAATTGCTGTCATCTTTGCATGTAAAGGTGATGACCTGGAAATATGTTGTCCACTAAAAAGAGATTTTTGTTTTTAATGTGAAAAACTGAATAAAATTTGTTAACAAAAAAAAAAAAAGCTGGCATAGCAGAATGAAAGGGGGTTAAAATAGGGCTGTTATTCCTAAGGCTACCAGATAGATGTTGTAATAATTTCAAATAACCATAAGGTAGCAAAGAGGAGATATAGAGCACACCAGTTCTTTGCTGCCCCTTAATGGTCACCCCAGGGACTGCAGCTCTGATATGATCTTCAGCCATTAAGTTAAAAACCATTGTAAACATTTCCAGAACTTCGATGGAAGCACTAAACTATTTGGATTTAACAGTTTGGGGAGACTTGGTAAGAGACTCCAACCATTGCAAGAGAAGAAATATTGATGAAGAACTAAGAAAGCTGGCTTAAGTCATGGGAAAGTTAAACTGAAAAGAAAAAAAGAAAAGAAAAGAGGACATTTCAAATGACAGCAGAATGAAACTATTTCATAGCTTTACACTCTAGGCACTTTTAGAGATTATAATTACTTTTGGAGGGAGATACAGCATTGAAAAATCTAATGTGAAGGGGAAGAGAAAGGGTAGATCCTGGGAAACCTGAAGTTATAAACATATTTCACTGGACCAGTTAAGCTACCATGCTAGAACCTGTGAGAATGTCAGTTCTAGTCTCACCTTAGGCACAAAAGCTGGCTGGGTGACTTTGGGCCTATCACCAGGAGACAATGAATTCTAGTCTCACCTTAGGCATGAAAGCTGCTTGGGTCATTTTAAACCAATCAGAAGGAAACAGTTCTAGTCCCTCCTTAGGCACAAAAAGTGTTTGAGTGATTTTGGGTTAATCACCAGGAGTTCTAGTCCTGCTTTAGGCATGAAAGCCAGATGGGTGACATTGGACCAATCACCAGGAGATGATAAGTTCTAGTCCTGCTTACTGATAAAAACCAGCTGAGTGACCTTGGACCAGTCCTCTCTCCCAGCTCAAACCACCTCACATGGTTGTGTTGTGGGGAAAATAGAAGGAGGAAGAAGTATTAGGTATGTTTTCCACCTTACATATTAGTGATAAAAATATTAAATATGAGATTTAAAAAAAAAAATCCTCGAGCCTTAAGGCCTTAGTCTAAGTGTTATAGAAGATTTCTTGCAAGTCATACATTCTATTGCTGCTACTTTTCATCATGGTTTAGACTGTTGTGTGAACAAATCCCATTTGCATTGTCGATGATTCAGTGTACTGCACAAACCCAACATGTTCTGTTTCAACTATCCAAGGAACTGTATGTTGCATGAATGCAACACAATGAAGCAAAAAAATAGAGCATGCCCACTATTTCACCCAAACATTCTTCCCTTTTGAAAGAACATTCAGAAGGAATTCCTGGAAGGGGAACTGGTGGGGGATCAATTTTATTTCCTTAGAAAATAAGGAATCATCCATCTTTCTAATTCACACCATGAATTAGATACAGGCAAAAAGAAATGCACAAAAAAGTTATAATTTTTGATATCTCTGAACTGTTGTCAGGGTTGCCAGAAAGAAGATAAAGCTTTGTTTTTCAAACCGGTTCTTTCTTTATTTCCCCTCCTCTTTCTCTCTCCTTGTCCTTCAAGAAAATTGTCATTTTATTTATTTTTCCTCTAGTGGAGGAAGGTAACAGATTTCTAAGTGTCAGATCATAATTTCTTTCTCCCGTCCCTCCCTTTTCACTTTCTTTTTTGGGGGGATGTAACCATTTATTGCAAAAGGGATAAAATCAATGTGGTATTTCACCATCAATGATAGATTAATATGATGCAGGGGCTTATTTAGGGGAGGGGGAAATAGGAAATAAGGGGGGGGGATATCACCTGTGCACTATTTCAGAGTTTGTCAAAGATAAAGGGAAAAAAAATACAGTGAAAATATTATAGATCTGAAAGCCAAGCCTATTTCACAAATGCAATCTATAGATTGAATATCTATTGAATTTGCAAAATCCATACATTAGTATCCTCACTAAAGCCAAGTGGTTAAATCTTTCTTATTAGTTAGAGTGCCTTTCTTTCTCTTTTCTCACCCGGTTCTTCATCTTCTTCTTAGAATAACAGAGTTGGAAGGGACCTTGAAGGTTTTCTAGTCCAACCCCCTGTTCAAGCAGGAGACCTTACAACTATTGAAGAGAAACAGTTATCCACTCTTTTCTTTAAAACCTCCAGTGTTGGAGCGCCCAAAACTACTAGAAACAAATTTCTGTGCCATTGGTTGATTTCTCTCATCATTAGGAAATTCCAGCATGCACTCCCTGACTCTCTGGTTTCTTCCCCAGACCCCCAAAACTTTAACTTCAGACTGTCTACTGCTGACCTCACCCCATTCCTAAGAGGTCTGTAAGGGGCATGCATAAGCGCACCAGCGTGCCTACCATCCCTGTTCTAATGCCCCCCTTTATTTGTACCCATTTCATGTAATTGTAATCATGTTGGAATTATATCCGTTATCAAATACATGCTTGATAAATAAATAAAATAAAAAATAAATAAATAAATGAGTCCAAAAACTCAGAAGACTAAAACTCTGTTTCCAGTGACCAACCCAGATTTGGTCTTGCAATATTATCCTGGGACACATTTACTTCTTTGATTTCTCCTTGGTTCTAGGTTGGGTCTTTCTTTGACGTGTTTCCATCCATTGCTACTTGTCCTGTTCTCAGGCCCATTGCTGCTGCTATGATAGATATGGGAAGAAGAAACCAATCTGTAAGACCAGTTCACCATTATAGCAATAGCACTTAGACTTATATACTGCATCATAGTGCTTCACAGCTCTCTCTAAATGGTTTACAGAGTGAGCATATTTCCCCCAACAATCTGGGTCCTCATTTTACCGATGATGGAAGGACAGAAGGCTGAGTCAACCTTGAGAGGGTCAGGATCAAACTCCCTTCTCTCTCCTTCCTTCCTTCCTTCCTTCCTTCCTTCCTTCCTTCCTTCCTTCCTTCCTTCCTTCCTTCCTTCCTTCCTTCCTTCCTTCCTTCCTTCCTTCCTTCCCTCCCTCCCTCTCTCTCCCTGCCTCTCAATAGCACTTAGACTATACTTCTATACTGCTTCACAGTGCTTTTACAGCCCTCTCTAAGCGGTTTACAGAGTCAGCATATTGCCCCCAACAATCCAGGTCCTCATTTTGCCCACCTTGGAAGGATGGAAAGCTGAGTCGACCTTGAGCCTGGTGAGATTCAATCTGCCAAATTGCAGGCAGCTGGCAGCAGCAGAAGTAGCTTGCAGTACTGCACTCTAACCATTGAGCCATCAAGGCTCATTAATTATACATCATTATCAAATTCTCATTAGCAGAATAACAGGTGTGGCATGATGGAGGTCTTTTAGTCCAACCTCCTGCTCAAGCAAGAGACCTTATACCATTTCAGACAAATGCTTGTCCCAATCTCTTCTTAAAAACTTCCAGTGATAGAACATCTACAACTTCTGGAGGCAAACTGTTCCATTGATTTTGTTCTCACTGTCATGAAATTTGTTCTCAGTTCCAGGTTGGTTCTCCCCTTGATGAGTTTCCATCCATTGTTTCTTGTCCTGCCCTCAGTCCCTTTGCTGCTTCTGTGACAGATATATAAATAGGAATGCGATTGTCCCAAAAGTGCTTTTTCAGGAGGCAACTGGACTTGCTTCATTTTTTTTTTCTTTTGAAGAAAGAAAAAAAGAACCTCTACAGACTTTTAGTTATATAATTTGGGATGAACACCCTTTGAAAGGTGTGGGAGTAGGAATGGATTTCCAGAGGAAAATTGCAGACTACGGGAACCAAGAGCAATACTCAGGTGACTTTGAGGACACAGATAAACCTCCAAGTGCAGAAATGAACTAATTCACAATGGAATTGCAGGAGAGGGATGATAAATAATTCTATATGTTATTCAGCTTTGTTCGGGTATTTTCCCACGTCATTATAATTGTGCTTTTAAAGTTATGGCGACGTTTCGGCAGAATCTCATCTGCCATCATCAGGCTTCTGTATTGTGTTCGTCTGTGAGTTAGACTTTTACAGTTGTTTCAGTTTTAAATTTGGGGCTAACCCACTGCTGTGCCAGAATGGTTTTTTCTTCATCCTGATTGGTTGGGAGTCTTGGTCTGTATTTATTGGTCTTGGAGTTTGCTGTGTTCTGCTTGATTGGTGTTTCTAATATCTTCTGTCAGTTTTGTGGCTTTTTAATGTCTTGATTGGCTGGCAACATTATGTTCCTGTATTGGAGGCTTTTAGTTCAGCTTGGTTCCGAGTAAACGGACGGCTATCATTAGTTAGGAAGTTAGGTTTCTTTTGGGTGCCTGGTTGGGGTATGTTTGAGCTGGAGGTATCGGGGGGGATCTGTTTGTGCCCAGGTGTTTGCCTGGCTTGTGGTGTGGAGATTTTTTTGTTTGTGAGTGCAGGCTTCCAAATGATTGACAGTCTGGTGGAATCATGTCTTCTATTCATGCTTTCAGATCTTTTTTAAATCTCTATGGCTTCTCTGATAATTCTGTGGCTGGGATTTTCTATAGTGGCTAGGGTTTTGTTGCCATTGAAGTTTATGCTATGACCTGTGGCTTTCATGTGTTGGACTAGTGAGGAAGTGTGTTCCAGCTTTTTTACTGCATTTTTGTGTTTATCCAGGTGGGTACTTATTCTTCTCTTGGTCTGTCCAATGTATGTGGCAGGGCATGATGCACAGAGGACTTTATATATGCCTTGGTTTTCCAGGTCAATTTTATCTTTGGGGTTTCTAAGGATGGCTGCTATTTTTCTGTCTGTTTTGAAGGCAGTCTTGATGTGATGCCTGTGTAGTATCTTACTGATTTTGTCTGTAGTACCTCTTATGTAGGGCAGGACAGCTGTTCCATGGGTCTGTTCATCTTCTAGGTCTCCATTATTACGTCTCCATGTGTGTGTGTGTATGTATGTATGTATGTATGTTTGTATGTATGTATGTATAGGAGAATGGTAAAACTGATGTCACAAATAACTGCAAAAAATGTATATAGAACTTGTTTTTTTTAAGATGAAAATCTAATAAACTTTAATTTTTAAAAAAGGATGCAAATGACCAGCTGTCTGCAAGGAATATAAATCAATTCCCTCACTTCATTCAGAGGTGAAGAAGCTTCTTGAATGAGAAGCGGAATGTCTTCAAGGAACAACAAAGAAAATCCAGACACTAAATTGGAATTTGGAGGATTGAATTGAAGAAGCTTTTTGGATGAGGAGCGAAATGTCTTCAGAGAAAAACAAGAAAGTCCAGTTGCCTCCTGAAAAAGCACCTTTGGGACAACCATGACCTGGATGACAGAGAATGTGATCTTTAGGAATGTGATCTTTCTTCTCAACTTCTTCAGGTCACCTTCAATGGTAAACACCCTGAAAGATGTCTGCCTTGGGCTCCAATGAGTTCTAATTATGTTCTTGCATTGAAACCAAGACAGAGAGATCTATCATTTTTAAAGACCCCGTGAATGTAATTTCCTTTCACGCACACATATTTTATACAAGTTTTTCACATTTGGCTAGCAAATTCCCCTGGTATAATATATTAGGGTATGACTTATTCATCAATATGTGTATAGGGAGGGATATTTGCCATTGATTAGGCACTGCATCACAACATTTAGAAAAGTGGAAGAAAATCATTTTTTTGGATTGAAGCAAAAAAAAAAACAAAATCTACCAGCAGATTAAAATGCATGGCACACCTTTCTTCTTTGGTTTTAATGAAGATGCAAAGAACTACAGTTGTGAAAAATTGCACATTCCAGTTTATGCATTTGGGTTAATTATGTAATATTTCGCAGGTGTTAATGTTCTTCCTCTGATGGATCTCTCATAATTGCTAGAAACTGATTATTTCTTTTCCTTCTTTATTTTGGAAGGAGGGAGAGATATTTGTTAATGTTCTAAAATTGCTGTGGGTGCTGGTTGTGGATTAATGCTATGCCAACATCTGCTTTTGCTCATTGAATATTCCTTTCCTTCTACCCCCATCTAAAATGAATAGTTTTGTTTTGCTATTTTTCTTTAATATTCACCCATCAACAGAATAGTTTTCCTCCCAGAGTTTTGTCTGCTCCATCTCTAGAGGTTTTCAATAAAAGATTGGACAACCATTTGACTTGGAGGTTATAAAGACTCCAGCCTTGGGCAGTGGGTTGGACTCAGCGGTGAAATAGCAACAGCAAATACTTAGACTTATATACCACTTCACAGCGCTTTACAGCCCTCTCTAAGTGGTTTACAGAGTCAGCATATTGCCCCTAACAATTTGGGTCCTCATTTTACCCACCTCGGAAGGAAGGAAGGCTGAGTCAATCTTGAGCCTGGTGGAATTTGAACTGCCAAATTATAGGCAGCTGGTCGCAGAAGTAGCTTTCAGTACTGCACTCTAACCACTGTAACAAAGAGGCAAAAATTGTTACCGGTTCAGCTGAACTGGTTGTAAAAAAAAAAAGGTTCTATGATCACCTGAGAGGAAAAAGAAGAGACAAGCGCAGGATTGGCCCTCACACCCAATCCTGCACTTGTCTCTTCTTTATCTTGTCAGCTGATTGTCATGATACAGCCTCAGCTGATGTTTGGAAAGTGAACAATCACTGAACCGGTAGGGAAACTGGTAGAATTCCACCACTGGTTGGACTAGAACAGGGATCTCCAACCTTGGAAACTTTAAGACTTTTGAATTTCAACTCTCGGAATTCCTCAGCGTGCAAAGCTGGTTGAAGAATTCTGGGAGTTGAAGTCCACAAGTGTTATGTCCTGAATTTGCATACTCGAAATCCCCGCGCCTTGATTGGCTAAGGCGCGGGGATTTCTGATTGGCCAGGCGAGCCGCGCTGATTGGCCCGATTGAAGTCTCCCGCGATTGGTTCAAACCAAGAGCGGGAGACTTGAATCGCTGCCATTGGCCGCGGCCGCCGCAGCGAAAAGTATAAAAGCCGCGGGCTTTTTACTTTTCGCCGGTTCGGTTCCCCATTGTAAATAAAGAGCTTTGAATGATAGTCACCGACTCTGAGCGTCTTTTTGCGGACACGACACTGGCGACGAGGGTGGGATCTCGCCCCTGAACCGAACCCCGTGTCCACCAAAGAACCAGCTCCAGCGCAGAGATGGCGAAGATTGCACCGCCCGCCCCCTTCAACCCCGCCGCCGAGGACTGGGAATCGTACTCAGATCGGTTCCGTATGTACCTGGAATGCGCCGGAATGAAGGACGCCCCGGGCCCGCTAAAACGCGCCGTCTTCCTTACTCACTGCGGACCAGAGGTCTTCCAGATGGCCAAAGCATTGGCCAAGCCGGCAGACGCAACCGCCATGGACTGGGACGTCCTCGAACCTATACTGCGGCGCCATTACGCCCCCGAAGTCCCCATCCTGATACGGCGCAACGAGTTCTACCGCCGCAATCAGAAACCAGACGAAAAATTGAGCGACTTCGTCGCAGAGCTACGGCGCCTAGGAGGACTCTGTGAGTTTGAAGGTCTGAACAGTCTCATAAGAGACCGCTTCGTACTCGGTTTATGGGATCCTACACTCCAGAGCCGACTTATGGCCAAGGGCGACATCAGCCTAGCCGATGCCCTTACCGCAGCCGCAGCCGCGGAAGCAACCCGCACGTCAGCTGACAGCATGCGAAGATCTGACGCGAAGGGCGGAAACAACAACCCGGCAAGGTCGGCCGACACAAGAAACGAAGCAACCGCACACTACGGAGAATACCAGTCAACCTCCAGCACGTCGGAAGACGAGGAGGACATACATCGCGTGCAGACGGGACGCGGCGACCAACGAAGTCGAAAAGGTCGTAGGTCGAGGACCAACTGCGCCGGGTGCGGCAGCGACCACCCCAGGTCAGAATGCCGATTCCTTGACTCTATCTGTAGGCATTGTGAACGACGGGGTCACATCGCCCGAGTTTGCCGCCAAAAGAAGACCCGCAGCCCGCTCAAATGGGAACAACACGACAGAAGGAGAGAAAGTCCCCCGCCCAGAGCCAGAGAGCGCCAACCAGACGGTCGATGGGACCGTGCTCAACGATCTTCAAGAGGCGGCGACGGTCGGCGAAAGGAAGAGACCCACCAGACGGTGACCATCGGCCACTCCATCTCCGACGGCACCAGAAAGGTACACGTAGAAGTCCATATTGAAGGCCAGCCATGCAAAATGGAAGTGGACTCCAGGTCCTACCTTTCCATGATTGCATGGCGCGAGATCAAAAGACTAGTGCCCACACTACAAAAAAGAAACGTGCATGCCCAAAAGATCATCATAAAAGACTACCAAGGGAATCGCGTCCCGGTGGTGGGCACCAAGAACTTTAATATAACTTACAAAGGCCACACCGAACAACTGCCACTCACTATCATCGATCGCGACCGCCCAAGCCTACTGGGCTTACAATGGTTCGCCCCGCTTGACATCGCGCTGACAAGAGTCAACCACGTCACCATCGAAGCTTGGGAACAGCGGCTAGCCCAGGAGTTCCAGGAGGTCTTCGATGGAGGCTTGGGCAAGTACCAGGGGCCCCTTATCTCGTTTGACCTAGACCCAAGGGTTCCCCCTAAGCGGCTTAAACCTAGAAGGGTACCATTCGCCCTAAAGCCTAAAATTGACGAGCAGATCGACAAGCTCGTCAAACAAGGGGTATTGCAACCGATAGACCATGCCAGATGGGAGACCCCTATAGTGACCCCAGTAAAGCCAGACGGGTCCGTGAGAATTTGCGGGGACTATAAGGCCACCCTAAATGGCGCGTTGCAACAAAGCGCCTACCCAGTCCCAATAGTGCAACATTTACTGCACTCACTGGGAGGGGGCAAAGTCTTTGCCAAGCTCGACCTCGCCCAGGCATATCAGCAGCTACCTGTGGACGAGAAAACGGCGGAAGCCCAAACAATCGTGACTCATCGGGGGGCCTTCAAGTGTAACCGACTCTAATTTGGAGTCAGCGTGGCACCAGGCATCTTTCAGAGCCTGATGGAACGTTTGTTACAGGGCATCAAGGGGGTGGTGCCCTATTTCGATGACGTATTAGTGGCGGCGCCAAACGAAGCCGAATTGGAAAACCGACTCAGACAGGTCTTAACAAAATTTAAAGAAACAGGACTTAAAGTCAAACGAGAAAAATGCCAACTATGTACAAAGCAAGTAGAGTTTTTGGGCTATCTTCTAGACCGGCATGGCATTCACCCTACGACTAAAAAAGTGAAAGCCATCAAGGAAGCCCCCACCCCAAAGTCTAAAACGGAACTACAAGCGTTCCTAGGCTTGTTGAATTTTTATAATGTTTTCCTACCCCAAAAGGCAACGGCGGCGGAACCTTTACATAGACTCCTGGACAAGACGGCAGCCTGGACTTGGGGGAGACGAGAGCAAGCCGCCTTTCAAAAAACCAAAGACCTCCTCACCTCCGATGCCGTCCTGATGCAATTCAGCGAAACCTTGCCCTTAGCTGTCACTTGCGACGCATCACCTTTCGGCGTCGGCGCTGTCCTCAGCCACACCCTCCCCGACCAGAGAGAAGCACCCATCGCTTTTTTCTCCAGGACTCTGACTAAACCGGAACAGAACTATAGCCAGCTGGACAAAGAAGCTTTGGCTATAGTTGCCGCCGTTAAGCGTTTCCACGAATACCTGTACGGCCGCCCGTTCACCATTGTGACAGATCATAAGCCATTGCTGGGCATCCTCGCTGGAAACCGGGCCACGCCGAACATCTTGTCACCCCGGATGACAAGATGGTCCGAATTCCTGGCAGCCTACAGTTACGAACTGCTACACAAGCCAGGTAAGAAAATTTCGCACGCGGACGCTTTAAGCCGCTCGCCTTTACCTGACTCTGAACCTGACCCAGCACCAACAACAAACACCCTAAGTATCGAGAGCTTACCTATTACCGCATCAGACATTGCCAGAGAAACTGTGAAGGATAGGCGTCTGGCGCGAATCTTACACTGGTTAGAAAAAGGTTGGCCGGAGAAAGACAATGACGAGACTTTTAAAACATTCCGACAGCGCCAGACTGAACTCTCACTACTAAGAGGATGTATTTTGTGGGGTGACAGGGTGGTCATTCCGGACAGATTGCAAGAGAGGGTCTTAGAGATGCTACATGAGGGTCATCCTGGCATCGTCAGGACTAAAGCCCTGGCCAGGAGTTACGCTTGGTGGCCAGGGATGGACAAGCAGATTGAGGCATGGGTCGCCAAATGCCACCAGTGCCAGGAGACCAGATCCAGCCCACCCGCAGCACCTATCCGGGACTGGGAGACACCACGGGGGCCCTGGTCCAGAATCCATTTAGACTTTGCTGGTCCCACAAATGGGCATACTTTTCTAATCACAGTTGACGCGTACTCCAATTGGTTGGAGGTAAGCGACATGAAATCCACTACCACAGAGGCCGTCGTTAAAGAACTGTGTAAACTATTTTCCACGCACGGCCTCCCAGACGTCGTCGTCTCAGACAACGGGCCCCAGTTCACTTCCATCGATTTCGAAAGGTTCCTGGCGGAGAGGGGTATCCGCCACGCATTAACAGCACCGGCGCATCCGGCGGCGAACGGTAGGGCGGAACGGATGGTTCAGTTTACGAAAAAGACCCTCCGGAAAATGGACCACGGGGAGATCAGCGACAAAATCAACAAACTCCTCTTCATACAGCACATCACTCCCAATACCACAACTAACAAGAGCCCTGCAGAACTTCTAATGGGCAGAAAGCTGAGGTCCCCACTCGACAGGTTACACCCGACCTATAACCCGGAGCGGCCCCCAGACTCCAGTTCCAGGTACCGGACATTTGACCCAGGTGACTTAGTCTACGCAAAGAATATGACGGGGGACCCCCTATGGATCCCAGCCGTCATAACTCAGGTCACTGGTCCGCGGTCGTACCGGCTCCAAACCATCGATGGGCGAGCCTGGAAGCGACACATCGACCAGCTCAGGTCACGAACAGCGACTGACCTCAACCCCCAAGACACGAACCAAGGGGGGAGGGAATACCCGGATAGACAATCGCAGAAAAAAATAAACCAAAAATACTCACCAGAACACAGCCATCGCGAGTCCCCTCCGGAGAAGAACCACCTGGCCAGCTCTACCGACTCGGAGAAGCCAAGCGGGAGCGGCGAAATCCGTAGCTCAACCGACCCGGTAGGCCCAGGCGGGAGCCACGGTGAAAGAACCGGCCCGATCATCCAGCCGGTTCGCACAGAGGCAGGAGCAGCCAAAAAGATGACCACTCCGGCCGAGTTACAGCTTGCAAGTGAGTTGCGCAGGTCAACTAGGACTCGACGGAGCCCCGCCTACCTGCGTGACTACACCACGTGATGGACCATACCAAGAGGGGAGGGGTGTTATGTCCTGAATTTGCATACTCGAAATCCCCGCGCCTTGATTGGCTAAGGCGCGGGGATTTCTGATTGGCCAGGCGAGCCGCGCTGATTGGCCCGATTGAAGTCTCCCGCGATTGGTTCAAACCAAGAGCGGGAGACTTGAATCGCTGCCATTGGCCGCGGTCGCCGCAGCGAAAAGTATAAAAGCCACGGGCTTTTTACTTTTCGCCGGTTCGGTTCCCCATTGTAAATAAAGAGCTTTGAATGATAGTCACCGACTCTGAGCGTCTTTTTGCGGACACGACAACAAGTCTTAAAATTTCTAAGGTTGGAGACCCCTGGACTAGAAGACATACAAATTCCCTTCCCAGTACTATGATTCTATGTGATTCTATGATTTTTATGAGATTCTACCACTCTTGGAATATTGCATCTAGTTTTGGTTGCCACAATAAGGTGGTCAAGGGCTGGAGACTAAACCGTATGAAGAACGACTGCAGGATTTGCATTTGGCTAGTCTAAAGAAAAGAAGAATTAGGGGGTGATATGATAGCAGTATTTTAGGACTTGAGAGGCTGCCACAAAGAAAAGGGGGCTCATGTATTTTCCAAAGCACCAGAAGGCAGGACTAGAAACAAAGGTTGGAAACTAACCAAAGAGAGAAGCAACCTGGAATTAAGGAGAAACTTTCTAACAGTGAGGACAATTAACCAGTGGACTAGCTTGTCTGAAATGGTATAGGGTTGTCCTGCCTGAGCAGAGGGTTAGACTGGAAGACCTCCAAGTTCCCTTCCAATGCTTTTATTCTGTTATGATTCTATGATTGATTTTATGATTCCATGGCTCTACAGTTCTTTGAGAATCCCTGCATGAATTGCATCTCTCATTAGGAGGAATGCAGCATGCATCATCTCGTTACAAAATTGCATTTTGTGTGCATTTACTTTTTCATTATTTTTCACAAGTCCTAGGCTTAAAAAAAGAAAAAAAATGCAAGAAAAAGAAAAATGCAAGTTATTGGCTCTGTTGGTAATACAGCCCCATCTGCTGCCTTGTATTTAGGTGTCCTCTGGCCTTCTTTTTCCCAGAGCATCTAGGTCGAAAAATCCCACAAAGTTTTCTTTCCCTGACTCTCTCCCCTACCCTCCATTTCATCTGCTCCAGGCATTCACATACACACACACAGACACACACACAAAGAGAGAGAGAGAGAGAGAGAGAGAGAAGAGTGAAAATGAGACAGGCTTTGCAAGCGCTTTGTCAAGACTCCAGCTTCACAAAGAAATTATCTTAATCACGTCATCCAAAGCAAGGAGGCTGAAATACAATCTCCCACTGAAAAACTCCAACCGGCAGGGGGGGAAAAAGTACGACATAAATTCTCTGGAGCATGGGAAATGACAGGCCTGATTTTGGTAGCTCAGCCTTTTGGAAAGGAATAATAATGACTCTGTGGCTATATGTCAAGGCCAGACCTTCCGCTGGAGGGAAAGTTGCCTTCAATTGGGGAGCTGAAGGGGCAAAAACAACAGGATATTAAAGGGCAACGCGGAACAGAACGGAGTCTATGAAACCAAACAGAAGGAACTGATCTCCCCCCCCCCAAAAAAAAAAAAAAAAAAAAGCACTGTGAGATGATGTTTTTTGGAAAACGGAGCTCCTCGCTCTGCTCTTGAGTGAAACAGGCAAGTGCCTCCGGGCTGTGCTTCTGCGGGGCTGCTGAGATTCATTGACTTAGCAATGGATGCATGTGAATTTTCATATTGATGAATGTTGGAGAATGCTTGCTTTATGTATTGGTCTTTCTTCCTCCCTCCCTCTCTTCCTTCCCTGCCTCCTTCCTTCCTCCCTTTTCCACTCTTTCCCTCCCTCTCTTTTTCTCCAACTCTCCTTCATTATTTCCTTCCTTCTTTGTCCCTCCCTCCCTCTTCCTCCCTCTTCTTCCTTCCTCCCTCTCTCCGTCCCTCCCTCCTCACTTCCTCCTTCCCTCTCTCTCTCCCTCTCTCCTTTCATTCCTCCCTCTCTCCCTGCCTCCTTCCCTCCTTCCTTCCTTCCTTCCTTCTTCCTCCTTCTCTCCCTCCCTCTTTCTCCAACTCTCCTTCCTTATTTCCTTCCTTCCTTCTTTGTCCCTCCCTCTTCTTCCTTCTTTGTCCCTCCCTCCCTCTTCTTCCTTCTTTTTCCCTCTTCTTCCTCCCTCTTCTTCCTCCCTCCCTCTCTCCCTTCCTCCCTCCTCCCTCCCTCCCTCTCTCCTTTCATTCCTCCCTCTCTCCCTGCCTCCCTCCCTCCTTCCTTCCTTCCTTCCTTCCTTCTTCCTCCTTATCCCCCTCCCTCTTTCTCCAACTTTCCTTCCTTATTTCCTTCCTTCCTTCTTTATCCCTCCCTCTTCTTCCTTCTTTTTCCCTCTTCTTCCTTCCTCCCTCTCTCCCTTCCTCCCTCCTCCCTCCCTCTCTCCTTTCATTCCTCCTTCTCTCCGTGCCTCCCTCCCTCCTTCTTTCCTCTTCTTCCTCCTTCTTCCTTCCTTTTTTCCTTCCTTCCTTCCTTCCTTCCTTCCTCCCTCCCTTCCTCCCTCCCTCCCTCCTCCCTCCCTCCCTCTCTCCTTTCATTCCTCCCTCTCTCCGTGCCTCCCTCCCTCCTTCTTTCATCTTCTTCCTCCTTCTTCCTTCCTTCCTTCCTTCCTCCCTCCTCTCTCCCTCCCTCTCTCCTTTCATTCCTCCCTCTCTCCCTGCCTCCCTCCCTCCTTCTTTCCTCTTCTTCCTCCTTCTTCCTTCCTTTTTTCCTTCCTTCCTTCCTTCCTTCCTTCCTCCCTCCCTTCCTCCCTCCCTCCCTCCTCCCTCCCTCCCTCTCTCCTTTCATTCCTCCCTCTCTCCGTGCCTCCCTCCCTCCTTCTTTCATCTTCTTCCTCCTCCTTCCTTCCTTCCTTCCTTCCTCCCTCCTCTCTCCCTCCCTCTCTCCTTTCATTCCTCCCTCTCTCCCTGCCTCCCTCCCTCCTTCTTTCCTCTTCTTCCTCCTTCCTTCCTTCCTTCCTTCCTTCCTTCTTCCTCCCTCCCTCTCTCCTTTCATTCCTCCCTCTCTCTCTGCCTCCCTGCCTCCTTCTTTCCTCTTCTTCCTCCTTCTTCCTTCCTTCCTTCCTTCCTTCTTCCTCCCTCCCTCCCTCTTTCTCCAACTCTCCTTCCTTATTTCCTTCCTTCCTTCTTTGTCCCTCCCTCCCTCTTCTTCCTTCTTTTTCCCTCTTCTTCCTCCCTCTTCTTCCTTCCTCCCTCTCTCCGTGCCTCCCTCCCTCCTTCTTTCCTCTTCTTCCTCCTCCTTCCTTCCTCCCTCCTCCCTCCCTCCCTCTCTCCTTTCATTCCTCCCTCTCTCCCTGCCTCCCTCCCTCCTTCTTTCCTCTTCTTCCTTCCTTCCTTCCTTCCTTCCTTCCTTCCTTCCTTCCTTCCTTCCTTCTTCCTCCCTCCCTCCCTCTTTCTCCAACTCTCCTTCCTTATTTCCTTCCTTCTTTGTCCCTCCCTCCCCCTCCCTCTTCTTCCTTCCTCCCTCTTTCCCTTCCTCCCTCCTCCCTCCCTCCTTCTCTCCCTCTCTCCTTTCATTCCTTCCTCTCTCCCTGCCTCCCTCTCTCCCTCCCTCTTTCTCTCTGTCCCCCCCCCCCCATGTGCATGTTTACTGACTAGCTGGACAAGGCCATGCAGTTTTCTGTCTAGTTTTCTGTCTGTAAGTCATTCATTCTTCCCTTCTTTTTCCCAGCCGAGAGAGAAGAACTGGCCAAAAGTCACCCAGATGACTTCTCCTCTGAGCCAGGGCTAGAACTCAAACTTTCTTCATTTCTAATCTGGTGCTTTAAATCACTACCCCAAACTGGCTCTTTAATGGAAAAGTTTTATCCTTGTGTTTTTCTTTCTAGGGCTAGGAGCGGAAGCTTTTGGTGAGAGTAGCATTGATACCAGAGAGAGTGAAAGAGAGAAAAAGAGAAAGAGAGATAGAGGGAGGGAGGGAGGGAGGGAGATAGAGAAAGAGAGATTCATGAAAATTTTCAAGCACAGTTCCCCTCCCATTTATGCTTCCTAGGAACCATTTTCCAATATTTTCATTTTTGACAGGCCAATTCCCCTACAACTGATTTGAAACTGTACAGTAAAACCTAAAAGAGAAATCTGAATATTATAAATATTTTAGTGATTCACCCCTCAATTTATTTCCTATGCCCTACGGATCCTTGAATTAAAATCTTCTTCCATAGCCACCCAGATAAGAATATGCTGTTTAAGATAGTAGCTGAAATTAAACAATGGAAGTGATTCACTGGCCCAATGCTTTCTTATAGATAAATCTATTTCCTTATGGGAATTTAGGAAATAGCTTAAAAATAGCCTCCACCCCCAGCCTACAGTCTCCTAATTCAATCACTAACAATGATCACTCAGAAGAAAACTTTAACTGAATCCAAAAGACTGCATCCTTGTCTTTGACCTAGAAATGGACAGATGAAATAGTCCAGATTATGCTTTATGGAATTTTATCACATCTTCTTTGCTGTTATAAAGTACATTTTGCTCTTCAAACAAAAGGACATTGAAAATTGCTTGGTTCAAGAGTGGAGCAACCTAGTAAAATGTAACTATCTAGATCATCATGGGATGAGCTCAGAAGCAGGGCTGGAAACAGTAAATGTTGTCCTATCGCACTATCCAGTAGTCTATAATATTGAATGTGCTCCATACTAAGTAGAACTGGGCTGAATCCCAGATGGAGCAGTTCTTACTGATGAATATTTCCAGAGAAACCTCTGGGTTTTCTCTTGATGATCTAGGTCATCACTAGATGGACTCAGAAGCAGGACTAGAAACAGTAGATGTCCGATTGAACTGTATAGTAATCTATAATGTTGTATTTACGCCATGCTAAAGAAAAGGACTGGGATGAAACCCACATTGATCAGTTCTTACTGGTGGATATTTCCAGAGAAACCTCTGGATTTTCTTTTAAAGATCTAGATCACCATTGGATGGACTCAGAAGCAAGACTAGAAATAGCTGTTGTACTACTGCACTGTCTGGTACAACCTGTACTTTTGTATTTACACCATGCTAAGTAGAACTGGGATGAATCACAGTTAGAACAGTTCTTACTGGTGGATATTTCCAGAGAAACCTCTGGATCTTCTCTTGATGATCTAGATCACTACTGGAAGAGTTTCTCTCTGGTGGATATTTCAGAGAAAAATTGGGATCGTCCCCTGAAGATCTGTCCCCAACTAAGTTAGATCTCCCAATAGTGTGTCAACTGCTATTGCCATCTTCTTTTCTTCCCTTCCATTTTTCTTAGCTTTATAGCAATAGCACTTAGACTTATATACCACTTCACAGTGCTTTACAGCCCTGTCTAAGTGGTTTACAAAGTCAGCATATTGCCCCCAACAATCTGGGTCCTCATTTTACCGATCTCAGAAGGATGGAAAGCTAAGTCAACCTTGAGCCTGGTGAGATTTGAACTGCCAAATTGCAGACAGACAGCAGTCAGCAGAAGTAGCCTGCAGTACTGCACTTTAACCACTGTGTCACCACGGCTCATTATGTTTTTTTCTCTCTTTCTTAGGGGATTCTGGAAAACTGACAACCTGGGTTTTAGACCCGAGTGCCACCGCTTGATGGGGTGAGCTCCCGTTCCTTGCTCCCGTTCCTACCCATCTAGCAGTTTGAAAGCATGCAAATGCGAGTAAATAAACAGGTACCACTTTGGTGAAAAGATAACAGCATTCTATATGCCTCGGCATATAGTCATGCTGGCCACATGACCATGGAAAATGTCTTCATATAATACTGGCTCTTTTGGCTAACAATGGAGATGAGAGTGGTGCCTTAGAATCAAACACTACTGAACAGTGGAAGCCTGACTTATGGCTTTCTCAAGGGAGCTGCATCTGTGCAAAATGCACTAAAACCCAGCAACTAACTAACTACACCTGACTAGGAGAAAAATACGATAGTGCATGCCCTGTACAAATTTCCTAAGAAGAAAAGACAAAGGAAAAGACAGCTTTGTGATCTCATAGATATAAAAGCCAGTTCTCATAATTTGTGACTCTGGGTGGCATACAACAATAAAAATAAAATGAAAATCAAGATTTTTTTTTTTTTAAAAAAAGAAAGAAAAACCTTTAATTCACTGTCTATACTCTTTTATGCCTTGTGGTCAGCAGTTATGAGAAGCCGAAGAGTCAATGGCATTAGATTTTATATCCAACAGAAAGAACATACATCTAAGCATCAAAAGACACACATTTAAGAATGTTGAAAAAACTCAAAACATACACACACACATAATTAAAAAATAATAAACTGTAGCCATAGGCCCAGACATTAATTTTTATTCAATAAAATACAACAGGTAACTTTTGTATATATAAGAATGTATAAATAAATATTTAAGGTATGAGAAGTCCTTGATATTTGCCTGTGTGTGTTTGTGTAGGGGTGTGCATTATAGTGGCAGGGTGTAAGATGCAGGCAGGAAAAGTATACAATGAATTAGAGGTGGTCTTTAGCAGGTTCTGACCAGTTCTGGAGAACTGGTAGCAGAACTTTTGAGTAGTTCGGAAAACCGGCAAATACCACCTCTGACTGGAGATTTTGCAGTATTCTTCTCCTGCCACACCCATCAAACCATACCCACAGAACCAGTAGTAAAAAATTTTGAATCCCACTACTGCAATGAATGACACAGCCAAGAAGCTGGTATTGTGTACAGGAACACAAAATATGGAATAGACCCTCCTAAGTCCAGATGGGAAATCCAATATAAGATCATGGAGAATAAGAAATCTAAGATCCTGTGAGACTTCACTTATGTAGCAGCGGGTTCTAGTACCACTTTACAAAGCCATAGTAACACCACACTTGGAATATTGCAATCTGTTCTGGTCACCACAATATATATATATATATTATATATATATATATATATATATATATATATATATATATATATATATATATATATATATATATATATATATATATATATATATATATATATATATATATATATATAAAGATGTTGAGTCTTTGGAAATATATATATATATATATATATATATATATATATATATATATATATATATATATATATATAAAGATGTTGAGTCTTTGGAAAGAGTGCAGAGAAAATTAGCGAAGAGGATTGGAGGGCCAGAGACTAGAACATACAAAGAACGGCTGCAGGAATTGGTTATGTCTAAGTCTAATGAAAAGAAGGCCTGGGGGGGACATGACAGCACTGATAGTCAGCCTATTCTCCAAAGCATCTGAAGGCAAGTCAAGAAACAACAGATGGAAACTAATCAAGCAGAGAAGCCACCTGGAATTAAGGAGAAATTTCCTAATGGTGAGAATAATCATCCAGTGGAACAGCTTCCTTTCAGAAGTTGTGGGTGCTCTATCACTGGAGGCTTTCAAAAAGAGACTGGACAACCACTTATCTGAAATGGAATAGGGTCTTCTCCTTGAGATGAGGGTTGGACCAGAAGACCTCCAAGGTCCCTTCCAACTGGTAGCAGAACTTTTGAGTAGTTCGGAAAACCGGCAAATACCACCTCTGACTGGAGATTCTAGGTTCTATTCCAGGAGGGTCAAACTCTCATTGTCACATGATATATCACGACCTTTCACTAAACCAGGTGGAGGCATGGCCAGTGGGTGACACATCCAGCCCATGGGCCAGGAGTTTGATCGCCCTGTTCTATTCTGTGTTCTGTGTTCCAGCTTTAAACAAGCAGGCGGGTACTTGAGAACTACTATCTTTATAATTAATGATTCAAATACATGCCATCATTACTTAAAACATGCCCAAAGAAAGTCTTTAAGAACTGCCATTTGTTTATTTGCTGATGACTGTGACCCAAACTTTAATAGAACTTTAACAAAGAGAAATGTAACACATAAAGCAGAGTACAAAAGGGAAGAAACATTGGGACCATTTATTCTTTCATCTCCCCCCTCCCCCCCTTTTTATAAAGCATTAAAAGTGTTCCATGTTTTTTTATCTCTTCATTTTTAATTCAAACAGCGAGAGAAGAAGGAAGAAGAAAGATGCACGTGACATTTCTGGCAAACGGTGATCTCTTGTTTACCCTGTGATTAAATACATATTTCTTGACAATCTTCAGCTCAATAAAAAAATATTTAAGAGGAGCAGCCGCATTTACTTTTAACTGCCTTATCTTTATTTTCCTGATGGCAGTTGACAAATGTTTCACCGCATCAAAGGGAGGGCTAGAGAGATTTGGCACACAAAAGAGGGTGGAGAACATCATATCACTCTGGCTAGTTGCTAATGTCAATCAATCATAATAGAGCTGGGAGGTCTTCTAATCCAGCCCCCTGCTCAAGCAGGAGACCCTATATCGTTTCAGACAAGTGAATGTCCAGTCTCTTTTTAAAAGCCTCCAGTGATGAAGTACCCACAACAACTGAAGGCAAGCTGTCTTATGGGTTGATTGTCCTCACTGTTAGGAAGTTTCTCCTTAATTCCAGATTGCTTTTCTCCTTGATTAGTTCTTAGATTAGATTAGATTAGATTAGATTAACAGAGTGGTAAGGGACCTTGTCCAACCCCCCACCCAAGCAGGAGGCCCTACACCATTTCTGACAAATGGCAGTCCAATCTCCTCTTGAAAGCCTCCAGTGATGAAGCTCCCATAACATCTGAGGACAACTTCTGTTCCATTGGTTGATTGTTCTCACTCTCAGAAAGTGTCTCCTTATTTCCAGGTTGAATCTCTCCTTGATCAGTTTCCATCCATTATTCCTTGTATGACTTTCGGAAAATTGGCTTTGGATAATAGTTTGATCCCCTTCCTCTCTGTGGCAGCCCCTCAAGTATTGGAAGACTGCTATCATGTCTTCTCTGGCCTTCTCTTCAGTAGACTAGCCATACTGAGTTCCCATTCTTCATATGTTTTAGTTTCCAGTCCCCTAATCATCTTTGTTGTTCTTCTCTGCACTCTTTCTAGAGTCTCAACATCTTTTTTATAGTATGGTGACCAAAACTGGATGTAGTACTCCAGCTATAGTCTTACGAAGGCTTTATAAAGTGGTATTAGTATCTTACTTGATCTCGATTGTATCCCTCTGTTAATGCAATTTAGGATTGCATTGGCTTTTTTGGCTGCTGCTGCGGAAAGTTTTGAATCCAATGCACAGTGGGAGATTTTCCCATCAATAGGTATCACGTTCATCATTCAACACTGAGTTTTAGAGCAGGGGTAGGCATTTGGTTTGGGTGTATGTTGAGAGAGAGGGGGTGGGAAGAGAAAGGAGAGAGAAGGGGAAAGAGAGAGAGAGAAAAAAGAAAGAAAGAGAAAGAGAGGAAGAAAGAGAAAGCAAAGAAAGAGAGAGAGGGGGAAAGAGAGAGAAAGAAAGAATGATAGAAAGGGGAAGGAGGGAGATAGGAAAGAAGGAGGAAAGGAGAAAGAAAAAGAGAAAGAAAGAGAGAGAGAGAGAGAGGAGAAAGAGGAAGTACACAGAGAGAAAGTGAAAATGTGGGAGAGAGTGAAAGAAAGGAAAAGAGAAAGAGAGAGGAGAAAAAAGAAGCACAGGGAGAAAGAGAAAGAGAGAGGAAGAAACAGAAAGCAGAAAAAGAGAGAGAGAGAAAAGGAGAAAGAAAGGGAGAAAGGGAGAAAGAAAGAAAGAAAGATAGAAAGGGGATGGAGGGAGATAGGAAGGAAGGAGGAAAGAAAGAAAGAAAGAAAGGAAAGAAAGAAAGAAAGAAAGAAAGAAAGAAAGAAAGAAAGAAAGAAAGAAAGAAAGAAAGAAAGGATGGAGGGAGATAGGAAGGAAAGAAAGAAAGAAAGAAAGAAAGAAAGAAAGAAAGAAAGAAAGAAAGAAAGAAAGAAAGAAAGAGGACGCACACAGAAAGTGAAAATGTGAGAGAGAGTGAAAGAAAGGGAAAGAGAAAGAGAAAGAGAGAGAAAAGAGGGAAGAAAAGAGAGAGAGAAAAAAGAGAGAGGGAAGGAAGCACAGGGAGAAAGAGAAAGAGAAAGAAGGGAAAAAGAAGAGAAAGAGAAAGTTATAAACCAACCCTCCCAACAAGACCTAGCCAAGGCTCACTCGGAGGAATTCCATTAAATGAACTCATCTGTCATCTCGCCTTTTATTGATGGCTGGCCCTGTTTGGTAGCGAGTGACACCACAGAACAAATAGCACCCCCGTCCAGCCTTTCTCTTCATCTCACACTGAGACACCCCGGCCATTCCACCCCTCCCCCCTCCCCCATGAGTCATTACTTATTACATCCATTATTAACTCAGCTCAGGGCTCATTAGGCATGGAAATTGAGGATGGCAAAATTGGAGCTAAGTAGAGCCAAGTTGCCAAGCGCTGAAGAGAAGGAAGGCCTGGGAGGAGAGCAGGGCACCAAAAAAAAGAGGGCAGTTAAAACTGGCCACTCAGCATTTGTGACATTTCCAAATCCTCCAGGCGGCCGGGTTGTTGATTGTAGGCTTCTCTTGTTCTGACACAACGGCACGCAGGGCCACATCGAGAATCGCCAGGGTCACTGCACAGGAATATGAAGATGACATCATGCGTTTCCCCCATGGGGCCCTGCTGATCAACTTGGCTTGTTGCAGGGTGAGGTTTTATTAACCAGGAGAGTGGAAGGACGTCTTGGGAACCAGAATCTGAAGAAAGACGGAAGGCCGGTGATGGAGAAGATTGCTCCCTTAAAGGAAATAAAGAGGCCGCCTGATTTTGATTTAGTTCAGGTTCAAAGTGAAATTCACCAACCAGGGTCCAACCACAGTTGGGCTGTTGAGGGTTCATAGGGGTTCAGGAGAGCCCCTAGCTAAGATTCTGCACAGTTCAGAGAACCCCCCAAATCCCACTCCTGGCTGGCACCTCCCCTGTGCCCCGCTGCTCCCAGGAGCCACCACATGGCCCATTTTGGATGCAGGTGTTATTTATTTATTAACTATGGTACATACACAACACATATGTTTTTTCTCCAAGTTTTTTGTGAAGTGTTTCAAATTCGGGGAGAACCACTGCTGGAGCAGTTGTCCCAAAGGCGAATCTGTGGGTATTGATTTCCTGCCATTGTCAGTTTTTCCCTGTCCCAGACAGGCTTCTTCCTGGTCTCCAAGACCCTTGCTTTGTCCCTTTCCCATCTCTACTCTTCCAGACTCCCAGAGTCTTGACTCACCAGTCCAGTCCTCCAGCAGACGCTGGATTCTCCCAGAGAGTTTAAGGACCTCTTTCCCCCCTTTTCTTTGTCTGGCTGCAAATGAAAGGAACAAAGTTTTACCTGATCACCCCAGACCTCCGAGGTAGTGGATGTGTGGGCGTCCCCAACTCAGGCTTTCTCTTTTCGATAGTCCCAGACTATCAGCCGGCAAAATGCTGTTTCCAAGGATCGTCTGGATTTCCAGTCGCCTCTGGAGTCGACCAGAATTCAGGGAGGAGGCACCTCTCAATGGGAGGTCGTGGCCACTACTCACCTAGTCCCCGGCTTCTGGAAGACCACTGTTGAGGCTCCTGGCTTGGCTTGCCAAATTGTGAGGTGGGGGCTTGAAAAACCACCAAAGATTCGATATTAATCCAAGGAAAACAGCTTTATTGTAGCATTTCTGCAGAAACGGATTCCTGCCCTGGCAGGTGGGAGGAACCCAGAGCAAAATTTTGCATTCTATTTTATACCCTAACCTACCGCCCCATCCTAGGGTGGCTTGGTTTACAATCTACCTATTGAATTTCAGTATACAATTCATCACCAAATATGGGACATCAGGAAGTTAGATGCTTCCTAACACGTACACACTCTCCCAGATTTTCCCAGGACACAACGTGTGATTGTTCAACGTTTCAAATTCTCCCTTTGCAGTAGAAATGTATCAACTGATAGTTTTGAGATTTGAGTCACAACTATACAATACACAATGGATTTATTCATTTTCTCCCCTCACAATTCCCTCCTCTTCTTTTTTTCACTCTTGACTCAAACTCAAGCAAATCTTCCCCAATATTTCTCAGCATCAAATCCATGTTTTCCGTTTGCAGAATCATTATTTGTTCAAAATCCTTATCCTTCGATATTACAGCCAATACACTTTTGCTAGCTCCCTTGCATGTAGTGATTACGTTTGGCAAGCATTGTAAACAACAACATAATATTATTCCCATTACTACGATCATGATTATGGTAACCAGAATATCCCTAATCCAACTCCCACTGGGCAGCCATGACCACAGTGAGTTCCAAATATCTCTCAGAACATTGTCATATTTCCCAAACTCTTTCTCATGATCCGAGATTCGTTGTTCCATAACCCGGACTGTTTGGGAAATATTTATGCTATAGTCATGTATGTAAACACAGCAATGGGTTTGTATTAGGGCACAGACTCCTCCCTCTGCTGCTAACATGATGTCTAGAGCATATCTATTCTGAAGGGCCACTTGCCTTACTTCAGGCAATTCAGTATTGATCATTTTAATCATTTTAATGGTGTCATTGAACATGGCCACTGTGAAGTTGTTCAAGGTATGAATATCTTTATTATTCAGTGCTACTCCCAAAGGTGGAAGGAGAGCCCGATATAACCGCATCCACCAGGATCCTGTCCCCAAATCCGCCCTCTTGTTTCTAATCCGGATTTTTGGCAACTGGTCGAGCTTGTATACGGCAGGAAGGACGTACCCTAATGTGCACACACCCTTCCAATCTGCAGGTACCCATTGATATCCTTTATTCCCACACAATAGCCATATACCTCCCGTTAAATTATATAATCGGTTCGAGGTTCGGTTTGCATAGTATGTGATCATTTCAAAATCTAGGCAAGTTGCATAAGCCCCTTTTGGTAATCCTGCGATTTGCTCCGACTCAGTCTGATTCCACATCCATTCACAATTCCTGTCCCTTCCTGTGAATGGATAGGTGTGTTTGCAGTCTTCCCATATCCCCATTCTTGTTGCATTTGATAGCCGTCCGGTGCTATTAAAGCAGATAGTTGCTTTTTCTCTGAATTGTAATGAGACCGCAATTAAAGCATCCATTGGAGCCGGATCGCCCCATTTTCTCGGATGGGGGAAATGGTTCCATTGTGTCAGGTTCATAGGGACCCCATGTAAAACCATTCCCTCCTTTCCTGTCCCTGGCATATGCATACATAGCCAGCAATTGGTGTAATTCAAGGTCTTAGTCATCTTATTTACATCCTTCACGAAGTTGTTACTATCCATAAGTCAGTCCCAAAATCCCCTGTCTTCCTGACCTGTTGTGGGTAAACCAAGTTCAGTCCTACAAGTCCGATCAGGATCGGCAGGAACTTCATCTCTTTAATCTCAGCTTCAAAGGTTGCCCGTCCACTGGTTCAGCTCTCCAAGGCTTTTCTGGCTCAGGTGCTCTCTTCACTTGACTATAGTGCGACCATCCTCCCTCTTTGGTCCGGATGGCAGATTCAGTCATCAGTAGCACTGATATGGGCCTTCCCAGCTAGGCTGAAGCTTCTCACTTCTCCAAGTTTTTACTAGGATCCAATCTCCAACTTTATAGGGGTGCTGGCTTCCCACAAGTGGTGGTCGTTGTGCCAACAATCCCTGTTTATGAAGAGAAAACAAAGACCTGGACAGTGTCTGCAAATATTTTCTCAGAAACAAATCTTTAAATTCAGGTATAGGATTTCCCAGTTTGACCAGGTAGGGTCGCCCCATTAACATTTCAAACGGGGAGACCCCTATGTCTTTCCTTGGGCATGTTCTGATTCTAAGGAGTGCCAAGGGCAGATTCTTTGTCCAAGGCAATCCATTTTCCAACTGAAGCTTGGTCAGATGTTTCTTCAACTTGCCATGAGCTTTCTCCACCCGGCCATTGGCCTCCGGGTGCCAAGGAGTGTGCAAATCCCATTTCACCCCAATCGCAGCCATCACTGACTGCAAAACTTTTTGCGTAAAGTGTGTTCCTCTATCTGAATCAATTGCTTCCATCATGCCATATCTGGGGATAATTTGTTCTAACAGGATCTTGGTCCCCGTGGGGGCTGTTGCCCTTCTGGTGGGATATGCCTCCACCCATCCTGTTAATTGATCTTTAACCACCAATATGTACTTCCATCCCCCCTTTTCTGGGAGCTCTGTGAAATCGATCTGAGTCCTTTGAAATGGCCAACTAACCAAAGGCCTTCCCCCCATTTCTTTCTTCCTTGCTGCCTTTTTGTTTACCTTAAGGCAGATCAAGCACTTCCAGCAAATGCTCTGAGCTAATGTCCACATTTTGGGGCTCCAGAAATGTGGTTTTACAGCCATCATCAATGCTTCCGTTCCCCAGTGTCCCCCTTCGTGTACTTTTTCTAGAATTCCTCTCATTACATCCCTGTGGACGACTTTCACCCCTCCTGATGTTTTCCACCCATCCTCTGTCAGTGTGCACCCTTCTCCTTCCAACTCATCTTTCTCTTTCCCTTCTGGCTTCCAATTCTCATCCTCTTCTACTTCCAACAAGGGAATTGATACCATTACCAGCTCCAGCTCCCCTGCCGCTTCTTTTGCCCATTTGTCTGCCCACCTGTTTCCAACTACCTCTGGGGTATTCCCTTTCTGATGAGCATTCACATTTACTATTGACACTTGATTTGGCAGTTGCAGGGCCTCCAGAGCCTGTTCCACAAGCTGTAATTGTTCAACTTGTTTCCCATCAGCCTTGATAAAGCCCCTCTCCTGCCAGATCTTACCAAAGGTATGGACCACACCCCAGGCATATTTGGAATCAGTCCAAATTGTCACATCAATTCCTTCAGCCAATTTCAAGGCTCTCTTCAAGCAAACAACTCGCATTTTTGTGCAGACCATGAAGGAAAGGAGCCTTTTTCTATGACCTCCCCTTCTCCTGTCACAACTGCAAATCCTGACTTCCTCTTTCCTTCCTTAACCCTGCTTAATCCATCCACAAACCATCTCTCCCCTCCTTTCAAAGGAGTTTCTTCCAGATCCTCCCTCACTTTTGTCATCAGATCTACTTGCAACAAACAATCATGATCCTCAGCTTCCCACTCCTATCTTCTTCCTTCTAAAAATTCTGCTGGATTCAAATTCCTGTCTGTCCCAATCACTACATCAGAGCTAGTTCTCAAAATGGTCTCATATTTGAGAATCCGCCCCTCTGTCATCCAAGTTGTTGCCAACTGACTTAGCACAGAAGTAACCTGGTGGGGTGAATGCACAACAAGCCCCCCTCCAAAGGTTAACTTCCTGCTCTCTACCACCAACATAGCTGTAGCAGCCACAGCCTGCACACAGATTGGCCATCCCCTTACTACCGGCTCCAAAGTTTTGCTCAGAAAGGCAATGGGCTGATACTGCCCTCCCCCTCTTCTGTGCCAACACTCCTAATGCTGTTCCCTGTGCTGCTGACACATACAGATGAAATGGAAGCTTCAAATTAGGCAAGGCCAAAACCGGTGCAGATGACAGTGCCTTCTTTAAATCCTCCCACTTCTCATCATCTCCTTCTAGCCATTCTATACTCTCCCCTTTCCCTACCAACTTCCTATGCAGGAATTGGGCTAACACAGTGTATTGATCCACCCAGGCTCTGCAATACCCCAGCAATCCAAGGGCTTTTCAGACTTCTGTCTTATTTCTGGGAGGAGCCAAGCTCATGATCCCTTTCACCCTCTCAGGATCCAGAGACCTCACCCCCTGCTGAATATAATGCCCCAAATATTTCACCTTCTTTTCCACAAATTGGATCTTTTCCCTTGAAACTGTCAATCCTTGCTCATTCAGCCAATTTAACAAAGCCACAGATGCTGCTCTGATCTCTCCCTCCTTTTCTCCAGTCAGCATTAAATCATCCACATATTGAATCAACGTGATCCCTTTTCCTTTCTCAAAGGACACTAACTTCTCTTCCAAAGCCTGTCCAAACAGCAAAGGGCTCTCAGTATATCCCTGGGGAAGTACTGTCCACCTTAACTGCTGTTTTCTCCCAGTCTCATTCCATTCAAATGCAAACAGGTCTCTACTTCCCTCCTCAAGGGGGCATGCCCAGAAGGCATCCTTCAGATCTATCACAGTAAACCATTTGTCTTTGGGAGGGATTCGTCCCAAGATAGTATGGGGGTCGGGAACCACCGGGAATCTGGGAACCACTATGCTATTGATCCTCCTCAAATCCAAAACCAATCTATGTTTCCCATCCTTCTTCAATACAGCAATCATAGGAGAATTAAAAGGTGACATAGTAGGCTCCAACACACCCTGTTTCAACAATCTATCAATCACAGGCTTCAACCCCTCTCTCCCTCTTCTACTCATAGGATATTGTGATGTCCAAAGCTTTGTCACCCCAGGTTGCACTTGAATCTTGATAGGCTGAATGTTCATTCGCCCTACCTTCTCTTCTCCTGCCCAAACCTCATCTGAAATTGCCCTCTCATCTTCCACAGTCATCTTCCACATCCTTACTCCCTTTCCGGTATCCCACAGCCGGATACCAAACACAGGTAACAGATCTCTTCCTAACAGATTCATTCCAGAATCAGGAATATACAGCACTTCAGCCTCAGTTACCACTTCATTCATTTCCAATCTGATTTGTTCAAACACCCTCACATCCTGTGACTTTCCACTTACCCCCACTACTTTTATCATTTTTCTTGATCTATGTGCGCCCTTTATTGGGTCACACACAGAAGTCCGGCTTGCACCGGTGTCTATCAGAAACAGTCGCTCCTGATGATCAGGACCCACTGAAATGTTTACCAATGGCTCCCCGCAGGTTCTATTAAAGCAGCCGGTACAGCCCTAATCATCATACAATGCATAACTCCTCTCCTTTTGGTTGGTAGGATACTCGCGCGCAAAGTGTCCTTCCTTCCCACACCTAAAGCAGCTTCTGTCCATTCCAGGCTGTCTCATTCCCATCCCTCTGAAACCTCTTCCTCTTCCCCTGAAACTTCCTTGCATTCCACCTCGCCTTCTCTCGCCCTGGTCTCCCACTGCTCCTTTTACACAATCCACATTTTTCTTCACCTCATTTTTAGCTGCAGCCTACACAGCTGCAACCATCATCTGTGACTTCTGTCTGGTTTTCACAGTATCCCTGTTAACAAATACTTGTTGAGCGGTTTTCAGGAGATCTGTCATTCCAACCACACCCCAGTTTTCTAATTTTTGAATTTTCTTCTGAATATCTGGCTAGGCCCCAGTCACAAATTTCAGCATGGATTCAAACGCAGGTGTGCTTGGGTCTACTCCAGAATATTTTACCAGACTTTCCCTCAACTTTGTACAATAGTCACCAGGGGATTCATCTTTGCCTTGTGTTATTTCAAAGGCTTTGGTTAAATTCCTCACCTGGGGCACAGCAATTTTGATGCCACTCAATATCATCATTTTAAGGTCCCGCATATTCCGTCTGTGCTCCTCATTTTGTATGTCCCAATCTGGAGTGGCCAATGGGAATTTCACATCTCCAGCAACTGCATTGTTATTCCCCAGTTGCGATCTACGCCAGACTTCTATAGCCCCTTGTCTGATCAAATCCCTTTCTTCCGGGGTGAACAAATGTCCCAAAACATACATCAATTCCAGATACGTGTAATCGTTTGGTCCCAGAAACAACTCTAACTGTTCTGACACATCATTGGCATTTTCGTGAAGTCTTGGAAGGGTCTTCTTTAAGTCCCCTAGTTCACTTGCCTTAATTGGATACACCACATACATTGAAACTGTGTTTCCCTGGGATTTCACGGAGGGAAAAGGCAGATGCCTGAGGTTGTTCTGGAAAAGGCAAGTTTTTCACATTTTGTTCAAGTTGACGCAGTTCTCTCAGCAGCGGTTTATACCGGGGCGGCTGCTGAGAGGGAGGGGGTGATGGTAGCAGAGGAATCACCACTGCTTGATCCACCGGCGTGTTAGGCACTACCGGAGACTGCGGAATTGGAGGGGGCAAGGGATGTGTCTTATATAAGTATTCATCCGATCCCTCTTCATTCTGCTTTGCGCAATATTGTCCCACCGGTGGGTCAGGACTCTCAAAATTTACATGAAACCACACCTCAATATATGGTAATTGCAAATTCATCTTATGTCTAATTATGTATTCTTTTAATTGATTTATCCAATAAATACTGGTCTCCCCCTCCTGAGCCCAGTGGTATGAGAATTTAGAGTCAATTAGAGGGTATTTTGGCCACCGGTTTCTACTAAGGTAGATCATATTGTCAAGTACTTGGACATGGGTCGGAGTAAATGGAGACAGCCTCTGAATAGGGACTTTCAGCTCTTTATTAGCATAGTGACCTCTCAAAACAACAACAGTGAACCCTGCCTTATATAGGCAACCCTTGTAAGAATTGTCCAATAGTGAGCTATGAACGCTAGCTCTTTTAACCAATAAGAATCCTCTGTTAAGGGCCAATCGGATTCCTCAGAACTAACCAATCCCATCTGGCCGCCTAACAGCCAATCAGAAGTGCAGGGCCAGAACCCTGCACTTTACCTCAAGCTCCTCCTTTATTAACTATGGTACATATACAACACCCCTTCCCCCTGGCTTCTTAATTACGGTGTAGTTATATAGTCCTTTAAATAGGACGGTTGTCTTTTAAGTCTTTCGGATTTTTGTTGGACTGGTTGATTGCAATCCTGTTGAGGTAGATTGTTGTTTGGCAGTGGATCTGCTTCTTGCTCAGGTGCAATTTCTTGTGGTGCAAACGATTCTCCTTCCTACTCCATTTCCTGAGTATCACTTAGTTCGTCGCTCCCTTCGAGCAGGTTCCCTGGAATGTCATCTTCTTCTATACCTCCCCCCCCCTCGGTTTGGTCATGGGGGAGTTGTTGACTGGCCATTGTGAGTCATGACCGTAATTGGTTGATATGCCGTTTCCACAGTCTATTGTCACAGCATTTCACTACGTAGGATTTGGGGCCGGTCACTCGTACTACTGTTGCCTCTATCCATAACGGATCATCCGATAAGTTTTGTGCGTAAACAAGGTCTCCTACCTGGAAGGTGTGACAGCGGCCACTGGATCCTATTGGCTTTTCCGGTTCATAAGCAGGGTGCAACCGGTCGAGGTGGGAGCGGAGTCTTCGTCCCATCAGTAGCTCGGCGGGAGTTCTGCCAGTGACGTTATGTAGAGTTATATGTTGCAAAAAGAGAATTTGGTTGACCTTGTCATCGATATTGTCATAGTCCACTTTTTGCAAAGTCTTTTTAACAAATTGGACCATGCTTTCCGCTCGGCCATTGGTCGCAGGGTGCGCAGGCGAATGCCATGGTCAGCGAAGTACTGCTCGAACATTAGTGCTGTAAACTGTGGCCCGTTATCGGACACCAGGACGTCAGGCAATCCGTGGGTTGCAAAGAGTCTGTTTAGGATCTTGATCACTGCCTCGGAAGGTGTAGCCATTATACGATGAATTTCTAACCAATTGGAGTATGCGTCGACTGTCAGCAGGAAGGTATAGCCCTTGGTTGGCCCCATGAAATCCAGGTGGATTCTGGACCAGGGTCCACGTGGCGTCTCCCATTCAGTAGGCATGGCTTTTGGTGGGGCGTTGCTGACTTGTTGGCAATTGGCACGTGTTTTGACCCACTGCTCGATTTGCCGGTCCATGCCCGGCCACCACGCGTAGCTTCGTGCAAGCGCTTTCATCCGCACGATGCCGGGGTGGCCCTCGTGCAGAATTCGTAGCAGCATCTTCCGGAGTCGTTCTGGGACAACGACTCTATCGCCCCAGATGATACAGCCTTTTTGGGAAAAAAGTTCAGTCTGTCGAAATTTAAATGGTGCAAAGTCATTTGGAACTTGGTCCAATGGCCATCCGCATTCTACCCAGCCTAGGACTCGAGCTAGGGTCTCGTCTTGTTTGGTTTCTCTCACGATGTCTCGGGCGGTCATAGGCGGCGAGTTGAGTGTTTCGATCTGCAATGTAGTTGCCGTTGGTGCCGGATCGTCGAGAGTCTCTGGAAGCGGTGTTCGGCTTAATGCGTCGGCGTGGGGAATGGCTTTCCCCGGGCGATATTGCAGGCGATAATTATAAGCAGCTAGGAATTCTGACCATCGGGTCATTCTAGGGGATAATATGTAGGGGGTTGGCTTGTCCCCGGCTATTATCCCTAGCAATGGTTTGTGGTCAGTTATAATGGTAAATGTCCTTCCATACACATATTCATGAAATTTCTTTACAGCTGAAACGATTGTGAGAGCTTCTTTATCAATTTGTCCACAGTTCCCCGCTGCTTGTGAAAGAGTCTTCGAAAAGTATGCAACAGGGGCTTCGTTTCGATTAGGCAGTACATGACTCAAAATGGCGCCCACCCCGAAAGGCGATGCATCACAGGTTATAACTAATGGTAAAGTCTCGTTATGCTGCATAAGTACAGAGTCAGATGTGAGCAGTTTTTTAACATTCCGGAAAGCTTGCTCTTCCCGGTAACCCCATACCCACAATGCTTTCTTATCTAATAATCGGTGTAACGGTTCAGCGACAGTTGCTTTGTGCGGTAAAAACAAATTATAGAAATTAATGAGGCCTAAGAACGCCTGGAGATCAGCCTTGTTGCGTGGTCTGGGAGCATTTTTGATCGCTTTTAATTTACTCTCAGTAGGATGAATGCCCTGGCTATCAATTTGGTATCCTAGAAACTCAACATTGTCAGTATATAAGTGACATTTATTTTTTTTCACCTTAAGTCCAGCCTCTTGGAATTTTTTAAGAACGCATTTCAAATGATCCTGCAAGATTTTTTTGGTAGGGGCTGCAATTAATACGTCATCAAAATAAGGAACCACACCCTTGATTCCCTGTAATAACCTTTCCATGAGGCTCTGGAAGATCCCCGGGGCTACACTAAATTGCAATTTGCAAATTGCAATTGGGTACATTTAAAGGCACCTCTCTGTGTTACAATTGTTTGGGCTTGGGCTGTTTTTTCATCCACTGGTAGTTGTTGATAAGCTTGAGCTAAATCTAATTTAGCGAAAACCTTTCCGCCCCCCAAGGAATGGAGGAGGTGCTGCACCACCGGAACTGGATACGCATTCTGCTGTAGGGGGTGGTTTAAAGTGGCCCTGTAGTCCCCACAAATTCGGATTGACCCGTCTGGCTTAATAGGTGTTACAATAGGGGTTTCCCATGGAGAGTGATCGATGGGTTTCAAAACCCCTTGAGCAATTAGCTTCTCGAGTTGTTCGTCGATCTTTGCTTTAAGAGCGAATGGAACTCAACGGGGCTTCAAGCGAATGGGGGCTACCTTTTGATCTAGATGAAATGAGATTGGACTCGCCTAAGCTGTCTGCGAAGACGTCGCTGAACTCAGAGATAAGGTCTTCCTCCCACTCACAACCACCGACTCGGTTCATGCCAGCCACTTCAATGCCGAGTGGCGCGAACCATTGGAGGCCTAATAGACTAGGCCTATCTCTATCGATGATCGTTAGAGGTAAGTACGCTGTATGCTTCTTGGAGGAGACTCGGACTCGGCAGGACCCGACAACGGGGATTCGATTTCCTTGGTAGTCCTTGAGGATGAGGCGTTGAAATTGGAGGTCTTGGCGTTGAATTGTGGGGATGAGTTGCTTGAATGTCTTCCAAGACACCATCGAGAGGGACGATCCCGAGTCGACCTCCATGTGGCAAGGCTGGTTCTCGATGGCTACCGTGACTCAGATTTTCTTAGTGTCCAAAACTGAGGCGTGACCTATAGTGATAGTATGGTGAGCCTCTTCTTTTTGCAAAGCTCGATTTCTATAGGAGTGGTTTACTGACTCTCACCTTACAGGACGGTTTCCTGTCAATTGGCGATAGTTGGCCCCTTTTGAGGCCTGGCTGGGTCCTGGTCAGCTGCGGCAGACCCGGCCGATGTGGCCTCATTTCCCGCACTCATGGCAGAGTGTGTCACGGAATTTGCATTCGGCCCTGGCATGGTTTGCTCCACAGCCAGCGCAAGGGCGTAAGAGCTTCGGGCGAGGGTCCCGGTCGGACCGCAGTCGATGGACCCCTTCTTCGTCACTGTCTGACGAAAAAGAGAGGTCCTCGTGGTGCGTTGTTGAGAGCTGCCCTTCTGAGTTGGGTAAGATTTCACTGGTCGGTGGTGTTACCGGAGTGCGGCTTCGCCGTAGTTGTGCAACCAACTTTTTAGTCGCCTCCGCAGCCGTGGCTTCGGCGATGGCGTCAGTAAGGCTGATGTCACCTTTCACCATCAGCTTGCTTTGCATGCCTAGCGCATCTAATCCCAGAATTACTCGATCTCTTAGTGCCTCTTCTAAATCGGCGAACCCGCATAGACCCCCTAAATTTCGGAGGTCCACCACGAAATCAGCCACACTCTCCCCTTTTCATTGGTTTCTCTGATAAAACTCGTGGCGTCTCACGAGTGTAGGCACGGTTGGCGCGTAATGGTCTCTCAGGATGGGTTCGAGGTCGTCCCAGCTCATGGCTTTCACTTCTCGAGGTTTGGTGAGTGCTTTAGCCATCTTAAATACAGCTGGGCCGCAATGCATCAGGAACAGTGCCCGCTTCTTTGCTGGTGTGGCGTCCTTCAAGTTATTCATCTCGAGAAACATTTGGAAGCGATCCATGTAGGATTCCCAATCCTCTTGGTTCGGATCGAACGGAGCGGGTGGTACGATGCCGCCGGACATGGTTCTGTTGTTGGCGTCATCTTATCACGTGCTCGGTATCGCTTCCTGGCTTCTTCGGTTCAGACGTCTCCACATCCCATCCTCGTCGCCAGTGTTAAGTACTTGGACATGGGTCGGAGTAAATGGAGACAGCCTCTGAATAGTGACTTTCAGCTCTTTGTTAGCATAGTGACTTCTCAAAACAACAACAGTGAACCCTGCCTTATATAGGCAACCCTTGTAAGAATTGTCCAATGGTGAGCTATGAACGCTAGCTCTTTTAACCAATAAGAATCCTCTGTTAAGGGCCAATCGGATTCCTCAGAACTAACCAATCCCATCTGGCCGCTTAACAGCCAATCAGAAGTGCAGGGCCAGAACCCTTCACTTTACCTCAAGCTCATACTTTATTAACTATGGTACATACACAACACATATGTTTTTTCTCCAAGTTTTTTGTGAAGTGTTTCAAATTCGGGGAGAACCACTGCTGGAGCAGTTGTCCCAAAGGCGAATCTGTGGGTATTGATTTCCTGCCATTGTCAGTTTTTCCCTGTCCCAGACAGGCTTCTTCCTGGTCTCCAAGACCCTTGCTTTGTCCCTTTCCCATCTCTACTCTTCCAGACTCCCAGAGTCTTGACTCACCAGTCCAGTCCTCCAGCAGACGCTGGATTCTCCCAGAGAGTTTAAGGACCTCTTCCCCCCCTTTTCTTTGTCTGGCTGCAAATGAAAGGAACAAAGTTTTACCTGATCACCCCAGACCTCCGAGGTAGTGGATGTGTGGACATCCCCAACTCAGGCTCAAGGAAGAAGAAGAAGAAGAAGAAGAAGAAGAAGAAGAAGAAGAAGAAGAAGAAGAAGAAGAAGAAGAAGAAGAAGAAGAAGAAGAAGAAGAAGAAGAAGAAGAAGGAGGAGGAGGAGGAGGAGGAGGAGGAGGAGGAGGAGGAGGAGGAGGAGGAGGAGGAGGAGGAGGAGGAGGAGGAGGAGGAGGAGGAGGAGGAGGAGGAGAAGGAGAAGGAGAAGGAGAAGGAGAAGGAGAAGGAGAAGAGAAGAAGAAGAAGAAGAAGAAGAAGAAGAAGAAGAAGAAGAAGAAGAAGAAGAAGAAGAAGAAGAAGAAGAAGAAGAAGAAGAAGAAGAAGAAGAGGATGATAGTGGTGATAGTGGTGATTCTGGGGTCCTTGGTGCTCTCTGAATGTGGTTGTTTTCTTGCAGACATTTCGTGACTCAACTAGATGATATCATCAATGATAAAAGAGAATGTGGTTCTGAGAGAGGAGGAGGATTCTGGGGTCCAGGCTTCTCTCTGAACTTGGTTGTTTTCTTTACACACATTTCCTGACCCAACAAGGTAATCCCATCAGTTTTAGAGAGGAGTGGAGTTTCTTCTCTGGTAATAAATGGTTGGCCATCTCATCCTACCAATAAAAGAGAATATCTGTAGCTCAGGGCTAAACTGTGGGGTACCAAGTGCTCTCTAAGCTAGGTTATTGCAAATGTTTCATGACCCAACTAGATAACATCATCAGTGTTAAAGGGGAATGCTCTCTGTTTATATTGTATATACTGGGTTTCTCTGTCAATGTTGGTATGAGTGCTGTTTTTTTTTTTTTTTGTAGTTCCTTGATCAGGCTGTTGTTTACTATTTGATTGTTTGCCCAGATTAGTATTTCCTACCAACTGGTAGCAAGAAACTAACCAAGCTCAGAGAGCACCAAGGACCCTCAGCATAGTAAGAGTTTAGAGCTGGAGTCTGGCCAAAGCATTTTACATCGTTCTTGATCTATATCTGATTTCAGTTCTTAATCTGCTTACAAACATCAGGCAGAATCTTACTGGACTAAACTCTTACTACTCTCACCCTAATAGGTGTAGATTGCAAAATTGCAGGCTAATTCTGCTGACTGCCAGGGATTCAATCCTCATCAGTTTAAGATTGACTCAGCCTTGCATCCTTCCGGGGTTGGTAAAATGAGGATCCAGATTGTTAGGGGTAAAATGCTGGCTCTGTAAACCGCTTAGAGAGGGCTGAAAATCATTGTGAAGCAGTATATAAGTCTAAGAGCTATTGTAATTCCTTCCTTCTATATAGGCAACCCTTGTAAGAATTGTCCAATAGTGAGCTATGAACACTAGCTCTTTTAACCAATAAGAATCCTCTGTTAAGGGCCAATCAGATTCCTCAGAACTAACCATGCAATCCCATCTGGCCGCCTAAGAGCCAATCAGAAGTGCAGGGCCAGAACCCTTCACTTTACCTCAAGCTCATACTTTATTAACTATGGTACATACACAACACATATGTTGTTTCTCCAAGTTTTTTGTGAAGTGTTTCAAATTCGGGGAGAACCACTGCTGGAGCAGTTGTCCCAAAGGACAACTTTATATTGTATATACTGGGTTTCTCTGTCAATGTTGGTATGAGTGCTGTTTTTTTCTTGTAGTTCCTTGATCAGGCTGTTGTTTACTATTTGATTGTTTGCCCAGATTAGTATTTCCTACCAACTGATAGCAAGAAACTAACCAAGCTCAGAGAGCACCAAGGACCCTCAGCATAGTAAGAGTTTAGAGCTGGAGTCTGGCCAAAGCATTTTACATCGTTCTTGATCTATATCTGATTTCAGTTCTTAATCTGCTTACAAACATCAGGCAGAATCTTACTGGACTAAACTCTTACTACTCTCACCCTAATAGGTGTAGATTGCAGAATTGCAGGCTAATTCTGCTGACTGCCAGGGATTCAATCCTCATCAGTTCAAGATTGACTCAGCCTTGCATCCTTCCGGGGTTGGTAAAATGAGGATCCAGATTGTTAGGGGTAAGATGCTGGCTCTGTAAACCGCTTAGAGAGGGCTGAAAATCACTGTGAAGCAGTATATAAGTCTAAGAGCTATTGCAATTCCTTCCTTTTTTTCCCCATCTCTTTCCTTCCTCCCTCCCTCCTTTCCTTGCTTTCTTCTCTCCATCCTTTCCCCCTTTCTTTCCTCTCTTCCTCCCTCCCTCTCTTACTTTCTTCCCTCCATCCTTTTCCTTCCTTCCTTCCTTCCTTCCTTCCTTCCTTCCTTCCTTCCCTCCTTCCTTCCTTCCTTCCTTCCTTCCTTCCTTCCTTCCTTCCTTCCTTCCTTCCTTCCTTCCTTCCTTCCTTCCTTCCTTCCTTCCTTCCTTCCTTCCCTCTTCCCTCCCTCCCTCCCTCTCTCTCTACTTACTTACTTATTTTACTTACTTACTTACTTACTTACTTACTTATTCTTAGTAATTACTTGCCATGTACTGCAGGCTAACTCTGCCCACTGTAAGAAGTTCACTCCTGACTGGCTCAAAGTTGACTCAGCCTTCCATCTTTCTGAGGCCAGTAAAATGAGGACTCAGATTGTTATGGGGCAATATGCTGATTCTGCAACCTGTTTAGAGAGGGCTGTAACATATGGTAAAGCAGTTATATAAGTTCTACTTCTATATAGGAAATTATCTATCCCCTCTTCTTGTCTCCTATCCAGCTCTAGGCCTTCACTGCAACCCATCACATCAGGTGCCAATCACTTGTCCAACTAACTTTCTTGACTGTTAGCTTTTAGTTACTTTAAAAGCAAAGTTTGATACAGTTTTGCCCCCTTCTTAATATCCTCCCTCCCTCTGACAGTGATGGGTTTTGATGTAAGTAATTTGGAGTTGTCATTTCAGGCTGTCGCTAATCCGTCAGCAGCTGCAGTCACAGGAGAGGCCTCCATTTGGAGCGGCATGTTGGGAGTCTAGACAAGCTCAGCAGAAGCAACCACATAAGGACAGATGTAAAATCAGTGGTGGGACAATTTTATATCGTAAAAGGAAGATGTAAAATCAATGAGAGGTTTCAAAGAGCAGGGGAGAACCCAAGCTGAACTAGAAGTTGCAAGGGAAGCAGTTGGGAGAAGGAGGGAGAAGGCGGTGTGGAATTAATGTTTGTTTTAGTAAAATAATCCCCATTTTGTTGTTACCAGCTTCAGGAGAACAATTGGACAAGAAAATGAAAGTCGGGCCCTTTTTTTCCTCTCCCTGAAAAATTATGAATAAAACCGACATACATATATACCAAATAGAGCTGGAAGGAACCCTGGAAGTCTTCTAGTTTAACCCCTGTTCAGCAAGGAGGCTGTCAGCTACGGAAGCCATATTTTTATTAGCCATATATTTTCTTAGAAGCTTTGAGGCTGACACAGTTAGTGCTTGGGAATTTGGGAGGGGTGGATTCTTAGTGAGTAGTAGATTAGTCTCAACAACATTCTTCTCAGAAGTCAAGGACATGTCATCCTGCACCTGGATGCGAGTGGGTGAAGGTTTGGCTTTGGATAGAATGATGTTTGATTGGGTTATGTGATGGACTGATGGGTGCAGGGGATAGATCTTGGATTTTCATTTGGGGGAAGGAAAACCTGGAAGTTTCAGATAAATTTTTACTTGGATGGACTTTGTCTCTGAGTGTTGAATGGAAATGGAGAGTTTCTTTGGGATGCTGATAGAGACCCTATACTATTACAAACAAGTGGTTGTCCAGTCTATTCATAAAAGCCTCCAGTGAGAAAGTACCTACCTACAACCTCTGAAGGCAAATCGTTCCACTGGTTAATTGTCCTCACTGTTAGGACACTGTTAGGACTGGAGAGTCCTCAGATAGCCAGAAGAGAAGAAACAGAATAACAGAGTCAGAAGGGACCTTGGAGCTCCTACTCCAACACCCCCTGCTCAGGTAGGAACCCCTATACCATCATGGGCAAATGGATGACCAATCTCTTCTTGGAAACCTCCAGTGATGGATCACCCACAACTTCTGTAGGCAAGACATTCCACTGGCTAATTGTCCTCACTGTTAGGACATTTCTCCTAACTGCTGCTCTCCTTGATTACTTTCCATCTATTGTTTTTTGTCTTGCCTCTGGTGCTTTGAAAAATAAGTTGACCCCCTCTTCTTTGTGATAGTCCCTCAACTATTGGAAGACTGCTATCATGTCACCCCAGTCCATTTTTTTGTCTAGATGGACCATAACCAATTCCTGCAACTGTTCTTCATATGTTTTAGTCTCCAGGTCTTTAATCATCTTATTTGCAATTTTTTTCAAACTCTCAACATCTTTTTTTGTAATGTAGGAACCAAAACTGGATGCAGTATTCCAGGTGTGGCCTTAGTAAGGTTTTGTAAAGCAGCATTAATACTTCACATGATTTTGATTCTATGTCTCTGTAGGGTTTTATTAACTTTTTTCCCTCTTGGATTACTTGGGTTGGAAGCTGTCTAGAATTCTACAGAATATGGGCAATTATATTCCCTTTTTGCATTGGGTTAATTTGCCATATATTCAATGTATTCTGGGCTACATTAAAAAGAGAATTGTGTCCAAGCTCCCATGTTGATTTATACAAATAACCAACCAAATATTTCTTCCTTCTGCCATAAAAATCTAGTGGCCACTTCAAAACGACTTTCGCCAAAGGCATGTTTACTAGCTTCACCTTTCTAAGTGCTGATATCATATACTCAATAAAAGACCCTTCAAGCCTGAATGGGACTTCAGAGTCCTGGCTGAATTGGGCTCATGGCTTGGAACTATGACATGTGACAGGAACAAAGATAAAATGCAAAATATTGGAATGGTTCTAGTCTTCAACCTGGAGAAGGAGACCCAAAAGAACTTGGTGCCTCTTAACAAGGCATCTCTGCTAGTTTTCCAACTGATATATCTCTCTTACCTATGCACCACTTCCAATGGGTGGAAACTAATCAAGCAGAGAACCAACCTAGAACTTCCTAACAGTGAGAACCATTAACCAGTGGAACACACTTACCTTCAGAAATTGTGGGTGCTCTGTCACTGGAGGTTTTCAAGAAGAGACTGGACAACAGCTGCTTGTCTGGAATTGGTATACAAACCCCTGCTTGGGCAGGGCATTAGTCTAGAACAGGGGTGTTAAACTCAACGCTCATGGGGTGCTTAAATCTGGCCCTCAGGGCTGGCCTGGAAATATCAAAGGACTGGCCCGCCATGCCTCTGCTGGAAAAATGGGGTGTGGGGATGCACTCATGGCCCCCACATGGCCTGTTTTCAAACTCCCTGGCCTCCAGGAGCACTTTCCCAGCTGAAAGCTGGCTACATATGGACCCCTTGAGGTCCCACACAGCCCTTTTT
Source organism: Hydrophis major (assembly GCA_033807585.1). Taxonomy (NCBI): domain Eukaryota; kingdom Metazoa; phylum Chordata; class Lepidosauria; order Squamata; family Elapidae; genus Hydrophis; species Hydrophis major. Next base: position 374,204,469 of record CM066329.1, read on the forward strand.
TGTCCAGGAGGAATGCTGCAGGAGGCCATGGAGGCTGAAAACAAAGCATGGGGGGCAGCGAGCAGCCCCCTGTGCCCTGTTTTGGGCAACACAGTGATACAGGATGCATCCATCCTGTCTCCCTCCCCTGCTGCCCCCTCCTCCCACCAGCCCATGGAGGAGGACTACAATGCTGATCCAGTCCTTGAAGAAATCCAGTTTGACACCCCTGAACCTGAAGACCTCCAAGATCCCTCCCAACTCTATTATTCTGTATTCTATATTCAGTCCAACAAGTAAATCCCTCACCTATGCAGCACTCTTCAAGCTGTGCAAAGAGCAGGGTTGTAGAGATCTGACTGAGCAACCAACTGAAGAACAAATGCACTGCTAGAACCTGTTTCCCAGTCTATCTCTTCTTGCATAGTTGTGAAGTTGGGGATATGCCCACATTTTCAGACCCATCCTCTAATCCTGCCTGGAGGGGAAGCTAACATTTGTCAGACTTTCTTCTACCACCCCGATTTTTTTTTCATTTCACCTCGTCCACTTCCAAATGCTCAGCCGTTTTGAGTATTCAAGGAGGCAAAATGACATCCAAGGTTGGGTTTCTTCCCCAGATGTTCAGTTTGACCCAGGGCGAGTCAATCAAAGTCTGAAAAGTTTCCAACACGATGAGGGGTGGAGGACCTATTTGCATGTGTATTTATTTTATTTTTAAACACAGCATAGGGACTGATTTGGGGGGGGGGGGTGATGGTGGTGAAACAAAGAAAGAAAATGTGGCATTTACTAGGCATTTACTAAGAATTGCCTAATCATCCCCCCTCCCCCCATAAAAAAATACAATTGGATATTTGGGGCAGAAGTCAAAGACTCTCAGGGTGCGTTTTAACTGGTTATTGAATGACTATTTCTTCTGATTCTGCAGAAGACATTGAATGAGAAAGTAGTAAATTGTCTGAACCACGTGAGATTAAACCATGGAAAGAAGGAAGGAAGGAAGGAAGGAAGGAAGGAAGGAAGGAAGGAAGGAAGGAAGGAAGGAAGGAAGGAAGGAAGGAAGGAAGGAAGGAAGGAAGGAAAAGGCTGGAGGGAATAAAACAAGGGAGGGAGGGAGGGAGGAAAGAAGGAAAAGGATGGAAGGAAGGAAGCAAAGGAGGGAGGACAGAAATAAATGGAGGGAAGGAAGGAAGGAGAGAAGGAAGGAAGGGGGAGGGGAGGAAAGAAGGAAAAAGCTGGAGGGAAGGGAGGGAGGGAGGGGAGGGATGGAGGGTGGAAGGAAGGAAAAGGATGGAGGGAAGAAAGTAAGAGAGGGATGGAGGGATGGAAAGAGAGCAATTAAAGTAGGAAAGGATGGAAGAAAGAAAGTAAGGGAGGGAGGGAGGACAGAAAGAAATGGAAAGAAATGAAGGAGAGAAGGAAGGGGAGGGAAAGGGAGGGAGGAAAAGGTTGGAAGGAAGGAAGAAGGGAGAGATGGAGGGAGGGGGAGGGAGGGTGGAAGGAAGGAAGGAAAAGAATGGATGGAAGAAAGCAAGGGAGGAAGGGAGAGAGAGGAAGGAAAGAAGGAAAGGATGGAGAGAAGAAAGCAAGGGAGGGAGGGAGGAAGAAAGGAAGGAAGGAAGGAAGGAAGGAAGGAAGGAAGGAAGGAAGGAAGGAAGGAAGGAAGGAAGGAAGGAAGGAAGGAAGGAAGGAAGGAAGGAAGGAATTTACTTTTCAGAACTGGAAAAATATAAGCATTTATTTGATAAACCTTGTCGTAGAAAAGAAACCAACCCTATCTCTCTGGAGGAATCAACTCTCAGATACTGTACTGTATCTCCCAAGGGAGATCTCCTTTAGTTCCTACAGTCTTTAAAATCAAAGTTTAAAAAGTGTGTCTATGCTGCCAACTTTTCAACCAGCTGGGGTAAGACTTTAAAAAGTGTTTCTCTCCCTTTGGGGGCAACTCTAAGGAAAAATGTTAAATATTGGGTATGAGAAAGCTGGAATATTACTGCTTCCGTTAGAAAAAACAGCACATACAGAAACATAGTCTGTTATGATTTATCATCAAATAATTTAAATAAATAACAATACAATAATATAACAACAGTATTCCAGATTTCAAGAAATTAACTCTTCTCTGTCTCTTGGTATCATACTCACTGCAACAAAATCTCCTATATTCTCACTTTCAAGATAAGGTTTATACGTAAAATTCCTCTCAGTGTCTTTCTAGTTGTTCAAACCTTGATTTACATTATCAATAAATCTGCAGCCAAATTCTATTACTATATAATACTGCCATTATAGAAAACATTAGCTCTGAGACTCATTATTCTTTATTCACACAAAAAACCAACAACAACAACCTTTTACAAGTTGCACAATTCTCCTCTATCTTTGTGTGTTCTGTCGATACATGGCCCATAACTGTTTTTGCATTACTGAGGCATCCTAACTTTTCTTGTATCACAAATATAGTCTGGAACTGTGTGGAAAGAAGATAATGTAACAGTTGCTTTGTGAGGAGATAAGTCACAAACCAATTAAATCAATCAATCAATCAACCCTTCTATTTTTTTTTTTTTTTACATAGGTGAGGAAACGGAGAGAGATGCTAAATACATTTTAATTACCATATTTTATAGACTCCAATCTATAAGATGCACCTTGTTGGGTGGCCGGGGCTTTGGCAACATTTATAAGATGTACAGACATTTCCACTCACTTTTTTGGGGGTGGGGGAAAAGTGTGTCTTATAGTGTGAAAAATATGGTAGATTGCTGGCACTTATGGGAAGGATATAACTACTGGCCTGATACCATAGCTTTCATCTGTAGATCTTTGTTTATTAAGCTGTGGAAAGCCCCCCTAGAGAATGAAATATTTTTGGGAAATATTAAAAGAGGTAGAATATTATATTTCCCCTAAAGGAGAAATGGAGAAACATGTTCTTAAAGGCAGAAAGCAGCCCCAGTCTTCCTGCCATAGGAAAAAGAGGCTTAAGCAGAAGCTTGATGGGATGCAGATTTTATATCCATTCAAAAAGATGGGGCCAATCTATTCATTAAAAAAACCCACAATCAGGCACAAGCTACCACAGAAGGCTGGAGCTGATGGGATTTTTAAAAAAGTAGAAAAACAAAGACTCCTAAAAATCTATATCCCTCCACTCAAATTCTAAAGACAGGACATGACCTTTAGGACGTAATAGGATTTACCCACCACTATTTATAATAGCAAAAGATATAAGGCTCATTACATTGCACATCCCCCTGGAGCATCTCAATCACCAAACCCCAGAACCCTATAAAAATCCACCTACTCACCCAGCCAATGGGTCAGCCATCCCAGAAACATGCAGTTGTCACTGAAGTCTCTGGAAAACCAAATCTATACAGACCTTCTTTACACTGAGGCCTGATTCCATTTTATTTTCAGGGTCTTTCTCCCAGCTTGGAACCAGACCAGATTTTTCTTCAACAAAACCCAACCCACCAACTCATGTGTACCAACTCTGAGGGATCCAGGAAGTGAAAACTGGCAAGAACAAGGGTTATTCAACCCAGCCTGGGATCTGGATAGTGAAAGAGAAGAACAAATTTTGTAGGATGGTGATCGACTACCAGCATCCAAGAATCCAGTGTCTGGTCTACAGAATTTGGGAAGGAAATAATCCATTTTGGGTTAATGGTTAAGGACCCAGGATGGAAAGTGAGGCATGGTGAATTGTAGTCCAATTTTAAGCATGAAAGCTGATTGGGCAACTTTGGGCCAATCACCAGGAGACTCTGAGTCCTGCTTTAGACAGAAAGCCAACTGAGTGATTTGGGCTAATCACCAGAGGATGTTGACTTCTAGTCTCACCTTAGGTATGAAAGCCTAAGTAGGTATTCCAACGATGGAGGTTTACAAGAAGAGGCTGGACAACCATTGGTCTGGAATTGGTATAGGGTCTCCTGCATCAGCAGCGGTTTGGACTAGAAGATCCCCAACGTCTGTTCCATTATTCTCTTGTTCTTAGTGTCAGAATATATTCAATGAACTGGGATAGAGCTTAGTAACTAAGTCAGCCAATTAGAGCTGAATTGGAAACTTAAACGAGAGAATCTGGATGTGGTTTATCTCTGTCCTGTGTTCAGCTCTAAAGTGAAAGAGAAATTAACTTGCTTGCTTGCTGAAACTAGAACTCTGCTTTGAACTGGAGCTGTACCATGTCTGCTTCTGTTTGGGTTGTTTGTAACCTGTCCACGTTGGAAGTGATGGGCCACCTGCTAAAATAAAGCCAGGTCATGGGACACACTTCAAAGTAAATAAGGAATCTTGTAATTGCAGAGTCTGCCTGGCAAGAACGAAGACTCTTTATCCACAGAAGATATGCATGTGTAAATCTTGTAACAATCCTGGCTATTTGGAAAATGGATAAAAGTAATACGAGTTATCCAACTTGCATATCTTAGCTAAAAGTTAGAAATAGAGAATGCCCTGCAGCAAATCAAATGGATATTAGATAACTCCTAAGGATTTCACTAGCCAAGACCTAGGAATAGGGACAGCTAGAGACCTATAGAACAAATTGTAGAATTATTACTAAAATGTTTATTAGATGATATTTCTTATTATCTCACTTTGTCCCACCTTCTCCTTTTGTGAAAATGTATGAAACTTACTCAATCCTTTGTTCTTGGCTCTTGAAATTTTTGACCAGGAGCCCTTTTCCTTGGAGTACTCCAATAAAAAGCAATCGGAAAACCTGCACCTCATGTCTGGCATTCATCATTGGCTTCGGCACCAGGCTCAGACCCAAATTGGGGACAACAGAAGAGATTACCAGTATTGTATATTTACTTAATTAATTATTTAATGAATCCTGCTGAGTCAGTCATCTGTGTGTTTTCTGGACTTGAATTTCTGCTGTAAACTCTTAACACTTAGCCTCCATTCTGCAGTGGTCTTTTCTTCCCCTATTCCATTGAGGGGAGAGAGAGAGAGAGAGAGGGAGGGAGGGAATCTTAACTGACTTCCAAAATCATCCTGTTTGTCATAAGGACAAGGGAAATAAAATCTGAAAAATGTCTTGCTACAGATGAGCTCTGTGCCTCTCGCTGCTGAATTCCGTCCACAGGCCGCTTCAAAAAATCTCTAGTCACAGAAAAGGATGGAAATCAATACATCAAACAACTCAATTGTTCAATAAATCTCCAAATCAATATTAGAGTTGCTGGAGAATTTGAAATTTGTTGACAAGGAATGAGCAAGATGACAAGAGTGGAGGAAATGAAGGGCAGTCAAAATGAAATAGTTAAAGGAGTCATGATTTGGGGCACGATCAACTGTGGCAATAAGAGAGATTGCTGTTCTGACCTTGTGTAGAGGGTGGTGCAGACATACCAAATGTATTCTGACTATTACTGAGAGCAAGTCAAAGACAATGCATACAGCTTGCTCCTTCCCCTTAAGATGAGAAGATGAGAAGGAACTCTGACCAAACTAATACTATGCACATTTTACTCCTTTTATATTCAGCTTTCTCCTATCACTTCCTTCTATTTCATGATTGTACATATTTCTATGCAAAAATGGAGAACTTGATGTAGATCAGGGGTGTCAAACTCTATTTCATTGATGGCCGTACCAGAGTTATGTTTGACCTTGGGGGGAGGGGGTGGCCAGGGGGCATGGCCAGCTTGATGTCACTAAACAAAGCTCCATTTTTGGACATGATGGCCTCCTGGAGCCCTCTGCACCCCATAGGCCAGATTCAGTTCACAGGCCTTGAGTTTGACACCCCTGATCTAGATCAAAGGTAGACAATATGATGTTCTCAAGAAGCTTTGTACTCTAAACCCCACAATTACTTGTCACCAGGTTGGAAGTCAGGAGAATGTGAGTTCCAGTCTTGCATTTGCCATGAAAGCCATCTGGATGAATTTGGACCAATCACCAGGAGATGGTGAGTTTTAGTCCCACCTTCGATACAAAAGACAGCTGGGTGAGTTTGGGGTCAATCACCAGGTGAGGGTGAGATCTAGTCCCACCTTAGTCACGAAAGCCAGCTGAGTGGACCACTCACTCTCTCTCAGCCTGAGCCACGTCACATGGTTATTATTGTAGGAAAAAGAGGAGGACGAAGGACTACTACATAAGTTTGCCATCTTGAGTAATTTATAAAAATAATAAAGATGGGATAGAAATAAAACAAATAAATAATGTTGGCTATAATTGATGAATATTAGAGTCCAAAACAAGGGTCCTCAAACTTGGCTAGTTTAAGACTTGTGAACTTCAACTCCCAGAATTCTTGTTCTAACTTGACTGGAGGAGGAATTCTGGGAGCTGAAGTCTCCAAGTCTTAAAGCTGTCAAGTTTGAAGACCCCTGGTCTAAAACACTGGAGAACACCAGAGATCTTAGTCTTAAGTTCAAGACTAAAACAACTATCAGGTGTTCTGTCAGGTATGGGAGAATAACAGAATAACAGAGTTGGAAGGGACCTTGGAGGTCTTCTAGTCCAACCATCTACTCAAGAAGGAGACCCTATACCATTTCAGTCAAGTGGTTGTCCAATCTCTTTTTTAAAGCCTCCAGTGATGGAGCACCAATGACTTCTAAGTTCAAGTCATTCCACTGACTAATTTCCTCACTGTCAGGAAATTTCTCCTTAGTTTTAGATTGCTTCTCTCCTTGATTAGTTTCCATCCATTGCTTCTTGCCTGCCTTTGGGTGCTTTGAAGAAGGTTGACTTCCTCTTCCTTGTGGCAACTCCTTAGATTAGGTTAGAATCCACTTTGATTCTTTTGCCATGATTCTTTTGCAATTCCATATTTTTTCATACAGCTTCCAGATTAGTGTTTAGGGTGGCAGAAACTGATGGATTCCACAGAGTTTTCTTTTTTGGGAGGGAGCTTGAGGGTTAGCATTTTATCCTCATAAAAAAATCCCAGAAATGAATATTTAGCAAAAAATGGGGGGGGGGGAGGGGAGATGAAACAAATACTTAAAAGTCTGAACTTACTGGAAGGGATGCACAGAAAATGCTGTGGGGGAAAAAAAATGAAATGAATTCTAATCCAGAGTAATATATACTACAGGAGCTACTATAACAGCCTACAAGGTAAATAAGAGCTTCTCCATTCCAAAAATTCAAATTCTGACATTGTGACATTTGAATTCTCTGTCTAATCTCCCTCTAAGAGACATAAATAGTGAGGAAATATAGCACCCAAATCTTGCAGAGCGTTTATCTCCAAACTACATGAAGTTGCAAGGATTAAATTCCAAAATATCAGATTAACAATGGAATACCAGAAGCCTGGATATAAAACTTGGCCTCCCAAGTTAATCTTCAGTAAAATAAATAAATAAAAAAGACCTGTTGGCTTTAATCTTTAAATGGCCAAGAATTATTATTCCTTTCTACTTGATTTCTGTTTTTAAAGATACACCAAGTTCTCAAGGCAGTTTTATGGCGCTTCTGTATTTTACATTCTTGTTTCTCCATTAGATCTTAAGTCATACTTTCCAAACTTCGGATTTTGCTTCTGCAAAAATTCCCTTGATTCTCATCTCCTTGTACCAGATTGCTGGTAAAGCCACTTAATATATATTACAGAATCACATTACGTTCTCACACTTCAACACCGAGTCGTCTTCCTTTCCCACATGAGTAGCCGAGTTGGCACTCAGTAAATAATCATAAATAATAATAATATAACTCCAACTTAATGGAATAATTTGCTGCCTAATCACAGCAATAAAGGGAGTCCATTATCGTCCCCAAAATGTTTTCAGAAAATGAGGTTTTTTTGCTAAGTGATGAGACCAGCTGCTACTTTGGGCTTATTGTATTGCCCAAGTGTTCTGCTGGCCAAAAATGCTTCCTGGTGGAAGGGACATCAATCTCTTTCCCTCTTGGCTGTGGAATCTGTTCGATTAGAAAGCCCCCTTTGTTGCATCGGTGATCGATGATGGGATTCAGGAGGAGAGGAAAGCAGCAGCAAAAAAGTTGAGCTCGTAAGAAGAAGAGAAACGTTGCCAACAGAGAACAGAAGGGAGTCTTCAGAGAAGAACGATCAAATTATGAAGACTTTAGCCTTCACATTTAGTTCAGAACACAACACAGCAGGGGCGAATGTACGCCATAAATGGTTACTAAAAAGATTACAGGGATTAATAACAGAATAACAGAGTTGAAAGGATCTCAGAGGTCTTCTCGCCCAAACCCTTGCTCAAACAGGAGATTCCCATACCATTCTGGACAAATCTCTTCTTAACAGATAACAGATAATCAGAGCTGGAAGAGACCTTGTAGGTGATCTAGTCCAACCCCCTGCCGAGCAGGAGACCCTCCACCATTTCTGACAAATGGGAGTCCAATCTCTTCTTGAAAGTCTCAAATGATGAAGCTCCAACTTCTGAGGAAAAACTGTCCCATCGGTTGATTGTTCTTACTGTCAGAAAGTTTCTCCTTATTTCCAGGTTAAATCTCTCCTTGTTCAGTTTCCATCCATTATTCCTTGTCTGGCCTAGAAGCACTTTAGAAAATAGCTTGACTCCTTCCTCCCTGTGGCAGCCCCTCAGATATTGGAAGACACCTAACATGTCTGCCCTGGTCCTTCTCTTCAGTAGACTAGCCTGTAACCGTACTTCATATATTTTAGCCTCCAGTTCCCTAATCATCCTAGTTGCTCTTCTCTGTATTTTTTATATAGTTTCAACATCTTTTTTGTAGTGTGGTGACCAAAACTGGATGCAGTACTCCAGGTGTGGTCTTACTAAGGCTTTATAGAGTGGTATTAGTACCTCCCTTGATCTTGATTGTATCCCTCTGTTGATGCAATTTAGGATTGCATTGGCTTTTTTGGCTGCTGCTGCACACTGCTGACTCCTATTTATCTGGTTGTCCACTAAGACTCCAAGATCCCTCTCACAGTTCCTGCTTTTGAGCCTGGTTTCACCCAATCTATATGTGTCCTTTGGGTTTTTCTTGCCTAAATGTAGGAGTTTATTTTTCTCTACATTGAATTTCATTTTGTTAAAAGACTCCAGTGTTGGAGCACCCAACACTGGAGACAAGTGGTTCAGAGGTGGTATTCAGCTGGTTCGGACCAGTTCTGATGGACCGATAGTGAAAATTTTGACTGGTTTGGAGAACTGGCAAATACCACTTTTGGCTGGCCCCACCCACTCTTACCTCTCCTCTATTCTGTTGTTTATTAGCTCAGCTGATTCGTGTGGCAGAGTGGATTGCCGCACTTCAGCTGAGCTAAAAAAACCTGCACAACTCACCAGTGTTGATCCAGAGGGCGGTGTCTGGGCCCTGTGTGCATGCACACAAAGTGCATGTTTGGCAAGCCTACACAGCTCACCAGCATTGATACAGAAGGCAGCATCTGAGCCCTGTGTGCATGTGCACAGGAAGTTTCTGATTAGTACGTGCGCACACAGCGCATACATGCACAGCCAAAGCAAGCTCTCCAAACTGGTAGGAATTTTTTTTTGAAACTGAAGTGGTTCTATTGATTCACTGTGATCACTGTCAGAAAATGTATCCTTATTTCTAGGTTGAATATCAATCAGAATAGAGCCGGAAGTGGTCTTGGATGTCTTCTAGTCCGACTCCCTCCTCTAGCAGAAGGCCTATACAATTTGAGGTGTTGGTTGTCCAGTATCTTCTTAAAAACCTCCAGTGATGAAGCACCCACAGCATCTGGAGGCAAATTGTTCATTGGAATAGCATAGTGATGAAGCCATAAATGTAAGCAGAATGTAGGAAAATTCACATTTGAACTGATATCCATCTGGCTCAGTCTTCACTAAATTTTCAAAACTATTTGAAGTCTTTTCCTGTTCGATACAGACTTTGAAATAGGAGACTATAAGGATATTAACAGTACCTTTTTTTAATTAGCTTCAGAATAAATTGTTTTAGACTTTTTTTTTTTAAAGTGAATTGATGCTCTAATTTCATCAGCTGCATCAACAGTCCTATAGAGATTATCAAAACTATTTACTGAAAACAATAACAACGCCCTAGTGCAATGGAGGATTGTGGAGCAATAGGGAGTGGGAATAATTCTTATATGTTTCCATGAAATGAATTAGACTTGGATCCCCCAAGTTAATCCCAAAGGCGAAAAGAATTTCAGCAAAAGATTTGTGAAATGTTTATCTATGTGTTTATTCACTAGATAGCCATGGGGGGGGGGGATGCAAACATTCTGCTTTTTATGGTACAATAATATCTCTTGTGGTCTGCTGCCTCCTGTGTTTCTTATAGATTGCTTAAATCTCTTGAAGACACTAAAAAGAAATATTTCCTAGGAGAGATAGATAGATCATAAGTAGATAGATAGATAGATAGATAGATAGATAGATAGATAGATAGATAGATAGATAGATAGATATGGGGATGGGGATGGGGATAGGGATAGGGATAGGGATAGGGATAGGGATAGGGATAGGGATAGGGATAGGGATAGGGATAGGGATAGGGATAGGGATAGAGAGGCAGGCAGGCACTAGACTTTCACTAGACTAAACATAAAATGATAGATGATTGATTGATAAAGATAGATAGATAGATAGATAGATAGATAGATAGATAGATAGATAGATAGATAAACAGACAGACAGACAGACAGACAGACAGACAGACAGACAGACAGACAGACAGACAGATAGATAGATAGATAGATAGATAGATAGATAGATAGACATGCATTCATGCATGTATGCATGCATGCAGGCAGGCAGGCACTAGACTTTTTACTAGACTAAACATAACCATGAGATAGGGATAGGGATAGGGATAGGGATAGGGATAGAGATAGAGATAGAGATAGAGATAGAGATAGAGATAGAGATAGAGATAGAGATAGAGATAGAGATAGAGATAGAGATAGAGATAGAGATAGAGATAGAGATAGAGATAGAGATAGAGATAGAGATAGAGATAGAGATAGAGATAGAGATAAATAAGCAGCCAGGCAGGCCAGCAGGCACTAGACTTTTCACTAGAGTAAACATATCCAGTTCCAGCATGATAGATGATAGACAGACCGACAGACGTAAACATTGAACTCTCTTTCATGGATGAATCATGGAATCGTAGAGCTAGAAGGGAGCTTAGAATCCTTTTATTCCAACCCCTTGCCCAAGTCAGGAGTCCTCATACCATCCTAGATAAATGGTTGTCCATTATTTTCCTTGAAATCCTCCAGTGATAGAGCATCTACAACTCCAGGAGGCAAACTGTTCCATTGCTTAATTATTTTCACTGTCGGGAAATTTCTCCTTATTTCTAGGTTGGTTCTCTCCTTATTTATTGATTGATTTGATTTGATTTGTCAATTGCTTACAAGATAATAGGTGTAAGTATATACATAGTTATGAATAACATGAAATGGGTACATATAAGAAAAATAAAAGAAACAATAGGATAGGGACAGTAGGCACTTTGATGCGCTTATGCACGCACCCTACAGACCTCTTAGGAAAGGGGTGAGGTCAATGGTAGACCTCACCCCTTTCCTTGATGAGCTTCCACTTGTTGCTTCTTGTCCTGCTCTCAGGTGCATTGGAGAATAAACCAAGGCCCTCTTCTCTGTGACAGCCACTCAAGGGTTGGAAAATGCGATCCTCTGGTCCTTCTCTTTGTTAGGCAAAACATCTGGTTTCCTAAGACATTCATCATAGACTTTAGCCTCCAAACTCCCAATCATCTTTGTTCATCTTCTCTACAGATGAGGAAGAGAAAAAAGTCAAGACAGGTTTTACGTTCATAAATATACCTGGATGATATATGTTAATTAAGAAATTGACCTTTTCTCTTCCCACATTTTGCATTGATTAGTTTTATCTTGAGTTTTGCAATTTCCTTTTATTGAGAGAATAGTTCTCGTAGTGGTTTCTGCTGTTCTTTTATTTTTAGTATGGGATCAACCTTAGGGTGACTATGAGTCAGTTAGAGAGGAAAAACTGACTTCACAAAGCTTTCAAAATGTTCATAAGAAAGATTTCTGAGTCTAAATTAAGTATTTTGGTTTAATGACATTTATTAATTTTGGTGCAAGCTGTCATAAGCACAGAGAGAGGGAGAGGAGGAGAGAGAGAATGAAATGTATTGTGAAATGTACTTTGACCTGTCCTTGAGTGTTCCCTTTTAGTATTCTAATTATTGTTGCCTGACACCAGTGGTGGGATTAAAAAAAAATTACTACCAGATCTATGGGTGTGGCTTGGTGGGCATGGCAGGGGAAGGTTACTGAAAAATCTCCATTTCTTCCCCACTTCACTAACCTGCTTTCCAGCTCCATTCTCCTGTGCAGAGCAACAAAAGAAGACCCAGCCAATCAGCTGGGATTCAGTGGGAGGCAGAGAATGGGCAGGGCCAGTCAGAGGTGGTATTTGCTGGTTCTCCAAACGACTCAAAATTTCCGCTACCAGTTCTCCAGAACTGGTCAGAACCTGCTGAATACCACCTCTGTCTGACTCGCATTGTGGCTAGGAGGTCACGCCCTGTCCTTGGAGATGGGTGGGGAATGTAGATTTCAATCCCATCAGCTCCAGCCTTCTGTGGTAGCTGTGGCTGAAGACATTATGTTTATGAATAGGATGGCCTGGCTATCTTAATGGGTGCAAAATATCCATCTCTAAAGACTTGAAAAGTTCTGCTTGAGGCTGTTTTCCTATGGCAGGAAGACTGAGATTGCTTTCTGCCTGCGTTAAGCTTTTTCTCCATTTCTCCTTTGGGGAAATATAACATTCTGCCTGTTTTAATATTTCCCAAAATATTTCATTCTCGGGGGGTGGGTGGATGGGGAACGCTTCCCACAGCAAGGAGAGAAGCAACTTAGAACTAAGGAGAAATTTCCAAATGGTGAGAGCAATCACCCAATGGAACATCTTGCCTTTAGAAGTTGTGAGAGCTCCATCACTGAAGGCTTTCAAAAAAAAAAAAAAAAAGACTGGATAACCATTTATCTGGAATGGTATAGGATCTCCTGCTTGAGCAAGGGGATTGGAGAGAAACTTCCAAGATCCTGTCCAACTCTATAATTCTATGTTCTATCCTTGTGGTAAATAAAGAACTCATGTTGATTGACAAGGAGCCCGTTTCCCAAGTTTCAATCATTTCCCTGGCTATTTTTGTACCTGCTCGGCCAACAATCTTAATTGCTGCAAAGTAGTAACTGGATTAAAAGTCCTTTCCCAACCACTTGCAAATCTTAGAGGAAGGTGTGCTTGCCATTGTGCATTTGAGGCAAAAAATTCATCTGATCTCTGCACAGCACTGTCTTAAAACAGATTTACAATTCAATAACCCTTTCAGCCAACTGTGCAGAAAAATATGAATGAAAACATGCAACAGCAGTTTGGATCAACAGTGTGAAAAATATTAACTCCTTTGGTGAATGAGGGTCTATTGTGAATACTGGAAAATGTTTGGATGGGGTACATCACAGCAAAAACTAGCTATATGTTTTTGGAACATCGCTAGTTGAAAAACAATCAATGGCCATTTTCCAAGAGAAGGATAGGAACCAGCTTGAAACACAGAAAGCTTCTTCAACTCAGCCTTATAAGAGGTAGAGATGGGGTAAAAATAATAATGTCTTTTCTGTAGATTCTTGCTTTTTCCCCCTTTGAATCAAAATATTAAACAGAAAAAAAAAATCAGCATCTCAGATCTCAATGTATTTACCCTTCAGATCTTATTTATGGGAATTCGAAGAAGAGAAGTGGGGGGGAGATAAATCTATATACCTTTGGCATTTGCTAAATCGAGAACCTTTTAAAATTACATTTAGAGAGTTGAGAGGACCAGATGAATCAAAATTCAGTTTCTCCTTTCATCAGGAGGGGCTTTTGTCAGGAAGACAAGGTGGAGGGAGGGAGGTCTGTTTAGGAGAAGCTGCTTTTGTTTACATCCAGAGATTAGAAGAAGCACAATGTTAGAATATGCAGTAGTGACGCTGTGATAGATAAGGTGTCAAGGAGAATGCTAGGAAATACAACAAAGCTTTCCAAAGATAAATATGCTCTGTTATCCCCACATTTCCACTTTTAAATATGTATGACCACAACTTTGTCTATTCTTCTCCCATACTCGGCCATCTGTAAACTGTTCCCTTATGAGGCCAGTGGAATAATAAGAATAAAAAGGAGATGACAAAGGGGGAGGGGGGGAGGAGCAGTAGATAAAATCCCAAAGGACAATGCTGAAGATTTGAAGACCAGGCTCAGAAAGCAAGAAGTGTTTGCCGAAGAAATAAAACCAGGGAAAGGTAGGATGATACATCCTTGGAGTTAGCCCTTCAAATTAGGAAGTATGATAGACAGATTGGTGTCTGTTCTGTCCTTAATTTGAATACTCGAAATCCCCGCGCCTTGATTGGCTAAGGCGCGGGGATTTCTGATTGGCCAGGCGAGCCGCGCTGATTGGCCCGATTGAAGTCTCCCGCGATTGGCTCGCTCCAAGAGCGGGAGACTTGAATCGCTGCCATTGGCCGCGGCCGCCGAGGCGAAAAGGATAAAAGCCGCGGGCTTTTTCCTTTTCGCCGGTTCGGTTCACAACAGTTTAATAAAGAGCTTGAATGATAGTCACGGACTCTGAGCTTTCTTTTGCGGACACGACTCTGGCGACGAGGGTGGGATCCCGACCCTGAACCGAACCCCGTGTCCAACAAGAGCCAGTTCCAGTGAAAGAGATGGCGAAGATCGCACCGCCCGCCCCCTTCAACCCCGCCAACGAAGACTGGGAATCGTACTCAGACCGGTTCCGAATGTACTTAGAATGCGCCGGAATGAAGGACGCCCCGGGCCCGCTAAAACGCGCCGTCTTTCTTACTCACTGCGGACCAGAGGTCTTCCAGATGGCCAAAGCATTGGCCAAGCCGGCAGACGCAACAGCCATGGACTGGGACGTCCTCGAGCCTATACTGCGGCGCCATTACGCCCCCGAGGTCCCCATCCTGATACGGCGCAACGAGTTTTACCGCCGAAATCAGAAACCAGATGAGAAATTGAGCGACTTCGTCGCAGAGCTGCGGCGCCTAGGAGGACTCTGCGAGTTTGAAGGTCTAAACAGCCTCATTAGAGACCGATTCGTGCTCGGCCTATGGGACCCTACACTCCAGAGCCGGCTTATGGCCAAGGGCGACATCAGCCTAGCAGACGCCCTCACCGCAGCCGCAGCCGCAGAGGCAACCCGCTCGTCCGCTGACAGCATGCGAAGATCCGACGCAAAGGGCGGTAACAACAACCCGGCAAGGTCGGCCGACCCTAGAAGCGAATCAACCGCACACTACGGAGAATTTCAGTCAGCCTCCAGCACGTCGGAAGACGAGGAGGACATACATCGCGTGCAGACGGGACGCGGCGACCAGCGAAATCGAAGAGGTCGTAGGTCGAGGACCAACTGTGCCGGGTGCGGCGGCGACCACCCCAGGTCAGAATGCCGATTTTTTGACTCTATTTGTAGGCATTGTGAACGACGGGGTCACATCGCTCGAGTTTGCCACCAAAAGAAGACCCGCAGCCCGCCCAGATGGGAACAACACGACCGGAAGAAGGAAAGCCCCCCGCCCAAGACCAGAGAGCGCCAACCGGACGGTCGGTGGGACCGTACCCAGCGATCTTCAAAAGGCGGCAACCTGGACTTGGGGGAGACGAGAGCAAACCGCCTTTCAAAAAACCAAAGACCTCCTCACCTCCGACACCGTCCTGATTCAATTCAGCGAAACCTTGCCCTTAGCTGTCACTTGCGACGCATCACCTTTCGGCGTCGGCGCTGTCCTCAGCCATACCCTCCCAGACAAAAGGGAAGCACCCATCGCATTTTTCTCCAGGACTCTGACTAAACCAGAGCGGAACTATAGCCAGCTGGACAAAGAAGCCTTGGCTATAGTTGCCGCCGTTAAGCGTTTCCACGAATACCTATATGGCCGCCCGTTCACCATTGTGACAGACCATAAGCCATTGCTGGGAATCCTCGCCGGAAACCAAGCCACCCCGAACATTTTATCACCCCGGATGACAAGGTGGTCCGAGTTCCTGGCAGCCTACAGCTACGAACTGTTACACAAGCCAGGTAAGAAAATTTCGAACGCGGACGCTTTAAGCCGTTCCCCCTTACCAGACTCTGATCCTGACCCAGCACCAACAACAAACACCCTTAGCATTGAAAACCTACCCATTACCGCATCGGACATTGCCAGAGAGACTGTTAAGGATAAGCGTCTGGCGCGAATCCTACATTGGCTAGAAAAAGGCTGGCCTGAAAGGGACAATGACGAATCCATTAAAACGTTCAGAAACCGCCAGACTGAACTTTCAATTCTTAAGGGATGTATCTTGTGGGGTGACAGGGTAGTCATCCCGGACAGATTGCAAGGGAGGGTCCTAGAGATGCTGCATGAGGGTCATCCTGGCATCGTCAGGACTAAAGCCCTGGCCAGGAGTTACGCTTGGTGGCCAGGGATGGACAAACAAATTGAGCAATGGGTCGCCAAATGCCATCGATGCCAGGAGACCAGACCTAGCCCACCCGCAGCACCCATCAGGGACTGGGAAATACCAAGGGGGCCCTGGTCCAGAATCCATTTAGACTTTGCGGGTCCAACAAATGGGCATACTTTTTTGATCACAGTCGACGCTTACTCCAATTGGTTGGAAGTAAGCGATATGAAATCCACTACCACGGAGGCTGTCATCAAAGAACTGTGTAAACTGTTTTCCACGCACGGCCTCCCAGACGTCATCGTCTCAGATAACGGGCCCCAGTTTACTTCCCTCGAGTTTGAAAGGTTTTTGGCGGAGAGGGGCATCCGCCACGCATTAACGGCACCGGCAAATCCGGCGGCGAACGGTAGAGCGGAACGGATGGTCCAGTTTACTAAAAAAACCCTCCGGAAAATGGACCACGGGGAGATCAACGACAAAATCAACAAACTCCTCTTCATACAACACATCACCCCTAACACCACTACCAACAAGAGCCCAGCCGAAGCTGAGGTCCCCACTCGACAGGTTGCACCCGACTTACAACCCGGAGCGGCCCCCAGACTCCAGCTCCAAATACCGGACATTTGCCCCCGGTGACTTAGTTTACGCCAAAAATCTGACGGGGGACCCCCTATGGATCCCAGCCGTCACCACTCAAATCACCGGTCCACGGTCGTACCGGCTCCAAACCACCGACGGGCGAGCCTGGAAACGACACATCGACCAGCTCCGGTCACGCACGGCAACAGACCTCAACCCCCAAGAATCGAACCAAGGGGGGAGGGAACACCCGAATAAAATAGCGCAAGAAAAAATCCAAAAGTACTCACCGGAACGCAGCCATCGCGAGTCCCCTCCAGAGAAGAACCACCTGGCCAGCTCAACCGACCCGGAGAAACCAAGCAGGAGCGGCGAAACCCGCAGCTCAACCGACCCGGTAGGCCCAGGCGGGAGCCACGGAGAACGAACCGGCCCGATCATCCAGCCGGTTCACACAGAGGGAGGAGCAGCCAAAAAGATGACCGCTCCGGCCGAGGTACAGCTTGAAACTGAGTTGCGCAGGTCAACTAGGACTAGACGGAGCCCCGCCTACCTGCGTGACTACGCTACGTGATGGACCATACCAAGAGGGGAGGGGTGTTCTGTCCTTAATTTGAATACTCGAAATCCCCGCGCCTTGATTGGCTAAGGCGCGGGGATTTCTGATTGGCCAGGCGAGCCGCGCTGATTGGCCCGATTGAAGTCTCCCGCGATTGGCTCGCTCCAAGAGCGGGAGACTTGAATCGCTGCCATTGGCCGCGGCCGCCGAGGCGAAAAGGATAAAAGCCGCGGGCTTTTTCCTTTTCGCCGGTTCGGTTCACAACAGTTTAATAAAGAGCTTGAATGATAGTCACGGACTCTGAGCTTTCTTTTGCGGACACGACAGTGTCCACTCTGGAAATCTGTTGTGTAAGAAGGAAAACAAATTGGAGGACCCTTCAGAACACAAGAGAAAGAATATCAATATGAGAATGAAATTTGGAGTTTCTCTCTGACCCCATTCTACCCAAACTATTCTTGTCAGTGAATTTAATTCCAAAGCCTCACTCGCTTCTCACCCAATCTTCAATGAGACCTTTGAATTTGGATTGACAGGGACAGGGGGTGAGGCTGAGAGTCACATACAAATATTGAAAACATCACTGCAGGCAAGAATGTTGATCTAGTCTGTACTGAGAGAGAATCCAGTAAGTTTCCACTGTTGAACATTCTTGGATAAAGAGTCAAGGAGTCAGGGCCAAGTCAGGGCCAAGGAAAGTCCAAGGGTACAGCAACTCTTCATTTTTCAAGCAAGGGTTAGGTCGTACTTATTACATCCTTTCCTGTCCCAAAGAGACCAATAATCAATCTGGATTGGCAGAGATAGTGCAGAAGTAGAACATTCTAACATGGGAAAGTTGCAAACTGCACTTTGGTTACAGCTAGCTTTCTTAGGAGAAGCTTCTAGAAGCTTCTTCTTCATAAAAGAGATGGATGGTACTGAGTGAGAGAGATTATGAGAGAGAGAGGAAAGGGAGGAAGGGAGTGGGAGAGAGGGAGAGAAGGAGAGAGAGAATGGATGGATGAGACATAATGGATACAGAGATGATAGATGATAGATGATAGATGATAGATGATAGATGATAGATAGATAGATAGATAGATAGATAGATAGATAGATAGATAGATAGACAGATAGATAGACAGATAGATAGATAGATGATACAAAGAGAGAGAGATGACAGCTAAATAATTATATAGTTACATAGATAAGATAGATAGATAGATAGATAGATAGATAGATAGATAGATAGATAGATAGATAGACAGACAGATGATAGACATATGATAGGTAGGTAGGTAGGTAGGTAGGTAGGTAGATAGATAGATAGATAGATAGATAGATAGATAGATAGATGATAGGTAGGTAGGTAGGTAGATAGATAGGTAGATAGATAGATGATAGATAGATAGATAGATTGATAGATAGATAGATAAATAGATAGATAGATATACAGACAGATGATAGACATATGGTAGGTAGGTAGGTAGGTAGGTAGGTAGGTAGGTAGATAGATAGATAGATAGATAGATGATAGGTAGGTAGGTAGGTAGGTAGGTAGGTAGGTAGGTAGATAGATAGATAGATAGATAGATAGATAGATAGATAGATAGATAGATAGATAGATAGAGGCAGGCAGAGATAGATAGATAGATAGATAGATAGATAGATAGATAGATAGATAGATAGATAGATAGATAGATAGATGGATGGATGGATGGATGGATGGATGGATGGATGGATGGATGGATGGAAGGAAGGAAAGAAAGAAAGAAAGAAAGAAAGAAAGAAAGAAAGAAAGAAAGAAAGAAAGAAAGAAAGAAAGAAAGAAAGAAAGAAAGATTCTAAGTACCTTCTAGCAATCTCTTTCTGGACTATAATTATATTTGCAATTGTTCAATACCAGTAACCAATGGAGTGCCATGATCTACCATGAGTGAGACTTAAGGGTAGATTTTCTACCCTTCAGAAAATTCTCCTGTGTTGTTGCTGCCACTCATTCTTTCTTAAGCCTTGTCCCCATCTTCCACAATCTTCCATCAGAATATAGTGCAGGGTACCCATGGAAGTCAACAGCTAGAGGTCAAAATCCAGGAGATTGCCTCCAAGGATCCAAGAAGAGCAGGTAGCCAACCCATAGATCATGGCCATGAACGCAACAGAAACTACCTTCCAACTCAATCTTTGAGACATTTTTAAAAATGTAATCTGCTTTTCTCCTGTCCTGCTTCCACTTGGAATTTTATTTCAAGTCATTTCAGAACATCTGATTCTTCTCCACCCCAATTAACTGCTAATTTGAAAGCAGTGCTTCATCATGCATGCAGATTCTCTCCTGGATAATTTTGTCCTTCCAAGTGCTGTTAGTTCCCAGTCAACATATGCTACTAGCACCCTGCTCACCTTTCCTTAGGATAGATAACAAAGCATTTGAACATCTCTTTCCATCTCAGAGACATTATAGCTTTCAGTTTAGTCTCAACTGCTCTCTGAAGTAGTGACAATTCTAAATGTTTTTTAATCAGATGATTCATTGAAATCAAATTGATTAATGACAAACAATGATGAGTTTTGAGACGAATGACCCTGGTTTAGTGTTCTGATGGTTTGCAAACCTCTGTGACTGGCATCTTGGGAGACAGAGTGAGTTGCATTGTGATGTACTTCTTGGAATTTTATGGGCAACTGAAAAGGGACAGATTGGGTTCCTTATGTACTTGACAAACTAATCTCTAATTGGTTAATGTTACAGGAAAGTTCCTGCTTCTTGATTGCTTCCTCATATAGGTAGGCCAAGGGTCTTCAAACTTGGCACATTTAAGACTTGTGGACTTCAACTTCCAGAATTCCTGAGCTATATGACTGGAGGAGGAGCTCTGGGAGCTGAAGTCCATAAGTCTTAAAGCTGTCAAGTTTGAAGACCACTGATGGCAGACTTTTGATTGCTCTATTTTGAAGATATTCCATGAGATGGATAAAAGGGGATTGACCTATTCTCCCAAGCTCTCAAGGCAGGACATGAGATAACGTGTGGAAGACAATTAAAGAGGGATCCAACCTAGAACTTAGGAGAACAACTAATTAGTGGAACAGCTTGACTCCAGAAGTTGTGGGTTGTTCCATCACTGGAGGATTTCAGGAAGAAACCGGGCAGCCATTTGTTCAGATGGACCAATTGAAGCAGCTCCAAAGAGCTCAAAAAATCCATAAGACACCACTGCTTTGAGGCCCAGCTGGACTGCAGTGATGAGAAACAAGTTTTGCTGAAGAAAATTCTTTTTAAAACTTTCCTGGCTGAATTTTGATAAATATGTTTTTTTTTTTTTTTTGTCTTGCTATTCTTTGAATGCTTGTCAAATAATCACCAAGCAGTTATTCTGCATTTGACATCCTGTGACTTTTGATATTTGGCAATATTGGATAAGCTGATGAGTAAACTTTATGCCAGGTATTTTTGTTTGCATAAGAACGTCGGTGCACAATGGCATTTCATACCCGACAGTACTTTGGCATATGTGTGTGGTTTTTTAATGTTCGATATCCAGCAGTATAAAGCATCTGACATTTGAAAGGAGAAAAGAAGAGAAAGAAATGGAAAGTTTGAGGAGGTGAACAATAGATTTCACAATATCTTTATTTAAGATCTCTTATGATGGAGAGCTCTGTTATCTAATTAGTTTATCACAAAGGGACGCTGCAAAATGCAATGGGCTTATCAAATATTTTGGTTTGCTGTTGAGATGTTCCCTTTTGTTATCATGAATTCAGTTCATAGGAAATACCACCAGAATGAAGTTGGAGTCATTCCAAAGTTATTGTCACTTTGGGGGAATTAATTGTTCATCGTAGCAAGCTAGAAACTAGGAAGCAGTGAGTTCTAGTTCCACCTTAGGCATATGAAAACCAGTTGGATGACTTTGGGTCAATCACCAGGAGACAGTGACTTCTAGTCCTACCTTAGGCTTGAAACCAGATGACTTTGAGCCAATCACCAAGAACACGGTGAGTTCTAGTCCTTCCTTAACATGAACACCAGTCTCTGATTGGTTTACAATGTAGCATATTGACCCCAACAATCTGGGTCCTCACTTTACTGACCTTGGGAGGGTGGAAGACTGAGTCAACCTTCCATCAGGATCGAACCAGCCTGTAGGCAGAGTTCGCCTGCAATATTGCCTTCTAATCGCTGTATCAACAGGTCATCTGAAGTTAGGCTTCAGAGGTCACTATGGATTTTCCTAACAGATTAACAGAGTAGGAAGGGACCTTGTAGGTCAGTTGTTGTTCAGTTGCTAACACAGGTCCAACTCTTTGCAACCCCATGGACCATAGGAAACTTAGCCATCTGTCCTTCACTCTCTCCCAGAGTTTACCCAAATTCACATTCAACCAGAAACAGCACTGACCCTCAACCAACCCATTCAAGCCCCCCCCCCCCCAAAAAAACCCATCACTTCACCTCCCTAATCTCCCTAAGATGAGAGCTTCTTTTTGGTGGTGGGTGGAATATTTGGTGCACCCAAATATTTCCTATTTTCTTTTCTTGAGAAACAAGAAAATCATTTCCTTGACACAGCTGACATGCTGAGATTGTGATATTTTGACAACTATACGGGCAGTGGTTAATGTGTTGGTGTTAGTTTCAAGCAGCTTTGAAAGGTTTTCCAAGGATCTGTTGAAGGTATGTGGAGTCTCTTCCTGCCTTACATTTAAGTCTTTTTTTTTTTTCCTGGTCAAAGCCTCCGTTGGGTCAGCAACTACCTCCACAAGGTAAGATTCTCTTTTATCCTTGTTATATCGGAAAATAAATGAGCTGGACTCACACTATCAGGGAGCTTGTCATTAAAGGAATATTTGTTTTCTCTCTCTCCCCTGCAGTTTCTATCAAAGGCTTAAGTATAAGGTTATATCTCTTTTTTATCTCCCTTACGTGTTAACTTGGAAATGGAAGAAGAGGAAGCCAGAACCAATATTTTATCTGGGTATATGCTCTGGAATGGTAGTTATCATCGTTCAAGGGTGTGTGTGATTTTTTTAAATATTTTTTATTTTATTTTTAATAACAAACAAACAAACATAAACATAAAACAACAAATAAAACATATATGTATACATACATACATACATGCATATATATATCCAAGTTCCCTTTCAACTCTGTTATTCTGTCATCTATATATCATCTATGAATCTGTCTATCTATCCATCCATTATATCTCATCCATCCATCCATCCTCTCTCTTTTTACTATCATCTCTCTGTGTCTGTCTGTCTCTCTGTGTTTCTTTCTCTCTCTCTCTCTCTCTCACGCACACACACACACACACACACACTTTCTCTGTATCATCTATAATTTATCAATCTCTTTTTTGTAGAAGAAGCGTCTCCTAAGGAAGCTAGCTATAACTGAAGAGGAGTTTGTCACTTTCCCATGTAAGACTATTCTGCTTCTGGATTGTCTCTGCCAATCCAGATTGATTGTTGGTCTCTTTGGGACAGGAAAGGATGTAATAAGTACTACGTAACCCTTGATTGAAAAATGCTGTACCATTGGACACTCCTTGGCCCTGACTTGGCCCTGACTCCTTGATTCTTTATCCAAGAATGTTCAACAGTGGAAACTTACTGGATTCTGTCTCAGTACAGACTAGATCAACATTCTTGCCTGTAGTAATGTCTTTTCCATATGTATGTGATCCTCAGCCTCACCTCCTGTCCCTGTCAATCCAATTTCAAAGGTCTCATTGAAAGTTGGGTGGAAAGCAGTGAGGCTTTGGAATTAAATTCACTGACAAGAATAGTTTGGGAAGAATAGGGTCAGAGAGAAACTCCAAATTTCATTCTCCTATCGATATTCTTTCTCTTGTGTTTTGAGGCATTTCCTTTCCTTCCCGCACAACAGATTGCGAGAGTGGACACTGATCTGTTTTGACAATGGTCAGAATTAATTGCTTGCAAACAACTTTTGAAGTTAGGCTGAGGGCCTCAAATTACTCATCCTTGACCTAGAATATCATTACATACATTACAGAACAACATTACATAGATACTCAGATGTTGGAATAGGTTGGTCTTTCTACCCTCAAAATCTTCATTCTTTCATGTTAACTTCTTAACCTAGCAAATTCTACAATGTATTCCTCTTAAGACATCTCATTAAAAATTATCCTACTTGAACAATAATTTCATCTATTTTTACCCATTCAGTCCATTTCTCCCCATGTGTGAGTCTCCCTCAAAATGTTCTTGTGGGGTCTTTCAAATGATTGAAGCCTTCCAATATTTGAGGGGCTGCCACAAAGAAGAGGGTATCAACCTATTTTCCAAAGTAACTTAGGGCAGGACAAGAAATAACCAGTGGAATCTTATCAAGGAGAGAGCCAACCTAGAATTAAAGGGAAATTTCCTGGAAAATGAGAAAGAAATGTGGAATGGCTTGCCTCCGGACATTATGGGTGCTGCATCAATGAAACATTTTGAGCTGGACAGCCATTTGTCTGAAATGGTATATCTCCTGCTTGAGCAGGAGATTAGACTAGAAGACCTCCAAGGTCCCTTCCAACCAGTGGTGGGATTCAAATTATTTTACTATCGATTCTGTGGGCATGGCTTGGTGGACGTGGCAGGGGAAGGATACTGTAAAATCCCCATTCCCTCCACACCTCACTCACCTGCTTTCCAGCTCCGTTCTCCTGTGCAGGGCAACCAAAGAAGATGCAGCCAGTCATCTGGGACTCAATGGAAGGTGGAGAAGAGATGGGGGCGGGGCCAGTCAGAGGTGAGATTTGCCGGTTCTCCAAATTACTCAAAATTTCCACTACTGGTTCTCCAGAACTGGTCAGAACCTGCTGAAGACCACCTCTGCTTCCAACTCTGTTATTCTGTTAT
Source organism: Hydrophis major (assembly GCA_033807585.1). Taxonomy (NCBI): domain Eukaryota; kingdom Metazoa; phylum Chordata; class Lepidosauria; order Squamata; family Elapidae; genus Hydrophis; species Hydrophis major. The sequence continues at coordinate 374,228,907 of CM066329.1, forward strand.
GATATTTTTGAGCATGGAAATTCATCTGGAAAGGGGTGAGCTGGGATGATAGAAGTCAACTTTATTGGTAGAACTCCTGCCTTGGGACATGAGGTTGGACTAGAACATCTTCAAGGTGCCTTCCAACTATATTATTATTGGAACGCAGAAGACTATCTCCCATTCCCCAGAGCAGCACTGATGCCTACTTCTTTTCTCCATTCTGTTGGACCAAAGACATCATTTTGGACCAAAGACATGAGCTAGGGTGGTGCAGTGGTTAGAGTCCAGTACTGCAGGCTACTTTGGTTGCCTGCTGGCTGCCTGCAATTTGACAGTTTGAATCTCCCCTGAGGTTGACTCAGCTTTCCATCCTTCCAGGGTGGGTAAAATGAGGACCCAGATTGGTGGGAGCAATATGCTGACTCTGTAATCCGCCCAGAGAGGGCTGTAAAGCACTGTAAAGCAGTATATAAGTCTAAGTGCTACTGCTATTGATATTTTGTTCCCTCTTTTGGAGCTCAGCACATATCAAATGCAGATGGAGATAACCAACCCTGCAGCAGAAAAAAAAAAAAAAAAAGCCACAGCAATAGCTTTTGTTGAAGAATCTCTTCCAAGTCTATCATTTTGTGCACAACATCTTTTATGATGCAAATTACTCTTGTGCCTTTGCTAACATCCTTCTTCCTGGCCTTTGCACAAATAGAAATGCCACTGCTTGACTGCAGTGATGATAAGGAGAAACTGGGCAAAGGAGGAAAAAAAGGGATGATTTGGTCATCACAATATAGAAAACTTTGAGACTCTGGAAAGAGTGCAGAGAAGAGCCACAAAGGTGATTAAGGGGCTGGAAGCTAAAACATATGAAGAATGGTTTCAGGAATTGGAGATGTCTAGTTTAATGAAAAGAAGGAATAGAGGTGACATTTCCTGATACTCTGTTGTTAAATTAGGACCATTGCAGGAACTGGGTTTATCTAGTCTAGCGAAAAATAGGACTAGGGGTGACATGATGACAGTGCTCTAATATTTGAGAGGATGTCACAAAGAAGAGGGGGATCAACCTATTCTTTAAAGCAAGAGAAGGCAAGAGAAGAAACAATGGATGGAAACTAATCAAGGAAAGAAGCAATTTAAACCTAAGGAGAAATTTCATATCAGTTGAAACAATTAGCCAATTAGGCTTGCTTCTAGAAATTGTTTGGGCTCCAACATTGGAGGTTTAAGAAGAGACTGGAGAGCCATTTGTTTGAAATGCTATGGTGATTAGACTGGAAGACCTCCAAAGTCCCTTCCAACTTTGTTAGTCTGATATGATGTTTCTGAGCATGGAAGTGCAGCTGCAAAGGGGTGAGCTGGGGTGATCGACCAGAAGAAAAGTCAACTTTGTTTATGGGACCCGAAAGAAAGGCACTGATGCCCCCTGTGAATTCTGATGGATCCATAGCGTCTTGCACATTGATTGTCCCATTCATCACACAGGAATGCTTTCATGGTTTGGCTTCTGTTGGGATTAATGGAGGCCCTTTTGACAGCACGAGAGCATCTTTTATAGACTGGGTATTTCACACCCATACAAAAACAGTTGAAGCCAATTTGAATGGAAATGTCAGTGCCCAGCAGTAGGGCAACAGGAACGGAGAGAAAACTTGGTCTGAATTTTAACAGGGGCTGAGGTAATTCATACAGACCCTGAACTAATACAGAGATTAAGAACAGAGAGTGTAAAAATAGCCTTTCTGGAACAAAGAAAAGATTCACCTTCTGCTAGCTGTTTGTTGGTGGCCGATCCATGCTTATGGGGCATTAACAAGTAGACGATCGAGATGCACAATTCTCCTGTTCTAATTTATGGAGAACTTATCTGGGCTGCAATAATCTGAACCACCCATAGGTGGTGACAAAACCTGAGTTTCCATATCTTGTGTCTGCTACCTAGTGGTCACACATGATTTTGCAATTTTATAATGGATCTTCCTGCCGTCACAACATCTCCTTGGTCCTATGATCAGCATTCAGGTGCTTGGCAACCAGTATATATTTACAGGGTCATTTGTAACCTTCCCAACTGGCTTCTAATCAGCAAAGTCAATGGGGGATTCACTTAACAAACTCCTGAGTTACTTAACCACTGCAACATTTTTGCTTAACAACTATGGCACGAAAGGTCATAAAATTGGGAGTGACTCATTCAACAACTTACCATGCTTTGAAATTGAAATTTTGGTCCCATTTGTGGACATAAGTCAAGGACTACTTCTAATACAGGTCTTCTCCACAACCTTTTCTGCAGAGCAGAACTCAGGGTCAAGTTATATTGGTATTTGGGGAGAAAGTTAAAATTTCCACAACTTTGTATTTTTCTGAGTACTGTCTTATATCTAAGAAAATTCATCCATGTGGTATGATGGTATTATTATTATCCTTCATATCTACTCTACTAACTTCTCTTATTTGTATCTTATGATTATTATTACTCTGTTGCTTTACATGTACACTGAGAGCTTCTGCACCAGAGACAAATTCCTTGTGTGTTTAACCAAACTTGGCCAAATAAATTATTCTGTTCCATTCCTCTCCGTTCCATTCCATTCCATTCCACATTTTCTATTCTGTTCTGTTCCACTCCATTCAACTCCACTCAATATTTTCTGTTCTGTTCCATTTTGCTTCATTACATTCCACTTCACTCCACATTTTCTATTCTGTTCTGTTCTGTTCTGTTCCGTTCTGTTCCATTCTGTTCTATTCTATTCTTTGTGTGTTCAATCAAACTTGCCCAATAAAAAAATATATGCTATGCTGTGCTGTGCTGTGCTGTGCCATGCCATGCTGTGCTATGCTATGCTAGATCCACCATATATTCTCCCAGGAAAGCTACCAAAAACCCTTGAAAATCTCCCCCAAACCTTCCTTCTTTCTGAGGACCATCTTATTCCACCTGTATTGTATATTTCCAGTACCTTTATAGCAATTAAATGATTTATGAGACAATCAGCAAGAGATGTAGAAACTTGTCTCAGATGCTAGAAACACGAATACCACTGAAAATTCTTCAAGGCTTGAATCCTTCCTTCCTTCCTTCCTTCCTTCCTTCCTTCCTTCCTTCCTTCCTTCCTTCCTTCCTTCCTTCCTTCCTTCCTTCCTTCCTTCCTTCCTTCCTGTAGTGCAATTGTGATCATGGTGGTGGCTGCTTATGAGATTTCTCAGGTTCCTAGATTGAAAACCAATATTTAGAAATTGTTCTTGCTGTCTCAGTTGGCTGTTATCCTGGGGAAGTATCACTAAAACAGAATAACAGAGTTGTAAGGGACTTTGGAGGTTTTCTAGTCCAACCCTCTGCTCAAGCAGGAGACCCTCTACCATTTCAAACAGATAGCTGTCCAATCTCTTTTTGAAACCTCCAGTGATGAAGCACCCCAACTTCTGAAGGCAAGCTATTCCTCTAGTTAATTGTTCTAACTGTCAGGAAATTCCTCCTTAATTTTATGTTGCTTCTCTCCTTGATTAGTTTCCATTCATTATTTCTTGTCTGACCTTCAGTTGCTTTGGAGAATAGGTTGACCCCCTCCTCTCAGTGACAGCCCCTCAGATATTGGAATACCAGAGAAACAGATCAACACAATAATGACTCCCATTCTTCTTTATCCCTCCAAGGAAGGTTTCCAGGTTGTACACACCTACTGTGCATGCTTTGGGAATAATGAAACCCATTAACAGATTGTTAATGTGACTTGGTAACAGACCAAGCTGAGGCTTATAAAAACAATAAAACTTCCCAATCAATCTGATGTGTAACTAGGCACTGATGGAACCTTTTCCAAGCCAGGATAAAACTGGTTAGGGATTAATCTCCAGTCTCAGCAGCCTAACTGGCTTCCATGGGTAGATATTGCAAAAATGCTTAATGGCTGAACCTTGGAGACACTTTTTGGAATGCGGAATTTTTATCCCTGATGGTGCTGGAATTAAAAGCTTTAATCATACACAATGCAACAGGCAGCTAATTCTCCCTTCCACTTTAATGCCCAGGGCTGCCTGGAATGGTGACACTGGTGGCCAGTAATTTGATAAACAAACAAGCAAGAAAATAAATAAACAAACCATTAGATAAATGAAAGGCTTTTTGTACCTAATGATTTTGTTGCCACACTGGCTCCTGTTGATTAGGTCTGAATCCTAGTTATTTGCTTCCTCCCTCCCTCCCTCCCTCCCTCCCTCCCTCCCTCCCTCCCTCCCTCCCTCTTTCTTTCTTTCTTTCTTTCTTTCTTTCTTTCTTTCTTTCTTTCTTTCTTTCTTTCTTTCTTTCTTTCTTTCTTTCTTTCTTTCTCTCTCTCCTCCTTCCTTTCTATTTCCTTTCCCCACCTCTTTTTTTTACCTTCCTCCCTCCCTCCCTCCCACCTTCCTTCTCCTTTTTTCTCTCTCTCAACTTCTCTGCCTTTCTTTCTTTACTCTCTTCTCTCTTTCTCCCATTCCTTTCTTCCTTTCTTTCTCTTTCCTTCTCTTTCTTTTTTCTATCTTTTCTCTTTCTCACCCATTCTAACCTTCTTTCTTTTTTCTTTCTCTCCCCATTTCTCTGTCTTTCTTTCCTCTCTTCTCTCTTTCCCTCTTCCATTCTCTCCCTCCTTCCTTCCTATCTTCCTTCCTGTCTACCTCCCCCTTCTTTCTTTCTTTCCTTTTTTCCTTTCTTCCTTCCATCTCAATTTATAGATGGCCACCTAGAAAGAGAAAGATGGGAGAGAAAGGAGGAGAGAAAAAGGGAGAGGAAGAGATACACAGAGTGAAGGAGAGAAACAGGAAAAAAGGGAAAGAGAGGGGGAGGGAGAGAGAGAGAGAGAGAGAGAGAGATTCTGTTTTACTGAGCAATTGTTAGTTTGCACTTCCGGAATAATTAGGTATTAATCCTTTATTTACCTTTGAATTTTGATACGGCATTTAAATGATGTTGTATATAGGCATTTTTCAGCTGTTAGGATAATGGCATACACTGGGGAAAAAAGATCATATTAAAAGACACAAAAAGTAAAACGGAAATGATATAACTTACTTTGGGTTTGTCCAGGGATAGTTTCCTAAAATTGGAGGGTAATTATTTTTTGATACTTTTCATCCCTCACATCAACTTTTCTTTTCTCTGAAAATAACATCCTTCCCTTCCCCTCCACAAATACACACACACACACACACATGGTACTCAGCTTTGTTCAGGTATTTTCCCACGTCATTATAGTTGTGCTTTTAAAGTTGTAGCAGCATTTCGGCAAAATTTCATCTGCTATCATCAACTTCTGTATTGTGTTGGTCTGTGAGTCAGACTTTCATAGCATTTCTGTTTTAAATTTGGTGCTAGCCTACTGTTGTGCCAGAATGGTTTTTTCCTTCATCCTGATTGGTTGGGAGTCTTGGTCTGTGTTTATTGGTCTTGGAATTTGCTGTATTCTGCTAATATCTTCTGTCTGTTTTGTAGCATTTTTTTGTCTTGATTGGCTGGCAACATTGTGCTTCCTGTATTGGAGGCTTTTAGTGTGGCTTGGCTCCGAGTAAATGGACGGCTATCATTTATTAGGAAGCTAGGTTTCATCTGGGTCCCTGGTTGGGGTGTGTTTGAGCTGGAGGTATGGGGGGGGTCTGTTTGTGCCCAGGTGTTTGCTTGGCTTGTGGTGTGGAAATTTTTTTGTTTGTGAGTGCAGGCTTCCAGATAATTGACAGTCTGGTAGAGTCATCTCTTCTATTCATGCTTTCAGGTCTTTTTTCAATCTCTATGGATTCTCTGATAATTTTGTAGCTGGGGTTTTCTATAGTGGCTAGGGTTTTGGTGCCGTTGAAGTGGATGCTATGACCTGTGGCTTTCATGTGTTGGACTAGTGAGGAAGTATGTTCCAGCTTTTTTACTACATTTTTGTGTTCATCCAGGCGGGTACTTATTATTCTATTGGTCTGTACAATGTATGTGGCCAGGCATGATGCACAGGGGACTTCATGTAAGCCTTGATTTTGCAGGTCAATTTTATCTTTGGGGTTTCTAAGGATGGCTGCTATTTTTCTGTCTGTTTTGAAGGCAGTCTTGATGTGATGCCTGTGTGGTATCTTACTGATTTTGTCTGTAGTACCTCTTATCTAGGGCAGGACAGTTGTTCCATAGGTCTGTTCATCTTCTAGGTCTCCATTATGTCTCAGTGTGTTTTTGTGGATCAGGCCTGTGATTTTGCTTTTGTGGAAACTGTTGCCTATCAGTACTTTAGTCAGGGTGCATGGTTCAGTCTTTTTGTGTGTCTTGTTTGCCAGGCGTTTGGTTCTGGCAATTAGTGTTTTGGGCCATGGAGTTTATCTGTGCTGGGTGGTGGTGGGATTGGGTGTTGAGGTAGCGGTTGGTGTGTTTTCTTCTGGTATATGGTGTGTCCTAGTGTGCCATCTGTTTTTTTGTACATTAGTACATCTATAAATGGTAGTTGTTTGTTTGTTTCCGTTTCCATGGTGAATTTGATTTTGGGGTGTGTGCTGTTTTGGTGTGTTAGAAAATTGTTTAGGTTTTTTTTTTTCCATGAGGCCAAATCACAAATGTGTCATTGATGTATCTTAACCATAGTTTGGGTTTGTGGGTGGCATTGGCTAAGGTTCTGGATTCAATTTCTTCCATGAACAGGTTTGCAATGATGGGTGACAGTGGTGATCCCATAGGGGCTCCTTCAATTTGCTTGTATTTTTGTCCTTTGTCTATGAAATATGTGTTGGTTAAGCAGTGTTCTGCTAGTTCCATGAGGTGTTTGGGTGGTTGGTATTTATTTTTGATGATTTCTAGGGTTTCTTTTATCAGGACTTGAGAGAATAGTGAAACCACGTCAAAACTTACAAGCAGATCTTTTTGTTCCACGTGTAGATCTTTGATCATTTCCAAGAGGTGGTATGAGTTTTGTACATGTGAAGCTGCTGCTCCAGCATGGGGTGTAGCTGCTTTGCTAGGTATTTGGCTAGGTTTTGTAGTGGTGCTCCTCTGGAGCAGACTATGGGTCTGAGAGGTATGTCTTCTTTGTGTATTTTTGGGAGGCCGTATAGTTTGGGGCATCTGGAAGATTTTTCTCTTGGGATGATTGTCTGTTGGATCTCTTTGCTCATGTGGCTGGTTATGATTTTCTTCTTGGTTATTTTTTCCAGATTTATGGATTTATGTTTATGGATTTGTATGTGGAGTCTTGGAGTAGGTCTGTCAAGTTTGTTTCGTAGTCTTTTCTATCCATTACTACTGTGGCATTACCTTTATCTGCTAGAAGTATGATTATACGGCTGTCATTCCTTAGGGCTTGCAGGGGTTTTAGTTCCTCTTTGTGTAAGTTGCTTTGTGTAAGTTGGGTGGTTTGCTTTGCATAGGATGTTAGTGACTTGGTGTCTTATTCTATCAGCTTCATCTATATTCATCTGTGGAGCTCGTTCCCGAGTAGAGACATTTCAGTTCTTTTCAGGATATATTTGGTAGCTGCTGTGCTGTGATGAAATGTTAATTAGAATATATATATATATATATATATATATATATATATATATATATATATATATATATATATATATATATATATATATTTGTTTTCTTAAGTTTTCGTGGGTACTTACATGTCTCGCATTCAGCTTTGTTCAGGTATTTTCCCACGTGGTGCTTTTAAAGTTGTAGCAACGTTTCAGCAGAATCTCATCTGCCATCATCAGGCTTCAAACACCATACAGAAGCCTGATGATGGCAGATGAGATTCTGCTGAAACGTTGCTACAACTTTAAAAGCACCACGTGGGAAAATACCCGAACAAAGCTGAATGCCATATATATATATATATATATATATATATATATATATATATATATATATATATATATATATATATATATTCCCTTAAATTATTTGGTCATTTTTTTTAAGCAGATAGTTCATCAGAAGGATAATTTAGCATCCTCACTTTGCAAAACAGGCCTGATATGTTCCCTATTTTCTGCTAATTAAAATCACACAGTTCTTAGTGAAAGGAGTCAGAGGGGGAGAAAGATAAAGATTGTTTCTTTCCTCTCTCTCTTATTTTTTATTATACTGCTTGGGTTCATTTTTTAAAAACAAAAAACCTGGTTTAAAAGAAAATAAAGGTCAGCCGTTAATTAGCAGCTTTCTGAAAGTATCCATTAATATTACATAAATTACAGGCTCAAAAAATCCAATTAGGAGACCAAGTTGTATTGGAACTAAATACATCATTTAATTTGGGAGCTGCGGTATGAAATGAGTTCAAGGGTAGAAATCGATAGAGACTGGGAGAGAGAGAGAGAAAGCATTGTGTGTCTGTTTGTGTGTGTTTGTGTAAATGTGTGTGTGAGACACCCTGCCTGATATTCCTTCTATTTCTGTCTCTTTGTCCAAAACTCCAAGTACATGGCAAAAACAATGTTTGAGGGGTAGACAAATTTGCTTTGCTTAAATGTCACAAGTTCAAATACAATCATTCAAGTAGTGACCAAAATTACAAGGGCACTAAAAAAAGTGACTTAAGACCGATTTTCACACTTAATGACCATCGCAGCATCCTCATGGTCACATGATCAACATTCTAAAACTTAGCAACTGGCATGCATTTATGACATTTGCTGTCAGACCTACTACAATTTAAACCTCTAAATAGAAGTGATCCTTTGTTCCATCTGTTGAGAGAGGTATAGTTTTATTAGAAGTCAGTTGTATTACAATAATGCCTAGCCAGAACTGAGAATTGAGCGCCCAAATCCTTAAGTTCAACTTTTTTTGTCCCTTAATTTCCTCCCATTTCAAATAACAGATAATTAGAATTGGAAGGGACCTTGTAGGTCATCTAGTCCAACCCCTCACCCAAGTGGGAGACCCTACACCATTTCTGACAAATGACAGTGCAATCTTTTCTTGAAAGTCTCAAGTGATGGCGCTCCCACAACTTCCAAAGACAACTTCTGTTCCATTGATTGATTGTTCTCAGTGTCAGAAAGTTTCTCCTTATTTCCAAGTTGAATCTCTCCTTGTTGAGATTCCATCCATTATTCCTTGTCTGACCTACAGGAGCTTTAGAAAATAGCTTGACCCCTTCCTCTTTGTGGCTTGCCTTCAAATATTGGAAGACTGCTATCATGTCTCCCCTGCTCCTTCTCTTCACTTGACTAGCCAAGCCCAGTTCCTGTAACTGTTCTTCATATGCCTTAGTTTCCAGTCCCCTCATCATCCTGGTTGCTCTTGTCTGCACTTTTTCTAGAGTCTCAACATCTTTTTTATAATGTGGTGACCAAAACTGGATGCAGGACTCTAGGTGTGGTCTTACGAAGGCTTTATAGAGTAGTATTCGTACCTCCCTTGATCTTGATTGTATCCCTCTGTTAATGCAATTTAGGATTGCATTGGTTTTTTTTTGGCTGCTGCTGACCCCTGGCCATGACCAATCAGATTCAAGCAAAGTGTTTGAACTTCAAGTGTAGGTTGATATGCAGCTGCCTTCTTCCCCCAGTCGAGTGGCCTTGAAGCAGCATCTCGGCAAAATACAGCAGTTACTTTCGCTACTTTCGCTTTCCCCACAAGCCTCTCCCCTTCCAGCCATTCTCCCCAGAGTCCATGGCACAAGCAAGCATGAGATGGCAGCTGACAGTTGCACTGTCTCAGGGTCATATGATCACCCTTTGCAACATTCCCAGCCAACTTCATACAAGCAAAGGCAACAAGGGAAGCCAGCTTTGCTAAACAACATGATTCACTTAACAACCATGGCAGGAAAGATCATAAAATGGGACATGGCTGACTTAACAATTGTCTTGGTTAGAAACGGCAGCGTTGGGCTGAATTGTGGTTGCAAAATAAAAATGACCTCTTCCATTATTCAGATTGTGTTTCTGTTATTGTGGATCACACAAAGGTTTTCCAAAGATGGTAAAAGAACATGAGCTCCACCCTACAATGTGTACTTTATAGGTGTTCTTCATCTTATGACCACATCGGTATCCAAAATTTCAGTTGTGAGTGAAGCACCACTGGATTCAATTTTGCAACTGTTTTCATGACAGTTGTAAAGAGAAGCCCTGTGGTCTTTAAGCAAATGAGCACAGTTGGCAGGAATAGCCAACACCCAGAAGACAAGCTCAGGATCCAAAAAGATCTTGATAAACTTGAACAATGGGGTCTATCCAATAAACATCAATTTTAATGTGGAAAAAAAGCAAAGTTTTAAATTAGGCAAGAAAAACTAAAGGTATAGATTAGGTGAGATCTGGCTCAAAAACAGTAACTGTGAAAGCGACGTTGGAGTCCTAGTGGATGATCACTTGAATATGAGCCAATAGCGGGTGGTGGCAGCCAAAAAGGTTAATATAATCCTGGTTTGTATAAGCAGAGGCATAGAATCAAGATCATGTGGAGTATTAGTTCTGCTTTACAAAACCACACCTGGAAGACTTCAACCTATTTTGGTCACCATACTAAAAAAAAAAAAAAAGATGTTGAGACTTTGGAAAAAGTTCAGAGAAGAACAACTAAGATGATCAAAGGCCTGGAGAGTAAACCATACGAAGAATGTCTGCAGGATTTGGGTTTGGCTAGTATAAAGAAAAGAAGAATTAGCAGCAACATGATAGCAGTCTTCTAATATTTGAGGGGCTGCCAGAAAGAAGAGGGAGTCAACTTATTCTCCAAAGCACCTGAGGGCAGGACAAGAAACAATGGATGGAAGCCAATCAAAGAGAATCAACATAGAATTGAGGAGAAACTTTTTAACAGAGAGGGCAATTAACCAGTAGAATAGCTTGCCTTCAGAAATCTTGGGTGCTCTATCACTGGATGTTTTTTAAAAGAGTGTAGACAGTCACTTATCTAAAATGGTATCAGTTATCCTGCTTAAGCAGGAAGCTGGACTAGACCTCCAAGGTCCCTTCCAGCTCCTATTCTATTCTATTCTATTCTATTCTATTCTATTCTATTCTATTCTATTCTATTCTATTCTATTCTATTCTATCCTATCCTATCCTATCCTATCCTATCCTATCCTATCCTATCCTATCCTATTCCATTCCATCCTATTCTATTCCATTCCATTCCATTCCATTCTGCCCTACCCTACCTTACTCTACTCTAGACCAATTTTATTTCAGAAGCTTCAAGAAGCTTCCATTTCATATGTGGTATTCAGCCAGTTCTGACAGGTTCTGGAGAACCGGTAGCAGATGAACCAGTAAATACCACCTCTGGTTGGCCCTGTCCTATCTATTCTCTGCCTCCTGAGTCCCAGCTGATCGGCTAAGCCTTCTTTTGTTGCCCTGCACAGGAGAATGGAGCTGGAAAGCAGGTTAGTGGGGTGGGGAGGGAATGGGGATTTTACAGTATCCTTCCCGTGCCATCTCCATCAAGCCACACCCACCAAGCCACACCCACAGAGCTGGTAGTAAAAAAAACATTGAATACCACCACTGTCCCATTTGTCCCTTAAGATATCCTTTATGTGACCTTTGGGAAATTGTAAAGGTAGAGCACAACACAAAGTAATAGAGAAAGTTAAGAAAGAAAGGAAGAACGAAAGCAGAACCTGGTAACTACAAATTGATCAGCCTGACACAAAGACCAGGCAATGGCTTATTAATCATTCTGTTTGTGAGCATTGAGACAAGAAGGCACCGCTTGGTGTTAGCCAGCATGCTTCATCAAGGACCCTCATGCCAGACTAACCCACATCTCCTTGTTTCATGGAGTGACCTCTTTAGTCAGCTGCAGCAATGGAGTGGAGATTGTGTATCTTATCTTCAGCAAAGCATTTGACAATATCTCCCATTAAATCCTTGTAGAAGAGAAGACAAAATACTTGCGTCCATGTCTTTAGATGGAGGCAGATCTGATCGAGCAATCGTAGCAAAGAGGGGAAACAAATATTAGTGGTTCTACCTCAAGCTAGAGGGTGAATAATCTACCAATCTATTGTGGTGGTTCTTTTTCACCACGTTAATAAAGTACTCAAATTATACAATATGATTATGAAACGTGTAGTCCAGAAAATGATATTTATTTGATATAAGATTCATCACCCTCTGCTTGCTATTTCCCACACAAGGTTCAAGATTTAGGAGGATCTTGACAAACTGAGGCAATGGACAGAAATCAACAAGATGAATTTCAGCAGGACCTCCATTTGGGGAGGAAAAATCAAGACACAAAAGAGATCATATGAGAGAGCATCAAATGTGAAAAGGATCTGGGTTTCTTGGGTGGATCATAAGTGAGCCAACAAACCAATACAGCTATTTAAAAAAAGCAATTGCAATTCTGGGATGCACCAGAAGAAGTATAACATTAAATCAGAATCAGAATTGAGCTGGAAGGGACCTGGGAGGTCTTCTAGTCCAGCCCCCTGATCAAGCAGAAGTTCCTAATCATAATTCACATCTAGAATACTGCATCCAGTTTTGGTCACCACATTATTAAAAAGAAGTTCTCTAGAAAGAGTGTAGAGAAAAGCAACCAAGATGATTAGGAGACTGGAGGCTAAAACATACAATGAACAGTTGCAGGAACTGAGCATGGTTATGTTTACTGAAGAGAAGGACTAGGGGAGACATGAAAACAGTCTTCCAATACTTGAGGGCTGCCACAGAAAGGAGCGGGGATCCAGCTATTTTCCAAGGCACCCGAAAGTCAGACAAGGAATAATGGATGGAAACTGAACAAGGAGAGATTCAACCTGGAAATAAGGAGAAACTTTCTGACAGTGAGAGCAATCAACCCATGGAACAGAAGTTGCCATCGGAAGTTGTGGGAGCTTCATCACTGGAGGTTTTTAATGGGAGATTGGACTGCCATTTGTCAGAAATGGTATAGGGTCTCCAATTTGGGTGGGTAGGTTGGACTAGATGACCTATAAGGTCTTTTTCAACTCTGATTATCTGTTACTAACTTAACAACTACAGTGATTCACTTAACAATGATGGAAAGAAAGGTTGTAAAATGGGGAAAAAATACTTAACACAAGTTTCCTTCCGAAGTTGTGGGAGCTTCATTACTGGAAGCTTTCAAGAAGAGATTGGACTGCCATTTGTCAGAAATGGTGTAGAGACTCTTGCTTGGATGGGGAGTTTGAATTAGATGACCTACAAGGTCCCTCCTAACTCTGTTAAACCATTAATCACCTCAACACCATTGGCATTGACAAGACCACAACTAATCAATTGCAAAAGGCAGCTTGACTCAGAACAATTTACATCCTAAGACAATATATTTAAGTCAATGAAACATCCACATCTACCTATCCCAGGACCTTGGGAAGGACTGGATAGGTAGATAAAAATACTAAATGCTAGACTGAACATCTGGCTGACTGTGCAAACAACAACAGCAGCAGCAGCAGCAGCAACAACAACAACAACAACAACAACAACAACAACAACAACTTACAAACTAGTCTACCCACATTTTCTGTGCTTAACTTTAGAAAATGTATTAGATCTAGCTGTGTTAATCCATATGACCACTATAGGGGAAGAAATATATTTTAAAAAAAGGTATACTCTTTGCTGTCACATAGAGGCATCTGAATTTTGGGAGACATCAGATTTTATAAACTTACAATTGGAAAACAGCTTGAGTCAGACTCTTTTGACTCTTTTTGCATGAGTCAAAAAGAGGGCTGTGAAAATATTTACAGAACCCTCACATCCCAGACATAAATGTTTCAACTCCTGATGCTATAGAGCACTGCACACCAGAACAACTAGACAAAAGGACAATTTTTTCCCCGAATGCGATCACTCTGCTAAACAACTAATTCCCATAACACTGTCAAACCAGTTACTTAGCCTGCATTAATATTCTTCTTCTCATCTTTCCTATTCCTATTTCCTTTTCTATGTATGACTATAACTTTGTTGATTGTATTTTTATTATTTATATTGTTTTATTTAGTTTCCTAGTATGATTTATGCTGATTGCTTTGTTAGTATCCTATGACTATCACTGTGTTGTATCTTATGATTTATGATGAATGTACTTTTATGATGACTGTGATCATGATTTATCACTTATAGCTTTTATGTTTTACACTGAGAGCTCATACACCAAAGACAAATTCCTTGTGTGTCCAATCACACTTTAAATTATATTCTGTTCTATTATATTCTAAGAATTATATTCTATTTCTATTTCTATTATTTCTATTTCTATTATTTCTATTTCTATTTCTATTTGACTCAACTCGACTCAACTCTTACTCTTGAATGATTTGCCTTCTAGTCTAGTTAGTCTAGTCTACCATATCCTACCCTAACCCTACTCTACCCTACCCTACCCTACCCTATCCATTCTTATTCTACTCCATTCCATTCCATTCCTCTCTTCTCTTCTCTTCTCTTCTCTTCTCTTCTCTTCTCTTCTCTTCTCTTCTCTTCTCTTCTCTTCTCTTCTCTTCTCTTCTCTTCTCCTCTCTTCTCTTCTCTTCTCTTTCTTCTCTTCTCTTCTCAATTTGTTCCATGTGTCTATCAGTGGATGTTTTGATCACTTTCTTTAAAATACCCAAGGTTCATCTTCATGATCTCAATGCAAAATGGAACTCAATCATTCTGTGGTTTCCTTTAAATCACACCTTGGTGTTTAATCCATTCCTTTCCTAGGTTTGCTAACACCCTTTGGTGAAATAAGAGCAGGATGCCCCATCTGTTAGAGCTAACAAGTCAATAAAGTCATGTTTACATCACTGCTTTGTTATCTTTATGCAAAAGGAGCAGCTAGTTAGGGGAATGGAAAGAGCCTTGGCAAAGACATTACTTTTTGGGTACAATTAGCCTGCATAACATCCATCTAGCATAATGACTGGAATTACAGAAGAAAACACATACTCTGAAGCATGCTAATGAGGAATGAGAGATGCCTATTTTTCTTAGCCAGCAACTGGGAAGAACAAGCTTAGACTTAGACTTAGAATAACTTTATTGTCACTTTAAATATACACTAATCGGCCTACATGAAAATGAAAGTTCATTGCATACATCTCTCAAAGGATCATTGCCTCCAACATACACTATTGTATAATATGCACTATTATATTATATGTGGGCTCCATCCTGCTCTGGTTTCCCCAGGCTCACTGGCAGAACCAGGTTTTCAATGCCTTCTGGAAGAGTATTAGAATAGGGGCCATTCTAATCTCTGGGGGAATGAGATTCCAGAGAGAGGGAGCCACAACAGAGAAGACCCTTCTTCTGGGTCACACCACATGTATCTCCCTCGGGCATGGGACCCCCTGCCTCCCCACTCTGATGGGTCAGGTAAATGTGACCGGCAAGAGACAGTCCCTCAGATAACCTGGTCCCAAGCCATGAAGGACTTTAAAGGTGACAATCAGCACCTTGAATTGCACCTGGAAGCAAATTGGCAGCCAATGCCATTTCCACAGAAGAGGTGATACATGTGCACACCAGGGTCTACAAAAAACCATGCGGGCTGCTGCATTTTGCACCAAATGGAGCTTCCAGATGCTCTTCAAGTGCAGCCCCAACCCACAATGTTGTTGTTCTACTAGAACAAGGGTCTTCAAACTTGGCAAGTTTAAGACTTGTGGACTTCCCCCCCCCTCCGAATTCCTGAGCTAACATGACTGGAGGAGGAATTCTGGGAGTTGAAGTCCACAAGTCTTAAAGCTGTCAAGTTTGAAGACCCCTGGCCTAGATGGTCCTTTTACAGTCAGTCTGCTTCAATAATTTTTGTCTTTCTGAATATTTTTCACTTCTTATAGATTTGTGTGTTGGTGTATTTGGTGGTGTACAAGTAGTCCTTGACTTACAAATATTCCTTTAGAGCAGGGGTCTCCAATCTTGGCAAGTTTAAGACTTGTGGACTTCAACTCCCAGAATTCCTGAGTTAACATGACTGGAGGAGGAATTCTGGCAGCTGAACTCCACAAATCTTAAACCTGTGAAGTTTGAAGGCCCCTGTACTAGAAGGTTGTATGTAGCACATGGATAATCTAATCTTTTGGAAGGACATTGAAATAATTGACATGCACCAGTTGCAAAAAGTAGCCAATGTATCAATCACACTTTTTTTTCCTAGCCCATTTAGTGTTTCCTCTGATTTACCAGTGACTGGTTGACCACAGTGCTTGGATAGACAGAAGACAAATTAACACGAGTTTATTAAAATTCAAGACCTTCCATTCCTTTGAGGGTGTGACTAACTTCTTCAATGACAAGGATCCCCACAGAAGTTCTGAAGGAATTATGTTTACAAAAAAAAAAAAAAAAACCCACCCCAAACCCAACAACAACAACAGCCTAACATACATCCACCCATGCAACACACAAACACAAATCCTTGTTTGGTAGCAACCCAAATTCCCTAAATAGCTGGTTCATCTACACAGGAATTTCTTTATATTGTCATTCTTAAGTACCTCTGGATTTTCTCTGAAAGACAAGCCATCAGGGGGGAATGGAAACAGTTGTCTTCACTACCTCACAAAATTGTGGATGACAACATAAGGAAGAGAAAGAAATGGTGGGATTATACAGTAAACCCAATTAAAATGCCAAGCTTAAGCATTCCATGGGCACGCAACGTTTGCTTCCTTAGGGGTGACATTTTTATTAGGAGTTCTGTAAGCAAGTTTGAGCAGCCCAGCAGATGGTGCATTTGGGACTCTTTCCAAAATAAAGTAAAATTTTAAAATCTATGCAGGTTTCAGATCTGGCAAGCTCTTGGACTGCTCAAAAATCCCAAAAGCTTTAGACAACCTGGAAGGAGTGCAGACCCTGCCAAGAATGTTACATGGATGAATCCATGAAACCATAAAACATCGAATACAGTTGGACATAAGAGTCTTGCTGCTCGAGCAAGAGGCCTTAGACCATTTCAGATAAATTATTGTCTAGTCTCTTTTTGAAAGCCTCCAGTGCAGAGGTGGTATTCAGCCAGTTCTGACCAGTTCTGGAGAACCAGTAGTGTGAAATTTTGATAGCAAATACCAGCTCTGACTGGCCCTCATCCCTATCTAGTCTCTGCCTCCCAAGTCCAAGATGATCGGCTGGGTCTTCTTTGGTTGCCCTGCACAGGAGAACGGAGCTGGAAAGCAGGTTAGTGGGGTGGGGAGGGAATGGGGATTTTGCAGTATCCTTCCCCTGCCACGCCCACCAAGCCATGCCCACAGAACTGATCATAAAATTTTTTGAATCCCACCACTGCTCCAGTGATAGAGTACTCACAGCTTCAGGAGTCAAGCTATTCCACTGGTTAATTGTTCTCACTGTTAGGATTTTTTTCCCTTAGTTTTAGGTTGCTTCTCTCTTTGATTAGTTTCCATCCATTGCTTTTTGTCCTGCCTTCAGGGGCTTTGGAGAATAGATTGATCCTCTCTTCCTTGTGGCAACCCCTCAAATATTGGAACACTGCTATTATGTCTCCCCTGGTCTTTCATTTCATCAGACTAAATGTACCCAATTCTTGTAACCGTTCTTCATATATTTTAGTCTTCAGCCTGCTAATCATCTTTGTGGCTCTTCTCTGTATTTTTTCCCACCAGAAGTCAAACTGGAGAGTCAACATTTCCCCCTTTTAACGAGATCTGTGTAATCAAACTGGCAGTTATTAAATTCATTGTGCCAATCCACAAATGAATATTGAATTTTACTTCCTGAACAAAGCAACTTATTTTGTTCTACTCTTTCTTTTCCCTCTCTGTATTTTCTGCTCTGTTCTTCCTCCAAAGATTCAGCTTTCATTGTCAATGCTTTAATGAGAACACGTGCCTATTATTAGATGTTCACACCGTAATACTAAAGACAAGGTAGGAAGAAATTGGATTACCTATAGAATCTGTTCCTTGTTAATTTCTCTCCCATATCTCCCTCTGCCTTCTCCTTGTCAGTCATATGTTTAGTAATTACATTGAACCATGGTGTGAAGGGAACACTGATGTTTATGTGAATAGAAAGAGAGGCCTCTTACAATATGAAAGTAATTAAAATAAATGAATAAATACACAGGAGCATGTCCTTGCAGAAACTATATGAGCAACCCAAAGCAGGGAAGCTCATCATAATTGCAACAATAACTGTTCTGTACCTTCATTTGAATTCTTGAGATCCCCGCACTTTGATTGGCCAAAGCGTGGGGCGATCGGATTGGCTAGGCGAGCCGCGCCGATTGGCTCGCTGAGAATCTCCCGCGATTGGTAGATTCGAATCACGGGAGATTCAAAGCGGTGCCATTGGCCGCGGCCGCCGCAGCTTGGAAATAAAAAGCCGCAAAGTTTTTCTTAGCCCCAGTTTGGTTCCTGACTGCAATAAAAGAGCTTGATACAAAGTCACCAACTCCTGGCTCCTTCCACGCGGGCTTAACAATAACTGTTTCCTATGACATTTTACATTTTACATTAGGATAGTTCTGGAAGACAGTAGGAATAAAGGGGAAGAAGCTGTGTTTCTCTTTCATCCTGTCCAGTAGACTTCCAATATTTGAGGGGCTGGCCCAGAGGAGAAGGGGTCAATCTCTTTTCCAAAGCACACAAAGGCCAAACAAGGAATAATGGATGGAAACTGAACAAGGAGAAAGATTCAACCTGGAAATAAGAAGTTTTATGACAGTGAGAACCATCAACCCATGGAACAGAAGTTGCCTTCGGAAGTTGTGGGAGCTTCATCACAGGAAGTTTTCAAGAAGAGACTGGACTTCTTAGCCTCAGTTTGGTTCCTGACTGCAATAAAAGAGCTTGATACAAAGTCACCGACTCCTGGCTTCCTTCCACGCGGACTTAAAACTGGCGACGAGGATGGGATCCTTAACCTGAACCGAAGCACGTGTCTGATGGAAGCCAGCCAACCGACGAGATGGCCAGCATCGCGCCACCAACCCCCTTCAACCCCACCAGCAAGGACTGGGAATCTTACACGGACAGATTCCACATGTTCCTCGAATGCAACGATCTGAAGGATGCCACGGGACTGAAGAAACGAGCCATCTTCCTAACGCACTGCGGGCCCGCAGTGTTTAAGATGGCAAAAGCGCTAGCCAAGCCCGCTGATGTTACCGCGATGGATTGGACGGGCCAAGAGCCATTATTCTGGAAACACTACGCTCCAGCCGTACCTATTCTCATCCGACGACACGAATTTTATTGGCGGGACAAGCGGTCGGGCGAGAGTTTCAGTGATTTCGTTGCAGAGCTGCGGCGCCTTGGAGGACTATGCGAGTTCTCCAAAATGAATGAGGCCCTGCGGGACCGAATCGTGCTTGGCCTTTGGGACCCTGTTCTCCAAAATCGGTTGATGGCTAAGGGCAACATCGCCCTTGCCGATGCCACCTCCGAAGCCGCAGCAGCCGAAGCAACCCGACAATCAGCAGACTGCATGCGGAGACCAAACGCCGGGGACCGCACCGCAAACAACAACCCTGCAAGGTCGACTGAGACCCAACCTGAAACTACCACCCACCAGGGCGAACTCCACTCTACCTCGGGCACGTCAGACGAGGAGGAAGACATCCACCGTCTCCAGGCAGGCCGCGACCAACGCAGCCGGCGGAGTCATAAGTCGAGGACCACGTGTGCCAGTTGCGGAGGCGACCACCCCAGATCCGAATGCCGGTTCTTCGACTCCGTTTGTCGGCACTGCAACAAAAAAGGCCACATAGCCCGCGTCTGCCGCCTCAAGAAAACACACAGCCCCAGACGATGGGACCCGAGCGAGCAGAAACAAGAGAGCCGAGACCGCCCAGCAGACAACCACTGGGAATGGAACGGACGAGCCCAACGAGGGGGCGAGAGCCGGCGGAGAGAAGAGACACATCAGACGGTCACCATCGGCCACACAACTACCACAGACACCAGAAAGGTCTACGTGGAGGTAGGCATCGAAGGCGAACCCTGTAAAATGGAGGTGGACTCCGGGTCCTACCTCTCAATGGTAGCATGGCAAGAAATTAAACGCTTGGTGCCTACCATCCAGAGGAGGGAACTAGAAAACCAGAGACTAATCCTCAAAGACTACCAGGGAAACCACATCCCTGTAGTCGGAACTGGAAAATTCACAGTGACATACAAGGGGCACACCGAAAGACTTCCCCTGACCATCATCGATCGAGACCGACCTAGCCTGCTGGGACTTCAATGGTTCGCACCACTAGGCATCGCAGTCACGGGCATCGACCACATCGCCGAAGCCGACTGGGAGCAGCAACTGGCATGGGACTTCCAAGAAGTGTTCGACGGCACCCTAGGCAAGTACCGAGGGCCCCCTATATCCTTCAGCCTAGACCCAAACATTCCCCCGAAACACCTAAAACCAAGGCGGGTACCTTTCGCACTCAAACTGAAAATCGACGAGCAAATTGACAAGCTCGTCAAGCAAGGGGTCTTACAACCCATAGACCACGCCTGGTGGGAGACCCCCATAGTCACCCCAATCAAGCCTGATGGGTCAGTGAGAATCTGTGGGGACTATAAGGCCACCCTAAATGGCACCTTGCAGCAAAGCGCTTACCCCGTCCCCATAGTGCAGCATCTCCTACACTCACTGGGAGGGGGCAAAGTTTTCGCGAAACTCGACCTGGTCCAAGCACACCAGCAACTGCCGGTCGATGAGGAAACTGCAGAGGCGCAAACCATAGTCACCCACCGGGGAGCCTTTAGATGCAACCGCCTCTAATTTGGAGTCAGCGTGGCACCTGGAATTTTCCAGAGCCTCATGGAAAGACTCTTACAAGGCATCAAGGGGATGGTACCATACTTCGACGATGTACGAGTATCGGCAACCAACCAGGCCAAACTAGAGAGTTGCCTAAGGGAGGTGCTAATGAGATTCAAAGAAACCGGGCTTAAAGTGAAGAGGGAAAAATGCCAGCTGTAAACAGAGCGGGTCAAATTCCTAGGATACCTCCTAGACCGACATGGCATTCACCCCACTGACAAAAAAATTAAAGCCATCAAGGAAGCCCCCACACCCAGGTCAAAAACAGAACTGCAGGCGTTTCTGGGGCTACTTAACTTTCATAATGTCTTCCTGCCCCAAAAGGCGACCGCGGCAGAGCCTTTGCATAGGCTTTTGGACAAGGTGGCTAACTGGACTTGGGGGAAATGCGAGGAAGCCGCCTTCAGGAAAATCTAGGACCTGCTCACTTCGGATGCCGTCCTCATCCAGTACAACGAGACCCTACCACTAGCCATCACATGCGATGCATCACCCTTTGGCGTCGGCGCTGTCCTCAGCCACACTCTCCCAGACGTAAAGGAAGCACCCATCGCGTTCTTTTCAAGGACCCTCACCAAACTGGAGCGGAACTACAGCCAGCTGGACAAAGAGGCTTTGGCTATCGTTGCCGCAGTCAAAAGGTTTCACGAGTACCTCTACGGCCGGACGTTTACCATCATCCCTGACCACAAACCGCTGCTGGGAATCCTTGCAGGGAACAGGGCCACCCCGAACATTCTGTCTCCCTGAATGACAAGGTGGTCTGAATTCCTGGCTGCCTACAACTACGGACTCACACACCGACCTGGTAAGACTATCTCCCATGCGGATGCCTTAAGCCACTCACCGTTACCCGAACCAGACACTGACCCAGCACCCACGACGACCACCCTCAGCATAGAGACTCTACCCAACCTACCCATAACCATGTCAGACATTGCCCGAGAAACTAATAAAGACAAACATCTGGCGCGGGTTTTGCATTGGGTAGAGAAAGGGTGGCCGGAAAAGGACAACGACGAGTCCTTCAGGACATTCCGGAACCGGCAAACAGAACTCTCGTTACTAAAAGGGTGTATACTATGGGGGGGACAGGGTGGTCATCCCGGAAAAACTACAAGGGAAGGTTTTGGAACTGTTACACGAGGGGCACCCGGGCATCGTTAGAACAAAAGCCCTGGCCAGAAGTTACACTTGGTGGCCAGGGATGGACAAACAGATCGAGGCCTGGGTAGCAAGGTGTCAACGATGCCAGGAAACTAGACCAAGCCCACCCACAGCACCCATGCTAGAGTGGGAAACCCCCAGGGGACCGTGGTCTAGGATCCACATAGATTTTGCCTGGCCCACAAAAGGACACACTTTCTTAATAACTGTAGACGCTTACTCCAACTGGCTGGAAGTAAGCAACATGAGAACAACCACCACGGAGGCCGTGACCAAAGAACTCTGCAAACTCTTCGCAACACACGGCCTCCAAGATGTCCTCGTGTCCGACAACGGGCCCCAATTCACCTCGCTAGAATTCGAAAAATTCCTAGCGGAAAGGGGCATACAACACGCACTGACAGCCCCGGTGCATCCGGCGGCGAATGGTAGGATGGAATGGATGGTTCAATTCACAAAAAAATCCATCCAGAAAATAGACCACGGGGAGATCCAGGACAAAATAAATAAATTACTTTTCATACAGCACATAACCCCGAACACCACAACAAATAAAAGCCCGGCAGAACTGCTAATGGGGAGGAAAATAAGGTTCCCACTCGATAGACTACACCCCACTTACAACCCAGAGAAACCCCCAGACTCCACCAGCAAACACCGAACCTTTGCACCAGGCGACGCCGTCTACGCGAAGAACCTAAACGGAGACCCATTATGGGTACCAGCAATCATAACACAGCTAACAGGCCCACACTCATACTGGCTACAAACAACTGACGGACGAGCGTGGAAACGCCACATCGATCAGCTAAGATCGAGGACGACCACACAAGACACCACCGACATGCAACCAAACAAAACCAACCCCCTCAACATAAACCAAGAGGGGAGGGGATACCCCGGGAACCAAAACCCAGAAAAAAGAAACCAGCCATACTCACCTGCAAGCAGCCAGCACGAAACCTCGCCAGGAAGAGACAGCCAGGCCAGCTCAACCAACCCATGAAGACCGAGCGGGAGCGGCGAAACCCGCAGCTCAACCAACCCGGGTAGCCCAGGAGGGAGCTGTGGAGAGCGGCCCGGCTAGACAGACCAGGCGGTTCCCATGACAGAGTCCGGAGAAACAGAGACCCCGACCGAACCGGCCAGGATCCAACCTACGACTGACCTGCGCAGGTCCAGTAGGCAAAGACAGAGCCCCGCCTACCTACGGGACTACACTACGTAAGGACTGAAACAAGAGGGGAGGGGTGTTCTGTACCTTCATTTGAATTCTTGAGATCCCCGCGCTTTGATTGGCCAAAGCGCAGGGCGATCGGATTGGCTAGGCGAGCCGCACCGATTTGCTCGCTGAGAATCTCCCGCGATTGGTAGATTTGAATCGCGGGAGATTCAAAGCGGTGCCATTGGCCGCGGCCGCTGTGGCTTGGAAATAAAAAGCCGCAAAGTTTTTCTTAGCCCCAGTTCGGTTCCTGACATGCAATAAAAGAGCTTGATAAAAAGTCACCAACTCCTGGCTCCTTCCACGCGGGCTTAACAATAACTGTTTCCTATGACATTTTACATTTTACATTAGGATAGTTCTGGAAGACAGTAGGAATAAAGGGGAAGAGGCTGTGTTTTTCTTTCATCCTGTCCAGTAGACTTCCAATATTTGAGGGGCTGGCCCAGAGGAGAAGGGGTCAATCTCTTTTCCAAAGCACACAAAGGCCAAACAAGGAATAATGGATGGAAACTGAACAAGGAGATAGATTCAACCTGGAAATAAGAAGTTTTATGACAGTGAGAACCATCAACCCATGGAACAGAAGTTGCCTTCGGAAGTTGTGGGAGCTTCATCACAGGAAGTTTTCAAGAAGAGACTGGACTTCCATCTGTCAGAAATAGTGTAGGATATGCTTGGGCGGATTGGACTAGATGACCTATAAGGTCCCTTCCAACTCTGTTAATTTGTAAACATAACCATTTTACTTGTTAATTGTTCTTACCCTTAGGAATTTCCTCCTTATTTCGAGATTGCTTTTCTCCTTGATTAGTTTCCATCCATTGCTTCTTGGTCTGCCTTAAGGTGCCTGGAATAATAGAATGACCCCTTTTCTTAAAAGCCTCTAGTGATGGAGCACCTATAGTTTCTGGAGGCAAGCCATCCCACTGTTTAATTGTGCTCACAGTTAGGAAATTTCTCCTTAGTTCTAAGTTGCTTCTCTTATTGATTAGTTTCCATCCATTGCTTCTTTTCTTGTTTTACAAAGCATCAGAAAGGGCTATATTTATGTATTTACTTAAAATTATAAAAAGTGTACCTTCCAATTGCCAGACACCTGGGGCAATGTAGAGTCTGTCTGTCTGTCTGTCTGTCAAAAATGACGTAAATCAAAGCCAAAAATAAAAAAAAGAAGGGGAAGAGAAAGGAAATACAGTGATACATAGCAATAGAACTGCAGCAAAAGAACAAGGGAACAAACCTAGGGAATATTAAATATCAAACAACCAGAAGAACCAAATCTCAGGTATAGAATAGGTGATCCCTGGTTCAATAATCATAGTAAGTACAACAGGGATCTTAAGAGTCCTAGCAGACCATCACTTAAATATGAGCCAGCAGTATGCTGCAGCTGCTAAAAAAGTCAATGCAGTTCTGCATTGATACAATCAATATCATATGAAAAACTAGTACCGATTTATAAAGCTTTGGTAAGACTACACCTAGAGTACTGCATCCAGTTTTGGTCACCATAGTATAAAACAGATGTTGAGACTCTAAAAAGAGTACAGAGAAGAGCAACTAAGATGATTAAGGGCCTGGAGACTAAAACAACTGAAGAACAGTTGAAGAAATTGGGTATATCTAGTCTAATAAAAAGAAGACACAATTAAAGACATGAATATAAGCTTCTTCCTTTGGAGAGCAAGACAAGGAACAGTGGATAGAAACTAATCAAGGAGAGATTAGAACTAAGGAGAAATTTCCTAACAGTGAGAACAATTAACCAGTAGAACAGTTTGCCTTCAGATGTTGTGGGTACTCCATCATTGGAGGCTTTTGAAAAGAGACAGGATAGCCACTTGTTTGTAATGGTGTAGGGTCTTCTGTTCAAGTAGACAGTTGGACTAGAAGACCACCAAGGCTTCTTCCAACTCTTTAATTCCATGTTCTTCAATAAAGCCATTTAAAAGCAAATCCTACCAAGCAGCTAAAGCCAACCTAAATTATTCCTTGAAGTCTTCTGTCCTTCTGCAAAGGTTGATGGATGAATGTAACTTGCTGAGAATCAATGATACCTTTTAAAATAAGAGATACAAGCATCTTCATTTAGAAGGCAGGAGTCAAATAGACAAACATAGGAAGGAGATTCCTGGTTGATAACAAGAGATAAATGGAATAAATGAGTAGAATCTTGTTTTGCAAGATTGATCCAGTACTCAGCTGAGGCTGAAAAGAAGTTTATTGAGTAGAATGGACAGAGCTAGTTACTTCTGGAGTTGTTTTTCTTATGAAAAGGGGAGACACTCAACAGATGCTTGCTAGGTTTCCAAACCAAACTAACCACGAAAAGAAGTACAGCCATTAACTGGAGATGAAAATAGAGTTAGCAAGTTAAAGATTGGAAAAGAGTATACAATAGAATAACAGAGTTGAAAGGGATCTTGGAGGTTTTCTAGTCTTCTAGTCCCCTACTTAGGCAGGAAATTCTACACCACTTCACACAAATGGTTATCCAACATCTTTTTAAAAACTTCCATTGTTGGAGCGTTCACAACTTCTGGAGGCAGGCTGTTCCACTGGTTAATTGTTCTAACTGTTTAACTTCTCTCCTTGATTAGTTTCCATCCATTGCTTCTTGTCCTGCCCTCAGGTGCTTTGGAGAATAGCTTGACTCCCTCTTCTTTGTGGCAGCCCCTGAGATATTGGAACAGTAGAGAAAATGAAAAGGCAAAGATTGTTAGTGAGCCACATAGGGCTTTGTAGATTGGATTAGATCCACGGATCAATTTTGTCTGATTCGTGAATTAATATTGTCCATGAACAGCCTAAACATATTTCTTCTGTGCTCACAAATGGCAAATATGCTGTTTCTTCCCGAAGCACCATTCACTGTTTCAGAAAGTGCTGGGCTGAATATTGTAGGAGACCAGAGAATGTGTAAAGGCCAAAATCTTTATGACTTAGAGATCCCGATTAAATGTTGCTAAAGCAGGACCAAAGGAGAACCAGCAAGTCTCTAACACAGACAGGAAGCTGGTAGGTTAAAGTGATCTAATTCAGATGTTTCTCATTTAATTATTGTCCTCATACAAATTATTATCCATTCATCTTTTGTCTTTTACTATATTTCTCCTATACACCAATTGGAGTAACGTCTTTAACTCATTCCCCTAACTTAAAAGTACTTCATATAACAATTTTTCTTGGGATTCTGTTTAATAGATTCTAAAATTACACAATGAATTTTATACTCTAAACACACATATAAAAACACAATCTTATGTACCCTCCAGAATCCCTCTTTTATCCTAAATTAAATTCACCCATTGTCTCTGAATAAACTTTTTTTCTTTAGATCTTGCTTCCCATCATTGAGGCTTCTCCTCCCCCCTTTCTCTCTTGCTTATTCTTCTCCTTGCCCTTTTTACCCCTTTGTCTCTCCTCCTTCCTTTTCTTACTCCCTTTCCATTGTTTTCTAACCTTGCATCCACCTTTCCGCTCATTTTTCTCTTTTTTTGGTTGTTTTTTCAATTCTTAAAATCCCCTTTTTCTTATCCTTTTTCTCCTCCTCCCCGGAAAGAACCCATTGTTCATCAAAGATGGCTTCTTCTTCCTCTTCTTCTTTGTCCCAGTCCTTCTGCTGCGTAGTCAACTTTTCATAAGTACATAACGCCATTTCTAAAAATTGAAACAAAGTGCCCAAAGTATCTTCCTTTTTATATTTTTGATATTCAGTCTTTAGTTCATCCACAAGCGATGCCATCATGAAAAGAGAAACTTTTCCCAAAACAACCACAAATATTTTTAATCAAAAATAATTCAAAAAAAAAATTCAAAAAAATAATACTTTTCTTCCTTCTTCTCTTTCTCTTTCTGGGGTTAATGTTTAATCAAAGAGGTCCAATTACCATATACCTTTCTTTGGGATTCTAGGCAATCTCCTCCTTTTTCAGCTTCTGCTCCAATTTTTTTTCCTCTCCCTTCCCACTTGCAATATCAATTTTAAATAATCAGAAATCCATACCTCCAACAAGGGTTTTCCAATTTCTTAAGTTTTTCAATGTCCAAAAACCCTTTTGTCCCTTAGCTTCAACTCTCAAAACAATTCACTTTCAATGTCCAATATGTCCAAACATATCTGCTGTTTCCATGGGGTGGGAGAGTGAAGAAAAAAAAAGTTCCCTTTAACAGCTTCTCCGCCGCTTTCGATCTTCTTAGGGATACAATGTATCCTCCAGCAATTCAAACAGCTCAGTTCCAACCAATTTGAAAAATGTTACTTGACCCGGCTCAGACAGCACTTTCACTCTTCTTGGTTCCTCCAGCACAATCTTACCTGGTTGCTGGCTTCTTCGTGGTGGCCATTGCTGACTGCCGCTCCACTGCCTTGGGAAAAAGGGGTTTTTCAGGACGAGGAGGGGGTCTGCGACACCCCCAACCCCCTGTCCAGCTCCCCTCTCTCTTCAGCTGTCCCTACAGGGCAGCCATATCCCCCTGACCCATCTGGATCGGGGTACCTCGGCGGCTAGCACAGCAGGAATCGCGAGCGGTCACAAATTCCTGCTGCCCCGAAGCCACGCGAAACCGGAAACCCGTCCTCATACAAATTATTATAGGTCCTGTAGAAAGAATCCTTCATTGCTCTCATTCCACACAAAAAGGGGAAAACATGAATTGCTTGCACCCTCAATACATGGGGATAAGTGATGAAAGGTGTGTCTTCATGAAAAAAAAATTGATTTACATACTCATGTCATGTTAGAGTATATTCATGAACTGGAATAGAGCTTAGTAATAAGATTGGCCAATGACAGCTGAGTTGAGGGCTGAAACTTAAAGAGAGAATCTGGGCCTGTTTTATCTCTGTTCTGTGCTCAGCTCTAAAGTGAAAGAGAGACCAGCTTCTTGCTTGCTGAAAAGTAAAGCTCTGCTCTGAACCTGTAACATGTCTGCTTCTATTTGAGTTTGCTCCATGTTGGAGAAATTTACAGCTGGTATTGTAAAAATTCACTTTGTGTTTAAAAAGAAGTTAAATGAAGCCTCAGCTATCTGTGTTTTTTTTTCTGACATTGAATTTACGCTGCAATACTCTCAATATGTCAGAATAATTAATCATTGTAACGGCTTACCTTCAGAACTTGTGAATGCTGCAACACTGGACATTTTTAAGAAGAGATTGGATAACCGTTTGTCTGAAATGGTGTAGGATTTCCTGCCTAAGCAAGGGGTTGGACTAGAAGACCCCCAAGGCCCCTTCCTACTCTGTTTTTCTATTCTATTCTATTCTATTCTATTCTATTCTATTCTATTCTATTCTATTCTATTCTATTCTGTTCTGTTCTGTTCTGTTCTGTTCTGTTCTGTTCTATTGAATATTTTGCCTTCAAACATTGTGGGTGCTTCATCTCTGGAGGTTTCTAAGAAGAGACTGGACAGCCAATGTTTCAAATTGTATAGGGTCTACTGCTAGAGCAGGGAGTTGGACTAGAAGACCTCCAAGATCACTTCCAGCTCTATTCTGATTGATATTGAAAGACACATATAACAATCAGGTCAAGTTTTGATTGCAGTGCTGACTTTTACCATGCTCTATGAAACCTGCTGACATTAGTGATAGTATTATTGCTGTCTTTAATATAAATTTCCCCCAATCACACACACACACACACACACACACACAGAATTAGAATGAATAGGAGAGAGAGAATGAGGGAGAAAATGAGAGAGAGAATGAGAATGGGAATGAATGAGAGAATGAGAGAAAATGAGAGAGATAAAATGAGAATGAGAATGAATGAGAGAGAAAATGAGAGAGAGTGAATAAGAGAGAATGAGAGAGAAAATGAGAGAGAGAGAATGAGAGAGAAAATGAGAGAGAGAGAATGAGAATGAATGAGAGAGAAAATGAAAGAGAAAATGAGAGAGAGAAAGAATGAGAGAGAGAATGAAAGAGAGAATGAGAATGAATGAGAGAGAATGAGAATAATGAATGAGAGAGAATGAGAGAAAATGAGAGAGAGAGAATGAGAATGAATGAGAGAGAGAATGAGAGAGAAAATGAGACAGAAAATGAGAGAGAGAGAATGAGAATGAATGAGAGAGAGAGAAAATGAGAGAGAGAGAATGAGAATGAATGAGAGATAGAATGAAAGAGAAAATGAGAGAGAGAGAGAATGAGAGAGAAAATGAGAGAGAATGAGAATGAATGAGAGAGAATGAGAGAGAAAATGAGAGAGAGAGAATGAGAATGAATGAGAGAGAGAGAGAATGAGAGAGAAAATGAGAGAGAATGAGAATGAATGAGAGAGAATGAGAGAGAAAATGAGAGAGAGAGAGAATGAGAATAATGAATGAGAGAGAATGAGAGAAAATGAGAGAGAGAGAATGAGAATGAATGAGAGAATGAGAGAGAGAATGAGAATGAATGAGAGAGAGAGAATGAGAATGGATGAGAGAGATAGAATGAGAATGAATGAGAGAGAGAATGAAAGAGAAAATGAGAGAGAAAATGAGAGAGAGAGAATGAGAATGAGAATGAGAATGAATGAGTGAGAGAGAATGAAAGAGAAAATAAGAGAGAGAGAATGGGAATGAATGAGAGAGAGAGAATGAGAGAGAAAATGAGAATGAATGAGAGAGAGAGAATGAGAATGAATGAGAGAGAGAGAATGAGAGAGAGAGAGTTATTTTAGGCTTGGAGCTTTTCCGTTGTTAAGCAACATGTGGTCCAGCTTGGTGCAGAAGGATGAGGAGAAATATGGATGAAGAGAGAAAAGCTTCAGAGCTTTAAAATTTCAATTACCTTGGTGACTCGGATGGTTTCATGAAAATATAGGCTGAGATGGAAAGCTATTGGAGATGTCTTGTTTAATATTCATTCCTGGAAATATAAGCACCACATAATAATTTCGAGAGTGGTACAAATGTTCTCGCCTTGTATACGAGATGTTCCTGAGTGCCTAATGACAGAAGCTTTTGTCATTTCCACTTCAGTCCAGCTAGAAATTAATGCCTCTGGAAAAAGACTATTATAATGCAACATGATATGGAGCAATCTCTCAGCAAATTGTGGCGAAGATGACAGTACATCACAGCGCTGAAGAAGCAAGGCTGCAACAACCACAATCCAAAACGATTGCTAATACACCTTCACTTTCCTTCTCCATTAAAGTCAGGGAAATGGGACTCGGTGGGGTGGCTGCTCGGCCCTGCATTTATTTATTGCACTTCGGGACTGTCCTTGGGGCCGATTTAGGAAACTGCTCTTGAATCTGAATTGAAAGGAGATAAGAGGGTTGCATGGCTAGTTGATGTCATCATGTGGCATATTAAACATTTTTTGCCAAAGTGCTGTTCTAGAAGCTCTTCCTTCCTTCCTTCCTTCCTTCCTTCCTTCCTTCCTTCCTTCCTTCCTTCCTTCCTTCCTTCCTTCCTTCCTTCCTTCCTTCCTTCCTTCCTTCTTTCCTTCTTTTTCTTTTTCTTTCCTTCCTTTCTACCTCACTCCATCCCTTCCTTCCTTCTTTCCTTCCTTCTCTTTCATTTTCCTTCCTATTTTCCTTCATTTCCTCCCTCCATACATCCATGCATCCATTCCTCCTTCCTATTTTTCTTTCCTTCTTTTCTTCTTTCCCCTTCATTTTCCTTCCTTCTTTCTTTCTTTCTTTCTTTCTTTCTTTCTTTCTTTCTTTCTTTCTTTCTTTCTTTCTTTCTTTCTTTCTTTCTTTCTTTCTTTCTCTTTCTTCCTTTCTCCCTCCCTTCTTCTTCCCTCCCTCCCTCCTTCTTTCCTTCTTTCCTTCCTTCCTTTCTTCCTTCCTTTTCATTTTTCTTCCTAGCTTTCTTCCCTCCTCCCCTTCCCCTCTCTAAAAATGTCACCAAAGAAACTCTAATTCTTCAATACATGCCAACTTTAGTTACAGCTAATCTATGAACTGCAAAAAAGCAAAACAAAATCCACAGAATTAGACCATAGACATTGATTTCTATATTATTATGAAGACCACTGGATGTGTTATCCCTACCTGAAATCCTGGAGTCAGTCAACTCAAGGAACCATTTAATTCTCACAACTTCCCATCAAGAGCTCTGAAAATTATATCTTGTGGCACTATTGATGGGTTTTCAGACATCCTGGAGTTTTCAACCTCAACACCCATGCAAAGCCTGGCCAATCAATGGTGAATCATATCTGCATTTCATGGATGTATAACATATGTTTACATGGGATTTGAATTGTCAGGGTGTCTGGGAAGGTGATACCTGTCCACCACATGCCCCGGTTTCAATTCTGCAGCTATTCAACTGTGGTTTGGAAGGGGTGACAGATGCTTGCAGAAATCATCCCAATACTAAGGCAGTCTCCAGTGGGCTAGCCTGAGTCCATGGATAAAGTCTCCAAATCAGACTTTGGGATTTCAGTAAGACTTATGGACCTTAATTTAAAAAGAGATTTTAAAGTCATTTTTGAAACTAACTGACCAACTTGCTAATCAAATGGCACCTTCCATGCCATTTGATGATGATGATGATGATGAGGAGGAGGAGGAGGAGGAGGATGGAGGAGAAGGAGGAGAAGGAAGAGAAAGAGGAGGAAGAAGAAGTGGAGGAAGAAGAATGAAATATTGTCGGTTGATTTATATAATAATGTAATGCAATAATGTTGATTTAATATTTAACTTAATAAAGGGGTAATACTCTAAAAAGGGAGGTTAGCTGTTGGGTTAAAATGTATTTAAAATGTTCCTTATATAGTAATAGTTCTGTATGGACCCTGTATTGGACCTGGAAACAAACTAGTATCTAAGACAATGTCCAAGACAATGCTGCTGCTGCACTGCTAATCTTCTACCACCAACTAACACAGTTTGGACCACTGGAAGCTTCTGCACTGTTCTCAAAGTAGCCCTCCCCCACTCCACAGTCCATTACCGTTGTCTATTCAAAAGATGACAAGGGCAAGAATCCCTGTTTCCAGCATTAACATCTTGTTTTCACATATTCTGACCCCATTCAAGTGTAGCTTCAAGGCATTCAGTCTACTAACATTAGAGGAATATCAAGGGTTTGCAAGGTCTTTAATAGAATCAATCAGTGCAGGAGAGAGATCAGCAGACAGAAGTCCAGATTTACTACTGGTGGCATTTTCTGTTGTCTCAGGTGTGGCCTGGAAAACATTTTAACTCAGCCTTGAGAAAAGACAGGTCAGTAAGTGTATCTCTTTGTTATTTCAGACTTTTGTCCCAGAATTGATAGCAAGGAGAAGTCAATGATCCCATTGGGTTCGGTGTTCTATTTGTTGCTTTAAAAAGTCCTTTTTCCACCACTCCCATTCTTTATAAGACCTATCTACTCCAAAGGAGCACTTGATTGTTCACAGGATTTAGTATGATGACTCCAACAGTTCCATTAGTAAGGCAGGGAAATCTGTCTTTCATTTCTCTGAAATTTTTCCTCTCTGGCAAACCTGCCAATGTGTTTCTAACATGTCGTTCTCAAGCCACTGTTGAATTGCTCTTAGATATTTCTCAGTGAGATAAGAGAGGGTTTTTTTTCCACAACATGTTGTGGTTCAGTCACTAAGTTGTGTCCAACTCTTCGCAACCCCAGGGATCATAGCATCCCAGGCACCTGTCCACCACTGTCTCCTGGAGTTTGCCCCCCAAAATCATGTTCATTTTGTTGATAACACTATCTAACCATCTCATCCTCTGCCATCCCCTTTTCCTTCTGCCTTCCATCTTACCCAACATCAGGGTTTTCTCCAAGGAGTCCTGTCTTCTCATTATTATTATTTATTAAAAAAAAAAAAACTTTATTAAACAAATTCTACAATTAAAATAAAAATAAAAAACATGTTTCCATTCATTGCAGCATATTTGCAGTCGTGTTCACTCACTTTAGCATATTCTTATGTATATAGAATATTACTGAATATTTTTACAATTATTTTACATTTGATTTATGTCATATTTTCATATATTTATGTAGTTATTTACATATTTATACATAAATATGCATAGTTATGCTTATTCATACCAAATTATTTCATCACACCGTAACCTTTTCTTTCATCTCTCTATTTTGTGTCTACCTTGCAACCAATTATACCATAAATTCCAAATTTCGTGGTACTCTGTCTCTTCTCTCTCCTTCATTTCCATTGAAAGCCTATCCATTTCTGCACACTCTAAAACTTTTTTTATTATCATAATATCGGAAGGAATGCTGTCACTTTTCCAATTCTGGGCAAAGGCTATTCTTGCTGCAGTTATTATATGTAATATAATATATTGGAGTTTCTTACTTATTTTATCTCTTAATATACCCAATAGGAATGTCTCTAGTCTCAGGGAGTCCTCTCTTCTCATGGGTTGGCCAAAGTATTTGAGTTTCAGCTTTAGGAACTGTCCATCCAAAGGACCATCATGGTTGATTTTCTTTATGATTCTTCTTCTTCTTCCTTGTCCAGATCAAACTTTGGACTATCACAATGAAGCCACCTTCTTGGCTTGGTCATTGGCCAAAAATAAATCATTATTAGTACATGTTTCTGATAGTAGTTGAGATACCAGTAGATGGGCTGGGCTCGGCGTCTCTCTGCATTCACACAGTATTATCCACTAAGAGCCTCCATTTGAACATACTGGTTGTCAACACTAAAGGTGGCCTGACTGAGGCCATTTTTAGACTTCAGTGCTAACACACTGAAGCTGAGGGATAGGCAGGAGGGAATAGAGATAGTTGGGGTATTATAGTCCAAACAAAATATTTCCTCTTGAGAACCAAGGATATTCCTGCAGGTGTTCGAAAGGAGGGGACTGAAGTCACTTAGCAACTAGATTGTATCCTGATTGGACCATGTGACTGGTTGTTTTGGGAAAGTGACAAATTTATACTTTTAATTAGATGAAAACCACAGGAATTCTCAAAATCGGTTTTCACCAGCCTGTGCCAATACGACATATCCAATAAACTTATTCTTCGTGGAGTTTACCTGCCTCAGACTTTTGTTTGTTATGGGTATGTTACATGGAACCCTGACATTGGTCTTATATTTAGGTAGTCCAACCTTCAACCTATTTAAGTAGTATAAGCGAGGTCATATCCTTCAGCCAGATCCTCCTTGTTATGTATGTAAATAGTTGAAATAAAAGCGAGCTTGGGGTAAAGTGCAGGGTTCTGGCCCTGCACTTCTGATTGGTTGTTAAGCGGCTCGATCGGATTGGTTGGGTTCAGAGAATCCGATTGGCCCTTAACGAAGGACTCTTATTGGTTTTGGAGCTAGCGTTTTACAGCTCCCTATTGGTTATTTCACATTAAGGTTGCCTATATAAGGCAGAGTTGTTGTTATTAAAGATACAAGTCACTATGTAATAAAGAGCTGAAAGTTCGCCAATTAAGACTGTCTCCATTCATTTAACCCATGCCTCAAACTATAACACTGGCGACGAGGATGGGATTTGGAGACATCTGATCTTAAGGAACTTGGAAGAAAAACAGAGCACGTGTTAAGACAACGCCACCAATGGAAACCATGTCCAGCGGCATCGTACCACCCGCTCCGTTCGATCCGAACCAAGAGGATTGGGAATCCTACATGGATCGCTTCCAAATGTTCCTCGAAACAAACAACCGGAAGGACGCCACACCAGCCAAGAAGCGGGCGCTGTTCCTGATGTACTGTGGCCCAGCTATCTTTAAAATGGCGAAAGCACTCGCAAAACCTCGAGAAGTGAAAGCAATGAGCTGGGACGACCTCGAACCTCTCCTGAGAGAACATTACGCGCCAACCGTACCTACACTCGTGAGACGCCACAAGTTCTATCAAAGAAGCCAGCGAAAAGGAGAGAGTGTGGCTGACTTCGTGGCAGACCTCTGACACTTAGGAGGCCTCTGTGGGTTCGCAGACTTAGATGAAGCACTGAGAGACCGCTTAATTCTGGGATTAGATGCGCTAGGCGTGCAAAGCAAGCTGATGGCGAAAGGCGACATCGACCTTGCTGACGCCATCGCCGAAGCCACTGCTGCTGAGGTGACCAAAAAGTCCGCAGCGCAACTACGGCGAAGCCGAAACCCAACGACCCCACCGACAGGCGACATTTTATCCAAGTCAGAAGAGCGGCTTGTTACGACGCACCACGAGGACCTCTCTTCGTCGTCAGACAGTGACGAAGAAGGGGTCCATCGACTGCGATCCGACCGGGACCCTCGCCCAAAACCCTCACGCCCTTGCACTGGTTGTGTGGCAAACCATCCCAGGGCAGACTGCAAATTCTGTGACGCACTCTGCCGTGAGTGCGGGAAAAGAGGCCACATCAGTCGAGTCTGTCACAGTTTATCGGGACCAAGTCAGGCCTCAAGGGGAACCAACTTTTGCCAATCGGCAGGAAACCGTCCTGTAAGGCGAGACCCAGCAAACCACTCCTACAGATATCGAGCGTTGCAGAAAGAAGAGGCTCACCATACTATCACTATAGGTCACGCCTCAGCCATGGACGCTAAGAAGATTCAAGTTACAGTAGCCATAGAGAACCAACCTTGCCACATGGAGGTCGATTCGGGATCGTCCCTCTCGATGGTGTCGTGGAAGACATTAAAGCAACTCATTCCTACCATCCAACGCCAAGACCTTCGAATGCAACGTCTCATCCTTAAAGACTACCAAGGGAATTGGATCCCTGTGGTTGGGTCTTGTCGAGTCCGCGTCTCGTTTAAAAAGCATACGGCATACTTACCTCTAATGATCATCGATAGGGACAGGCCTAGTTTGTTGGGCCTCCAATGGTTTGCGCCACTCGGCATTGAAGTAGCCGGCGTGAACCGAGTCGGTGATTGCGAGTGGGAGGAGGACCTTATTTCTGAATTCAGCGATGTCTTCGCAGATCGTCTGGGCGAGTATAAGGGGACCCCAATTTCATTTAGCCTCGACCCTAAGGTCGCCCCGGTCCGTTTAAAGCCCCGTCGAGTTCCATTCGCCCTTAAGGCCAAGATAGATGAACAACTTGACAAACTAATTAAACAAGGGGTACTGCAACCCATTGATCATTCTCCATGGGAAACTCCTATTGTAACCCCCATTAAGCCAGATGGGTCATTCCGAATCTGTGGGGACTACCGGGCCACTCTAAACCACGCGCTCCAGCAGAACGCGTATCCAGTGCCGGTGGTGCAGCACCTCCTTCATTCCCTGGGAGGCGGAAAAGTTTTTGCTAAATTAGATTTAGCTCAAGCCTATCAACAATTGCCCGTGGATGATAAAACAGCCCAAGCTCAAACGATAGTAACTCACAGAGGTGCTTTTAAATGTACCCGATTGCAATTCGGGGTAAGTGTAGCCCCGGGAATATTCCAAAGTTTAATGGAACGATTATTGCAGGGAATCAAGGGCGTGGTTCCGTACTTTGATGACGTGTTAATTGCAGCTCCTAGTAAAAAAAATTCTGCAGAATCATTTAAAATGTGTTCTTAAAAAATTCCAAGAAGCGGGACTGAAAGTAAAAAGGGATAAATGTCATCTGTATACCGACAGTGTTGAATTTCTAGGTTATTGCATTGATAGTCAGGGTATTCACCCTACTGAGAGTAAATTAAGGGCGATAAAAAATGCTCCCAGACCCCGTAACAAAACAGATCTCCAGGCATTTTTAGGCCTTATCAATTTCTATAATGTGTTTTTACCGCATAAGGCGACTGTGGCTGAACCGTTACACCAGTTATTAGATAAGAAAGCATTGTGGGTTTGGGGTTACTGGGAGGAAAAAGCGTTTCGAACTGTAAAAGATTTACTTACATCTGATTCTGTACTTATGCAATATAATGAAACATTACCATTGGTTATAACTTGTGATGTCTCACCGTTTGGGGTGGGCGCCATTTTGAGCCATGTGCTGCCTAATGGAAACAAGGCCCCCGTTGCATGCCTTTCGAAGACTCTTTCCCATGCAGAATGTAACTATGGACAAATAGATAAGGAAGCTCTTGCAATTGTGTCAGCCATAAAAAAATTCCATGAGTATGTATATGGAAGGACATTTACCATTGTAACTGACCACAAACCTTTACTGGGGATAATCGCTGGGGACAAACCAACCCCCTATATATTGTCCCCAAGAATGACTCATTGGTCAGAGTTCCTAGTTGCTTATAATTATCGATTGTTACATTGCCCGGGGAAAGCCATTCCCCACACCAACGCACTCAGTAGAGCACCGCTACCAGAGATTTTCGACGATCCGGCACCAACAGTATCCAGACGAGACCACACCCTAGCTCGAGTCCTAGGCTGGGTAGAACGTGGATGGCCATTGGACCAGGTCCCAGATGACTTCACACCATTTAAAACAAGGCAGACTGAACTTTTTTCGCAAAAAGGCTGTGTCATCTGAGGCGATAGAGTCGTCGTTCCAGAATGACTCCAAAAGACGCTGTTATAAATTTTGCACGAAAGACATCCCGGGATCGTGTGGATGAAAGCACTCGCACGTAGCTACGCTTGGTGGCCAGGCATGGACCGACACATCAAGCAATGGGTCAAGGCCTGCACTAAGTGCCAACAAACCAGCAACGCACCGCCAAAAGCTGAACCGACAGAATGAGAGACGCCACGCGGACCCTGGTCCAGAATCCACCTGGATTTCGCAGGGCCGATTAAAGGACATACATTGCTGTTGACTGTCGATGCATACTCTAATTGGTTAGAAATTCATCAAATGACCAATACAACCTCCGAAGCAGTCATTAAAGTCCTTAATAGACTCTTTGCAACTCATGGATTGCCGGACGTCCTGGTGTCCGATCACGGACCACAGTTTACAGCGCTAATGTTTGAACAGTACCTTGCTGATAATGGCATCCGCCATGCGCTCACCTCGCCTGTGCATCCTGCTACCAACAGCCGAGTGGAACGCATGGTCCAATTTGTAAAAAAGACTTTGCAAAAAGTGGACTATGATAATATTGACGAAAAAATAAACTGCATTCTACTTCTACAACACATCACTCCACACAGCGTAACCGGCAGAACTCCCGCAGAACTTCTCATGGGGCGAAAACTCCGTTCCCGCCTCGACCGACTACACCCTGCTTACGAGCCAGAAAAGCCTGCAGGATCCAGCGGACACTACCGTACTTTCAAGGTAGGTGACCCCGTTTATGCAAGAAACTTATCGGGCGACCCGGTTTGGATTGAAGCAACGATAATACGCGAGACTGGGCCCAAATCCTATATTGTAAGATGTGTTGATGAAAGACTGTGGAAACGACATATTGACCAATTACAGTCACGACTCATATCGGCCAGCCAACAACTCCCCCACGAGCAAACTGAGGGGGGGAGAAGGAATGGAAGAAGATGACATTCCAGGGAACCTGTTCCAAGAAAGCGATGAATCAAGTGAAACTCAGGAAATGGAGCAGGAGGAAGAATCATACGCTCCAAGGGAAATCACACCAGAGCGAGATGCTGAGCCACTGCCAAACAACATTCTACCTCAACAGGACTGCACGCAGCCAGTCCAAAGAAAATCTGATAGACCCAAAAGACAACCGTCCTATTTGAAGGACTATATAGTCACACAATAATTGAGAAGCCAGGGGGAAGGGGTGTTATGTATGTAAATAGTTGAAATAAAAGCGAGCTTGGGGTAAAGTTCAGGGTTCTGGCCCTGCACTTCTGATTGGTTGTTAAGCGGCTCGATCGGATTGGTTGGGTTCAGAGAATCCGATTGGCCCTTAACGAAGGACTCTTATTGGTTTTGGAGCTAGCGTTTTACAGCTCCCTATTGGATATTTCACATTAAGGTTGCCTATATAAGGCAGAGTTGTTGTTATTAAAGATACAAGTCACTATGTAATAAAGAGCTGAAAGTTCACCAACTAAGACTGTCTCCATTCATTTAACCCATGCCTCAAACTATAACACTCCTATAATATTATTCCTTGCTCAATGGTCTCTTTCCTCCATCTTTTAATTCAATGTTGTTCTTACATAACCTCAGTAATGTTTGATTTTGCCATAAAGCTGTTCCTAGATCAGAGTTGGTGGGCTTGGAGTATATGCCCATTCAGGGGAGGTCAAGGATCATGCTCTTACTTAGTTCTCTCAGCATCTGCTGCTACTTCTCTCCTGATCTTAGGTGGGGCAAAGCCAGTGAGTGGATGTATCTTCTCAATCAGTGTAGATTCTTTATGGTTGATTCACAACATGGTGTAGGTATAAATGATTGGTTTCAGGTTTTAATAGTAGGTCTCTATCACCATGCCACAAAATTCAGAAGACCCCCTACAAGCAATTCATCAGCCTACTCAAATAAGAAAAGAACATAACAACACACACACACACACACACCACATATGTATATACATACACATACACACACACAACACAACACACACACACACTTTTACCCATGAGAAAATTTTCCTATCTGGGCAATAAAAAAATATTGTCATGGATTGAAAGTTTGGAAACAAAAATACAACTTTATTTTTTGCTTATCAGTGATTTTATGCAATGAAAAGTAAAGCAAATATGTCCCTGAATCAAGCCTGAATGCTAGTTAATTGAGAGAAACAACCACAAAGCTATAAACAAAATAAGAATGGTATCTTTAACTTTTAATTGTAAAGTTAAATAAAAAAGCACAGAACATAGAACTCTAGAGTTGGAAGGGACCTTGGAGATCCTTTAGTCCACCCCACTGCTTGAGCAGGAGACTATACATGTGATGGCGAACCTATGGCATGCATGCCACAGGTTTTTGTGCCGGCATGCGAGCTGTAGGCAAACTTATCTCAATGCACATGTGTGTGCCTCACAGCTGATTTTTGGCCAGTTTGAGGCCTTTTTTGTCCTCCCAAAGGCTTGAGAAAAGCTTCTGTAGGCTTCTGCAGGCTTTGCAGGCCAAAAACTAGCCCTGTTTTGTCACTTCCTGTTTTTCTGAAAATACAGGAAGTGACAAAATGGGGCTAGTTTTCAGCCTGCAAAGCCTGCAGAAGCTTTCCTGAAGTCTCTGGGAGGCCAAAAAAGACCTCAAACTGGCCGAAAATCAACTGTGAGGTACAGTGCAGGTAAGAGGGTGGCAGGTGTGTGTGGCTGGGTAAGGGGATTGCGCGCGCATGCATAGGGGGCATGGGAGGGATGTGCATTGCCTTCTGGGTGCTGGCATCTAAGCACGAGCATGCAAGCGCACACACAATTTTTGGCACAGTAGCCCAAAGAGGTTAGCCACCACTGCTCTATACCATTTCAGATAAATGTTTGTTTAGTCTGTTTAAGTATTTGATTTCTGCATGGCTCACCTTGAGTATGCTTCCTACATCTCTTACTCTGAATCTGAGTTCTTTCTCTTCATTCCTTACCTTCATATTTGACAGGTTATCTCGTGGTTTATGCTTGGAATTCGGCTCTAAAGGTCATGAAGATGGCCCTCTCTTTCCCTCCTCAATTTTTGTTTACAGCCCTTCTGATACGATATGAGCCAGGCATTTTACGAATATATTCTTTCCAATTCTTATGAGGTTCACTCCATCCCTTCCCAGTAGCCCCTCATTGAGGTAATGCAGACCATGGTTTAGGAAGCTTGATGACATCGAACAGCACCAGTTCAATTGGAGCAACACAAAAATCATTGGTGACGCTACCACCCGCCATGCTCATGAGTTCATCAAAGTCTGTCACTCCACAAGCAATTCCATCAAGAGACACATTGACCAGCCTAAAAACACCTCAGAATTCAAATCAATCACAGGGCCACCTAGTGACAGCACTGACCCTCATCCAACCATGGGGTCTCAACAACCAGCACTTCACCTCCCAGTGATCATCACCTGATGTGACCGCCCCATCACAAGACCCTCACTTGACAAACCCACACCTGACACACCTGACAAGACCTACTGATCATACAAACTCTTTATTAGCAGAAGAGCATCTCCTAAGCTCAGCTGAAAATGTTAACTTGCCTGGTAATGAAACATTCAGAAACCAACCCACAAACTCAGAGAATGAACCTCCACCTTCATCCTCCACCATATATAGTCACCATCATCGCAGATACCAGTTTTTAAGATAAGGGTTCATTTCTAAAATCCTTTGCTCCATCAGTGGATGTTGGCCATTTGTTGGAAGTATAGATGATTATAAAGATAATCATAAAGAGAACTTCGGGAGAAATTCTCAGGCAGCCTGAGAA
The DNA here is from genome assembly GCA_033807585.1 of Hydrophis major. Taxonomy (NCBI): domain Eukaryota; kingdom Metazoa; phylum Chordata; class Lepidosauria; order Squamata; family Elapidae; genus Hydrophis; species Hydrophis major. Next base: position 374,270,145 of record CM066329.1, read on the forward strand.
AATGATAGAAAAGCAAATCCTTTTGTAGGAGGAGAAAAGTATATAAGTATGTCAAGGCAGATATCTTTTTTCCTTTAATATCACTGAGGAGAACAATTTCTAACACCTTCTTTTACCCTATTTGGTGTACCCAAAGATTAGAATTGATTAGATTAGATTAGATTAGATTAGATTAGATTAGATTAGATTAGATTAGATTAGATTAGATTAGATTAGATTAGAACAGAACAGAACAGAACAGAACAGAACAGAACAGAACAGAACAGAATAGAATAGAATAGAAGAATAGAGAATGGAGTGAGACCAAAACAGAAAAGAATAGAACATCAGAACAGAATAGAACAGAACAGAATAGAATAGAATTGGAAGGGACCTTGGAGGTCTTCTAGTCCAACCCCCTGCTTAGGCAGGAAACCTTATACCATTTCAGAAAAAATGTTGTCCAATCTTTTCTTAAAAACTTCCAGTGTTGGAGCATTCACAACTTTGGGAGGCAAGCTGTTCCACTGATTAATTGCTCCAGCTGTCAGGAAATTTTTCCTTAGTTCTAAGTTGCTTCTTTCCTTGGTTAGTTTCTGTTATGTCTCACTTATATTCACAAATGAGAATGCAGAGTTCCACAGTTCAAAATATTCAAACAAAACAAAACCAGGCTAAAAAAAGGTTAACAGTACTATATTCCAGTCCTTGGCAGACTTCCCTGAATCTGTCTGGTAATTCAGAATGTCCATAAATTACAACATTTCCTTTCGACTCATCAAACACTTTGCTTCCAAGCAAAGTTTGAGAATCAGCACGCCTCCTTAAATCACCTGGATGGGTGTGTCAGTCTCTCTAATCAATGTCTGGCTTGATGCCTCCCTTCAGATTGACGTTTCAGTCTTCTCCTAGTTCTGGCGTCCAGCCACGATCTGTCAGTTTCCCCACTCGAAGGCTTTGACTCATTTTGTGGATCAGTTTCTGGCATAAGCAAAGTCGAAGGTTCTGGGGAGGATTGTCTCTCCGACAATCTCTCATCCTCCTGGTTCACATCTGTGTCCTCTAATAATTCAGACTCCACATTTACAGCAGGCTCCAGCCTTCCATCTTCAGAGTCATCAGAGTCAAAACTCCCAGCAGGATCGATCCTTCCAGTCACAACACTATCCCTCACCGCAGGGCCCTTCCCCCGAATCTGACAATCAAGATGTGGTTTTGAAGGGAATTGTGCATGATAACATGCGAATAAGGTCTGGGGCATGCACCTTAGATATATCCTGACAAGAGCGAATCTCTGTTTCATTTTCCAGTCTCCCCACGAAGTACTGGAATCGTCACTTCAGCCATCGTAAATCATAAATTCCAACCACTGTAGTATCCGTAACAGGTTCAGTGCTGAGCCTAGATGGAGAACCTGTATCTTCTGGAGAATGGAGAGTACATGATGGAGTGTTAGGTACTAACAGGGAGCGATGAAAAACAGGGTGAATGAACATGGAGCACGGTAAAGTGAGTCGATAAGCCACAGGATTAATAACTGCCTCGATAGGGAAGGGACCAATAAAGCGATGATCCAACTTCCTAATCGGACGATCAACCCGAAGATGTTTCGTTGACAACCACACCTTGTCCCCCACAACCAACAGAGGTGTCGCTCGACGCGAACAATCTGCAAAACACTTATAATCTGCTTTCACTTGTTCCAATTGTCTGGAGATTAATTGATGCATAGCATATAACTCTGACAAAAAATCTCGTGCCTCTGGAACTGAAGAATCTGCGATCAACAGGGGGAAAAACCTCGGATGGTAACCCACATTTGCGTAAAAAGGTGTCATGTGGGTGGAGGTGTGCCGAGAATTATTAAAGGCAAACTCTGCCAATGGAAGATAGGTCACCCAGTCATTTTGTCATTGATTTACAAAACATCTGAGGTATTGGGCGAGGATGCCAATTACCTTCTCAGTCCCGCCATCGGTTTCTGGATGGTGCGCTGATGCTAAACATACTTGTACTCATAGTGCATTCATTAGACTTTTCCAGAATTGAGCAGTGAACTGAACACCGCGATCTGAAACAACTCTGTCTGGTAAGCTATGTAAATGGAACACATGTTGTATGAAAAGCCAGGCAGTAACATGAGCCGAGGGTAATCTCCTACATGGGATGAAATGGGCCATCTTAGTGAGCATGTCAACCACCATGAGCACCATCGTATAACCCAACAAAGGGGGCAAGTTCATAAGAAAGTCCATGGAGATCGCTCCCCATGGTCTGCCTGGAGTCCGCAGTGGTTGAAGAAGATACCAACAGTATCTGCGTTACAAATCGAGATGCTCAACTCGCCCCCTATGACCGCTCGAGATATCGCGAGAGAGACCAGACGAGACCACACCCTAGCTCAAGTCCTAGGCTGGGTAGAACGTGGATGGCCATTGGACCAGGTCCCAGATGACTTCACGCCATTTAAAACAAGGCAGACTGAACATTTTTCGCAAAAAGGCTGTGTCATCTGGGGCAATAGAGTCGTCATTCCAGAACGACTCCAAAAGACGCTGTTACAAATTTTGCACGAAAGACATCCCAGGATCGTGCGGATGAAAGCACTCGCACGTAGCTACGCTTGGTGGCCAGGCATGGACCGACACATCGAGCAATGCGTCAAGGCCTGCACTAAGTGCCAACAAACCAGCAACACACCGCCAAAAGCTGCACCGACCGAATGGGAGATGCCACACGTACCCTGGTCCAGAATCCACCTGGATTTCGCAGGGCCGATTAAAGGACATACATTGCTGTTGACTGTCGATGCATACTCTAATTGGTTAGAAATTCATCGAATGACCAATACAACCTCCGAAGCAGTCATTAAAGTCCTTAATAGACTCTTTGCAACTCATGGATTGCCGGACGTCCTGGTGTCCAATAACGGACCACAGTTTACAGCGCTAATGTTTGAACAGTACCTTGCTGATAATGGCATGATAAGTCCAGGAGGCACACCCGACACCACTTTCGCTTGTCAACATTGTACGCAAGAAGTGACGTAGGAAAACACATCGTGTCGAACCCGAGGCCACCAAAAAGTATGGGTGACCAAGTGCAGAGTTTTGTGAAAACCAAAATGACCAGCAGCGGGGTTGTCATGACATTGTGTCGTGATGAGGGCTCTAAGCGTCCTGGTGGGTACGTAGAATAAATCCCGATGTCTTAGCAAGCCCTCTTCAAAAGACCATGGTGAATCAGGTCCAACTTCCCCCCCTTCTTTGCTGTGTCCATGCGTCTAATCGCTACGCCTCCTGTATTCGAGCCCGTAAATCTACCGGATCTTGAAGTACGGCCAAGGATTCCAGTGGCAACACCGTTCATGGAGGAAGAGGATCCTCGGGACCGATATATTCGGGTTTTCTAGACAATGCATCTGCTCTTCGATTCTGTCCACTTGGAACATAAGTAACAGAAAAATTGAACCTTACGAAAAACAATGACCACCGGATCTGGCGTTGGTTCAACTTCTTAGCGGTAGACAAATGTTCCAAGTTTCGGTGATCCATCCAAACTTCCACCTTGTGCCGAGCCCCTCTAGGTGATGTCGCCAGGTCTCAAATGCAGCCTTGATAGCCAACAACTCCTTTTCCCAGATAGTATAATTGCGCTCAGAAGCTGTGAGCTTTCTAGAATAAAATGCACATGGGAAAAGAGATGTGCCATCCTTCGAAGCTTGCAACAACACTGCTCCAATAGCTACATTAGAGGCATCTGTCTTGACCACAAATGGACAATTTGGATCAGGATGCCTCAATATCGGCTCGGCTACAAACGCTTTCTTTAAAGTTTCAAAAGCCTGTTGTTGTGGGCCCCCCCACAGAAACGGGACCTTCTTGTGAAGGAGCTGAGTGATGGGATCCATTAGCTTAGCAAAATCCGGAATGAAGGTCCTATAGTAATTGGCGAACCCCAGGAGACGTTGCAGGTCCTTTACTCGATGAGGGGCTTCCCAACTACACAAGGCCTCGACTTTTTTAGGGTGCATAGCAATGCCCTTGGGAAAGATGATATGCCCTAAAAACTCTATTGACGACTGAAAAAAGAAACACTTCTCCAGTTTCGCGTAGAGTTTATGCTCCCGAAGACTCTGAAGCACTTGATGGACCTGATGAAGGTGGTGATCCCTGGACTAAGAGTATATCAAAATGTCATCCAGATACACCACAACAAACCTATCCAGCATGTCCCTAAAAATGTTGTTTATCAAATGCTGGAATACCGCGGGAGCGTTGGTCAGACCAAATGGCATGACGGTGTACTTGAAATGGCCATAATGTGTGCCAAATGCTGTCTTCCACTCGTCCCCCTTGCGCATCTGAACCAGGTTGTAGGCCCCACGCAGATCGAGTTTAGTGAAGATAATAGCCTCCCGCAACCGCTCCATCAATTCCAGAATGAGCGGCAAAGGATAACTATTCCTGACTGTGATGGTGTTCAACTGGTGGTAATCACAGCATAAATGGAGCTCTCCCGACTTCTTTTTAACAAAAAGAACGGGAGCCGAAAGAGGGGACGACGAGGGTTGAATAAATCCCCGAGCCAAGTTTTTATCTAAAAACTCTCGAAGTGTAACCAACTCGGGCTCCAACATGGAGTATAATTGACCCTTGGGCAGTGGAGCGTCTGGTATCAGGTCCATGGGACAATCATAAGCACAATGAGGTGGTAACTGGTCTGCCTCCTTCTCACTGAACACGTCGGAGAAGTCCGATAGCTCCGAAGGTATGGGAACAGCAGAAGCGGCGATATCCTGACCAGCGCAGATATATCTCAAATGATCCACACATTGGAGACTTGGAAAGGAAATGGCGTTCTGCGCCCAAGCCACCAACGGATCATGCAAATGCAACCAGGATACACCGAGTACCAAGGGAAGATGAAGGTCTGAAGTGATGTAGAAATTTATTGCTTCCTCATGATCCCCAATAACCATGCGCACTGGTTGGGTGGCGAAACGAATGGGCCCAGATTTGAGTTCATGCCCACCCACTGTTTCCATCTTACTGGGTGGATCTACAGCAACCAATGAAATCCCAAAGTGCGTAAGAAAAGCCCTGTCCATAAAACTGGTTGTAGCCCCTGAGTCCACCTGTCAGCCTCAAGATACCTTCCCCTTCTACCTTTCTGCTATTGTTTCATTATTTCTCTCGGCTGTCATGGCAACGGTGGGAGGGGGGATTTTATATGGGAAGAAAGCTGGAGGTGTTTGCATTCCTTGCTGGGCTAGCAAGGGGTGGGGGGACTCTTGTCTTTAACTTTCCGTTTCTTGGCTATCTTTTCCCTCTTTTGCGCAACTACGAACTTTTCTCAAAATATGTCAAGGTCATTTGACAAGACACCTCATCACCATCTGGAGATGACCACATGAGCTGTTTCAAAAGTTTTAATTGGAAGAATCATTTGAACTTTGGGGGGTGGGAGCAAACCTATTTCTTTGTATGTGCATTCTACCCGCCAATTTCTCAGTTTCGGAATTGCTTTGTAGCTACCATTTTATTTCCCAGTAAAAGGATAACTTTGCTCTACACCATGGAGTCTGAGTATTTCTTTCTTGGGATCTAGAAGGAGCGCAGCCTGACACCACCATCGCCACTGCAGGGATTCCCTCCTTCTGGGACTGTAAAAAGATTCGAGTGTCCAAAAGTAAATGCCGAGGAGGGCCAGGATTCACTTCAGCAATTTGGGGTGGGGGTGTAGAATGTGCCCGACCTAGGGTTTCCCCCGAGGTCGGGCCTACCCCATTTCCCGATGGTTCAGGTGTGGTTTCAGGCATGGGTCTGCAAGTCCCTCTCCGTTGGCAGGAATTAGCAAAATGTCCCTGACCCCCGCAATAAAGGCACAAGCCTTCCTGAAACCTTCTCAAACGTTCTCGTGCCGTTAAGCGAGGGCGGATTGCTCCCAATTCCATCGGCTCCTCCGTCTTAACTATGGTTTGAAAAACTTTCGGTGGCGTGGTTTGTAAACGAGAACAAGAATGTGGTTCCACAATGGGCCATCTGCTTCCTCACTGTTGTAAACGGGCTTCAATACATAAGCACTGCATCACTAGTGCAGCCAGGGTTGTAGCCCACTCTGCATGTACTAATTCATCCTTGATGGTATCAGCCAAGCCCTCCTGAAATGCATCCATGTGGGCCGGTTCATTCCAGTTAGAGTCCATACAAAGTAAACAAAATTCTGCAATGTATTCCTGCAGGGGATGTTTCTCCTGATAAATGTCCCATAACCGTCTAGCCACAGTTTCAGTTTTAATTGGGTTTTCAAACATAACCCCTCATTTGCTGCAAAAAAACCTTGAAAATTATCCAACAAAGGCTTTCTTGAATTAACAAGGGAGTAGCCCATTTGGCAGCCTGCCCAGGTAAAAGGCTAATCATAAATCCTACCTTAGCCCTTCATTTGGGAAGTCTTCAGGCCTCAAGGTTATAAATAATTGGCACTGCCCCATAAATGCCGGGAACATGTCTGTTTGCCCTGAAAATTTCTCCGGCATGGATACCGGGCTTTTCCTCAAGGGAGGGGCTGAAGAAACAACAGCAGGGCTTTGCAAGCTGGGAACATGATTCACTAATTGTGTCACCTGATTTTGGAGTATCTGGTTACTCTGTATCAGTTGATTTATCTGTTGCTGTTGCTGCTTCACCAAATGCTGCACTTGGGTTTGATCTATCTTGGTTTAAAGATGGTTTGTTAGGCTTGGAAGCAAAAATGTTATGTCTCACCTATATTCACAAGTGAGAATACTGTTATGTCCTGAATTGGAATACTCGAAATCCCCGAGCCTTGATTGGCTAAGGCGCGGGGATTTCTGATTGGCCAGGCGAGCCGCGCTGATTGGCCCGATTGAAGTCTCCCGTGATTGGTGCAAACCAAGAGTGGGAGACTTGAATCGTTGCCATTGGCCGCGGCCGCCGCTGCGAAAAGTATAAAAGCCGCGGGCTTTTTGCCTTTCGCCGGTTCGGTTCTCCCATTGTTAATAAAGAGCTTTGAATGAAAGTCACCAACTCTGAGCGTCTTTTTGCGGACACGACACTGGCGACGAGGATGGGATCTCGCCCCTGAACCGAACCCCTTGTCTACCCAAGAACCAGCTCCAGCGCAGAGATGGCAAAGATAGCACCGCCCGCCCCCTTCAACCCCGCCGCCGAGGATTGGGAATCGTACTCGGATCGGTTCCGTATGTACCTGGAATGCGCCGGAATGAAGGACGCCCTGGGCCCGCTAAAACGCGCCGTCTTCCTTACGCACTGCGGACCAGAGGTCTTCCAGATGGCCAAAGCATTGGCCAAGCCGGCAGACGCAACCGCCATGGACTGGGACGTCCTCGAACCTATACTGCGGCGCCATTACGCCCCCGAAGTCCCCATCCTGATACGGCGCAACGAGTTCTACCGCCGAAACCAGAAACCAGATGAAAAATTGAGCGACTTCGTCGCAGAGCTACGGCGGCTAGGAGGACTCTGCGAGTTCGAAGGTCTGAACAGTCTCATAAGAGACCGCTTCGTACTCGGCTTATGGGACCCTACACTCCAGAGCCGACTTATGGCCAAGGGCGACATCAGCCTAGCCGATGCCCTTACCGCAGCCGCAGCCGCTGAAGCAACCCGCACGTCGGCAGACAGCATGCGAAGATCTGACGCGAAGGGCGGAAACAACAACCCGGCAAGGTCGGCCGACACAAGAAATGAAGCAACCGCACACTACGGTGAATACCAATCAACCTCCAGCACGTCGGAAGACGAGGAGGACATACATCGCGTGCAGACGGGACGGGGCGACCAACGAAGTCGAAAAGGTCGTAGGTCGAGGACCAACTGCGCCGGGTGCGGCGGCGATCACCCCAGGTCAGAATGCCGATTTTTTGACTCTATCTGTAGGCATTGTGAACGACGGGGTCACATCGCCCGAGTTTGCCGCCAAAAGAAGACCCGCAGCCCACCCAAATGGGAACAGCACGACAGACGGAGAGAAAGCTCCCCGCCCAGAACCAGAGAGCTCCAGCCAGACGGTCGGTGGGACCGCACTCAACGATCTCAAAGAAGCGGCGACGGTCGGCGAAAAGAAGAAACCCACCAGACGGTGACCATCGGCCACGCCATCTCCGACGGCGCCAGAAAGGTACATGTAGAAGTCCATATTGAAGGCCAGCCATGCAAAATGGAAGTGGACTCCGGGTCCTACCTTTCCATGATTGCATGGCGCGAAATCAAAAGACTGGTGCCTACACTACAAAAAAGAAACGTGCATGCCCAAAAGATCATCATAAAAGACTATAAAGGGAATCGCGTCCCGGTAGTGGGCACCAAGAACTTCAATATAACTTACAAAGGCCACACCGAACAACTGCCACTCACGATCGTCGATCGCGACCGCCCAAGCCTACTGGGCTTACAATGGTTCGCCCCGCTTAACATCGCGCTGACAGGTGTCAACCACGTCACCATCGAAGCTTGGGAACAGCGGCTAGCCCAGGAGTTCCAGGAGGTCTTCGATGGAGGTTTGGGCAAGTACCAGGGGCCCCTTATCTCGTTTGACCTAGACCCAGGGGTTCCCCCTAAGCGGCTTAAACCTAGAAGGGTACCATTCGCCTTAAAGCCTAAAATTGACGAGCAGATCGACAAGCTCGTCAAACAAGGGGTGTTGCAACCGATAGACCATGCCAGATGGGAAACCCCTATAGTGACCCCAGTAAAGCCAGACGGGTCCGTGAGAATCTGCGGGGACTATAAGGCCACCCTAAATGGCGCGTTGCAACAAAGCGCCTACCCAGTCCCAATAGTGCAACATTTACTGCACTCACTGGGAGGGGGCAAAGTCTTTGCCAAGCTCGACCTCGCCCAGGCATATCAGCAGCTACCTGTGGACGAGAAAACGGTGGAAGCCCAAACAATCGTGACCCATCGGGGGGCTTTCAAGTGTAACCGACTCCAATTTGGAGTCAGCGTGGCACCAGGCATCTTTCAGAGCCTGATGGAACGTTTGCTACAGGGCATCAAGGGGGTGGTGCCCTATTTCGATGACGTATTAGTGGCGGCGCCAAACGAAGCCGAATTAGAAAACCGACTCAGACAAGTCTTAACAAAATTTAAAGAAACAGGACTTAAAGTCAAACGAGAAAAATGCCAACTATGTACAAAGCAAGTAGAGTTTTTGGGCTATCTCCTAGACCGGCATGGCATTCACCCTACGACTAAAAAAGTGAAAGCCATCAAGGAAGCCCCCACCCCAAAATCCAAAACGGAACTACAAGCGTTCCTAGGCTTACTAAATTTTTATAATGTTTTCCTACCTCAAAAGGCAACGGCGGCGGAACCTTTACATAGACTCCTAGACAAGAAGGCAGCCTGGACTTGGGGGAGACGAGAGCAAGCCGCCTTTCAAAAAACCAAAGACCTCCTCACCTCCGACGCCGTCCTGATGCAGTTCAGCGAAACCTTACCCTTAGCTGTCACTTGCGACGCATCACCCTTCGGCGTCGGCGCTGTCCTCAGCCACACCCTCCCAGACCAGAGAGAAGCACCCATCGCTTTTTTCTCCAGGACTCTGACTAAACCGGAACGGAACTATAGCCAGCTGGACAAAGAAGCTTTGGCTATAGTTGCCGCCGTTAAACGTTTTCACGAATACCTGTATGGCCGCCCGTTCACCATCGTGACGGATCATAAGCCATTGCTGGGCATCCTCGCTGGAAACTGAGCCACGCCAAACATCTTGTCACCCCGGATGACAAGATGGTCCGAATTCCTGGCAGCCTACAGTTACGAACTGCTACACAAGCCAGGTAAGAAAATTTCGCACGCAGACGCTTTAAGCCGCTCGCCTTTACCTGACTCTGAACCTGACCCAGCACCAACAACAAACACCCTAAGTATCGAGAGTTTACCTATTACCGCATCAGACATTGCCAGAGAGACCGTTAAGGACAGGCGTCTGGCGCGAATCTTACACTGGTTAGAAAAAGGCTGGCCGGAGAAAGACAATGACGAGACTTTTAAAACATTCCGTCAGCGCCAGACTGAACTTTCACTACTAAGAGGGTGTATTCTGTGGGGTGACCGGGTGGTAATTCCGGACAGATTGCAAGAGAGGGTATTAGAGATGCTACATGAGGGTCATCCTGGCATCGTCAGGACTAAAGCCCTGGCCAGGAGTTACGCTTGGTGGCCAGGGATGGATAAGCAAATCGAAGCATGGGTCGCCAAATGCCACCGGTGCCAGGAGACCAGATCCAGCCCACCCGCAGCACCTATCCGGGACTGGGAAACACCACGGGGGCCCTGGTCCAGAATCCATCTAGACTTTGCTGGCCCCACAAATGGGCATACTTTTCTAATCACAGTTGACGCGTACTCCAATTGGCTGGAAGTAAGCGACATGAAATCCACTACCACAGAGGCAGTCATTAAAGAACTGTGTAAACTGTTTTCCACACACGGCCTCCCAGACGTCGTCATCTCAGACAACGGGCCCCAGTTCACTTCCATCGAATTTGAATGGTTCCTGGCGGAGAGGGGTATCCGCCACGCATTAACAGCACCGGAGCATCCGGCGGCGAACGGTAGGGCGGAACGGATGGTCCAGTTTACGAAAAAGACCCTCCGGAAAATGGACCACGGGGAGATCAGCGACAAAATCAACAGACTGCTCTTCATACAGCACATCACTCCCAATACAACAACCAACAAGAGCCCTGCAGAGCTTCTAATGGGCAGAAAGCTGAGGTCCCCACTCGACAGATTGCACCCGACCTATAACCCGGAGCGGCCCCCAGACTCCAGCTCCAGGTACCGGACATTTGACCCAGGTGACTTAGTCTATGCAAAGAACATGACGGGGGACCCCCTATGGATCCCAGCCGTCATAACTCAAGTCACTGGTCCACGGTCGTACCGGCTCCAAACCATCGATGGGCGAGCCTGGAAACGACACATCGACCAGCTCAGGTCACGAACAGCGACTGACCTCAACCCCCAAGACACGAACCAAGGGGGAGGGAATACCTGGAGAGACAATCGCAGGAAAAAATAAACCAAAAATACTCACCGGAACACAGCCATCGCGAGTCCCCTCCGGAGAAGAACCACCTGGCCAGCTCTACCGACTCGGAGAAGCCAAGCGGGAGCGGCAAAATCCGTAGCTCAACCGACCCGGTAGGCCCAGGTGGGAGCCACGGCAAAAGAACCGGCCCGATCATCCAGCCGGTTCGCACAGAGGCAGGAGCAGCCAAAAAGATGACCGCTCCGGCCGAGTTACAGCATGCAAGTGAGTTGCGCAGGTCAACTAGGACTCGACGGAGCCCCGCCTACCTGCGTGACTACACCACGTGATGGACCATACCAAGAGGGGAGGGGTGTTATGTCCTGAATTTGAATACTCGAAATCCCCGCGCCTTGATTGGCTAAGGCGCGGGGATTTCTGATTGGCCAGGCGAGCCGCGCTGATTGGCCCGATTGAAGTCTCCCGCGATTGGTGCAAACCAAGAGCGGGAGACTTGAATCGCTGCCATTGGCCGCGGCCGCCGCTGCGAAAGGTATAAAAGCCGCGGGCTTTTTGCCTTTCGCCGGTTCGGTTCTCCCATTGTTAATAAAGAGCTTTGAATGAAAGTCACCAACTCTGAGCGTCTTTTTGCGGACACGACAAATACAGAGTTCCACAGTTCAAAATATTCAAACAAAACAAAACCAGACTAAAAAAGGGTTAACAGTACTATATTCTAGTCCTTGGCTAGAACAGCAGGCTCCAGCCTTCCATCTTCAGAGTCATCAGAGTCAAAACTCCCAGCAGGATCGATCCTTCCAGTCGCAACACCCATTGCTTCTTGTACTGCCTTCAGGTACTTTCGAGAATAGCTTGACTCCCTCTTCTTTGTGGCAACCACTGAGATATCAGAACACTGCTATCATGTACCTCAAATCCTTCCTTTCATTAAACTAGACATATGCAATTCCAGCAATCATTATTTATGTTTTCGCCTCCAGTCCCGTAATCATCTTTGTTGCTCTTCACTGCACTATTTTAAGAGTCTCAACATCTTTGTTACATCCCACATCTTGTTTTATTTTTTTTCCAAAGAAGATTTGTCTAATTTATACCAGGTATCAATAGCAATGATAATTAAGTAAAGAGAAGCAAAACTTGTGTGAAATTGTCCTCTACCAGTTGTGCCAATGAGCTATGCAAGCTTGTTTCACATTTACATATGTTAACAAGAAAGTACACCAGGTTGAAAAATTAAGGGCATTTAATTGAAGCTGTGGGGAATGAGGGAGGCAAACTTTAAATTGTTCAGTGCTGGAATCTACCTGCTACCTTTAATTAATGGGTTTATCTCTCTCTGGTATAAATTGTAAGCTGGTATAACCTCATTTTATGTTCTCATTAACACATCCAGCTGCTGATGTTGCAGCCCTGCTGTGATCTTTTCTAGGTGAGCTTAGAAAAGGTTAAATATCTTGAGGTCAACAATCTGATATGCCAAACGGTATCTTTGTACTTCCCATTCACTTAGTGAGGATGATAGTCCTGAATTTAAAAGATGGCCCGTTGATGTCTTTCTAGGTTCATGGTCCATGTTTTATAAATAACTCCAGTTCTTATTGACATGAATAGAAATGAGTAAGAGATGCTGAGAGCAGTTTAATAGGGCATTGGATGGAGAAATGATGAAATCCTTTATTTAGATGTCTTTCAGATTCAGTTCAGTTTTTAAAAATATCCTAACTGGCCCAACAATAAAAGTTTGCTGGACAGAGGGACACAATCAATATCTATCTCTTACATCATTAAACCAGGATGATGATGATGAAAGTTAGTGTGATACAATAGTGAAGATTTCACCAATGGCAGCCAATGTCTAGCCCATCCTCAGCCATAGAAGCTCACTGGCTATAGGAGAAGGAGTGGCAGTACCTGTTGGTGGAGTTAAAAGAGAAGTCAGCCTAGAATCCTTGTATAGCCACAAGTGAAAATCAGATCCCACTGAATCCTGTTAACTCTTATTTTACTCCAAGAAGGTGCTCATTCTTAAGTTGAGAAGATTCCTGTGATGCCTCAGGGTGTGGTACAAAAGCAACACAGTCAAAAAAATAGGTAAAGTTCCTTTAATACCTTCAATTTGGCCTCCAATGTCCAGTTATCATAGGCTGGAGAAAAAAACTCTCCCAAGAACATCTTTTAAGAGAAAAAAATTAGTCTGAACCAAAAGCACCTATAAATTATACATAAAAACCCACACAAACCATGCTGCAGCAATTAACAAGACAGAGCAGGATAAGGAATTGCAGAACTCAAAAGATAACAAAACACAAACAGTTGGGAGGATGCCAGAACCCAGATAGGACTTCACAAATAAAGATAATGCATGCTTTGCTTCCAGCAAGGTGCTGTGTGCAAACACCCTCTTTATGCTGTTTTCCCACCTGCAGCTAATGAAGGGAAACAGGGCCTTTTTCTCCCCCGTAACCCACATTGTTCCCTTATCTGTTCCTCCCTGTGTGGCCTTGGATGCAGAGGTGGTGGGCCTGGGTCTTCCTCTGAATGCCCAACCAGACTGTGCCCTTCCCCACTTTCCTCTACAGCCACCGGAGCCACACTCCCACTCCCTGTCAGCTGTTCGACCTCCCCTTGGAATCAGATTCCAACAGCGGCATGACAATTCCTATGGAATGGCTGTTTAGCAATAAATCAGGGGATTTTTTGGGGGACCTTCTTTTCCAATGTTTAAAGCAAGGCTGTTTTTATTACAGCAGTTCACCAATCCCTCTACCTCCTTGCAGTAGCCACCCTTATTGTCACCCAAATAATGCCAATGATTACACAACAAGGGCAATCTAAGAAAACAGAGATATTTTGTGTGAATGTGCAGAAGAACAATCCATCTCACATATGCTATGATGCATATGATGTTCTTCAACATGTACAGAGGAAGACTTCACATTGGTGAAAAAAATAACCTTTATACAGTAGAACATAGAATAACAGAGTTGGAATGGACTTCAGTGGTCATCTCATCCAACTCCCTGCATGAGCATTTCAGACAAATAATTGTTTCTTGATAGTCTTCAGCGATGGGGCACGCACAGCTGCTAAAGCAAGGTGTTCTACTGATTGATTGTTCTCACAGTTAGGAAATTTCTCTTTAGTTCTAGGTGGCCTAGGTGGCCCAATACCAGGTGAATATTATTTAACTTTAATCCTATATATTTTTCATAAAATAAGTTTTATCACGCAGTCCTAAATGCTTGGGAAGTGTTCGTCTAGTGATTTGTGATATGAAACCCAGCATAGTTATCTCGTTTGCTTTGTACATTGTCGTTGTCATGTATAATAATAATAATAATAATAATAATAATAATAATAATAATAATAATAATAATAATAATAATAATAATAATAAGTCAGCATTTTCTCAAAGAAGAAGTTTTTTTTAAAAAAACTGAGAAAATTAGGTATTAAATTGCAATTTTGTGCTGCAAGGATGTTCTTTCTAAAACAAGCCAGCCTTGGCACCTGAACTAGCAAATGCCATTTAATACAACAATATATTCCCAAATCTTATTTAAAATCCAGGTTTCTTTTTTCACATCAATGTTTTCTGAATCTTCCGTTTCCTTTTCAAGAATCTGGTTGGAACATTAGAGTTGGCAATTCCATCTTTCTCTCCAGAATGAAAAAAATAATGTTTTCTCCAGTGAGCTTGAAGATTTGATCAACCTAAAAGACCGCAGTGGAATCCCTTGAAATCAAGAATAATTCATCTTCTTAATGGAATATTGTACTGGGAGGCCCGTTTATGTGTGAGGCATTGTAAGTGCTGTAAATAAAGGATTTAAATTGGAGATAGTGGATAATTTTGAATCTCAAATCTATCTGCTAAATGTCTGTGGAAATTCATAGTTATCCAGATCATGATTGTCCCAAAGGTGCTTTTTTAAGAGCTGAAGAAGTTTCTTGGATGAGAAGCGAAACATCTTCAAAGAAAAAACAGAAAGTCCAGTTGCCTCTTGAAAAAAGCACCTTTGAGTCTATCTGTTAACTTCTTCTCTGGGTTCCCACACTGGAGGGAAGGAATTGGAACCTTCCTAATAAACACCACTTTAACTTACCTAGTGGTAGTTTAGGATTAAAAAGCTGATTTTTTTTTTTTTTTTTTTCCGTATGGGAGTATTTTACAGTGTTCTGGTTTTTTCTTCTTCTCTCACTACTCTAAATATTAGAGTAGTGAGAGAAGTACCTCCAAATATTGTGTTCCTTTTTCATGTGCAAACTTCTTAACCCTCCAGATGAAATGATGAAATTTCTGGAGAATGTCAATTTGGGGGAGCTGAGGCTGTATTGATTGTAATTGAATTCACTGCAAAACACTTTCTTAATTGTTAAGTTGAATTGATGGATTGCTTGTTTGATTAATGAATCTAAAGTCAATTATTTCTCCTTAACTTATGCCAGAAGCATAGATACACTGTAGATATATAACATAAAATATAGTGTTGGAAACAGAGGTGGTATTCAGCAGGTTCAGACCAGTTCTGGTAGTGGAAATTTTGAGTAGTTCGGAGAACCGGCAAATACCACCTTTGACTAGAGATTTTACACTATCCTTCCCCTGCCACGCCCACCAAGCCACACTCACAGAACTGGTAGTAAAAAAATTTGAATCCCACCACTGATTGGAATGGACCTTGGAGGTCTTCTAATCCAATCTCCTGCTCAATGATTGTCCAGTCTCTTTTTGAAAGCTTCCAGTGATGGAGCACCCACAACCAGGGGTGATATGCTACCAGTACTGTATAGAACCGATAGCTCTGAAGAGCAGCAGACACCGAACCGGTTTGCGTGGCAAAGCTGAGGTTGAAAAAGCAGGGAAAAATTGGCTTTTCAAATGCTACATACCTGCACGCAGGACTTTTCAGCAGTCCAGGCAGCACAGCTTAAGGGTTTTTACATGCATAAAATGTAGTCACCAAACTGGTAGTAACACTGGTTGAATTCCACCCCTGCCCACAACTTCTGAAGATTGTGCGTTAGACATTTAACACTGAACAGGTAATTATGGATTATGGATTATGGAAGCAGATCACAATAAGGTGGCCCTTCTGCAGCTGACCAATAGTGATTTTGTCAGTGCTTGCCTAGGTCTTTAGGCACAGCAGCACCCAGTGTGCCCAGTACCACTGGAACCACATGCACTTGTTTATGCCAGAGTCTCTGCAGTTTGATTTTCAAGTCCTGATATCTGGTGACTTTTTCAAGTGGTTTCTCGTCAATTCTGCTATCACCAGGTATGGTAATGTCGACGATCCACACTTTTTTCTTCTCCACAGTCATGATAACTGGGATATTATGTTCCAAAACTTTGTCAGTCTGTATTTGGAAGTCCCACAGTAGTTTTGCATGCTCACTTTTGACCACTTTTTCAGGCTTATGATCCCACCAGTTCTTTGCTACAGGAAGATGGTGGTTGTGACACAAGTTCCAGTGGACCATATTACTGACTGTGTTGTAACGTTGTTTGTAGTCAGTCTGAGCGATCGTCTTGCAATAACTCAGTATGTGATCAATGGTTTCATCCACTTCTTTGCAGAGTCTGCATTTGGGATCATCAGCACATTTTTCTGTTCTGGTTTTGATTGCATTCGTTCTGATGGCTTGTTCTTGGGATGCATCATCATCATCATCATCATCATTTTAAGTACAGGATTTTCCTGGCTTATTCATAACAGGAAATTGCATCTCCTCCAGCGGTATCTTTGGCAAAAACAATATGGTTGTACAAATCATTCAAATTAAAGCATTCCTCTGATACAATCAATTGAGTTGATTCAAAGCAGTTTGAGGTAACAAATTGTTTAACCTGACTCACTTTTACTATGAATTATCAAATCAGGTTGATACCTGATACTAAAATGTTGAGAGTCTAGAAAGAGTGCAGAGAAGAACAACAAAGAGGATTAGAGGATTGGAGGCTCAAACATAGGAAGAACAATTGCAGGAATTGGATATTCCTAGTTTAATGAAAAGAAGGACTAGGGGAGACATGATAACAATGTTCCAATACCTCCAGAGTTACTACAAAGAAGAGGGAGTCAAGCTATTCTCCAAAGCACCTGAGGACAGAAGAAAAAGAAATGGATGGGAATTAATCAAGGAGAGAAGCGACCTAGAACTATGGAGAAACTTCCTAACAATGAGAACAATTAATCACTGGAATAACTTACTTCCAGAAGTTGTGGGTGCTCCATCACTTGAGGTTTTTGAAAAGAGATTGGACAATCCCATGTCTGAAATGGCATAGGATCTCCTGCTCAAGTATGGGGTTGTCCAGACTCTTCTTCTTCTTTATTTTTTTTCACATAAACTTCACAATGTAGTAGCCCAGGTGCCATCTTGACTTTACAGAGGGAAAATCCATTTTGACCAATTTGTGCTCAATTTGATCAGATGCACCTTGCCTTTTTTTAAAAAACAAATAAACAAACAAATTTTATTAATTTTACAAAAACAATACACAAATAATCCAGGCATAATTATTTTCTATAATAATAATAATAATAATAATAATAATAATAATAATAATAATAATAATAATAATAATAATAATAATAATAATAGAAGAAAGCCAATAGAACATACAAAATAATTCCAAATTGTAATATCAATATTTACATTATCTATTGAACTTCATATCTTATCCCGACTTCTCCTTTTCATTCTAATTATCCAAATTATATTTCTTGCTTATTAAAATTTTATTGCCTTTCATAAACATAAAAAACACAGAACATAGAAAAAACAAACAAACCTAAAACATCTTTTCTGAAGGCTGCTTGTTCCTGGGTTGAAACTCTTCACACAGACACAAATTCAAACATCATATTCACTTTATATATCCTTCCATATCTTATAATCATTTTCAATATCATTCTTTGTCTGTTCTATTTCCAACTATCCATTCATCTTTTTTCTTTTAACATACTTCTCCTATACACTGATTGGAGTGACGCCTTTAACTCATTTTCCTAACTTAAAATTACTTCATATAACACTTAATTTATCTTGGGATTCTGTTTAGTACATTCTAAAATTACACAATAAATTTTATAAAGAAGGTAAAAACCCAACAATAACTAAATAAAATCCTATATAAGCATAACACTATCCATATCATTAAAAAAAAACTAATCGTATATATTAATACTCATTTATATCTTAAGCATTTTACTCTAAATACACATATAAAAACACAATCTTATGTACCTTCCAGAATCCCTTTTTTTTTTTTTCAATTAGATTCACCCATTGTCTCTAAATAAGCTTTTTTTCTTTAAATCTTGCTTCCCACCATTAAGGCTTCTCCTCCCCCCTTCTTTCTTGCTTATTCTTCTCCTTGCCCTTCTTACCCTTTTGTCTCTCCTCCTCCCTTTTCTTACTCCCTTTCCATTGTTTTCTAACCTTGCATCCACCTTTCATCTCATTTTTCTCTTTTTTGGTTGTTTTTTCAAACCTTAAAATCCCCTTTTTCTTATCCTCTTTCTCCTCCTCCCCAGAAAAAAACCATTGTTCATCAAAGATGGCTTCTTCTTCCTCTTCTTCTTTGTCCCAGTCCTTCTGCTGCGTAGTCAACTTTTCATAAGTGCATAACGCCATTTCTAAAATTTGAAATAAAGTGGCCAAAGTATCTTTTCCATCTTGTTCTTCCTTTTTATATTTTTGATATTCAGTTTTTAATTCATCCACAAGCGATGCCATCATAAAAAGAGAAACTTTTTCCAAAAGAACCACCCAAGTATTTTTAATCAAGAATAATTCCAAAAAAGATTCCAAAAGTTAATACTTTTTTTTTCCTTCTTCTACTTCTCTTTCTGGGGTTACTGTTTAATCAAAGAGGTCCAATTACCACATATCTTTCTTTAAACTTCTAGGCAATCTCCTCCTTTTTCAACTTCTGCTCCAATTTTTTTTTTCTCTCCCTTCCCACTTACAACAATTTTTAAATGATCAGAAATCCATACCTCCAATAAGGGTTTTCTGATTTCTTAAATTATTAAGTCCAATGTCTAAAGAGTCTTTTGCCTCTTGGCTTTAACTTTCAAAATAATTCACCTTCAATGCCCAAATAAATTTCAAATCTTCATCTGCTGTTTCTATGGGGTGGGAGAGTGTAGAAAAAAAATGTTTCCCTTTAACAGCTTTCTCCGCTGCTTTCCGATTTTCTTAGGGATACAATGTATCCTCCAGCAATTCAAACAATTCAGTTCCAGAGAGTTTGAGAGATGTTGATTGACCCGGCTCAGCCAGCACTTTCACTTTTCCTGCTTCCTCCAGCACAATCTTACCCGGTTGCAGGCTTCTTCGTGCTTGCCGCTGAGGTGCCCCCAATCCAAATGGATCCGGGGGATATGGCTGCCCTATAGAGGCAGCCGAAGAGAGAGGGGAGCCGGACAGGGGGTTGGCGGTGTCGCAGACCCCCTCCTCGTCCGGAAAAACCCCTTTTTCCTGAGGTGGTGGAGCGGCAGACTCTTCTTAAAAACCTCCAGTGATGGAGCATCCACAACTTATGGTGGCAAGTAATTCTACTGGTTAATTGTCCTGGCCGTTAGAAAGTTTCTCCTTAATTCCAGGTTGCTGGAAGTGGCAAAAACTATGGGACAGGAACTATAACTTGACGATGTTTTACAGGTGGCATTTACCACTGGCAAGATTGGCAAAAAGGTTCAGTAATTTGTCTGCAAAATGTTGAAAATGTAACCATAACCTAGGAACTTACTATCATATGTGGTGGACTTGCACCAAAGCAAAACAATATTGGGAGAAAATAGAGAGCTGGCTGGAAAAAATAACCAAACAGATGATAGACTGGAAACTAGAAGTATACCTGCTGGGCAAAATCCCAGAGGGTTATAATAAAGGAATTGTATATTTAGTTTTACATATACTGGCACCAGCAAGGATTAGCTTTGCAAAATTCTGGAAAAATGAGAATACTCTTGTCAGTTGAGGAGGTAATCAGAAAAATCCTAGAATGTGCTGAGATGGAAAGATTAACCTTAAAAAATAAAAGGAAAAAAAGATTCAGAATATTACTTGATATGGAATAGATTCTATGAGTGCTTAAAGACAAGGGGTAGAAGTTAGAAGAAGAAAAACGAATGTTTTTATTAAAAACAGAGGTAGTATATAACTATAATCGCTATAAGCACTAAAATATGAATGAGTTAAACATAAAGAATGTGTTTATGTGTTATTATTAGTATGATTATTAGTAAATGGAAAGATATATTTTATAGTATTAGTTAGTTTCTTGTAAACAGTATACTCGGACAAAACGCTGTATTCAAAAATGTTTATGAATAAAATTTAAATAAATAAATAAATAAGTTCAGGTTGCTTCTGTCCTTGAGTGGTTTACATCCATTGTTTCCTGTCCCGCCTTCTGGTGCTTTGAAAAACAAATTGATTCCCTCTTCTTTGTGACAGTCCCTCAAATACTGGAATACACTGTCATGTCCTATGTTATCATTGTTGTTACCTGTCTCTGGCCTCTCTCTAAGTCTGAACTTGAGAAATCAATACTTAAAAGAATTGAGACCAGATGATAGCACATAGCACATTGAAAAGTAGGCAAACAAAATGTGACATTTGAGTTTTAGAAACATTTCAGGCCAATCTCAGTTCCCCATCTTTAAAATGGGAGTTGAAGCTCAGGAATGGAAGGGAAAAACCAGGTCAAGCGTTTTGTACATTTATAAATTGCCAAAGAAATATTGCCGTTACTAAATTGCCACCAAGATCAATTATGCAAATTAAGTAATTATGCAAACTGAACCATTATGCAAATTGAGTTTAATGATCCCCACTGAGTTTTCTCTGAGCAAATTTGGTGTATATTATATTAATATATATTAATGTATATATTATTAATGTATGTATTTATTAATACATACACTTATATACATATATTAATGCAGATGTAATGGAGATGCTGGGATAATTTCCACATCACCTCAAATCCCACACATTCTGTTGGACAGCCAGGTTGTGATAAATATTGTTAATGTGTTGTTTATTTGGATCCACAAACAAGTCCATTTTTAAGTTTTTTCTTTATGCTTCTCCATCTATCCAATCCCATGTATGGTCAAGGTATCTGTCATGAGATCAAGAGAAAGTAAATAAGAATATTCCAGAGCTCTTCTTTTAAAGAAGAGATTGGACAACTATTTGTCTGAAATGATATAGGAATTCTATTCTATTTTAATTTTATTCTAATTCTACTCTACTCTAGCCCACTCTACTTTACTCTATTCTACTCTACTCTACTCCACTCTACTCTATTCCCAGAAGAGCCTCATCAAGATGAAGTTCATTCAGGTTTCATAGCTCCAAGATTCTCATTCTGGTTCTCCCAATTCTAAATAGAACATACTGTCAACTCATAAAATACTTATATGGTCTTTTTAGAGTTGTCAACAGAAACGGAGTGGGAAAAGGGATTTAAAAGAACAGAGTCCAGCAGTGCTGGACATGTTAACGCCCAATAAATCCTTTTAAAGTTTTGAAAGTTTGGCTCGAGACTCATGATTTAATTAGGGTAACTGCTGGAATCCTGACATATACCGCAGAACATAGAATAATAGAGTTGGAAGGGATCTTGGAGGTATTCTACCCCAATTACTTGATGAAGCACCCATAACTTCTGAAGGGAAGTGTTAATTGTTCTCACCATTAGGAAATTTCTTCTTAGTTCTCGGTGGCTTCTTTCCTTAGTTATTTTCCATCCATTGTTTCGTGTCTTGCTTTCTGGTGCTTTGGGAAATAGGTTGACCCGCTCGCCTTTGTAGGAGCCCCTCAAATATATCCCATAATAGCCCTAGGTATACAATTGAGCCCAAAATATTTATTGCTGATCAAGACAGTTGCTAAGCAAATGTTCACCCATTTTACAACTTTCCTTGCCACTGTTGTTAAGTGAATCATTGAAGTCCTTAAATTTGTAACATGGTTGTTCAGTGAATCTGGCTTCCCCCATTGACTTGAGGTTGCAAAAGGGAATCACACGATCACGGGACAATGCAACTGTCATAATTGTGAGTCAGTTGGCAAGCATCTGAATTTGGATCATGTGACCATGGGAATGCTGCAATGGTCATAAGCAAGGGTGGGATTCAGCCGGTTTGGACTGGTTTACATGCACTGGTAGTTCTGACCTTGTGCATCTAGCCTAGTGCCTTAATTTTGAGAATCCCATCAAATTTCCATTGTACACTCAGCAAACCAGTTGTTAAACCAGTTGAATCCCACCACTGGTCATAAGTGTGAAAAATGATCATACCTCCCTTTTTTTTCAGTGCTGTTGTAACTTTGAACGGTCACTAAACCAAATATTCTACATGTCAGGGCTCCAGTAGTTACCTCCATTTAAATCATGAGTCTGCAGCCAGATTTTCAAAACTTAAAGAAGATTTATTAGGAGTAGACGTGCCAGCACTGCCTAGGTGTAGCCAACTCTGAGACACATCATTCATTGTCACCCTTGACCCTAGTTTTTCCCCCACCCCCTGGGTGTATCATAATTCCTATTCTCCAATGGGACACATCCATAGCCAAGAATCATCAGTCATGCTCTCCAGTTAGAATTTTGCACGGCAGAAACTTCAGTCACCTAGTTACTATCTTTGAAAAAAGATTATGGAATGAAAGTTGCCCACTGCTCCGCCCTCCCTTTCTGTTGGCAACCCTAACAAGACCATAGACATATTTTATGAGTTAACACTACGTTGAACATTACCTGTATTCTATCCATCTGAGCCACATTGGACCCAATGCTATAAGAATGTGAATCAGTCCATTATTTGCCAGGCTCAAAGAAACCTCAAAAGGACATGTTGAAGTTATGTTTATGACTGATTGCAACAACAGTCTGCCATTACATGATTGCAATTTGCAATGTTTTTTTGCCAGTTTTAAGCAAAAAAAACAAAAAAACAAAACCCACCCATTTGGAAGAATGGGTTTGCTTAACAATCATAGTGATTGTCTTTATGGCCATTGTAAAAAGAGTCATAAAACTGAGACGGATCGCATGGTGACTCAACTTATGTACACAACATCTTACAACCAAAATTCTGGTCGCAATTGTTGTATGTTGAAGATTACCTGTAATCTTCCATAGATCATAGTCTGGTCAACTTTGAAAAGATGATCTTTCCTGCATAGTCTTCTTCCTTATATTTCCTTTTTTTCCCTAACTTCCACCAGCTCCTTGTTGTTTTCCCAGCCCTTTTTCAGATGGACTTCTTGATCCACATTTGACAGTAATAAACAAGAACGTTTGTAGCTCAGGGTTGAAAAGTGAAGTCCTTGGTGCTCTCTGAGCTTGGTTATTATCTTGCAGACATTTCATTACTCAACGACGGAGTGGGGCAGTGGCCTAGAGGTAGAGCTATCGTCTCACAATCAGGAAGCTGTGAGTTCGTTCCTAGGTAGAGGCTGATATTTCTCTCTCAGGGTACACTGCTAATATATCTACTGGACAAAACTCCACATTGGTGACAGGAAGGGCATTGGGCCAGTAAATCACTCTGCTAGCTTCATTCAGTTGTCCAGACTCCACCTCACAAGGGTTTATGGGATCATTGAAATAAGATGATGATGATTTCATTACCCAATGAGGTAACCGTGATAATGCTTCCTAGTTTGGATAATGAAAGATCTGCAGGAAAATAACCAAGCTCAGAGAGAACCAAGGACCCCTCAACATTTGTCAGTTTTATTTCTCCTATTTTTGAGACTTTTTGGGGGGAGATTATTGAGACTTCTCTCTCTGTTTGTTTGTACAACAATATTCTTTTTTTCCCCTTCCTTGTCTAATGCAGGCTTCTTCTCAAGAGGATCATTTCCACCACAGAACTCCATTTTTTTTTCCTACTAAGAATGAGGTACTCACACCAGGCTAAGCACCTCAATACACAGCTCCCTGAACATCACTTTCCCCCTCAGCAGCTTCTCTGACAAAGTAAAAGTGTTACAGCTTCACAGATTGAGTTATAAAGCCAATAAAACAGTGTTGACTATGGCTTACAGAAAAGTTGCCAAAGTGGAGTGTTTAAAAGCCTGTAAGTATTGATTCTTTTCACTTCTTTCCCCTGATTATATATCATTTTCTTATTTTGTTTCTGGCAATTGCCATGAATTTTTATGCTGACATAAACTGCAATAAAATAGGAATCCGATTATCCCTTACTTTTCCAAGAACAGCTGTATTATTCCATTAGCAGGTTTTGCTAATGTAGCTGCTCTTCCTAGACTGTGGTTTGAAGAGAAGATTTATTTCATCTTCCCCATTACCAACAAAAGAGAATATTTATAGCTTAGGGTTGATCTGTGGGGCCCTTGGGGCTCTCTGGCCTTGGTTATTTTCTTGCAGACGTTTCATTACCCAACTAGGTGACATCATCAGGTTAGATGTGAATGAAGTTTCCTCACTGATTAAATACAAGTCATTCGCCTTGTCATTCTTTCAATAGAAGAGAATATCTGTAGCTCAGGGTTGATCTGTGGGGCCCTTGGTGCTCCCTGGTCTTGGTTGTTTTCTTGCAGATGTTTCATGACCCAACTAGGTTACATAATCAGTTCTAGAAGGGAGTGGGGTTTACTATCTGTTTATAACGAAGTTGATTGCCCTGTCAATGTTAGTGCAAGTGTTTTTGGTGGTCCCTTGATTAGGCTGTTGTTTAATGTTTGATTGTTTATCTGAGTTGATAGTTCTTGAAATTTTGCTGGTCTAGTGTTAATCTTGGTATCAGTTTCTGCTTATCTGAGTATTGATTGCTGGGCAGGAGTGTTGTGATTCGGATTGTCTTTTGATTGTCTCTTTTGAACAGTATGTAGTTTTTGTTTATCTCTATGTGTCTGATGGCAGATTTGTCTGCAGGCTTGCGGGAATTCTCTAACAATTTTGGGCTTGGCTTGGTCAAGGATGCTCCCAATTTCCCAGTTGAAACTACAGTTGAGTCTGTCCATGTGTCATACAATGAAGGAGTTTTCATCATGTCTTCTGACTGCTAGTTGTTGTTCTTACACCATTATGTTTATCTTCCTTTCTTACTTCTCACCCATGCAGTGTGTCTCGTCTTTCTTCAGTTCAGGTAGGTAGCAAGCATTCTGTTCAGAGTGAAAATAATTGGAAAACATGCCTACTTGTTTTCCTTTCTGTCATAGAACATAGACAAATAGAGTTGGAAGGGCCTTGGAGGTCTTGGAAGGGCCTTGGAGGTCTTCTAGTCCAACCCCCTGCTTCAGCAGGAGACCATTTCAGACAAATCATTGTTGATTTGTCTCTTTTTGAAAGCCTCCAGTGATGGAGCACCAACAACTTCTGCAGGCAAGTGATTCCATTGGTTGATTGCTTTCACCATTAATCAATTTCTCCTTAATTCTAGGTTGCTTCTCTTCTTGGTTAATTTCCCTCCATTTGGTGCTTTGGAAAACTTATTCATCTTTGTAAGAGCCCTTCAAATATTAGAATACTGCTATAATGTTCTCCCCAGTACTTCTTTTTATCACACTAGACTTGCCCAATTTCTATAACTGTTGTTTTAGCCTCCAGCCTCCTAATCATTTTTGCTGCTCTTTTCTGTACTGTTTCCAGAGTCTCAACATGTTTTTTGGATGTTCTGGCCATTTTTGGATGTTTTGGATGTTCTAAGGCTTTGTAAAGTACCACTTTACAACATGTATCATTGGCAAATGGATGGAAGACGAACACATCAGGTGAAGGTACTGCATATTGTTCTTGTATAAACAAACATTTAACTGATTTAATGTTATATGAACCTAAACTAAAATTTAATTTGTTATCAGTAAGGGCTTTAGTTAATCTTGGTTATGTAGTAACCTTTAGGGGAGATAACTGTATAATAGAGAAAGAGGGTAAAAGTGTTACTGTTACATTAGAAAATGATTTATATGTGATACATGATGACCAGTTGAAGATGGCTAACTCAGTTTATAACAATGTTAAGCCACATGATGAATGTATACATTTACTGCATAGACATCTAGGGCACATTAATTTCAAAATGCTCAAACAAACTGTTGTATTGTCAGAGGGAGTAAAATTGAAACCCTGTAGCAAGTATTTAAACTGTAATGCCAAGAAAAGAGTAAGGTAACTCCAGAAAACAGACTAAATGGGTTTAAGACAAAAGAACCTTTAGAGGTTATTTTTGCTGACATAATTGGTCCTAAGAAACCAAGTTTAGGAGGTGCCTGCTATATTTTGAGTATTATGGACCATTACTCATGATATGGTTTCTGCTATCTTATGAAAAACAAAACAGAAACATTCCAACATTTCTTTAACTGGCTAAGGTTTGCTGAGAGAAAAATGAAAAGTAAAGTAATTACTTTAGTAACTGATAATGGGACTGAATTTGTTAACAAAAGATTCCAAACTATGCTGAAATTGGCTGGTGTTGAGCATAAACGTTCTGCACCTTATAGACCACAACATAACTAATTTGTAGAATGAAGAGGACAAACATTACAAGCCATGGCTCGCATTATGTTATCTGATTCAGGTTTACCTGAAACACTGTGGGGTGAAGCCATAATGTGTAGCAACCATGTTTTGAACAATGTAGTTAACACAACAACTGGAGAATTGCCATTCACTCGTTGGCATGGCAGAAAGCCAAATTTAAGTTACCTACACACATTTGGAGCTCCAGCATGGGTGCATATTCCCTCACAAGTAAGACTGAAAGGGCAACATAGAGCAAAGAAATTATTTTTTTGTAGGTTACGAATCCAACCATAGATCATTTAGATTTCGGGATCAAGGCACAGCTCATGTATATTTCGTGCTAGTGCAAAATTTCTTGAGCA
Source organism: Hydrophis major (assembly GCA_033807585.1). Taxonomy (NCBI): domain Eukaryota; kingdom Metazoa; phylum Chordata; class Lepidosauria; order Squamata; family Elapidae; genus Hydrophis; species Hydrophis major. The sequence goes on from CM066329.1 coordinate 374,297,058, forward strand.
CGTTGGATGGGATAAACTGGAACAGGAATCCAGCAATGGTATTATTATTGACACCCAAATAGTCCCTAAAGATGAAATCAGTAAACCCCAAATAGCCATTAAAGAAGAAGAACAGGAGGAAGTAGAAATTCAGGTAAGGAGGAGGTAGAAGAACAGGAGCAGGTGACACAGGAAAGTCACCAGTTAGCCCTGTATTACCAAGACGTTCAACTCGAGTAACATGGCCACCTGATAGATATTAGGTTAGTGTTGCATGTCAAGTTAATATAATTCCAAGTAATTATAGTGAAATAAAACTGTTTCCTGCTAAGGATCAGGCTGCTTGGCAGAAAGCAATGGATAAGGAACTGGAATCATTAAAAAGACTGGAGGTATATGAAAATGTTAAGTTACCACCAGGTAAACATGTCATAGGATGTAAATGGATATATAAGCTAAAGAAAGGTGTAGATGGGACTGTTACCCATAAAGCCAGATTAATAGCACAAGGATTTAATCAGACAGCAAATGACTATGATGAGGTGTTTGCACCTAGTCTGAAGGCTACTACATTAAGGGCAGCATTAGTGTGGGCAGCCAAGGAGAAATATATTATAAATCATTTGGATGTAGAGACAGCTTATCTGCATGCACCATTGAAACATATTATATATTTAAAGAAACCTTTAGGTCTCAAAAATGATAATACAAATGATTGCTGAAAAAGAGTCTTTATGGTTTGAAGCAATCAGGATATGAGTGGAACCAATGTATAGTTAAAGAATTAACTAAGATAGGCTTTGTAGCTGGCATGGCTGATCCATGTTTGTTTAAAAGAGAAAGTAATGGTATGATTTTATTATTGTTATTATTTACTGATGACATAGCATTAATAACCAAAACTGAACAAGAAGCTACTGAGATAATTTCACTGTTGGAAAAGAAATTTAAGATAAAACAGTTAGGAGAAATCAAACAATATCTTGGTTTAAAGATAGATAGAACTAGGGGAGGATACAAGATCTCACAGGCAGATAAAATTAACCAATTACTAAAAAGTTATAAAATGGAACTTTGTAAGCCTGTTAAAACACCAATGAGCCAGGAGTTTAGCCATAGTGATGTACAAAGTCCTATTTTTGATAAGAACATTTATCAATGCTTTATTGGATTGATCTTATTTTATCTCAGTAATTGGTCAAGGCCAGATATTGCATACAGTGTTAATCAATTAGCAAGATTTAACACTGAGCCCACAGAAAGGCACTGGCAAGCTGCTAAACTTGTGTTAAGATATCTGAAACAATGTATTATGCATTGTATTTGGAGCCAAAAAGAACTGAATTTGACTGCATATACTGATGCAAGTTTTGCTACAGACATAAATACACGAAAATCTACATCGGGTACTGCTGTATTATTGGGAAAAGCATTGATTGGATGAAGATCTATTAGACAGAAACATCTAAGTTTGTCAATAATGGAGGCTGAATTCTCATGTTTGTCTTTATTATGTACAGATTTAGTTTTGTATTACTAATTGATATGGGAATTAATATAACAGATACTATTGTAGTTTATGAAGACAACCAATCAGCAATACAGATGGCTTCAAATATTGCTGTTCAGACAAGAACAAAACACACAGATTTAAGATATTTAAATGTGAGACAATGTGTGCAAAGTGAGATGATTAAGCTGGAATACTGTATGTCAGAAAATAATATAGCATATCATTTTACAAGGGCCCAAGGCTCTATAAAGCATAAGGCTTGCTGTGAAGATTATGGACTTAAAATGTAAGGTTGAAATATTATCTTACCCAAAAGGTGAGAATGTTAGGAATATGAGTCACCTAACAGCTATTTGGGTTAGAAATTTTTAAGCCAGGATAGACATATTAGGATTAAGTCTTTAAGAGATTGCAAAAACTGCAATTGGGTGTGGTTTTTCAAACAGCCATAAGATGGAGCCAGAAACCTGGGTTGTTTAGTCTGAGTCTCAGAAGAGAGTGTGAGTGTATTTCTGTTTCCTTCTGTTGGAAAGTATTGCTGTTCCTCCATTTTCCTAATTGACTGCTATTTCTGGATTTGATGTGAGCTTGTTACTGAACTGTTTCTGACACTGGAATTTGTTATTGGATTATCCCTGGATTGAAAACTGATTGATTTAACCTGTGAATGACTTTGGACTGCCTATTTTGAACTTTGCTTAAACCTTTTTTGAAAGTAAAACCCTACATTTACTGTACAGTGTATCTGTATGCTGTGTGTGTATTATTCAAACACTATTCTCTATACGTCTCCCTGTATGCGCTCATTCTCCTAACGGAGAATTACCTCAACACAGAACATCCAATATTTCATGTGATCTTGAGTGAGTCTATCCCTCTATTTATGCAGCCTAGGATTGCATTGGCTTTTTTGGCAGTTGCAGCACACTGCTGACTCATATTTAGTGAATCACTGAAGTTAACTTAGTAACATGGTTAGGAACATGGTAAATGGGTATACTTTTAAAAGCACTCAAAGCAACTGTAGAAAGTTAGCACCCATCCTTCTTCTAGAAAAATGAAATATTTTGAGAAATATTTAAAAAGGCAGAAGGTTATATTTCCCTGGATAAGAAATTGAGAAAAATGCTCTTGAAGACAGAAAGCAGCCCCCACCTTTCTTAACAACCCTCAGCAGATGTCAGCACTTAAGAGATAAAGAGCTTATTGAGATCTAGGTAGCTCTTAGGTAACTCTATTCAACGGCAAAAATTCCCTGCAGCAAGGTCTGAAGAAAGGTAGGGTTAGCCCTCAGCCACAATACGAATTGTCCAACAACCCCCTTCATTGCATCAGCCAAACTTCAACCAAACTTAGCTCAGACAAAATCCTACAATTTGTACATGGCCCCATGGGAGTCTGACAACAGCCAATAGAATACATGTTCTTGCACAGGGACAGGGAGTTCAAGTGCAAAGCCCTAGAGAAAATATACATAACCCTCACTCTCAACTCTATGCAGTGAGCTGCCCAGAACTATGTGCTTGGTAGTTCTGTTTCATCAATAAATTAACTCTCTTTCCAATCAGTCTCCATCCTCCATTTTGTTTCCAGTGCCTTTCTCCCGGCTTGGACCTGGACTTGTATATTTCTTCTAACTGTTGTGGTCTGCTGGCAGCCTGTGGAGATGGTAGCAGAGTCCAATAGTGGGGAGGAACATGGGCCAGTCTGGGAGTCTGGGGAGGACTCAGACAAGGATCCTGCATCTGATACAGAGATGGGGCCAGAACCATCTGGAAGTTATGTGCCTCCAGAATCTGACAGCAGTGAGGCAGAGGAAAAAGGGGAGCCTGTTCCCAGTGTGCGCATGTGCAGAGCTGCCAGAGGGCAAGAATAGTTAAGACAAAAGGGGCGACTCAGGAGTAAGGCTTGGAGACGATTGGCCCTCCCATAAGACATAAAGGAAGAGCAAAGGGGCAGGAACCTTTGCAGGAAGCAACTTTGTTCATACTGGTTGGTTTGAAACCAGAAGCTCTGTGTTGAATTTGTGCTCCATTTGGCCTTGTATAATTAATTGGAAATTTAGTCATTGGCAGCATTTCAAGGAAGATCAAGGTGTGTGCTTATCAGGCTTATCCTGAAGGACTTTGGCAGACTTCCATAGGACTATTACAAACTGTTTGAGACTCATTATGGTCTGAGAATGAATAAAATTCACAGCCGTTGAAATTTTTTAAAAAAGGGTTTTGGGACTAACGTGTGTTTGTTAGTGTCTCAATATTCCTTGGTTAGAACAACAACACAACATAGCAAGGATAGACTGGGACCCAAAGATCCCTCTCATAGTTACTTGTATTAAGCCAAGTTTCACCTTGTCTGTACCTGTACATGTGCATTTTCTTGCCTAAGTATAAAGCTTTGCTTTTCTCTATATCAAATTTCATTTATTAGATAGGGCTTAATTTATGGTTTACAGGTAATCTTGGGAATAATCTGAATGCTTAAATGGGGGGGGGGGGGTTGCATTAACTCAACCACAGATTAGGTGGTTCAGCCAAGGAGTTGCAAAGAGAAATTCCTCCGTGCTTTGGATCTGAACTCCAAAAGGATGGCTGAACATCCCAGCGGAAAAAGTGGGCACCTATTAGTGAGCACCCCAAGCAGCTGCATCTCTTCCCGGGATTATGTGGTAGCTGTGATGTGGGGGAAACGGGGTTACTTGGAAGGTGTGGCTGACAGATGCTGTGTTCTTGCTCCTGTGAGTGTTGTTTTGGTTTTGTTTTGGAAATTGAATTTGAAACATTGCATGGCTCTGATGCACTAAGTTCTGATTTACCCTGCAAAGGATGGAAATATTGAATCCTACATTGTAGGTTCATCTGTGGGAATTCTTAGAATGCAGAAAGTACAGATTGAGAAGTGAATTCCTCTGCCATTCCCTCCTTCCCATCCTTCCTTTCTCCTTCTCCCTTTTCCTCTTTCCAGTCTACCTTTTCTTTTTCTTTTCCTTCCGCTCCCATATGGAATTGGCTGTATAAAATTCTCTTAGAAATCTTCCTTCCTTCCTTCCTTCCTTCTCCTCTTTCCCTCGTTTCCTCTGTCCCTCTTTGTTTTTTTCTCTCTCTCTATTTTTTTTTCTTTCTCTTCCTCTCTTTCTCTTCCTCTCCCTCTTTTCTCTTTCCTTTTCCTTTTCCTTCTCCCATATCAAGTTATTCTAACTGTATAAAGTGTCCTGACTCTTAGAAATCTGTTCTCTCTCTCTCTCTCTCTCTTTCTGTCTTTGTCTTTGTCTTTTTTCTTCCTCTCCAATGTGGAATTACTCCAACTGTATAAACTCAGGGACTTCTCTTAGAAATCTAGTTTTAACATTTACACATATATTGCATATATTTCTAAGGGGAGTTAAAACAGAAAGCAATAACATAGTGTATTCCCTTGAAGGCAAACTACATTGGAGGGCAGAGAGAAGCACAGTAGATTGAATGAGGGTCAAAATATTATTGTGCTTTTTTTCAAAGAAGGAAGCCCAAATGAGTTCATGCTTGGGTAAAATACAATGGCTTATAAACTTAAAATGGGCAGAGTTTACATTCTTCTTTCCCTCTTTCAGGGTAGAGGGAAAACAACAACTATTTCTTCATCCCATTTTTCTTTTGGAAGAACGTCTACCAAAAATAATTTTAAAGTTATTCAAAGCTTTAATAATTTGACATTCACCCAAAATTTGAGAATTAAAAATTATATAAATGGTCTGTTTTTTGTTTTTTTTAAATGATGAAAGTCAAAATTTGTCCACATGGTCTGGCCTTGAAAAGTCCTGGAAGAAGATTGTTTGAATCAGAATAAAAGTTGGAAGGGACCTTGGAGGTCTTCTAGTCCAGCCCTCTGCTCAAGCAGGAGATCCTATACCAAGAGACAATTCAATCTCTTCTTCAATAGTCAACCTGTTGTAATGTTGACATACACACCAGGTATCAAGCTCAACTTTAGGTCTTTCCCTTACAAGATTTCTAATTAACAGCACCATAAGGTTTGTTTTCTGCCCAAAGATGCAAAGCTGTGGTGCAAATAACCATTCAGTCTGGGAAATTTTGCAAGATGTTTCTCTGACAAGCTCTGGTTTGGTTTGGTTCATTCTTCTACCAAATCCATCATTGGATGTTGATGATCATGTTGGCAGTCCTATTTTTTATCAACAGCCACAAAAAAAAATATTGTTGACTTTTGTTCAAACCAATCCCTTAGATTTTGAAGCCATGATGTTCTTCTTCTGCCTAAACCTCATTTGCCTTCAATCTGGAGGATTGCCTTCAATTTGGAGGATTAAGTGAAGTAGGCCGTTTTTTAAAAAAAAAATATTGTACATTTTCTTTAATATACATCACTATTCATAATTATACAATGTCACTGTGTACTGGATACATCAAGTCTCTTTTTCCCTTTCCATCCTAGCTTATACATCCTAGCTAAAATGATCATATCATATAATCTCTCCATTGTTATATTATAAATCCAAAGTATATCTATTATTTGTTTGTTTCCAATGTAATATATTATTCCAATCCACACCTTATGCATTTCATGTTGTATTTATGTATAATTCAAAGGTATACTTTTTTACATTATTTATTCTTACATCTTCATTTATCCTTGAATAAATGTAATTTAGTTAATCTTCTTTCCTTATTTAACACTAATCTCTGCTTCTATTATTTATCCAATTGTACCATATGTCCCATGTAGCATATAGAACTTTGATTCTTCCTTGTCTTTAAGTTCCATTGTAAGTCTGTCCATTTCAGCGCTCTCTAGTATATATTTTTATTATTTCATCCTCTATAGGCGTCCTTTCACTTGTCCAATTTTGTGTGTATAGGATTCTAGCTGCAGTTATTACATGAATGATTAAATAAGTAAGTCTTTTATTGTATTTCCCTGCTATTATCCCTAATAAGTATGCCATATTTTTCTGGTTGTCTTAACACATGTCCAAAATATTCTAATTTTCACTTTTTTATGGTTTTGATGATTTCCCTTGGCTTTCCCAGGTAGCTTATCACCTCCTCATTTCGGATTTGGTTTGGTTCATAGCAGAGGTGATCTTCAGCAGGTTCTGACCAGTTCTGGAGAACCGGTAGCAGAAATTTTGAGTGGTTCAGAAAACCGGCAAATGCCACCTCTGACTGGAGATTTTACAGTATCCTTCCCCTGCCACACCCACGAAGCCACGCCCATGGAACCGGTAGTAAAAAATGTGAATCTCACCACTGGTTCATAGAATAATAAAACCATAGAACTGGAATGGTCCTTGGAGGTTTTCTAGCCCAGGGGTCTCCATTCTTCAAAATGAAAAAGGTCTTTTGCAGTCACAACATAAGCCTAAGACTGAAAACCAGGCTTGTCAGATTCTCGATCTTTTTGATCCTGCTCTACGAAGTGGTTGCTGACAGAAAGCCATTTGAAGAGACTAGAAGCATTTGAAATGTGGATTTACAGGTGGATGTTATGTATAAGTTGGATTGGCAAAATCAGAAATTTCTTCTTAATTCTAGGTTGCTTCTATCCTTGATTAGTTTCCACTCATTGCTTCTTGTCCTGCCCTCAGGTGCTTTGGAGAATAGCTTGACTCCCTCTTCTTTGGGGCAGCTCCTTAAATAGTGGGACACTGCTATCATAACCAGTGGAACAGCTTGCCTTCAGAAGTTGTGGGTGCTTCATCACTGGATAATTTTAAGAAAAGACTGGACAGCCACTTAATTGAAAGGGATCTATAGGATCTCCTGCTTGAGCAGGGGGGTTGGACTAGAAGACCTCCAAGGTCCCTTCCAGCTCTATTTTGATTGAACTAGTGCTAGCTTGTCACTCCTGGCATGGAGGTGTGCAAATAAAATCTTGACTTATGACCTTAACTGAGACCACAAATAGGGTTGGAAGTCTTGACAGTCTTTGAGTGGGTTATCATGTGATTTTACAACTGTTTTTGCAGTTGCTGTTAATGGCAGTTATTAAGCAAATCAATTGTTTATGGGAATTTTGTGCCATTCTATTGTCATTGTCATTGTCATTGTTGGCGTTGGCGTTATTATTTTAAGTACAGGATTTTCCTGGCTTATTCACAACAGGAAATTGCAACCACAAATATCTTGTGCAACTACAATTACAATTAATACATAATAAAATATCCATACCAGAGGTGGGATTCAGCAGGTTCTGACCAGTTCTGGAGAACCGGTAGTGGAAATTTTGAGTAGTTCGGAGAACCGGCAAATCCCACCTCTGGCTTCTCCAACCCCATCACTTCTCTGCCTCCCATTGAGTCCCAGCTGATCAGCTGGATCATCTTTTGTTGCCCTGCACAGGAGAATGGAGCTGGAAAGCAGGTTAGTGAGGTAGGGAGGGGATGGAGATTTTACAGTATCCTTCCCCTGATATGCTCACCAAGCCATGCCCACCAAGCCATGTCCACAAAACTGGTAGTAAAAAACATTGAATCCCACCACTGATCCATACTCTAATCCTACTTGGTGCTACTATACATAATATATCTAATCATTATAACAAATCCACGTCTTATCCTATTTGATTCTTACTCCAATGTTTACTATTTCCCACTAATATTTTAAATTTATAATTTCCATTTTTATTCTGAATAAAATTTTTTAAAAAAATATTCGTAATTCTGAATAATTATTAAGTGACCAAGTTGTAAGTCAAGGTCTACCTATACAGGTAAAAGTCTCAGCAGCCCTTTCACCCAAAAATGATCTGCATTCCACCTTGGTGGTCTTGTCTGTAGATTTTCCAAGGTGATGTGACAAAAGGATGAGAGAGCCAGGAGCAAAACTCACCTCCTTTGAAGATTCATTCCCTCTAAAGTCAATGTTTATTGGACTTCCTCTGATTTTATTTGAGGACTTATCAACACCACACTTCAGAGAGCTTTATGGCATTGTTACGACATCTCAGTGATGGCTTTCCCACTGCACTAAAACAGATGGATGATTGCCCAATTATGCTGCTTCTAAGGTCACAGAAATGTCAGCAGGGCTGGCATTTGAAACTATAGGGAAACTGAAAAAGGGGGCTTGATCCTCCTTAATAGAAGAGGCTATTTTTCTCTCTGTCTCCCCACATGAGAGAAAAAGAAACAAGCAGGGAAAAGAGAGAGAGAGAGAGATGGTGAAGGAGAGAGAAAGAAAGGGAGAAGTAGGGGAAACACAGACAGAGAGAAACGGGGAATGTGTTTGTGTGTGTGTGTGTGAGAGAGAGAGAGAGAGAGAGAGAAGCAGGTAAAATGAGAGAGAGAAGCAGGGAAAGAGAGAGAAGAAAGAGAGAGAAGAGAGAAGCAGGAAAAACAAAAGAGAAAAAAAGAAAAACAGGGAAAATGAGAGATAGAAAAAGAAGCAGGGAAAAGGAGAGAGAGAGAAAAAAAAACAGAAAAATGGGGGGAAAGAGAGAAGTAGAGAAAACACACAGAGAGAGAAACACTGAATGTGTGTGTGTGTGTGTGTGTGTGTGTGTGTGTGATAGAGAGAGAGAGAGAAAACACAGTTTGCTGCAACCATGCCTCAGTTCATACCAGTTAAGCATCAATTAGTAATGGGAGATACTGTATGTGCATAAAGAAAAGGAAATGGGGAAGAGGAAGAAAAAGAGGAAGAAGGAGGAAAAGGATGAGAAGAAGAAGGGGACAGAGTGGAGGAAGGAGGAGAGGAAAGGGAAGGAGGAGGGGAAGGAAGAGGAGGAGGAGAAGGAGAAGGGGAAGGAGGAGAGGAAGAAGAAATAGGAGAAGAAAAGGAGGAGGAGGAAAGACGAGAAGGCGAAAGTGGAGGAAGGAGGAGGGGAAAGGGAAGGAGGAGGGGAAGGGGAGGAGGAGGAGGAAGAGGAGGTGAAGAAGAAGAAGAGGAGGAAGAGGAGGAGAAGAAGCAGAAGGAGAAGGAGATTACTTGATTAAAACAACATTTAATTACCAAAGTAAGTAACATCATCAGAAGCTCTACTACTTTCAATGAGTATTGTTGACACTTCTTAAAAAGGTGGGGCTTTGCTCACATGATTGAATTGTTGCAATCACCATCTTGATTTTTTAAAAAAAAAAAAACTGCTTCTAGATGCCCTTGGCATGAAGGGAAGGGAACCACTGTTTATACAAGATGTTTAATTCATTAATTAACCCATGCAGATTTGATGATTGCTGTTCTTTCAATATTTTCTGTCTTCTCCCAGTGTGTCTCTCTGCTCCCCAGGTAAATAAACTTCATATCTGATAAATCTTTGCAAAAATAAAAAAACAACAACAACAAAACCTCTTCCTCTAGCTACTGTATTAAATGGCCTTGTCGACACTCAAATAATTCAATATGTCTTGCTTTAGGTGAGGTCTTCCCCAACAGAAAATAAAAGATAAAGAAAAAAACAAAACACATTTTCTTTAACAGTTCAGAGAAGACTTTAATATAGGTGAAACCTTCTCTTATTAAAATAATTCCCATTGTTCTCTTCGGGTCAATATATGGGGATTTACCTGGCCATTAAGCAGGTATTATGTTCTTTTATTACAGTCTCTAAGTCTCATTATATTCTACATTTATCTGCATTGAACTTGCTATCTATTAGCTGGAGTGCTTAACTGATCGAAGCCTTTCCTACTTGCCTGTGTTGTTTCTCACAGGTGACCTTCTTCCCAATTTAATATCTTCCATGCAGGAGAAATTCTTATTTTAAAATAAAGGGGTTTTGCGCTGCAGCCACCTGGGAGATTAGAAGAAGATAGTGGGAGATTTAGCAATGGAAATAGCAATAGCGCTTAGACTTATACACTGCATCACAGTGCTTTACAGCCTTCTCTACAGCTGTTTACAGAGTCAGCCTTTGGCCCCCAACAATCAGGGTCTTCAGTTTACCCACCTCAAAAGGATGGTGGGCTGAGTCAACCTTGAGAGGGTCAGGATCGAACTCCTGGTAGTGAGCAGAATTAGCTTGCAATACTGCATTCTAACCAACTGAGCCAAGAAAAATCGGAGGGGTATGTATGTTATAGCTTAGATTGGGAGTGTACAGCCCCAGTCCTTCTAAAAATTCTCTGGTCCCTTTTGTTACAAAGTTTTCAAGAAACAACTGGACTTTCTCTCAGGGTTCCAACGGATGCCCTAATTAATTCATGAGCCTCTAGCCAAGTTTCAAAAGAAATCCAATCATTTATTAGGAGCAACATGTTGGCACTTTTCCCAAGTGCAGTCAGCTCTGCCCTATGTAATTTACTGTTCACCTATGACCCTGTTTCAAAACCCTCCTCTCTGGGTATGTCATAAACAACATTCTCCAACAATGCACTTTGCAGGCTGTAGAAAACACGCCTCTGAGCCTGAGGTTGGTGTTAAGTTTGGAGCATGGGCGAGAAAGAATGGAGACGAGCCTGTGGAATGGTGAACTTCAACTCTTTATTTACATGGTGTGACAGCTCAAACTGGATGGCCGCTATAGCCTTCCTTATATAGGCAAACCAATAACTATTTAACCAATAACAATCCAGGAGCGCTAGCTCCGTTAACCAATATGAATGCCTCGTTAATGGCCAATCAGATTCCCCTGAACAGGCCAATCCGATCCTGCCATTAACGGCCAATCAGAAGGGCAGGGCCAGAACCCTGCACTTGACTCCAAGCTCAAGATAACTTTATTAAACCTTTATGCATTCACAATACCCCTTCCCCCAGGCTTCTGTTTACAGGGCGCAGTTACATAGTCCTTAAGGTAGGATGGTTGCTTTATTAGTCTGCTTGATTTTCTCTGTGCGTTTTGCATTTGGCTGCAATCTCACTGAGGAAGATCATTGTTTGGCGAAGGGGTTGCCTCTGGTTCAGAGTTCGCGTTTCCGTTGTCACCAATATCTTCGGCAACTCCCTGAGGTGAACCTACTCCCATCTCTGGTTCCAGTTCCTGTGTCTCTATTCTGCTATCGTTCCCTTCAAATGGGTTTTCCTCTAGTTGAATTTCGTCTTCTTCTGTATCTCCCCCCCCTCTCACTTTGGTCATAAGGGAGTTCAGAAATGCCCGACCGGAGCCATGATCGTAATTGATCGATATGGCGTTTCCATAGTCTATCGTCAAGGTATTGTACAAGGTAGGATCTCGGGCCAGTTACACGGATTACTGTCACCTTTACCCACAGCGGATCGCCCGATAGGTTTTTAGCGTACACCAAATTGCCTACCTGGAAGGTACGGCATCGGCCACTGGATCCGAGTGGTTTTTCCGGTTCATAAGCTGGGTGTAACTGGTCGAGGTGGGAGCGGAGCTTTCGTCCCATTAGTTCGGCAGGAGTTTTGTTGGTGACGCTGTGAGGTGTGATGTGTTGTAGAAAAAGGATTCGGTTGATTTTGTCGTCAATGTTATCATAGTCTAATTTCTGCAAAGTTTTCTTAACAAATTGGACCATACACTCAGCCCTGCCATTGGTCGCAGGGTGCACAGGCGAGGTGAGCACATGTTGGATGCCGTGGTCAGCCAGGTACCGCTCGAAAGACAGCGCAGTAAATTGGGGCCCATTGTCGGATACCAGAACATCTGGTAATCCGTGGGTTGCAAACAGTCTTTCCAATCTTTTGATGACCACTTCGGTGGTTGTGTTCGTCATGTGGTGAATCTCGAGCCAATTCGAGTAGGCGTCAACGGTTAGAAGAAAGGTGTGGCCTTTGGTCGGCCCAGCAAAGTCCAGGTAAATACGGGACCAGGGTCCCCACGGTGTCTCCCATTCGGTTGGGATTGCTTTTGGTGGGGCGTTGCTCACTTCCTGGCATCTATGACAAGCTTTAACCCAATTCTCGATTTGCTTGTCAATGCCTGGCCACCATATGTAGCTTCGTGCGAGGCCTTTCATTCGCACAATACCGGGGTGACCATTGTGCAAGGTTCTCAGTACTGCTTGTTGGAATTGTTCTGGGATAACGAAGTCATCTGATAACTGGTCCAATGGCCATCCACGTTCTACCCAGCTTAGGACTCGCGCTAAGGTGGGGTCTCATCTGGTTTCTTTCGCGATATCTCAGGCGGTTAATGGTGGTGCATGGAGTGTCTCAATTTGTAACGTGGTTACCGTTGGTACGGGGTCGTCGAGAGTCTCTGGAAGCAGTGCTCGGTTCAATACATCGGCGTGGGGAATGGTTTTCCCCAGGCGGTATTGCAGCCGATAATTATAAGCAGCCAAGAATTCTGACCAGCGAGTCATCCTGGGGGATAATATGGAGGGAGTCAGCTTATCTCCGGCTATTATCCCCAATAACGGTTTGTGGTCAGTCACAATAGTAAAAGCCCAGCCATACACGTACTCGTGAAATCTTTTAACGGCAGATACAATTGCGAGGGCTTCTTTATCGGTTTGGCTATAATTTCGCTCAGTTTTTGAAAGTGTCTTTGAAAAATATGCAACAGGGGCTTCGTTTCCATTAGGCAGTACATGGCTCAAAATGGCGCCCACTCCGAAAGGCGAAGCATCACATGTTATATTTAACAGCAAAGTCTCATTGTACTGCATGAGTACAGCATCAGAAGTCAGTAGTTTTTTTACATTATGGAACGCCTGTTCTTCTTTATGACCCCATAACCAAATTGCTTTTTTGTCTAGTAAACGATGTAATGGTTCAGCGACAGTTGCTTTATGTGGTAGAAATACATTATAAAAGTTGATGAGGCCTAGGAACGCCTGGAGATCAGCCTTGTTCCGAGGTCTAGGAGTGTTTTTTATTGCTCTCAATTTACTGTCGGTAGGGTGAATACCCTGACTGTCAATTAGATACCCTAAAAACTCGACACGATCTGTACACAGTTTACACTTATTCTTTTTCATTTTAAGACCGGCATCTTGGAATTTCTGTAGAACTAGTTTTAAATGATCCCGTAAGATTTTTTTTTGTAGGTGCAGCAATTAATACATCGTCAAAGTAGGGGACTATGCCTTTAATCCCTTGCAGTAGCCTCTCCATAAGGCTCTGAAAAATTCCCGGGGCTACCCTGACTCCAAATTGGAGCCGGGTACATTTAAAGGCACCTTGGTGTGTCACTATCGTTTGTGCCTGTGCCGTCTTTTCATCAACAGGTAGTTGCTGATATGCCTGAGCTAAGTCTAGTTTAGTGAAGACTTTTCCGCCCCCCAGGGAATGGAGGAGGTGCTGCAACACCGGCACCGGATATGCATTTTGCTGTAGGGCATGGTTCAGGGTGGCCCGATAGTCCCCACAAATTCGAATTGGCTTAATTGGTGTTACGATTGAAGTCTCCCAGGGAGAGTGATCGGTTGGCTCTAGCACCCCCTGAGCTATTAATTTATCGAGCTGTTCGTCGATTTTCGGCTTTTAGGCAAACGGAACTTGATGGGGCTTCAGGCGAATGGGAGCTATCTTTGGATTAAAGCTGAACGATATTGGAGTCCCCTTGTACTCGCCTAATTTTTCCGCGAAGACGTCCCTGATTTCATGGACGAGATCCTCCTCCCAGTCACTGGCACTGACTCAGTTTATGCCTGCCACTTCAATGCCAAGTGGCACAAACCATTGGAGGCCTAGCAGGCTAGGCCGATCTTTGTCGATCACAGTTAGCGGTAAGTACACTGTGCGATTCTTGAATGAGATCCGGATTCGGTTGGATCCAACGACAGGGATTCGATTCCCTTGATAATGCTTCAGAATAAGTCTTTGGAAAGGGAGGTCTTGGCACTGGATAGTGAGTTGCTTGAGGGTCTTCCAGGAAACCATCGAGAGAGACGATCCCGAGTCGACTTCCATTTGGCAAGGCTGATTTTTGATGGCCACTGTAATTCGGATTTTCTTGGCATCCAAGGCAGAGGCGTGACTGATAATGATCGTCTGGTGAGCCTCTTCTCGCTTCGTGGGGCGATTCAAAACTCGGTTTCTGTAGGAGTGGTTTACTGGTTCTCGCCTTACAGGACGGTTTCCTGTCGATTGGCGATAGTTAGCCCCTTTTGAGGCCTGGCTGGGTCCTTGGAAGCTTCAGCAGACCCATCCAATGTGGCCTCTCTTCCCACACTCATGGCAGAGCGCGTCGCGGAATTTGCATTCGGACCTGGCATGGTTGGCTCCACAGCCGGCGCATGGGTGTAGGGACTTCGGGTAGGAGTCCTGGTCAGACCGCAGTCGATGGACCTCTTCTTTGTCGCTGTCTGACAACAAAGAGAGGTCCTCGTGGTGGGCCGTTGATAGCTGTCCCTCTGACTTGGGTAAAATGTCGCCTGTCGGTTGGTGTACCGGAGCACGGTTGCGGCGTAATTGGGCAGCCAACTTCTGCTGCAGTAGCATCAGCGATGGCATCGGCAAGGCTGATGTTGCCTTTTGCCATCAGCTTGCTCTGCACACCTGGTGCATCTAATACCAGAACTATTCGATCTTTTAATGCCTCTTCCAAATCGACGAATCCACAGAAGCCTCCCAGATTTTGGATGTTTGCTATGAAGTCGGCGACGCTTTCTCCTTTTTGCTGGTTTCTTTGATAGAATTCATGCCGTCTCACGAGTGTGGGCAAGGTCGGTGCGTAATGAGCTCTTAGTAGGGGTTTGAGGATGTCCCAGTCCATTGGCTTTAATTCTGCAAGTTTGGCTAGTGCTTTCGCCATCTTAAATACGGTTGGTCCGCAATGCGTTAGGAATACCACCCATTTCTTCCCGGTTGTGGCATCCTTTAAATTGTTAGTTTCCAAAAACATTTGGAAACGATCCATGTAGACTCCCAGTCCTCTTGCACTGGGTCGAACAGAGCGGGTGGTATGATGCCGCCGGACATGGTTCCGTCATGTTGTGTTGTCAGTCACATGCTTGGTGTTTCTTTTTAGTTCAGTCAGCTCCGACGTCTCCACATCCCATCCTCGTCGCCAGTGTTAAGTTTGGAGCATGGGCGAGAAAGAATGGAGACGAGCCTGTGGAATGGTGAACTTCAACTCTTTATTTACATGGTGTGACAGCTCAAACTGGATGGCCGCTATAGCCTTCCTTATATAGGCAACCCAATAACTATTTAACCAATAACAATCCAGGAGCGCTAGCTCCGTTAACCAATACGAATGCCCCATTAATGGCCAATCAGATTCCCTTGAACGGGCCAATCCGATCCTGCCATTAACAGCCAATCAGAAGTGCAGGGCCAGAACCCTGCACTTGACTCCAAGCTCAAAATAACTTTATTAAACCTTTATGCATTCACAACACCTGGTAACTTGAGACACAGTCTGGAGAAAGATATGCATGGAATGTGCTTCTGATCTGTCAGATCCATGTATCTATCATTCTTCGGTGGAAGAAGAAGTGGGGGAAGTTGGTACAAGTAATCCTTTTTGATGTAACCTGATTATGTTAAATTTTATATTGAATCTGTATAACCTACAGATGATATACAGATATATATATATGTATAACCTACATATGATATACAACTGGAGGATGGGAGCCAGATGTCCAGAAATTCATCACCTCTTGAAGAGATAGCAAGTGGAGAAGGGACCATAAAAATACCAGCTCCAGAAGATACTCCCTTGGAACTCTTCAAAAGATATGTTCTCAGAAAAGGGGAGGGAGGAATTAACATGTTGGTTCTTTGTTTGACAAAATACACATCTAAATAAGGGGAGGTGTTCTAACTCCTCTTATCTATTACTGCATGCCTGGGAGCATTAAACTTTGCTTTGAATAGTGCTGGAATCATCTCATTTCAATAAAGGATTCCTTTTGAAACATCCAGTTTTCAGAAGTTCATTCTTTTTGGTTGAAGGGGGAAAGTCCAGTACTTGATATGATCATAGCAACAAACTGCTTCATCAAATCTTCCCCCTCCCTTCTTATGGCAAATCAAGAGCAAGCCAGGAATGTTTTACGAGTTGAGACTTCCTTTGTTTTTCCTTGAAGACATTCCACATCCCATCTGAGAAGCTTCTTCAGTTCTGACTGAATGGTGAGGAAGGATGGAAAGCTGAGTCAACCTTGAGCCGGTGAGATTCAAACTGCCGAACTGCTGGCAATCGGCAGTCAGCTGAATTAGTCTGCAACATTGCATTCTAACCACTGTGCAACCACGGCTCTTAATATGGATCTCAGCTGAGTCTGGCAGGGAAGTTTTCCTTTCCCACTCAATCATAATGGAGGTGACCTCAGAGGTCTTCTAATCCAACCCTGTGCTCAAGCAGGAGACCCTATACCATTTCAGACAAGTGGCTGTCTAGTTTCTTCTTAAAAACCTCCAGTGATGAAGCACCTAGAACTTTTGAAGGCAAGCTGTTCCATTGGTTAATTGTCTTCACTGTTAGGAAGTTTCTCCTTAGTTCTAGGTTGATTATCTCATTGATTAGTTTCAATCCATTGTTTCTTTTCTTGCATTCTGATCTTTGAAAAATAACTTGACCCCCCTTCTCTTTGTGGCATCCCCTCAAATACTGGAATACTGCTGTCATGTCTCCCCTGGTCCTTCTCTTCACTAGACTAGCCAAACCCAAATCCTGCAACCATTCTTCATATGTTTTAGTCTCCAGGCTCTTAAGAATAAAATAGAATTCTTTATTGGCCAAGTATGATTGGACACACAAGGAGTTTGTCTTGGCACAAATATTCTCAGTATACATAAAAGAAAAGATACATTTGTCAGGAGTCAAGTAGCATAAGGTAGAACACTTAATGATAGTCATAGGGTACAATCATCTTAGTTGTTCTTCTCTGCATTTTTTACAGATTAACAGAGTTGGAAGTGACCTTGTAGGTCATCTTGTCCAACCCCCCAACCAAGCAGGAGACCCGACACCATTTCTGACAGATGGCAGTCCAGTCTCTTCTTGAAAGCCTCTGGGGATGAAGCTCCCACAACTTCTGAAGGCAACTTCTGTTCCATTGGTTGATTGTTCTCACTCTCAGAAAAGTTATCCTAATTTCCAGGTAGAATATCTCCTTGTTCAGTTTCCATCTATTGTTCCTTGTCTGGCCTACAGGTGCTTTAGAAAATAACTTGACCCTTTCCTCTCTGTGGCAGCCCCTCAAATATTGGAAGACTGCTCTCCTGTCTCCCCTGGTCCTTCTCTTCACTAGACTAGCCAGGCTCAGTTCCTGTAGCCATTCTTCATATGTTTTAGTCTTCAATCCCTTAATCATCCTGGTTGCTCTTCTCTGCACTCTTTCTAGAGTCTCAACATCTTTTTTAAAATGTGGTGACCAAAACTGGATACAGTACTCTAGGTGTGGTCTTGCTAAGGCTTTATACAGTGGTGTTAATACTTTACTTGATCTTGTTTGTATCCCTCTGTTAATGCAATTTAGGATTGCATTGGCTTTTTTGGCTGCTGCTTCACACTGCTGGCTCCTATTTAACTGGTTGTCTACTAAGACTCCAAGATCCCTCTCACAGTTACTATTATTAAGCTTAGTTTCATCCAGTCTATATGTGTACTTTTCAAGTCTTCAGTATTTTGCACTGCCACAAATATTGACCAACATTTATTTGAGGCTCCAAGACTTCCTTTGGATGCAAAGCAAACAAGAGTTTGTGGGATCCAAACTCTTGGGCAAAGAGCTGGAAAAGGCACAAAAACATGATTTTTCTGAATTTCCAAGAGCTTAAAATGACTGCTGAATGGTGAAAAAGTGGAGCTGAAATGCGGCAGAAGAGGAAAGTTATTAATTACAGTTTATGAGGAAGAAAGGTTAATGGCGGCAAGTAAATCTGTACCGCTTTATAGCTTGCTTTGGGGGGCACCATTCTGACTAAGCAAATGGCCTGCCTTGTTTTTTTAAAAAAATAAAAAGTCAGCAGAAATGAGCAAGCATGGGAGAGCAGGGTTTTACTGACTTTCGAAATGCTGACACAGAGACAAGAAGACTCAACTTTTAAAAACACAGCATGTAGTCCTTGGCTTAGAACCATTTGTTTTCTGACCATGCAAAGTTACAATGGTGGAGGCTAAATATATATGAAGAATGATTGCATGAATTTCAGCTAAGATATTTAAAGGCTTGGAGACAAGAACATATGAAGAATGGCTGCAGGAATTGGTAAATGGAGGCCTTTGAACTAAGGTGCTGGAGAAGATTCCTGCAAGTCCCTTGGACTGCAAGGCAATTCAACTGATCAGTCCCAGAGGAGATCAACCCTGACTGCTCTTTAGAAGGCCAGATCCTGAAGATGAAACTCAAAGACTTTGGCCACCTCATGAGAAGGAAGGAAGGACTCACTGGAGAAGAGTCTAATGCTGGGAACGATTGAGGGTAAAAATAGAAGGGGACAGCAGAGAAGGAGGTGGCTGGAGAAAGTCACCGAAGCAGTTGGCATGAGCTTAAATGGACTCTGGAGGATGGTAGAGGACAGGAAGGTTTGGAGGAGCATAGTCCATGGAGTCATGATGGGTCAGACACGGCTTTGCAACTAACAACAACAACAAAGTTTAGAGAAAAGAAGGCCTAAGGGTGACATGATAGCAGTCTTCCAGTATTTGAGAGGTTGCCACAGGGAGGAAGAGGTCAACTTATTTTCCAAATCACCAGAAGGGAAGACAAGAAACAATGGATGGAAACTCGTCAAGGAGAGAAGCAACCTGGAATTAAGGAAAAACTTGCTAACAATAAATATGGTTAATTAAATAAGATGATTAAAGGCCTGGAGACTAAATGTATAAAGAACAGTTGCAGGATTTGGGTATGGCTAATCTAGAGAAAAGGACAATGTGTGGTATGATAGCAGTCTTCCAGTATTTGAAAAGCTGCCACAAAGAAGACGGGGGTCAATCTATTTTCCAAAACACCCAAAAGCCAGAGAAGGAATAATGGATGGAAACTGATCAAGGAGAGATTCAACCTAGAAATAAGGAAACATTTCCTGTGAGAACAATGAGAACAATAGACCAGTGAAATGGCTTGCCTTCAAAAGTTGTGGGTATTCCATCACTGCAAGTTTTAAAGAAGAGACTGGACAGTCATTTGTCTGGAATGGTATAGGGTTTCCTGTCTGAGCAGAGGGTTGGACTAGAAGATCTCCAAGGTCCCTTCCAAGTTTCAACCCTATTTATTCTGCTATTCTGTTATATTCTCTTGAAGGAGTTCAACCCTTCCTTGCTTCCTCATTGTAGGACAACGCCTATTCCTAAGGATTCCCAAGCCAATCCTTTGATCAGGATGCATCACATTCAATCCACTGAGTAATGTGTATGGAGATACTCAGTCACGCACATCATGGTTGTCCCAAAAGTGCTTTTTCAAGAAGCAATTGGACTTTCTTGTTTTTCTTTGAAGACTTCTCATCAGAGTTGAAGAAGCTTCTTGAAGGAGAAACGAAACTACTTGAAAGAAAAAAACCAGAAAGTCTAGTTGCCTCTTGAAAAAGCACCTATGGAATAACCCATTCAGTAGTATTAGCTACTCAACTGATGCTACTTTTAATTCTTCTGACCACAGTATGTTTTTTGATTGGAGAAAGTTGAACAAATATATAATGGAAGAGGTGAGTAAATAACTTCATCCTCTTTCATGGCTTTTCTAAGCGAAGTTGCATGGAGCTAATATCTAGACCCTTTCTGCAATACACACATACACTAAATCAAATTAAAATTTTCATCCCCAAGCTATATTCAGTGTATAAAGGTAACAGATCGGCAAGCACATAAAAATTCAAGGAGCCAAAATGTCCTTGTAAATTGTAAGCGTAATTGCATCCAATCTAGGTTAAAGTTTTGTTTGTTGCTTTTTTTCTTTTTCTTTTTCTTTTTCTTTTTCTTTTCCTTTTCCTTTTCCTTTTTTTTTCTTTTTTGCAAAAAGCACCATCTAGCAAGCAATTACACACATAAGTGATTTTAAGGCTCTGAATAGCACCAGCAACTTCACTTTTGCATAAAGTCTTCAGTGTTTATCTAGATCACAGTCCAAACATCTTAAGTTTTCCAACATTTGATGTCTGGCAAAAAGAAAGTCAATGACCAGTAAAGGAATTCATGCAACTTTTCTGTCGCAGAGCCCAAGATTATGAAACTTCTCAAAATGGTCCACTTTTAGGGGGAAGAGGGATTTTATTTTAATTTAGAAGCATTTTGCGTCTGGAAATTAAAGTGTTATATAGGGAGCACTTTGGAAGTAATGACAAATAAAATCCGGAGAAGTTCACTGCTAGTCTTGGGAGCTGTTTAGGGTCATATGTATCTGAGTGGCCTTCAGAAATATGTAAATAAAAATAAAAATACTTTCACTTAAATTCTACCTCTTTTGTAAAACCCCAATCAATACATCAGATCATCCTTCTTCTCCTTAGGCTGGGGCAAAAGGTTATCAGAAGTAAGAGTTTTTTTTCCCCTGTAATAGGCAAAATAAATAACTTAGTTGGGACCTTGGAGGTGGAAAATAGTGGAAGGGAGTAAGAAAGGAGAGGAACAGTAAAGAAGGAAGGGAAAGAGAGAGGGAGGAGGGAACAGTGGAGAAGGAAGAGATGGAGGGAGGGAGGGAGGAAGAAGAGGAACAGTGAAGAAGGGAAGGGAGGGAGGAGAGGAACAATGAAGAAGGGAAGGAGGGAGGGAAGAAGGGAGAAAGGAAGGAAGGAGACGAACAGTGAAGAAGGAAAGAAGGAAGCTGCAGTAGATAGGTGGAATGCTCTGTATAAATTGAGAACATGTAATATTCAGGCATGTTTTTCAAGATTGGACAGCCATAGTAACTGCTTCACCCACATTGAGCCATGGTTCTTTCATAGTTAGTCTGTGTCCCTGAGATCAATATAAATAAAAGTAAAGGTTCCTTCAAACAGAAGTCAACAGTCATAGATCCATCTCTGTAACTATTTGATCATAACAAGAAAAAAGTTTATTTCCAGATTTTTGTTTTCAATTGGCCAGTCTAACCCATAATTCTGGGGTTTCCTAGTATTCTTCTATTCCTGCATTAGCCTGGTCTGAGGTCGGATCCTGCTTCACTTTACTAAAAGAACTAAGGTCCTCTGGGGCTAATTGGTGTTCTTTTTCCAGAGCTAATTTGAACTTTACTCCAAAAGAAATGTCCAAGCCCAGTTGCATGGTGAAGATGATAAGAGATGCCAACCAACATAATGGCAAAAGATACATCACACGGGAGCCTTTTCAAGCAGCCATGAAGGAATTTGCAAGAAGTCAAGAATTGTACCATGAATTTGGTTCATTAGATGCATTGCTTTGTAACTAAAGGAAACAGTGAAAAGAAAGGGAAATTTGTCAGAGGACCTGGGACTGGCACAGGCTTCCCGCCATAATCCATATATCAGTTTTGTTTTGAAATAATTGCTCGATAACAAAGGAAGAACCTCACTGTAGCGGAGGCAATCCTGGGAGAAAGAGAAATGAAGAGGAAGGAAGGGATAACTTGCTTTTCAACGAGGACCATCCATTGTTCATTAAACCTAACAAACAAAATTCTGGCCATCCTAATCTGCTTGGATGGCTTCTGTACCCTTAGGGAGGTTAATTTGCAGGGGTGGACTGCTGGGGGTTTGCAGGGGTTTAGCTAAGATTGTGTGCAGTTCAGAGAATCCCCAAATGGCTGGCTGGCCCCGCCCCAACCAACCATGCCCCTCCCATGTGTCCCCACGTGGCCCGTTTGGGATTCCAGATAAGTGCAGGGCATGCATGGAGGTTCAGGGAAGGCAACCCCCCACCCTGCAGTGGTACAGGAGGACAACCAAGCCACACACACCATGGACATGACCACCCAGCCACTGGGCAGAAAACCCATTGTTAAAATATTTGAAGCCCACCTCCTGGTTATTTGATTTCAAATTTCAAAACCAAGAATTGGGCAGCTTAACAGCCATGCTGGGATGTTGCAGTCCTAGTTGACGATCCCTTAAATATGAGCCAGCAGTTTGTGGCAGCAGCCCTAAAAAGTGAATACAATCCTTGGTTGTATAAACGGAGGCATAAAATCAAAATCACGTGAAGTATCACTTGAGATGTTCAAGAAGAGATTGGACTGCCGTTTGTCAGAAATGGTGCAGGTCTCCCGCTTGGGCAGGGGAGGGGGGTTGGACTGGATGATCTACAAGGTCCCTTCCAACTCTGAGTAGCTGTTATCTGTTACCGCTTTATAAAAACCTTAGTAAGACCACATCTGGAATTCTTCATCCAGTTTTGGTCAACACAAAATAAAAAAGATGTTGAGACTCTGGAAAAGTGCAGAGAAGAGTAACTAAGATGATTAAGGGCCTGGAGAGGATTAAGGGCCTGGAAGAATGGTTGCAGGAACTGGGTATTGCCAGTTTAGGCAAAAGAAGGACAAGGGGTGACATGATAGTGGTGTTCTGATATCTCAGGGATTGCCACAAAGAAGAGGGAAGTCAACTTATTTTCCAAAGCCCCAGAACGCAGGACAAGAAACAATGGATGGAACTAATCCAAGAGAGAAGCAACCTGGAATTAAGAAGAAACTTCCTAGCAGTGAGGACAATTAACCAGTGGAACAGCTTGCCACCAGAAGTTGTGAGTCCTCCATCACTGGAGGCTTTTAAGAAAAAAAGTGGACAGACACTTGACTGAAATGGTATAGGATCTCCTGCTTGATCAGTGGGTTGGACTAGAAGACCTCCAAGGTCCCTTCCAACTCCAGATTGAATAATGTTCAAAGTGCCCATGGAATTAATAACTCATTGTCTAAAATGTGCATATACTGTATAATGTACTCTATATTTGTATAACATTGACACATTTTGATTTTAGTATTGGAGAACATTCTTGAGAGTGCTGTGAATAATCAAGAAAACAAATCAACCAAGAGTTGTCAGTGGGAGCAGAAATGGCTAAGCTCAAAGTATCATACTTTGGATGCATTATGTGACAACCCAGTTCTTTTGAGAAATCTATAACATTGGTGGAAGTGATAGATATATAGGAGGGGGGGAGGAGGAAGAGGAAGGAGGGGAAGGAAGTGGAGGAGGAGAGAAGAGGAGGAAGAAGGAGAAAAAGAAGTGGGGAAAGGGAAAAAGAAGAAGGAGGTGAAGGAGGAAAAGGAGGAGGAGAGATGGAGGAGGAGGAAGAGGAGGAGGAAGAAGGAGAAGAAGAAGGGGGAAGGGAAAAAGAAGGAGGAGGAGGAGGAAGAAAAGGAGAAGGAGGAAGGGAAGAAGGGGAAGGGGGGAGGAGGAGGAGGAGGAGGAGGGGGAGGAGGAGGAGGAGGAGAAGGGAAGAAGGGGGGAGGAGGAGGAGGAGGAGGAAGGGAAGAAGAGGAAGGTGGAGGAGGAGGAGGAGGAGGAGGAGGAGGAGGAGGAGGAGGAGGAGGAGAAGAAGAAGAAGAAGAAGAAGAAGAAGAAGAAGAAGAAGAAGAAGAAGAAGAAGAAGTTCATTTTTCCTCAAACCAATACTGATGATAGTAAAAATTCCTTTCCATTGTCAGCCTTGGAAGCCATATTTTTCCATGAGATGCAGCCTGCATTGTTTGCAAATGATGCAGCTTTTATATCGATCAATCCACTCCCTTTCTTCCTTTCCCCCTCCCCTCTTTTGGAAGCTGCTTCTACCTTCCCTGCTGAACATTTGTTTTGCTAAACAGCCGTGTCTGTTGAGGTGGTGAGCACAAGGTACCCTGGGAAATGGCAAGGGCATAGAGCTGTCACAGAGCTTGTTCCAGAGAGTCACCTGGCTTGTATGTGTTAGAATGTCAAGTCTCTGCAGTTTGCAGAGAGTTCAAAGGTCAGAGTCCCAACGAAACACCACAGCTGGGGAAACGAGAATTTTGTGCCTGAAGCAAAATGACGTCCACTATTAACTCTTTGGAGATCCTTCCAAACCTGGTCTTGCTTCATTTCTTTAGGTCTTTTTTTCCCATCCACTTTCACATTGTTTCTCTTTTCTCCAAGGTGTGTCCAGATGATAAAGAATCCATTCAGGCTTTGACCTTTTCCAACAAATTCTTCTTCTTCTTCTTCTTCTTCTTCTTCTTCTTCTTCTTCTTCTTCTTCTTCTTCTTCTTCTTCTTCTTCTTCTTCTTCTTCTTCTTCTTCTTCTTCTTCTTCTTCTTCTTCTTCTTCTTCTTCTTCTTCTTCTTCTTCTTCTTCTTCTTCTTCTTCTTCTTCTTCTTCTTCTTCTTCTTCTTCTTCTTCTTCTTCTTGGAAAAGGCTGCAAAAAACAATCCATTACATTTGATAACAATTTATCTTGCAAATGAGCAAGGCATGCTCCTTTCCTAAAAGAGACTGCTGTTCATTTTGTTCTTCTTGCAGTAAAGTATAATCGTACTCCACTTTTTAAAATTCTGGTCAATCTAATACAGCTTTAAAAAGAAAAAAGAAAAAAAAATGCATGCAATAAAAATGAATGCCATTTCATGTACCAGTTTGGAGCGGGGAACTATTTCTACAGTGGATGGAAACTAATCAAGAAGAGAAGCAACCTGGAATTAAGGAGAAATTTCTTATCAGTGAGGACAATTAAACAATGGAACAGCTTGCTTTCAGAAGTTGTGGGTGCTCCATCACTGGAGGCTTTTAAGAAGAGTCTAGATAATTACTTGTCTGAAATGGTATATGGCAGGGGCGTCAAACTCGCAGTCTGTGGCCTGGATGAGCCCGGATGATTCTGAGACATGTAATTCATTGTCACCCTTCACCCTGGTTTCCCCCTACCCCTCTGGGTGTATCATAAGTCATATTCTCCAATGAAGATACTGCACGAGTCAAAAAGAGGGCTGTGAAAATATCTAGAGACCCCTCACATCCTGGACATAAACTGTTTCAACTCCTTCCCTCAAAATGATGCTATAGAGCATTGCACACCAGAACAACTAGACACAAGGAGAGGTTTGTTCCCAAAAGCCATCACTCTGCTAAACAAATAATTCCATCAACACTGTTCAACGATTACAAAGTCTGCACTACTATTAATGTTAATCTTCTCATCACTCCTATCACCCATCCCCTCCCACTTGTGATTGTAGGACTGTAACTTTGCGGCTTGTATCCTTACAATTTATATTGACTGTTTCCTAGTATGATTTGATTGCTTTTGTGCCCCATGACTATGATTCTTGAATCTTGACGAATGTATCTTTTCTTTTATGTATACTGAGAGTATTTACACCAAGACAAATTCCTTTTGTGTCCAACCACACTTGGCCAATAAAGAATTCTATTCTATTCTATTCTATTCTATTCTATTCTATTCTATTCTATTCTATTCTATTCTATTCTATTCTATATTCCAATATTTCTATTCTATTCTATTCTATTCTATTCTTCATTCCAATATTCCTATTCTATTCTATTCTATTCTTCATTCCAATATTTCTATTCTATTCTATTCTATTCTATTCTATTCTATTCTATTCTATTCTATTCTATTCTTCATTCCAATATTCCTATTCTATTCTATTCTATTCTATTCTATTCTATTCTATTCTATTCTATTCTATTCTATTCTATTCTATTCTTCATTCCAATATTTCTATTCTATTCTATTCTATTCTATTCTATTCTATTCTATTCTTCATTCCAATATTCCTATTCTATTCTATTCTTCATTCCAATATTTCTATTCTATTCTATTCTATTCTATTCTATTCTATTCTATTCTATTCTATTCTATTCTATTCTTCATTCCAATATTCCTATTCTATTCTATTCTATTCTATTCTATTCTTCATTCCAATATTTCTATTCTATTCTATTCTATTCTTCATTCCAATATTCCTATTCTATTCTATTCTATATTCCAATATTTCTATTCTATTCTATTCTATTCTATTTTATTCTATTCTATTCTTCATTCCAATATTCCTATTCTATTCTATTCTAATCTATTCTATTCTAATCTATTCTATTCTTCATTCCAATATTCCTATTCTATTCTATTCTATTCTTCATTCCAATATTCCTGTTCTATTCTATTCTATTCTATATTCCAATATTTCTATTCTATTCTATTCTATTCTATTCTATTCTATTCTTCATTCCAATATTCCTATTCTATTCTATTCTATTCTATTCTATTCTATTCTATTCTATTATATTCTTCATTCCAATATTCCTATTCTATTCTATTCTATTCTATTCTTCATTCCAATATTCCTATTCTATTCTATTCTATATTCCAATATTTCTGTTCTATTCTATTCTATTCTATTCTATTCTATTCTATTCTATTCTATTCTATTCTATTCTATTCTTCATTCCAATATTCCTATTCTATTCTATTCTAATCTATTCTATTCTAATCTATTCTATTCTTCATTCCAATATTCCTATTCTATTCTATTCTATTCTATTCTATTCTATTCTATTCTATTCTATTCTATTCTTCATTCCAATATTTCTATTCTATTCTATTCTATTCTTCATTCCAATATTCCTATTCTATTCTATTCTATTCTATTCTATTCTATTCTATTCTATTCTATTCTATTCTAATCTAATCTATTCTATTCTTCATTCCAATATTCCTATTCTATTCTATTCTATTCTATTCTATTCTTCATTCCAATATTCTATTCTATTCTATTCTATTCTATTCTATTCTATTCTATTCTTCATTCCAATATTCCTATTCTATTCTATTCTATTCTATTCTATTCTATTCTATTCTATTCTTCATTCCAGTATTCCTATTCTATTTTATTCTATTCTATTCTACTGCTCTTTCAAACTCCTTTCCCCTTTCCTTTCTATTGGTTACTATAAAACGGGCATAGAAAATATTTTATGAGTTGACACAGGGAGAGTGAAGGATTGGAGGAGAAAATTCGTAGCAAACCCACCCATATGCGTGCAAAATATGCCTTTGGCGTGTGCATGCCCAAAGTTTGTGTGTGCACACAAAGTTTGTATGTGCACTCAAAGTGCAGCCACCAAGCCAGACCCACAGAATCGATGGTAAGAAGAATAAAATAAACCCACCACTGTTGGTCACACAATCAAAATTCAGACGCTGACTCTTATTTACGACAGTTGTGGTGTCTTGGGGGAGGGGCTTCCCTTGATCCTCTTTGGCGACCTCTTGAGTGGCAAAAATCAAGGGGGAATCCAGATTCACTTCACATCCGTGTTCCTAGCTGAACAATTGTGGCAATTCACTTAACAAATGTGGCGAGAAACTTAGTAACACTGGGAGAAGCTCACTTTTACCAATGTCTTGCTTAGCATCAAAAAACTTGGTGTCAGGTTTCCAAGTGAAGAAATCCATTTCAAAAGAAAAGAGCAAAATCCCATCTTCCAAAACAATTTCTTTTATTTTAGGAAAGCATCAAATTGGCAAAGTCTGTTGTAATTCCGGATCTGACACAACCCGGGATTACACCACATAATATTGGAAATTAGAAACAACTCCCCAAAAGTCACAGTCCCCAATAGAAGAAAATCAACGTTGCCTGATGTCATCAATCTCCACCTCCAGGTCTCAGCAGGGTCAGTTTTTGTTCCCACGGGAAGAAGAACCACCTAGCCTAAACAACTCTCTCTATCTCCACTCCTCCCACCTTAGGGAATATGACAATCCCAAAACCGTTCCTCCCATAAACAGCAAAGAGAAAGAATGAAAATGAATATATTTAATAAAGCTAAATAAAATGGCTAGGCATATGTCAATTTCGGGCTTCACACTTAGGCTCGATTGTGGTTGTAATTTGAGGATTAGAAGAGACTGGACTGCCATTTGTCAGAAATGGTGTAGGGCAGAGGTGTCAAACTCATGGCCCATGGACCAGATGTGTCACGTGCCAGCCCCGTCCCTGCCCAGTTTAGCGAAGTCCTGATACGTCACGTGATGCCACTGTGATGCCGTGAGTTTGACAACCCTGGTGTAGGTTCTCCTGCTTGGGCAGAGGGTTGGACTAGATGACCTACAAGGTCCCTTCCAGCTCTGTTAATCTAGGCTTAATCTAGGTTTGAATTGTATCTAATTTACCTCTTTACCAATGCTTAGTGAAGAGCGGAAGAGAATGCTAAGATTTTCTCTTATTGGCCTGAGATCAAATAAACTGCATCAAACTTTTTGTTTTGTTGTATTGTGTGTGTGTGTGTGTGTGTTTTCCTTCTGCGCATGGAATATATATATCTGGAAACCTCAGCTTGCAAAATAATCCTCCTGTGATGATTATGCAACACTGTCATTAAAAAGAAACAAATAATTGATACATCTAACTGACCACAGCAGGGGAAAAGCACGCAGGGTGTCTCATTAAAACCTCTTGTTCAGTGGGAAGGGTATTATTCATTGTCTTGAGTCAATGATACAAATGACCTATGCCAGAAAAAATGATGGATGCCGAACTCATTTTCATCATATATTTTAATGTCCTGCTGGCAGCAATCTTTGTCATCCAAACGTAACAAAACAATGAAAATAACAAGAAATCTATTATGAAGCCCAATGCGATTCTGGCTCTTTTCTGCAATGGGAACTTGAAATGCTTAAAGCATCACTTCTGTGATCATGTACAAACACACACGCACAAAAATCATCTCGACGCTTTACAGATGGCTACAAATCATTTAAAAAGTAAATTAAAAGGTTTTTTTTTTTAAAGAAAAAAGTTCTCTCTTTTTCTTTAAAAAAAAAAGTTAAAATAAAAAGGTTGGTTCTAAAAAAGGACCTAGTAAAATGTTCCCCGATGAACAGCCAACCGGAAGGAATGTGTACGCATCTTCAAACATCGAAGGATATTGGTGTGACACAGCAGAACAGTGATTTATTACTTGATAAACGACAGACATTTAGACAGACGTCAATCAAACAGCATGAGTGTTTAGTGCTTGGGTTATGGAGAAATGCTTCTTTACTCCCTAAACTTTGTTTCTGGATGGTCCTGTATCCAACGGGTTATCTTGATTAGGTTCCTAATTAGTTCTTGACATCTCAACAAACATGTTGTGATTTCTTCCAACTGGGTGAGATTGGGAGGCAGGATAGTAAGAACAGGTAGAAGTAGATCCAGAAGGACCATTGGTGGTATTCAATTTTTTTTTTTTTTTACTACTGCTTCTGTGGATGTAGCTTGGTGGCCATAGCAGGGGAAGGATACTGCAAAATCTCCATTTCCTGTAAAATCCCTATTCCCTCCCCACCCCACTAACCTGATTTCCAGCTCCGTTCTCCTGTGCAGGGAAACCAAAGAAGATCCAGCCGATCAGCTGGGACTCAGGAGGCAGAGAATAGATGGGGATGGGGCCAGTCAGAGGTGGCATTTGCCAGTTCTCCGAACGATTCAAAATTTCTGATATCGATTCTCCAGAACTGCTCAGAACTTGCTGAATACCACCTCTGAAAAGGACCCTATGTTGTTTTGGAATACATCAAAAACCATTTCTCCCTTCATGAAATATGAAGACATCATGCAGCTCTATGGTCTCAATTCCAATGATTCATTTAAAGGAGACCGTGGAAAGACATACACAATCTTGGTGGAGTGAGAAGCAACAGGAAAAGGAGAAGGAGGAAGGGGGGAAGAGAAGGAAAAGACCACCAAGACAAACTAAAACTGGATCAGTGCTGTTTCTGGAGGAGCAAGTCAAATCAAGACTCTCGAAAAAAAAAATAGAACAATTCTTTTTCCAACGTTTCCCTGTTTTCATAAAGGTAAAATTTCTTATTACTAGATTATGATGATTAATCTAAGATGTGTGATTAGCCTTAGACAGAGAGAAGGAGGAGAAGAGACAGAAATGGAGAAGGAAGAGAAAGAAAAGGAAAGGAGGAGGAGGAGGAGGAGGAGGAGGAGGAGGAGGAGGAGGAGGAGGAGGAGGAGGAGGAGGAGGAGGAGGAGGAGGAGGAGGAGATGATGACACAACTGAAAGAGCAATGTTTTAAATCCATTGCTGTTTTTGGAGAAGCAAGTTGAATCAAGGTTCCAGAAGCTATGTTGAAGAACCCTCTCTATTTTAGGGGAAACTTCTTATACTGTGATTATATATGGACTAGACTATCGTTACACTCTATATGCTGAAGTTTCTTGTCAGCCTTCTGGATAAACCAGACAGGAAACACAACTAGATGAATTAATTCTTCTTTATTTTAGCAGAGTCGTGCAAGTCTCCAGGTTAAAAAATTTCAATTCCCACTTTTAATCATCAAATCAATTGGGGTGGTGTGCTGTCCCAGCCAGTCTATGGGAATTGGATAGTTACTTAGGAATTATGAGCTGTCCCCTTAAGGGAATGTATCATGGTAAATGTAGTTAAAGGCATCCTGGGAAATGTAATTCATGTCATGTGGCCACATCTGTAATCCTGATTGGTCACTAAATTGACCCTCAAGGGGTTGGGGGAGGTTTCCCTCCATTCTTGCCTGGACTCATGAACTGATAGCAGCTTTCTTTCTATCGCTACAAGATGGGTTAGGAAATAACCATCTTTTACCTGCAAGGCTGATATACAAAGGATTGGTCATTATAGAAGAACTTCATCACAAATGTGAGTTATGAAGATACCTGATGTACCAATAAATGTATTTTGTTATGGATGTTTTGTGGAATTTATCTGCATCTGCACAGCTACAAATCCACCTCTGTGCATGAGACAGGACAGGTGGGTCCTTTCTAAGTTATTTCCTCTAACCTTTAGCGCCTTAGGGAATCTCCCTTCTTTGTCTGATTGTTTCCTAGTCATTATCTCTTTCCCTCATCCTACATCATACATACCATTATATTTCTTCATGAATGTTCTGGAAAGCATTGGGATCTATAAAGGCCTATAAAGGGCAGCAGAAGCAGTCAGAAATTACAGAGCTAATGCTCAACTACTAAAAATCTTTATGTAGAATAGATAGAATAGAATAAGAGCTGGAAGGACCTTGTAGGTCATCTAGTCCAACCCTCTGCTCAAGCAGGAGACTCAATACCATGTCAGACAAATGATTCTTCAATCTCTTCTTAAAAGCCTCCAGTGATGAAGCACCCACAATTTCTGAATTTCCACTGTTTAATTGTTCTCACTGTTCTCCAGGTTGCTTCTCTCCTTGATGAGCTTCTATCCCATTGTTTCTTGTCCTGCCCTCTGGTGCTTTGGAAAATAAGTTGACCCCACTTTTCTTTGTGGTAACCCCTCAAATACTGGGATACTGCTATCACGTCACCCCCTAGAATTTAAATTTGTTGTGGTGGGCAAGCAGTGAAATTAGTATCTTAACAAAACTACCCATGTATCTCCCTGGTAAAACTCACAATCCCTCACCAGTGGAACTCACTTGAAAAAACAACAACAACCCAGAATAACAGAGTTGGAAGGGGCCTTGGAGGTCATCTAGTCCAACCCCCACCCAAGCGGGAGACCCTATACCATTTCTGACAAGTGGCAGTCCAATCTTGAAAGTTTCAAGTGATGGTGCTCCCACAACTTCTGAAGGTAACTTCTGTTCCATGGGTTGATGGATCTCACTGTCAGAAAATTTATCCTTATTTCCAGGTTGAATCTCTCCTTCATCAGTTTCCATCCATAGTTCTTTGTCTAGCCTTCAGTTGCCTTGAAAAATAGATTGAATCCTTCCTCTCTGTGGCAGCTCCTCAAATATTGAAAGACTGCTCTCCTGTCTCCCCTGGTCCTTCTCTTCACTAGACTAGCCATGCCCAGTTCCTGTAACAGTTCTTCATATGTTTTAATCTCCAGTCCCTTAATCATCCTGGTTGCTCTTCTCTGAACTTTTTCTAGAGTCTCAACATCTTTTTTATAATGTGGTGACTAAAACTGGATGCAGTACTCTAGGTGTGGTCTTACTAAGGCTTTGTAGAGGGGTATTAGTACTTCCCTTGATCTTTATTGTATCCCTTTGTTAATACAACTTAGTATTGTGTTGGCTTTTTTGGCTGCTGCTGCACACTGCTGGCTCTTATTTTGCTGGTTGTCCAGCTTCTTTTAAACTTCCAATGTTGGAGCATTTGCTTCAATCTGGACAACTTTAGACATTCATCCTAAAAAGCTACACAAAACGTGAGGTGATTGTCATTATGTGTTTAGTTTCCTTTTCAAATATTTCTTCAATATTTAGCATCCTGCTTTTTTTAAAAGAATGTTGTTAAACAGTTTGTTTCGTACAACTAATATTATCTGGGGATTTGAACTTGGGTTTGCTTGTTTGTTTCCCCTTTTAAATCATTAATGGTCTGGATTTTTATACTGTGATCTCATTTTAATGGTTTGGGTTATAATCCCTGTTATGTATGTAAATTGTTAAAATAAAAGCGAGCTTGGGGTAAAGTGCAGGGTTCTGGCCCTGCACTTCTGATTGGTTGTTAAGCAGCTCGATCGGATTGGTTGGGTTCAGAGAATCCGATTGGCCCTTAACGAAGGACTCTTATTGGGTTTGGAGCTAGCGTCTTACAGCTCCCTATTGGTTATTTCGCATTAAGGTTGCCTATATAAGGCAGAGTTGTTGTTATTAAAGTCTTAAATCACTATGTAATAAAGAGCTGAAAGTTCACCAACTGAGACTGTCTCCATTCATTTAACCCATGCCTGAAACCATATCAATCCCCACTTGTTAAAAGTTTGTTCTCAGAAAGAGAAATCAAACATAAAATGTATGGATGTGAAGAAAATCTTGTAAGAAAAAGAAGAAACTTTAGCAACATTTAAAAAAAAAACCAAGAAAACACTGGTTAGCACACTGTAAAACATTGGTGTTAACTAGAACTGTGAAAAAAAAAATGTTGTGAGGTAGTAATGTTCCAACTCTGGAATACCACATACTGAAATTATAATGGCCTGTTCTAACTTTACAGGCCTTGCTGTTATTGTTGTTGCTGCTGTTATTGTTGTTTTCAAAAAATGCTTGAGTGAGGAACAGAAGAAATAAATCTTGAAATGTTTTGCAGAGCATCTGGAAATTTTGCTATTTATTTGACTTTGCATCCACCCATATTCCAAAATCTGTTTGTACTTTTTATTTATTTATTTATTTATTTATTTATTTATTTATTTATTTATTTATTTATTTATTTATTTATTTATTTATTTATTTATTTTCCTCACCTCAGAATGCCAAACATGTTCATAATTTGACAAACAGAAAACAATCGCATGCAGTTTTTTTTCCCTACCCCTGAGAAATTCATACGACTGTGGTTTGTAATGCTGCATCTTTGAACAGCATCCCAAAGGTAGCAGTCTTTCTGATGATAGATTTGAAGAAGTCAGATGGAATTGGCATTTTTGAACTTTTGGCTTTGGAGAAAACTCCGGAGAATACCTTAGACAGGGAAGGAAAGAAATCAATTAGATCATCAAATAAATCAACCCAGGATTCTTGTTCAAGGTGCAAATGATCGGGCTCCAGTTATCCTAGTTGTGTCGGGCTCTCTGTGGGCTGGTAACATGGAGAAAGTGGCTGTATTACATCAGCAGGGCGATGCCTGAGTGACTGCGCTACAAAGCCCAGCTGAATGGAGAGAAACTGGGCTTTGGGTTGCGAACGAAGATCTTACATCAGAGGTGGGATTCAGCAGGTTCTGACCAGTTCTGGAGAACCAGTAGCAGAAATTTTGAGTAGTTTGGAGAACCAGCAAATCCCACCTCTGACTGGCCCTGCCCCATCTCTTCTCTGCCTCCCATTGAGTCCCAGCTGACTGGCTAGGTCTTCTTTTGTTGCCCTGCACAGGAGAATGGAGCTGGAAAGCAGGTTAGTGGGGTGGGGAGGGAATGGGATTTTGCAGTAACCTTCCCCTGCCACGTCCACCAAGCCATGCCCACTAAGCCACGCCACACCCACAGAACCAGTCATAAAAAAAAAATGAATCCCATCATTGCCTTACATGCTTATATGGACAACAGCAACACTGGTGGAGGGAATTAAATGAGGATTTTGAGGTGCTTGTGTGGTGATGGTTATGTAATTGTGTGGGATGTGGGGCAAACAGGATGCTGGCTTACAGGGAGGGGCCAGATATTGACAAGAAGGACAATTAGCTAACTAGATAAATGGGGCTTTGAGCCGGCAGACACTCAGACCTGACTTTAATCAGATGTTCTTGTTGTCTCTAACTGCAAAGGAATAAAACCTCTTGCCAGCTTATTTGGACTCGTTTGTTGTTTATTGTCTCGTCAGATGTGCTGGCTACGGAGTAGCTAAGAGTTCAGACACAACATGGGAAGGTCTCTCTCTCTCTCTCTATAGAAAGCTCTAGAGCTGGGAAAGGAGTAAGGAAAGAGAAAAAGAAGATGACCAAGAACAAGATGGATGGACTCAGTAACAAAAGTGTTGAGTGCACCATGGGAAGAGCTGGTTAGATTGTCATGGAGACAATCAATGTGGTTGTTAGGAGTTAAAAATGAGCTGATGGGAAATAATCGGTCAGTCAACCTTGTTAATAATAATTTTTATATTTCTTCCAACAGGCTGCTATGGAAAACCCAACCAAGCTGTGTTGCTGCAGGGAATGGCTCTTGTACTCTGCATCCATTCTCAGAAACAGTTTCTGGACATGCTCAGAAAGCCAATACTTTTCAAAGGAGCAAGCAGGTCAAGGAAGAGCAGATTGCCTTCCTAAAATAAAGTATTTTACCTCTTTTGGATGAATGACAGCCTTGACTTCTGCAAAGAAGTCATCTGAGGTAATGTGATTTCCAGAAAACCTGAAAGAAGAAGAAGAAAAAAGGTAGAGGAATGCAAGGTGAGGAATGTGGTTTTAATTATGCTGTGAGAAGAAAAATCACTTATGAAGTTATATGATTAACTGCTATATATTTTAACGGCAATGCTTCTTGCTTTATTCTAATGTCATTTCCTTGTCAGAGTAGCCTGTTGAGAAGAAAGAAAGAAAAAGAAAGAAAGAAAGAAATGGGAGGAGAGGGCAGGGATAGCAGAGGGGAGAGAAGAAAGGAGAGAAGAAAAAAGAGAAGAGAGGTTGGAAGGATGGAAGGAGAGATGAAATGTAGGAAGGGGAAGAAGGAAACAAGATGAAAGGATATTGGAAAGAAGGAAGGAGAGAAAAGGGAAGGAAAGGAAGAAAAAGGAAGGAAGGAAGAAAGAAGGGAGGGAATGGACAGTGATTTATATGCAAGTATCTGAAGAAAGGAAGGAAAGGAGGGAGGGGAAGGGAGAACAGAGAAGTGAGAGAAGAGAGAGAGAAGGGGAAATGGAAGTTGGAAGAATGGAAGGAGGGATGGAAGGCAGGAAGAGAAAGAAGGAAAGAAGACAGAAGGAAATTGGAAAGAAAGAAGGAAGGAAGGAGAGAAAAGGGAAGGAAGGAAGGAAGGAAGAAAGGAAGAAAAGAAGGAACAAAGGAGCAGACTGAATCAGGTTCAGTCTTAAACAGGCAATTGCCAGCAGAAAATAAACCAACTGGTGGATTAGTTGGTCTGCTTTTAAAAGTAAGCATGAAACAAGATGAGATTTCACAGCAGCAGAGCACACTCAGTGACATTGCTACAGAAGTTCTATCCTGCGGTGATCTAGCAACTCAGGCCCATCAAAAGAGGGACTCATACATTGATATCACTATGGGGTTAGGCTTGTCATAACTTGTTTCACTTTGCTACAGACACCTCTGCATTTGCAGAGTTTTCTTGCTCAGAAGGACAAGGTTAAGAGAAAATCCTCTATGAGCATGACTGATACCCACAACTGAAAGAAAACTCTACAAATTCAAGGATTAGATAAAGAAGGAAAAATGTACACCACCAGAACAAATTCTCAGAATAACAGAGTTGCAAGGGGTTTTGGAGATTTTCTAATCCAACACCCTAATCATTTCTGACAAATGATTGTCCAATCTCTTAAGTAATGGAGCACCCACAACTTCTGGAGGAAAGCAATTCTACCAGTTAATTGTTCTAACTGCCAGGAAATTTCTCCTTAGTTCTAGGTTGCTTCCATCCTTGATTACTTTCCATCTGTTGCTTCTTGTCCTGCCCTCCTGGTGCTTTGGAGAATAGCTTGACTCCCTCTTCTTTGCAGCAGCCCCTTAGATATTGGAAAACTGCTATCATGTCCCCCTAGCCCTTCTTTTCACTAGACTAGACATGCCCAATTCTTGTAACACTACTTCCTATGTTTTAGCCTTCAATTCCCTAATTATCTTTGCTGCTCTTCTCTTCTCTGTCTCAACATCATTTTATATTGTGGTGACCAAAAATGGATGCAATATTATCATTGTAGTTTTATCAAGGCAATATAAAGTGGTATTAATATTTCATGAGATCTTGATTTTATCTGTCTGTCTGTCTTCATCTATTATTATTATTATTATTATTATTATTATTATTATTATTATTATTATTATTATTATTATTATTATTATTATTATTATTATTATTATTTCTTCTTCTTCTTCTTCTTCTTCTTCTTCTTCTTCTTCTTCTTCTTCTTCTTCTTCTTCTTCTTCTTCTTCTTCTCCTTCTCCTCCTCCTCCTCCTCCTCCTCCTCCTCCTCCTCCTCCTCCTCCTCCTCCTCCACCACCTTCTCCTTCTCCTTCTTCTTTCCATCAATCCATCTATATCAATCTATATCAATCTCTCTGCCTCTATCTATCTATCTATCTATCTATCTATCTATCTATCTATCTATTATCTATTTATATTCATCACCATTGTCTGTCTTCATCATCATAATCACTTCTTCTTCTTCTCCTCCTCCTTCTTCTTCCTCCTCCTCCTCTTCTTATTTCTATCTATCTATCTATCTATCTATCTATCTATCTATCTATCTATCTATCTATCTATCTATCTATCATTTCTCTTCTTTCCTAGATGCCTGAGTGTGTGGTCTATGATGGTATTGTCCAACTTACTGATTTCCAAGCTAAGTGGTTCACGCACTATCCATTCCTTCATTCTTCCAACTTTCGTAAAATAATTTTTAAAACCCCCGGTGCATGGAAACTGTGATTTTTAGAGCTAGAAACAGCATTACTTCTCCCTCTCATGCCAATTAAGGAAACTAACTAAGCTTCCTGGAATTCTGGAAGCTCAAAGGGGGTCAATTGTTATTTTTTTTCTCCTCTAGAATAAGAACCAGGTCATAAAAATAACAGAAAGGGGGAAGGGGGAAATATGATGAACTTGTACAAGGTGGTAAAAATGAGCTCATTAAGTCATTTCTTTAGGATTTACTCAGGAACCTTATGAAAACTATACTCATTTAACAGCAGCTGTGTAGGAAAGCAGAGGCGTCTGGTTTATAATAACTACAGTGACTCAATTTAAGGTCAAATATATCTGACCCAGATGTTTCCCAGGCTTACAGTTCCCTGTAGAAATCAGAGCTTGTTTTTTAACTATATATTCCAGTATTGATCTTGTGTGTGTGTATGTGTGTTTCTATTCCCTTGTTCTTGCTGGTCTACTCAACTGTAAATGTCCACCTGTCAATAAAGAGAGAAGTGTATATACTTATTAATTTCTCTGGGACATACTGCTAAAAAAAACAAAGGTATATTTAGAATCAGAGATCAGATTATTACAAAAAATATTTTTCGGGAAATCGTAATTTTCAGGACTTGCTATTAATCAATAAATCAATCAGGATAGAGGTGAGAGGAACCTTAAAGGTCTTCTAGTCCAACCCCCTGCTCAAGCAGGGGACCTTATACCATTTCAAATAGGTGGTTGTCCAGTCCTGTCTTAAAACCCACAACTTCTGAAGACAAACTATTCCACTGGTCAATTGTCCTCACTCTGAGGAAGTTTCTCCTTAATTCCTGTTATTACTCATTCAACCACCTCCACTGGGCTGTTCCTCTCAGTGGATCCCCAAGCTGACTGGCAAACCCACTCTTTAGGCTTTTATGAAAAGGTAGGAGGGTTGGGGACTATCTCACATGGGGAAGATGTTCCAGAGGGCACGAGCCAGAGGTGGGATCCAGCAGGTTCTGACCAGTTCTGGAGAATTGGTAGTGGAAATTTCGAGTAGTTTGGAGAACCGGCAAATCCCACCTCCGACTGGCCCCGCCCCCATTTCTTCTCTGCCTCTCATTGAGTCCCAGCTGATCAGCTGGGTCTCCTTTGGTTGCCCTGCACAGGAGAATGGAGCTGGGAAGCAGGTTAGTGGGGTGGGGAGGGAATGGGGATTTTGTAGTATCCTTCCTTCAGGAGTGTGGAGGGAATAGAGATTTTATAGTATCCTTCCCCTGCCATGCCCACCAAGCCACCCCCACAAAGTCATACTCACAGACCGGTAGTAAAAATGTTTGAATCCAATCCCTGGCAGGAGCCATAGCAGAGAAGGTCCTCCTTCTCAGCACCAGCTGGAATCATTGGACTGACGGGACCCTCCACCTGCCTCCTCTGCTTGCAGAAATGGTACAGGTCAATGCTAGCAGGGTGAGACAGTTCCTCAAGTAACCTAGATCCTTGCCACAAAGGGCTTTAAAGGTGATCACCAATACCTTGAATCCAGGAGTGGTCTTCTGAGTGTTCGCAGGGGTTGAGAGAGCCCTGAGCTAAGATTCTGTGCAGTTCGGAGAATCCCCCAAATCCCTCCTGGCTGGCCTCACCAACCTCTCCCTGATTCTCCCAGGAGTTCCCACGTGGCTTGTTTTGGATGCAGGAATTGCGAGCGCAGAAGCTCAGGGAGGGCAAAAAAATGGGCCTCGTGGAAGTTCAGAAAGGCTGGAAATGAGCCCATTTCTAGCTTCCAGTTTTCGCCCTCCCGGAGGCTCAAGGAAAGTCCCAGCCCTGCTTGAATTGCACTCGGAAGCAGTGGGGCAACTAATGAAGTCGTGGAGCAGTGATGTTACAGAAGCCATTCTTGGACCCCGCAAAAAACTGCCTGCATTGCCACATTCTGTTCCAACCATCCTATGAATATTAGAGTTTAGTTTAGTTTACTTTACTTTATTGTCATTGCACCTCGTGACAATGAAATTAAATACCATCTTCAATGTGCATAGTAACTATAAAAATAAAACACAAACACACATCCTTCACATTCTACACAATTGAATCCCGATATTACATTAATATTGCACTATACAGCGGAATTCAAAAGAGCTACTGCCCTGAGATAGAAGCTGTTTTTTAGCCTATTCATCCTTGTTTTTATTGTCCTGTACCGTCTGCCAAATGGTAATAGTTCAAAAAAAAGGGGTGCCCAGGATGAGATAGACTTTTGAGAATGTTTTGAACTTTCTTAAGGCAGCGGGAGCTATAAAGCTCTTCCAAAGAGGGGAGAGGGCAACCAATGATCTTCTGGGCAATGACTTTAAGCCTCTGGAGTGCTTTCCTATCTGCCCCTGTGCAATTGGCAAACCATACAGAGGTGCAGTAAGTTAAAATACTCTCTATGATGCAGCGGTAGAAGGTCACCAGCAGTTTTTCATTCAGTTGTTATTTTCTGA
The DNA here is from genome assembly GCA_033807585.1 of Hydrophis major. Lineage (NCBI taxonomy): Eukaryota > Metazoa > Chordata > Lepidosauria > Squamata > Elapidae > Hydrophis > Hydrophis major. The sequence continues at coordinate 374,336,756 of CM066329.1, forward strand.
GAAGTCTTACATCCTGGTGTAATCTCTGTTGGGTCCTTTTGACCAGGGCTGCAACGTGAGCCCCCCAGGTCAGGTCCTCTTTTATGGTAACACCCAGAAACTTAAAACTGGCCACTTGCTCCACTTGGTCTCGCTTGATAAGCAAGGGCTGGATGCCTGATCTGTTCCTTCTATAGTCCATTATAAACTCCTTGGTCTTATTGGCACCAAGTTATTGTCTTCACATTTATCATGCTAAGACAAGGTGTTGTTTATCAAGATTTACTTTCTTTTGCTCAAAAAAAAATTGAATGTATCAGTGATGTAGCTGAAGAAGAATGTTGTGCACAAACAGAGGCAGTTTTGTGGGGAGGAGAAAGAGAGAGATTATATTTGTATTTTAAAAGATTTCCAACCAACACTCCCACCCCACCCCACCCCCGAGAAAATGCATGCTAAAAAAAGAACAGTGTTAGGTTTATTTGCATAAAAACAAAATTGGGAATTTACATTTAAATCTGCATCCAACAGGGGAAATCGCACTAAAGAAAACCCCTTGATGCTTCACACATTGAAAATGAAAACGGGGCTTTTTCCCCCTCCCTAATAACCTTTTGATCTTAATCCCTTTCAAATAGTCAGATCAGAATGCCCTCCTACAAAATAGAGTTAAATTCACCCGCGTGTTCCTGAAACCTGCTTGGAGATTCTATCTGAAAGAAGAACATTTCAACTCCATCAGCAAACCGAGTCCTTCCTCCTGTTGTGGATCTGTCTGTGTGTGTATCAATGCCAAAGAATTTACATGTGAATAAGAAATAATTATCTGTGAGGCCACGGGCTGGGATTTAATCATTATTTTTTTTATTCCTCACCAACAATATTGTCTTATCTTTATGGAAGCAGCACAAACCGTCAAAGAGCTGTTGCTGATGAACTTGCTAATGAGTTTCCAATACTTAACCTTGTAGTTTGCTTCATTACAGAAATAGCATTCCCATACAGATGGTTCGTTTAGAATCCTGGCAATTTTCCAGGGCTGGAATTCTCATTTATTTATTTATTTATTTTTATTTTTATTCATTCAGGAAAGACTGAATGGGAAGCATATTTCTATCTGCCAAGGAAACACATGAAAACTTCTCAATGGCATTGTCTGGAACCAGGAAGGAAGGAAAGAAGGAAAGAAGGAAAGAAGGAAGGAAGGAAGGAAGGAAGGAAGGAAGGAAGGAAGGAAGACTATAGAAGATCAGATATTGCAGTAAGGCATTTGATAAAGTAGACCAAACCTATTTTTTCATAAGCTAGAAAAATGTGGGATAGACAGCATCACCCCTAGATGGATATGCAACTGGCTGACAAACTGTAATCCTTAATAACACTACATCTACATAATGGGAAGTAAGCAATGGGGTACCACAAGATTCCATCTTAGGCCTTCTTCGATATCTCATAAATGACTAAGAGGGAATAGAGGGAATTTCATCAATTTGCAAATAGCATTAAGCTGGCAGAAATAATCCAGCACTTCAGAAGACAAGCTCAGGATCCTAAAAGATCTTGACAGACATGAACAATGGGCCCCATTCAACAAAAGATGCCAAGTCTAGAGAAAAGAAGAACTAGCAGTGACATGATAGCAGTATTCCAGTATTTGAGGGGCTGCCACAAAGACGAGGGGGTCAACTTATTTTCCAAAGCACCAGAAGGCAGGACAAGAAACGTCAGATGGAATCTAATCAAGAAGAGAAGCAATCTGAAATTAAGGAGAAACTTCCTAACAGTGAGGACTGGAGAATTAACCAGTAGAATGGCTTGCCTTCAGAAGTTGTGGGTGCTTCATCGCTGAAGGTTGTTAAGAAGAGACTGGACAGAAACACCACAATATAAGAGCCAGGAAGTGTGCTTTCTGAAATTCGGGAGTTAAGGAAGTTATTTCAGCCAGATTATTTTCTTTATCTTACTATCTAGAGCAGTGGTGGCTAACCTTTTTGGGCTCCTGTGCCAAAATATGAGCACGTGTGTTATGTCCTGGGCATGGGCGCAAGGAACGGAGATGAGACATCGAACGTTGACTTCAACTCTTTATTAACAAGAAAGAACAGAGCAAAATACTTGGGCAGCAGCAGCTCTTTTATAGAGCTGGCTGCCATCAAAACAACCAATGAATTGAGTTTACCGCTTTCACAAGCGTCCAATCAGGGGGCCCTGTTAACAGCCAATCAGACTGGCCATAGATGACCAATCACGACTCGCTATCCACGGGCCAATGAGAAGTGCAGGATTTTAAGCCTGCTGTAGATGAGGTGACGTATTCTCGTAAATAGGCAGGTTGCTTCACCTGTCTGCTTGACCTGCGCTGTTCCACCAGTTGCTGTTCTGGTTCTGGTTCCGGTGGGCTGCTAGCTGGGTTGGATGGCGAAGAATGTGGCCCTGGGCTGCTTTCCCTGCTTACGTTAGTGCTGTCTTCCGGGTTCCCTGGATCCACTTCCATTGCAGTGCTGTCACGTGGCGAGGCCGCTCCCTGGCTCAGTTCTCCTTCGGATGGTGAGTATTCCCTGATTGGCTGTGTGGGCTGTTGGGTTTCGATTATCAATTCTTCTTCGGCCTCCTCAATGTTCCTTCCCCCCCCCCCCCAGCTAGAGGTTCTGGTGCTAATCTGGAACGGAGTTGGTCTATGTGGCATTTCCACATCTTACCGTCTGTAGTTTGTAGGCGATAGGATTGGGGTCCTGTAAGTTGCATTATTGTCGCGGGGACCCACAAAGGTTTTTCGCAAACATGAGGTCACCTTCCTGGAATGCCCGACACTTGCTGCTGGATCCCAGGGGTTGTTCCAGCATGTAGTTTGGGTGGAGGTGATCGAGATGCAAGTGAAGCTTCCGGCCCATCAGGAGTTCAGCTGGGGTTTTGTTCGTGGTGCTATTTGGGGTTATGTGCTGGAGGAGAAGCATTCGGTTTATTTTGTCATCAATGTCACCATGGTCCATTTTGTGTAAGGTCTTCTTTACAAATTGAACCATTCACTCAGCCCTACCATTGGCCGCAGGGTGAGCTGGCGATGTTAAAGTATGGCGGATGCCCCGATCTGCCAGATATTGTTCGAATGGCAGGGCAGTAAATTGGGGGCCATTATCGGAGACCAGGACATCTGGAAGTCCGTGGGTAGCGAATAGTTTATTCAGTTTTTTTTTTTGATAAAAGTTTTATTGATTTTAACGACAGACAAAAACATATAAGACATAAAACATAACATTAAAAAAATATATCATTCTTAAATTTACAGTGTATCAGTTGGTTTACCACTCCCTTTTGTGCATCCATTTCATAGTCATCAAAATAGTTATATTACATGATAACTCACATTATCAAGCATCAATAAAATATCCTAATATCATTATTGAACAATCATTTGACTATAGTTTAATAGTTTATTCAGTTTTTTAGTGACTGCGTCTGTGGTGGTGCTTTTCATCTTGTGGACTTGAATAGGCATCCACTGTTAGGAGGAAAGTGTGTCCTCTTGTGGGTCTCACAAAATCAATGTGGATACGGGACCAAGGACCTTGAGGCGTTTCCCACTGAGTTGGGGGAGTCTTTGGAGGAGCGGAGCGAGTCTCCTGGCATTTGCTGCATTTTGCTACCCAGGCTTCTATCTGTTTATCTAAGCCAGGCCACCATGCATTACTCCTGGCTAATGCCTTCATCCGCACGATGCCTGGATGTCCATCGTGCAGCATTTTCAATACCCTAGATTGCAATTTTTCCAGGACTATGACTCTGTCTCCCCACACTATGCAGCCTTTCTGGGAGAAGAGTTCTGTTTGATGATTCCTAAATGGCTTGAATGAGACATTGGTTGCGCTGACCGGCCAACCCCGTAGCTGAGGACTCGTGCCAAAACAGGGTCCTTTTTTGTTTCTAAGGTGATGTCTCGAGCAGTCAGTGGCAGCGATTTGAGGGTTTTGATTTGCAACACGGCTAAAGTTGGAGCAGGGTCCTCTATAATGTCTGGTAGTGGAGAACGGCTCAAAGCGTCAGCGTGGGGAATGGTTTTCCCTGGGCGGTGTTGCAATCGGTAATCATAGACGGCTAAACATTCTGACCAACGTGTCATTCTTGGTGATAAGATATGGGGAGTTGGTTTGTTTCCTGCCAAAATACCAAGTAGCAGCTTGTGGTCGGTAATTATGGTAAAGGGTCTCCCATATACATATTCATGGAAATGTCTAATTGTGGATACAATAGCACAAGCCTCTTTATCAGGTTGACTATAGTTCCTTTCGGATTTAGACAAAGTTCTCGAAAAGAATGCAATAGGTGCCTTATTTCCATTTGGTAGGACATGGCTTAAGATGGCTCCTACTACAAATAGTGAGGCATCACAGGTAACCATCAAAGGTAGAGTCTCGTTGTATTGCATTAATACAGCATCGGAGGTTAAGAGGTCTTTTATCACTTGGAACACTTTCTCTTCACGCCGTCCCCAGACCCAGGAAGCCTTTTTATCGAGAAGTCTATGTAGGAGCTCAACTACGGTTGCCTTCTGGGGCAAGAAGATGTTATAAAAGTTAATGAGTCCCAGGAAGGCTTGGAGGTCTGTCTTATTCCTAGGTCTAGGGGCTTTTTTGATTGCGGTTAGTTTTTTTTCGGTGGGGTGGATTCCCTGTCTGTTGAGAAGGTACCCCAGGAACTCCACTCTCTCCGCACAAAGCTGACACTTGTCCCTTTTTACCTTCAGACCAGCGTCTTTAAATTTCTGAAGAACTTTTCTGAGTCGTTGTACTAGTAACTCTTTTGTGGGGGCAGCTATTAGGATGTAGTCAAAATAAGACACGACGCCTTTTATGCCTTGTAATAGTCTCTCCATTAAACTTTGGAAAATGCCAGGAGCCACGCTTACTCCAAATTGGAGTCTATTGCACTTGAAAGCGCCTCTATGTGTAACTATTATCTGGGTTTCTGCAGTTGCTGAGTCTACATGTAGTTGCTGGTACGCCTGAGCTAAGTCCAATTTTGCAAATATTTTTCCGCCACCCAGGGAATGAAGAAGGTGTTGAATCACCGGTACTGGGTAAGTGCTCTGTTGAAGAGCATGATTTAGGGTGGCCCGGTAATCCCCACAAATTCTTAACGAACCATCTGGCTTCATGGGCGTTACTATTGGGGTTTCCCAGCGGGCGTGGTCAATCGGTTCCAATACGCCCTGGGCTATCAGTTTATCTAGCTGCTCGTCGATCTTCGGTTTTAAGGCAAAAGGTACCCGATGAGGCTTAAGCCGAATGGGAGCTACATCGGGACTGAGATTAAATGATATAGGGGTTCCCTTGTACTTGCCTAATGTTCCTGTGACCACATCCTGGAATTCCTGGATGAGAGCCTCTTCCCAGTCGTCACTTCTGGTTTGGTGTATGCCAGCTAGTTCAATCCCGAGAGGGGCGAACCACTGTAACCACAAGCTGGGTTGGCCACGATCGACGACAGTCAGGGGAAGCGTTGCTGTGCGGTCCTTAAAGGATACTTGGAGGTTGCTGGAAGCAACAACTGGAATTCTGTTTCCCTGGTAGTCTTTCAGGATGATTCATTGCATGCTGAGGTCCTGGTGGCAGATGGCAGGGACCAGCTATTTGAGGGTTTTCCAGGATACCATCGATAGGGATGATCCCGAATCGACTTCCATCACGCATGGTCGATTCTCAATAGTCACCCTTACGCAGATCTTTCTTGCATCGAACAATGACACGTGGCCGATAATCATGGTTTGGTGGGCCTCTTTTCATCTCGTTGAAGAGGTAGGTGCTTGGTTTCTGTAGTAGTAGTGGTTGTTCCATTGGTGGTTCAGATGGTCCCGGTTCTCAGGAGGTTTGCCTATCTCCCGACGGAGGTTGTTCTCCCTTCGGTTGGGACTGGAATCTCGTCTGCTTCTGCAGACCTTTGTGATGTGGCCTCTTTGTCCGCAGGTACGGCAGAGTGCGTCCAGGAATTTGCAGTCTGATCGCGAGTGGTTTGCCCCACATCCTGCACATAGGCGCGGACGTTTCTGTTTCCTTTGCTCTCGTTCCGAGCGGAACCAGTTGACCTCCTCTTCCTTACTGTCTGAGGATGACTCGAGGTCTTCGTGGTGGGTAGTGGTAGCATGCTTCTCAGTGGCGAGTGGGCTCTCATTGGTGAGTTGGCGAAGTGGTGCGTTCACTCGGCGCATTCGAGCGGCTGACTAACTGGTTGCTTCTGCGGCAGTAGCTTTGGCAATGACATCTGTAAGGCTTATGTTGCCTTTCACCATCAGTTCACTCTGCACATGCGGTGCACTTAATCCCAGAACTATGCGGTCTCTTAGGGCTTCCTCGAGGTTTGCAAAACCACAAAGGCCTCCTAGGTTCCGGAGGTCAGCTATAAAATTTCCAACACTCTCGTCCTTCCGTTGGTCCCTCTGGTAAAATTCGTGTCTTCGTATCAGTGTAGGTGCTGCGGGTGCGTAATGGGCCCGGAGGATTGGGGCAAGGGTATCCCAATCCATGGTCTTCACTTCTGCCAGTTTTGCTAATCTTTAGCCATTTTGAAAACGGCGGGGCTGCAATGAGTCAGGAACATCGCTCATTTCTTGCCAGGCATAGCATCTTTTAAATTGTTGGTCTCCAGGAACATCTGGAAGTGATCTATGTACGAGTCCCAGTCTTTGGTTGCTGGGTCGAATGGAGCGGGTGGTATGGCGCCGCTGGTCATATTGCCGTTTGTTGCATGCGCTCTTTCACCACGTGCTCTGTCTTGTTCGATGTGTATTTAGTCAGCTCTATCATCTCCGCATTCCACCTTCGTCACCAGTGTTAAGTCCTGGGCATGGGCGCAAGGAACGGAGACGGGACATCGAACTGTGACTTCAACTCTTTATTAACAAGAAAGAACAGAGCAAAATACTTGGGCAGCAGCAGCTCTTTTATAGAGCTGGCTGCCGTCAAAACAACCAATGAATTGAGTTTACCGCTTTCACAAGCGTCCAATCAGGGGGCCCCATTAACAGCCAATCAGACTGGCCATAGACGACCAATCATGACTCGCTATCTATGGGCCAATGAGAAGTGCAGGATTACAAGCCTGCTGTAGAATAAAGTTGTTGAGGGTTGTATCGCTGTGTTGGCTTAGTTCATAACAACGTGCTTCCACACTCGCACTCACGTGCCAGCACCCAGAAGGCAATGTGCAACCCCCCCATGATTGCTATGCATGCGCATGCAATCACCACCCACCCACCCTCATCACCCCCTTACTTGCACTGTGCCTTACAGCTGATTTATGGTCGGTTTGAGGCCCTTTTCAGCCTCCCAGAAGCTTGAGGAAGGCTTCTGCAGGCTTTGCAGGCTGAAAACTAGCCCCATTTCATCACTTCCTGTATTTTCAGAAAAACAGGAAGTGATAAAATGGGGCTAGTTTTTGGCTTGCAAAGTTTGCAGAAACCTGCAGAAGCCTTCCTCAAGCCTTTGGGAGGCCGAAAAAGGCCTTGAACCAGCTGAAAATCAGCTGTGAGGTATGGGCATGCCCGTTGAGGTAACTTGGTCTGCAGCTCGCTTGCCAGCACAAATGGCTCTGCATGACACCTGTGGTATGCGTGCCATAGGTTCACCATCATGGATCTAGAGGAAAAGTTTTCCAGGCTCAGGAGACTGTAATATTCCATTTGGGATTCTCTATAGCCATAGAAGAAAGTGATGTCTAGGATGTGTGGAGAAGTGAAAAACAATGCATAGACTATGGCAAACAAAGCAAAAATGTCCTCTTCCCAACCCTGAAAACAAGAGTTTTCTACTCACCTGTTACTCAAAGGATCCAAAAACCTTACAGGTCTCTGCCTGGTTCAAACCACCTTTGTGATACACCTCCACATAATAACTGGGATCCTTGAAAATTGCCATCTACCTATCCATCTGGCTCCAGAATGAGCACAATGACTGTATATCTATTTTATCCTTGATCAAAAAGCCCAACTTTATATTCTTCCCTTTTATTTATAATAGGCTTGAACTCTAAAGCCTTCAAATTATGTTCTAGAACTCTTTTCATTTTTTTCTTTGTCCCTTCTCACTGAAGCTTTCAAAACTTGAACAATTTTCTTTTGTAATTCCAATATAGGAAAGTTATCTAGGTCATTCTTTTCATATGTATATTCCTTTTAACTATTATCACATCAGCTGGTTTCATTTGTATGTCCAGTTGAGCCATTTTTTCAACATACAGTTCAACCATTCTGAGATTGTTACAAAGAAAGGCTGATGAAACACTATCAGAATTTCAAAATGCTCATTCAACAACAATGATGATTAGGGGACTGGAGGTGAAAACATGTGAAAAACAGGAACTGAGGGTGGCTATTTTAGTGAAGAGAAGAACCAGGAGAGACATGTTAGCAATCTTCCAATATTTGAGGAAAGGGAGGAGAGAGGAAGGGGACAAGAGGAAGGGGACAGAGAGGAAGGGGACAAGCTATTTTCCAAGGCACCTGAAGGCCAGAAAAGGAATGGATGGAAACTGATCAAGGAGAGATTCAACCTAGAAATAAGGATAACTTTTTCTGAGAATGAGAACAATCAACCAATGGAACAGAAGTTGTGGGAGCTTCATCAATGGAGGCTTTCAAGAAAAGACTGGATTGTCATCTGTCAGAAATTGTGTAGGGTCTCCTGCTTGGGTGGGGGGTTGGACCAGATGACCTACAAGGTCCCTTCCAACTTTGTTAAATCTGAAGCGATTAGTCACCTGCTTGAATCATAGAAAAAGTGAAAGGAACCAAAGAGATTTCTTGTTCTGCGGTTCCGGTTTCGCGTGGCTTCGGGGCAGCAGGAATTCGCGACAGCTCGCGATTCCTGCTGTGCTAGCCATCGAGGTACCCCCGATCCAGATGGGTCAGGGGGATATGGCTGCCCTGTAGGGACAGCTGAAGAGAGAGGGGAGTCGGATAGGGAGGTGGGGGTGTCGCAGACCCCCCCCTTCTCCAGAAAAACCCCTTTTTCCCAAGGCGGTGGAGCGGCGGTCAGCAATGGCCGCCACGAAGAAGCCAGCAACCGGGTAAGATTGTGCTGGAGGACGTGTGAAGAGTGAAAGTTCTGTCTGAGCCGGGTCAAGTAACATCTTTTAAATTGCCTGGAATTGAGCTGTTTGAATTGCTGGAGGATACATTGTATCCCTAAGAAGAGCGAAAAGCGGCGGAGAAGCTGTTAAAGGGAACTTTTTTTTTTTTTCTTTACTCTCCCACCCCATGGAAACAGCAGAAATATTTGGATATATTGGACATTGAAAGTGGATTGCTTTGAAAGTTGAAGCTAAGAGACAAAAGGATTTTTGGACATTGAAAAATTTAAGAAATTGGAAAACCCTTGTTGGAGGTATGGATTTCTGATTATTTAAAATTGACATTGCAAGTGGGAAGGGAGAAAAAAAATTGGAGCAGAAGCTGAAAAAGGAGGAGATTGCCTAGAATCCCAAAGGAAGATATATGGTAATTGGACCTCTTTGATTAAAAATTAACCCCAGAAAGAGAAAGAGAAGAAGGAAGAAAAGTATTAACTTTTGGAACTTTTTTTTTTTTTAATTGCTTTTGATTGTCTTTGATTAAAAATACTTGTGGTTGTTTTGGAAAAAGTTTCCCTTTTCATAATGGCATCGTTTGTGGATGAACTAGAGATTGAATATCAAAAATATAAAAAAGAAGATACTTTGGGCGCTTTGTTTCAATTCTTAGAAATGGCGTTATGTACTTGTGAAAGGTTGATTACGCAGCAGAAGGACTGGGACAAGGAAGAAGAGGAAGAAGAAGCCATCTTTGATGAACAATGGGTCCCTTCCGGAGAGGAGGAGAAAAAGGATAAGAAAAAGGGGATTTTAAGAATTATAAAAACAACCAAAAGAGAGAAAAATGAGCGAAAAGGTGGAGGCAAGGTTAGAAAGCAAAGGAAAAGGAGCAAGAAAAGCGAGGAGAAAAAGCAAAGGGGTAAAAAGGGCAAGGAGAAGAATAAGCAAGAGAGAAAGGGGGGGAGGAGAAGCCTTAACGGGGGGAAGCAAGACCTAAAGAAAAAAAGTTTATTTAGAGACAATGGGTGAATTTAATTTAGATTAAAAGAGGGATTCTGGAGGGTACATAGGTTTGTGATATGTGTATTTAGAATATAAAATTTATTATGTAATCTTAGAATCTTTTAAACAGAATCCCAAGAAAAATTGCTATACGTAGTATTTTTAAGTTAGGGTAATGAGTTATAGATGTTACTCCAATTGGTGTACAGGAGAAGTATAGTAAAAGAAAAAAGAAAGATGAATGGATAATTGGAAATAGAACAGACAAAGAATGTTGTTGAAAATGGTAATAAGATATGGAAGGATATATATGCTTTTTTTTGGATTTTGTATATTGATAAAAGGCAATAAAATTTTAATTAATAAGAAATAATTTGGATGGAAAGGAGAAGTAGGGATAAGATATGAAGTTAATACTATATGAAGTATTGATATTATAATTTGGAAATGTTATGCCTTATTGGTCTTTTATTATTATTTTTTCCTAGAAAAGAATTTATAAGCTGTTATGCCTTGATTCTTTGTGCATTGTTTTTATAAAACTGATAAAAATGGTTTTTTATATATATATATATATATAAAAGAAAATGATAATAAGTTATGGAAGGATATATGGGATGAATATGATGTTTGAATTTGTGTCTGTGTGAAGAGTTTTAACCCGGGAACAGACAACCTTCAGAAAAGATCTTTTAGTTTTGTTTATGTTTTGTGTTTTGTATGTTTGTGTATTGTGTTTTTGGTAAAACTAACAAAATTTGTTTTTTATAAAAAAAAGGAAAAAAGAATCAATAAAACCTTGGAGGAATGTTAGATGAGAATAATTTAAACAAGCCAGAAAGAAATGAATATGAGGACTATAAAATGGATAAATATGGAAGAGAAATGAAATTGAATAGGAGTAAAGAGAAATAATGAGAAATTTGCTGAAAGATATTTGTGTGTCCATATGGAGATGGGATAAATTGGAATTATGTTGTATAAAAATAATGTTTTATTCGACTTGTAAGGATTTATAATGTTAAGAAGTTTTATGTATTTATGTATTTAATGGTTAATGATGTGTTGTTTTATCTTTAAAATTAATAAAAATTTGCTTCAAAAAAAAAAAAAGAGATTTCTTGTTCTCATGTCACAAATACCATAGACTCACAAGCTTTTCAATTATGGATTACATCATGAATTCTGATTGACCAACTTTAGGATATTTTACCTTCTTTTTAGAAGTTATTTTGAGTATAATTTAAAATCTACTTCTTTCATGACTTCAAACTTCAGGGGGAGATCAAAGAGTTCTAAATTACACCCTCAAAATCTTTACGGTATTGGATTTTGGGAGCAATCATGCAGAGGGATTCCTTACTAGAAACATAAATATGATAATGAGAAGTCCTTGGTGCCCTCTGAGCTTAGTTGTTTTCTTGCATTACCCCAAAGGTGATTTTCAAGAGGCAACTGAACTAACCAAAAAAATCTAACTGCCTCTTGAAAATCACCAAAATCACCTTTGGGACAACTGTGACTTGGATGACTGAGAATCTCCATAAATATTTTATTGCATTATCCAACTTGGTAACATAATCAGTGATAGAAGGGAGTGTGGTTTGCAGAAAGGAGGTGGAGGAGGAGGAGGAGGAGGAGGATGAGAAAGAGGAGAAAGAGGATAACTTTGGGATCCTTGATGCTCTCTGAGCTTGGTTGTTTTCTTGCAGACATTCATTACCAAAACTAGGTAGCATCCTCAGAGCTAGTAAGGAATGGGGTATAATCTGAGATTATATTTTAAAGGCTTGCCATGGCAGTGTTGATGGGATGGTCTTAGGTTTTTTTTTTTGTTAGGATGATTACTGTTAGCTCAGTTGGCAAGGATTGGATCAAGGAATTGTCAAACAAGCTAACAGTAAACAGCCCAACCAAAGAAACTCCAAGGTCACTGCCATCAACTAAGAACTCAATAAAGTTACTTGTTCTACGCATTCTTCTTCAGTGTTCTACGCATTCTTCTTCAAACATTTTTACTACCAGTTCTGTGGGCATGGCTTGATGGCTTGATGGGCGTTATGTGACTTGGTGGGCATGGCGGGGGAAGGATACTGCAAAATCCCATTCCCTCCTCACCCCACTAATCTGCTTTCCATCTCCATTCTCCTGTGCAGGGCAACCAAAGAAGACCTAGCTGATCAGCTGGGACTCGATGGGACTCAGAGATTAGATGGGAGCGGGGCCAGTCAGAGGTGGTATTTGCCAGTTCTCTGAATGACTCAAAATTTCTGCTACCGGTTCTCCAGAACTGGTCAGAACCTGCTGAATACCACCTCTGTTCTTTCTGAGGGGGACTTTGGTGCTCTCTCAGCTTACTTCTTTTCATGAAGACATTTCATTATCCAGCTAGGTAGCATCTCCAATGTCAGTCTCATTCTTCTCTCTATGGAAAATTGCGTGTGCTATCCAGTTAGTCTTCAACTAACTGGATGACCAAAATTCAGCCCAGGATTTCTGTTGCTAAGTGAGACTCAGTTGATGAATGAGTTTTGTCCCATTTTACAAACTCTCTTGCCACAATTGTGAAGATAATCACTGCAATTGTTCAGATAATAATGCAGTTGTTAAGTTAATGTGGCTTCTCCATTGAACCAGTGGTGGGATTCAATATTTTTTTTACTACCAGTTCTGTGAGAATGGCTTGGTGGGCATGGCAGGGGAAGGATACTGTAAAATCCCTAGTCAGAGGTGGTATTAGCCGGTTCTATGAACTGTTCAAAATTTCCGCTACCGGTTCTCCAGAACTGGTCAAAACCTGCCGAAAAGCACCTCTGCATTGAACTATGCTTGTCAGAAGGTTGCAAAAGGGGATCACATGACCCCAGAACACTGCAACCATCAAAAGTAAAAGCCAGTTGCCAAGCATATGAATTTTGATCATGTGACCATGAGATGCTACAATAGTTATAAGTCTGAAAAATAGTCATAAGTCACCTTTTTCAGGACTGTTGTAATTTTGAACAGTTACGAAAGAAACTGTTGTAAGTAGTGTACAAGCCACTGTACAAGCCACAGTGGTGCAGTGGTTAGAGTGTAGTACTGCAGGCTACTTTTGCTTACTGCTGTCTGTCTGAAAATTTGGCAATTCAAATCCCATCAGTGTCAATTAAAAAGACACTCCTTTGGTCTTTTTAGCTGCCAGAAAAAAAGGAGTGGAGGAAAAACAAGGCATTCTTGAAATGTCTAGATATCAACTCAGCAGCCCAAAGTTGTTGGAGCATAAGAAGGTTATTGGAGAGCATGATGGAGGACTCTTGGAGACCGATGTCATTGTTTGTTCCTTGGTTCGTGGACTCATTTTCCTTTCCTTTGTTTTGCTGGACTGGATGCAGGTTCAAGGTTTACTCAGCCTTCCATCCTTCCAAAATGGGTAAAATAAGGACCCAAATTGCTGGAGGCAAAAGGCTGACTGTGTAAACCACTTAGAGAGGGGATGTATAAGCACTGTAAAGCAGTATATAAGTTTAAGTGCTAAGTTCTATATATGTTTCCCCCAAAAGGGAGAATTTTATCATCTCGCTAGAAAACCTTTCCTTTTTTGGAGAAAAAAAAATGCTGCTTATAATTTGTTGTTCTCATTTCCAGACCCACGAGGACAATAAAAGACATCAAAGTGGAGCTACTTCTATTAACATTAGAATTAATGGACAAGAGCATGTTAGTATCTCTTTTCTTTACAGCGGTATTGAATGTGTGATCTAATTACAGATTGTTATGTTCCTGAAATTAGCAAGCAATTTGTAAATTATGGAGGGAAAAAAACCCCAGATTGCAGAACTGCAGAAACGATTAAGGGGAGGAAAAACTGAAATGGCAGGAGGGGAGAGAATTCAGACTGAGAACCGTAACTCAGAGCAGTTTGCAGGATCCAATCTGGGTGGGTCACTGGGACCAGAGGCTTTATCTTCTGAGCTTTTGGACTGTTCCTGGAGTCCATCCTTAGGGAATTTCTTTCTGTAGCAGAGTTTGTGCTTTGGGTTATTCAGAGTTGTCAGTCCTGCCTCGGTCAGGTCCCTTAGGAAAGAAAAACCTTCAACTCCATTTGGTTGAAGTGAAAGGGTTTATTATTATTATTATTATTATTAAAGGCTGGTGGCTGCAGTAAAGTCAGACTAGAACTAAATTTCCCATGCCAAAAAGTTCCAATTCCCCTCTCCCTTCATCCCAGCCTTCCCCCATGACAAGTTCATCTTCAGCCAACGAAGAGCATCATAAGTGTTTAGAAAACGCTGAGATGTTTAGGGTGATTCACATTCCGATCTCAGGATGCATGGCCTTGAGTGCTGACACAAACTGGTCCCGTGCTTTGTTAAGCTGTCAGCCTGCTCCCTATTTCCCATCACATCCACATACATGTTTATTGACCATTCGTCCTCCTCTCCCTCCTTAACCTTTGAGGGCAGGATGGCAGCAAGATAACAAGCTGAAGATAGTAGACTTGATTATTTATATGGTACCTGGTTATGTGTGGCTTTTTGATTGTTGACACAGTGTTTTTCCTCCTCCTCCTCCTCCTCCTCCTCCTCCTCTTCTTCCTCTTCCTCCTCCTCCTTGTATCCCCACTCCCTTCGAGTACTGATGATGTTACATAGCTGGGAAACGATATCTCTGCAAAGACAACAACCAATTTCAGAGAGAACCAAGGACACAGGTCTGAGCTACAGATCTTCCCTTCTATTGCAATATTCTTTCTCTGCAATTTTTGGGAGCTCAAGAGAGCCTTCCCCTAGAGGTGAAAATAATATACTCGAGATATATTAATTCTCAATATCAAATCTCTTTCTTTGCCTAGAACGTGTTTTGCAGTTTAATAATACAATGGCATTAGCATAGAAATAGCCTCGTGTCTTCATTAGTTATGCTGATGAATGACAGATTTTTGATACAACAGGGAACATATCTTATTACTTCTTGGGACCTCTGAAAACAATAACAATATTTCAGAACTTCACAGGAGAGTCTCCATGCAGAAACCAGTTCTCAGGTAGAAGAAAACCTAGAAAGTCAGATCAAGTTGGGTTAAAATAACCAGAACAAAACTAACAACTCTGAAATTCCATTCAATTTATAATTTATGTTAGGTAGTTAAAATCCAACCTGGTGTAATGGTGGGCATTCACACAGCAGGCTTCACCAGATCAGGAAGAAATCTAGTTGATTCATTTGCATAGCATGCCTAATTTGATTAGTCTGGATGTTGTTTTTTAATTAATTTTCTTTTTTTGTTATTTGTTTTGTGAAGCATAAATTGAACAAAAGTGACCCATCTGGTTATAGTTTATGATGGAGCACAATTGTAAAAAGCCAAAGGATCTTGTTGGTTCAGTAATCAGGGTTAGTGTCCGGCAATTACTCCAATTAAATCATGAGTCTCGAGCCAGACTTCCAAAACTTCAAAAGGATTTATTGGGAATTAACATGTCTGGCACTGTCTGGGTGTAGCCGACTCTGAAACACATCATTCATTGTCATCCTTGACTCTGGTTTTTCTCCCCACCCCTCTGGGTGTGTCTTAATTCATATTCTCCAATGGGACATATCCATAGCCAAGAGTCATCCATCATACTCTCCAGTTAGATTTTTGCATGGCAGAAACTTCAGTCACCTAGTTACACTCTTTGAAAAACTATGTATGGAATGCACTTTTGATTTCCAAGCTGCCACACTGCTCTTTCAAACCCCTTTCCTCCTTCCCTTTCTGTTGAGAACAATGAAATGGCCATATAAATGTTTTATGAGTAGGCAGTGTGCTGTGTTCACACAACCATTTTATGATCTCGAGCCAGTCATTTCTCTCAGCCCGTACTACTTCATGAAATGTTATTTGGGGAGAAATTCTTGTATACAGCCTTTGAATGACCAGGCAAAATGCAAGATGAAAATTGTTAGATCTGGGAGAGTGGGCGCAAGAACAGAGACGAGGCATCGAATGGTGACTCCAACTCTTTATTAGTGTCTTCAGAACAGAGCAAAATACTAGGGCAGCAGCAGCTCCTTTTATAGAGCTGGCTACTGTCACAACATCCAATGATTTGAGTTTGCCATGCTGGAAAGCATCCAATCAGTGGCGAGCCACTAACAGCCAATCAGATCAGCTGACAATGACCAATCACGATCCGCTATCAGCGGGCCAATCAGAAGTGCAGGTTTACGAGCCTGCTGTGAAAGTAAAACTATTAGAATTGCAAGCTAACAAGTTTGCTCAGTTCGGAACACCCCTCCCCCCTAGGTTCCGTCTCAAGGGTGGGGTGATGCCAGGTCGTCTCACCTGTCTACCTGATCTATGTTGCTCCACCAGTCTTTGCCCGGACTCTGGTTCCGTTGGGCTGTTTGTTGAACTCAGCGGTAATGGTGATCTGACTTCTCTGATGGGTGACTCGGGGTTGTCATCTCTACTCCCGTCAAGGCTGTCATCTGGATTCTCTGGGTTTGCTGATGCCGCCGTGCTGCTTCATGGAGAGATGGCCATCTGCCCTGGCTCTTCTTCGGAAGGTGAATAATCCAGGTTTGGTTGCGCTGATTGCTGATTTTCGAGTACTGAGTCGGGTACTAGTTCGTTTTAGGACCCTTCGATTTCCCTTCCCCCCCGGTTTGGAGTTCAGGGCTTGTGAAGGGGGTAGGTGCCAGCCTGGAGCATAGCTGGTCGATGTGGCGCTTCCACAGTCTCCCATCAGCAGTTTGTAAGCGATAGGATCGGGGACCCATAAGTTGAGTTATGGTAGCGGGGACCAATAATGGGTCACCAGTAAGGTTTTTTGCAAAAACCGGGTCACCTACCTTGAACGTGCGATACTTGCTACTGGACCCCAGGGGCTTTTCTGGCGTGTAGGCGGGGTGTAGTTGGTCAAGATGTGATCAAAGTTTCCTGCCCATCAGGAGTTCGGCTGGGGTTTTGTTTGTGGTGCTGTTTGGAGCAATATGTTGGAGGAGAAGCATCCTGGTCACGTTGTCCTGGATGTTCCCTTGTTCCATCTTGTGTAAGGTTTTCTTTATGAACTGGACCATTCGTTCAGCCCTACCGTTGGCCGCAGGGTGAGCTGGCGATGTTAAAGCGTGGCGTATCCCCCGGTCTGCTAGGTACTGCTCAAATGCCAAGGCAGTGAATTGTGGGCCATTGTCTGAAACCAAGACATCTGGCAAGCCATGTGTAGCAAATAGTCTGTTTAGTTTTCTAACGAATGTCTCTGTGGTGGTGCTCTTCATTTTGTGGACCTCAAGCCAGTTGGAATAGGCATCCACTGTTATGAGAAATGTATGCCCCTTGGTGGGTCCCGCAAAATCGATGTGGATACGGGACCAGGGACCTCGGGGTGCTTCCCATTCAGTTGGTGGTGCTTTTGGTGGAGCTGAGCGTGTTTCTTGGCATTTGTTGCAGGTGGCGGCCCAGGTTTCTATTTGCTTATCTATACCTGGCCACCAAGCATAGCTTCTTGCTAGTGCCTTCATTCGCACGATGCCCGGGTGTCCATCATGCAATAGTTTTAGGACCTTATGCTGCAGTCTTTCTGGGATGACGACTCTGTCTCCCCATAAAACACAACCTTTTTGGGAGAAAAGTTCTGTCTGCCTGTGTTTGAACGGCTTGAAGGTGTCGTTGAGTTCGTTGTCAGGCCAACCTCTTTCCACCCAGCTGAGGACTCATGCTAAACAAGGGTCCTTCCTTGTTTCTGATGTGATGTCTTGTGCAGTCAGTAGTGGTGATGGAAGTGTCTCGATTTGCAGTGTAGCTAGGGTTGGAGCTGGGTCATCCAAGACTTCTGGTAGTGGAGAGCGGCTCAGGGCATCAGCATGGGGAATGGCTTTCCCCGGTCGGTGTTGCAGTTGGTAATCGTATGCGGCTAGAAACTCTGACCAGAGTGTCATTCTTGGGGATAAGATGTGGGGAGTTGGTTTATCCCCCGCCAAGATGCCAAGTAATGGTTTGTGATTGGTGATTATAGAAAAGGATCTTCCATATACATACTCATGGAACTGTTTGATCACAGACACAATAGCGAGAGCCTCTTTATCTAATTGGCTATAGTTTCTCTCAGTTTTAGATAAAGTTCTAGAAAAGAATGCAATGGGTGACTCAGTACCATTTGGCAGGATGTGGCTCAGGATGGCTCCTACTCCAAACCGTGAGGCGTCACAGGTGACAGTTAAGGGTAAAGTCTCGTTATATTGTATTAATACAGCATCTGATGTTAAAAGGTCTTTTACTTGCTGAAAGGCTCGCTCTTCTCGATGTCCCCAGACCCAGGAAGCTTTCTTGTCGAGGAGCCTATGCAGGGATTCAGCAACAGTCGCCTTCTGGGGTAGGAAGATGTTATAAAAGTTAATGAGTCCCAGGAAGGCTTGGAGATCTGTTTTGTTCCTAGGTCTCGGGGCATTTTTTATTGCAGCCAATTTTTTCTCAGTAGGGTGAATTCCCTGTTTGTCAAGAAGGTAACCAAAGAATTCAACTCTCTCAGTACATAGTTGGCACTTGTCTTTCTTGACCTTCCGGCCAGCATCTTTAAATTTTTGGAGGACCATTCTTAGTCACTTTTCTAGTATACTTCTAGTGGGAGCAGCTATCAGGACATCATCGAAATATGGCATGACCCCTTTTATGCCTTGTAGCAATCTCTCCATCAGACTTTGAAAGATGCCAGGTGCTACGCTCACTCCGAACTGGAGTCTATTACACTTGAATGCACCTCTGTGTGTGACTATAGTTTGGGCTTCTGCGGTCTCTGCATCTATGGGCAGCTGCTGGTACTCCTGGGCTAAGTCCAATTTTGCAAATATTTTTCCACCCCCAAGGGAATGAAGGAGGTGTTGGACCACAGGCACGGGGTAAGCACTCTGCTGAAGTGCGTGGTTTAGGGAACTTGTAATCCCCACAAATTCTCAAAGATCTATCAGGTTTTATGGGGGTTACAATTGGGGTCTCCCATCGGGCGTGGTCAATCTGTTCTAACATGCCTTGGGCTATTAATTTGTCCAATTGTTCATCAATCTTTGGTTTGAGTGCAAAGGGCACTCAACGAGGCTTAAGGCAAATGGGCGCAATATCAGGGCAGAGATTAAATGATATGGGGGATCCCTTGTACTTGCCTAGCTTCTCGGTGAAAACTTCCTGGAATTCCTGGACAATGGCCACTTCCCAGTCATCGCCTTCGGTCTGGTTGATGCCTGCCAGTTCAATTTCCAGTGGCACAAACCACTGTAAGTCTAGTAAGCTGGGTCAATCTCTATTGATGACGGTAAAAGGTAGGGTTGCGGTATGGTCCTTGAAGGAGACTTGGACGTGGCTGGAACTGACGACTGGGATTCTATTCCCCTGGTAGTCCTTTAATATAATTCTCTGAGTGCTGAGGTCCTGGCGGCAGATGTCAGGGATCAGCTGTTTGAGGGTTTTCCAGGAAACCATTGATAGGGAAGACCCGGAGTTGACTTCCATAACACATGGTCGCTTCTCAATGATGACCTTTACTCAGATTTTTCTTGCATCAAGGGATGAAGCATGGCCGATGGTGATGGTTTGGTGTGCCTCTTCTCGTCTGGTAGAAGTGGCTGGTGCTCGGTTTCTGTAGTATTGGTTCCATTGGTTGTTTTGGGCGGTCCTGATTTATTGGTGGAGTGCCTGTTGTATGCTGGGTGTTGTTTTCTCTTTGGATTGGGCTGGACCCTTGCCTGCTTCTG
The DNA here is from genome assembly GCA_033807585.1 of Hydrophis major. Lineage (NCBI taxonomy): Eukaryota > Metazoa > Chordata > Lepidosauria > Squamata > Elapidae > Hydrophis > Hydrophis major. The sequence continues at coordinate 374,356,508 of CM066329.1, forward strand.
CAGACCTTTGCGATGTGGCCCCTTTTTCCACAGGAACGGCAGAGTGCATCTAGGAATTTGCAGTCTGATCGTGGGTGGGTTCCCCTGCATCCAGCACATTGACTCGAAGTCTTATGATTCCGCTGGTCTCGCTGGTCGCGTTCTGATCTGAGTCTGTTAACCTCTTCTTCCTTGCTTTCTGATGAGGATTCGAGGTCTTTATGGTGGGTGGTCGTTGTGTGCCTCTTGGAGAAAGTCGTGGTGTCACTGGCGAGTTGGTGGTGCAGTGCATTCGCTCAGCGCATTCGAGCGGCTGACTTCCTGGTTACTTTTGCTGCAGTAGCATCGGTGATGACATCTACGAGACCGATGTCTCCCTTCGCCATAATCTTGCTCTGGGTTGTGGGGTCTTTTAGGCCCAGAAAAATTCGATCTCTCATGGCTTCCTCGAGGTTTGCGAAGCCACAGAGTCCCCCTAGGTTTCTAAGGTCAGCGATTAAGTCTCCAACATTTTTGCTTTCCTGCTGGCCCCTCTGGTAAAACGTGTCTCCTGATGAGTGTTGGCACCGCGGGTGCATAATGAGCCCATAGGATTGGAGCAAGGTTGTCCCAGTCCATTGTCTTGACTTCTGCTGGTTTCGCAAGTGCTTTTGCCATTTTAAGAATGGTGGGCCCGCAATGGGTCAGAAATACAGCTCATTTCTTGCCAGGCGTAGCATCCTTCAAGTTGTTGGTTTCCAGGAACATCTGAAACCTGTCCATATACGAGTCCCAGTCTTCATTTGCCGGGTCAAATGGAGTGGGTGGTATGGCACCGCTCGTCATGTTGCCACTATTGGTGTGGTCTCAGCCACATGCTCTGTTAGAGTTCAATGAGTGATCAGTCAACTCTATTGTCTCCGCATCCCACCTTCGTCACCAGTGTTAGATCTGAGAGAGTGGGCACACGAACGGAGATGAGGCATCGAATAGTGACTCCAACTCTTTATTAGTGACTTCAGAACAGAGCAAAATACTAGGGCAGCAGCAGCTCCTTTTATAGAGCTGGCTGCTGTCACAACATCCAATGATTTGAGTTTGCCGCACTGGAAAGCATCCATTCAGCGGCGACCCACTAACAGCCAATCAGATCAGCCAACAATGACCAATCACGATCCGCTATCAGCAGGCCAATCAGAAGTGCAGGTTTACGAGCCTGCTGTGAAAGTAAAACTATTAGAATTGCAAGCTAACGAGTTTGCTTAGTTCGGAACAAAAATGTAATAATTAAAACTTTTGGACAGGTTGACATTACAAAGCCCCTATTGGTATCATCACCATGATACATAACACTCATTTATCAATTTGAAAATATCACGGTGTGTTTTTGGTTGGAGTCTAAAGTGTCAAAAACAGATTAACAATTGAAAATTTGTGCAAATCTCAATCCAGTCTACTCCATTCTGTAATTCGTGTGCTGTCCATTACACTGAATAAAATTCCCAGTTCTTAGCAATCTTCTCTCTGTGGAAGTTTGTGTGTGCAATACAGATAGTCCTTGTGATGATCTGGGACAAGGCACAAAGGTCACACAACCAGCTGAGAATTCAAACTCCCCTTCAGTGCTCCAAATGTCCCCCCAAATGTTCCCATGCTCTTGGCAAGTCCCAGAGCAAAGTGTGCATACACACACATACACACACACACACACACACAGAGAGAGAGAGAGAGAGAGAGAGAGAGAGAGAGAGAGAGAGAGAGGGAGAATGAATTGGCTGCACCCAGTTCAGCAAAACAAAGGAAAGGAGAATGAGTCCACAAACCAAGGAACAAGCAATGAGTCACGAAAAAGGCACTGAGTCCACAAGTAAGGAAGAAGCAAGCCGCCCTCCAAATTTCAAATGACTGTACCGGAACACCAAACTCTACCATTTCAGCATTTGTTCCTGACAAATGCCACTACCCCCATAGCATCTCCTTAAATCTCAGTCGCCAGGTGTGCCTTGCATGGCGCTCTCCTCCCAAGCTGTCAAGTTGGTCTGTGCTGTTCCACCTTATCTCCACTCTCCGTGCTCAGAGATCAGGAGGGGGGCGGTCCTGAGCTCCGTCGCTCCTCATGTCTACTGCTTGCCCTCTCTTGGTCATCCTTCCCTCGTCCTGCCCTGCTAACAAGCTATCCCAATCCTGAGGGGTCCTGGGCTGCCTCGTCCTGCTCCTCCGCACATTCCTCTGAAGCCAACGCAGCTGCCACCTCAATCTCCATTGGCTCTAGCTCTGGTTTGTCCTCTTCTGCAGATTCAGGCTCCAACAAGGTCGTGACTGTCCTTGACTTAACAACTACAATTGAGCCCAAAATTTATGTTGCTACGTAAAACTTTTGTGAAGTAATTTTTTCCCCATTTTACAGCCTTTCTTCCCACCATTGTTAAGTGAATCACTGCAGTTGTTAAGTTAGTAATAGATAACAGATAATCAGAGTTGGAAGGGACCTTATAGGTTATCTAGTCCAACCCCCCCGCCCAAACAAGAGACCCTACATCATTTCTGACAAATGGCAGTCCAATCACCCATTGAAAGCCTCCAATGATGAAGCTCCCACAACTTCCGAAAGCAACTTCTGCTCCATTGGTTGATTGTTCTCATTGTCAAAAAGTTTCTCCTTATTTTCAGATGAAATCTCTCCTTGTTCAGTTTCCATCCATTATTCCTTGTCTGGCCATCAGCTGTCTTGGAAAACAGCTTGACCCCTTCTCCTCTCTGTGGCATCCCCTCAAATATTGGAAGACTGCTGTCATGTCTGCCCTGGTTCTTCACTTCACTAGACTAGCCAGGCCCAGTTCCTGTAACCATTCTTCATATGTTTTTGCCTTCAATCCCCTAATCATCCTGGTTGCTCATCTCTGTACTTTTTCTAGAGTCTCAACCTCTTTTTAATAATGTGAGGACCCAAACGGGATGCAATACTCCAGGTGTGGTCTTACTAAGGCTTTATAGAGTGGTATTAGTACCTCACTTGATCTCGATTGTATCCCTCTGTTAATGCAATTTAGGATTGCATTGGCTTTTTTGACTTCTGCTGCACACTGCTGGCTCCTATTTAGCTGGTTCTCCACTAAGACTCCAAGATCCTTCTCACAGTTACTGCTGTTGAGCCTGATTTCACCCAATCTATATGTATACTTTTGCTTTTTCTTGCCTAAGTGTAGGACTTTCCTTTTTTTCTACGTTTAATTTCATTTTGTTAGATAACATAGTAACATGGCTGTTGAGTGTATCTGGCTTCCACCTTGACTTTGCTTTATTTATTTGACTTTGCTTTATTTATATATTTATTTACTTTATTTGAGATCAAATAACCCTGGGAACCTGCAACTGTCATAAATGTAAACCAGTTGCCAAGTGTCTGAAATTTGATCATTTATTTTTATTTATTTTATTTGCAATAAATCATGTGACTTTGGAAGTGCTGCAACAGTCATAAGTGTGAAAAATGGTCATAAGTCACTTTTCCCACTGCTGTGATAATTTGGAACAATGGCTAAAGGAATGGTTGCAAGTTGAGACTCATTATCTCCTTCCACTTGAAAAATGGTTATACACTGATTAACTGAAATGGAATGGCATTGCTTTTAATGCTATCCGTCTTCATTCCTGTGATTCACTCATTAAACTCAATAAAGTTCCCAGTTCTCAGCTTTCTTCCTTTTATGGAAGACTGTGTGTGCAATATATTAAAATAGAAATAGCAACAGTGCTGCAGATATCACACCATCTATTCCTTTCACCCAAATGAAAATTAATACTGTATAAATATATTTAGAATGGCCAAAACATCTTCCAAGTTTTGGCTGGTTCTAAATATTATTTTTATTAATTTCATTTAATGGAAATGAACATCCTCTCACATGCTGGCATCTCAGATCATCAGTGAACAACATTTCAAAAAATAATCTTGGCTGGGTTTTTTTTTTTTTTCTTTCCCTTTATATATCCTGAAAATTTGAAATGAGAAACCAAACATGTCAGAAGATTTAAGGCATTTTGATGCTAGAGAGATCCCCAACCCTTTTAATGAATGTAGTGTTCTCCTATCTGATCATTTCCAGTTCTGGATATATGATGAAATAAATTATGGGGAGTTCTTTATGGCCCTTCACAAATATAAAATACTTATGGGGAGTATAGAGCTGTCAGGGATGGGGTGACCCATAGTGTCAGATTGATGGTGTTGAAGTTCAGAAGCTTCAAATACTGGTGTGGCATCAATAATGATATCATCGGATGTACTCTATATTGAGTATTCTTTTGGTCTGAAATCCAAACCAACTTATTGTTCTCTATTAATACTAAGTTGGATGGGAGATATTGAACTACACTGAATTTATTTTCCAAAGTAAATGGAAAGCAGTCTTTGTAAAGTCCTTGGCTTTGGGGGACTGGGAGGCGAAACAAAAGAAAAACAGTTTAATTAATTGGGCAGGTCTGCTTTGATGAAAAGAACTAGGACAGTGGTGGCTAATCTTTTTTGGCTCCTGTGCAGATGTTTGCACACTCATGCTCACATGCCAACACCCAGAAGGCAATGTGCCCCTCCTACACATACTTGCACAATCCACACCCCGCCCCCTTACTTTCACTTCACTTCACAGCTGATTTTTGGCGGGTTTGAGGACTTTTTCGGCCTCCCAAAGGCTTGAGGAAGGATTCTGCAGGCTTTGTAGGCCAAAAACTAGCCCCGTTTCATCACTTCTGGTATTTTCAGAAAAACAGGAAGTGATGAAACGGGGCTAGTTTTCAGACTGCAAAGCCTGCAGAAGCCTGCAGAAGCCTCCCTCAAGCCTTTGGGAGGCCAAAAAAAGGCCTCAAACCAGCTGAAAATCAGCTGTGAGGCACGCACATGCGCAGTGAGGTAAGTTTGCCTGCAGCTCGCGTGTCATCACAAATGGCTCTGCGTGCCATCTGTGGCACGCATGCCATAGGTGTTAAGTCCTGAGCATGGGCGCAAGAAACGGAGATGAGACATCATACGGTGACTCCAACTCTTTATTGTAAAATAAGAACAGAGCAAATACTTGGGCAGCAGCAGCTCTTTTATAGAGCTGGCTGCTGTCAAAACAACCAATGATTTGAGTTTACCGCTTTTACAAGCGTCCAATCAGAGGGGACCATTAACAGCCAATCAGATTGGCCAAAAACGACCAATCACGACTCGCTATTTGTGGGCCAATGAGAAGTGTAGGATTACAAGCCTGCTGTAAAGTAAAGCTGTTTAGGGTTGTATCGATGCGTTGGCTTAGTCCATAACAATAGGTTCGCCATCATGGGACTAGGAGGTGGCATGATAACAATTCTCCAATTTCTAAGGGGCTGCTACAAAGAAGATGGGTTGAACCAATTCTACAATTCTCCCATACACATATTCATGGAAATGTTTCATTGCGGATACAATAATGAGAGCCTCTTTATCAAGTTGGCTATAGATCCTTTCGGTCTTAGACAAAGTTCTCGAAAAGAACGCAATAGGTGCCTCATTCCCATTTGGTAGGACATGGCTTAAAATGGCTCCCACTCCAAATGGTGAGGCATCACGGGTAACTGTCAAAGGTAGAGTCTCGTTGTATTGCATTAATACAGCATCGGAGGTTAAGAGGTATTTTACTTGTTGGAATGCCCTTTCTTCACACCGTCCCCAGACCCAGAAAGCCTTTTTATTGAGAAGTCTATGTAGGGGCTTGGCTACGGTCGCCTTCTGGGGCAAGAAGATGTTATAAAAGTTAATGAGTCCCAGGAAAGCTTGGAGGTCTGTCTTATTCCTAGGTCTCGGGGCATTTTTGATTGCGGTTAGTTTTTTTCGGTGTGGTGGATTCCCTGTCTGTCGAGAAGGTATCCCAGGAACTCTACTCTCTCCATACAAAGTTGACACTTGTCCCTTTTTACCTTCAGACCAGCGTCTTTAAATTTCTGAAGAATTTTTCTGAGTCGTTGTACTAATAACTCTTCAGTGGGGGCAGCTATTAGGACATCGTCAAAATAAGACACGACGCCTTTTATGCCTTGTAATAGTCTCTCCATTAAACTTTGGAAAATGCCAGGCGCCACGCTTACTCCAAATTGGAGTCTATTGCACTTGAAGGCGCCTCTATGTGTAACTATTGTCTGGGCTTCTGCAGTTGTCACGTCTACAGGTAGTTGCTGGTACGCCTGAACTAAGTCCAATTTCGCAAATATTTTTCCGCCACCCAGGGAATGTAGAAGGTGTTGAACCACCGGTAATGGGTAAGCGCTCTGTTGAAGAGCATGATTTAGGGTGGCCCGGTAATCCCCACAAATTCTTAACTAACCATCTGGCTTCATGGGCGTTACTATTGGAGTTTCCCAGTGGGCATGGTCAATCGGTTCCAATACACCCTGGGTTATCAGTTTATCTAGCTGCTCGTCGATCTTCAGCTTTCGGGCAAAAGGCACCCGACGAGGCTTAAGCGGAATGGGAGTTACATCGGGGCTGAGATTAAATGATATAGGTGTCGCCTTGTACTTGCCTAATATTCCTGTGAACACGTCCTGGAATTCCTGGATGAGAGCCTCTTCCCAGTTGTCGCTTCTGGTTTGGTGTATGCCGGCTAGTTCAATCCCGAGTGGGGCGAACCACTGTAACCCTAACAAACTGAGTCAGTCATGATCGACGACAGTCAGGGGAAGCGTCGCTGTGTGGTCCTTGAAGGATACTTGGACATGGCTGAAACCGACAACTGGAATTCTGTTTCCCTGGTAGTCTTTCAGGATGATTCGTTGCATGCTGAGGTCCTGGCGGCAGATGGCAGGGATCAGCTGTTTGAGGGTTTTCCAGGATACCATCGATAGGGATGATCCCGAATCGACTTCCATCACACATGGTCGATTCTCAATAGTCACCCTTACGCGGATCTTTTTTGCATCGAACGATGAAGCGTGGCCGATAATAATGGTTTGGTGGGCCTCTTCTCGTCTCTTTGAAGAGGCAGGTGCTCGATTTCTGCAGTAGTAGTGGTTGTCCCATTGGTGGTTCAGACAGTCCTGGTTCTCAGGAGCTTTGCCTGTCTCCCAACGGAGGTTGTTCTCCCTTCAGCTGGAACTGAACTCTCACTTGCTTTTGCAGACTTTTGTGATGTGGCCTCTTTTTCCGCAAGTACGGCAGAGTGCGTCGAGGAATTTGCAGTCCGATCGCGGATGGTTTGCCCCGCAACCAGTACATTGGTGCAGATGTCTCTGGTTCCTTTGCTCTCGTTCCGAGTGGAGCTGGTTGACCTCCTCTTCCTCACTGTCTGAGGATGACTCGAGGTCTTCGTGGTGGGTGATGGTAGCATGCTTCTCAGCGGCAAGTGGGCTATCGTTAGCGAGTTGGCGAAGCGGTGCATTCGTTCGGCGCATTCGAACGGCTGACTTCCTGGTTGCTTCTGCGGCAGTAGTGTCGGCAATGACATCTGTAAGGCTGATGTCTCCTTTCACCATCAGTTTACTCTGCACATGTGGTGCATTTCGTCCCAGAACTATGCGATCTCTTAGGGCTTCCTCGAGGTTTGCAAAACCACAAAGGCCTCCTAGGTTCCAGAGGTCGGCTACGAAATTCCCAATACTCTCATCCTTCCGTTGGTCCCTCTGGTAAAACTCGGGTCTTTGTATCAGTGTAGGTACTGCGGGTGCGTAATGGGCCCGGAGGATTGGGGCGAGGGTATCCCAATCGATGGTCTTCACTTCCGCCGGTTTTGCCAGTGCTTTAGCCATTTTGAAAACGGCGGGGCCGCAATGAATCAGGAACACCACTCGTTTCTTGCCAGGTGTAGCATCTTTTAAATTGTTGGTTTCTAGAAACATCTGGAAGCGATCTATATACGAGTCCCAGTCTTCGGTTGCTGGGTCGAATGGAGCGGGTGGTATGGCGCCGCTGGTCATCTTGCTGTTTGTTGCATGCGCTCCTCAGCCACGTGCTCTGTCTTGTTCGATGTGTACTTAGTTAGCTCTATCGTCTCCGTATCCCACCCTCGTCACCAGTGTTAAGTCCTGAGTATGGGCGCAAGGAATGGAGATGAGACATCATACGGTGACTTCAACTCTTTATTGTAAAATAAGAACAGAGCAAATAATTGGGCAGCAGCAGTTCTTTTGTAGAGCTGGCTGCTGTCAAAACAACCAATGATTTGAGTTTACCGCTTTCACAAGCGTCCAATCAGAGGGGCCCATTAACAGCCAATCAGACTGGCTAAAAACAACCAATCACGACTCGCTATTTGCGGGCCAATGAGGTGCAGGATTACAAGCCTGCTGTAAAGTAAAACTGTTTAGGGTTGTATCACTGCGTTGGCTTAGTCCATAGCAATAGGTTCGCCATCATGGGACCAGGAGGTGGCATGATAACAATCCTCCAATTTCTAAGGGGCTGCTACAAAGAAGATGGGTTGAACCAATTCTACAAAGCACCAGAAGGCAAGACCAGAAGCAATGGATGGGAAACTGATCAAGGATAGATCCAACCTAGAAATAAGGAGAAATTTCCTGACGATTAGAACAATTAATCAGCAGAACAAAGTTCCAGAAGTTGTGAGGTCTCCAACACTGATGGTTTTTAAGAAGAGATTGGACAGCTTTTTGTCTGAAATGGTATAGCTTTAGCAAGAAGTTGGACTTGAAGACTTCCAAACTCCCTTCCAACTCTGCTGTTTTATTTAGGTATCATGGATGAAATGAGCAAAGTTCGATAGATTTTGAAATGCTTGATTGGTCCAAAGACACCTGAAATCCATAATTGGAACACATACACCGAGTCAATATTGGAATTACATGAGTTCTATTTTGCAGAACATTATCATTTTTAATGCTGCTAAAGGGGAGTCTGGCCAAATGAAGATGTGCCCCTTATTAACTCGGTGACATTTTTGAATATCAGCTGTTGAATTGCCAGTTGCGAAAATGTGTCATTTCTTAATCGAGAGCACTTGTTAAAACTGTAAGCTAATAATTTGATTTGTGGGGGAGGCTACAACTTTACAACAGTCCTTACAATCAAGATGCATCTTTTAGGGCCCTTGGATGTCGGTTCAAGGTCACCCAAAGCATAGAATAGAATAACAGAGTTGGAAGGGAACTTGGAGGTCTTCTAGTCCAACCCCCTGCTTAGGCAGGAAACCTCACCAACCCACTTTGATCAAGTAATGCTGCATTGACATCTTCCATTCTCAACTTTGAGTCTCGGATCCTTTCAGGTTGTTTCTATTTGTGTTACCATTAACATTTGTTTTTGTCACATAATAGCAAGGAGTGTCTGGGAAAAAAATCAATCTTTAATAAGTTGCAGTAATGTTTTCAATTTGCTGTCATCTGCTTTAAAAGTACACGTGTTCTCTGTCATTTCTCATCACTTTCCAAATCCGTCTTGTTATCAGCTTGGTATAACTTAATGTACAGCTAACTCGTTCTTAAATCACACACTACCTGACCTTAAATCATACTGTACAACTACCCTGGAGGCTTCTTCTAACAGTCATTCTTTCTTAGCTGTGAAGGTGAGAGAGATAACAAAAAAGGAACAACGGTGGACATCAAAACTTAAAGGGATACTTTGGTCCTTGGGAAAAAAAAAAAAAAAACTTGCCAGAAGGGTCTATTTCACTGTAGTGATGATGGTGTGGTTGAACTTGAAAAAATCAAAGGTGGTAATGCCAACCATTAAATTAGCAGGTATAGCAACAACATTACAGGATTCAACACCCCATCTGCATCAGAAAGACAAAGCACCCTTTTTTATTTATTTGATTTGTCAGTCACTTACAAGATAATATATAAGCATAAACATGAGTTAGAATACAGGAAATAGGTACAAATAAATGGGGACAATAGGACAGGGATGATAGGCATGATGGTGCACGCCCCTTACAGACCTCTTAGGAATGGGGTGAGGTCAACTGTGGGTAGTTTGAGGTTAAAGGAGTAGGGATTAGAGGATGTAACAACAGAGTCAGATATGCATTCCAGGAATTCACCACTCTGTGGTGAAGTTAACATTGAGTTTGTATCTGTTGTATGCTCTTGTATTGTTGCGGTTGAAGCTGAAGTAGTCACTGACTGGTAGGACATTGTAGCAGACAATTTTGCGTACAATGCCTAAGTCCAATTGTAGGTGGTGTAATTCAACGTTGTCCAAGCCCAAAATTTCAAGCCTGGTGATAGAGGGTATTCTGTTCTTTTGAAGATAGCAAGGTTCATTTCAGGACAGAGAGGCCTACTAGTATAAAAGAGGGGTTAAAGATCTTAAGAGCCAGGGTGGCATTGCTGATTAGAATTCAGTACCGCAGGTTAACTCTGCCCACATCTAGGAGTTTCTTCTGACTGAAGGGTGGATAATGGTAGGATTTATATTCCTTGCAGTCATCTGGTCATTAGCACTCCTTCTGAGAGTTATTTCTAACAGTGAGGACAATGAACTAGTGGAACAGAAGTTGCATTCTGAAGTTGTGGGGGCTTCATCACTGAAAGTCTTTAAGAAGAGACTGGACAACCCCTTGTCTAAAATAGCATAGGATCTCCTGCTCAAGCACAGGATTGGATTAGAAGACCACCAAGGTCCCTTCCAGCTCCCTTGTGATTGATTGAGTGGTGGAGGAATGCTTCTTTGCCAGACTCAGCTGAGATCAACGTTAAGAGCTGTGATGACATAGTAGTTGGAATGCAGTATAGCAGGCTAATTCTGCAGACCGTTGATTGCCAGTAGTTCCGCAGTTCGAATCTCACCAGCTCAAGGTTGACTCAGCCTTCCATCCTTCCCCACCATTCAGTCAGAACTGAAGAACCTTGCTGGATGAGAAGTGATATGTGGAGTTAAGTAAAACATGGGGCTACTCAAGGAGAGAAGCAACCTGGAATTAAGGAGAAACTTCCTAACAGTGAAGACAATTAACCAGTGGAACAACTTGCCTCCAGAAGTTGTGGGTGCTTCATCAATGGAGGTTTTCAAGAAGAAATTGGACAGTTATTTGTCTGAAATAGTATAGCATCTCCTTCTTCAGCAGAGGGCTTGACCAGAAGACCTCCAAGGTCCCTCCCAGCTCTAATCTGATTAATTAACATTTTAAAAGAACTAAAAGGGCATAAACTATCTGTATAAATACATTCCTGCCATGTTAAGAAAGTGTTCGTTTTGTTCCCATCGACGCTGATCCCATCTCTGTCTCTGGTGGGGATATTTCTTTTGTGGTTTTTAGTGACATAAAATAAAATAATAATTGCTACTGAGCGCGAAAGATTTTTCTCTGTCTCTCACATCTGTTTTCCACCATTTTGGAAAAGATGAACTTTCCACATTTGGATTTAATATGGATTAGTGAACATAGAATTCTTGGGCAAACTTGAATGTGAAATCCTGAGAGATTAATTGCTCTTTCCAGGATGTTGAAAGGACAATTCCCTCCCATGCAGATTTCTTCCTTCAATTCATTACCAGTTGGCACTTAGAGATAACATGAAGAAAATGTTTGTTTCTCTGTGTGCATTTAATTGCCTCCCATATTAGGATGTGTCTTTCGGATGGAGACAGATGCCATTTGCATAAACACAACATATTCAGTTGGAAATTATTTACCGCTGTACGATACTCACCAATGCTTATGAGTTTCAATATAACTCATTCAAAAGGCTCTGGAGATTTGTATCTTCTTGGCAAACTTTTGCTAAGCAGAGATATTAGGTTTCAGAGAAGCATCAAATGCTTGCTTTTTTTCTTTTGCAACATTTGGAGCTCTCCTCTCAATGTATACTGATCTAATGAGTTGGATTCCAAAGCTCTTTTCATTTGCCATTGAAGAAAGAAAAGGAAAGAAAGAAAATAAAGAAAGAAAGAAAAAAGGAAGGAAGGAAAAGTGTGGGGAGAAAGGGGAAGGAAGGAGGGAAAGCTAAGAAAAGAAAAGAAAGGAGGGAGGGAGGATGGGAAAGGGGAAAAGGGGAGAGAATGAGGAAAGAAAGTAGGAAGGAGAGATGGAGAAAGGGAAAGAAGGAAGGGTGGTGGGAGGGAGGGTGGGAAAAGAAAGCAAGGAAAGAAGGAAGGAAGGAAAATGGAGGGAGGGAGGAAGGAGGGAAGGAAGGAAGGAAAGAAGGAAGGAAGGAAGGAAGGAAGGAAGGAAGGAAGGAAGGAAACTGGATGATAAGGAGGAAAGGAGGGAAGGAAGGAAGGAAGGAAGGAAGGAAGGAAGGAAGGAAGGAAGGAAGGAAGGAAGGAAGGAAGGAAGGAAACTGGATGATAAGGAGGAAAGGAGGGAGGGAAAGAAGGAAAGAAGGAAAGAAGGAAAGAAGGAAAGAAGGAAGGAAGGAAGGAAGGAAGGAAGGAAGGAAGGAAGGAAGGAAGGAAGGAAGGAAGGAAGGAAACTGGATGATAAGGAGGAAAGGAGGGAGGGAGGGAAAGAAGGAAGGAAGGAAGGAAGGAAGGAAGGAAGGAAGGAAGGAAGGAAGGAAGGAAGGAAGGAAACTGGATGATAAGGAGGAAAGGAGGGAGGGAAAGAAGGAAGGAAGGATCTACTACAAAATTTCTCTCATTCACTTTGATTAAAATCCAATTAATTGCAATCAGAATTAAATTTTTCTACAATGGTTTACCAGCAATGAAAGAAACATTATCAGTCCAAGGTGCTGCAAGGAAACCTGACTGGACAGCATCAAAACTTTCGGCCGATACAAAGGAAAAGGATGGGAATTACTCAGCCCTTCCTATAACCCACAAGTTTATTGGGAAATTTTGTTTTGTTTTGACTCTTTTGCTTAATAGCTGATCAATATCCCTTGCTCCTGGTGCCACCTTTTATGACAAGATTCCCTGAGTGATAGGAAATACATATACACAATAAAAAGGCAATTAAGAATGAAAATAGGAAAAAAGGGATGGGAAATGAAACATGAATAGTCTATCCGGTGTTATTGTAAAATCTTTGCAATTTAACGACAGCCAAAGTTTATAGGTTGGTTATCCCTCTGCCTCCAATTTTTTATGCATTGTCATGTAGAAATTTTATGATTTCAATAACAGCCATGTCATAATGATTTGGCCTTCATTCGCCAAATAACAATTCGGAACCTTTCTGTCTCCTGCCTTTCTTTCTAATTTAGAACTTGACAAAATCCTAGCCCCGGGGTTTGTGTATGTGACAACAAAGGCACAGGGCCACCCATGTAAAAATGAGTAGGTAGGTCCATGCAGCTGGAGATGCTATCTCAGGGGTGTCAAACTCAAGGCCCGTGGGCTGGAACTGGCCCACAGGGTGCTTAGATCTGGCCTGTGGGGCCACTTTGGAAAAAGCAAAGTATTGTCCCACGATGACTCTGCCAGCAAAAATGAAGCTCAGGAGGGTCACGTATGGCCCTCCTGAGCTCAGTTTTCACTTGGCAGAGGGTTGCAGGGGGCTATCACAGCCAAAAACAGAGCTTGGGAGCTCATTTTTGCTGGTAGGCACACTATAGGCACCTCCAACAAGAGTGACCACACCCACCCTGGCCATGTTCAAACACACCCTGAGATCAAACACAACCCTGATGTGGCCCTCAATAAAATTGAGCTTGACACCCCTGTGTTATCTTAACTTTTTTGAACACTTACCTCATAATCATCCCAGGGCCACCAAGTCCCTAACAATTCTGTTGTACCTCTTATCTATGGCCACTGCATTCTGAAACTTGCTACTTCTAACAGGGTGGCATAATAATTGTTTAGAAATGAGGTGGATGGATGGATAAATGGATGCATGGACGGACGATAGAGATACAACAGAGAGGTATGATAAAATAGATGAATAGATATAGAATAAGAGCTAGAGAGAAGAACATGATGAATACAGAGAGAGAGAGAGAGAGAGATGAGAGGATAGATAGATATAGATAGATGAGAGAAAGATAGATAGTAGATAAATGAGAGGATAGATAGATAGATAGATAGATAGATAGATAGATAGATAGATAGATAGATAGATAGATAGATAGATAGATAGATGATTACATAGATAGATAGATAGATAGATAGATAGATAGATAGATAGATAGATAGATAGATAGATAGATAGATAGATAGATAGATACTTCCAAACAGTTGTTAAACAAATGGTCATACATCAAGGATTAGCTGTATCATGTTTCAACTTTGTACACCTTTAAGAGCTGTTTAGCAGAATGTATATTTTCCACTATGTTTTGTTTTGAAATAAAGATAAACTAAAATTCTAACAAGCAGTGTCAATGGAGAAGCCAGATTCACTACACAACCATGTTACTAACTTAACTGCTCAAGTAGGAGACCCTATACCATTTCTGATAAGTGTCTTTTTGAAAGCCTTTAGCGGTAGAGCACCCCACAGCTTCTGAAGACAAGCTATTCCATTGGTTCATTGCTCTCACTGTCAGAAAAAATTTCCTTATTTCTAGGTTAAATTTCTCCTTGAACAGTTTCCATTGCTCTTTGTCTGACTGTGCTTTGGAAGAGAGGTTGTCCACCTCTTCCCTGCGATTGCCCCTCAAATGTTGGAAGACTGCTATGATGTCATCCCTGGTCCTTCTCTTCATTAGACTAGACATGTCCAGTTCATCGTATGGTTTAGCCTACAAGCCCCTAATCATCTTGGTTGTTCTTCTCTGAACTCTTTCTAGAGTCCCAACCAACATCTTTTTATAATCGTGGTGACTAAAACTGGATGCAGGATTCTAGTTGTGGTCTTACTAGGGCTTTATAGAGTGGTATTAGTACCTCTGTTGATCTTGATTGATTGTATCCCTCTGTTAATGCAGTTTAGGATTACATTGGCTTTTTTGGTGGCTGCTGCACACTGCTGGCTGATATTTAATTCATTGTCCACTTGATCCCTCTCACAGTTACTGCTATTAAGCCTTTTTCAACTAATCTATATGTGTACTTTTGGTTTTTCTTGCCTAATGGTGAGATTGTACTTTTCTCTACACTGAATTTTGTTTTGTTAGGTAGGGCCCAGTGTTTAAGTCTGTCAAGATCCACCTGGATCTTGAGCCTATTCCTCCCAACTTTGTGTCATCTGCAAATTTTGATAAGTTCCCCTTCTATTCCCTCTATCATCATGCAAGCTGCACCTCTACTCTTCTCCGGCTTTCATTCCCAAACCTTGAATAAACCACGCTTTCTCCATTTGAGCCAATGTTTTTATTTATTTATTTAATTTATTTGTAGACCATTCTTGCCTCGAATTGTTCCCCTGCACTTTTCCTAACCAGTTCTCAATGGGAGTCAACAGCTGTAGTTGCAGCATAAATAATGTATTTTAGATTTCCATCCTCCCCCCTCTTCAAATGAGAAAAATCAAACTTCAATTCCAAATTTGCACTCAAGAAGTAAAAAGAAAAAAGAAAGAAAGAAAAGAAAGAAAGAAGGAAAGAAAGAAAGAAAATCCTGGTTATGAAGGCTAAACCATTTCAATAAAATAATTCTAACAATAATAATTGAAATATTGTTACAAATGAGAACAGCTTTTGAGTTCTCCTTCTGATTTTCTGCATTTGTGTGTGTGTGTGTGTGTGTGTGTGAGTGCATACTGTTATGCAGCCAAATTAAATTCTGCATATTATATGGCCAAAAACACAAAGTAGTAATAACCATTTCTCTCTTGGCATTTTCATTTCAAGTTTTTTTTTTTTCCCTTTTCCTTTTTTTCCTTCTTTGTAATGAATTTTTCCTGAGGATATTGGCAAAAGTAAGCATTTGTTTATTATTATAGGCAATAAAACAACCACCAACTCAAGAACCGTCCACCATGTATGTGTGTGTGTGTGCAGGCATGCGTGAAAAAGATAGAATTGTCCAAACTACAACAAAGCGACCTCCCATGGGAAAAATGAATGCAATTGTAGTGTAAGAGTAACGTTTGGCAAAATGAATATTTGGAATGAGAAATGATTGAAACGAAAGGGTTTTATTTCTGCTGGTTTGAAAGATCTCCTGATGGAGACAATCAGAAGAGAGTTTATAAATCCGCAGATACTTTGCCTCTCAATAGGCATTAACACTTCCAAACTGTACTCTCTGTATTTGCAGCCGGAATGTCTCTAAACACCAGAGAGCAGAGAGAGAGAGGGAGGGAAGGAGGGAGGGAGAGAGGGAGGGGGAGAGAGAGAAAAAAAATAGAAAATAGAATAATAAGATTGGAAGGGACCTGGGAAATCTACTTGTCCAATCCTTTAAGAACACTTGAGGAACTAATATATATTTCAGGTTTTTTCCTCCAAGGAAGCATTCTTGGATTAATCCAATATGGATCAGAAATCATCACCCAGGCATCGGAGTATGGATCTGAGCATGGGACCCATCTGTCTTGGATTAACAGAGTTGGAAGGGACCTTGTAAGTCATCTAGTCCAACCCCCTGCCCAAGCAGGAGACCCCACATCATTTCTGACAGATGACAGTCCAGTCTCTTCTTGAAAGCCTCCAGCGATGAAGCTCCCACAACTTCTGAAGGCAAATTCTGTTCTATGGGTTGATTGTTCTCACTGTCAGAAAACTTCTCCTTATTTCCAGGTTGAATCTCTCCTTGATCAGTTTCCATCCATTATTCCTTGTCTGGCCTACAGATACTTTGGATGTAATTTCATGCTTTTATTAAGTATTAATGAAGTTTTAGTTGTTGTTATTTTGGATGTGTGCGTGCATTTCATTAATGAAATTCCCTGACAACCTATTTTCCAAGGCACCCAAAGGCCAGACAATGAACAATAGGTGGAAACTGATCAAGGAGAAATTCATCCTAGAAATAAGGAGAAATTTTCTGACAGTGAGAACAATCAACCAATGGAACAACTTGCCTTCAGACATTGTGGGTGCTTCACCACAGGAGACTTTCAAAAAGAGTTGTTTTTTTTCTTTCTATTTAATAAATTCACAGAAATTTCTAAAATTCAAACTTTCACTTTGTCGCTATAGCGTAAATTAATGAGAAAAAATGAATTTCAACAACTGTAGAATCAGGTTGCAACATAACAAAATTGAAAACAGTAAAGAGGTCTGAATACTTTCTGAATCCACTGTATATTTCACCTCCAACATCCAACAAGTAAAAGAAAAAAAAAATCAAGAACTTGCAACTTAAAAATCCGGACAGATTATACTACCAGTAATGCTGTTAACCATGATAAAAATCTTGCTTTAATGGACCATTTGGGTAGAAAATGTGTCTGTTATTCCCAAAAGTCAATTAAACCCAAAAGTATATTATTTGCATAATGGCATCATTACACAAATGATGTACCTTGATGGAACTGAGATAATACTATGGAGATTGTAAAGTAAGATAAAATTAAAGGAAACCACCTTATCTGAATTATTTCAGATACAGTCGATTTGTCTACTATTTTTGCAAAGTAAGTTTCTCTGTTCTAATTGTATCCAATCTATGGTTAAAATGTGCATCTCCATTGCTTGGCTGACAGAGCCAGCATTGTCCAAATAAATTTTCCATGGTAATGTGGCCAGCATTGTGTATACATCAAAGGTACACAGAATACTGTTACCTTCCCACTGAAATGGTACCTATTAATCTGCTCACATTTGTATTTGCAGGCAAGAGCTGGAGCAAAGAATGGGAGCTTACTCCATTGGGTGGCATTCAGGTCTCAAACCTGGGCTCTCAGCTTTCCAGCTGACAAACTCAGCATGTTGTTTGCTCTTCCAAAGACAGCTAAATGGTTGCCTTAGTGGTGAATATCTCTAGTTTGGGTGTAGGATGAGGGTGAAGGCTCATTCTTTGAGTTTCTGGATTGGTTTCTGAATGTTTCTCTCAACCCTGAAGCTGACCTGACTGGAGACATTTTGAGGCTTCAGTGTTGCTACACTGGAGCTGAGGAATAGGAAGGGGGAAATTGAGATAGCAACTAAGAAGAGCAACTAAGATGATTGAAGGCCTGGAGAACAGTTGAACAAACTGTTCTTGAACAAAGAACAGTTGCAGGATTTGGGTATGGCCAGTCTAGAGAAAAGAAGGACTAGTGGGGACATGATAGCAATCTTCCAGTATTTGAGGGGCTGCCACAAAAAACAGGGGATCAAATTATTCTCCAAAGCACCAAAGAAAAGGACAAGAAACAGTAGATGAAAACCAATTAAGGAGAGAATCAACCTGGAATTAAGGAGAAACTTCCAACAGTGAGGACAAAACCTCCCATAGAAAAGAATTGGTTTGTTTAACGATGGCAGCATTCACTTAAAAATCAGGCCAGTGGCTTTATGATCAGAAAGAATTCACTGAACAACTTTTGCAATCAGTCAGTCTTTCTTTACGATCACAGACCAGAATGAAAAATGAAAAATAAAATAAAATAGAGCAGGTCTCGGCCAAAGATGGATGTAAAATCCTTATAAATGGGCAGACTTCATTACGGTCATAAGTTAAGGACTCCTTGTATACCCAACTGACATTCAGTAGAATAATGGCCATCAATGCATTCAAGTTCTTTCATTCTTCTCATTCCACTACATCTTGAACTAACAGGAAAAGTTGAGTTTGCTCTCATCTGCACAAATATTAACTGATATCAAGAAGAATTCTAAATTACTCACATCAGTCTGGATCATGCCAGATTTCAATTGCATATCTGTTCATTGTGCTGCTAATTTTAAAATATGCTTTTGGACGTATTTCAGCATATTTTGGCATGAGCTGTCAAAGGGAGATTATATTCAAAATGAATGCTTTCTTTTGAATGGAAATCTTCAGATGTTTGGGCAAAATGAGAGATGGGGGATGTTTCTTTGACAGAAGAAAGATATATATATTTAAAAAAAAGAGAGATCTGTCTCCTGTAATTTTCTTCCCTACTTTTTCTCTTTAGTTGCTGTAGAAGTAACCCGAGATGGTGTAAATCAGATTTAAACCCCATTGCCTCTGTCTGGGGTAGTTAGAGAAAAATGCAAACATTGTGCAGAATGGACCCTATTAATTATAATTATTTTCCTTCCCTGATGCCCCATCTTTTTTCAAACATTGAATGTATGCTAATAAGGTATACCAGCAAAGAGTTTTTTTAGTATGGATGAACTGACATTTTCTTTTTAAAAAAGCATGACTAAAGGGAAAGACACATAATATTTATAGAACAATGGGACTGATTGAGAAGGATCCTGCGAAATTTGATTTCTCTATTCTGTCATGCTGCAGTGGTTAATTTTAATACAGGGAGGAGTGATCTACTAATTGTGCTACTTGACTGATTGATGGATGGATGGATGATGTGTCATCAAGTCATTTCTGACTCCTAGTGATTACAAAGATAGATTTTCAATCAGAATAGAGCTAGAAGGGACCTTGGAGGTCTTCTAGTCCAAGCCCCCGCACATACCATTTCAAAAAGGTGGCTGTCCAGTCTCTTCTTACAAACTGTTAAGTTCTGCGCATGGGTGCAAGGAGCAGAAACGAGACAGTGACAGTGAACTTCAACTCTTTATTAGGCATACTGAACAGAGCAAAACCCTAGGGCAGCAGCAGCCCTTATATAGGGTTGGCTGCTGACCTATTAGCCAATGAGAAACATGGAAGTGTTAAACCCTTGAACCAATGAGAATTGGCCCGTTAACAGCCAATCAGATGTCCCAGAAAGGACCAATCCGATATCGCTATTATCGGCCAATTAGAAGTGCAGGATTAGAACCCTGCTTTTTCTTAAGGTTGTTAAAACTTTATTAAATGCCTTTATTAGTTCATAACACCCCTTCCCCGTAGGTTCCGTTTGAGGGGTGTGGTGACGTAATCCCATAGATATGCAGGTTGTTTTAACTGTCTATTAGATTTGCTCTGTCCCACCGGTTCCTGTCTGTAGTCCGGTTTCAGTGGGACATTTTTTGATCTATCTGGTATAGGCGGTTCTGCATCCTTACTGGATGACTCGGTGCCACTAATTCTATCGTTGTTGTCCTCCAATCTCTGTGGGCTCACCTCCGTTGAGGTATTCCTCTGTGGCGAGGATAACCCTCTCCCTGATTCTTCTTCTTGTAAGGTGCCCGGCTGCTGACTTCCTTCGCTTCCGCTTTCCACCATCTCGAATTTCGCTTCTTTGATATCCCCTCCCCCCTCAGTTTGAGAGTCACAGGATTCATGGAACTGGGTTGTAGTCTAGAGCGAAGCTGATCTATATGGCGTTTCCATATTTTTCCGTCCCTGGTTTGCACACAGTACGATGTGGGCCCGGTGGTTTGAGTTACAGTTGCTTTGACCCATAATGCTTCGCCGGAAAGGTTTTTAGCGAAGACTAAGTCGCCTACCATAAACTCGTGGCATTTTCCTCTAGATCCACAGGGTTTCTCTGGTGCGTAAGATGGGTGGAGCTGGTCGAGGTGGGAACGGAGCTTACCTCCCATCAACAGTTCAGCTGGAGTCTTGTTGGTGACGCTGTGTGGGGTGATGTGTTGGAGTAGGAGTATTCTGTTTAGTTTGTCATCAATGTCCCCATAGTCCATTTTGTGGAGAAGTTTTTTTAACAAATTGGACCATGTGCTCGGCCCTGCCATTGGCCGCAGGGTGAGCTGGTGGGATTAGCGCATGACAGATACCCCGGTCCGCTAAGTATTGCTCAAACGCCAGGGCGGTGAACTGGGGTCCGTTGTTGGAGACCAGAACATCTGGCAACCCATGCGTTGCGAATAGCCTATTCAATTTGTGGATCACTGAATCAGTTGTAGTAGTCTTCATCCTGTGGATCTCAAGCCAATTGGAATAGGCATCTACTGTTAGGAGTAACGTATGTCACTTATTAGGTCCCGCAAAGTCAACATGGATGCGGGACCACGGCCCCCAGGGGGTTTCCCACTCCATTGGAGTTGCTCTAGATGGGGCACTGCTGACTTCTTGGCACTTTAGACAAGTCTTTACCCAGGCTTCGATCTACTTATCGATGCCCGGCCACCATGCATAGCTTCGTGCGAGCGCTTTCATATGCACGATGCCGGGGTGACCATCATGCAATGTTTTCAAAACTGCTCGTTGTAGCTGCTCTGGGATGACGACTCTGTCTCCCCATAGGATGCAGCCTTTTTGTGAGAAAAGTTCTGTTTGCCGGTTTCTGAAAGGGGTGAAGTCGTTAGGGGTTTGTCCTACTGGTCATCCTCGTTCGACCCAGCTGAGGACTCGCGCGATGACAGGATCTCCTTTCGTTTCGATAGCGATGTCTCTGGCTGTTAGCGGTGGTGAATGTAGTGTTTCAATCTGGAGTGTCGTAAGGGTTGGAGCTGGGTCGTCGACGGTTTCTGGAAGTGGGGCATGGCTCAATGCATCAGCGTGGGGAATGGCTTTTCCCTAGGCAGTGTTGTAATTTATAGTTGTACGCAGCTGAGAACTCTGACCAGCGAGTCATTCTAGGTGACAATATATAGGGGGTTGGCTTGTCTCCCACTATAATCCCCAGCAAAGGTTTGTGATCGGTAATAATAGTAAAAACTTGTCCATTCATGAAACCGTTTCACAGCAGATACAACAGCAAGAGCCTCTTTGTCAATTTGGCTATAGTTACGTTCAGCCTTCAATAAGGTCCTTGCAAAATAGGCAGTAGGGGTCTCACTACCATTTGGTAACACATGACTCAAAATGGCTCCTACTCCAAACGGTGATGCATCACATGAAATTGTTAAAGGCAAAGTCTCATTATACTGCATTAAAACAGCATCGGAGGTTAGTAAGTTTTTCACTTGTCAGAATGCATGCTCCTCTTGGTGTCCCCAGACCCAGGTGGCTTTTTTGTTGAGAAGTCTATGTAGGGGCTCAGCTACATTGTTTTCTGGGGTAAGAAGATATTGTAAAAGTTAATGAGCCCCAGGAAAGCTTGGAGGTCTGTCCTATTCCTGGGTCTTGGGGCATTTCTGATCGCTTTTAGTTTGCTATTAGTGGGGTGAATGCCTTGCTTATCGATTAGGTACCCCAGGAACTCTACTTTATCTGTACACAGTTGACATTTATTTTTTTAACCTTTAGGCCAGAGTCTTTAAATTTCTGGAGAACCATTTTAAGACACCTTTCTCGTATTTCTCTATTCAGGGCAGCAATTAAAATGTCATCAAAGTATGGCACGACCCCCTTGATCCCTTGCAAGAGTCTTTCCATCAGACTTTGAAAAATCCCTGGGGCTACGCTCACTCCGAATTGGAGTCGGTTGCATTTATAGGTGCTTCGGTGTGTAACGATCGTCTGTGCTTCCGCGGTTTTTTTTATCTAAGGCAGTTGTTTATACAACTGTGTTAAATCCAATTTAACAAAGACTTTTCCACTCCCCAGGGAATGGAGAAAGTGTTGCAAGACCGGCACCGGATAAGCGTTCTGTTGAAGGGCGTGATTCAGGGTGGCCCAGTAGTCCCCACAAATCCTTATCGATCCATCCAGTTTGATGGGTGTTACGATTGGGGTTTCCCAATGGGCATGGTCAGTTGGTTCTAAAACACCCTGGGCTATTAATTTATTGAGCTGCTCATCGATCTTTGGTTTTAGGGCAAGAGGTACCCGATGAGGCTTAAGGCGGATGGGGGCTACTTCAGGGTTAAGGCTAAATGATATCGGGGTCCCCTTGTACTCGCCTAGTTTGTCTGCAAAGACATCCTGGAATTCCTGGACAAGGGCCTCCTCCCAGTCGTCGCCTCTGGCTTGGTGAATGCCGGCTACCTCGATCCCGAGTGGGACGAACCATTGAAGGCCTAGCAAACTAGGCCGGTTGCGGTCGACGACGGTCAGCGATAACGATGCAGTACGATTTTTGAATGATACTTTGACTTGGCTGGAGCCGACGACCGGTATTCGGTTCCCCTGTTAATCTTTGAGAAAATTCTTTGGGCTCTGAGGTCTTGACGCCAGACGGCAGGGATCAATTGTTTAAGGGTCTTCCAGGAAACCATCGAGAGAGACAATCCTGAGTCGATTTCCATCATGCAAGGTTGGTTTTCGATGGCAACCTTCACTCGGATCTTCTTCGCATCTAACGATGAAGCGCTACCGATTGTAATAGTTTGATGTGCCTCTTCCTGTCTCATTGAAGTGGCCAGTGTTTTATTTCTGTAGGAGTGGTTGTTCCATTGCTGGTTCAAGTGTTCCTGACTCACAGGATAATTCCCTGTGGTTTGGCGGTAGTTGTTTTCCCTCTGAATTGGGCTGGATCCTCGCTTGCTTCTACAGACCTTCCCGATATGGCCTCTTTTCCCAAAAGAATGGCAGAGCGCGTTGAAGAATTTGCAGTCTGATCGTGGGTGGTTTGCCCCACAACCCACGCATTGGTGTGGTAGTCTTCGATTCAGCTGGTTGCGTTGGTCGCGTTCAGACCGGAGCCAGTTGACCTCCTCTTCCTCACTTTCTGATGGCGATTCGAGGTCCTCATGGTGGGTCGCTGTTGTGTGCCTCTCTAGGTAAGGTGAGGTACTGCTGGCGAGTTGACGGAGTGGTGCGTTGGTGCGGTGCATTCGGGTGGCTGACTTCCTGGTTGCTTCTGCTGCAGGAGCGTCTTTGATGGCATCGGCAAGATCTATGTCCCCTTTGGCCATGATCTTACTCTGTGCCGCTGGGTCATCTAATCCCAGAACTATTCGGTCTCTCAGAGCTTTTTTGAGGTCTGCAAACCCACAGAGGCCTCCCAGGTTCCGGAGGTCTGCGATGAAATCCGCGATGCTCTCTCCTTTCCGTTGGTCCCTCTGGTAAAACTCATGTCTTTGGACAAGCGTTGGTATGGCGGGTGCATAATGGGCCCGTAGAAGGGGCCCGAGGATGTCCCAGTCCATGGATTTCACCTCAGCCGGTTTCGCTAGTGCCTTGGCCATCTTAAAGACGGCAGGCCCGCAATGGGTCAGGAACATTGCTCGCTTTTTTCCCGTCGTGGCGTCCTTCAAGTTGTTGGTCTCCAGAAACATCTGGAACCGGTCTATGTACGAGTCCCAGTCTTCTTGTGCCAGGTCAAATGGAGCAGGTGGTATGGTGCCGCCAGACATGGTTTCCGTTGTCGATGCGCCTTCAGCCACATGCTCTGTTTGGTGCTCAGTCAGCTCTGATGTCTCCGCATCCCACCCTCGTCACCAGTGTTAAGTTCTGCGCATGGGTGCAAGGAGCGGAGACGAGACAGTGACAGTGAACTTCAACTCTTTATTAAGCATACTGAACAGAGCAAAACCCTAGGGCAGCAGCAGCCCTTATATAGGGTTGGCTGCTGACCTATTAGCCAATGAGAAACATGGAAGTGTTAAACCCTTGAACCAATGAGAGTTGGCCCGTTAACAGCCAATCAGATGTCCCAGAAAGGACCAATCCAATATTGCTTTTATCGGCCAATCAGAAGTGCAGGATTAGAGCCCTGCTTTTTCTTAAGGTTGTTAAAACTTTATTTAAGCACCTTTATTAGTTCATAACACAAACCTCCAGTGATGGAGCACCCAAAACTGTTCCACTAATTAATTGTTCTCACTGTTAAGGAATTTCTCTTTAATTCCAGATTGCTTCTCTCCTTTATTAGTTTCTATCCATTGTTTCTTGTCTCGCTCTTTTGGTGCTTTGGAAAATAAATTGACACTCTCCTCTTTTTGGCAGCCTCTCAAATACTTGTTCTGACCACCACCCTTTTTGCAACAAATCAAATACAATCCGAAGGGAACAGAAACCTTTTAATGCTTCTGCAAAATAATTAGCTGTGATAAGCACAAGCCTTAGCAAACTGTGCGAGACTTGCCAAAAAGATAACAGACAAGAAATAATTTGCAATACAAGAATCTTCAAATACAAACTCAAGATACTGGAATGTCCACTTCTTTACTTTCTACAAAGAATGTTCAGTTCACAGCCAGCTTTAATCTTTTTGAAGGAGGGGCCATTAATTTGCAGCCTTACTCCCAAGTCACCCGTGCTGTTGTAGTTGCTCTTTCCTGCGAGCAACCCTGCGTGCACACGCAGTTGACACAGGCTCCTCGGGAACCTCCTCATTGCTGCTGCCAGCCCGCACAATCTCTGAAGGCAGCAGTCCACTCCCTAATGGTCCTGGCCCCTCATCTGAGTCCTCACTCTCCTCAGTCGTCTGTACCTGCTGCCGGCTAACCACAATAAGTCTGGAATATTGCTACCATGTCACCCCTAGTCCTTCTTTTCTCTAGACTGGCCATACCCAAATCCTGCAGCCATTCTTCATATTTTTATTTTTATTTTTTTGTATTCAAGTGTTTAATCATCTTAGTTGCTCTTTTTTGCACTTTTTCCAAAGTCTCAACATCTTTTTGGTAATGTAGTGGCCACAAGTGGATGCAGTATTCCAGATGTGGTTTTACTAAGGCTTTATAAAGTGGTATTAAGACTTCACCTGATTTTGATTTTATGCCTCTTTTTATACAACCAAGCATTGTATTAGCTTGTTTGGCTGCTTCTGCTCAGTGCTGGCTCATGTTCAAGTGACTGTTGACTAAGACTCCAAGGTCCCTCTCACAGTTAATGTTTTGGAGCCAGATTTTGCCTAATCTGTACTTGTACTTTTGGTGTTTTTTTTTTCCTGCCCAGGTGTAAAACTTTGCTTTTCTCCATGTTAAATTTCATCTTGTTGTATAGGGCTCATTGTTCAAGTCTGTCAAGATCCTTTTGGATCCTGAGCTTTCTTTCTGTTGCCTATTCCTACCAGCTTATTGTCATCTGCAAATTTGATGAGTTCTCCTGCTATCCCCTCATTTAAGTCATTTATGAAGATATTGAAGAGCAGTGGGCCTAAGACAGATGTTTGTGGTATCCCACTGCTCATTTTCCTCTGTTTAGATCAGTGGCCCCCAACCTTTTTTGTGCCATGGCCCGGTACCGGCATCACAAAATGATCCGCGGCCCAGTACCGGCATCAGCACGCATGACAAGGCGAGGCGAGCCGAGTGACCGGCCAGCCAGCCATCCCCCGCTTCTCCCCGCCACCTTCAACTCCTCCTTTGTATCTTTTTTGTGCTTTTTTGTGGTTTCTTAATCTCCTCCACCATCAGGACAGCTCTTCATTCGAAGCCGCCCCCCCCCCCTTCGATGAAACTAAGGCGCGAGGATTCCTTTAGGACTCAAACGCCGCTTTCCAACCGAAAAAGCTCACCCGGAAGCACTTTCTCATCAAAACAAGATGGTGGCACCCAGCAAACCGGCGGCCTGGCATAAAATGATCCATGGACTGGTACTGGTCCGGGGCCCGGTGGTTGGGGACCCCTGGTTTAGATGTATTACTGTGGGAAGTTAGCACCCAACCCTCTCCTAGAAAATTGAAATATTCTAGGATATATTAAAAAGGGAGAATATTTCCCCTAAAAAGATGGAAACTCAAGAGCAGAAACACCTCAGAAGCAGAAGCTCACCCCCACCTTTGTTAATAGATGGATCATTAAGGCCTGGGTCAGAATACTTTACATAACAAAGATCTCCAAGTAAAGCTATAGCAATTGCTCAAAAGCCCTTTTCAGTGCATCACCCTCCAGCAAGGCTCAACCAAGCCTGGAACTCAGGACAGTCTACAGAGTTGCCCCTGCATGGTCCCGTGGGAGTCTGACAACCAATCAGAATACAAGCTTCAATTCAAATACCAACAAAGGTTATAAAACCCAGGCACTCTCAGCACCTCAGCTCTTTCTTGAACTCCTTCTTCATCTTGAAGCATGTGATCATCCTTTTCACTTTGGAGCTTCAAGCCATGTGGTCTTGCTGTCCACCATTAAACCATCTTTCCTAATAGCCTCCGTGTTTCTAGTGCCTTTTTCCCTGCTTGGAACTGAACCCAGAAAGATATTTCTTCCTACAGTACCATTAAGGAGTACAATTTGTCAGCCAGTTACAAATCCATCTGATGATGATTGTGTCTATCCCACGTTTTTCTAGTTTACGAAGAAGGATCATGGGTTGCCCTCTCTCCTCTTTGGAAGAGCTTTATAGCTCCTGCTGCCTAAAGAAAGTTCAAAACATTCTCAAAGATCCGTTTCATCCTGGTCACCCTTTTTTTTTTTTTAACTGTTACCTGCGGGCAGACAGTATAGGATAATAAAAACAAGAACAAATAGGCTGAAAAGCAGCTTCCATCTTAGGGCAGTAGCTCTTTTGAATTCTACTGTATAGTGCAATATCAATGCAATATCAAGGGTTTTCAATTCAATTGCATAGAAGGATGTGTGTTTATTTTCATAGTTATAATGTACACCAAAGGTGGTATTTAATTTCATTGTACAAGGTGCAATGACAATAAAATAAAATAAACTAAAAAAAAAAACATACAAAACTAAACTAAAACTGGTCCTAGGAAACCCAAAAGATGACAGTTCTAAGATTCCATGTTCCAAAAGCTGAAAGCTAAATAAAGGAGATGACCTGGAGAAGCTGTTCTTCCGCTGACAATGGCTTGATTTTCACAGCTGCTATTCCTGCATCAGCTGCTGTGTGGCATTGCTTCCCTTCGGATGGCTTTGCTGAGCCTTTCTTTTCTGTGCTATAAGTAATAGATTCCACAAAGACCATCCTGTCCTCCACCTTTCCTATCATTGCACCAAACTAATTGTTACGTTGACTATTACAGCTCAAAACAGCCATGTTCTGCTGCTGTTTCCAAATTGTTATCTCTCTATTTTTGGAAAGCTACAAGGTGTGAAAAAAAAACCATCCCAATGTTTTTTTTTTTTTTTTTTATTATTATTATTATTATTATTATTATTATTATTATTATTATTATTATTATTATTATTATTATTATTATTATTATTATTTAAGACAGGGAAGTCTGCCAGAGAAGTCATTTTTAGAAGGCACTGACTTTTTATAAAATCTATTTTGCTTAAAAGGGGACACACATTGATGTTAAGGGAAGGTCAAGTGTTGTTTCCCTACCCCTAAAATATATGAAGAACGGTTGCAGGAACCAGTTATGGCTAATCTAGAGGGAAAAAAGGATTAGGGTGGGGGGACATAATAGTAGACTTCCAGTATTTGAGGGGCTGCCTCAAAGAAGAGGGGGAGTCAATCTCTTCTCCAAAGCTCCAGAAAGCAAGGCAAGAAAGAATGGATGGATGAGAACTAATCCAGGAGAGAAGCAACTTTCCACAGAGGCATGATTGAGAACGTTTTAACAAACTTCATCCCTATTTGGTTTGGTGGCAGCGGTGCCTCAAGTCCATACAGAGAGTGGTGAGGACAGCAGAGATTATAGGAAGCTTGCTTCCCATTATTTGGGATGCCTTTTACAAGCACTATGTCCTTTGAGCTCGAAACCTTGTTAGACAACCCACACACCCACTTCATGGTCTGTTTCTGTTGCTCCCATCTGGGAGGAGGTCTCAGAGTATTTCTAGCAGAGTATTTCTTGCAGATTCTGCAACAACTTTGTTCCCGATGCCATCCATCTGGTAAACTCACAAAATTTGTTTTTCTTGCCATGCGCATGTATGCACATGAACGAGTCTGTGTTGTTTCTCTGTGTTATACTATCTATGTGGGTATATACATATGTATGTATGTATGTATGTATGTATGTATGTACATACGTATGTATGCATGCATGCATGTATGTATGTATTTATTTAGTCATGTTTATGTATTGTATATTGGAGGTTGTGACCCTTTGAGAGCTGTATGCAATGAAATTTCATTTTAAAGTATGCCAATTAGTGTAATTCAAAGTGACACCAAATAATTCTATTCTATTCTATTCTATTCTATTCTATTCTATTCTATTCTATTCTATTCTATTCTATTCTATTCTATTCTATTCTATTCTAATATAATCTATTCTATTCCTCTATATTCCCTTCTCTTCCCTTCTCTCCCATCCCATCCCATCTCCTGTTCTATTCTATTCTGTTCTGTTCCATTCCATTCCATTCTATTCATCAATTTTCTCTTCTCTTCTCTTCTCTTCTCTTCTCTTCTCTTCTCTTCTCTTCTCTTCTCTTCTCTTCTCTTCTCTTCTCTTCCGTTCCATTCTATTCATCAATCTTCTCTTCTCTTCTCTTCTCTTCTCTTCTCTTCTCTTCTCTTCTCTTCTCTTCTCTTCTCTTCTCTTCTCTTCTCTTCTCTTCTCTTCCATCCCATCCCATCCCATCCCATCCCATTCCATTGTTCCATTAGCAACACGGTTGTTAAGAAATCTGACTTCCTCATTGGCTTTGCTTGTCAAAAGATTGCAAAAATGACCCCAAAACACTGCAATTGAAATAAATACATGCCAGTTGCTGAGCATCTGGATTTTGATCACGTGATCTTGGGGATGCTGCAACAGTCATAAGTGTGAAAAATAGTTACTTCTTACAGTACCGTTTGTAACTTTCAACAGTCCCTAAGTGTTTATAAGTGGAGGACTACATGTACTTCAGTAGGAAAGGTAACTCATAGTGAAGATCTAATTCACATTCCTTTTTTTTTTTCATGGGTTAAATTTTCTCTCATCACAACTGTCATATACAATACTTTGTCACAGCAATGGGTATGATGTTGATAACAGCCCTGCCCCTTTATATATATACGTGTGTGTATGTGTGTGTGTGTGTGCAATATTGACATGTATACTTCAATTTCTTGTTGTAACTATCTTCATGGTTTTATCAACATCCCCTGAGGATGCTACAGTATGTAAGAAAATTATGATAGGTTTCTGAAAAATGCCTGGAAGGAGAAAACTATTTTTTTCTCTCTCTTTGACAGCTGAATCTGAGGAACTACTGAGAATGCTGAAATCTTGCAAATGCTCACAAAATAATTCTCAGGTTTTAATGCCGCCATGTCAGATCAGAAAAGTCTGTCTGTCTATCCTATCTATCTATCTTTCTATCTATCTATCTATCTATCTATCTATCTATCTATCTATCTATCTATCTATCTATCTATCTATCTATCTTTAAAATCTATCTATCTACCTATCAACCTATCAACCTATTTACTTATTGATTGATTAATTGATTGATAGATGATAGATACATAGACAGACAAACAGACATCCAGCTCCGAAATCTGCAGAACCATGAAGAGTTTTATTTAATGTAATAAAACTATTACATTTACTGCTGTGGCTCTTTAACAGATAACTCATAAATTAATTCCTTAGAACTGTAAGTCAGAACTCACCCAAATAGAAATAGTCCGCTAGAGAATAAACATAGCTCAAGGGCTGAGCTATGGAATCCTTGGTGCTCTTTAAGTTTGGTTCTTTGCTTGCAGATGTTTCATTATCCCACCAGGTGTAGAGAAAGAACAGGCAGAGCCTGAGGGTGGAGTCAAGTGAGAAAGCAGCCTAGAATCATTATGTTCCTACAAGGGGTCCAAGTTCAACCTCTCTTGAATTGCATTCTCATCTAGCATCAATTAAGTGCTGACCATTAGTTAACTAGATTTTTGTGTTGTCATGAGGAATAAATCAGCATCATTGAAACTTAACCTATGGTCCTGCTTCTTCATGCCTGATCCTAGGTAACAACATCAGTGTAAGGGAGCGCAGCTTTCTTTCTCATGCAGCTTTCCTTAACCAATCTCAAAATACTAAGCAGAGCCAGAGTTGGTTAGTACTTTGATAGACGACAAACAGGAGTCACAGATTTGTATCCTAGACTGTGAGACTTAAAAAAAACAAAAATAAAGCAGGAATTAATTAAGAATTACTTATGAACTTTTGTCAAATGAATTATATTATCACCTTCATAAAGTAACAAGAAGGCCCTTTGCTTGTTTTTCCTCAGGCCAGGAAAATGTCTTATTTTGGGCACCAGAATCTTAGAACATAGAATAATAGAGTTAGAAGGGACCCAGGAGTTCTTCTAGTCCAACTCAAGCAGAAGACCCGATGCCATTTCATATAAAATCTTGTCCAGTCTCTTTTTGAAAGCCTCCAGTGATGTAGAACTCACAAATTGTGAAGGCAAGCTATTTCATTGATTGATTGCTCTCACCATTAGGAAATCCCTCCTTAGTTCTAGGTTACTTCTCTCATTGGTTACTTTCCATCCATTGCTTCTTGCCTTGCCTTTTGGTGCTTTAGAAAATAGTTTGACCCTCTTATCTTTGTAGGAACCCCTCAAATATTGGAATCTGGGAACCTTGTTAGGTGGAACAACTTGTCCTTTTATCTGCTAGAATACATAGGATTTGCAAGACTGTGTTGAAATTCTAGTTCAATACATCGTCTTTTTATGGTAATACGGTGTCTAGAGATCCCCGTATCAAGATTCTCTCTCTCTGATTGCCTGCTCATTATCATGATGATCCTTTGATTCCATAGCAACAATGATGCAGAAGAAGACCAAAAAAAAAAATTCAAAAGTTAATTCTTCCAGCTTTTCAAGTACGCCCTCCCCAACTCTTCTCAGGCTCACCTTAATTTTAAGTGTTGCCATGGTGACAGAAGACAGCATTACCAAATGTACAAGCTGTTGAACAAGCTGAGGAAGCCAAAAATGCAGAGACCAAGCAAGTTGGAGAGGAACAGAGAGGAGACCATGAGAATCAACTTTGGGGCAAGTCTCCAATGCACTCCAACCAATTGTGGTTTGACCAATGCTCAACCATCAAACTCATTTATTTTAGGAAAATTGGCATGATTCAACTTTACAATCCTCTTCAGTTGTTACCTATTTGCCTTCCCAGAGATCAAGAGTCTTCAAACTTGGCAAGTTTAAGACTTGTGGACTTCCACTCCCAGAATTCTAATTCTCAGTCATGAGCTAACATGTCCAGAGAGCAGCACCTTCCACCCTGGCCAAGACTGCCTACCAACTAGAAGTCAATGGCCGGCGGCCTTATGGGCATCAGAAACAGAGATGGCAAGACATCATTAACAAAGTTATGTAAGCCTCAGGCCTGCGCCCTGGAGACACAGCTGATCGTGCAAAGTGGCATTCGATGATCAGAAAAGTGGATCCTGCAACTGCGGGAATATGTGAGGAAGGAGGAGGAGGAGGAGGAAAAAAAAAAAAAAAAGAAGAAGAAGAAGAAGAAGAAGAAGAAGAAGAAGAAGAAGAAGAAGAAGAAGAAGAAGAAGAAGAAGAAGAAGAAGAAGAAGAAGAAGAAGAAGAAGAAGAAGAAGAAGAAGAAGAAGAAGAAGAAGAAGAAGAAAAAAAAAAATGTAGGTGTTAGGGATACACCCTAGCAGAATCTGCATGGCAGGCAGGCAGGAAGGCAAAATATGTGAGATAAATGTTTTTGTAGCTTACACTCAGTAAAACAGATACACTGTGCTAGTTAAATAATTTATTCCAGTAAGAGTTTTAGCATAGTCAAATAGTCCATATATCATTCACTAGTTCAGTCCATCCGGGGATTATTCAGTTGCAAAGTCCAGTGTCGAAAAAGAGGTCAGTAAACTTACAAATATCAGTCCAGTAATATATCTCCTTTGCAGTAGAGATATAAAGAAAGTCAAACCTCCTTTCTTCCTTAAACGTTCAAAAACTCAGCAGTAGCAGGGAACATGCAGTTAACAAACCATCAATCCATCATTGTCAGCAATCAATCCAGTAAGCCAGCAATACAGCAATACAGTAAGCTAGCAGGTTCTCTTGCTCCCTCTTATGGCGGTTTTATAACCGCACCCAAAATTACATGCTTTGCGGTTTAAAGTGACACACACTTAAATTCACTATCATAGTTTATATATATTATTTTACCCAAACTACGTTAGGTAACTTTGTTATTCCTAACAGTAGGTGAAAGTGTGAGTCAGTCTTGACAGAAATTTGCAGTGTTCTGGAGATGTGCAATCACTTTTTGCAACCTTCTGACAAGCAAAGTCAGTGGGGAAGTCAGAACAACCTTGATGGTAACTTCTCCTCTCCTCTCCTCTCCTCTCCTCTCCTCTCCTTCCTTCCTTCCATCCTTCCTTCTGTCCTCTTTCTTCTTCTTCCACCTCCTCCTTTCTCCTCCTCCTTCTTCCTCCTCCTCCACCACCACAATCATCATCATCATCTGGAAGAAGGCCAAGGAAAATAAAATAACTACTGAACAATTGCATATTATCACTATATATCCCTATTTGCCCCTAAGGTGCTTTTTTTCAACAGGCAACTGGACTTTCTATTTTTTCTTTTCATTTTGCTTCTCATCCAAGAAGGTATTTCAAGCGCTGAGTCCAGTTTCCTCTTTGGAAAAAAAAAAAAAACCTTTGGGACAACCATGACCTGGAAGACTGAGAAAATCTCCATAGACGAATTGCCTATCATGTTCTTGCTTAGACAAGTCCATCTGGCTAAGGACCATGCCTCATCCAAGGGTGGGCTGCTGTGGGTTTGCGGGGGTTCAGGAGAGCCCCTAGGTAGGATTTTGTGCAGTTCGTACAACTCCCCAATTCTACTCCTGGCTGGTCCCACTCCACCCACCCCTCCCAGGAGTCCCCATTCAGCCTGTTTTGGATGCAGGTAAGTGTAGTGGGTGCACGGAGGTTTGGGGAAGGCAAAAAACGACCCTCTCTGAAGTTCAGGAAGGCCAGAAATGGGTCTGTTTCTGGGTTCCAGAGAGCATCCAGAGCCCAGGGAGGTTGTTTTCACCTGCCCATAGGCTCGGGGAGACTGGGGAGGGCAAACCCCACCCCTGCTGTACTGCAGGAGCCTGACTAGGCCACGCCCACCATGGTCACACCCAGCCAGCAACTGGGCAGAGAACCCTTTGCTAAAAATTTTTGAAGCCCACCCCTGGCCTCTTCCTGAACATTTATAAACTTGTCCTGAAGACTGACTTCCCACAGCCCTCCTTTATCCTGCACCTGAGGTGATTTGTTCCATAGCTATTGTTACGTTCTGAGCATGGGTGCAAGGATGGAGACGAGCCAGTGAAACAGTGAACTTCAGACTCTTTATTTACATGTGAAACAGCTCGACCCGATGGCAACTCTTAACTTATTTAACCAATGAAACACAGGGAGCGCTAGCTCCATTAACCAATGGAAGAGGCTTGTTAATAACCAATCAGATTCTCCTGAACGGACCAATCCGATGTCGCTATTATCGGCCAATCAGAAGTGCAGGGCCAGAACCCTGCACTTTACTTCAAGGTCTTAATGATATTTATTAAGCATTTATTGATTCACAACACCTATGTCCTGCCATACCCTTCTTGCACCAAAGGACAATATCTTTGGTGAAAGAAAAGCTAGATTGATTCACAAGCTGTATCATTTAGAAATCCAGAGGTTAATTGAAACAATTAGCCTGTGGTCACTCATGTAGACAGCACAGAAGCTACCATTCCCAAAATACCAACCCCTGACTCATGGAAGCTGCTTTAAAATCCTTAAATAATGGTGCACCAGGAGTGGATGAATGACTGGCATCAGAGTTTCAACCGTGGTAGACGTGATCCTGAGTTTTGTGGGTTTTTGTTTGCTTGTTTGTTTGTTTAAAAAAACAAGTCCTGCCCTATACCATTCTGGACAAAGGGGATGGGTGCTTAAATGTTTTTGTATAAGATACATCTTTCTACACATACTTTTTCAAATACTGTAGTGTCATGACCCCTGCAATTTGTTTCTTTATTTGTATTTATTGAATGGAGATATTCTGGCAAAATTTCCTAAACATATGCAGATGGGAATTTTCCCCTTCCCTACTTCCTTTTTTTCCCTTCCTTCCTCCCTTCCTCCCTTCCTTCTTCCTCCCTCTTCCCCCCCCTTCCTCCCTTCGTTTTTCCTCCCTCCCTCTTCCTGCCCTTCCTTCCTTCCTCCCTCTCTCCTTTCTCCAGCTTTCCTTCCTTTCTCCCTCCCTCCCTCCCTTTTTGGTGACCCCAGACATTTTTAGTAAATGCCATTTTTGGAAATGCAAACTGTTCCACAAGACTGAAGAGAATAGGGGTGGTACTCAAGCACACGCTTCCTTCTTGTGGATTTACAAAGAACAGATGGCGTATATTTCATTAAAAGTGAATTTCCTCCACCCTTAACCCAAAGGATGACAGTAAGAACTTATCCCTTTTCAAAACCAGCATTTTGAAGCTAAACTTTCTGATTTAAATCTTAGAGCTCCTCACTACTCTGGTCCTGGAGTTATCAGAAAGCACTCCCTTGAAAGACAGATAGAAAAATGAAAGATAGTGAACATGAAAATCCCTCAGATGTTATTGAAGTCCTACTTCCGAAACTTCAACATCTCTCCTTAATAGTGAGGGTTACCGTGATTCAGCAACATCTGCAAACTCCCAGATTCTAACGTCTGTGTTAGTTGAAGATCTGTATCTGGAATGACAGAGTCCTATACCACATTCCCTCATCGTTCTTTCACAAGGCTGCAGTGATCCAGTGAAGTTTTGGGGACTACCAAGCTGAAAGTTATAAAGATCTGGAAATAATAAGCCCTCAAATCAGCCTTATTTTTAACTTTTCAGAAATCTGTCTTATGCATTAATAAGCTATTCATGAAAGCTTTTTGT
This sequence comes from Hydrophis major, assembly GCA_033807585.1. Classification (NCBI taxonomy): domain Eukaryota; kingdom Metazoa; phylum Chordata; class Lepidosauria; order Squamata; family Elapidae; genus Hydrophis; species Hydrophis major. The sequence continues at coordinate 374,391,819 of CM066329.1, forward strand.
TCCTTTTCAAACCAGGACCCATGGTGCTGTGCAATGAAACGCCAAATAACAATTTTGCTCAAGGCATTTTGGAGAAGGAAGCATATCTTTGAAGTTTTGGGCTGCATGCATTCACACACATAAGCATATATCCATATGTATACTGTGCACAAGGGAGCTGTTCCAGAACGTTTGGTCTGTAATACTTTCAAGTCTTTGCAGCAGCCACATGAACCTGACAAAAGGCACAGTTGCTTTAAAGTACTGCAGAAAGATGCTGTATACTACCATTTGGAGATGGTAGACCACCTATCTCCTGTTCACAACATGCTCCTTTCAGCATTTCCAAGAAAGGCTCTACACCCCTTTGCATTATGCACTCTGAGGGCACAGATAAACCTCCAAGTGGTCTTAATGACTGGGATGACCCGGGGCATGGCACAAAGGTAACACAGCCAGAATAATAAATAAGGGTTCCTTTATTTGCTCCAACTTTGCCCCCAATGTCCTGGTTACCTTCCGGTCTAGAGAAAAACTCTCCCAGGAACCTGCAACGGCCTTTGACTACAGATATTTCAATCCAAAACATTACAAACAGAAAACTTTAAACTATGAATTCAGCAAGACAAGATAAGTTAATAAATCTGGCAGGGCAAGATAAGGAGTTCCAGAAGTGAAGTAACACGGCAGTTAAATCAAACCAGTTGGGGGGATGCCAGGAACTCACATAACAGCAGCCAACATGAGGTAAACTCAACATTTGTTTCTGATAAACGCCCCTCCCAAACTGCCTCTCCTTTAAACTCCCTCCCCAGATGTGCCTTGTGAATAGAATCAGGGCCCTTTCCTCCCTCATAAGCCATGCAACCCACATTGCTTTCTTCTCTGTTCTTCCCTCCATGCCCTAGAGAGTGGGTGGGCCTTGCTCTTCCTCTGAACCCCCTCTCCCTTGTTCTACCTCTTTCCTGCTCTGCCCAGTTTGACATCCTTCTTTTTCCATTGATTTGGTTGTTCATCCAGGATGGAGAAGTGGCCTTTCCCTAGTAGCACCCAGTCCTTAAAGGTCATATCCATTGACAGACGTGACTTCTAGGAAATTTTCCAGATCACTTTTGAAGCTCATTCACCTACCATATCCTGACATCTTGTGGTAGCATATCTATAGGTGAAGGAGTGGCAGAATCTGGGGGTGGAGTGAAAAGAGGGATTAGTCTAGAATCCTTACATAGTCACAAGCAAACAACCTCCAATCTTTCTTAAATTCTGTTGAGCCAGATCTAAGCAGGTGCTAACTGTGAGTTCAGGATATTAATGTCAGGCATGAAAAACCAGGTCAACATGTGAAGATCCAATGCAACCAATTTGTTGCTACTCATCTCTATACACAGAAATCTTCTCAACTAACAGCACCTGCTTGGAATTAGGTAGGACTCAAGGAATTCACTTGAATATTTTGGCTACCAAATTAGAAGAGAGGACTCCTTGGAAAAGATCCTGATATTGTGAAAGATTGATGGCAAAAGGAGAAGGGGACATCAGAGGATGAAATAGTTAAATGGTGCCATTGGCATAATGAACATGAATTTGGGCAAACTTTGGGAGATAGTAGAGGATGGGGGAGGGGCTGGGGATGGCATGCTATGATCCATGGGGATATGAAGAGCAAGACATGACTTTGCAACAACAATGTAATTCAAGGGAGGTTGGATTTAGTTCACTTTGTGGCTATGTAGGGATTCTAGACTGATCCCTCTTTTAACTCTGCCCTCAGGTTCTGCCACTCCTTCTCTTACTATATCCCACAGATTGATTACATGTTGTGTAACACAACACAAATAGGCCATTGTATCTGACTAACCAATAAATTTTACTAACTAGCTAAAGCAGGGGTGTTAAACTCAAGGCCCGCAGGCAGGATATGGCCTGCGATATGGTCGTATCCAGTCCATGGGGCTGTCCTGGAAAATATAAGGGGCTGGCCCATGTTGCTTCAGCTCGGTCTACCCAGTGTGAAGAGGAAACATCAGGCCAGCGTAGCTTCAGTCCAGTCTATTCAGTGCGAAGAGAAAAGATTGGGCTAGTGCGGCTTTGACCAGTGTGGTCTACTCAGTGCAAAGAGGAAACATACCAGCAGACAGGGGAATGGCATCAAGCTGGACACACCCACCCAGTTAGCCATGAACCATGAGTGGTGTAAAGCTGGCCACACACACCCAGTTGGCCACACCCAGCCAATCACCCATGCCTGGACAACCCCCCAAGGTCAACCACAATCCTCAATGAAATTGAGTTTGACCCCCCTGAGCTACACAATAATATAAAGATAAAAAAATGGAATATAATTCATGAATAGAAGAAAACCAGAATTAACTTCCGAAAGGATAGTGATGACTCTCATCAGTAGAAATCTGCTGAAAAATAATACAAAAAGTGTTTATGCATCTTTTTTTTTTTTTTAAGGCACCTGGAGGTTGTTAAGGAGATAAGATATAATTATTCCATCTGGACCATGGCCAGGTCACCAAGGTTAATCATTTACCTTCTGGAGGAAAAAAAAAATAACATAAAAACTGTTAATGGCTGGAAATATAGAGTGAATGGATATCAAATCAACAGCCCTTCCAGCAGCTTTGTGAATCACACTGTGGTGCTATTATGGTGTTCATCTGTGGACCCAGAGGGCAAGCGATGCGCATGGCTTTATAGCCCACAAAATCAGAGTGCACCGTGCCTGCCATTGCTATGCAAACACACTTCAATTAAAGTGCATAAAAGAAACATGGGATTCCATTGAGGCCTATCATCTCTTGAAAACAGTTTATTCCACGCTCAACATAAAACTCTCAATGTGGTTCCGTAAGATTTTTGGGGGAATGGATTTATGAACATCTGAAGTTTCCTTCCAATGCCACTTACGTTCTCCAATTTTTAAATATATTTTTATTGTCTTTCTGCTGTGCAAGCAGGGATTCTTCCAAAGTGGGGTGAGTCTATACTGCTTAAAATTCCATGCTCTTCCACAGATTACTCCATTAAGCACAATGTTTTCCAGCCTGTATAGATTAGAGTAATTAAACTTGTCCTCAAAGACCTAAGCACTTTGCTTAGGAAATTGTTCTTCTGCCTAGAGCACATTTGAGGTGATTTGCTATAATATTATCTTTGAGAATTTAGTGGCCATAATGTCGCAAAAAAACAGAAAGATATGGAGCCCAGAAAATAAGACATGGATGCTTCTGAATGCACACCACATTTTAAAGTTTTGAATGGAAGTTTTGGTCCTTAATTCTTAAGTATAAAAGGGGAATGTTTTGGATATATTTACATGAATGTGTTAGAAACTTCCCCAGAAACCAAGAAAAATACATGGAATAACTTTTGAGTAGTTTTGTTTTAAATTGTTCTTCTATGGACAGAATCTTGCCGAACTAAAGCAATTATTCACATAACTATAGATAGACTCCAAGAATTGCTAGGGAGGAGCTGTTTTAACCATCTTTCTGCCTATCAGACATTCCAAGCTTCACTGCCTTTTTGCCTTCTGTAATGCACCCCCTCCCTTCTGGGAATCAAGGCTACATTCCACTACATCATGCCATCCAGAGCTCTGTTGTGGATCACATGCATGAAGGAAAACTCACTCCAGTTTTAAACCAGTTCTCTAAACTAAGGACAATGCAGATATACCCCAAAATGTCCAGACTGAAGTGTATCTCAATCCATATTGCAGATGATTTTTTCCATGATTCGGCTTTATAGCTACTGTACAGTATCCTAGAAAATTTCTGACTGGGATAATGCAAAACTGTAATTAATGTTAATTGATATCCTTATGATCATCCTACACCTCCCAATGCCCTCTATTTGGGGAATGAATGAACTTGCTTGGTTTATCCAAAGATAAGGCGAGAGTAAAAGAGAGCTAGGTAACCTATCAAAGATAGGATTAGGAGGGACGTGATAATTGTCTTCCAGTATTTGAGGGGATGTCACGGAGAAGAGGGGATAGACTTATTCCACAAAATACAAGAGGGCAGGACAAGAAGCAATGGGTAGAAGCTTGTTAAAGATAGATCCAACCTAGAATGGAGGAGAAATTTCTTGACACCAAGAACAATTAATCAGAATAACAGTTTGTTCAGTTTTTACCCATTGCTTCAAATCAGTCAATCCTAAAGGAAATCAGCCCTAACTGTCCTTTAGAAGGACAGATCCTGAAGCTGAAGCTCAAAGACTTTGGCCACCTAATGAGAAGGGAGGACTCCTTGGAGAAGATCCTGATGTTGGGAATGATGGAAGGCAAAAGGAGAAGGGGACAGCAGAGGATAAGATGGTTAGATAGTGTCACTGATGCAGTGAACATGAATTCGAGGAGACAGGGGAGGCCAGGGGAAGAAGCCTGATGTGCTATAGTCCATAGGGTTGAGAAAAGTCAGACTTGACTTAGTGCCTTTCATAGCATTTGCAGCATGACTACCCTTATGAGACAACCCAGGAGCAATGCACAGCACACAGAGACTTAGATATTTAACAGTAGTTTATATACAACAGTTATATACAGATATATATATGTGGTAGGCAAAATATCTTACAAGCAATCTTTCTTCTTCTTAACTCTACATGGAGAACTCTGCAATGAATATCGGACACAAAGAGAGAGCACATGACCACTAATGGCTGCCTTTACGTAAACACCTCTTAAAGGAATAGAACTCTTTCCCAGTCTTAAAGGGGTAGTACCAATGCTGATTCATCTTCAGTTGCATCAGCCCTATATTGCATCAGCTTCACTGCTGGTGAGCTCTTAAATCCCAAGACCTTAACAGTGACTGAACAATAACAAATTCTGATTGAGTGTTAGAAAACACTAGATTGAGTGTTAGAATTAACAACAATTGGACAATGAAAACAATGACAGAGATCCCAAAGTAGCTTTTTCAAGAGGCAACTGGACTTTCTGGTTTTTCTTTGAAGATGTTTCACTACTCATCCAAGAAGCTTCTTCAACTCAGCTGAAGAATGAGCTGAAGAAGCTTCTTGGATGAGAAGCAAACTTTCTTCAAAAAAAAAAAAAACCAGAAAGTCCAGTTGCCTCTTGAAAAAGCACCTTTGGGACAACTATGACCTGGATGACTGAAAACTTCCTTAGACATTTAGACCAAGAAAGGTGGTGGGCTTTCTTTGATTAGATGTGTTCAAAGATAGCCTTGACCAACTGTTCTTCTGGAATGTTTTATTATTATTATTTTAATTGATTTTTATTATTTTCCAGTATTTACACCACATTTCCAACCTTTACAGCACTTCAGCATCAGTAGCTCATAATTTTATATTGATATTTACATTTTACTTTCTTTCCTTTTATACACTATTCCAATGGTAACATTCTCATATTTGCCTTTTCACAAATATCTCTATATGTTTCCTTTTTTTTTAATAAACAGGTTTTTTTTTTGCAACAAAAACAAAAAATAAAACCATCTTTTAGTTATATAGTATGTCAACTGGGTACATATATCTTGTGCACATATTAATATTTTTATATTTTTACTAAGTTTACATTCATATTATAGCCTATTCAGCAATATATATCATTATAACAATATCATTTAATTTCTTATTTTATTTTCCAACCATTTATAAAATAAATCCCAAATCATATAATACTCCATTTCTTCTTGTTCTCTAAGCGCCAGTGTTAATCTACTCATTTCTGTACATTCCAATATTTTCTTAATCACTTCCTCCTCCACCGGATTAATTTCATTTTTCCAATTTTGAGCAACTACAATTCTGTTTCCTATCGCTCTTGAATAAACCTTATGCAGAATATTTACCTTTATACTCTAGCCACTCATACCATGTGTCCCAAATCCTGTAGTATTTCATTTCTCCCTTATCTTTCAGTTCCATCATTAGTCTAACCATCTCCACACATTCACACACTTCCTTTATCACCATACCCTCTGTGAGAGTATTGTCCTGTTTCCAATTCTAGCGCCCATTATTATATGAAGTATAACATACTGAGTTTTCTTACTTATTTTACCATTTATTATGCTTAATTTAAAAAAAATCTAGTTTCATCTCAATATTTTGCTTTGTAATTTCCTCAAGAATGTCTTTATTTTAATCCAGTATTTCTTAGCTTTTGTACACGTCCACCAGGTATAAAAAAAATGTTCCTTGTTTATGCTTGCCTCTCTAGATGGAATGTTTTAATATAGTTTTCTGCATTGAGACAACTGAGTGTCCTTCAAATCAGCTTCATTGCCAATTTCCTCCATGCCATTCATAATATTACAAATCCTGGTTGTATCCCCACCTACACTTCCTTATTTCTAAGCAGACGTGTCCAAATGTCATAATCTTTCCTACAGGGAAGGTTTTTAAAATCCTTTTGGGTTGATCTTCTCCACTTTGGGCAGCCTGGTATGTCCTTCTCCTCCACCCCTCCATTGTGACAATTGGAACTGTAAGCCAGTACTTCAGTTGTGGATGTACAATAGATTAAGTTAAGTACATTATGGTGTTGGCGGTTTTATTTTCGGTCCATTTCCTGATGGCCCCAGCATGTATTTTGCCTTGTTCAAGACTGCCACATACTAAGTTGACATCTTCATTGCACTTTCCATTGTGACCTTCACTGTGAAAGTGGTACTTTCAGAAGAAACAGTTGAAATGGTTTCAAGAACCAGTTTGATGTCTTTAATGTGTTCAGCTACTCAAAAGACTGAAAGATTTTCAATAAGAAATGTTACTCACTACAAAGGCCCATTTCTTAGGCATTCATCAAAATTATTTCTGCTCTTTTTTTCCTCCTAGCAGGAATCTTAAACTCCCCTTTAAAAATGTAGCTTCGTGATGAAAAAAAGAGAGAGAAGTAAATGAAAGATTCCTTATTTTTGTTGTAAGGTATCCTACAGTTAGGAACTTCAAAAGTCTTTTAGATGATCTTGAACTTTCTTTCAATCTTTCATTACATAAGAAATTTGGAAATTTTGACTCAATAAATCCTGCGAACACACTAACATTTGCATGCAGGATGCATCATGATTATAATGTTAATAAAAACAGAATAATAGAATAACAGAGTTGGAAGGGACCTTGGAGGTCTTCTATAACTCTATAACTGTCTGGTTCTGCAAGCAAACAAGACAGACACAGACTTTAATGGATAATTAAAACTGCAGAAAAAACAATTGCTACCAACCTGCCTTCCACTGAGGACATGTATACAGCATGAGTCAAAAAGAGGGCCGTGAAAATATCTACAGACTCCTCACATCCTGGACATAAACTGTTTCAACTTATACCTTCAAAATGACGCTATAGGGCACTGCACACCAGAACTGTTGTGAATTAATAAGAGTGCTTGAATAAAGATTATTAAAAGCTTAAAAGTAAAGTGCAGGGTTCTGGCCCTGCACTTCTGATTGGCCGATAATAGCGACATTGGATTGGTCCGTTCAGGAGAATCTGATTGGCTATTAACGAACCTCTCCCATTGGTTAATGGAGCTAGCGCTCCCTGTGTTTTCATTGGCTAAGTACTCAAGAGGTTGCCTATATAAAGGGGCCGTTGTGGCCATAGAGCTGAGCTGTTACACCATGTTAATAAAGAGTTTGAAGTTCACTGTTCACCGACTCGTCTCCATCCTTGCGCCCATGCGTAGAACTTAACAAGAACAACCAGACACAAGGACAGATTTTTTTTCCTGAATGCCATCACTCTGCTAAACAAATAATTTCCTCAACATTATCCAACTATTTAGACTGTAAGACTGTATTACGATTATTCTTCTCATCCTTCCTATTACCTATCTCTTCCCACTTATGACTATAACTGTATTGCTTGTATCTTCATTACATAAGAAATTTGGAAATTTTGACTCAATAAATCCTGCGAACACACTAACATTTGCACGCAGGATGCATCATGATTATAATGTTAATAAAAACAGAATAATAGAATAACAGAGTTGGAAGGGACCTTGGAGGTCTTCTATAACTCTATAACTGTCTATAACAATTTATATTGTTTTATTTATTTCCTAGTATGATTTGTTTGCTTATTAGTAACCTATGATTATCACTAAGTGTTGTATCTTATGATTCTTGACAAATGTATTTTATTTTTTTCTTTATGTACACTGAAAGCATATGCACCAAAGGCAAATCATTTGTATGTCCAGTCAGACTTGGCCAATAAAGAATTCTAGTCTATTCTTTCTGTTTCTAGTTAGATCCCCTATTCAAGCAGCCAACTCTATACAATTCTATTTTTTTAAAAAAAATATTTGTTTGTTAAACATGTACACAATAACAAGTATAGCCATGAACAGAAGTAAAAGAAGTAAATAAGCAAAAGAAGTAAAACAGGGATGATAGGCATGTTGGTGCACTTATACATACCCCCTTTATGGACCTCTTAGGAATGGGGTGAGGTCCACAGTAGACAGTTCGAGGTTGAAGCCAGGGATGGGATTCAACCAGTGTTACTACCGGTTCTGGGATGTACGTGTAGAAAAACCTTAAGCTATGCCTCCCAGAGAGCTGAAAAGCGCTGCACGCAGGTGCACAGCATTTGAAAAGCCACTTTTTTCCTGATTTTTCAACTTCAGCTGTGCCGGGCAAAACAGCTGAGGTTGAAAAAGCAGGAAATAAAGGATGGGTAAGAGCCCGGGTGGGCACGTGGGCCAAACAGCAGCAAACACAGAACCGGTTCAGTATTTGCTTCTCTTCAGAGCTATTGGTTCTATAGAACCAGGCAAAAACAGTAGCATCCCACTCCTGGTTGAAGCTGTGAGGAGGTTGAGGCTGTACCATTCTGTACAATTCTGGAGAACAGGCTGTCCAGTCACTTCCTAAAAACCTCCAGTGATGAATCTGTGATGACCCGGGGCATGGCATGAAAACAACACAACCAGAGAATAGGTCCAGCTCCCCTTTATTGCTCCAAATGTGCCTCCAAACATCCACACATTCACTACAAGTCCTGGAGCAAAGCTCTTACATGCACCTTCGGAAGCCTCTGGCTGCAAGTAGTCCATTAAACCAGGTTAACCAAACAGCAAACTGGGCCAGCAGTCCAATAAACCTGGTTAGCCCAAACATTAACCAGGGCCAGCAGTCCAATAAGCCAGGTTAGCTAAACAGTATCCAGAGCAAGAAGTTCAGCGAAGCAGGCAAACTGGCAAGTTTCCACCAGACCGAGTACAGCAATCTCCAGGCTTTGGCAAATGCACATGAGGCTCCACAGATTCAAGGCTTGTTCCCGACAAATGCCTCTCCCGTGACACCTCCTTACATCTTAGTCCCCAGGTGTGACTTGTGAAAGGGGACAGGGTACTCTCCTCTCTCATAGCCAGCTCAGCCTGCGTTGGTCTTGCTGTCTCTTTTCCTTCCTTACTCTCGGATCAGGAAGGGTGGTCCTTGTTCTTCTCCTGAGCTCTCCCTGTCTGAAAGCCTTATTAAGTCAGAAGAATCTTGCCTGGATGGACTCTGCCTTTTCCCAGTTTCCTCCAAGGCCAACAGAGCCGTCCTCTCAATCTCTGGTGGTTTTTGTTCCAGCTAAGATTGAGACTTTGACGGGGCATGACAGAAGCACCCACAACTTCTGGAGACAAAACTGTTCCACTTATTCATTGTTCTGATTATCAGGAAATTTCTCTTCAGTTCCAGATTGCTTCTCTCATTGATTAGATTCCATCCATTGCTTCCTCTCCTTCATTCAAGTGCTTTGAAGAATAGGTTGACCCCGTCTTCTTTGTGGCAGCCCCTCAAACATTGGAACACTGCTATCATGTCATACCTAGTCCTTCTTTTCATTAAATTAGACATACCCAATTCCTGCATAATATAGAACAAGGGTCTTCAAACTTGGCAAGTTTAATACTTGTGGATTTCAACTCCTAGAATTCCTGAGCTCACATGACTGGAGGAGGAATTCTGGGAACTGAAGTCCACAAGTCTTAAAGCTGTCAAGTTTGAAGATCCCTGAAATAGAATATGGAACATAAACTCATAGGGTTGGAAGAAGAGGTCTTCAAATCCATCCCTCTGCTCAAAGCAGAAGATCTTATATCATCCCACTTTCTGGTGTTTTTTTTTTTTCCTTAAAACTTTTCACTTCTCATCCAAGAAGCTTGGATGGTCACTTGTTCAAAATTCAGACACTTGGCAATTGACTCATTTTTATGATGGTTGCAATGTCCTGGGTTCATGCAATCCTCTTTCATGACCTCTATGGGAAAGACAGATTCACTTAACAACCATATTACTCACTTAACAGTCAGAGTGATTCACATAACAATTGCAGCAAGAAAATGGTGAAAAAAATCACTTAACAACTGTCTTGCTTAGCAACAAAAAATTGGGGCTCGTTTGTGGACTACCTGTACTTTTATTTTACTTTGTTATTTTACTAACCTACAATAGATCTAGAACTAAGGAGAACAGTGAATCAGTGGAACAACTTGAAGTTGTGAATGCTCCAACACTGGAAGTTTTTAAGAAGAGATTGGATAACCATTTGTCTGAAGTGGTGTAGGGTTTCCTGCCTAAGCAGGGGGTTGGACTAGTCACTAGAAGACCTCCAAGGTCCTTTCTAATTATTCCATTCTATTCCAATATGGTATGATTGGCTGTTTTACTTCCCTGAATGGACTCTATCACCACTATCACCACCTTTGCAAAAGCCTTAGTCTGATTATTAATCAGTCCCCAATCATTAAACACAATTAAACAGCATAATCAGAGTTATAATTATTGGTAGATTAATTTTTGATTAATTAAAAATCTTAATTAAAACTTTTTAAGCTGTGTGTACTAAAATTTGACTAATCATTTACAGTTTATTCAGTGGGCACTAATACCACATTCATTTACATTACAGTTTAGTAGCTCTCTACTGATTTGAAGCTCATCAAGACACTAAGCCAACATTATTCCCTTTTAACATAACAATGAAAGTAGGATGTTCCAGGCTTTTTTCCAACTTGATACTTGATAATGGAAGAGGAATATGGACTTTAAAATTCATTTTAGGCAGGGGGAGCGTTCGCGAGAAAAGGGAACTTGAAACTTCAATGGGGCATACTGCTGAAGGAGTGCTGAAATTGCTTCCTATATTTTGCTGAATTTCCTCAAATTCCATGAAATAATATGATGGAAATATTAACAATGTTTACTTCTCCTAAGTTATAATTGGAGATCTAGTTACAAATCAGTACTGATTTCCAAGCCAGGATTTTGCCAGATCTGAGGACTCTAAGGAGAAATTTCCTTAACAGTGAAAACAATTAACCAGTGGAACAGCTTGCCTTCAAAAGTTGTGGGAGCTCCAACACTGGAGGCTTTTAAGAAGAGATTGGACAGTCACTTGTCTGAAATGGCATAGGGTCTCCTGCTTGAGCAGGGGGTTGGATTAGAAGACCTCCAAGTTCCTTTCTAACTTTGTTATTCTATGTTCTACAAACACTGAAACATTATCTTAAATCAAAAACAACCTGACAGAATAATCAATGATGGAATGCTTTGCCTCCCATAGTTCTGAGTGCTCCATCACTGGAGGTTTTCAAGAAGAAATTGGACAACCATTCATCTGGAACAAGTCTCTTGTTTGTGCAGGAGGTTGGATTGAAGACCTCCAAGGTCGCTTCCAATTTTATCATTCTATTCTATTCTATTCTATTCTATTCTATTCTATTCTATTCTATTCTATTCTATTCTATTCTATTCTATTCCATTCCATTCCATTCCATTTTCCCTCTCCTCTCTTCTCCTCTCCTCTTTTCCCTTTCCTTCCCTTCTTTTCCCTTCCATTCTATATTCCCTTCCCTGGTCTCCTCTCCCATTCCATATATTCTATTCTGTTATGTTATGTTATGTTCCTTTCCATTTCATCTACTCTACTGTACTCTACTCTACTGTACTCTACTGTACTCTACTACTCTACTCTACTCTACTCTACTCTACTCTACTCTACTCTACTCTACTCTACTCTACTCTACTCTATCCTACAATATCCTATCCTATTCAAGTTGCCCTATTTCACAGCTTTCTTCAGTGAAAACTTTGTGCAAGAACTGTGGGGCCAGTAACATGGCAATGGAGTGTAGTCCAGAAGTGCAGGAGGAAGGGTCTGTTCCCAATGGAGCAAAGAGACATCTTGTAATTTTGGATATTTAGGAAAAGAGTGAAGGTAAACTCCCCCTAGCAGTTGACAGAATACATCTAATAGTTATTGCAGATAAGTGGTTTAGTTTGGGAAGATTCCTACCTATAGGTGAGCAACAATAAAGAAACTTCTCTCAAATTCAAATAACAAGAGATGAGTCATCCTTGGTCCTTTGAGTCCAATATTTATCTTCCTACATCATCCTGTTCTGAATCTAGGATGCATTGGATTCAATAAAGACTCTACATTTTGGACCACATTTCTGAATTGTGCAAACTTCTAAGTCATATAAGAAAATGCCTATGTGGTTTCATACTAGGTAACATTGTTTTTTCTTCCCCCAGATAAACAGCAGTATCCCCCTTTCATGGTCAGCTGGAAACATGTGATGGAGAAATGAGGATTAAAAAAAAAAATAGATGAGCAGAATTGAGATGTATCAAATCGAATGGATGGATGCAGAGATGGTATTCATCCAGTTCAGACCAGTTTGGGCATACCGGTAGTGGACATTTTGAGTAGTTCAGGGTACCAGCAATGCTACCTTTAGTTGGCCCCGCCCAGCTGCCCTCACCCTTGCTCTTTCCTGCCTTAAATTCTCTTGTTTTTCAGCTCAGCTGATTTGCATGGCAGAGTGGATTGCCGTGCCTCTGGCCTTGCCCCAGAGCCTCTGCCTGCTCGCTGTTCACCTCAGCCAGGTCAGGGAACATACCATTTCCTGCCTCTGGCCTTGCCTCAGGCCTCTGCTTGCATGCCACCACCACCCCAACCTCAAATTACAGCTGCATGGACAAAAGCAATTTATTTGGAAGAGAGTAAACCCCAAAACATTGCTCCATCTAGCCTTGCCACACAGCAAAAGCCACAGATGCTTTATATATTTATTTATTTGAAACCCACCACTGGATGGATGGATGGATGGATGGATGGTTGGTTGGATGGATGGATGGATGGATGGATGGATGGATAAATGGAAGAAGGGAAGATAGATGGATGATAGGTAGGTAGGTAGGTAGGGAGGTAGGTAGGGAGGGAGAGAGAGAGAGAGAGAGAGAGAGAGAGAGAGAGAGAGAGAGAGAGAGAGAGAGAAAAGGAGGCCTCACAATCAGGTGGCTGTGAGTTAGATCCTAGAAAGAAGCAGATATTTCTCCCTCTGAGAATATATCTGCTGAACAAAACTCCACATTGGTGACAGGAATGGCATCCAGTCATTACAACACTCTGCTAGCTCCATTAAAACATGCTAGCACCATTCAGTTGCTCGCAAGGGATATGGGGTTGTTAAATGAAGATGATAGATAAATAGATAGGAAAGAGATGTAAAATAGATGAGAGATAGATACACAGACACAGAGACAGGCAGACAGAGATAGATAGGTAGATAGATAAGAGAGAAAGAGAGTGGGGTGAGTCAATCAGGTATATGCCAACCACCTTCAAAGTGAAAAACCAAACAAAGCCAATTGCAACTGACCACTTCAATTTGATATCAGGGACCTCTGCATAGCAACCTGGTTGCTGATGAGATCAAAGCATTATGGGCCACAGAAATGGAAACAGAATGTCTCATCCCTTCATTGCTTTGTTTCAAAACAGCATTTCCATTTTAGCTCTGACAAAAGAAAAACACACATTACAGATTGTATGGCTGCAGAAAGGATGATGAATAGAACGGATTGCTTTGGATAAATAAAGCGTAGTAAAGGTTAGGTGGATCGAAAGGGTAAACACACTATTGTAAAGTGAAGAAACAAAAATGGAGGAGGAGGAGGAGGAAAAGTAGGTAGGAAGGAAGACTCAGAATAACTTAGAATAGCTTTATTGTCACTTTAAATGTACATTAATTGGCATACATTAAAATGATTTTTTTCAAAGGAAGGAAGGAGAAAGAGAGAGAGAGAGAGAGAACCAGTAGCAAGGTATAAGTTGCAGTGAAGATGGTTACTCTCTTAGAAGACCTGAATGACCAGCCTGAAAGAGAGATTTTCCTATGGGAAGTGGGGAGGGAATTATGTGACTGCTAAGAGTCAGCCCAGACACATAATCAATGATTCTATTATTCTACTTAGGCTATGAACATGAAATTTCACTTTACTTAGTGGCACTGTGCACCCTTTTACATCCTAAGGCAAAAAGAAACTTTGGAATCTGTTGGTGTGTGCCTGGAGCTTTTGTCGAACCCTCTTTTTCCAAAGGATTGTGCAGCTGTGTCATACCCCAGTTGGAGTCTGAATCTGCAGGGGAAGTTGAGCTGGAACAAGAGCCCACAGAGATGGAGAGGGTGGCTCCATTGGCCTTGGAGGAAACTGGGGAAGGGCAGTCAGTCTGGGCAAGACTTTTCTGACTTAGTAAGGCCTGCAGGCAGGGAGGAGCAGGAGAAAAAGAGCTTAGGCAAAGAACCACTCCCTCCTGATTTGAGAGCACGCAGACAAGAGAGAAGGCGAGACCAATGCAGTCTACATGGGAGGAGAGTGCCCTGCCTTATTTCACAAGGCACACCTGGGAGATGTAAGGAGGTGCCAGTGTGGGAGGGCATTTGTTGGGAACAAGTGTTGAATCTGTGGAGCCTTATGTGCACTTGCTGATGCCTGGAGATTACAGGTTGGGCTAACCTGGCTTACTGGACTTCTTGCTTTGGTTACTGTTCGGCTAACTTGGCTTACTGGACTACTCGCAACCAGAGGCTGCTGCAGGTGCATTTGAAAGCTTTGCTCCAAGACTTGTAGTAAACATGGGGATGTTTGGGGGCAAAGTTGGAGCAATAAAGGGAAGTTAGACCTGTTCTTTGGCTGTCTTGCTTTCATCACAATTATTTGTGCACTGTTATTCTTTCCATGCTACCATTCACTTCAATACACCCTTTTTGCCTTCACACCCCAACCCACACAGTACTCCTGCTTAATAAGAGCGAAGAACAGAATCACACCTAGGGAATTGTATTGCTTTAATTAAAAAATAATAATAATAAGTTTCAAAACAGCTGTGTCATATCTTGCAAATAAGAATTTAAGTATTTCCACCAATGGAGAGGGCAAAGTAATAACTACACTTCCAAAATGACCTCAAAAAAAAAATTGCACTCAATTTCTTTTTTGGCACTTCTGGCAGCTCTCCTTTGATCTATGAGCTCCCAGTTGTGTTGACACTGCATCCAACAAAGTTAGATAGCCTTGCGAAGTTCATGACATATTTTGGACACCAGATGAGTTGAAATGCCAAGGAAGAGATAACAAAAGATGGGCTCACTCCATAAATTTACTTTGTGTCAAACTTCGGTGCTCCTGAGAGTGACAGGAATCAATATTTTCACGACCAGCCAATCGTCAAACAAATAGATAAAGCCTTCTCAAAATATCAAATGAGCATGGGCTCAAACACATTTCTCAGAAATAAAAAAAAACAAACTCCACAACTGCAAAACTTTTCAGTTCTCAAGTCGACGTGATGCTGTTTCTCACAAGGACAACTGTCTTAACACATTTGTCTGTCTGTTTCTTTGCATGTTCTGTTCTGTCCATACAGAAGCATGGTTATAATGGGTATATTTTAAATACATATTTAATCCCGTGACCACACTTCTCTATTTCAGAGTGTTATACCATTATTAAATTAAAGATTAAATAAACAGCAGTGTTAAATTACCATATAAATCAATAGATGGCATTAAATTCTTCTTCTGTCCATAAGGATCTGTATTGTTGTTGGTGGTCTCCTCCTCCTCCTCCTCCTCCTCCTCCTCCTCCTCCTCCTCCTCCTCCTCCTCCTCCTCCTCCTCCTCCTCCTCCTCCTCCTCCTCCTCCTCCTCTTCTTCTTCTTCTTCTTCTTCTTCTTCTTCTTCTTCTTCTTCTTCTTCTTCTTCTTCTTCTTCTTCTTCTTCTTCTGTCTCCTCCTCCTCCTCCTCCTCCTCCTCCTCCTCCTCCTCCTCCTCCTCCTTCTCCCTCCCTCCCTTCCTCCCCCCTATTTACAGTCTTAGTAAATAGATTTAGTAAACACTTAGTAACTATTTGAACTGTTTCGGAAAAGAAGGAATAAATTGTGGATCTGATGTTATCTATGTATAAAATGGAAAGCAGCAGTAAACTAACCAGCTGTATCAGCATGCATTGCAATGATAATTATAATTCTTCTTAGCCAAAAAATAGTTGAGCTTATAAATAGTACTTGACGTATGGCCACAATTGAGCTCAACATTTTCATTGTTAAAGGACACAGTTCTTAAGTGAGTTTTGTCCCATTTTATCACCTTTTTGGCCACCATTGTTAAGTGAATCACTACAGTTGTTAAGCGGGTAACATGGTTGTTAAGTGAATCTGGCTTTCCCATTGACTTTGCTTGTCAGAAGGTGACAAGAGGTGATCACATGACCCCAGAATGCTGCAACCCTCATAAATAAATAAGAGTCAGTTGTCAAGCACCTGAATTTTGATCATAGAACCATAGAATTCTTTATTGGCCAGGTGTGATTGGACACCCAAGGAATTTCTCTTAGTGCAAATGCTCTCAGTGTACCTAAAAGAAAAGATACATTCGTCAAGAGTCAAGAATCATCAGGTACAACACTTAATGATAGTCATAGGGCACAACAAGCAATCAGATAAGTAGATAGGTAGGTAGGTGGAAAGAAAGGAAGGAGGGAAGGAGGGAAAGGAAGGAAGGAAGGAAGGAAGGAAGGAAGGAAGGAAGGAAGGAAGGAAGGAAGGAAGGAAGGAAGGAAGGAAGGAAGAAAGAAAGAAAGAAAGAAAGAAAGAAAGAAAGAAAGAAAGAAAGAAAGAAAGAAAGAAAGAAAGAAAGAAAGAAAGAATAGAATAGAATTCTTTATTGGCCACGTGTGATTGGACACACAAGGAATTTGTCTTGGTGCAAATGCTCTCAGTGTACATAAAAGAAAAGATACATTCGTCAAGAGTCAAGAATCATCAGGTACAACACTTAATGATAGTCATAGGGCACAACAAGCAATCAGATAAGTAGATAGGTAGGTAGGTGGAAAGAAAGGAAGGAGGGAAGGAGGGAAAGGAAGGAAGGAAGGAAGGAAGGAAGGAAGGAAGGAAGGAAGGAAGAGAAAGAAAGAAAGAAAGAAAGAAAGAAAGAAAGAAAGAAAGAAAGAAAGAAAGAAAGAAAGAAAGAAAGAATAGAATAGAATAGAATTCTTTATTGGCCACGTGTGATTGGACACACAAGGAATTTGTCTTGGTGCAAATGCTCTCAGTGTACATAAAAGAAAAGATACATTCATCAAGAGTCAAGAATCATCAGGTACAACACTTAATAATAGTCATAGAGTACAATAAGCAATCAGATAAGTAGGAAGGAAGGAAGGAAGGAAGGAAGGAAGGAAGGAAGGAAGGAAGGAAGGAAGGAAGAAAGAAAGAAAGAAAGAAAGAAAGAAAGAAAGAAAGAAAGAAAGAAAGAAAGAAAGAAAGAAAGAAAGAAAGAAAGAAAGAAAGAATAGAATTCTTTATTGGCCAAGTGTGATTGGACACACAAGGAATTTGTCTTGGTGCAAATGCTCTCAGTGTACATAAAAGAAAAGGTACATTCATCAAGAGTCAAGAATCATCAGGTACAACACTTAATAATGGTCATAGGGTACAATAAGCATTCAAATCATACTAGGAAACAGTCAATATAGATTGTAAGGATACAAGCTACAAAGTTACATTCATACAATTACAAGTGGGAGGGGATGGGTGACAAGGAGGGATGAGATTAATAGTAACAGTAGTGCAGAATTTGTAAATAGTTGGACAGTGTTGAGGGAATTATTTGTTTAGCAGAGTGATGGCGTTTGGGGGAAAAACTGTCCTTGTGTTGTTCTGGTGTGCAGTGCTCTATAGCATCGTTTTGAGGCTAGGAGTTGAAACAGTTTATGTCTGGGATGTGAGGGGTCTGTAAATATTTTCACAGCCCTCTTTTTTATTCATGCAGTATACTGGTCCTCTATGGAAGGCAGGTTGGTAGCAGTTGTTTTTTCTGCAGTCCTAATTATCTTCTGAAGTCTGTGTCTGTCCTGTTGGGTTGCAGAACCAAACCAGACAGTGATAGAGGTGCAGATGACAGACTCAATAATTCCTCTGTAGAACTGGATCAGCAGCTCCTTGGGCAGTTTGAGCTTCCTGAGTTGGTGCAGGAAGAACATTCTTTGTTGTGCTTTTCTGATGACATTTTTGATGTTAGGTGTCTATTTTAGGTCATGTAATATAGTAGAACCTTGAAATTGGAAGGTCTCACACTGTTGATACTGCATTGTTCAGTATTGTAAGAGGTGGTAGTATAGGAGGGTTTCTTCTAAAGTCCACCACCATTTCTACGGTTTTGAGTGTGTACAGTTCCAGATTGTTCCAATTATACCTCGAGGCAAGTTGTACAACCTCCTGTCTGTATGCGGATTCGTCGTTCTCAAATGAGACCAATCACTGTTGTGTCATCAGCAAACTTCAGTATTTTAACAGATGGATCATTTGAAATCATGTGACCATAGCGATGTCGCAATAATTGTGTGAAAAATGATCCTAAATCACTTTTTTTCAGTGTTGTAAGTCAAAGACTACCTGTACTTTGGAATCCTAGGTTGAGGTTAGGAGGGCTTTAAGCTGTGGAGAAAATATGGAACATATAACTCATTATAGCATAATTGTTCCATGGAGAAAAAGAAAATATTGTGAATTCTTTCTCCTGACTTCCCAATTATTTCTGAAAATGGTTTGCCAACCTTCTGAATAGTATGAGTAGGAAAAATTCATAGAACATAGAATAATAAAGTTAGAAGGGACTTTGGAGGTTTTCTAGTTGAACTCCCTACTGTCAGAAGACTAATTCAAGGCAAGAGACCTTATAACACTCTTGAGAAATGGCTGTCCAATCTCCTCTTAAATAACAGAGTTGGAAGGGAACTCAGAGGTCTTCTAATCTAGCCCCCCCCCTGCTCAAGCAGGAAATCTTATGCCATTTCGGACAAATGGAATAGAATAGAATAGAATAGAATAGAATGGAATGGAATGGAATGGATTGGATTGGATTGGATTGGATTGGAATGGAGGTTGTCCAATCTCTCCCTAAAAACCTCTAGTGATGGAGCACCCACAATTTCTGGAGGCAACCTATTCCACTGATTAATTCTTTTCACTGTCTGGAAATTTTTCCTTGTTCTAGGTTGATTTTGATTAGTTTCTATTTGTTACTTTTTGTCCTACCCTCAAGTGCCTTGGAGAATAGGTTGACCTTCCTCTTCTCTGTGACATCCCCTCAAGTACTTTAAGATACTAAAGATCAAAACCCTCTCCAACTGATTTCACAATCTGGTATTTTACAAACAATAAAAGAAGGGTATTTTTATTGTTCAGGAGGAAAGAATTGTCCAGAGGCACCTCTGCCATTTCCTGCTGGACAAACTTTATGCCACCGACGTGCAGGGGTGGATTTCAAGAATTTTAGCAACCAGTTCTCTGCCCAGTTGCCATGGTGGGCATGACCTAGTTGGCCTTCTGCATCATGGTGAGGGGGGGGGGACGTTTTTGTCTTCCCTGGGCTCCCGAGGCTTTCCTTAAGCCTCTGGGAAGGCAAAAATGGCCTCCTTGGGCTGCAGAGGGTCTCTGGAGGCTGGAAACAGACCCATTTCTGGCCTTCTGGAGCCTCCAGGAGGCCCTCCCCAAGCCTCCATGTGGGCCTTGTACTTACCTGGGATCCAAAACAGGCTGTGTGGGGACTCCTAGTAGGGGCAGTGCGGAATGCGCCGGGGTGAGATTTGCTGGTTCATCGAACTGGCCATAAAATTAGCTACCGGTTTGGTATCAGAGTGAACCAGTAGCATCCCACCCCTGTCGGTGTGTGTGTTTTGTTGGCAATGAATACCTTGAAAAGGAAAGGTGTCATTTTCTTTTCCTTCTGAAAGTCTGTTCAAAACTGAGCTGGCTGACCAGAGGAAAGTTCACTGCCTTGCAAGACTATTTCTTCTTAGCTGTTGGGTTGCAATTTTCCAGCTGTTAATATGTCAGGCTTCTCTTTGGGGGGTGGAGGAGAAACAGCCATCTCGGAGGAAGGAGTCCCAAGATGGGGAGATAATGCAGTCACCAGCTTCCCAAAGGAACCCCAGCTGGTATGATTTAAAAAAAAAAAAAAAAAGGCATCACGACCAGAAAGCTGATCTCGTGTTAGGATGGTGCACTGTGGAATAACAAAAGATAAAATGCAAAGACTGGGAAAGAGGCGGGATTTGTCTCTGCCCCTCTGAACAGCTCTGCAGGGTTCCATCCTTTACAAAAGCTCAAATGCACAACGCCAATATTTTTCAGAAGCTGCCATTTCAGCTCGCTTGAAGAGAAAGAATGTTTTACTGGATCTGAAATATTAATTTATTTACATTGATGACTATTCTGTCTTGAAGGTTCTGCCTGCATTTCTTTTACGTGGAAAGGACACAATCTTCTCATTGAAATTCCATGACCAATGTTACTTGCATTGGTGATTTTCTCTCTTTCTTGGTTCAGAAGGGAACTCCTCAACTATGTATGTTATGTATGTGGATGTGTATCTCTTCCTCAAGTATATATGTGTCCATATTATATTTATATTTATCATATCTATATCTAGATATCTATATCTACCTCTATCTATCTATCCATGCATCCATCCATAGATACATACACACACACTTAATATGTTTTTGTGTGTGTGTGTGTATTCATTTTATTTCTTTATATTTATAGAAATATATTCATTTAATGCAATCCTTGGCATATAATGCTATTAATTATAGTTGCTGTTTTTTTACTGCATTTGAAATATGAATTCCAACTGCTTGCTTCAGAATGAACAGTTGGAAGATAAAAGAGCTTCTCCATGGATCTGAATGAGGTCCATATGTGAGTGGGCTTTCTCAAGAGTCCATTGATGACCAATGGACAGCATCAGTGAGTCCATTAATGTCCAATGGACAGAGAATCAGAGAGTCCATTGATATCTAATGGAAAGAGAGCCAGAGCATCCATTAATGATCAATGGACAGAGGGTCAGAAAGTTGATTGATGGTCATATAACCATTGATGGTACAGGGGGTAGAAATTTGTCCAACTTTACGCTTTCCTTACCTGGTTGTTGAAGATCAGTAAAGCAAAGGTGGGTCACTACTCTGAGTTGTTTGCATCATCATCATCATCATCATCATCATCATCATCATCATCATCATCATCACACACACACATGGACATGCCCAAGTCTTGTGCTTCTGCTGTAGGGGAAGATAGCTCGCAAGCTTGCATTAGAGCTCACGACCTCATCCGTGCAAGAGAGCAACAAGTTTGGGGATTAAGCCATTAAGCATTTCCTCCACATAGTTCTTTCCAGGGTTGGCTAATGATTAATTAGTGGCACAAGCATGTTCTTGATATCAAAGGTGTGTGTAATAGACATTCTCAATAGTTGCTGGAAAGCTCATCTGTTAAAAATAGTTATGGATGGCTGCTGGGCTTCAAGCAAACAGGCTATTGACCTGAAGTCAAATGTCCCAGTGGAGGTCAATGAGTTCAAAATCTCACAGATTGTTCTCATCAAGTGATGGAAGCACATATGCCCTGGTGGCTAATTAACTAATTAATAATAGGCACTCCAGAGGAATATTTCTTTGAACAGTTTTATAGCAATCATATTAGATGTTTTCTGCATGCCAGATTAATCTGATTGAAATACACATTAACCTGTGGTTCTCACACCTCCAAAAAAAGAAAAGAAAAGAAAAAGAAGGAAGAAAAAGTCTGCATTTTTATAAAATGAGCTTATCCTAAACCAGAAAGAGAGACAAACACAGCTGAAGGTTCCACTTATTTATCTATTTTATTTTAGAGAGAGCTGATTTGACTTCAGCAGCTGTGATAACCTTTCCCAAAATTGTCCTTCAAACTTCTCCCCATCTAAACCTCTCTCTGGATTTTGAAGTTCTGAATTACTAAATCCAATTTTCAAAAGTGGAACCAACAATTCTATTTGAAAGGGAGAGGGGTAATTTTTGGCATGGAAAGGATTGTTTCATGACTTTCCTGCCCTTTGATTTTAGCTATTGATTTATCTTTTTCAATCCTCTTTTTCTCATCTTCCAGGTGGTAGGTATTGAATGGAAAAATCATGGTGAAAAAATAAGCAGGGTCTGATGATAGGCAGGGTTGGATCGGGATCATTGTTACTCAGAGGGTAACAAGTATAAGGGTAATACACCAGAAAGGCTAAAATAAGAGGGACTTTGGAGTCTTAGTGGTTGATCACTTAAACATGAGTCAACTAAAGCTAATACAATCCTTGATTGTATAGAATAAATAATTAGAATAGAATAGAATAGAATAGAATAGAATAGAATAGAATAGAATAGAATAGAATAGAATAGAATAACAGCATTGGAAGGGAACTTGTAGGTCTTATAGTCTAAACCCTATACCATTGCAACTAAATTGTTATCCAGTCTCTTCTTAAAAACTTCCAGTATTGGAGCAGTTACAACTTCTGAAGGCATACGGGACCAAGGACCTTGAGGCATTTCCCACTGAGTTGGGGGAGTCATTGGAGGAGCGGAGCAAGTCTCCTGGCATTTACTGCATTTTGCTACCCAGGTCTCTATCTGTTTATCTAACCCAGGCCACCATGCGTAAATCCTGGCTAATGCCTTCATCCGCACAATGCCTGGATGTCCATAGTGCAGCATTTTCAATACCCTGTATTGCAATTTCTCCGGGACTATGACTCTGTCTCCCCATACTATGCAACCTTTCTGGGAGAATAGTTCTGTTTGACGATTCCTAAATGGCTTGAACATATCATTGGTTGCACTGACCAGCCACTCCCGTCCTACCCAGCTGAGGATTCGTGCCAAAACAGGGTCCTTTTTTGTCTCTAAGGCTATGTCTCGAGTGGTTAGTGGCGGTGATTTGAGGGTTTCAATTTGCAATACGGCTATGGTTGGAGCAGGGTCCTCTATAATGTCTGGTAGTGGAGAGTGGCTCAAAGCGTCAGCGTGGGGAATGGTTTTCCCCAGGCGATGTTGCAATCGGTAATTGCAGGTAGCTAAAAATTCTGACCAACGTGTCATTCTTGGTGATAAGATATGGGGAGTCGGTTTGTTTCCTGCCAAAATACCAAGTGGCGGCTTGTGGTCTGTAATTATGGTAAAGGGTCTCCCATATACATATTCATGGAAACGTTTAATTGCGGATACAATAGTGAGGGCCTCTTTATCAAGTTGGCTATAGTTCCTTTCGGTTTTAGACAAAGTTCTTGAAAAGAACGCAATGGGTGACTCATTTCCATTTGGTAGGACATGGCTTAAGATGGCTCCTACTCCAAATGGTGAGGCATCACAGGTAACTGTCAAAGGTAGAGTCTCGTTGTATTGCATTAATACAGCATCAGAGGTTAAAAGGTCTTTTATCTCTTTGAACGCTTTCTCTTCACGCCGTCCCCAGACCCAGGAAGCCCTTTTATCAAGAAGTCTATGTAGGGTCTCGGCTACGGTTGCCTTCTGGGGCAAGAAAATGTTATAAAAGTTAATGAGTCCCAGGAAGGCTTGGAGGTCTGTCTTATTCCTAGGTCTCGGGGCTTTTTTGATTGCGGTTAGTTTTTTTTCAGTGGGATGGATTCCCTGTCTGTTGAGAAAGTATCCCAGGAACTCCACTCTCTCTGTACAATGTTGACACTTGTCTCGTTTTACCTTCAGACCAGCGTCTTTGAATTTCTGAAGGACTTTTCTGAGTTGTTGCACTAATAACTCTTTAGTGGGAGCAGCTATTAGGACATCGTCAAAATAAGGCACGATACCTTTTATGCCTTGTAATAGTCTCTTCATTAAACTTTGGAAAATGCCCGGCACCACGCTTACTCCAAATTGGAGTCTATTGCACTTGAAAGCGCCTCTATGTGTAACTATTGTCTGGGCTTCTGCAGTTGCTGCGCCTACAGGTAGTTGCTGGTACCCCTGAGCTAAGTCCAATTTCGCAAATATTTTTCCGCCACCCAGGGAATGAAGAAGGTGTTGAACCACCAGTACTGGATAAGTGCTCTGTTGAAGAGCATGATTAAGGGTGGCCCGATAATCCCCACAAATTCTTAACGAACCATCTGACTTCATGGGCGTTACTATCGGGATTTCCCAGGGGCCATGGTCAATTGGTTCCAATACGCCCTGGGCTATCAGTTTATCTAGCTGCTCGTCGATCTTCAGTTTTAAGGCAAAAGGTACTTGATGGGGCTTAAGCTGAATTGGGGCTGAGATTAAATGATATAGGGGTCCCCTTGTATTTGCCTAATGTTCCTGTGAACACGTCCTGGAATTCATGGATGAGAGCCTCTTCCCAGTCATCGCTTCTGGTTTGGTGTATGCCGGCTAGTTCAATTCCGACTCGGGCGAACCACTGTAACCGTAACAAGCTGGGTCGGTCACGATCGACGACAGTCAGGGGAAGCGTTGCTGTGCAGTCCTTAAAGGATACTTGGACGTTGCTGGAACTGACAACTGGGCTTCTGTTTCCCTGGTAGTCTTTCAGGATGATTCGTTGCATGCTGAGGTCCTGGCGGCAGATGGCAGGGATCAGCTGTTTAAGGGTTTTCCAGGATACCATTGATAGGGATGATCCCGAATCGACTTCCATCACGCACGGTCGATTCTCAATAGTAACCCTTACGCGGATCTTTTTTGCACTGAACAATGAAGCATGGCCGATGATAATGGTTTGGTGGGCCTCTTCTCATCTCGTTGAAAGGGCAGGTGCTTGGTTTCTGTTGTAGTAAGTGGTTGTTCCATTGGTGGTTCAGACGGTCCCGGTTCTCAGGAGGTTTGCCTATCTCCCGACGGAGGTTGTTCTCCCTTTGGTTGGGACTGGACTCTCGTCTGCTTCTGCAGACCTTCACGATGTGGCCTTCTTTCCTGCAGTTACGGCAGAGTGCATCAAGGAATTTGCAGTCCGATCGCAGGTGGTTTGCCCTGCAACCTGCACATTGGCGCGGATGTTTCTGGTTCCTTTGCTCTCGTTCCAAGCGGAGCCGGTTGACCTCCTCTTCATCACTGTCTGAGGATGACTCGAGGTCTTCGTGGTGGGTAGTGGTAGTGTGCTTCTCAGTGGCGAGTGGGATCTCATTGGCAAGTTGGCGAAGTGATGTGTTCGCTCGGCGCATTCGAGCGGCTGATTTCCTGGTTGCTTCTGTGGCAGTAGCTTCGGCAATGACATCTGTAAGGCTGATGTCGCCTTTTGCCATCAGCTTACTCTGCACGTGTGGTGCATTTAAACCCAGAACTATATGGTCTCTTAGGGCTTCCTCTAAGTTTGCAAAACCACAAAGGCCTCCTAGGTTCTGGAGGTCGGCTATGAAATTCCTAACGCTCTCGTCCTTTCGTTGGTCCCTCTGGTAAAATTTGTGTCTTCGTATCAGTGTAGGTACTGTGGGTGCGTAATGGGCCCAGAGGATTGGAGCGAGGGTATCCCAATCCATGGTCTTCACTTCCGCCAGTTTTGCTAATGCTTTAGCCATTTTGAAAAAGGTTGGGGCTGCAATGAGTCAGGAGCACCGCTAGTTTCTTGCCAGGCGTAGCATCTTTTAAATTGTTGGTCTCCAGGAACATCTGGAAGTGATCTTTATACGAGTCCCAGTCTTTGGTTGCTGGGTCAAATGGAGCGGGTGGTATGGCGCCGCTGGTCATCTTGCCGTTTGTTGCATGCGCTCTTTCGCCACGTGCTCTGTCTTGTTCGATGTGTTCTAGTCAGCTCTATCGTCTCCGTATCCCATCCTCGTCACCAGTGTTAAGTCCAGGGCATGGGCGCAAGGAACGGAGATGAGACATCGAACTGTGACTTCAAATCTTTATTCACAAGAAAGATCAGAACAAAAAACCTGGGCAGCAGCAGCTCTTTTTATAGAGCTGGCTGCCGTCAAAACAACCAATGAACTGAGTCTACCGCTTTCACAAGCGTCCAATCAGGGGGTTCCGTTAACAGCCAATCAGACTGGCCAAAAACGACCAATCACAACTTGCTATCTGTGGGCCAATGAGAAGTGGAGGATTACAAGCCTGCTGTAAGACGAAGCTGTTGAGGGTTGTATCGCTGCGTTGGCTTAGTCCATAACACCCCTCCCCCCTCGGTTTCGTCCGGGGGGTGGGGTGACGTATTCTCGCAAGTAGGCAGGTCGCTTCACCTGTCCGCTTGACCTGCGCTGTTCCACCGGGTTCTGTCCTGGTTCTGGTTCTGTTTCCGGTGGGCTGCTAGCTGGGTTGGACGGTGAAGATTGTGGCCCCGGGCTGCTTTCCCTGCTTACGTCAGCGCTGTCTTCCGGGTTCCCTGGATCCACTTCCATCGCAGTCTTCCATTGAGAAGAGCAACAAGGATAACAGAGCTAAAACATATGTCTGAAAAATGGTTGCAGGAATTGGGTATGGCTAGTTTAGAGAAAAGAAAGACTAAAGGTGACATGATTGCAGTGTTCCAATATATGAGGGGCTGCCACAAAGAAGAGGGAGTCAAGCTGTTCTCCAAAGCACCTGAAGGCAGGACAAGAAGGAATGGATGGAAACTAAGCAAGGAGAGAACCAACCTAGAACTAAGGAGAAATTTTCTGGCAGTACATGAAAAGACTTGCCTTCAAAAGTTGACAGAATCTGAAATGAAAAACAAAGAGGAATTGGCATACTACGCAATTTGGGATAAACTCTACCATTGGTGGGAGCAGAGAGGAAGGTCTTAATTTGGGGAAGGAGTTGTTGAAAGGGTAAATGATTGGATGAGATGAAAGGAAGACGAATGATGTTAGAAATGTATTATATGAACGAACAAATGTATATAAGTATATAGTTGAATAATTGTTTATAGGAAATCATATATATATATATGCAATATTGACCCAAAATCACATCAGACCAACCTCACCATGTTCAATGTTTTTAATTGTTTTGTTTAATAAAATGTTTTTTTAAAGAAGTTGATAGAATCTCCTATATAAGCAAGGGGTTGGACTAGAAGACCTCCAAGTTCCTTTCCAACTCTGTTATTCTATATTCTATATTATTTTCAGTTGTGGTCTCTATGCAGGCATGTTCTACTTGTTCAATATTACTTTGTCAATCTTATTAATCCTCATGCCCGACTGACTGCATCCAGGATGTTATTCGCTACATATTTTTTCCGCTAATCACCAACTTTTTTTCCCCTTCCTTTTTTTTTTTTTTTGTTTGATAGTGTAATCAAATGATAATTGGGTAGTTCAATGCACATGAAAAAAATGACTGAAATCGACAGCATACTTCTCAATAGCTTTTCCCAAGAGCGTGGAGAAGAGTGTCTTGATTTGAATGGACTGCTTGAAAGCTTTGGGGAGGATTGGTTAAAAGTGTGATTTTTTTTTAGGAGGGTTTTTCTGTCATCCCTGTTTCTGTAATTGGAGAACATTTATGCAAAGAACACTTTGCCTTCCTTCAGCTACTTTGAGGTAGTCTTTGATATACAACAGTTCATTTAGTGACTGATATTACAGAAAAAAGTGACTTACGGCCGTTTTTCAAATTACGATTGTTGCAGGGTCCTGTCAGTTACATAATCAAAATTCAGACACTTGCCAATGGACTCATATTTATGACAGTCCTGGATCCTGTGATCCCCTTTTATGACATTTTGATGAGCAAAGTTGATGGGGAAGTCAGATTTACTTAACAACCGTGTTTCTGACTTAACAACTGCTGTGATTCGCTTAAAAACTCTGGCAGGATACCTCATAAAATGAGACAAAACTTACCTAACCACTGTTTCACTTAGCAACAGAAATGGGGGAGTTCAATTGTGGCCATAGGTTGAGGACTCCCTGTACTTGGTACCTCTTTCAGTCACAAGTAGAGGTGGTCTGCTGTTGGTTCACATTGGCTCGGGCAAACTGGTAGTTAAGATTCTGTGCAATTCAGTGGACTGGCAAATCCTACCACTGGCTGGCCCCACCCTTTCTCATTTTTAGGCCTATTTTTCAGGCCATTTTCTGGGCTGTTTTCTGGGCCAACAATGCCCCCAAATGGCTTGAAAATGGCCCAAAAAACAGCCTGAAAATGTCTTAAAAACACTCTGAAAATGCCCCCGAACAACCTGAAAACAGCCCAAAAAACAGCCTGAAAATGCCCCCCAAAACAGCTGAAAATGGGCCCAAAATGGCCTAGTTTTTGGCCATGTTGGGGCTGTTTTTGAGGCCAAAAACAGCCTGAAATCGGCCAAAAAACACACGGGGACAGGACCAGCCAATGGTAGGATTAGCCCCAACTGGCTGAATCTTATCTCTTCCTTTGAGGTGAGTGGACGGGAGGCAG
This sequence comes from Hydrophis major, assembly GCA_033807585.1. Taxonomy (NCBI): domain Eukaryota; kingdom Metazoa; phylum Chordata; class Lepidosauria; order Squamata; family Elapidae; genus Hydrophis; species Hydrophis major. The sequence continues at coordinate 374,420,291 of CM066329.1, forward strand.
GGCTGGGTGTGATGAGTGACATCACCCACCCAGTCACATGACCACGCCTACCAGACAGAGAACCGGTTGTTAAGTTATTCAAATCCTACCGCTGGTCACAAGCCCCATTTTGCCATTTTTCAACTCCAGGAATCCTCAGTCAGATGTCCCAACTCCATGAGACCATCTCCAAGTAAAAACTGACAATGTGGAAGCATCTGATGAGAATATGAGGCAGAACCAACCTAGAACTAAGGAGAAATTTCCTGTCAGTGGAGAACGACATGCCTGCAGAAGTTATAGGTGCTCCAATACTGGAGGTTTCAAGAAGAGTTTGGACGGACATTTGTCTGAAAGGGTATAGGGCAGTGATGGTGAACCTTTTTGGTACCAAGTGCCCAAACCAGAACATGCATGCGTCTGTGTACAGTGCACATGCCAGAGTGCCATAAACCCAAAGACCAGCTGGTCGGTGCACACATGCCTGTTTTTTGGCCATTTTGGGGGCCGTTTTCAGGTTGTTTGGGGGACTGTTTTCATGTCATTTTTGAGCCATTTTCATGCCATTTTGGATCATTTTTAAGTCATTTTCTGGACCATTTTCAGGATGTTTTGGAGGGCATTTTCAAGCCATTTTTTTAGCTGTTTTCAGATCATTTTGGTGGAGTTTCAGGCTATTTTTTTGGATCATTTTGGCCTGAAAATTGCCTGAAAACAACCTGGAAATGCCCAAAAAATGGCATGAAAAAAACCTGAAAAACAGCCTGAAAAATGGCTAAAAAATAGCTTGGGTTTTGGCCATTTTGGGGCCATTTTCAGGCTAATTGTGAACCATTTTCAGGCCATTTTTGGGGCCATTTTTGGTGCTCCAGCACCCATGAAAACCAGCTGGCCAGAAACCAAAAGAGCAGCTTGTGATGGTGCGTGTGCCCAAGAGAGGGCTCTGCATGCCAATTCTGGCACATGCCATAGGTTCTCCATCACAGGTATAGGGTTCCTTCTTGGGCATGGCATTGGACTGGAGGAATTCCTAGGTCCCTTCCAACTCGGTTATTCTGAACTATCATTCTGTTCTATTATTCTTTCTGTGTTTGCATGTACACCTTCCATCCAGCCCAAAGAAAGTCTGGAATGCTATAGAAAGGTTGGTCTAGAAAAACCTTAAAGGTCCTGACCAACCATGTTATTTTATATTTCATGTTCTAAGACTGTGTTGAATACTTTTTTCAAGATTAATATGTTTCCTTTCTCCCTTTTTTCCATCCCACCCCTTCATAAGATCAAGGTTTCCGGGCCAAAGTTCTTTGAGGAGTTCAAGTGAGATGATGTGTGTGTGTTGTGTGTGTTCTACTACCGCAGCTCCAACCATCTGTCATTTGGAAGAAAAAAAAAGGAATAACAACCTCAACATTTGAAGCAAGCAAGAAAGACAAATTGTAGTTTTTTATCCATATCTGTCCATTGCCAATAATTGTTTTCACTCAAGCAGAATTTAAGCTTTGGGGTCAAGAAGGACAAAAAAATCATTGTCCTTGGGTTTTTTTTTTTTCTCCTGCAGATACACAACAATTGCTTCACTATGAGAAAAAAGGACTACCAGCCTCCAGGGCTTGTACCCCTTGCCTTTGCATATGTGAAAATCAAGTCTAAATAACAAGACACACTTGTTATAAACTCTCGTATATCATTCTCTGCTCTTCAAATAAGCAGCTTTCATAATAATGGTATGCAAATAGCATTGACAGAAGTCATGCAAATAATTCGGTTAGTAAATCATGGTAATAAATTCTGCTTTGACTGAAGTGGTCCGAACAATTCTAGGGAAAGAAAACAAAAACAAATACAGAGGGATTGCAAAAGGAAATGGATTGGAAATGTCATTCCATTAACTAACGAGAGAGAGAGAGAGAGAGAGACAAATAGATAGATGGATAGATAGATAGATAGATAGATAGATAGATAGATAGATAGATAGTCAGAGAGAGAGAGAGAGAGATGATAGATAGATGATAGATAGATGATAGATAGATAGATAGATAGATAGATAGATAGATAGATAGATAGATAGATGATACATAAATAGATAGATAGATAGATAGATAGATAGATAGATAGATAGATAGATAGATAGAAAGATAGATAGATAGATAGATAGATAGATAGATAGATAGATAGATAAATAGATAGATAGATGATAGATAAATAGATAGATAGATAGATAGATAGATAGATAGATAGATGATTACATAAATAGATAGATAGATAGATGATAGATAAATAGATAGATAGATAGATAGAAAGATAGATAGATAGATAGATAGATAGTATTGGCATCCTTCAGTCTCAAGGGACTGTGGTATCATGCTCTGAAAAGAGGTCCTAAAACAGCATCTAGTGTGGCTAAAAAGGCCAATTTGAGAGTGGCAATACCTTCCACACTGAGGACAAATACAATCTGTCAACTGTCGAGGCCCCAGATTTTGCTGGTTCTGGGGCTGCCTAATCCTGCACCATGCTAGAGAGAGAGAGAAAAAAAAAGAGAGAGAGAGAGAGAGAGAGAGACAGACAGACAGACAGACATTGATTATAGGTAGATGAATAGATGGATAGATGTATGGATAGATACATGGACACAGAAAGATTGATACAGATAGATGGAGACAGATTACTGATGGTTAGATAGGTAGGTAGGTAGGTAGGTAGATGACAGAAAGATAGATAGATAGATAGATAGATAGATAGATAGATAGATAGATAGATATAGAAAGTCAGACAGACAAGACAGACAGAAAAACAGATAGATGTTAGATAGATAGAGATAGAAGATATATTTAGACAGATTTTAGATGGATAGGGATAGATGGATGGATAGATGCATAGACAGACTGATAGATAGGTATTAGATATAGATAGATGTTAAATTAATAGAGAGAGAAAAAACATAGTGAAGAATAAATAAAATAAATAAATAAATGAGAGAGAGATTTGGATAATTCTGAAGATGTCATTTCTTGACATTTGATCTTCTTTGGGATTGGTAAATTTTGCAGTAATCTCATTACTTGCAAAAATTGGAGAAATGTTGCTGCTAAATGGCTCCCACTGAACTGCTCCTTTGTCTGAAATGGTCCCAATGACTTTGGCTGTGTCTACTGGAAAAGAACATCCTGGAGTTAGAAAGAGAAAATTATTTTTGACTAGCAAGAAATCTTGAAAGGCCACCAAGATAACCTCATAGTGAAATTTCCATTAGAATTTTAGTTCTCGTTAAACAGTGGCGAGATCAAATATGAATACATTATAGGGGGAGACAAATGCCGAAAGAATTTCTTTTATAAACTGTTTTGAATTTCTGAAGCAGAAAAAAAAAGAGCTCTAAATCTGAGAGAGAAAGCAAACAAGCAAAATTTCAGAGCTCTCTGATAGGGGAAGAGATCCATTTACAAAACAAAGCTTCACCATTGCTATTAATCCTGTATCAACAGCTGAGAGGCCAGACAATTGTTTCAAATGAAGGCAGGTAATTTCATGCTCTATGGTATATGTTTTGGATTTCAATTTCTATCAGCTCCGTCTAGCGGGAACAATGACGTGGAATTGTCAAAACTGCAATCTTAATATCTACAGGATGTTAGGACTTTCCGGCTCAAAAACCAGCGATTGCTACTAGAATGAAATGAAATGTATACTGGATACAGAATAATAGAGTTGAAGGTCTTCTAGTCCAGGGATCTCCAACCTTGGCAACTTGAAGCCTGAAGGACTTCAACTCCCAGAATTCCCCAGCTAGCTGGGGAATTCTGGCAGTTGAAGTCTTCCAGGCTTCAAGTTGCCAAGGTTGGAAATCCCTGTTCTTGTCCAACCCTCTGCTCAAACAGGAGACCCTATACCAGGGATGGCTAACCTTTTTGTCACTGCGTGCCGAAAGCGCCTATACCCATAATGCAATGCTTGCGTGACATCCCCTCCCCCATGCTCTCCTCACCTCCCTGTGAATGCACATGCAACCCTCCGCATACCCCTGCGCCTCTGCATATGCATGTATGACACCTCTGCGTACCCCCAAGCAACACCCCCACATGCCCCCTGTGCCTCTGCGCATATGTGTGCATCTCCCCTGTGTGTCCCACACTCCACGCATGCATGCCAGATACCAGACAATCCGCTGGCTGATGGGAGGCACACTCACATGTGCAGTGGACCTGATCTGGACCAAGAGCTCGCGTGCTGGCAGAGAGGGTTCTGTGTGCCACTTCCGGCACATTTGCCATAGGTTTGCCATTATGGCCCTATATCATTTCTGACAAGTGGCTGTCCAGTCTCTTCTTAAAAGCCTCCAGTGATGAAGCACCCACCACCTCTGAAAGCAAGCTATTCCATTGGTAGATTGTCCTCACTGTTGATAGACTCAACAGTTCTAACAATTCTTTCCTTCTTTGGACATAAGATGTTTCTCTTTGCGTTTAGTGACAAGGGCAGACTAAAACAATAGAACAACAGAATTGGATGTCTTTTTGTCCAATCGCCTGCTGGAGCAGGAGTTCCTATACCCTTTCAAACAAATGGCTGTCCAATATTTTCTTATAAACCTCCAGTATTGGAGCACTCACAACTTCTGAAGGCAAGCTATTCCACTGATTAATTGTTCTCACTGTCATGAAATTTCTCCTCAGTTCTAGGTTGGTTTTCTTCTTGATTAGTTTCCACCCATTGCTTCTTGTCCTACCCTCTGGTGCTTTGGAGAATAGGTTGACCCTCTCTTCTTTGTGGCAGCCCCTCAAATATTGGAAGACTGCTATCATATCAACCCTAATTACTCTTTTTTTTTACTGGTCTAGCCATATCCACATTCCTGCAACCGTTCTTCATATATTTCAGTCTCCAGGCTCTTAACGAGCAGAATTTGTAAGGATTAGAATAACCAATTTTGACACATTGAGCATTTCGAAAAGCGATGAGCAAGCCACAAGGCAATAAATAAAATTGATACAAGGAATGGCCAGGAGCAACTGACAACTAGCGTTTATATCCAGGGTCAGTTGTAGATGTTTGGACAAAGGCTTTCAAAGAAATTAAGTATTTTGGGCGATGCCAAGGATATATCAGAACAAAAAAATAAACATATCCAGACTCAATTGATGAGTTAATTGTCTTTCTAATTACAGACAAAATGGATCATGATTTCCACATCTACATTACTACTGTTGGTTAAAATGCATTGTATTTCAATTATGTACCCTTTCAAGGGTCCATGTTGGTCAATTCAAGATTTTTTGGGCTTGGCCCAATCAAAAAGTTGCTGTATATGTTCATTCACAGGACAGCAGTGTTTAAATCATATGGGCAATGTAAGAATAAGGTTTCCTTCTTTAAAAAAAAACACCCCTTCACTGATGTTTTCCTTCTCTTAGATCCAAAGAGAGGAAGCTGCCGTTCGACAGACACAATGGATTCATGTATCATCATGTTGCATCTCCTTAAAGTAGTGGCACCTTTTCTTAAGGTCACCTGGCCTTAAAATGGAATGTAATAAATTCATGGAAACTGAATGTCTATGGAAATTCTCAATCCTCCAGGTCATGGTTGTCCCAAAAGTGCTTTCTTTCAAGAGGCAACAGGATTTTCTGGTTTTTCTTTGAAGACATTTTTTTCTTTGAAGACATTTTGCTTCAGCTCTGAAGAAGCTTCCTGGATGAGAAGCAACACATCTTCAAAGAAAAACCAGGAAGTCCAGTTACCTATTATAAAAAAAAAAAAAAAACACCTTTCATGGAAACTCAGACCATTGGTTATCTCCAGATGGGAGCAACATCCTTCTAAATGTCAGCTTCATGGAATAATTGTCCAGACAGTGATGGATCACTCCTTGTATATAGGGCCAGTTTGGTGTAGTGGTTAAGGCACCATGCTAGAAAGCAGGAGAAGGTAAGTTCTAGTCCTAACTTTGGCACAAAAACCAGTTTATCAGCAAATGTAGAAGACACAGCTCTGTCATGCACATACTTACACATCCCACCTAAAATAGAAAATGGGTGGTAAAAGTGGAGTTTAAGATATTTTGGAGCTAAAAGTCAATAAATTTATTTATTTGGTTGGTTGGTTGGTTAGGTGGGTGAGTGGGTAGGTAGGTAGGGAGGTAAGTAGGTCCTTTGAGTCATTATCAACTCCTCATAACTGCCTGGATAGGCTCCTGCAACTTAATAAGATTTTGGAGATGCTTTGCCATTCCCTCCATCACAGGGCTCAGAGACAGAGTGACTGGCCCAAAGTTAACCAGTTAGTTTTGTGGTCAAGATAGTACTAGAACTCACGATCTCCTGGTTTCTAGCCTGGTGTATTAACCACTATACCAAACTGACTTTCTGGTCAATAATTTTGTATTGTTGATTCACTAAGCTGTGTTTGACTCTTCACAATGCCATGGATCATTGCATGCCCGTTCCTCCTGTCCTCCACTTTCTTCTCCAGTTTGCCAGATTTCATGTTCATTGAGTCAACGATACAATCTAACCATCTCATCCTTTGCTGGTCCCCTTCTCCTTTGCCTTCCACCTTCCCCAACATCAAGGTCTTCTCCAAGGAGTCCTCTCTTCTCATTTGGTGGCCAAAGTATTTGAGCTTCAGCTTCAGGATCTGTCCTCCCAAAGAAGAATCAGGGTTGATTTTCTTCAGGAGGTCAAGAATTACAGAAGACCCATTTTCCATGTGGTTCTTCCACGCAATCTTCTTTTTTTCCCCACACGTCTACTGCTTGGTTATCGACGATTGTCTCCTCCCCACCCAGTGTTCTAATTTTTTTTAGGTGAGCGAGATGCTAATCAAGGAGCCACGGAAGCTGATGAAAATAATCAAATCCAAATTTGTCCAGAGGGAAATACACTCAACTTTGAAGTAGGAGAGAGGAAATTGTCACGTTGAAGCCATCGGAGACAGCCTTCCTGTAACAACGAAAACCCTGGGGAAAAGGTTGCTGATTTCCTCCTAGTCTGCTTGGCATCTCAGTGACAAGGCAAATGTAATTAGAAGGAACCAAATGTGAACAATGCCACTTCCTTACTTTTATAATCCAGACAGGATTTAAAAAGAGAAACAAAGAAGAAAAAAGAAGAAGCACACCACGTTTTATTGAAATTAGAATGGAACTCCGTCAGCCAAACCAGCATACTAAAAGGTAACTTGTTTCTCCCTCTGGGGACAACATTACATAAAATTCAGATCAGTCTCCAAGGAAGAAAGAAATCAGATGCAGGCATTGGGATCCAGATGTTCGCACGGGGAGGGGGGGGAAGCATGAGCCAGGGTAAAAATCACATATTTGGTTTGACAGCAACTTTGTTGGCAGAGTAACAAGGTTTTCCAATGAACAAAACTTATCTTCTGTAATTGAGAAGATATTTCTAGACTCAGTGGACCTGGAAACTTTCAATCTTGCCTCTAACTTCCCCTTTTTGGAGAGAAGGGGTTCATCTTTCCTTTAGTGACAAGGACAGAATACCACAGAGTTGGAACTTGGAAGGGATCTTGGAGGCCTTCTAGTCCAACCCCCTGCTCAAGTTGGAGACACAGGAAATACCATTTCAGACAAACGGTTTGTCCAATCTCTTCTTGAAAGACTCCAATGTTGGAGCACCCAAAACTTCTGGTGGCAAGCTGTTCCACTGGTTGATTGTTCTCACTGTCAGGAAATTTCCCCTTAGTTCTGCATTGCTTCTCTCCTTGATTAGTGTCCATTCATTGTTTCTTATCTTGCCTTCTGGTGCTTTGGAGAATAGGTTGATCCCCTCTTCTTTGGGGCAGCCCCTCAAATATTGAAAGAGTGCACCTGAAGGCAGGAGAAGAAGCAATGGATGGAAACTAATCAAGGTGAGAAGCAACCTAGAACTAAGGAGAAATTTCCTGACAGTTAGAACAATTAACCAGTGGAACAACTTGCCTCCAGAAGTTGTAAATAATCCAACCCTGGAGGTTTCTAAGGAGAGATTGGACAACCATTTGTCTGAAATGGTATAGGGTTTCCTGCCTGAGTAGGGGGTTTGGTCTAGATCACCTCCAAGGTGCCTTCCAACTCTTATTCTGCTATCATGTCTCCTCTACTCCTTTTTGTACTATGATACACTGCTTCTTTCAATTCCTAGATGTTCATCGTTGTATCAGTTTTGATATTATCAAGCCAGTTGCTTGCCCCTTCTTCTTGTTCCATTCACCATTCCTAGCATTGTCAACTTTGCCAATGAATTTGCATGCCTGACATGGCCAAGGTAAATCAGACGCAGTCTTATGATTTTGGATTGTACAGATGCATCTAGTTTTATGTGATTCAGAAACATTTGTTAAAATTTTTTATTGTTTTTTAAGACAAACATAGACAAACAAAACATAAAAACATCAAGCCATCTTCCACACACACACACACACACACACACACACACACACATATACAGTGTGTCGGTTGGTTTACAAATTGTTTTGTGCTTCCATTTCGTAGTCTTCAATTACAATTACATTGTATATATTCTCATATTTTCAATCAAATATTAATTACATTAATATCATTGTTAATCAGTCATTTGACTATACTATTATTCACTCATGTTTTATGAAATAATCCATATTTTACTTAATTTGTTTTATGACAGTTCATATTATCTTCTCAAATCTATCCTACAATCATTTTGTAGATATGACAAGAAAAGAATACATCTTTATATATTTATTATTTTCTAAAGATCGACATATTTCATTACCATGTTTTATTGTCTAACCATTGATAGAATAGATCCCAAATTGTATAAAATTGTTTATCATCTTGTTCTCTGATTTCAAATGTCAATCTACTCATTTCAGCACATTCTATTATTTTTTTAATAATTTCCTTCTGTGATGATATTTTCCAATTTTTCCAGTTTTTGGCAAATACAATCCTAGCCGCTGTTAATACATTTACAATCAGATATTTCAATTCTTTAATATATATTTCAGGTAAAATTTCCAATAAGAATATCTCTGGTTTCAAATCTATGTTTTTTTGTCATTTTTTCCAACCACATGTGGATTTTAATCCAATATTTTTTGGCATCTGCACAAGTCTACCACATATGGTAATATGAGCCAGGTATCTGATGACATTTCCAACATTTTTCAGATTTGTTCTTGAACATTCTTGCTATTCTTGTTGGGGGAAAATGCCACCTGTAAAACATCTTATACAAATTTTCTTTATATGCTGTTGACATTGTCATTTTATAATTTTGAGACCACAATATTTCCCATTTCTCTAGATCAATCCCATATCCAAAATTCTTCCCACAAGCAATCATAGTTTCTTTAACTTGTTTTTCTTCCAGTTTAATTTCTAATAAATATCCATACAATTTTTTAAATCACCTTTTCATCAGTACCTGCCAAAATCTTATCTAAATCATTCAGTTTATCATAGAAACCTTCTGTTTTAGAGTCTTTATCATACCTTGAATGTATTTGCGGATATGAAAACCAATTCATCTTTATACCTTGTTGCTCTAATTTTTGCATAGATTTAAGTTCACCCTTTTCATTCAGTATTTCCCCATATCTAACTGTTTGTTTCTTTTTATATATTATAGGATAAGAAAATGCTTCAATAGTTGATAGGCAGACTGGAATTTTGAAACATTGCCTTTTAGTCTTAATGAAATAAATTAAACTGAGATAGATACAGACTTGATTGCAATCCCTGACCCAGAAATTAAGCAGGACTCTTTCATCAAAGGTTTGTGGGGCCTACATGCATAATCACAATTGAATAAGCAACACAGCATGAAGAGAATTAAGCTACATTGTTTTTTGGGAAGGTGTACATTTTCTAATTTTCAAGACCTATCCAGACATGGATGTTATCTGTTACGTCTGGAGCATGGGTGCGAATAATGGAGACGAGCCGGTAGAAACAGTGAACTTCAAACTCTTTATTTACATATTGTGACAGCTCCAACTGGAGGGCTGCTATAGCCTTCCTTATGTAGGCAACTTATTAACTATTCAACCAATAGCAAACCTGGAGTGCTAGCTCTGTTAACCAATGGGAATGGCCTATTAATGGCCAATCAGATGCTCCTGAACGGACCAATCCGATCGTGCCATTAACAGCCAATCAGAAGTGCAGGGCCAGAACCCTGCACTTGACTTCAAGCTCAAGATAACTTTATTGGTATTATTCATTCACAGCACCCCTTTCCCCTGGCTTCTGCCCACAGGGCGTGGTTACATAGTCCTTAAGGTAGGATGGCTGTTTTGTTAGTCTTTTCAATTTTCGCAAAGTACCTGGCGGTTGGCTGCACTTCTGCTGAGGTAGATTGTTATTTATCGGTAGGGGTGCCTCTGGTTCCGAGTTCACGTTTCCGTCGTCACCAATATCACTGGCCACTCCCTGAGGTGAACTCACTCCAGTCCCCGGTTCCTGTTCCTGCGTTTCAGTTCCATTATCGGTTTCTTCAATAAGGTTTCCCTCTAATTGCGATTCGCTTTCCTCTGTATCTCCCCCCCCCTCAGTTTGGTCATAAGGGAGTTCGGAAGTGCACGACGGTAGCCACGATCGTAGTTGATCTATGTGGCACTTCCAAAGTCTGTCGTCAGGGAACTGAACGAGGTATGATCTTGGGCCAGTTACGCGGATTACGGTCGCTTCTACCCACAGCGGATCGCCCGATAAGTTTTTAGTGAATACTAAATCACCTACCTGAAAGGTACGGCATTGGCTGCTGGATCCGAGTGGTTTTTCCGGTTTGTAGGCTGGGCGTAACTGATCGAGGTGGGAGAGGAGCTTTCGTCCCATTAGCAGCTCGGCGGGAGTTTTGTTGGTGATGCTGTGAGGTGTGATGTGCTGTAGGAAAAGGATCCGGTTGATTTTCTCGTCGATGTTGTCGTAGTCAATCTTTTGGAGAGTCTTTTTGACGAATTGTACCATGCGCTCAGCCCTACCGTTGGCAGCAGGGTATACAGGTGAAGTGAGCGCATGTCGGATACCGCGGTCAGCCAGATACTGCTCAAAAGACAGCACGGTAAACTGGGGCCCGTTGTCGGATACCAGAACGTCTGGTAATCCGTGGGTTGGGTTGCAAACAGTCTTTCCAGTCTTTTGATGACCGCGTCAGTGGTCGTGTTGTTCATTTGGTGAATCTCAAGCCAATTCGAGTAGGCATCGACGGTTAGTAAAAACGTGTGGCCTTTGGTCGGCCCGGCAAAGTCCAGATGGATGCAGGACCAGGGTCCCCGCGGCGTCTCCCATTCGGTTGGGGTTGCCTTTGGTGGAGCGTTGCTTACTTCTTGGCATCTCCTGCAAGTTTTAACCCATGATTCGATTTGTCTGTCGATGCCTGGCCACCATGCATAGCTTCGTGCAAGGCCCTTCATGCGCATGATGCCAGGGTGGTCATCATGCAAGGTTCCTAGCAATGTCTGTTAGAGTCGTTCAGGGATAATGACTCTATCACCCCAGATGACACAGCCCTTCTGCGAGAACAACTCTGTTTGATGACTTTTGAATGGTGCAAAGTCGTCTGGTACTTGGTCCAATGGCCATCCGCGTTCCACCCATGTGAGGACTCGTGCTAAGATGGGGTCGCGTTTTCTCTCACGATGTCACGGGCAGTTAATGGCGGCGTGTGGAGTGTCTCGATCTGCAACGCTGTCATCGTTGGTGCAGGATCGTTGATAGTTTCAGGGAGCGGTGTACGGCTCAGCACATTGGCGTGGGGAATGGCTTTACCGGGACGATATTGTAGCCGATAATTGTAGGCAGCCAAGAATTCTGACCAGCGGGTCATTCTGGGAGAAAGTATGTAGGGAATTGGCTTGTCCCCAGCGATGATCCCCAGCAATGGTTTGTGGTCAGTTACAATGGTGAAAACCAGGACGTACATGTACTCATGAAATCTTTTAACAGCTGATACAATCGCCAGGGCTTCTTCATCGATCTGGCTGTAATTTCGCTCAGTTTTTGAGAGCGTCTTTGAGAAGTAAGCAACAGGGGCTTCGTTACCATTAGGTAACCCATGGCTCAAAATGGCGCCCACTCTAAAAGGCGATGCATCACATGTAATGTTTATTGGCAAAGTCTCATTGTACTGCATTAGTACGGCATCCAAAGTCAGTAGTTTTTTCACATTACGGAACGCCTGCTCTTCTTTGTGACCCCATACCCAAATTGCTTTTTTATCTAATAAACGATGTCAAGGTTCAGCAACAGTCGCCTTGTGCGGCAAGAATACATTATAAAAATTGATTGGGCCTAAGAATGCCTGGAGGTCGGTCTTGTTCTGGGGTCTGGGAGCATTTTTTATTGCTCTTAATTTGCTATTGGTAGGGTGAATACCCTGACTGTCAATTAAGTACCCTAAGAATTCAACACAATCGGTACACAGTTTGCACTTATTTCTTTTGACTTTCAAGCCTGCTTCCTGGAATTTTTGTAATACCAGTCTTAAACGCTCCCGTAAGATTTTTGGAGTGGGGGTGGCAATGAGCACATCATCAAAATAGGGGACAATGCCCTTGATCCCCTGTAATAGTCTCTCCATTAGGCTCTGAAAGATCCCCGGGACCACACTGATTCCGAATTGAAACCGCGTACACTTAAAGGCACTCGGTGTGTTACGATAGTCTGTGCCTGTGCCGTTTTTTCATCAACCGGCAGTTGCTGATAAGCCTGAGCTAAGTCTAGTTTAGCGAAGACTTTTCCGCCCCCCAGGGAATGGAGGAGGTGTTGTAACACCGGCGCCGGATATGGGTTCTGTTGCAGGGCATGGTTTAGGGTGGCTCGGTCGTCCCCACAAATTCTCATGGAGCCATCTGGCTTAATTGGTGTCACAATCGGCGTTTCCCATGGGGAGTGGCCAGTTGGCTTTAAGACTCCCTGGGCAATCAACTTATCAAGCTGCTCATTGATTTTTGGCTTTAGAGCGAACGGAACTCGACGAGGCTTAAGGCAGATGGGAGCTATCTTTGGATTAAGGCTAAAGGATATCGGGGTCCCCTTGTACTCACCTAGCTTTTCCTCGAAGACATCCCTGAATTCATGGGCAAGGTCTTCCTCCCAGTCACTGCTGCTGATTCGGTTAATGCCAGCTACTTCAATGCCGAGTGGTACGAACCATTGCAGGCCTAACAGACTAGGCCGGTCCTTATCGATCACCATCAGGGGTAAGTATGCCGTGCGATTCTTGAATGCAACCTGGACTTGACTGGATCCTGTGACTGGAATTCGGTTCCCCTGGTTGTCCTTTAACATGAGCCATTGGAATTGAAGGTCTTGGTGCCGGACAGTGGGGATGAGTTGCTTGAGGGTCTTCCATGAGACCATTGAAAGAGACGATCCCGAGTCAATTTCCATTTGGCAGGGTCGATTTTCAATGTTCACATTGACCCGAATTTTCTTAACATCTAGTGAAGAGGCATGGCCAATAGTGAGTGTTTGGTGGGCCTCTTCCCTTCTCGCTGGACGATTCACGGGTCAGTTTCTGTAGGAGTAGTTTACTGGTTCTCGCCTTACAGGGTGATTCCCTGTCGATTGGTGGAGGTTGGTTCCTTTCGAGGTCTGGCTGGGTCCGAGGAGGCTTCTGCAGACCAATCCGATGTGGCCTCATTTCCCGCACTTGTGGCAGAGCGCGTCGTGGAATTTGCAGTCGGAGCGGTAATGGTTGGCCCCACAGCCAGCGCATGGTTGTTGGGACTTCGGGTAACGGTCCCGATCGGACCGCAGTCGATGGACCTCTTCTTCGTCACTGTCTGATGACGAAGAGAGGTCTTCATGGTGGGCTGTCTGCAGCTGCCCTTCTGCATTAGGTGAAACTTCGCTGGTCGGTGGGTGTGCTGAAGCGCGATTTCGGTGTAGTTGGGCAGCCGACTTCTTGGTCGCCTCTGCTGCCGTAGCTTCAGCTATGGCGTCTTTAAGGGTGATGTCGCCCTTTGCCATTATTTTGCTCTGTACGTTTAGAGCGTCTAGCCCGAGGACTACTCGATCTCTCAAGGCCTCTTCTAGGTCGGTGAAATCACAAAGGCCTCCCAAGTTCCGGAGGTCTGCAATGAAATCGGCGACGCTTTCTCCTTTCTGCTGGTTTCTTTGATAGAACTCATGTCGTCTTACCAGCCTTGGAACGGTTGGTTCATAGTGGGCCCTTAGTAGCGGTTTGAGGACGTCCCAGTCCATGGCCTTCGCTTCCGCCGGTTTCACTAATGCCTTAGCCATTTTGAATACCGTCGGGCTGCAGTGCGTTAGGAATACCACCCGTTTCTTCCCGGGTGTGGCATCCTTCAGATTATTCATTTCCAAAAACATTTGAAAACGATCCATGTAGGACTCCCAGTCCTCTTGAGCTGGATCGAACAGAGCAGGTGGTACTATGCCACTGGACATGGTTCCGCCGTTGTGCGCTTCAGCCACGTGCTTAGTTGTCTTGGTTGGCTCTGATGTCATCCAATCCCACCCTCATCGCCAGTGTTAAGTCTGGAGCATGGGTGCGAATAATGGAGACGAGCCGGTAGAAACAGTGAACTTCAAACTCTTTATTCACATATTGTGACAGCTCCAACTGGAGGGCTGTTATTGCCTTCCTTATATAGGCAACTTATTAACTATTCAACCAAAAGCAAACCTGGAGCGCTAGCTCTGTTAATCAATGGAAATGGCCTGTTAATGGCCAATCAGATGCTCCTGAACGGACCAATCCGATCCTGCCATTAACAGCCAATCAGAAGTGCAGGGCCAGAACCCTGCACTTGACTTCAAGCTCAAGATAACTTTATTAGTATTATTCATTCACAACATTATCCATGGACACTTATCTATACAGGTTTGCTTTAGAAGATCTGGAGAAACAAATAGAGATTGTCCACATTAGAAATTGTTTATTACTCTGTCAACTGCTGGATATCTATGGAGATTTCAATCATCCAGGTCACGATTGTTCCAAAGTCCCTTTTTCAAAAGGCAATTTGAATTTCGTGAGTTTTATTTTTCCTTGAAAACATTTCACTTCTCATCCAAGAAGCTTCCTCAGTTCTGAAGTTTCTTAGATGAGAAGCAAAACATTTTGAAGAGGGGAAAAAAAACAAGGAAATCAGGTTGCCTTTTGGAAAATCACCTTTGAGGGATTAATTGCTGGGGATAATTTTTTTTGGCAGACCTGGGTTTATTCCAGGTTAAAAAATGATGAAGTCAGCTGTTTTGGTGGATCCTGAAAACTGGAAAAGGGAAGAGAGATATCGATGGCTTTTTATCATTACTTCACTGTTTCTACTGACAAATATTTAATTATAGATGAGCATATTTTTCATGTACTTTTTGATTATTATATCCTCTGCAACTATTCCATTTGGTTCATTCCTTATGCCTTTATTCATAAACCATTTGGGGAATTCATTAAATTAATTTTCAGAATTAAAAATCACAATTTTTCACTCCCGTTTGTTATCTCTGATGTGTAGGACTGTTAATTCTGTTACAGTGTGATTAACCGATCTCGGGAATTGTTAGCATTATTTATTGGTTGATTTTACCAATGAACTAATTTATAACCTTGATTGCTTATTACATTTTGTACCCTACAATACCTTGGGGGTGGAGTTTGTGGGAAGCTTAGAAGTAAAGGTGAAGTACAGATAACAGATTAACAGAATTGGAAGGGACCCTGCAGGTCATCTAGTCTAACCCGCATTTGTGAAACCTTTAAGCATCTTATATACTATTTTATTTTTGAATTGCCTTATTTCTTACAAATCCACCCTTTCTATTTTTCATACATTTCATAAAATAAAACATTACTTCTGCAATTCTTTTAAGCTTTCTCTAATTTCTTCAATATTTTCAAATCTTATAATCGCTTGGCTTTTAATTTTAGGATCAAAACACACAGTGAAATGCGCTGTAGTACAGGTAGAATAACTTGTTTTATTATGTGCACAAGTAACCTTAAAATACGTATGTTACTTTAAAGTCTGTGTGATCTTAGAACCAGTTTTGGTAGAAGTAATAAAGAAATTGCAACTTTCCTACATTGCAACTAAAAAAGCATATGTTAAAACAGAGTAACTCAAAAACCCAAACTCGACATGTACTATAAGAAAAAAAAAAGTTTGGGTAAATTTCCAGATTGCAAAAGTAATCTTAAGCCTTTTTTTTTTTTTTTTTTTTGTAAACCACCTGGAGTCACTAGATGTGAGCTGGGCGGCTAAATAAATCTGTTTAACAAATGAAATGAAATCAAACAAATCTTTTGGAGGTTAGATGTTACAGCCTCATTTTAAATGTAGGAAAAATCAAAGAGATCATTGTCAATTTCAGACAAGGCAGCCACAGCCATACACACCTCTGTGTGTTAATGGTTCACCTGTGGTGATGTTTAGCAGCATCAAGTTTCCAGGTGTGAAGCTGACAAGTAGGCTGGCTTGATCAATCAACACCAAGACCCTGGTGAAACCAGCCTACAAGCAGCACTTGCATTCTGTGCAAGAAAAGCTCACTGTGAAACATGGCTCAATGCATCTCTCCCTGACTCCATTACCACAGTAAGAGACTATCACGTTTACCAATCAGATCGTGAAATCCGTAGAGGAGGTGGTATTGCTACCTTCTATAAAAAGTCCTTACATCTAAAAAACATCCAAGTTACCCAGGAGCTTGCACTTCCTGAGACCATCATCTGTGAACTGTCCTTAAATATCACATTTCGATTCTTACCATGTTACAGAGCCCCTGATTATGACATCGAACATGTAAACAAGCTAAATTCACTACTAAAATGGGCAACATCCTGCCCACACACTTTTATCTTTCTGGGTGACTTCAATCTACTTCATATTAACTGGACTCTAAACGAATGTACAACTGAACCCATACATGCAACCTTCTACAATGCTGTAACAAATCTGGGACTGGAACAACTAGTAACCAACAACACTAGACTTAACAACTGCCTCGATCTCATCTTCTGCAATAGTTTGAATTTAATTTACAGAATACAAAGTAAAGAACCCTTTTCCAACAGTGACCACAATATGATTGACTTTTTGTATGATTGCAGATATGGAAGCTTACAGGTGAGACTCGAAAAATTAGAATATCATGCAAAAGTTCATGTACTTCAGTAATGCAACTTAAAAGGTAAAACTAATATATGAGATAGACTCATTACATGCAAAGCAAGATAATTCAAGCTGTGATGTGTCATAACTGAGATGATTATGGCTTACAGCTCATGAAAACCCCAAATCCACAATCTCAGAAAATTACATGCAATCAATAAAACAAGGATTGTACATAGAACAATATCGGACCTTTCAAAAGTATAAGCATGCATATGTACTCAATACTTGGTTTGGGCCCCTTTTGCAGCAATTACTGCCTCAATATGGCATGGCATGGAAGCTATCATCCTGTGACACTGCTAAGGTGTTATGGAAGACCAGGATGCTTCAATAGCAGCCTTCAGCTCTTCTGCATTGTTTGGTCTCATGTCTCTCATCTTTCTCTTGGCAATGCCCCCTAGATTCTCTATGGGGTTCAGGTCAGGCGAGTTTGCTGGCCAATCAAGTACAGGAATCCCATGGTCATTGAACCAGGGTTTGGTGCTTTTGGCGGTGTGGGCAGGTGCCAAGTCCTGCTGGAAGATGAAGTCAGCATCCCCATAAAACTCGTCTGCGGAAGGAAGCATGAAGTGCTCCAAAATCTCCTGGTAGATGGCTGTGTTGACTTAATGAAGCACAGTGGACCAACACCAGCAGATGTCATGGCTCCCCAAATCAACACAGACTGTGGAAACTTCACACTGGACTTCAAGCATCTTGCACTGTGTGGCTCTCCAGTCTTCCTCCAAACTCTGAGTCCTTGGTTTCCAAATGAGATGCAAAAGTTGCTCTCATCAGAAAAGAGGACATTGGACCACTGAGCAACAGACCAGTTCTATTTTTCTTTAGTCCAGGTAAGATGCTTCTGACATTTTTTGTTGTTCAGGAGCTACTTGACCAGAGGAATACAATATTTGGAGCCCATGTTCAGGATCCGTCTGTGTGTGGTGTCTCTTGATGCACTAACTCCAGCCTCAGTCCACTCCTTGTGAAAGTCCCCAACACTTTTGAATGGCCTTTTCCTGACAATCCTCTCCAGGCTGCGGTCATCCCTGCTGCTTGTGCACCTTTTTCTTCCACACTTTTCCCTTCCACATAACTTTCTATTAATGTGCTTTGATACAACACTTTGGGAACATCCAACTTCATTTGCAATTACCTTTTGAATATTTCCCTCCTTATGGAGGGTGTCAATGATGGTTTTCTGCACAACTGTTAGGTCAGCAGTCTTTCCCATGATTGTGATTCCTACTGAACCAGACTGAGAGACCATTTAAAGGCTCAGAAACCCTTTGCAGGTGTTATGGCTTAATTAGCTGATTAGAGTGGAACACTTTGAGCCTAGAATATTGAACCTTTTTACACTATTCTAATTTTCTGAGATTGTGGATTTGAGGTTTTCATGAGCTGTAAGCCATAATCATCACAATTATGATAAATCATATCTTGCTTTGCATGTAATGAGTCTATCTCATATATTGGTTTCATCTTTTAAGTTGCATTACTGAAATAAATGAAATTTGCATGAAATTCTAATTTTTTGAGTTTCACCTTTAAGTCTAAGAAAGGTAAAGGTTCCTCTCGCCCATATGTGCTAGTCATTCCTGACTCTAGGGGGCAGTGCTCATCTCTGTTACAAAGGCAAAGAGCCAGCGCTGTCCAAAGACGTCTCCATGGTTATGTGGCCAGCATGACTAAATGCCAAAGGCGCACAGAACGCTGTTCCCTTCCTACCAAAGTGGACCCTATTTTTCTACTTGCATTTTTATGTGCTTTCGAACTGCTAGGTTGGCAGAAGCTGGGACAAGTAACAGGAGCTCACTCCATTACGTGGTGCTAGGGATTCGAACCACCGAACTGCCGACCTTTCTGGTCAATCAGCTCAACATCTTAGCCACTGAGCCACTGCGTCCCTGCATAAGTCTAAGTACTATACTATTAATGGCAGAAGAGTGGCATAACCCAGCCTCTTCCAGAGTTGGAGAAGTTAGATGGAAGTAAAATGTAACGTGAAAAATCAGGGCCATCTAGCAAATTTGCACATTTGCTGCCTTATTGCGGGAGGGAGATAAAGGGAAGGAGGGAGGAAAGAAAGGCATGGAATTATTCTGAAATACCAATGAAAAAGTTGCAAAGATAGGAGAGGCAAGGGCCAGAGAAAACATCATCCAACGGAGTGTTGTTGTTTTTTCTGATAAAACCAAGGAGAAATGGTAATTTCCATTTATATATTTCTCCAGTGCCATCACCTTCCTTTAAATGCCATCTTTTCCCTTTCCCAAGGGAGTTATAAAAATATATATTCACCCTCCAATACTGGAAGCCCTCGGTTAAACAATGCATCTTGAGGACGATGTTTGCACTGTATTTCTTGCATGCTTCCTAACATTCAAAACCTGTCACGTCTCCATTCGTGGAGAAAAGAATATGGGGGGGGGGGGGGGGAACACAGCCATCATGAGTGACAGGCATCTGGGGACAGTATATTAAACTTGGATGCCATTCAATAAAAATGCATCAAGGGAGAGGAAACCTTTGAAATTCGCCGACATTTTTTCCCCCTCAACCAGGTTTCAAAAATAAATAAAGAGAAAAAAGAGGAGGGGAGGGAAGGGGGGAAAGGATGAACGAATGAACCTGGGGTCACCACTGAACACACTGAAATGTTTCATCAAGCATGTCTTCTGAAAAACCTAACCTGACAACTTTTTTTTCATTTATCCTTGCTTTCACTTGAAAAGATTGCCGCTTCCTCTCCTCCTCCTCCTCCTCCTTCTTCCCCCTTTCCTTTCCCCTTCTCTCCCCTCTGCCTCCTCCTTCTTTTTCCTTTCCTTCTGTGTGAAAAATAACATTTATTTTAAGGACTGAGATGCCACCTTTTCTTCCATTCCAAAGAGATACCTTTTGGACCAGGTTAAAGAGGCATGGGAATGTTTGACTGCTGCCATTGAAACCAGAAAGACACACCTTCTCTGTTGGTACACCTACCCTGTAAAAAAAAACAAAAAACAACATTCCCACCCATTCCCTCTGCGATCCAGACAAGCCCAGAGGATTGAAAAAGAGCTGATGTAGTTCCCTTCTAAAAAATAGACCCAAGAAACAAAAGACTTATCATCCTGACCTGATCAATATCTGGGAAGAATCTGGAAAATATTATCAAGCAATGCATCAGTGAACGCTAGAGGCAAACAAAGCCATACGTGGCTCTGTCAAAAACAGATCCTGCCAGACAAATCTTACTGCATTCTTTGACAAGGTGACAATTAATCAAAATCGTCCTATATTTGAGGGGCTGTCACAAGAAAAGGGGGTCAATCTATTTTTCCAAAGCACCAGAAAGCAAGACAAGAAACAATGGATGGAAACTAATCAAAGAGGGAGGCAACCTGGAACTAAGAAGAAATTTCACAACACTGAGAACAATTAAGCAGTGGAACGACTTGCCACCAGAAATTATGGATGCTCCAACACTGGAGGTTTTTCAGAAGAAAAATTTTGACAACCATTTGTCTGAAATGATATAGGATATCCTGCCTGAGTTGAGAGCTGGACTAGAAGACCTCCAATGTCCCTTCCAACTCTGTTATTCTATTATTCTTATAACTTGTTTTGGTTTTTTATTAAAACTCTTGAACCCTTTTGGCTGTTTCAACCCCTAAAAGAGGGAAGAATCATTTATAAGAATGGCAGAAGGTATAACATTAGACCCTGCCCCCCATTTTTAATATCCGTGTTGCATCTAGTTATTTATTTTTCAACTTGCAACAGTAGCCCAGCATCTAATATCAAAAGAGATGTCTGAAGCTGGACTCTAAAGCAAAAGGATCTATTACATGTTCTCTTCCCTCTATAAATCATCCTCCTATCTACCACTTGGCAGTTGACACAACCTCAAAGAATGTTAAAAGACAGAATAAAATGGAATTTCAGTGAATATGGTCTCTTTATTAATACTTGCTTGTTAAGGTCTCATCAGGAGATAATCGACCTTGTCAATATTTCGTGTCTTCTCCATGCTTCAAGAACTTTCAAGTCCCATTATGCTTCATTGCAGCCTTAGAAAATATGTACAATTAGGTTCTGTAGGTTTTCCCCAAAATATAATGGGCCTTGTTGTTTCAGATGAACAGAATGACTAATGTACCATATGTATTGAGAGAGATTTCTTTCCTTGAAATAAATTAATAAATGCATGCATGCATACATATATAGATACATATGTACACACACATATAGCTTTGGTCAACCTCTTCTCCCAAGCAACTGAAGGCCGAACACAAAACAATGGATGTAGATCCAACCAGAGTTGGCACTCAGCAGGTTTTGACTAGTTCTGCAAAAACCAGTAGAGGAAATTTTGAGTAGTTCAGAGAACTGGTAAATCCCACCTCTGACTGGCCCTGCCCCCATCTCTTCTCTGCCTCCCATCGAGTCCCAGCTGATTGGCTGTGTCTTCTTTTGTTGCCCTGCACAGGAGAAAAGAGCTGGAAAGCAGGTTAGTAGAGTGGGGAGGGGAGGGGATTTTGCAGTATCCTTCCCCTGCCACACCCATTGAGCCATGCCCACCAAGCCATGTCAGGCCCACAGTACCGGTAGTAAAAAAATAAATAAATAAAAAATTGAATCCCACCGCTGGATCCAACCTAGAAAGTTTTGTGCAATTTTATTTTTCCTAAACTCAGTCCCAACAAATGAACCTCTGACAAGTGTGAGTCAGGATAGAGAAAACCTAAAATAATAATAATAAAAAAAACCTGTGTGAATTCAAATTCACTCAGGTGGAGAGTAATATCTAAAGCTGACACCATCATTGGTGAATTACTGTGTAGAAAGCAGCTACAGATGGAATGATTTAAAGGAGGAACTGCCATTTGAGATGAAGAATACTTCTACAATATATATATATATATAACAGATATAAAATATGAAATAAAATATATGATATAAAAATATGTTGGGATTCTAGAAAGAATGCAGAGAAGAGCAAGATCAATGATTAAAGGATTAGGAGGCTAAAATAGTGGTGGCTAACCTTTTTGGGCTACTGTGGCAAAAATTGCATTCACACTTGTGTCCGCACCCTTGCGTGCTAGCACCCAGAAGGCAATTTATTTATTTATTTATTTTGTCAAGCAATTATAAGATAACAGGTTTAAGTATAAACATAGTTATGGATACATGAAATGGATACATGTAAGAAAAATAAAAGAAATAATAAAAAAGAAACAATAGGACAAGGACGGTAGGCACGTTGGTGTGCTTATGCATGCCAGGGGTGGGATTCTACCGGTTCGCACCTATTCGCTAGAACCGGTTGTTAACATTCTAAGCAGTTTGGAGAACCGGTTGTTAGAAGAAATTACTGGCCTAATCCTGTAAGGAAGGAAGCATTCTGGTGTTGCTTACAGAAACTGCCTCTCCTTTAATACTTATCACATTTTTGGCAGGACTAGACTTCTTGTCTCTAGAGCTTCTCTGAAGTTTCTTTCCCCTCCTTTGCTGGTACTTTGTTTGTGTGAAGTGACCATTCAAAGTTACAGTGGCACTGAAAAAAGTGACTATTTTTCACACTTACGACTGTTGCAACATCCCCACAGTCATGAGAGGCCAGGCGAGGAGATGCGTGCCTCGATGTGAGTGATATTCAGTTGGCCAGTCACATGACCACCAAGCCACACCCACCAACTAAGCCACATCCATAGAACCAGTTGTTAAAAAATTTGAATCCCACCCCTGTGCAACCCTACGGACTTCTTAGGAACGGGGGTGAGGTCAATAGTAGACAGTCTAAGGTTAAAGTTTTTAGGGTTTTGGGGAAAATGTGCATGATCCCCCCACTGTACCTCCCACCTAATTTTTAGGCCCATTTCATCACTTCCAGTATTTCCAGAAAAATAGGAAGTGAGAAAACAGGCCTATTTTTCAGCCTGCAAAGGCTGCAGAGGCTTGCGTCAAGCCTCTGGGAGGCCAAAAAAGGCCCAAAAATTAGCTGGGAGCCCTGCACATGCACAGTGACGTAAGTTTGCCTGGCACTCACATGCTCACACAAATGGCTCTGTGTGCCATAGATTCACCATCATGGGGCTAAAACATATGAAGAATGGTTGCAGGAATTGGGTATGTCTAGTTTAAGGAAAAGAAGGATTTGGGGGTGACATGATAGCAGTCTTCCAATATTTAAGGGGTTGCCACAAAGAAGAGAGGGTCAACCTATTCTCCAAAGCACCAGAGGGTAGGACAAGAAGCAATGGGTGGAAACTTATCAAGAAGAAAACCAACCTAGAACTGAGGAGAAATTTCATAACAGTGAGAACAATTAATCAGTGGAATAGCTTGCCTTCAGAAGTTGTGAGTGCTCCATCACTGGAGGTTTTTAAGAAGAGATTGGACAATCACTTATCTGAAATGGTATAGGTTCTCTTGTTTGAGCAGGGGGCTGGACTAGAAGACCTCCAAGGTCCCTTCCAACTTTGTTATTCTGCTACTCTGTTACATACCGTATATACACAGACACACACAAGAATAATATTTTCAGATGCGACTGAATATTTATTTGGTCCTTATTTGGTCTGTTCTTATCAGGGATAAAAATAATAGAAAGTTTCTTAATTGCACAACCCATGGGACACACTTCAACTGGGAAACTTAGAATCCTAGACGAAGTAAAATCCAAAATGCTGGAGAATTCCTGGAAGCCTGGCACTTAAATAAATCAATTGTCTACAGGCATAGGATAACAGAACAGAGTTTGAAGGCAGTTTGGAGGTCTTCTACTCCAACCTCCTGCTCAGACAGGAAACCCTACACTGCTTCAGGCAAATGGTTGTCCAATCTCTTCTTAAAAAATGTCTAGTGTCGGAGCATCCACAACATCCAGGGGTTTAAAACTTCCACTATTTAATTGTTCTCGCTGTCCAAAAAGAGAGCTAAAGAAGGTCTGCATACCACTCAAAAGAGACAATCAAAAAAGCCAAAACCAAAACAAGATCAAAACATACCCTTGCCATCAATCAACTACTCAGACGAGCAGAGATTCACATCGAGATGAAAATTAGACCAACAGTCCAGACATAAACAATACTCCAATAAAAGGAACTGTCAAGAATACCCAGGGGTGGGGCGCAGGGGTTCAAGAGAGCCCCTAGCTAAGATTCTGTGCAATTTGGAGAACCCCCAAATCCCACTCCTGGCTGGCCCTGCCCACCCCTCCCTTCCCAGGAGTCCCCATGTGGCCCGTTTTGGATGCAGGTGAGTGCAGGGCACACACGGAGGCTTGGGGAGGGTAAAAAACGCAGGGCTGCCAACCTTGAGTGATAGTTCAGAGTGAGACACTGCGAGGGAGCGGAGCGACCGAGGGGGGGGGGGATGGTGTGGAAGGGGGGTGTCCCCCCTTCCACGGTAGGGAGCTTTGACAATTTTACATTTTAAATGGTGCAATCTGATGCATACTTTAGTCATGATTTGGACATATACATACATACATACATGCAAGCAGCACCAATGTACTTGAACCGGATTTGTAAGATATTAATAATGCAGTTCACTGACCATGAATAATTGAAGTTCCTGACTTGTAACTGCAGTATTCTACCTCAACTGACTTTATTAGCTTAGTGATGTACTATAGACCACTATAGGATGAATTCAATGTGCAACAAAAAGACAAAAACCCGAAACAACTACAGAGATAATGCAAATACATCAATGGGTATTCTTCTTTCTGTATCAAATACCATACTACATGCCAATATCAAATGCTATAGTCTCAGTCTTTAATTATATACTAACTTGTTGACTGAAATAGGGGTTCATAATTTCAGACATGTATTAACTAAACATTTAATCAAATAATGAGTGCTTCATATAAATATACATATTGTTAACTGTAAAACTCATCTACTGTATTCTGAAGCTTGAGCACAGTGAGGAAACAGTATATTATTTATTGGGTAAGTTTAGATTCTGAACTTAATGGTCTTACTGCTCTTTGGATGGTAAATTGTGTTAAGATTAGAATATGTTCTAGTTGAGTCAGGGCTATCCCAATTTGGGGCTGAGAAGCCTACTGGCATCAAAAAAAGTCCTTATTGAGTCCTTATCTAAGGGTTTGAAAATATGATAATAATGTAGTACAGTCCTGTCGATCTGGTGCATGGAGACCTAGGATTTAAACTCAAAGGAGAAAGAGGAAAAAGTGATTCCTTCATCCACTGCCAGAGATGTAATCCTGTCAGTCCTCCAACCTTTCTATTAAGTATTTTGCAAAAAAGCTGCCCAGCCCCTTTATAGATCAGCCTGGCGCGCTTCTCGCCTTGCTGGTTTGGGAAGACTCTTTTGGATCAGCTAAAAGAGAGCATAAGGCGTGTAAAGGGGTGGTAATAATAATTATAATAATAATAAAATTTAAAATAATAATAATTTTATTCAGAGTTGTGTTGGATCTCTTTTTTTGGGGGGGGGGGGTTGTCCCATTCTTTCTTGGTGTTCTTTCTGTCCTATTTGCTTTTTTAAATGGTCTTTCTCCCCTGGGTCAGAAATCCAGCCAGAGAAAATAAAGAAACATCACCAAAGATTTAAACACCAAAGGGTTAAATGGAAGCCACTCCGTTGGCTTTGCTTACCATTGTTATTACTGGCCGAGGCTGTAAAGAGGCTTTGCCAGCCCCCTCGTGTCCTTCTTTGGAAAGCCTAGGGCAGCTGGCTTGTCCCAGAGGACATTGCAGAGAGGGAGAGGGCGGGGCAAAGTGGCTGCGAGCGCCCCGGGCGGCGAAGAAGCCTCCTGCTCTTCGCTTTCCTGAAGCGATAATGATCGGCATCGTGACAGTTACGGGACGCCGGCAGAAGGATTAAGGCGGGAAAAGAGGCGCGGTGGGGTGGCTGGGCAGGGCGGGGTGGCTGGGCAGGGCGGGGCGGCGCTGGGAGCTCATCCTTCTCCTAAGCTAAGGGGAATATTCGGAATATAATCAGAGAATGTAGGGATATTTTTGTACATTCCATGATTTTGGGGGTTTAGCGTGAGATTTTGTTTATCAGAGTGAGACAGTCAAAATTGATTGAATTGCGTGAGTCTCACGCTGATTGCGTGAGAGTTGGCAGCCCTGAAAACGGGCCTCCCGGAAGTTTGGGACGGCTGGAAATGGGCCCTTTTCTGGCTTCCAGAGAGCCTCCAGAGCCCAGGGAGGCCATTTTCTCTCTCCCAGAGGCTTGAGGAAAGCCTCTGGAGCCCAAGGCAAAAATGCGCCCCCTGCTATGGTGCTGGAGACTGACTAGGCCATGCCCACCCAGAAACTGTGCAGAGAGCCCCTTGCTAAAATTTTTGAAGCCCACCCCTGAGAACCAACCCCTACCAACTCTGCAGGGCGCGCCATTTGTATATAAATAGAGAGCAAACCCCATTCTGTCCAGCACTGATGATGTTAACTGGTTGGGTCATGAAATGTCTGCAAGAAGATCACCAAGCTCAGAGAACACCAAGGACCCCATCCATTCTCTTCTTTCTTTCTCTCATGCTGTCCCCGATGCTCCCTATATCCCTCTCTTTTTTATCTTCAGTGATTCCTTTGGAATTCCAACTATTTACTTTCAATGGGGATGAGGATTTTCATGAGGAAAAAAGCCACAATATATTTTAGCTTCACTAAGATAACTAACTGTTGATTCAACAGCCTCCCGCTGTGCTTAATTTTTTTTCCTTCATTTTGTCCATCTCTACTATCCATCTACAGTGATTGACATGGTAAACAATATCCTAATTATACGCCAATTGTGTTTGGTGTAATAGTTCTATAAACAAACAAGCAATTTATCTTGGGTAAGATTGGATTAGAATATTAGCACATTAGAAGTTTGACATTTTCAAAGTTTTAATGCATTTAGTGTTATAGTTTTCGTATAACTATATATTCAGGTTTGGTTAGAAGATAGGTGGCTATTTAAATGTTTTAAATCTATCTATTTGTCCATCTGTCCATCCGTCCATCACCCATCATTCTCATTCTCTCTCTGTCTCTGTCTCTCTCTCTCTCTGTGTGTCTCTCTCATCTGTCTGTCTATCTATCTATCTATCTATCTATCTATCTATCTATCTATCTATCTATCTATCTATCTATCTATCTATCTATCTATCTATCATAGACCGGACCAGACTGGAATGAACCAGATTGGAATGGAATGGAACAGAACAGAACAGAACAGAACAGAATAACATAATAAAATAAAAAAAATAAAAAATAAAAGTCCCTTGGAGGTCATCTAGTCCACACACACCCTGCCCAAGCAGGAGACCCTATACCATTTCTGATAGATGGCAATCCAGCCTGTTCCTGGTGGCATACCCAGATCAGATCCTGCAACTACCTGTATCTCAGAATCAGTTTTTGAATCTTTTATTGTCTCCTTGCACAAGTATGTCATGGCAGTCTCTCCCTCCCTCCCTTTCCCTTTCCCTCTCCCTCCCTCTCTCTTATAATCCTCCCATGTAATTCTCTATTTCTTTCTCTCTTTTTGTTTGTAACATTAGATCATAGAATAAAATACAAAAATACAAAAACAAATAGTAGGACACAGAGAGGAGGCGAAGGGGGAAAGAGGGGTGAGGAGGAGAGGAAGGAAAAGAAAAAAAGGCATTATCTTTCAATTTTCTGTGTTGCAGTAGAATAAAGCAATAACACTGAACCTCAACTTTATACTTTTCCATCCTAGGATAAAGTATCCATTTCTATAATGACAAATCAATCTAATAATTAAAACCCAAAATCAAAATTTAATTTTCCTCCCACCTCAAGCACAAAGTCCAGAAGCGGTTTCCATGTAGCAATAAAAGTTTTTATAGTCTTTATTTTGATCCAAATGGTCCATTTAGCCATCTCTGCCAACTCCATCAACTTCTGTAGCCATTTGTCCATGGTGGGAATTGAAATATCCTTCCATTTTTGTTCATGCAGTAGTCTTGCTGCCATTAACATATATAAGATCAGAGATCCAAATATATATATTTTTTCCAATAGTTCTCCATTTGTTGAAGTCAGATGAAAAACAGTTGTGGATTCTCGGATTTTCCAAGCAGAATATTATTTATATGTGAACCGGGTACCTGTTTAGGAAAGAAGAAAAAACTTGGTATGATATGCACATATTCCTTCATCTCTATAAAAGTACAAAGCCATGCGGATCATTTTTTTTTTAACATTCATCTTCTCCTGCCTCGAAAACCGATTTTATTTTTTTAATGAATTAGGAGAAAAAAAAATAATCAAGAAGATTTCTTAAAAGTAATATGTTCTGTCAGATGTTAGAGCCTCTGGGTAATATCTGTTCTTTGAGGTGGCAAAGAACACACAGATCCATTGCCATTTTTTTCTCTCACTCAGAATCTGTGCTGAAGCCTTTGTAAATCGGGTATTGCAATATCAACACACACACACACACACACAAATTGTGTGTGTGTGTGTTTTTTGAATCAGTAGTGACTGCTGGCAACTCCCTGGATAAGTTCCTGCTCCTTTCTTAGGAAACATTGGTCTTGTTTAAAAAATATTTGGTCTTGAAGTTACCAAGCTGGAGACTGGGAGTTCTAGTCCCCACCTTTGGCATGAAAGCCAGGTGGGTGACCTTGAGCCAACCGCCAGGAGATGTTGAGTTCTAGTCCTGCCTTAGGCATGAAAGTCACATGAGTGACTTTGGGTGAGTCACTCATTTTCAACCCAATTCACCTCAGGAATGAGGTTGCTATTATGGGAAAAATAGGAAGAGGAGGGGGTATTAGATTGGTTTGGTACCCTGAGTTGTTTATAAAAACAATAAAAGCAGAATATAAGTAAAGAAATAAATATTTCAGAAGCTGTTTGTAATTTCCTTTTCCCTAGGGATGAGAGAGAGAGAGAGAGACTGTCCATGGTCACTTAGGTGCCTTTTGTACCTAAGGCAGGACTAGAACTCACCGTCTTCTGGTGTCCAGGCTGGTGCCTGAACTACCGTCCCATATTCTCAAAAATCCCAGCAACTGGTTCACTGCCCAGTTTCTGAAACTTCTGGGAAGGCTATTTTTTCACCTTCCCTCAGATCCAGAGGCTTCTGGAAGCTGGAAACAGACCCGTTTCTGAATTTCCATAAGGCCCGCTTTTCACCCTCCCAGAGCCGCTGACCAGAGTGCAAACCCTGCACTTTTCATCAACCAAAACAGGCCGCGTGGAGTTGCCTGGGAAGGGCTGGGCAGGCTAGGCTGGGCCAGCCAGTTGGTTCAACTACTGGTTCAGCAAACCAGATGCAAATTTAACATCTGGTTCATCTGAACCAGTCCAAATTGACTGAATTCCACCCCTGAATATAACCCCAAATTTCAACATCACACAGAAATCTCATGGGCTGCCTGACACGAAATATTGGCAACATCCAATTCTGTGTACTGATTCCGCAAATTCAACAAATCTTAATGTATCAACAGAGCTTCCAGTAGTAATTCAGCAGCTGAGGGTAAAGTGACCCATTCATGCACTTATTCTTGACTTCAAGCGAAACTAAGTCGGATCATTGCCAAATGCAAATCTTAGATGTCAGAAAATGGGATTTTAGTAAACTCAGAGTAATGTTCAAGAAATGGCATTGTAGCTAAGAATCCGTGGCCTAAGAAGCTGAATGGGGCTCAGAACAGTTCAGGACTTCTAAAAGGAGAATGCTAAAAATGCACACTTTAGTGTTATGTTCTCCCCGAGGATCAGAAATGGAGAACAGCAGAAGAAGCTAAGATTGTTACCCCCCAAAGGCTTAGTGGTGATTTGAAAAGAAAAACAAAACAAAAATCAAGTCACAAAGGAAAAAGATATATATATATATATAGCCTGGAGCAACAGAACTCTTATCGGGAAGTGAACATTCAGAAGAAGCTGAAATGGTGCAAAAAGATACTAAGAATAACCCAAATCTGCTTATTTATATAAGTTCAAAATATTTTTTTTAAAACATCATATACCAGCTGCTCACTAAACTTATCAAAATGTTAATAGTTAACAAAAAAGGCAGAGCGACATATAGGTTTCAACTTACAATGGGGGTGAGAATTTCCATTGCAAAGCAAGGTCTTTGTAAAATGAGACATGCCCCAAAAACGTAACAACTGTCTCATTTAGGAACAGAAATATTGGGCTCAATTGTAATTGTACATCAAGAACTGCCTGTAATTGTCTGGACATCACATGTTACAACAATTGTAGGTTAGATTTAGATTTAACTTTAGACCCAAAGGTGCTTTTTTCAAGAGGCAACTGGACTTTTTGGTTTTCCTTTGAAGACATTTTGCTTCTCATCCTAGAAGCTTCTTCAGCTCTGGCTGGATGGTGGGGAATGAAAGGATTAATATATGCTTGCTGCAGAAAGCACAGCTACACAACACAGTCCTTACAGCAGTTCCAAGAAGGCTTCACACCCATTTGCAATACTCAGGTGACTACACCATCCAATCAGAGCTGAATAAGCTTCTTGGATGAGAAGTGAAATGTCTTCAAAAGAAAAAAAAAAAAACAAGAAAGTCCAGTTGCCTCTTGAGAAAGCACCTTTGGGACAACCATGAGCTGGATGACTGAGATTCTCCATAGACATTTAACTTTAGATGTTTAGATGTAAATTAGATTTGGGATTTGGCAGGTGGTGTGAACTTGATTGCTGAGAGAACCATGTTGGGGGTTTCTATCTGCAGATAGCTTAGAGTTGAAGACAGCAAGCGTTGAGCCCAATTAAGATCACATGAAGTTTTAGTACCACTTTACAAAGCCTTAGTAAGACCATATTTAGAATATTACATCCTTCTTTTGGTTGCCACGATGTAAAAAAAGTTTCTCTAGAAAGAGTACAGAGAAGAGCAACAAAGATGAATAGGCATCTGGAGGCTAAAATATAGGAAGAACGGTCGCAGAAATTGGATATGTCTTATTTAATGAAAAGAAGGATTAGGGCATGACATGATAGCAGCCAATATTTGAGAGGCTGCCCCAAAAGAAGGAAGTCAACCTATTCTCCAAAGCTCCTGAAGGCAGGACAAGAAATAATGAGTGGAAAGTAATCAAAGAGAGAAGCAACCTAGAACTATTTTTTCTGAGAACTAGAACAATTAATCAATGGAACAACTTGGTTGGACCAATAAAGTCCCTTCCAACTCTGTTAATCTGTTAAAATCTATTATATGGTGTAGGGTTTGCTACAGTGGTGGGATTCAAATAATTTAACAACCAGTTATCTACCCTAATGATTTATTCCAACAACCAGTTCACCAAACTGCTCAGAAAGTTAATAACTAGTTCTTCCAAACTGGTGCGAACTGGCTGAATCCCACTACTGGTTTGATGCCTGAGCAGGGGATTGGATTAGAAGACCTCCAAGGTCCCTTCCAACTCTTATTCAATGTGAAAATGGTGATGAGAACATCAGGAAAACAGTTTGTGAATTCAAGAAGAGATAGTATGACACTCTTCATTCATGATTTCCTTTCTAGTCAAATTTGAAGCAAGGGTGGAACCCAGAACAGATAGACGTCCATCTGTGGTAGGTACCAGCAGGTAGAAAAAAAAATCATTCTTCACCTGGGATTTTGTGATAATAATAATAATAATAATAATAATAATAATAATAATAATAATAATAATAATAATAACAACAACAACAACAACAACAACAACAACAACAACAACAACAACTGATATAGAACCCTCTTTCAAATTGAACACAGAGTGTTTTTAATCAAGCAAGGAACATTACTGTCAAGAAATTACAACCCCAGAGTTGACATAAATGTTGACAACACCATTTCCAACTGATAGCAATATCACAGCAGATGGTTCAAACAGGACAACCCAAAGAGTGATGACTTAGATGAAATACTCCCAAATATGAAAAATCCTGCAAAGAAAATTGCAGGTGATAAGGCTGTTGTTGGCTCACTAGTCAGATGAAGGAATTTGGCCCATACTCTACTTGGGACATTTTGCCTTTTGAAATAAATAAGCTGCAATGAAAAGGTCTTTTATAAGTTTACCATCGTATTACCAAAAAACCCCTCTCTTTCCTCTCCTCTCCTCTCTTCTCCTCTCCTCTCCCATATCTCTCCTCTCTCTCTCTCTCTCTCTCTCTCACACACACACACCTCTCTCCCGCTCTGTCTCTTTTTCTCTCTCTCCTCTCACTCTCTCTTTCTTTCTATTCCCTCTCCCATCTCTCTCTCCTCTCTTTCTCCCATCTCTCTATCCCCCTCTCTGTCTCTTTCTCTCACTCTGCTCTTTCCTCCTTGCCTCTCCTCTCCTCTCTCACCTTCCTTTCCTTTCTCCTCTCTTTCTCCCTCTCCTTTCCTCTCCCTCTCTCTCTCTGTGAGAGAGAGGGGAGAAGGGGGAGAGAGAGAGAAGCAAGGACATATAACTGCTGTACGGTTATTGGAGACAAAGGTTTAAAAGAATAACATAGCATTTCTGTCTCGTGATAGAGTGGTCATCTGAAGTTCAAATCTGGTGAATTGATTTGATCTGGATTCTCATCTTATGAAGAATGACCTGGAGAAAGAGTGAGATGAGAATATTTGCCTGGTTTGTGAGAAGCATCCTGGGGATCAGATATTGGGGTCAACCAGTCTATGTTCAAGCAGAGAGGAAGGGAAGGGAAGGAGAAAGGGGGATTTCAGGAGAGACGGAAGGATAAGGAAGGGAGAGAGGAAAGGAAAAGGAAGGGAAGGGCAAGGAAGAGGGAAGTGAAGGGAATGGAAGGAGAAAGGGATATTTTAGAAGAGAGGAAAAGATAAGGAATGGATGGACAAAAGAATCCAGGGAAAGGAAGGTATATCATCTGGCTGGGAGACTTCAGGAGAGAGGGGAGGGAGAGAGGAAATAATCAACGGAAGGGTTAGGAATAGGGCCACAAAACTTTCCACATCAGAAGGTTTTCGTTTGGAAAACATCTACATTTCTCCACCCAAACAGTCAGATGATTTATTTGGAGGAGGAATGGAAAGTACCAGAATTCCGCAGACATTATTTTTGGGACAATCTGTTCTTAACTAATTCTAGTGTGACGTATCTGTCCTTTAAGCCCACCATCAGAGTTTGCGATGTATTTCATATGTAGTTCCAAGTCCTTTAATGCCTTGGGGATTTCTTTCTCCAAATCAACTTATTCATAAAGTGAAAGGATCAAGGTGGTCTTATCGGAGTGTCACTCAAACTAAAGAATGATGAAGCCTTTTTTTCCCCTCCAATGTCTCCCTTTCTCTTGTCCTCCTCCAAAATGGTGTAGCTGAAGAAAGGGGCCTAGTGAGCTTTCATTCACCTCCTGGTGTCAACTCACAAAGCATTCTTGGATTGCTTTCAAGTTGCCATAGGCAGGAGGGTGGGAGAACTGATGGAGCAGCTGGATTGCTATGACCAGAAGCATATTCCATGCATACCTTTCTCCAGATTGTATCCCAGGTTAGTAGAGCCACCTGGGGAGGCGTGTTTTCTATAGCCTGCAAAAGTGCTCCGTTGGAGAATGTGATTTATGACACATCCTGGGAAGAGGAGGGAAACAGAGTCATAGGTGGGCAGTAAATTATTTGGGGCAGAGCCGACTGCACTTGGGAAAGTGCCGACATGTTGCTCCTAATAAATAATTGGATTTCTTTTGAAACTTGGCTCGAGGCTCATGAATGAATTAGGGCGTCCGTTGGAACCCTGATGGGTCATTTAAACCCATTTTAAGACTTCTTGGCATGGTTGTTAAATGAATCATTGTAGCTGTTAAGTTAGTCACATGGTTGTTAAGTGAATCTGGTTTCCCCATTGACTTTGCTGGTGTTATGGTTAGCCGGCAGCAGTTGCAGAGGGCTGAGGAAAGCGAGGACTCTGATGAGGGGCCAGGACCATCAGGGAGTGTACTGCTGCCTTCAGGGATTGTGGGGGCTGGCAGCAGTGATGAGGAGGTTCCCGAGGAGCCTGTGCCAAATGCACGTGTACAAAGGATTGCTCGGAGGAAAGAACAATTACAGCAGCACAGGTGACACAGGAGTAAAGCTGCAAGGGAATGGCCCCTCCCTCAAGAGGATAAAAGCCAGGTTTGGAAAAGCGTTCTTTGCAGATAGCAAAGAAGCTCTGAAGCTCAACTTGTGGACATCTTAGTTCGTATTTGGAAAATCTTGTAAATTAGTTCTTATCTCTGAGTTTTTGGCATCATTGACAAACAGCTTGGTAAAGCTCTTTCTTGTCAGAGCTAATTAGTGGAAAGCAGCCTTCAGAACAGAATTTGTTATTAAACCTTAAAAGGTGGGGGCTGCTGCCATTGTCTGTGTTTGCTCTTTGGGAGCCTGGTTGGGTCAAAACAGTTGGTGAGAAAGTTGCCAAAGGTCATCACATAATCCTAGGACATTACAATCATGATAATGGCTGTCAACTGTCTGAATTTTGACCACGTGACCATGGGGAGGTTGCAATGGTTGTAAGTGTGAAAAATGGCCATGAGTTCCTTTTTTCTAGCTTTGAACGGTCACTAAATGAACTGTTGCAAGGCAAGGACTACCTGCCATGTCTTCATCATAGTCTGAATCTGAGGGGGAAGATGAACAGCTGACAGAGAGCAGGAGAGTGGCTCCGTTGGCTGTGGAGGAAACTAGGGAAGGGCAAAGTCAGGCTAGGCAGAGCAGAGAAGAGGTAGAACAAGGAAGAGGTGGTTCAGAGGAAGAACAAAGTCCACTCCCTCCTCATCCTAGGGCATGCAGGGAAGAATGCAGAAGAACACAACAGAGAGCAACTTGGGTGGCATGACTTATGAGGAAGGAAAGGGCCCCAATTCCCTTCACAAGACCCACCTGGGGATGGAGTTTAAAGGAGAGGTGGTTGGGAGGGACGTTTGTGTGGAACAAATGCTGAATTCATCTAGTGTTGAGAGTTTTTGTCTGCATTTCTGGCATTCCTCCTGACTGTTTGAATTATTGTTGTGCTTCTGTGTGCTTATCTGCCTTGCTGGGATTATTGGACTCATTATCTTGCCCTGCTGGAGTGATTGATTGCAGTCATTCTGCTTACAGAGTTTGGATTGGAGTATCTGCAATCAGAAGCTGTTGTAGGTTCATGAGATAGCTTTTCTCTATGCCGGAGAGTAAACGGAACATTGGGGCAAAGTTGGAGCAAATAAAGGGACTCATACCTATTATCTGGCTGTATTGCCTCTGTGCCACATCCCAGGTCATCACAACTACCTGTGTTAAGTTTTCTACCCAAAGAGTTAATTAAGTAGCTTGGTCTAGTAATGAAGGCAGAAGGCTAAAATCCAAGAGATGGTAATTTGTATTCCTCCCAGGGATGAATCCAACTGTGAATTTGGGCCAGGTTTTCTCTTTCTACCCAAGGAAGAAAGGAGCCATGTCAAGAAAGCTGCAGAGAAAAGTATAGGCAGCTCAATATTCTAGGCAATATTCTTTGCTGATGGGAAGGCCAAATAATAATAACAAAATACAAACCCAAAACAATTGGAGCATCCCTTGAACACCACTGCTATTGACAAATTTACCATCAGTCAAAAGGTCCAAAAGGCAGCTCTACTCGAAACAGATGACATCCTGTGACCATACCACAAAATGTCAACATCTGGCAGTGTGCTACAGATGTGAAACACACAGTTCTGGGCTGAACCCCACAGTTCTGGGCTGCATAAACAGAGCGATAGTATTAAGATCATGTGAAGTGTTAACACCACTTTATAATGCCTTGGTAAGGCCACACTTGGAATACTGCATCCATTTTCAGTTGCCACAATTTAAAAAAATATATTGAAACTATAGAAAGAGTACAGAGAAGAGCAAAAAAGGTAATTACGGGACTGGGGGCTAAAACATATACAGAACAGTTGCTGGAATTGGGTATGTGTAGTTTGATGAAAAGAAGGACTAGGGATGACATGATAGGAGTGTTCCAACATCTCAGGGGCTGCCACAAAGAAGAGGGAGTCAAGCTATTCTCCAAAACACCTGAAGGAAGTACAAGATAATAGTAAAATAAAAATAAATAAGATAGATAGATAGATAGATAGATAGATAGATAGATAGATAGATAGATAGATAGATAGATGGATAGAGAGGCAGGCAGGCAGGCAGACAGACAAAGATAGTACAAGATGTAATGGATGGGAAACTTATCAAAAAGAGAAGCAACCTAAAACTAAGGATAAATTTCCTGCAAGTTAGAACAGTTAGCCAATGAAAGAACTTGCCTCCAGAAGTTGTGAATTCTCCAACACTGGAAATTTTTAAGAAGAGATTGGACAACCAAATAGTATAGGGTTTCCTGCCTGAACAGGGGGTTGGACTAGAAGACCTCCAAGGTCCCTTCCAATTCTCTATTCTATTCTATTCTATTCTATTCTATTCTATTCTATTCTATTCTATTCTTTCCCAGGGGCCTTCTTCAGTTCTCATGCTCAGAACCAAAGAAGCTTCTTGGGTGAGAAGCAAAACATTTTCAAGGAAAAAACAAGGCTAGTTATTATTTGAAAAAGCACCATTGGGACAACTGGAGCTCCCCTTGAAGACCATCAGCATTGACAAATTTCCCATCTATCAATTGCAAAAGGCAACTTTATTTGGAACAGCTGACATCCTGCAACAATATATTTATGTAACACCATCAAACCTCCAGATCTGTCTATCACAGGTCTTTGGAAAGGAGTTGATAGATAGATAAAAATGCCAAATCCAGTTTAAACATCTGGTTGATTATGCAATGAAGCATAACAATAAAAGTTTAGGTAGCAAAAAGATGGACAGCCTGGAATCAAAGAACAGCTTCCTCTTTCTCCCAAAAAGGGGAATAACTCTTTCTAACTCATTACAAATGCAAGAGAAATGCCTAAATGAATCTGGACTTTCATTTTACTATAATAAAGGTTTATATCTGATACACAGGAATTCTTTTATTTTGCCACCCTATATTTATTTATTCAGAAGATTTATAGAGCTGCCAATCCTATGTAACAAAGCCCTGTAGGGGCTCACAGCAGAATTTCATTAAATTAAATATAAAATAATAATAAAATAGAACAATAAAATAAAATAGACATAAAATAGAATAAAATAAAATAATAAAACAAAATAAAAAATAAAAAAAATAATTAAATAGATAATAAAATAAAATAAAACAAAACAATAAAACAAAATAAAATAAAATAAAATACACCCACTTACCAAAGTTTTGTTATCCTTGGAAGGCTATCCTTGCAATTTCTTGCTTAACCAGCCAAAAGAAATCTGACAGTTTGACTCATGGTGTATGGCAGGTGCATTCTTGAAGGTGAACAGGATAAAGGCTAATTCTGATTTAATTTAAAATTAATCTGATTAAATACGATGACTTCCAATGTGTTTAATACTTTCTCTCATGTGTCACATTAAAAATGTATAAGTCAGGGACAACTTTTGGAGATGGTATTACATAGGCAAATCTTGAAACACCCTTTACTACATGACTCATTTCATGGTGAACCAATTTATTACAGATATTACAGATTGACAGAGTTGGAAGGGATCTTGTAGGTCATGTAATCCAAACCCCCGCCAGGCAGGAGACCCGACACCATTTCTGACAAATGGCTGTCCAGTCTCCTCTTGAAAATTTCCAGTGATGAAACTCCCACAACTTCTGAAGGCAACTTCTGTTCCATGGGTTGATTGTTCTCACTATTTAAGGTTCCAATTATTCATAAAATCACAGGGCTGGATGAATTACACTTCACATTTAACAGAGCAACAGAGTTGGAAGGTACCTTGGAGGTCTTCTAATCCAACCCCTTACCCAACGCAAAATTTGTTGTATCATCCTGGATAAATGATTGTCCAATCTTGAAAGCCTCCATTGATGGAGCACCACAAATCCAAGATGCAATTTCTTCCATTGATAAATTGATTGAAATTCCTCTTTATTTCCAGGTTGGACCTCTCTCTGAGGAACTTCTACCCATTGTCCTGCCCTCAGATGATATGGAGAATAAATCAATACCCTCTTTCCTGTAGCAGACCT
This sequence comes from Hydrophis major, assembly GCA_033807585.1. Classification (NCBI taxonomy): domain Eukaryota; kingdom Metazoa; phylum Chordata; class Lepidosauria; order Squamata; family Elapidae; genus Hydrophis; species Hydrophis major. Next base: position 374,458,384 of record CM066329.1, read on the forward strand.
TCAAGGACTGGAAGATGCCTATCATGTCTGTGTGCAGCCCCCTGAGCTCTGTTTTTGCTGACAGAGGGCTGAAGAAGGCTCTTGTGGCCAAAAATGGGGCCTGGGGAGGGTGTTTTCACTGGCAGAGGGCTAGCAAAACAAACTAAAAACAAAACAAAAGGAGAAATGTTTCCCCATTTTGCATTTGAGCAGGCAAGAAGGGAGAGGAAAAGAGAAAGGGAAAGAGGAAAGACAAAGGAAAATAAAAAGAAGGAAAGTGGGGAAGGAAGAAGAAAGGAGAATGAAGAGGGAGGGGAAAAAGAGAGAAGAGAAGAGAAGAGAAGAGAAGAGAAGAGAAGAGAAGAGAAGAGAAGGGAAGGGAAGGGAAGGGAAGGGAAGGAAGGAAGGAAGGAAGGAAGGAAGGAAGGAAGGAAGGAAGGAAGGAAGGAAGGAAGGAAGGAAAAGGATGTCGGGAAGAAAGGAAAGAAGGGAGAGAGGGAGGAAGAAAAGAAATGGGAAGAAGGAAGGAAAGTGTTCTGTATGGTCATTTACATTCTTGTAAATGCTGCGCTGTGATTGGTCAAAGCACGCAGGGATCCGATTGGTCGAGCGAGCCGCTCTGATTGGCCCGCTGCAGATCTCCTGTGATTGGTGGAAACTAATTGCGGGAGATTCAAAGCGGTGCCATTGGTTGCGGCCGCCGCGGCTTGGGAATAAAAAGCCGCAGTTTTTCCCCGGAACCCGAGTCATTCTTGGGACTAGTAAAAGAGCTGAACCAAGTCACTGAGTCCTGGTCTCCTTGCTGCGCCGGACACAACACTCGCGACGAGGATGAGATACCAAGGCTAATCCCCCACCAACACGTGTCTGGAGGAAGCGAGACTGACGAGATGGCCAGCATCGCACCGCCCGCGCCCTTTAATCCTGCTACCGAGGACTGGGAATCATACACAGACAGATTCCTCATGTTCCTCGAATGTAGCAACATGAAGAACGCCGCCGGGCCGAAGAAAAGAGCCGTCTTCCTGACACACTGTGGGCCTGCAGTGTTCAAGATGACAAAAGCTCTAGCGAAACCCGCAGACGTCAAGGAGATGGACTGGGCCGACTTTGAACCATTGCTCCGGAACCACTATGCCCCCACCGTGCCCAGCCTCATCAGGTGGCACAATTTCTACCGGCGGGACCAGAGAGCGGGTGAGAGCATCAGCGATTTTGTGGCTGAGCTACAAAGCCTAGGGGGCATGTGCGGGTTCTCGGACATGGATGAGGGCTTACGGGACCACGTCATACTCGGACTCTGAGACCCAGTCCTACAGAGCTGACTGATGGCCAAAGGAGACATCGCCCTCGCCGACGCCATCGCTGAAGCCACTGCAGCCGAGGCAACCCGGAAATTGGTGAACCGCATGCAGAGACCAGACACCGGAGACCGCACTGTGACCACCGACCCAGGACGGGCGACTGAGGCCCAACCGGAAGCAAGTCACCGCGAGACCACCACCCATCATGGCGAATTCCACTCTGCCTCCGACACCACGGACGAGGAGGAGGAGATCCACCGGCTCCAGACGGGACATGACCAGCGAAATCGGCAGGGTTGTAAGTCAGAGACCGATGTGCTGGGTGCGGAGGTGACCACCCTCAAGCAGAGTGCCGTTTCTTCGATGCAGTCTGCCGGCACTGCGACAGAAAGGGTCACATCGCCCTAGTCTGCCGATTGAGGAAGGCCTACAGCCCCAGACGGTGGACCACAGTGAGCGGAGACGTGACAGCACACCCCCTAGAGCCAGAGATCACCAAGCCGACAGCCGATGGGACCGGAGCGGACGGAACCGACGAGGTGGCAAAAACCGGCAGAAGGAGGAAACCCACCAAATGGTCATCACCGGCCACACATCAACCACCAACGCCCAAAAGGTCTACGTGGAGGTAGGCATTGAAGGCGAGCCATGCAAAATGGAGGTGGACTCTGGGTCCTACCTCTCCATGGTCGCCTGGCAAGAAATCAAATGCTTGGTGCCTACCATCCACAAGAAGGGACTGGAGAACCAGAGACTAACAATCAAGGACTACCAGGGAAACTGCATCCCGGTAGTTGGAACCAGACAATTCAAGGTAACATTCAAGGGCCACACCGCAAGGCTTCCCCTGACGATCATGGACCGAGACCGACTCAGCCTTTTGGGACTACAACGGTTTGCACTGCTCGGCATCGAGGTCATGGGCATCAACCATACCGCCGAGACCGATTGGGAACAGCAACTGGCATGGGACTTCCAGGAAATGTTCGACGGCACCCTAGGCAAGTACTGAGGGCCCCCCATCTCCTTCAGCCTAGACCCCAACATTCCCCCGATATGCCTAAAACCAAGGCGGGTACCCTTTGCACTCAGGCCAAAAATAGACGAGCAAATTGATAAGCTCGTCAAGCAAGGGGTCCTACAACCAATCGACCACGCCCGGTGGGAGACACCAATAGTCACCCCAGTCAAGCCCAATGGATTGGTAAGAATTTGCGGGGACTATAAGGCCACCCTAAATTGCACCTTACAACAAAGCGCCTACCCCGTCCCAATAGTGCAGCACCTTCTACACTCACTGGGGGAAGGCAAAGTTTTTGCGAAGCTCAACCTGGTGCAAGCATACCAACAGCTGCCGGTCGATGCAGAAACCGCTGAGGCGCAAACCATAGTCACCCACCGGGAAGCGTTTCGCTGTAATCGACTCCAGTTTGGAGTCAGCGTGGCACCTGGAATTTTCCAGAGCCTCATGGAGAGGCTTTTGCAAGGAATTAAGGGGGTGGTGCCCTACATTGACGACGTGCTGGTGTCGGCAACCAACCAGCCAGAACTAGAGGGTCGTCTAAGGGAGGTGCTAACGAAATTCAAGGAAACCGGGCTAAAAGTGAAGAGAGAGAAATGCCACCTTTACACAGATCGGGTCAAGCTCCTAGGATACTTCCTAGACCGGCACAGCATCCACCCAACCGCAAACAAAATCAGAGCCATTAAGGAGGCCTCCACACCCAGGAATAAAATGGAACTGCAGGCATTTCTGGGACTGCTTAATTTTTACAATGTTTTCCTGCCCCAAAAGGTGACCGCGGCAGAGCCTTTGCATAGGCTTTTGGACAAGGTGACCACCTGGACTTGGGGGAAAGGCGAGGAAGCCGTCTTCAGGAAAACCAAGGGCCTACTCACCTCGGATGCCGTCCTCATCCAATACAATGAGACCCTACCACTTGCCGTCACAAGCGACGCCTCACCCTTCGGTATCGGCGCCGTCCTCAGTCACACACTCCCAGATGGAAGAGAAGCACCCATCGCTTTCTTCTCGAGGACACTCACCAAACCAGAGAGGAACTATAGCCAGCTGGACAAGGAGGCCCTGGCCATCGTCGCAGCAGTGAAGAGGTTCCACAAGTACCTCTACGGCCGCACATTCACCATTATCACAGACCACAAGCCGCTGCTGGGCATCCTGGCAGGGAACCGGGCCACCCCAAACATCCTATCTCCCAGAATGACAAGGTGGTCCAAATTCCTTGCCACCTACAGCTACCGGCTCACACACCGACCGGGTAAGACTATCACCCACGCAGACGCCCTGAGCCGCTTGCCGTTACCCGACCTAGACACCGACCCAGCACCCACGATGACCCAGCACCCTCAGCATAGAGACTCTGCCCGATCTACTCATAACCATGTCAGACATTGCCTGAGAAACTAATAAAGACAAACGTCTGGCACGGGTGTTACATTGGGTAGAAAAAGGGTGGCCAGAAAAAGACAATGACGAAGCATTCAAGACATTCTGGAACTGGCAAACAGAACTCTCACTCCAAAAAGGGTGTGTACTTTGGGGGGATAGGGTTGTTATTCCGGAAAAACTACAAGGGAAGGTATTGGGGTTGTTACACGAGGGGCACCCGGGCATAGTTAGAACGAAAGCCCTAGCCAGAAGTTACGCTTGGTGGTCAGGGATGGACAAGCATATCGAGGCCTGGGTGGCAAGATGTGAACGCTGCCAAGAAACCAGACCGAGCCCTCCCGTGGCACCAATCCTGGAATGGGAAACCCCGAGGGACCATGGTCCAGGATCCACATAGATTTTACCGGGCCCACTAAGAGACATACATTCCTTTTAACGGTAGATGCTTACTCCAACTGGTTGGAGGTAAGCAACAAGAAAACCACCACCATGGAGGCCGTGACCAAGGAACTTAGCAAGCTATTCGCAACCCATGGCCTCCCATATGTCATCATGTCGGATAACGGGCCCCAATTCACCTCGCTAGAATTTGAAAAATTCCTAGCGGAACGCGGCATACAACACGCATTGACAGCTCTGGAACATCCAGTGACGAACGGAAGGGCAGAACGGATGGTTCAATTTATGAAAAAAACCATCCAAAAAATCAAACACGGGGAATTCCAAGAAAAAATAAATAAAATACTCTTCATACAACATATAACCCCGAATACAACAACGAACAAAAGCCCGGCAGAGCTACTAATGGGGAGGAAAATAAGGTCCCTACTTGACAGGCTGCACCTCACATACAACCCGGAGAAACCCCCAAACTCCTCTAGCAAGCACCGGTCCTTTGCACCAGGTGACGCCGTCTACACAAAGAACCTAACCGGAGACCCACTGTGGGTACCAGAAACCAAAACCCAATTGACAGGCCCCCGCTCGTACCGGCTGCAAACAACCAATGGACGAGCCTGGAAACGCCACATCGATCAACTAAGATCGAGAACAATCACAGGAAACACAACTGACACACAACCAAACACAGACAACCCCCTTAATACAAGCCAAGAGGGGAGGGAATACCCCAGGAACCAAAACCCAATAGAAAGAAACCAGCAACACTTTCCGACTGACAGCCAGCTCGAAGCCTCACCAGGAAGAAGCAGCCAGGCCAGCTCAACCAGCCCAGAAAGACTAGGCGGGAGCGGCGGAAACCGCAGCTCAACCAGCCCGGGTAGACTGGGAGGGAGCTGCGACAAGAGGCCCGGCGACACCTTCCAGGCGGTTCCATTGACGAGGCCGGGAGCAACAGAGAACCCGACCGAACCGGCCAGGAGCCAAACAACAACTGACCTGCGCAGGTCCAGTAGGCAAGTACGGAGCCATGCCTACTTACAGGACTACATCACGTAGGACCGAACCAAGAGGAGAGGAGTGTTCTGTACGGTCATTTACATTCTTGTAACCGCCGCACTGTGATTGGTCAAAGCGCGCAGGGATCCGATTGGTCGAGCGAGCCGCTCTGATTGGCCCGCTGCAGATCTTCCGCGATTGGTGGAAACTAATCACGGGAGATTCAAAGTGGTGCCATTGGCCGCGGCCGCCGCGGCTTGGGAATAAAAAGCCACAGTTTTTCCCCCAGAACCCGAGCTGTTCTCGGGACCAATAAAAGAACTGAACCAAGTCACTGAGTCCTGGTCTCCTTGCCGCGCCGGACACAACAGAAAGAAAGAAAGAAGGAAAAGGATGGAGGGAAGAAAGCAAGCAAGGGAGGGAGGGAGGAAAGGAGGTAGAAAAGGGATGGAAAGAAGGAAGGAAGGAGGAAGGAAAGAAAGAAAAGAGAAAAGAGAAAAGAGAAAAGAGAAAAGAGAAAAGAAAAGAGAAAAGAGAAAAGAGAGAAGAGAAGAGAAAAGAAAAAAGGGAGGGAGGAAGCAAGGAAAGAAAGAAAGCTGAGAAGGAAGGAGGGACAAAGGAAGAAGGGAATGAAAGGGACGGAGGGAAGGATGAAGGAAGGAATGAAGGAAAGCTGAGAAGGGAGGAGGGACAAAGGGAGAAAGGAAGGAGAGGGAGAGAGAAAGGAAGGAAAGGGGAGGGGAGGGGAAAGAGAGGCAGGCAGGCTGGAAGGAAGGAAGGAGGGTTATAAAGAAAAGACAGAGGACAGATGAAAGCTACAGGATAAAGGTAACAAAGAATCATAAGGAACATCAGGAAGATCAGATGGCTTGTAGCATTCTGCTTTGAAGCTTTGAAGCTCATTGCAACAAACATGGCAGCTGCTCTGTGAATGAACTGGCCCCCATGAGCCATCTTGTGAAGGCACCCTCAAGTCTGCAGCATTTCCCATGGGCCCATCAACACAACACATTTGGGAATCCCTGATAAACAGAACTGATATTCTTGGGATGGTCCTCTGCAGAATTGCAAAACACGCAAGAGTCTCAAAAATTTTTGCTTGCCGTGTGAGATGGGCAGCCATGTAAATTTGTTGAATAAATAAATAGAAGTCTGGTTGGCCAGGTTGTCTGTCAAATGTTCAGACTGGATTTGGCATTTTAGTCCACCTGTCAAATCCTTCTCAAGGATCTAAAAGGGGCAGATGTAGTAGTTTGATGTTGTCTCATTGCCAGATTTAAGTAAACTTCCCTTTTGTATAGAAGAAAGATAAGTTGTTTCAGGACATATTTTGCGAAAACGAAGAGCAGCTGATGGAAACTCACCAAAGAGAGAAGCGTCCTAGAATGAAGGTGAAAATCCCCAATGGTTAGAGCAATTAACCAATGGAACAGCTTGCCTTCAGAAGTTGTGAGTGCTCCAACCCTGGCTGGAGGCTTTTAGAAAGAGACTGAACAGCCATTTGTCTGAAGTGATATAGGGTCTCCTGGGATGAATGGAATGGAATGGAATGTAGTAGAGCAGAGCAGAGTAGAATAGACAAAAAAACTCTGCAATATATTGTAGGAAGCTAAAAATATCATGGAAAACAGTTTGCAATAAAGGAAACTATAACTCATTGTTAATTATTTCTTCTCCTCCTTTTACACAGACATGCAGACTCCCAAATTGAATGTATATTTAAAACTATAAGATTTATTTTTTTCAATTCAATGCCCCAAAAGAAATAGTGAATAGACTACAGAGTCAATTGAGGTTCTCATAGCAATGCATTATACCTTAGCCTAAAGGGATGAGCTCTATCGGGCACAAGAGACTATGAAAGTTTCTAGTCCATTAGCCACCAATGGGTGCAGTTCAGGGAGATAAAAGATCTAGCTACAGGTGAATCACATGCATTTTGATCATAGAGCTGTTCTTCATTTCAAACATTTCTTTTAAAAGACGAAATGTTCTCTCCCAGTTGTTTAGAAAGACAAATACAGAATTAGCTTTTTTTGATAGACAAGCCTTGATGCCACAAAGTTTTCTCCTCTTCCTTTCTGGATTATGTTATTTCTTGTCACCTTGTCACCTTACAGTTTCAACAGCATTTGATTTGATTATATTCTCTCTCTCTCTCTCTCTCTCTCTCTCTCTCTCTCTCTCTCTCTCTCTCTCTCTCTCTCTCTCTCTCTCTCTCTCTCTCTCCTCTCTCCTCTCTCCTCTCTCCTCTCTCCTCTCTTTCCTTCCTTCCTTTCTTTTTCTGATCTTTCTTTCTTTCCTTCCTTCCTTTACTTCTATCTTCCTTCCTTCCTTCTCTTCCTTCCTTCCTTCTTTTTCATTACAAATTCCATGAATTTTAGGGCCTTGATTTTAACATGAATCAAAAAAAAGAAAGAAAGAAAGCAGGCAGTAGGGATGAAGAAATTGTGGTGCTGGAGAAGGCTCTTGAGAGTTCCTTGGTCTGCAAGGAGATCAATCAGTCAACACTAAAGGAAGTCAACCTTGATTCTTCTTTGGAAGGACAGGTCCTGAAGTTGAACCTCAAAAGTTTTGGCCACCTAATGAGAAGAGAGGAATCCTAGGAGAAGACCCTGATTTTGGGAAAGATGGCAAAGGGAGAAGGGGACAGCAGAGGATGAGATGGTTAGGTAGTGACATAATCACAACGAACATAGATTTAGGCAAACTCTGGGAAATAGTGGAGGACAGGAGGGCTTGGCATGCTATGGTCAATGGGAGGAATTAGACACAACTTAGCAACTGAATAGCAACAATCTTCAACAATCATAGCATATTTCAATGTGTTGATGATGTTACCTAATTGGATAATGAAATGTCTGCAAGAAAACAAACCAGCTCAGAGAGTACCAAGGACCTCACAGATCTAACCTTGTCATTTGGGTATTCCAGGTGCACCCATCAACACTATAATTGAATTCATCTTCTTTTTCCTTCTTCCTTTCCGAGCATTATACCCTTTTCTTGAAAGTGCCATCATTGCATAATATATCCAAAATAAGATTCAAATATTCAAGGCTTCATAACTGATGATCAAGTGACTCAGAAGGGAGGAAGGAAATTCAAGGTCAAAAGGCTTTCGAAGGTAAGAATCTCAACAAAAATCAACCATGGACCTTTCCTTTCAACATCTTAATAGCAATAGAAATAGCAGTTAGACTTATAGACCACTTTACAGTGCTTTACAGCTCTCTCTAAGCAGTTTACAAAGTCAGCACATTGTCCCCAACAATATGGGTCCTTCTTTTACTCACCTTTGAACTTGACCTTGAGTTGTTCAGGATGGAACTTCAGACTGTGGGTAGAGTTAGCTTACAATACTGCATTCTAACTAACCACTGTGCCATCCAGACCCTAGCACTTAGACTTATATAGTGCTTCACAGTACTTTATAGCCCTCTCCAAATGGCTTACAGAGTCAGCATCTTGTCCCCAACAAGCTGGGTCCTCATTTTACTGATCTAGAAGGTTGGAAGGGTGAATCAACTTCGAGCCAGTAAGGATCAAACTGCTGGCAGTTGGCAGAATTAGACTGCAATAATGCATTCTAACCACTGTGTCACCATGGCTCCTTAACAGAGCAAAATTTCTTTTTTAGAAGGAAAAAAATGAGGAAGAACATTTATCTTATGCAGGGCAGGTGTAGTTAAGAAATGTATTCATTCCCTGGCTTGAAATCAAATCTTGTACATGCTCTCTTCTCAAGTGAAACTGAGGGTGAAACCACATGGTATTTTGAAACTTCACAAAACTTCAGATTTTGTAACACACTATCTGAAACAGCTTGAAAAAGATACCCAAATATTTACAATCTGCTTAAATTATGCACAAGTATGTGCACCACTGAAATTTGCACTAAAATGTGGATTCTCAACTATCTAATGATAAAATTGATATGTTGCCATCAACCCTAGGGTTAGTCTTAGTCTTAGCGTTGGAGTTTGGGTTTGTGTTAAGATTATCTTTTGGATTAGGGTTAATGTTGTGGCCCGCCAACAGCCAGTGGAGCTGCTGACAGACTTGGACAGTGAGGAGGTTGGGTGTGGGGACATAGGCCAGTCTTGGAGTCTGGGGAAGGCCTTGACAAGTTCTCTGCATTGGAGGCAGAGATGGAGTCAGGGCCATCTGACAGTTATCAGCTGCCTTTGGAATCGGAGATAAGTGGGGCAGTGTGACCAGTGTGCGCATGTGCAGAGCCTGTTACCAGTGTGCGCATGTGCAGAGCTGCCAGGAGAAGGGAACAGTTAAGGAACAATGGTTGACTCAGGAGTAAAGGCTCAGGTGGATGGTGAATGGCCCCTCCTGTTGGGTCCGCGAAATGATGCCAGGAGTCGGTGACTTTAGTGCAAAGCTCTTTATTAGGGAGTTGGAACCGAACTGGCAAAAGGAAAAAAGCCTGTGGCTTTTATTCCTTTTGCCGCGGCGGCCGCGGCCAATGACACCACTTTGAATCTCCCGTGATTCGAATGGACCAATCGCGGGAGATTCCTAGCGAGCCAATCGGCGTGGCTCGCTTGACCAATCGGAGAGCCCCGCGCTTTGGCCAATCAAAGCGCGGGGATCTCGAGTATGTTAATTTGGGACAGAACACCCCTCCCCTCTTGGTTCAGTCCTTACGTTGCGTAGTCACGTAGGTAGGCGGGGCTCCGTCTGGTCCTACTTGACCTGCGCAACTCAGTTGTAGGCTGGATCCCAGCCGGTTCGGTCGGGATCTCTGCTACTCCTGCTGCCGTCGTGGGAACCGGCTGGTCGATCGGGCCGGTTCTTTCTCCGTAGCTCCCTCCTGGGCCTTCCGGGTTGGTTGAGCTGCGGGTTTTGCCGCTCCCGCTCAGTCTTTCCGGGTCGGTCGAGCTGGCCTGGCTGTCTCTTCCTGGCGAGGGGTCGTGATGGCTGCTTTCCGGTGAGTACTGCTGGTTTATTCTTCTTTGGTTTTGGTCCCCTGGGTATTCCCTCCCCCCTTGGTTTGTGTTGTGGGGGTTGGTTTCGCCTGTTTGTTTGCCGGTGGTTTGTTGGTTGGTAGTCCTCGACCTTAGTTGGTCGATGTGGCGTTTCCACGCTCGTCCGTCTGCTGTTTGTAGCCGGTATGAGTGTGGGCCTGTTGCTTGTGTGATGACGGCTGGAATCCATAGTGGGTCTCCCATCAGGTTCTTTGCATATACGTGGTCGACGGGTGCGAAGGTTCGTTGTTTGGTGTTTGAGGCTGGGGGCCTCTCCGGGTTATACGTGGGGTGTAACCTGTCGACTGGGGACCTTAGCTTTCTGCCCATTAATAGTTCGGCTGGGCTTTTATTGGTTGTGGTATTTGGGGTTATGTGTTGGGTGAAGAGTAGTTTGTTGATTTTCTCCTGGATCTTCCCGTGGTCTATTTTCCGGATGGTCTTTTTAGTGAATTGCACCATCCGTTCTGCCCTACCGTTCGCCGCCGGGTGCGCCGGTGCTGTCAGCGCGTGGAGGATGACCCTTTCCGCTAGGAATTTTTCGAATTCCAGTGAGGTGAACTGGGGCCCGTTGTCGGAGACGACGACGTCTGGGAGGCCGTGTGTTGCAAAGAGTTTGCAGAGTTCCTTGATCACGGCCTCCGTGGTTGTCGTCTTCATGTTGCTTACCTCCAGCCAGTTGGAGTAAGCGTCAACTGTTATGAGGAAGGTGTGTCCTTTTGTGGGCCCGGTGAAGTCTATATGGATCCTAGACCAAGGTCCCCTTGGGGTTTCCCACTCTAGGATGGGTGCTGTGGGTGGGCTTGGCCTAGTTTCCTGGCATCGTTGGCACCTAGCTACCCAGGCCTCTATTTGTTTGTCCATCCCTGGCCACCAAGCGTAACTTCTGGCCAGGGCTTTAGTCCTAACGATGCCAGGGTGCCCCTCGTGTAGCAGTTCCAAAACCTTCCCCTGTAGCTTTTACGGAATGACCACCCTATCCCCCCATAGTATGCACCCTTTTAATAAAGAGAGTTCCATTTGTCGGTTTCGGATCGTTTTGATGGACTCGTCGTTGTCCCTTTCCGGCCACCCTTTCTCCACCCAATGCAGCACCCGCGCCAGACGTTTGTCTTTATTAGTCTCTCGGGCAATGTCTGACGCGGTTATGGGCAGGTTGGGTAGAGTCTCTATACTGAGGGTGGTCGTTGTGGGTGCTGGGTCGATGTCGGGTTCCGGTAGTGGCGAGCGGCTTAAGGCGTCTGCATGGGAGATCGTCTTACCCGGTCTGTGTATGAGTTCGTAGTTGTAGGCTGCCAGGAACTCGGACCACCTTGTCATTCTGGGAGACAGAATGTTCGGGGTGGCCCGGTTTCCTGCAAGGATTCCCAGCAGCGGCTTGTGATCCGTTATGATGGTGAAAGTCCGGCCGTAAAGGTATTCATGGAATCGTTTTACGGCGGCAACTATAGCCAGAGCCTCTTTGTCCAGTTGTCTATAGTTCCGCTCTGGTTTGGTGAGGGTCCTTGAAAAGAATGCGATGGGCGCTTCTTTTCTGTCGGGAAGGGTATGGCTGAGGACAGCGCCGACGCCGAAGGGTGATGCGTCTCATGTGACTGCCAGAGGTAGGGTCTCGTTGAATTGTATGAGGATGGCGTCGAAGGTGAGGAGGTCCTTCGTTCTTTGGAAGGCGGCTTGCTTGCGTTTCCCCCAAGTCCAGGTCGCCGCCTTGTCCAGGAGCCTATACAAGGGCTCCGCCGCCGTCGCCTTTTGGGGTAGGAAAACATTGTAAAAGTTCAGTAACCCCAAGAACGCTTGTAGCTCAGTCTTTGACTTGGGTGTGGGGGCTTCTTTGATGGCCTTGATTTTTTGGTTTGTGGGGTGAATGCTGTGACGGTCTAGGAGGTAGCCCAGGAATTCTACTCGTTCAGTGCATAGCTGGCATTTCTCCCTCTTGACTTTTAGTCCGGTCTCTTTAAATTTAGTTAGGACCTCCCTTAGTCGACCCTCTAGTTCGGCTTGGTTGGCTGCCGACACTAGGACGTCATTGAAGTAAGGTACCACCCCCTTGATACCTTGCAATAGTCTCTCCATTAGGCTTTGGAATATGCCCGGTGCCACGCTGACTCCGAATTGGAGTCGGTTGCATTTGAATGCCCCCCGGTGGGTGACTATGGTCTGCGCTTCTGCCGTTTGCTCGTCGACCGGCAATTGTTGGTATGCCTGGGCGAGGTCGAGCTTGGCGAAAACCTTGCCCCCTCCCAGTGAGTGCAATAGGTGTTGTACCACTGGGACGGGGTAGGCGCTTTGTTGCAGCGCGCCATTTAGGGTGGCCTTATAGTCCCCATAGATCCTCACCGACCCATCGGGCTTGATCGGAGTGACTATGGGGGTCTCCCACCGGGCGTGGTCTATGGGCTGCAGAACCCCTTGTTTGACGAGCTTGTCAATTTGCTCGTCTATCTTGGGTTTCAGTGCGAATGGCATCCGCCTTGGTTTCAGGTGTTTTGGGGGGACGTTAGGGTCTAGGTCGAAAGATATAAGGGGCCCTCGGTACATGCCTAGGTTTCCGTCAAAGACCTCTTGGAACTCCCGGGCCAGTTGCTGTTCCCAGCTGTCGTCGGTGACGTGGTCGACTCCCGTGAGAGCGATGTCGAGCGGGGCGAACCATTGCAGTCCCAGTAGGCTTGGGCGGTCGCGGTCAACGATTGTTAGGGGAAGTCGTTCGGTGCGCCCCTTATACGTGATTTGGAAGTGTTTGGTTCCGACTACCGGGATGCGGTTTCCCTGGTAGTCCTTTACAATGAGTCTCTGGCTGTCTACGTTCCTCCTTTGGAGGGTAGGCACCAAACGCTTTATTTCATGCCATGCAATCATGGAGAGGTAGGACCCGGAGTCCACCTCCATTTTGCATGGCTGGCCCTCGATGCCTACCTCCACATGGACCTTCCGGGCATCGTTGATGATGGCGTGGCCGATGGTGACCGTCTGGTGGGTCTCCTCTCTCTGCCGGTTGTCGCTGCCTCGCGAGGATCGCCCGTTCCGGTCCCATCGGCTGTCTGAGGGGCGATCTCTGGTCCGGGGTGGTGTGCTTTCTCTCCTTCGGTCGTTCTGGTCCCATCATGCCGGGCTGCGAGTTTTCTTCAGGCGGCAGACACGGGCGATGTGTCCCTTCTTGTCGCAATGCCGGCAGATCGATTCGAAAAACCGGCATTCCGACCTGGGGTGGTCGCCGCCGCAGCCGGCACAGTTGGTCCTCGACTTATGACCTCGCCTGTTCCGTGGGTCACGGCCTGTCTGGAGTCGATGGATGTCCTCCTCGTCATCGGAAGTGCCCAATGTCAAGTGGAAATCGCCCTGGTGGGTGGTCACCTCGGATTTGGGCTTGGTCGACCTCGCCAGGTTGTTGTTTCCGCTGCGGTCCCCGGTGTTCGGTCTGCACATGCGGTCGGCGGAAGTTCGGGTTGCTTCGGCGGCTGCGGCTACGGTGAGGGTATCTGCTAGATTGATGTTGTCCTTGGCCATCAGCCGGCTCTGGAGGATGGGGTCCCACAGCCCGAGCACGATTCGGTCTCGCAGGGCGTTGTTTAGGTTATTGAACTCGCAGAACCCCCCTAAACGCTGCAGCTCGGCGACGAAGTCGCTGAAGCTCTCACCCGACCTCCGGTCCCGCCGGTAGAACTCATTGCGCCAGATCAGGATGGGTACCTCTGGAGCGTAGTGCCGCCGAAGTATGGGTTCGAGGACGTCCCAGTCCATCGCGGTTGCGTCGGCGGGCTTGGCCAGCGCCTTGGCCATCTGGAAGTCCTCGGTCCCGCAGTGGGTCAGGAAGACGGCGCGTTTCATTGGGCCGTGGTGTCCTTCAGGCCGCTGCACTCGAGGTACATGCGGAATCGGTCGGAGAACGATTCCCAGTCCTTGGTGGCGGGGTTGAAGGGTGCGGGTGGTGCGATCTTCACCATCTCGGTGGTTCGTCTGGCTTCCGTCGGACACGTGGTTCGGTCGGAATCCCATCCTCGACACCAGTGTTGGGTCCGCGAAATGATGCCAGGAGTCGGTGACTTTAGTGCAAAGCTCTTTATTAGTTGGAACCGAGTTGGTAAAAGGAATAAAGCCCACGGCTTTCACCTCTTACGCCACGGCGGCAGCGGCCAATGGCACCGCTTTGAATCTCCCGCGATTCGAATGGACCAATCGCGGGAGATTCCTAGCGAGCCAATCAGCGCGGCTCGCCTGACCAATCGGAGAGCCCCGCGCTTTGGCCAATCAAAGCGCGGGGATCTCGAGTATGTTAATTTAGGACAGAACACCTCCCATAGGGAATAAAGTGTGAAAGGGGGGATGTTTGCCGGAGACAATTAGTTTATTTAATTAGTGTGAAGATTCGTTCGTTTCTCTCAAGAGACTCCTTGCCAAGTATTTTCTTGTACAGTGTTCCACTTGGAAGCTCTTGGCCTGGCAACTCTCCAAGTCTGATAAGGTCTGTGGTTGTAATTCACCCTTGAAACATTGTTTGCCAGGATTTTGCTGGATGTGAATGATAGGAATTCGCATTAGCCTAATAAAAGGGATTTTGTTGTGATTTTGTGAAGCCTAGGTCAGAACAGTTAGGGTAAGAGATAAGGGTTAGATTTGGGGGTTAGGGTGGGGGTAGCATTGAGTTAGGGTTAGTGTTAGGTTTGGGTTTGGGTTTGGGTTTGGGTTTGGGTTTGGGTTTGGGTTTGGGTTTGGGTTTGGGTTTGGGTTTGGGTTTGGGTTTGGGTTTGGGTTTGGGTTTGGGTTTGGGTTTGGGTTTGGGTTAGGGTTTGGGTTAGGGTTGGGGTTAGGATTGCGGTTGGGGTTGGGGTTAAGGTTAGGCTTATGTTTAGGTTTAGATTTTGACTTAGTTTAGAGTTAGGGATTAGAGTTGGGGTTAGGAGTAGGGGTTGGGGTGGGGCTAATGTTGGAGTTAGAGGTTAGGGTTAGCTTTGTGGTTGGGATTAGAGTTAGGATTGGGGTTGAGTTTAGGTTTGGAGTTAAGTTAATCATTGGGGTTGGGGTTAGGGTCGAGGTTAGGGTTAGGGTTGGGGTTAGGGTTAGAGTTAAATTTAGAGTTGGGTGTACGATTAGTGTTAGATTTTGATTCAGCAAATGTCAATAAGATCATCCCACTGGAGCTTATTTCAATGAAATCAGGAATCTGTTTCATACCAGGAAATTGAATATGAGTGTAGAACTTTGTAGTCTTTCAATAGTTGTTTACATTTGCTGTTTATAAGACTACCATACTGTTCAATATTCAATGTTTATATTCTGTGTTCAAAATTGGAAACATTTGACATTACTCACAATGAAGGAATAGTGCATGAAGATGATGGACCTTCTAGATATGGCTAAAAGACAATATCTAAATTTATAGTTGAATGAAAACCCCTTGTAGAGTACTTTTTTTTGCCTGAAAAGGGGGAAATGCACATAATTTGAAGTTTCATTGACTAGAGACGGAAGAGATAAAAGAAAAAGTGAGACATGCATATATATTCTTATAATCATAGAGTAAGAAATAACTTTGTCGTATTTTTTGCAGATCAAATTGGAAGCTCCTTTTTATTCTTTCTTACAGAAGTCGCTTTGAAGTTCTGAATTTCATTCATTGGAAACAAGAGGAAGTGTAGGATTAAATCAAAGAAGTCATTAAGGATGTATATGAAAAGAGATTGTGAAAGAACAAGGAACACAAGAAAGCAAACTAGATGTCAGATTGAACTATGGAAATTGCTAAGAAGGAGAAAACGTAGCCAACGATTTCAAGAAAGAACTTTATAAAGAATTTCAGAGAGATGTTAGAATGGGCAAGAAACAGTATTACAACAATATCTGTGGAAGATGTTGAATAGGGAAACAGACATGGAAAAACAAGGGAGGCCTTCCAAAAAACCTTTGAATTCATAATTGGCATGGTGAAGGATGCCAGCGGGTCATGCTATGCCTACAAATTGGGAGAGCAACATAGACAATACAGTGGACCTCACGCTGGAACAAATCGCTCAGCATATCAAACACTAAAGAAAACAGATTTAATTGAATTGATCACGCAATATCTTAATTTCACGTTGTAGCAGAATAATGTTTAGGATTGTCCATTGCTAAGATTAGAAGCGGCAGGTGTTCAGGCTAGCTTTAGAAAAGACTGAGACATAATAGCAGTCTTCTGATATTTCAGCAGCTCCTACAAAGACGTGGGGAGTCAAACTATTTTCCAAAGTACCAAAAGGCAAGAAGAGAAACAATGGATAGAAACTAACAAAGGAGAGGAGTAATCTAAAACGAAAGAGAATTTCCTAATGGTGAGAGCCATCAAGCTTGCCTTCAGAGGATGTGGATGCTCCATCACTGGAGGGTTTCAAAAAGAGATTGGACAAACATTTGTCTGAACCGGTATAGGGTTTCCTGTTCAAGCAGGGGGTTGGACTAGAAGATCTCCAATGTTCCTTCCAACTCTGTTATTCTATGAGACATCATTATTAATGCATATTGAATGGTTGAAAAAGCCAAACAGTATAAGAAAGAAATCAACATGTATTTCATTAATTAGAGAAAGACCCTTGATAGTGTCCATCAGTCAATTTGCTCAGTATATATTGAAGAAATCTGGAGTGGAAGAAGATGATTGTAGTTTTAAAAGGAATAACAATCAGCCAATTCAGTTTGGTGGTTAAGGTCTGCTTTAGAAACTTTGAGTTCTAGTTTTGCTTTCACTATGAAAGCCAACTGAGTGACTTTGGGCCAATGACCAGGAGAAGGTGAGTTATAGTCATGCCTTAAGGCATGAAAACCAGCTTGCTGAATGAGTCAATGGCCAGGAGAATGTGAGTTACAGTCATGCCTTAGGCTTGAAAGACAGAACATTTCCACACCTGTTTTAGAGTTGCCATGAACAGAGGAGGGGGAGGAAGAAATTTGAAAGAGCAATGCAACAGTTTGGAACCAAAAGTGCATTCCATTCTTATCTTGCAAAGATTATAAGGAAGCTACTGAAATTTCTGCCATGAAAATCTCTAATTGGTGAACGTGATTGATGACTCTCAGCTATAAATGTGTTTTGTTGAAGAATATGAGTTATGATACACCCAGAATGTCAGAAGGGTGACAGTGAATTACGTGTCTCAGAATCAGCTTCATACAGGTCATGCCGACATGTTCGCTCCTAATAAATTATTTGAAGTTTTTGAAGTTGGGCTCTGGGCTCATGATTTAATTAGGGCAACTGCTGGAATCCTGACAGATAGCTAATAAAGGCAGTTAGGATAGATGGGTAGGATAGGTAGGATAGGATGTCAGGACTCCAGCAAATCCACCCCCATTCAAATCACAAGTCTCTAGCCGTATCTCAGAGAAAAGAAAATTGATTTATTAAAAGTGGCCATGTTGGTGTTAGCTAGATGCAGCCGATACTAAATTACTTCATACATTTCCCCCTTGAACCTGGTCTTCCCCCCACCCCTTGGAATGATTTTCTCCAATGGGGTACATCCATTCCCAAGAGTAATTTTCTTGCACTCCAGGTAATTATCTAGACACTTAAGGAATGTGCTGTTTTTCCCCTGTCTCTTTTTCTGGCAGCTAAAAAGACCAAAGGAGTATCTTTTTAGTTGACATAGGGTATGGTAGGCAAGGGTAAGATAAGGTAAGATATGTGAGAGTAGGTGAGGGTGGGGGGAGGAAAAGAGGGGAGGATGTAGGAGGGGAGGACAAGACAAGAAAAGAAAGACCTGGTTATGCTGATAACATTAGTATAGAACATAGAATAATAGAGTTGAAATGATATTCAAGGTCTTCTAGTCTAACCCCCGGCTCAAGCAGGGGACAATTTCAGATTAATGATTGTGAAGTCTCCTTTTGAAAGCCTCCAGTGATGAAGCACTCACAACTTCCGAAGGCAAACTCTTCTATGGTTGATTACTCTCACTGTTAGGAATTTTTTTTTCTCTTATTTCTAGGTTGCTTTTTTCCTCGATTAGTTTCCATCCGTTGTTTCTTGTCCTGCCTTCTGGTGCTTTGGAAAATAGTTTGACCCATCATCTTTATAGGAGCACCTCAGATAGCAGAACACTGCAGTCATACTATACCTAGTCCTTCATTTCATTAGACTAGACATACTCAATTCTTGTGTCCATTCTTCATATGTTTTAGCTTCCAGCCCATTGCTCATTCTTGTTGCTCTTGTTTGCACTCCAACAATATAAATGATCTCTAAACGCCACAAAAATGAAAAATAGCACTAAGATTAAATATAAAGATGATCAAACTAATAACAAGTATAGTTGCCAGCCTTAGTATTGACAATAAAATATTGTAAAAGTGATAGTTAGCTTTTTGTCTTTTGTGATTGAAAAGAAGAGGTTGAACAGTATTAAGGCAGATGGGTTTAATTAAAACAGAAGTGGCTGCATTATTTAAAGGATGAAAGGTTTCAATTAAAGACGGATCATCCTGGAGAAAATTTATTTATATGGTTGCTGAGAGTTAACATTGATTTGATGACATATGATCAATCGATCATTTTTTTAAAAAATTACAAATCTTCAAGTATTTGGGTGAAATGGCCTTCATAAATCCTATTATTAAATAGCTCTCCAAACCAGAGTTTTAGTTGCAGAGTCAGCAAAGTATAGCATTGAAATGTTACGAGCACTTCACAATGCGTCACTACGACCAAACTTGAAATACTGCATCTGGTTTTGGTCACCATATTATGAAAAAAAAATGTTGAGACTCAAGAAAGAATCCAGAGAAGAGCAACAAAGTTGATATGGGGAGTGGAGGCTAAAACATATGAAGAATGGTTGCAGGAATTGTCTGTGTTAGATCGGGGTGAATTGGTTCGAAGGAGACGCGAGACCATCGTAGTGAGTTCAGCTCTTTATTTAGAATAAAGATAGTCTGAGGAATGCAAGCCGCGGCAGCCCTTCATATAGGGCTGGCTCGCAGCTCTGCGGCCAATGGCGGCACTTTGAATCTCCCGTGATCAGCACAGCCAATCATGGTAGATCCCTAGTGCTCCAATCACGGCCAGGGTTTCGACCAATCAGGTCACTGTCCATCCGGACCAATCAGTTGTGAGGGTTTGGAGTATGCTAATATAGTACAACCCTCCCCTCTTGGTTTCGTCTGTTGGTGCGTCGTGACGTAGTCGCGTAGGTAGGCGGGGCTTCACACTTGTCTAGTTGATCTGCGCGCTTCAGTTCCAGGGTGATCATCGACCAGTTCGGAGGGCTTCTCTGTCACTCCGGTTCCTTGGGAAGGAACCGCCTGGAAGGGTGAGCCGGGCCTTTTTTGGCAGCTCCCTCCCGGTCTACCTGGGCTGGTTGAGCTGCCGTTCCTGTTGTTCCCACCAGATCTTTCTGGACTGGTTGAATTGGCTTGGCTGCTCCTTCCAGATGAAGATTCCAGTGGTTTGTGCTCTGTTGGTCCTGCGCTTACTGGTGAGTAGGGCCGGTTTATTTGTGGCTTATTTGTTCTGGGTGGGGGGGTGTTCTGCTTGAGCTAGAAGGTTCCCTTCAACTCTTTCTTTGCCGCTTGCCGTTTTTCCCCCCCCCTTCTAGTTTCTTGCTTGGGTGTATGGTTGGTGATGGCTATTCTTGACCTCAGTTGGTCAATATGCCACTTCCAGTTTTTTCCGTCACTTGTCTCTAATCAGTACAATAAGGGGCCGGTTATTTGCGTGATTGTTGCTGGTACCCAGAGTGGTTCCCCTGAAAGGTTTTTTGCATATACTGTGTCACCTATGTTAAATTTTCTGTGTTTGCTGGAGGAGCCCAGGGGTTTTTCAGGGTTGTATGTTGGATGCATTCTATCTAGCGTCGACCGTAGTTTCCTGCCCATCATTAGTTCTGCCGGGCTTCTATTTGTGGTCGCGCTAGGTGTAATGTGTTGAATGAGGAGCATTTTACTGATTTTGTCCTGTATGTTGGCTGCATCTATTTTCTGTATGGCTTTCTTCATGTATTGGACCATGCGTTCCGCCCGCCCATTTGCCGCCAGGTTTGCTGGTGCAGTTAATGCATGGCGTATGCCTTGGCCTGCCAAAAATTGTTCGAATGCTAGTGCAGTGAACTGGGGGCCGTTGTCCGACACTAGCACATCTGGTAGGCCGTGCGTGGCAAAGATTTTACTCAGTTTCCTTATTACTGCCTCCGTTGTGGTAGACTTCATGGTGCTTACCTCCAGCCAGTTGGAGTAAGCATCTACTGTGATGAGGTACATGTGTCCCTTGGTTGGCCCCACAAAAGTCTATGTGAATCCTGGACTACAGGCCTCTTGGCGTTTCCCACTCTTGGGTTGGGGCGGTGGGGGGATTCGGTCTGGATTCTTGGCATTGTTTGCATTTGGCCACCCAGGTTTCGATCTGTTTATCCATTCCCGGCCACCATGAGTAGCTTCTGGCCAGGCTTTTCATCTTGACCATCCCTGGGTGTCCTTCATGTGGCATCCCCAATACCTTTTCTTGTAATGTTTCCGGAATTACCACTCTGTCCCCCCAAAGTATACAGCCCTTCTCGGTAAAAAGTTCAGTTTGTCTGTTTCGGAAGAGTCTGAATAGTTCATCCCTGTCCCCTTCCGGCCAACCCTTTCCAACCCAGCTCAAGACTCACACCAACCGCTTGTCTTTATTTGTTTCACTGGCAATGTCTGGTGCGGTCACGAGCAGGTTGGATATTGTTTCTATTTGAAGTACCTCTGTCGTGGGTGCCGGGTCATCTTCCAGGTTGGGCAGGGGTGAGCGGCTCAGGGCGTCTGCGTGGGTGATGTCTTTTCCGGGTCTGTGTACCAGCTGGTAATTGTATGCTGCTAGGAATTCAGACCACTTCATCATTCTTGGTGATAGAATGTTTGGTATGGCCTTATTCCCTGCCAGGATTCCTAGCAGTGGCTTGTGGTCTGTGATGATTGTAAAAGTCCTACCGTAAAGGTATTCATGAAATTTCTTGATGCTGGCAATGACTGCTAGGGCCTCTTTGTTGAGCTGGCTATAGTTTCTCTCCGGTTTTGAAAGTGTCCTTGATGAGAAGGCGATGGGTGCTTCCTTCCTGTCCGGTAGCTGGTGGCTGAGGATGGCACCGATTCCGAAGGGCGACGCATCGCATGTCACTGTTAGCGGCAGGGTCTCGCTGTACTAGATTAGTACCGTGTCAGATGTAAGCAGGTTTTTTGTGTTGGTGAAGGCACTCTCCTCCCGTGCTCCCCAAGTCCAGGTTGCTGTTTTATCTAACAGCCTATGCAATGGTTCCACCATGGTTGCCTTTTGAGGTAGGAAGACATTGTAAAAGTTTAACAGTCCCAAGAAAGCCTGTAGCTCTGTTTTGTTTTTGGGCTGTGGTGCTTCCCTTATGGCTCTCAGTTTCTTTTCTGTGGGGTGGATCCCTTGCTTATCTAGGAGGTACCCTAGAAATTCAACTCTCTCTGCCCGTAGTTGGCATTTCCCTTTTTTAACTTTGAGTCCCGAGTGTCTGAATTTCTTTAGTACCTCCCTTAACTGGGCTTCCAGTTGTTTTTCGTTTTTCGTGGCCACCAGCATGTCGTCAAAGTAGGGTACCACCCCTTCTATGCCCTGGAGGAGTCTTTCCATGAGGCTTTGGAAGACCCCAGGTGCCACACTGACTCCAAATTGGAGCTGGTTGCAGCGGAAAGCCCCCCGGTGTGTTACGATGGTTTGGGCTTCTGTGGTTCTGGCGTCGACCGGCAGTTACTGGTAGGCTTGTGCCAGGTCAAGTTTTGCGAAAATCCAGCCTCCCCCCAGTGAGTGCAGAAGGTGCTGTACTCCTGGGATGGGGTATGCGCTTTGTTGGAGCACGTGGTTTAGGGTGGCCTTGTAATCACCACAGATTCTCACAGACCCATCTGGCTTGATGGGGGTGACAATTGGGGTCTCCCACCAGGCGTGATCAATTGGTTCCAGCACCCCTTGCGCGATGAGCTTATCTAGCTGCTCATCGATTTTGGGCTTGAGTGAAAATGGCACTCGCCTGGGCTTAAGGCGGATTGGCGCGATGCTCGGGTCTATATTGAATGAGATAAGGGAGCCCCGGTACTTGCCTAGGCTGTCATCGAAGACTTCCCAGAAGTCTCTCACGAGCACCGCTTCCCAGTCCACCTCTCCGATGTGGTGGATGCCGGTTACTTCGATGCCCAGGGGTGCGAACCACTGTAGTCCTAATAGGCTCGGTTGATCTCGGTCGACGATCGTCAGGGTAGCACTTAGGTGTGGCCCTTGAAGGTGACTTTAAAATGGCCTCTGCCGACTACAGGGATGCGGTTCCCTTGATAGTCTTTGAGAATTAGTGTTTGGTCTTCTAGTTCGTGGCGGCGGATGGTGGGGACCAGGCGCTTGAGGGTACGCCATGAGACCATTAAGAGGAAGGACCCAGAGTCCACCTCCATGTCTCATGGCTGGTCTTCTATCCCCACTGTCATGTATACCTTCCTGGCGTTGCTTGTGGAGGAATGGCTGATGATGACGGTTTGGTGTGTTTCCTCCCTTTGTCTTGTCTCATGGAGTCACCTGTTCCGACCCTCTCGGCTCCAGCAGTTCTCCGTCTGGCGATCGTGGTTTCTGGTGGGGGTGCTCTCTCGCCGTCGGGGGCTGCCATCTTGTCGCCTGGGGCTGTCTTCTCGTCGTTGCGGGCTGTAGTGTCTTTTATTCTGGCACACCTTGGCGATGTGCCCCCGTTTCTCGCAATGCCGGCAAATGGCATCAAGGAAACGGCAGTCTGCCCGGGGGTGATTGCTGCCACAGCCGGCGCACTGGAACCTCGACTTACCACCTTGTGTAAGTCCCGCACTGCTTGAAGGCGGTAGATCTCCTCATCCTCATCCTCGGTCTTCAAGAAGGAGTCGATGTCACCGTGGTGTGTGGTTGTGTCCCGACGGTTGGGTTCGGGTCACTTCTCGGGGGTTGAAGTCGTCTCGCTGGTCATCAGTCGTGGCGTGATGCTAGATCGTCACATCCAAGCCGCTGATTTTTTGGCCGCCTCAGCCGCGGCGGCCTCGGTGAGGGCATCAGCAAGGGAGATGTCGCCCTTCGCCATGATGCGGCTTTGGAGGACAGGGTCTCGGAGTCCCAGGATGACGCGGTCTCACAGTGCCTCATCCAGATCGGCGAAATCACACAGGCCACCCAAGTCTCGGAGTGCCACCATGAAGTCGCCAAGCCCCTCCCCCTCGTGTTGATCCTGCCTGTAGAAGTCGTGCTGCCAGATAAGGATTGGCACGACAGGGGTGTAGTGGCTTCGTAGTAAGGGTTCGAGGTCGCCCCATTCCATGGTCTTGACGTCCGTCAGTTTGGCCAAGGCTTTGGCCATCTTGAACACTGTGGGCCCGCAGTGTGTGAGAAACATGGCTCATTTCTTGTGGCCATTGGTGTCTTTAAGATTGCTACTCTCGAGGTACATTTGGAACCTATCGGTATAGGATTCCCAGTCCTCGGTAGCAGGGTTGAAGGGTGCGGGTGGCGTGTTGATGCTGGCCATGCTGCCTGCTGCTGCGTGCCGCCTCGCCACGTGCTGGATGGTCTCCTTGTCTCACGATCCCATCCTCGTTGCCAGTGTTAGATCTGGGGTGGATCGGTTCGAAGGAGATTCGAGACCATCATAGTGAATTCAGCTCTTTATTTAGAATAAGGATAGCCTGAGGAATGCAAGCTGTGGCAGCCCTTCATATAGGGCTGGCTCACAGCTCTTTGGCCAATGGCAGTGCTTTGAATCTCCCGCGATCGGCACAGCCAATCGCGGTAGATCCCTAGTGCTCCAATCATGGCCGGGGTTTCGACCAATCAGGTCGCTGTCTGTCCAGACCAATCAGTTGTGAGGGTTTGGAGTATGCTAATATAGTACAGTCTGCGTTTGGTTTATAGAAAGAAGAGGTAACATCATAGCAGTATTCCACTATTTAAGGGATGTCATAAAAGAAGACAGGGTTAACTTATTATCCAAAGCACCTGAAGGCAGATGAAGAAGCAATGGATGGAAGGAGTTGCTTCAAGGAGAGAAGCAACTTAGAAATATCCCAAAGGTGCTTTTTCAGGAGGCAACTGGGCTTTCTTGTTGTTCTTTTTTTAAAAAGACATTTCACTTCTCATCCAAGAAGCTTCATCAGCTCTGACTCTGGATAAGCTGACAAAGCTTCTTGGATGAGAAGTGAAACGTCTTCCAAGAAAAAAGCAAGAAAGTCGGAAAAACCACCTTTGGGACAACCATGATCTGAATGACTGAGAATCTCTGCAGACTTCTAACTTTACTGTTTGGGATGACCAACCTTTGAATGGTGTGGGAGTAGGAATGGATTTCCAGGAGAAAAAAAAATGCAGGCTACATAAACCAGGAGCACTACTCAGGTGACTCTGAGGATACAGATAAACCTCTAAATGCTTCAATGACCCTCTAAAATGATGCAAATGACCAACTGTCTGCAAGGAATATAAATCCTTCCATTCCCCCACCATCCAGTCAGAGCTGAAGAAGCTTCTTGGATGAGAAGCGAAACATCTTCAAAGGAAAAAAAAAACACCAATAAAGTTCAGTTGCCTCCTGAAAAAAGCACTTTTGGAACAACCATGACCTGGATGACTGAGAATCTCTACAGACTTTCAACTTAAAAATAGGAAGAAATTTCCTGATAATGAGAACAATCAACCATGTGGAAGGGCTGGCCTTCAGAAGTTGTGGGTGCTTTATTACCGGAGGTGCTTTTTAAGAAGAGATTGAACAACCGCTTGCCTGAAATGATACAGAGTCTCCTGCTTGAGCAAGGGGTTGGACTAGAAGACCTCCAAGGTCCCTTCCAACTCTGCTATTCTATTAAATGTGACCTCTACTGAAAGGATTCTAATCAAGATCCGCCCGCCAGGTTGAATTGCAAAGGCATGTTAGGATCACATAAACTTAAAATGCTCTGGGTTTGAATGAGTACATCTGGGACACAATTATATCCATTTCTATGATCTGTTTTGTGAGACTATTGTGAGCATTTTCTCCTGCTCCCAAAGACCTCTCTCTCCAAACATAATTATTGAAATGAGAGAAGAATCTGTTAGACAGATTAAATATTTAATGGACAGACCCTGTACCAAAGCATAGTAGACTGGAAATGCATCATAATCAGTTGGTCTGGACCTAATTTTGTTAACTTAAAGATTTCTCAATTAACGTTAATATGAGCCCGTTTTGCATTTTCAGATTGCTCCAGCTTCTCTCTCTCTCTCTTTCTCTTTCTCTCTCTCTCTCTCTCCCCCCCCGTGTGTGTGTGTGTGTGTGAAAATCTCTCTCAACACATCTTATTTCCATTTTGTCCTACCACCCCGAGGAATTCTTAAGTGACAAGAAGATGGAAAAATACAGATGGTATAATTATATATTTTGCAGTTGATTAATCACTGCAAAACATTAATCACGTTTGGTAGAACAATAGATAATCAAATTCTTTATAGCCAAAATTAAGTTTCTTTCTGATAAGGAATGGATTCCTTTAGGATATTGACATGGTATTTTCAGCAGCTGGTGGGCTTGCACCTCACATCTGCATTTGTTTGTCATCCGCTTTAGGGCATTGGCAGAGAAGATGACTTTCAGGCTCATTGCCTAAATCCAGGCATACATGTTGACAATAGCAGAAGGTTGCCTAAGAGAGATACTTCCAGATCAGATTCTTTCAAATATTTTGGCCCTTACTCCTTCCCTAGCTCTAATAAAATATTCATAGTGAAACCGCTTTCTGCTTCATTTCCCGGACTAACCAATTCACATATGCTCACGTTTTTTTCCAAGATGAGCTAATTTGGGGCCAAGAAAATGTTGAAAACGTGAACAGCATCTGTTCTGAAAATTCACACCCAGTTTGCATAATCTAATTTTTCTGTGCATTAGAGGGAACCTGAGGTCAGCCAGCTAAATCCCTTATACTAAGAAAACTTAACAGGGCAGGAAAGCATCCCTAAACTAGCCCCCTTTTTTTAATATGCTTATTTTCTAGATGGAGAAAAGCCCCCCCCCCCCCCCATGCCCAAAGCAGGCTATATATTTCTGAGATCCATTGTAGATTGCATACCATGCAAGGCATGTAGAAAAAGAGGAGAAGGTCAAAGTATATGAGGCACATCCAGAAAAAGTTGGACAGGAAACATCAAAGACATGCTACAACACCATCAAATAACAATGGTTGAAGCCACCAGAAATGCAAGACCCAGAATTTTGTATCTTCCTTCCAAAGTGAAGGAAGGGGAGGTAGAAGAGATGGAAAGGAGGAAGGAGAGGAGGAGGAGGAGGAGGAGGAGGAGGAGGAGGAGGAGGAGGAGGAGGAGGAGGAGGAGGAGGAGGAGGAGGAGGAGGAGGAGGAGGAGGAGGAGGAGATCAACCCCGAAATACATGGCCAAATCAACAGAACCTTGCAAGGATCATTTAAAATAAATATTTAAAGTCTATAAAACTTGATTTCTGTAGACCTTCACGCAATGTTCTGGCCACCTTAAGATTGTTGTTTTGAACAAGTAAACTCAACATGGAGATGTTAGTTGTTTTCCCTCAGCCATCAGGGGCTCAGATGTTTTGTGAATAAATCCTGGAATATGGAGTATACACTGATGTGCCCTAATTGTGTGATTTACTCTTGTCTTTGCATTGTTGTTGTTGGGATATTGTAATTTTATTTTCATGGTTGCTCACTGCCCAGAGTTTAAGTTTGTGAATTGGGACAGATGGGAAAGAATGTAAAGGAGAGATGAAAGCATTTGATGCAATTAGTGCATTGCCAGGAAACATGGAAAACCCCAATTAAGTTGGCATGTGCTTCTGTTGAGAATTGGGGTGGGCTGATTGAAGGAATGGTACAGAACAGAGAATCTGTCAGAGTGTTTGCAATGTGACTACTATTGTGAGACAACCCAGGAGCACAACCCAGTACACAGAGTCTTTGTTTTTTAACAGTGGTTTATATACAAGACTGCTATATACATACATATATGTGTTAGGCACATATCAGGCAAGCAATTAGTCTTCATTACTCTGCAGGGAGAACTACAATGGAGATAGAACATGAGGAGAAGAAAGATACACCTTCTCATGGCTTAACTTATATAGACAGCTTCTTAAAGTGGCAATAACTCTGCTGACCCAACCTCAGTCTTAAAACAGCAATATCCTGCTGACTCATTCTCATTGCATCAGCATTTACAGCAGCCTTAGAACAGCTGGTCAGCTCTTAAATTGTCAATACCTTAACAGGTATTATAGGTCTGGAAGGGACCTTGGAGGTCATTAGGCTCCATATTTGATATTCCTCAGAGTCACATCTTTGCTTCCTTCTGAATCAGTTTATCTAGGAAACTCATTATGATTGCTGAAGATTGTTGCTGTTCAGTGGCTAAGTTGTGTCTGACTCTTCACACCCTCATGGACAGTGATGGGATTCAAATAATTTAACAGCTGGTTCTCAGCCCTGATGAATTCTTCCAACAGCCAGTTTGCCAAACTGCTCAGAAAGTTAACTGGTTCTCCCAAAGTGGTGTAAAAAGATGATTTATTAGGAGCAACATGTCCAGCATTAGCCTGTATGAAGCCAACTCTGGCATATGTAATTTACAGTCATCTGTGACCCTGTTTTCCCTCTCCCCCTGGGTGTATCA
Organism: Hydrophis major; assembly: GCA_033807585.1. NCBI lineage: Eukaryota > Metazoa > Chordata > Lepidosauria > Squamata > Elapidae > Hydrophis > Hydrophis major. The sequence goes on from CM066329.1 coordinate 374,486,086, forward strand.
TAAATCAGATTCTCCAGTGAAGCACATTCACAGGATGGGTGTCATCAATCATGTTCTCCAATTAAGGATTTTTACGGGCAGAAGATCCAGTAGCTAAGTTACAATCTTTATGAGATAAATGTGGAATGTACTTCTGGTTTTAAACTGCTGCCCTGATCCTTCATATTTTCTTCCCCCTTGTTTATTACAACTTTAAAACAGGCACAGGACTGCTTTATGAGTTGACACAGGGTTGATTTCCTTCAGGATTGACTGATATGATCTCCTTGAAATCCACGGGACCCTTGAGAATCTTCTCCAACAGCACAATTTGGAAGCATCAATTGTTCAGTGCTCAGCCTTCCTTGTGGTCCAACTTTCACAGCTATATTTTATGACTAGGAAAACCATTTGATTATATGGGCCTTTGTTGGAAAGATGTCTCTGCTTTTTAATATTAGGAGTTACTGAAGATGTGACACCAAAAAAGATAAATTATAGTCCATGTTTACAACACAAATGAACACTTGTAAGGTGAAGCACAGAGAGAGCCAACCAAGGTACCATCTGTTCCTGGAATAGCCCATGAAGCTGAATAAGATGCAGAACACTGTCCAATATCAATAAATGAGAATATTTGTAGCTCAGGGTTAAAATGAAAGGTCCTGTAGGAGATGACCAGGCTGAACATGAGGGAGGAGTCAAATGTATCATCAGCTCTGAGTCCCTGCGTGCCCATGAGAGATCGAAGTCCAGTCCATCTTGAATGTTTTTTTTTAAACTCTCTCTTGACAATTAGTAGCTCAGATTTTTGTAGAGAGCTTAAGATTGCATTAAATCTTTCTACTCATTTGAACTGTCTGAATCTCCTGATTTCCCTAGTACTTGACAGATCCTTGGTGTTCTCTGAGCTTGGTTGTTTTCTTGCAGACATTTCATTACCCAAGGGAAACTGATCAAGGAGAAATTCAACCTGGAAATAAGGAGAAACTTTCTGACAGAGAGAACAATCACCCAAAGGAACAGAAGTTGCCTTCAGAAGTTGTGGAAGCGCCATCACTTGAGACTTTCAAGAAAAGATTGGACTGCCATTTGTCAGAAATGGTGTAGGGTCTCCCGCTTAGGCAGGAGGTTGGACTAGATGACCTACGAGGTCCCTTCCAAATCTGTTAATCAGTGCTGATAACATGTCTTGTTTGAGTACTGAAATATCTGCAAGAAAACAGCCAAGCTCAGAGAACACAACCAAGAACTCTTCACTGTCCAATATAATTGTAAACTATAAAACGTGTATATACAAAATTCTCTAATTGGAGAACATGATTGATGACTCTTGGCTATGGATATTTTTTTGTTGGATGATACATCCAGAAGGGTGGGGGAAAGCAGGATCAAGGGTGACAGTGAATTGCATATCTCAGAGTTGGCTACGCCCAGGTTAATGCCAGATGTAGAATGTTAACATCAAATAAATCCTCTTTAGTTTTGGGAGTGTGGATCGAGGCTCATGATTTAATTGGAGTAACTGCTGGAATCCTGACAATAATATTATGTTGGATGAGTGACACAAAAGTGACTCAAAGGTGTTCCTCCAAAAAGCAATTTGACATTCTTGCTTTTTTTTTTCTTTGAAAACATTTCACTACTCATCCAAGAAGCTTCTCCAGTTCTGAATAGAACTAAACAGAACTGGAAAAAGCTTCTTGGATGAGAAGCAAAATGTTTACAAGGGAGGAAAAAAAAAAAGAAGAATGTCCAATTGCCTTTTGGAAAAACATCTTTGGGACAACCATGACCTGGATGATTGAGAATCTCCACAGACATTTAGACACAGGAGTGTCATGCACCATATCATCAATGTTCTCCATTCTTGGACACTGCCCTGAGATGGGCTGCTATTGCTTCACCCTGGTTTCAGACGAACCAGTACCGAATTTTATCATTTTTAGTGACCAGTTCGGCAAATTGGCAAATCCCACCCCTATATGGCCCCACTCACTCCACCACACCCCTCCCAGGAATCTACACGTGGCCCATTTTGGAGGCCAGGTAAATGCAAGGCCTAAAGCTCAGGGAGGGTGAAAAACGGAAGCTCCAGAAGGCTGGGAATGGACCTGTTTATGGCCTCCAGAGGACCTCTGAAGTCCAGGGTGGCCCTCTTCACCCTCTCAGAGGCTTAAGGGAAGCCTCCTGAGCCAGGGATGGCAAAAATGCCCCCCCCCCCCGCCATGGTGCAGGAGGCCAACTAGACCACACCTACTATGGCTATGCCTACGCAGCAACCGGGCAGAGAACTGGTTGCAAAAATTTTTGAAGCCCACCCCTGCATGGCCTCAGTTGTCTTCAGCTGCAGGGAGCAGCAAAGATGCTTCTCCCCACCTGTTTCTGCATTTCAGGAAAGCAGTCTGACCTTCCTTATAAGAGAATTATTTATGTCACAAGTTACAGCATCTAAGCCATGTTTGTGAAATGCCTTCTCTACTCCCTTTGGTAAGCGATCTCCCCCTCTCCCTCATCTCCCCTTTTTTTTCTTTCATGGCATCTTTTTCTGGGACATAAAAACTGTCAACAGATCTCTCCTCCTTTTGCTCTCCTCCCCACGTTTCCCTCCCAGCAAAACGTCAGAGGGGCCTTTCTTTTTCCCTGTGCCTCGTATGCAAACCTTTAATCAGCGCTTGAAGAGATGCATGACTTTCCTTGTATGTTGAGGTTCATCAGTGAACCTTGCCACTGAAACTTTGCCCCAAGTCAGTTTCAAAAGAGAACTTGACAGGTCCTGCTTGGGGTATCTGAAAGAAATGCAGAAAGGATGGATAGGTAGAGGAGAGAGAAGGTTAGATGATACCGTGTTCCTCATATAATAAGGCCGGGTCTTTTTTTTTTTTTTTGGAGCCTCGAAAAAACAGCTAGGCCATCTTTTCGGGGGTGACTTAATCCCCCCCCCTTGCATCTTTTAGCAGGTGGGCAGCAACAGCTTGGATGTTGACCTCGGTGTTGGTGGGGCACTTCGTATCGGGGTCAACGCAGGCAGCACCATATCTGGGTGTGCAACAAAAATACTTCCTAACGGCAAGCCCCCCCACCATTCCTTCCCCATTTTGCATGTTTTAATATAAGCCTTAATTTGGAGGGAGGGGCTTAATTTCATTTCATGCCTATAAAACATGCTGGGATTTCCTATTGGGGGAGGCCGTATTGTTGGAGAAACAGGGTAGATAGAAGAGAGAGTGGGAAAGAGATACAATAGAACAGAATAGAATTCTTTATTGGCCAAGTGTAATTGGACACACACAAGGAATTTGTCTTGGTGCAAATACTCTCAGTGTATATAAAAGAAAAGATAAATTATGGATAGGTATGTAAATGATGAAGAGATACTGTACATGGATGGATGGACGGACAGACATCTGGAGACAAAAATATAGAGATGCTAGAAGAAGAGAGAATGGGAGAGAGATAAATTAGAGTAGGTAGACAATGGAGAAAGGGAGAAAGAGAGATGTAGAAAGAGAAAGATGCAGAGAGAGAGAGAGAGAGAGAGATTATAGATAGGTATGTAGATGATGGAGAGGTAGATACTACATATGGATAGATCGGCAGGCAGGCAGGCAGGCAGAAGACAAACAGGCAGACAAACAGATCGAGCCTTTTCTCTTTCTTGTAACCTGATCTTATCCTTTGCTCATACTGGACTTGGCACATTATAATTTTCACTCATTATTCATTGGATAAAAAGTACCTAATTTTTCCAAAGGGGTCCCATATAGTTTAAAGCAAGGCAATGATGCTCATAGAGTGAGAACTGAAAAGATCTGAAAAATAAGGAAAAGGGAGGGAAAAGATATGAAGGGTACAAGGAAACTCCCAATGGAGCATTATGCATCCGGATGCCATCAGCACATGTTGAGACTACAGCTTCCAGATAAGACAGCTTGCATGAGAGTAAGGCAGCTCTGCTTGTCTGCTTGGAAATAAATACTTGTGATTGCACCCCTTTAGGTAATTATGAGCCCTTTAAATGGAATTAAGGAAGAAAGCAGTAGAAATAATGGATGGGATGAGCTCTCTCACAATATCCCTGTCTTCTGTCCTATGTTATGTCAACTCTGAAGCTGACCTGGCTGAAGCCATCTTTGCCTGCTTCATAGTTGCCATGAACTTTGAAAGAGGGAAGGGAGGGGAAGCAGATAGATCGGCTACCAGTCAAAACAAAAAGTTTTCTTTCTGGTCATCCCAACAGATGGCAAGTAAAGGAGAGGAGTGACCAAGCAGCTTCCCAGTTACCTTCATTGGATAATGTGATTGGTGACAACTGGGGGGAGAGGGAATATTTGCTCTTTTAATTAGGAGAAAAGCCATGAGGACCTTTAGAGTTGGTTTTCACTAACTGTGCCGATATGATGTGTCCAATAAACATGTTCTTTGAGGAATCTACTGGCCTTGGACTTCTGCTTTTGGCGGATGAGTTACTCAGAACATTGACACATTATATCTCGGAACAAATCCTTCAATGTGCATCTGCCCTGTTATTCTTTCCTTTTCTCAGGGATTCTGGAAATTAGCTCAGGGAATTTTTACAAGACTATAGCTGGACCAGAGGTGGTGTCAGCTTTGGAAGCCAAATTAGCACCAGATGCTTCCACACTGCCCCTTTCTTGAGCCTGGGAAAATGGGATGCGGGAACTTCTTGGTGTGTATGTGGTTAGGCATAATAGCATTCTTCTTCTAAGTCAGGGCAAACTTTTTGGCTCGGGGGCCTCATTGACTTTTAAAATTTGACAGACGGGCCACTACCTGGTGTCAAAATGCCTGTCATTACAAGTCAAAATCAAATGAATGCAATCATTCAATCATTCATATCAAACCTTAATTCTGTACCAATCTTCGGCGGGCTGGATTAAAAAGACCAACGGGATGTGGCCCATGGGCCGTAGTTTGCCCATCCATGTTCGAAGTCAAGATCATGTTATTTCTGCACCTGGACAAGAGGACATCTCAAGCTGGGATGGATGGTGATTGGGACATGTGATGTGATGATGGGTGCAGGGAGTAGATTTGTAATGTTTTACTTATTACAAGGAAACCCGGAACTTTCTGATTCAGGATTTCCCAGATCTGCCAGTGTACTACTCTAATAAAAGAACTTTGGAGAGGATGTCTGAGTTATTTGTTTGGAGTAGAGGTTTTCTGGAATGCTGAGAGGTGGCTGATCAGATTTCAATCTGATTGGATCACAGATTAGAAAAACTGGTCCCATCTCTCAGCCCAAAATACAAATATCAGATCATATTCTTTGACTGTGATCTACCTTTTTGTTGTAATGACAAGGCAGTCAAAGTGTTTGATTATGATCAACTGAATCATGATGAACTTTATTGGAATCTAGTCTTGCATTTATACACATTTTTAGTAATCCTCTAACATTGGTTAACTTTGGTTTCTGCTTGACTTTCGTTATTGTTTAGCATAGTAACTAACAGAATTAATGATCTCGAGTCAAAGTCCAACATATGTTTACTTCCTCTCTCTAATCCTCCTTTAGATGAGTAACTCTGTTTGCGTGAGTTGTATTTGCTTGGAAACATTCTTTCTCTGAGGTTTGCCATCCAAGATAAGGACATTCCTGCAATTACAACTCTACACCTTTTGAGATTTTTTTTTTTTTTTTGCATGTTTGAACCTGGGAGGCCAGCTTACCAGCTGACAAGCCCAGTGTCTTAACTGCTGAGCCGTTATGCCACCCCAATAATTGAAGATGCAGATATAATATCCAGGTGTCACAAATACTGTCATGGTTTGCTGCTAAAAAAAAAAAAAACATGAATTCTATATGGAGAATTATATTCAAGTCTTCGAGTCAGTATGTGATGACCCAGGGTGGGATACAAAGTCACAAAAACCAGTGGAGTCCCTTTAAATCCTTCAACTTGGCTTCAAAGGTCCAATTATCATTGACTGGAGAAAAAACTCTCCCACAAATAGTTGCAAAAAGGAAAAACTTCCGTTCAAACTCAAAATACATATAAATTATAAATAGAAAACACAGACTGCACTGAAGCAATTAAGCAATTAAGGAGACAAGGCAGGATAAGGGCTTGAAGACGTCCACAGATATCAAAATACACACACTGGGAAGGACTCCAGAACTCAGATAAGAACTGAAAGACTAGAATTATTTCACGCTTTGCTTCCAGCACTGGCCCATGTGCAGTTTCTCCTTTTAAATAGTCCTCACAGCTGCAGCCCATGAAGGGGATCAGGACCCTTTCCTCCCCCATAGACCACCCCATTCATGTTTCTCCCTTATTCGCTCCTCCCTGCGTGCCCTAGGATGAAGAATGGATGGCCTGAGTTTTCCTCTGAATGCCCAGCCAGCCTGTGCCCTTCCCCAGTTTCCTCCATAACCTCCGGAGCCACACACCCACTCCCTGTCAGTTGTTCTTCCTCTCCCTTGGAGTCAGATTCTAACAGGAGCATGACACAGTATGGGTTTTTCCTCTTCTATTCTTAAAACTCCCTGCCCCCAGAAAATGGAAGGATAATAAAGACCTGCTCCCCCATCCCCACTCTTTTGGCACACATTATTGGCCATTCCAAAAATAGATCTTTTAAGTTCTTTATATTTATATTATTAATATACTGTATATTAATATTATTGCTTATATAGAAGGAATGTCCAGCAAGATCAAGAGAACACCAGGATTTCTCCTCACCCATTTTTCTAAATGTTGAAATTATGGACTTTCAAGGAGATAAAGTAGTGACTTGAAGCAGCCCAATATTTTTTTTAATAGGTTCCCCCTTTAAACCATTGATTGTCCTTAAATCAAATCTCTTTCTGTTGTTGACATGCCTGTTGCCTGCTGATAACAAAATTAATGTTATCCTAGCCGAGGAGAATAATGTCAGCACTTACATTGTGGAGATGTCATTGTACCATTTGCTTTGTTGATGACAATGCAAAACAATAATAGAAAGACCAACAGATGTATTGCAAAATGCCATCTTCCCCAGCAAAATCACATCTCTGTCATACATATAACAAAGAAGAAAAAAAGTACAGAAATTATCAGAGCAAGGAGAAAGAGAAAGAGAAGGAGAAAGAGGAGAAATGAGAAGGAGAAGAAGGAGAAAGGAGGAGGGAATAGAGGAAGAGGGGGAGGAGATGATGAGATGGAGGAGGAGAAGGAGAAAAGAGGTAATGAGGAGAAGGAGATGGAGGAGGAGGAGGGGAAGGAGAAGGGAGAAGAAGAGAAAGAAGAAGAATTGGAAAGAGGAGGAGATAATGATAGGGAGATGGAGGAAGAGATGGAAGAGGAGGAGGAGGAGAAAGGAGAAGGGGAAAGAAAAGAAGAGGAGATAGAGATGGAGGAGGGGAAGGGGAAGGAGAAAGGAGAAGAAAGAGAAAGGAGAAGGGGGGAGGAGATGGGGGAGGGGAAGGAGAAAAGAGAAGGAGAAAGAAGAAGGATGGGAGAGAGGAGGAGATGGAGGAAGAAGAAAAGAGGAAGAGAAAGGAGAACAGAGAAGAAGGAGAAAGGAGAAGGAGGGGAGAGTGGAGGAGGAGAATTGGTATTTAGGCACACTTAACAGTTAAGTGAGTATAAATAGGGCCGATTTTTTTTTTAGTTCTCTCTGGGGAAAAAGAGCAGAATCAAAACCGAAAGAAATACAGAAAGGACAAATAAGGATAAAAACCATTGCTGTCCAGAAAAAAAGACAACGTAACTCATCCCAAGCTTTCCAGGGACCACTTGGATGACCCAACAGACTTTGGAATAATGCTCTGTAGACAGATGAGATGCAAGTAGAATATTTTGGCATTAACAAGAAATGATACATTGGGAGCAAACAAAGCATCACATTCCAATAAAAGCATATGAAGCATACAGATAGCAGTATTAGGGTTTGGGGGTATTTTGTGGACCGAAAACCTGGAAGGCTCACAATCACAAAGTGGTCAATAGATTCTGACTGAACCAGCAAAACCTGCAAGGAAATATCCAAACCTTCACCCATGACTTGACGATTCCACGAATGTGGGTTGATCTCAAACACACAAACAAATCTACAACAGAATGGCAAAATTTAACCAATGTTGACATTTTCGAATGGCTGAGTTAAAGCTGTGAATTTAATCCTGTTTTTGTTTGAGAACCTTAGAGTATCACTGAGTAGAAACACTATGGTGGAGTTTGATGAGTTGGAAAAGAAAGTAGCCCAGAGATGAGAGTTAGGGAAATTCATTTAATGACTCCTTCTAGTGCCATATTCATCATCAGACATTGGCAATCATGTTGACAATCCTATTTTTATCAATAGCCACACAAAAAAGTACTGTTGAGTTTTGTTCAAACCAGTCCCTTAGATTTTGAAGCCATGATGTTCTTCTTCTGCCTGGACCTCATTTGCCTTCAATCTTTCCCTGGAAGATTAAGTGAAAGATGCCGTATTTTTCTGGGTTTTGCATCACATGTCTGAAATATTCTAACTTTTGCTTTTTTTACAGTTTTGATGATTTCCCTTGGCTTTCCCAGGTGGCTTATCACCTCTTCATTTCTGATTTTGTCAACCCAGCTTGTATGTAACAGCTACCTGTAAATCCACATTTCAAATGCTTCTAGTCTCTTCAAGTGGTTTTCTGTCAGAGATCAACTCCGTAAAGCAGGATAGAAAAGATTTAGCATCTGACAAGCCTGGTTTTCAATCTTAGGCTTATGTCATGACTGCAGAAGACCTTTTTTCATTTTGAAGAATGCTTTCTCTATTCTTGTCTTTACTTCATGGGTCATGCCACAGCTTTCATGTAAATTAGAACTGACTACATAATGACTACATAAATCAATTACAGTCTAGATCTTTTTGAGAGGCAGGGAGAATCCTAACTCCAACTAGCTCTTCAGAATGGTCTCCTTTTCTAATCCTGGACAATATAATAAACTCTCTAGAATAACCAAGTTGTCAACTGCAGCTCTTGCTGTTTCTTATAAACTTCTAGGAGCCCTGAAGAATCCTGAAAAAAAAAATGCTCAAGTTTAATGGTCTCTCTCTTCTTTTGTTTCCCTCAGGTGACTTTATCCTCTGGGAAGAATTGAGCATAGCTGTCAAATGCTATGAGATTTCCATCTCACCAGTCTCTCTGTCTCTTTCTTTCAATTCCTCACTCTTCATCCTTTTCCTTCAGCTTCACAATGACTTGTCACTCTTTGGTAGTTTATCTTCCATAAATAGGCAAAGAACACTTAGATATCACTTCCCCTCCAAGGCTATTGTATACAAATCCAGTACACAAGAAATCCATTCTTCAGCAGAACAAGGATATGCTTCAGCAAGACAAGAAACAATGGGTGGAAACTAATGAAGGAGAGAATCAACCTACAACCTACAACTGAGGAGAAATTTCCTAACAGTGAGGACAATTAACTGCTCATCTCCAGAAGTTCTTGGTGTTTAAAAAGAGATTGGACAGCTACTTGTCTGGAATAGAGTAGGGTCTCCTGCTTGTGCAGGGGGTTGGACTAGATATCTTCCAAGGTCCCTTCCAACTCTGTTATTCTGTTATTAAAAAAAATAAAGATGACTAATCAAGTCCTTTTTTCAAGTGGCTAAAGTTATCTTTGGCTAAAGTCTAAGTGTTTAGTTATTTGCTTATGGATGCAGTGGGAAATTCCAAGGTTCAAGAACATATCCTGGTTAATGTCTGCGGAGATGCTCAATAATGTAAGTTATGGTTGTTCCCAAGGTGTCCCTCCCCACCCCTCAGAAAAAGCAACTGGACTATCTTGGTTTTTTTTTTCTTCAGAAAGTGCTTTGCTTCTCACCCAAACAAGCTTCTTCAGGCACTAAGCGTATCACTGCCGCTGTTAAGTTGGTAACCCAGTTGTTAAGTGGACCTGGCTTCCCCATTGCTTGTCAGAAGGTTGCAAAAGCGGATCATGTGACCCCTCCTGAACACGCTAACTGTCATAAGTACATGTCAGTTGCCAAGCACCCAAATTATGATCATGTGACCATGGGGATGCTACAAAGGTCGCAAGTGTGGAAAATGGACATTCCTATGCTTAGTGCCTGTGGCAAGAAAGGTCGCCAAAGGTGGGGGGAAATACACTGAACAACTGTCTCACTTAAATTTTGGGGGTCAACTGTGGTTGTAAGTCCAAGACTACCTGTAGGTCTTGATAGATCTTTCTGTCCTTGACATCTTTTTTTCTTTTTTGAAATTCTATCTTTTATATAGGAATATAGGTGTCAGGATTCCAGGATTTATCCCAATGAAATCATGAGTCTCGAGCCGGATTTCCAAACTTGTCAAAAGGATTTATTGGGAGTTAACATGTCCAGCACTGCCTGGGTGTAGCTGACTCTGCAACGCATCATTCATTGTCACCCTTGAACCTGGTTTCTCACCCCACCCTCTGGGTGTATTGTAATTTATATTCTCCATTGGGATACATCCATAGGCCAGAGTCATCAATCATGTTCTCCAGTCAGATATTTGCACAGCAGAAACTTCAGTCACCTCGTTACTATCTTTAGAAAGCATTTATGGAATGCATTTTCAATTTCCAAGCTGCTCTTTCAAACCCCTTTCCCGTCTCCCTTTTGTTGGCAACTCTAAAAAAATCATAAAAGCAGGAAAGGGCAGGGGCGGGTGGGTGGTTGGGTGGGGCCAGCCAGAGGTGGCATTTGCCGGTTCTCCCAACTAGTCAAAATTTCCTCTACCGGTATGCCAGAACCGGTCTGACCCAGCTGAATGTCACCTCTGGCTATGTCCTGGATAGAAGGGAATGAACTGCCAGTCATGTTTTCTGACATCCTGACTATGACAAATTTAAGGGCTCCCCATGGTGTGAGCTGCAGCATTCCTTGTGTCATTCTATGGAAAGGAAAGTTGGACCTCAAAGAAGCAGGATAGGAAGAGCATTGACACCTTGATCGTTGATGTTGGAGAACCCTGTGGACAACCAAGAAAACATACAAACCAAGGCATGAAACATATAGATGGGTCATTAAACAAATCAAACCAGATATTTCCCTCAAGGCACAAAGGGCCAGAGTCAAATTATCCTACTTTGGATACAAGATGCAAAGATCCAGCTCTCTGAAGAAGGCTGTAATGCTGGGATATTGCTAAGATTCTGTGCAATTCGGAGAATCCCCCCAAAATCCCACTCCTGGCTGGCCCTCCCCTCCCCCCCCCAGGAGTCCCCACATAGCCTGTTTTGGTTGCAGGTAAGTTCAGGATGCAAATGGAGGCTCGGGGAGTGTGAGAAATGGGCCTCCCAGAAGTTTGGTAAGGCCGGAAATAGGCCTGTTTCCGACTTCCAGAGAGCCTCCAAAGCCCAGGAAGGGCAACCCCCCACCCAGTTGCAGTGCAGGAGGCCATCTAGGCCACACCCAACTAGTGCAGGAGGCCAACTAGGCCACACCCACCATGGCCACGCCCACCCACCAACCAGGCAGAGAACCTGTTGCTAAAATTTTTGAAGCCCACCCCTTGGTAGATGGACTTGGTGGTGGTGGAGGAGTGGTGATAGTTGTACTTTTGGAAGTTTGAAAGAATTGTTTAAGGATACATCTCATGGAGACAATCTACAGTACTTATACGGCGGCTAGGTCTTTCTGCCGTTGTCATTTTTTTTTCCTTTTAAAAAGTTCCATCTTTTCTTCTTCTTCTCTTAAACCTCTAGTGTTGCCAGCTGTGAGCCGAGAACACTCCAGAAGTGACAAACTTGCCTAAAATAATATATGAGGATGGGGAATGTGCTCCCATTATGCACAGATCTCTTTCTCATGTTAAAATATGACCTGTACCCCTGCTTCAAGTTGTCATGGTCCAGAGACATAAATAAGCTTGTAATATCTAGTTTGGTGCTATAAATCTCTTTTTTTCTCCCCCTACTTATCTCCAGAAATATACATGTCCATTGTGCCCTGCAATTCTTTATGTGTCTCTGAAGCCCTATAGCATTCCTACTGCCCTGTTCACCTTAATGCTAGCTTTTCTGACTAAATGCACATTTATTTATGGAATGGTGGGGTGCCACAATCTTAGGCCCAGTACTTTTCAATATCTTCATTAACAACATAGATGAGGAAATGGAAAGGGAACTTACCAAATTTGCAGATGATACTAAGCTGGCAAGAATAGCTAACACCCAAGAAGATAGGCTCAAGATCCAGATGGGTCTTGATAGACTAGAACACTAGGCCCTATCTAACAAAATGAAATTCAGCGTAGAGAAAAGTGAAGTTTTACATTTAGAAAAACCCAAAGTACACATATAGACTGGGTGAAACCAGGCTCAATAGCAGTACCTGTAAGAGAGATCTTGGAGTCTTAGTGGACAACCAGCTGAATATAAGCCAGCAGTGTGCAGCAGCAGCCAAAAAAGCGAATGCAGTCCTAAGTTGTATTAAGAGAGGGATCCAATCAAGATCAAGGTAGGTACTAATACCACTCTATAAGGCCTTAGTAAAACCACACCTAGAGTCCTGCATCCAGGTTTGGTCACCCACACTATAAAAAGATGTTGAGACTCTAGAAAAAATACAGAGAAGAGTAACCAGGATGATTAGGGGACTGGAGACTAAGGCACACAATGGCCTGGCAAACATTCTTGCAAAGGTATAATTATTAGCTCAGACCTTACCCATCTTGGAAAGCTGCTCTGTAAATATTTCCACACGCAGTGTTGACAAGGAAGGGCTGGGCACAGAATGTCTAGGTTACACAGACAAATCTTCATGAGGCTGGAACGAATAAACAAACAGATTTTTTTCCTGCAAAAGACCCCTCCCCTTTTGCTCTTCTTTTAGTCCTGATGGGAGGGGCCATTCATCATCTACCCTCCCACGTCAACCCTGAGTTCTTAATTGTTTCTTCTTTTTGGCAGCTCTGTGCATGCACAGGCTGGGAATCATTTCCAGAAGCTCCCTCATCTCACTGCTGTCCGAGCCTGAAGGCAGCTGATGACTGGCAGCCTGCCCTGGCCCCATCTCTGCCTCTGACACAGAGCCCTCATCCAAGCCTTCCCCAACCTCCTCGCTGTCTGACTCTGCTGCCAGCTCCTCTAGCCACCAGAGGGCCACAACACAAACTTTCCTTGGCTATAATTCAGTTGTCATCATATCACCTTGATCTCTCTCTTAATTTCTCACCCAAGGAAATACGAAACTAATTAATTAGGAGAGCGTTAGTGGAAGGGGAAAAATGTGATGAGTTTTCTTAACACAGTGTACAATGGGGAGAGATTGGGATCGACGATAACATGGAGATATTTGAATAGCTGGCCATTAACTGGAGGTTTTCCCCCACCACTCTGCTGGTAATTATATCTTCTCGGTTCCCCCAATGGGATAATATAATGTTCCCAAGGCAGGATATTTAGGAGGAAAAAAAAAAAACACACAACAACAACAGCATCAGGGTGATTTGAGGATGACACAAAGTGTGGCGTTGATTTGGCCAATTCTGCAACCTGCAAAATGCACACCTCTGCAATATGGTGAATGGCTCTTTAGTTTTGGGGAACTGGATAGAGGGCAAATAAATGTTTCTCACGAATGGAGTTGGCAGAGGAATATCATTCTTTTGGCATAATTATTCCCCATGTTAAGTGGGCCCGGAGTTTCGCTGAGTACATTTTTGTGAGCTATTATGTAAATGACTTTCAAAACTCACCATGGGGTAACAATGAAGGCTGTAGAAAAGATCTAACAGAGAGATAAAGCTCTTCCCCGTCTCCTCCTCCTCCTCCTCTCTCTCTCTCTTCCCACGTGGCCTTTAAAAGAGAGAAGAAAGAGAAGGAAAATAATTGCTTTAGACTTCTACTAATTAATCCATCATTTTGCTGACGAGTTTCAGCTTGGCAATCAAGCGAGGAAACACAAACAAAGAAGGATGGGGTAGGCAAGAAACTGGGGCACCCCTAAAACAATTCTTGTTTCCACTAAGTTTTCCAGGCCTGTCCCACCTCCCCCACTAACCTTTTTAAAGCTAAGCATTAAAATCTCACCCACGTAATCAACACCTTATCATTCTTTGGGCATTTTCATTGCGGTTCTATTTTCTTGTTTAAGAGAAGCTCGCTGTGCAGCCCATCACTATTTTAGATTCATTACTTCTTTTTGAAAACTCAATTTGCATTTATTCACCCCCCTCTTCCCCCTGAAAAAAGAACACTGTGTGTAGCTAGATGGCATTTTGGCATATCTGGAGGCCTCAAAGTCCAAGGGAAATATATTAAGATCAAAAAATTCCACTAATAAACAAAGATAGTGCAGAGTGCAGAGAAGAGCAACAAAGAAGAGCAAAAACAAAGATAGTGGAAAGAGTGCAGAGAAGAGCAACAAAGAAGATTGGAGGGCTGGAGGTTAAAACATATGAAGAATGGTTGCAGGAATTGGCTACAGGTATAGTGGACTAGGGGTGACATGATAGCAGACTTCAAATATTTGAAAGGCTGCCACAAAAAAGAGGGGATCAACCTACTCTCCAAAGCAGCAGAAGGCAGGACAATAAATAATAGATGGAAACTGATCAAGGAGAGATCCAATCTAGAACTAAGGAGAAATTTCCTGACAGTAAGAACAATCAACCAGTGGAACAACTGCCTCCAGAAGTTGTGGCTGCTCCGATATTGGAGGCTTTTAAGAATGGACTGGACAATTTTTTGCTTAAAATGATATATGATCTGGTGCTTGAATGGGGGTTGGACTAGAAGATCTCCAAGGTCCCTTCCAATTCTGTATAAGAGTTGAGTTCTGGAAAGTTTAATTCTACAAAGTCCCAGATATGCTTTTTCAAGATGCAACTGGACTTTCTTTGTTTTTCCTTGGAGACGTTTTGCTTCTCATCTTGAACTGGGGAAGCTTCTTGGATGAGAAGTGAAATGTCTTCAAGGAAAAACCAAGGAAGTCATGTTGCCTTGTGAAAAAAAGAACCTTTGGGACAACCATAACCTGGTAGACAACTCTATAAAGTGTTGCTTTCTAGACCTCAAAGGTGATATAGAAGCCATCAACGGGTTGGTTTGATTGTTGTCACCAGGGGGCTGGAAGTTGATTTGTTTTACTTTATCTGAACTAGAGCTTATTGGAATGGAGTCGGCAATAAGCACTAAAATTCCACTTTTAGATAAAAATGAAGAAACACCCACTCAGCTGACATTGGTTGTCTTTGTAGAGCAGAGAACTGTTGCAACTGGTGACCTTTTTGATGTCAAATTCTTGTCAAATTCTCAGGTAATGGGCTGGATTGGGGAGAGTGGCATGGTGGTCTAGTGCTGTTGACAATCACCTCCCACTCAGAAGATTGAGAGTTCAATCCTAGATAGCAACAGATGTTTCTCTTCTCGGGTGCACAGAAAAATTATGTGCTGTGAATTCTGCATAGGAGTCAGGTAGGGCATTCGGCCAGTAAATGCTCAGCTCCATCCAGTTGCTCTGGCTCTATCCTGAATTAGGGATTACAAGATCATAAATGGGTGAGTGTGGATTGGGAAGTCAAAAAAACAACCACAGCAACACCCACCCACCCATCCCCCAAAAATAACAAGAGGACACTTCTGCATTTTTACCAAGAAAACTATGTAAACATGTCTGTGGAATCAGGAGTACTGAGGAGTGTTCAAAAATGATGTCTGCCATTGAAAATGATACACAAAAATGAAGTGCAGAAGAATAAACACACAAAATGTGCATACTAGGAGAAACACACACAAAAATGTAGATAAATGGTTATAGCTTTTTTAAAAAAAAAATCTCACAAAAAATAGAATGAAATTGACGAGCACCCAACACTCTTTTATATCAAATTAACCTTACAGAACATTGAAAGAAGACCCAAAGTGCAACCTAAGATTTTTCAACCCATTCATAAGCAGAATTATTCCAGTGTATTTGTTAAAATTTGGAGGGGGATTTCCAAAATACACTTTCAAGGGAATTCTCCAAATGCATAAGAAGCCTTTGTGGGAAAACACACCCATAGATTGACCAATTCATACACTTGTCAAGAAAACTGCATGAACGTGTCCCACAATCCAGCTTGATTCAAATGGGGCTTTCCTCCTCCTCCTCCTCCTCCTCCTCCTCCTCCTCCTCCTCCTCCTCCTCCTCCTCCTCCTCCTCCTCCTCCTCCTCCTTCTCCTTCATCAAAATTTGATAACCCAAGGCCTGGGAAAACAACCAGGCTTTGATAAAAATATGGAATATGATCAAAGTGATATGTAATCTTATAATTTCATGTTGTTTGGTTTTTGTCTTTTGATCTTCTAATCTAAACCAAGCATTCTTACTGTTTCTCAACATGCACAGATATGTACGTTGGTTGAGATACTTTTACATCTGGTTTGGTGGCAGAGTGGCTAGAATGCAGTATTGCAGGCTCATTCTGCTGATGGCCAAGCAGTTCGATTCTGACTGGTTGAAGATTGATTCAGACTTCTATCCTTTTGAGGTCAGTAAAATGAGGACCCAGATTGTTGGGGGCAATATGTTGACTCTGTAAACTATTTAGAGAGGCCTGAAAAAGCACTATGAAGTGGTTTATAAGTCTCAACTAACAATTAGACACAAGGACAGTTTTTTCCATCCATGCTATCACTCTGCTAAACACCTAATTCCCACAGCACTGTCTTATGCCTAAGGATATCTAAATATGTAGTAGGACTGTATTATTATTATCCTTCTCATCTTTCCTGTTATCTTCTCTTACTATCTTATGACTAACACTTTGTCAGTTGTATCTTATGATTTATGATTGTATCTTATGATTTATGATCTATCACATTGTGGTTTGTATTGAGCATACACTGAGAGCTTATGCAGCGGAGACAAATTCCTTGTGTGTCCAACCATGCTTGGCCAATAAAGAATAAAGAAGAATGAATGTAGAATGTAAAGAACAAATGGATGTAGAAAGTTTATGCTTTTATCATTATATTCCTGACCCATATTAAGTATAAAACATGACTAAAAAAAGCAAACAACTCCTAATCTTTCTTTCCTAAATGCAGAGGCCAATGTTCAATGTCTGTCTTAGATTCAATTTGATCTAGTTTACCTTAAACTTTATCTAACAAATTTATACCAGTTATATAAGATTCCTTTTGGGATGACATCTCAAAGAAATTTTGACATTTAAGATCAAAGTTTTGGCGGGTCATCAAATCACCTTTCTGTGATCATGATACACTTTATAAATGATGCTAATTAAACTTTCCAGAAAGCACCAATTTGAACTGAACATACACATTTCTTCCTGGGAAATGCTTTAAAAGAATGAATCAATAGATCAATAGAATTCTTTATTGGCCAAGTCTGATCGGACACACAGGGAATTTTGTCTCCGGAGCATAAGCTCTCAGCATATGTACAAGCGACAAGTGATCAATAGTTATCCTAAATTGTAAAATACGATCATCATAAATCATAAGCTACAAACTCGGTGATAGTCATAGGATACTAAATGAGTAAGCAACATAAAACACAATAGGATACTAAATAAAGGCAGTCAACATGAATCATGAGATTCAAAGAAGAAAGTTATAGTCTAACTTTAAGTATAGTCTGTACTCAAAGTTACATACCTTGAAGCTAAGCTCCAAAAATGTTCAATGGACACAAATTTCTCATCTTCTGCAGGGTATCTAAGCAAAACTTGTTGCACTCTAGGTTAACTCATTTAAAGGTCTAATATGCTGTGTGAAAGGATTTTTTGTTCTCTCTCCCTCTTTCCCTCCTAATCCCTGATGACTCATCAGCGTGAAAAATTGCTACCTGAAAACCAGGACAGTGTCAAATGTGCAACAGTAGTCTCGGAGACAAGGAAGGTCAACATTTTTGCTCACTCGGCAGCAGTGGAGAAAGCATGATAAGCAGGCTGCTGATTTTTTGTTCCAACCTCTGGTCCTTGACCAAGTATATTAATTAATACAAACACCAGGGATTTTAAGGGTATGAAGAAGTTGAACTCAAGAGATCTTTCATGAGTGCCTGGAAAACACCAACCGAGCTTGGTAATGGGTTTGCCAGAAGAAAGAGGTCGATTGCATGTATATAAGATGCTGAGCTTGTCAATCAGAAAGTGTGGCAGTTCGGTGGTTTGAATCCCTAGCGCTGTGTAACGGAGTGAGCTCCCATGACTTGTCCCAGCTTCTGCCAACGTACGAGTTCAAAATCATGTAAAAATGCAAGTAGAAAAATAGAGATTACTTTGGTAGGAAAGTATCAGCATTCTGTGCATCTTTGGCATCTAGTCCTGCCAGCCACATGACCACGGAGACGTCTTCAAACAGTGCTGGCTCTTTAGCTTTGTAAAAGAGATGACCACCACCCCTTAAAGCCAGAAATGACTAGTATGTATGTGAGAGGGGAACCTTTACCTTTAATTGTAATATGTTTGTGGTGCTCACTTTGGAAGGCTATGGACTCTGCTATGGAACAAATTTTGGGATCTTGAATCAAATTATAATGATTAGGACTACTTTTGCAGTTCTGAAATGTACTTGTATCCCATTAGGAAATTCACACATCTTATATTACTTTTTGCAGCTTCTAAACTTTAGAATGTAAAGGACTCCAGGAACTATATATCTGGTTTCTAAAGAAGGTCATTTAAAGAAGACCTGACAATGAAGTTTCATAATAATAGTAGTATGTTGAGAAATTTCTCTTCTGAGTTTAACGGACAAAAAAAAAAACTGTTGTTCTACGCGTTGACAGTGGCAAGAATGCTTTATGCACAAAAAATGGAAAGATACTACATATATTATTTCCCACAATGAAAGAATGGTTGGAGACACTGATAGAACTAATGGAGATGGTCAAATTAACTGCTTTAATTAAAGAGAAAACTGCATCTAATGTTGTTTTTATTTGGAAACTGCTTCTGGATTTTGTGTTTGAGATAGATAAAAAATGAAACTTTGATTTGGGGATTTATTGATTATAGACAAGGGTGGTTTTTTTTTTTTTTTTTTTTTGGTATGTATTATAAAAATGACTAGTAAATACTAGTAAAAATGACTAGTGAATACTCAAATAAAAATTTGAGACTGTAATATTGTTTTTTTTTTAAACAATTTTTATTAATTTTACAGAAAACACAATACACAATCCAGGCATACCAACTTGAAAAGTCTTTTCTAAAAGAAAAATTAATAATAATTAAAGAAGAAAGCCAATAGAACATATAAAATAATTTAAAAATTGTAATATCAATATTTACATTATCTATTTAACTTTATATCTTATCCAGACTTCTCCTTTTATCCAAATTATATTTCTTGCTTAATAAAATTTTATTGCCTTTCATAAACATACAAAACACAAAACATAAACAAAACTAAAAGATCTTTTCTGAAGGCTGTCTGATCCCGGGTTGAAACTCTTCACACAGACACAAATTCAAACATCATATTCACTTTATATATCCTTCCATGTCTTATCATCATTTTCTTTTCTTCTTTTTTAATAAACCAATTTTATCAATTTTATAAAAACAATGCACAAAGAATCAAGGCATAACAGCTTATAAATTCTTTTCTAAGAAAAAATAATAAAAAAAGAAAACCAATAGAACATAATAATTCCAAATTATAGTATCAGTACTTTATCCATTTAACTTCATATCTTATCCCAGCTTCTCCTTTTCATCCAAATTATTTCTTGTTAATTAAAATTTTATTGCCTTTTATCAATGTACAAAACCCAAAAAGACATTACAAAACCTTTATATATCCTTCCATATCTTATTACCATTTTCAATAACATTCTTTGTCTGTTCTATTTCCAACTATCCATTCATCTTTTTTCTTTTACTATACTTCTCCTATACACCAATTGGAGTAACGTCCTTAACTCATTACCCTAACTTAAAAGTACTTCATATAACATTTTTTCTTGGGATTCTGTTTAATAGATTCTAAAATTACACGATGAATTTTATACTCTACATACACATATAAAAACACAATCTTATGTACCCTCCAGAATCCCTCTTTTATCCTAAATTAAATTCACCCATTGTCTCTGAATAAACTTTTTTTCTTTAGATCTTGCTTCCCACCATTGAGGCTTCTCCTCCCCCCCTTTCTCTCTTGCTTATTCTTCTCCTTGCCCTTTTTACCCCTTTGTCTCTCCTCCTCCCTTTTCTTACTCCCTTTCCTTTGCTTTCTAACCTTGCCTCCACCTTTCCGCTCATTTTTCTCTTTTTTGGTTGTTTTTTCAATTCTTAAAATCCCCTTTTTCTTATCCTTTTTCTCCTCCTCCCCGGAAAGAACCCATTGTTCATCAAAGATGGCTTCTTCTTCCTCTTCTACTTTGTCCCAATCCTTCTGCTGCGTAGTCAACTTTTCATAAGTACATAACGCCATTTCTAAAAATTGAAACAAAGTGCCCAAAGTATCTTCCTTTTTATATTTTTGATATTCAGTCTTTAGTTCATCCACAAGCGATGCCATCATGAAAAGAGAAACTTTTCCCAAAACAACCACAAGTATTTTTAATCAAAAATAATTCAAAAAAAGTTCCAAAAATTAATACTTTTCTTCTTTCTTCTCTTTCTCTTTCTGGGGTTAATGTTTAATCAAAGAGGTCCAATTACCATATACCTTTCTTTGGGATTCTAGGCAATCTCCTCCTTTTTCACCTTCTGCTCCATTTTTTTTTCCTCTCCCTTCCCACTTGCAACATCAATTTTAAATAATCAGAAATCCATATCTCTAATAAGGGTTTTCCAATTTCTTAAGTTTTTCAATGTCCAGGAACCCTTTTGTCCCTTAACTTCAACTTTCAGAATAATTCACCTTCAAATGTCCAAACATATTTCATATCTGCTGTTTCCATGGGGTGGGAGAGTGAAGGAAAAAAAAAAGTTCCTTTTAATAGCTTCTCTGCCGCTTTCAATCTTCTTAGGGATACAATGTATCCTCCAGCAATTCAAACAGCTCAGTTCCAACAAATTTAAAAGATGTTGATTGACCTGGCTCAGACAGCACTTTCACTCTTCTTGCTTCCTCCAGCACAATCTTACCCGGTTGCTGGCTTCTTCATGGCGGCCATTGCTGACCACCGCTCCACTGTAATATTGTTATGTTCCTTCTATTGCACTGAAAAGAGTGGGAAGTTATAGACAGAATCTTGCCAGATTAAAACAACTATCTGCATAATGATAGATGTACTCTCACAGGGTCATGAAGAACCAAGAATGACAAGCGGAGTTATTTAACCATTGTGTATTTGATTGTTCTTTAGCTATAGACAGAATCTTGCCTAATGCAACTACTTGTGCACTGATGAAGTTATCAAGTTTGGGTAATGAAACATCTGCAAGAAAACAACAAAACTCAGAAAGCACCAAGGATCCTGCAACTACTTGTATCATGAGAATAAATCTATAGTTACATGGATAATTGCTTCAGTCTGGCAAGATTCTGTCCATACACAAAGAAAAATATTGGAAACTATGCTTCAACATATTGTTTTTGGATCCGGCATTACTTTTTCCAGACTCAAGAAACTATTTGCATAACTACAGATATACTCTGGGATAAGCTAAGGAGGAGCCATTTTAATCCTCTTTCTGCTGAATGCACTTTTGCTTTTCAAACACTTCCACCTCTTCACCCTCTGAAAAGCAGCCTCTCCCTCTGGGAATCCAGAGTGTATTCTACCACAGTCACCCATTATCTGTTAAAAAAGAAGTTTAGTCAAACTTGTTTAATCATTTGCAGGCAAAAACATCTCCTTGGTATATTTTCTGTTAACTGCATCCACCACATATTCTCAAAATTCCAGGTCTGTCAATACTTCAAATGGTAGCCCACTCATTGTATATTTTGAAATGGATTTACACAATATTCCTTCACTAATAATTAGAATACTTTATTGGCCAAGTGTGATTGGACACATAAGGAATTTGTCTTGGTGCAAATGTTCTCAATGTACATAAAATAAAAAAATACATTCATCAAGAATCATCAGGTACAACACTTAATAACAGTCATAGGGTACAATAAGTGATCAAACCATACTAGGAAACAGTCAATATAAATTGTTAGGATACAAGCAACAAGGTTACAGTCATATAGTCACAAGTGGGAGGGGTTGGGTGATAAGGAGTGATGAGAAGATTAATAGTAGAGCAGACTTTGTAAATAGTTGGACAGTGTTGATGGAATTATTTGTTTAGCAGAGTGATGGCATTCTGGGGAAAAAACTTTCCTTGTGTTGTTCTGGTGTGCAGTGCTCTGTAGCGTCATTTTGAGGGTAGTTGTTCTGGTGTGCAGTGCTCTGTAACATCATTTTGAGAGTAGGAGTTGAAACAGTTTATGTCCAGGATGTGAGTGGTCTGTAGATATTTTCACAGCCCTCTTTTTGGGCAATATACAGATCTTCAATTGAAGGCAGGTGGGTAGTAATTGTTTTTCTGCAGTCCTAATTACCCTCTGAAGTCTGTGTCTGTCCTGTTGGGTTGCAGAACCAAATTAGACAGTTATAGAGGTGCAGATGACAGACTCAATATAATAAAGGAGAGAAACAACCTAAAATTGAGGAGAAACTTCCCAACAGTGAGGACAATTAACCAGTGGAATGACTTCCCTCTGGAAGTTGTGGGTTCTCCATCACTGGATGTTCTTAAGAAGAGATTGGACAGTCATTTGTCTGGAATGGATCTCCTGCTTGAGGATCTCTAAGGTCCCGTCCAGCTCAATTCTGATTCTAATTATGAAATTCCTGACCCTTTGCCTCTCCTCCCTTAATTCAACCATCCTATTAATCAAAATATCTTCTTTACTTTGGAAGGAAAAAACCTAGCAAGTTGGAATGATATGAATGGGAATTAAAAGTGTAGCTGGAATTGTAGCCTATGAAGAAACATCAAAGAAACTTTTAAAATCCAGATTTCAGCATTCTGATAGGGTAAGTCAACCATCTTTTCTTCTTTTCATTTTCCCTGGCTAAAAAAGTTTCCTTGATTCACTTGTCCAGACTTCCCCCCAAAAACCCAGAGATTTCTAATGTATTCCAGAAGCTAAACTGGCCCATTATACCTCTTTCTTTCTCTTGGGTAGAAATACCATTTTTATGTGCAGTACAGTTCAGAAACTCCAGGAGATACTTTGAAGAAATCATAGCAATTTTCCATCACTCATTTTCCCCTCTGGACATCCCGCTGCCAGGAGATGCATACTCCAAGACCACCTACAGTCAGATCTTTGCTGCAGGCGACATGAAAGCAAGATTAAGCATTCTGCTATGGCACTGGGTTCTTAGGAGGTACCAGCCAAGCTGTTTTGGGTAAGAAATGCACGAAAACATTGTTGTTGTATTTTCTATCTACCAGCCCAAGAAATATGCAGCACATGCCTTCATCTTCAAGATGGCCTTGTTTTGTAAGCCACTTTCAAAGGTTTTAGCTTCAGAAGCCATTATTAGTCCTAAAAAACAACAACCAGCTCTTAATTATGACACAGTCAGGAAGATATTTTTGTGACACAATCCATGCACCGCTTTCAAAGATATGTTGCTTGGAACAGGGCAAGTAGAATAGGAAAAAAAAAGTCAACACAGTCCTTGGCTGCATGAACTGAGGGAGAGAATCAAGTTCATGTGAAGTGTTAATACCATTTTATAATGCCCTGGTAAGGCCACACTTGGGATATTGCATCCAGTTTTGGTTGCCAAGCTGTAAAAAAAGTACTGAGACTCTAGAAAGAGTGCAGAGAAGAGCAACAAAGGTGATTAGGGGGCTGGAGGCTAAAACATATGGAAAATGGTTGAAGGAATTGGGTGTGTCTAGTCTAATGAAAAGAAGACCTAGGGCTGACATGATAGCAGTGTTCTAATATCTAAAAAGCTGCCCCAAAGAAGAAGAGGTCAGCCTATTCTCCAAAGCACCTGAAGGCAGAACAAGAAGCAGTGGGTGGAAATTACAATTGAGGAGAGAACCAACCTAGAAATAAGGAGTTAGAACAATTAATCAGTTGGATGGCTTTCTTTCAGAAGTGTTCCATCACTGAAGGTTTTTAAGAAGAGAGTGGACAGCCATTTATCTGAAATAGTTTAGGATCTCCTGCTTAAGCAGGGGGTTGAACTAGAAGACATCCAAAGTCCCTTTCAACTGTGCTAATCTGTATATAGAATAGGTGATAGCAGAATTGCACAGCATGTATCTCCAGATCTCTCTCTCTCCCTCTCTCCCTCCCCCCCCTCTCTCTCTCTTGCTGAGAAACCGCTTGGAACATCTTTTCTGAAAACAGTATGATTGTCTGCAGTCATTTGAAAATTGTAGGCGTTCATAGCTTTAGAAACCACCAAAACTTCAAAGCTCTTCCTCAGCCCTGGTTTAAGATTATCTTAGATCTTAAACCTGACCATTTTTATTAGGTAGAGTATCAGGAAAAAAAAAAAATGGTTAAACAAAGTTGTCAGAGTTTGCAGAAAACCAACCAGCATGCAAGTAAATAATTCAGCAGGATTCATTCAATTTTTTGTGTGTTTGTCAAACATGTACAAGATAACAAGTATAGGTATAAATATAAACATGAACAAAGGAAGTAAATACAAATAGATGGGGACAGTAAGAGAGGGCTGATAGGCACGCTGGTGCTCTTATGCACGCCCCCTTTAAGGACCTCTTAGGAATGGGGTGAGGTCCCCCATAGACAGTTTGAAGTTGAAGTTATGAGAGGTTGAGGCTGTAACCATAGAATCAGGCAGAGCATTCCAGGCATTGACCACTCTTTGCTGAAGTTGTATTTTCTGCAATTGAGTTTGGAGTGGTTTACCTTGATTTTGTACAGATTGTTTGCCCGTCTATTATTATGGTTGAAGCTGAAGAAGTTGTTGACAGGCGAGATGTTATAGCAGACAATTTTGTGTACTAGGCTTAGATTGGAACACAGGTGGTGCAGTTCCAGATTGAGCCTGGAGGCACAGGGAATTGTATTGTGAGTGGAGAAGTGGAGGACTCTTCTCGAGAAATAACTCAGACCTGCTCAATTATGTTAATATGCAATATACAGTGTGGGTTGTGAGTGGACAAGATGTATTTGAAAATTGGCCTGACAAAGGTTTTGTAGAAGAAACTTCTTTATATATAATAATATATAATATAATGCATGTATATAATAACATGCCAGAAGTCAGAACCAGAAGTCATAATCACAGAAGCTATATAAACAGAGAAGCAAAGATCCAAGGACAAACTAATTCTTATATATAGACTGGTAAGATTAAGCCATGCCCAGGCTCCAAGACTTCTGACATGACTCACAACAGGTGCTGTTTCTTAGTCACCAAACAGTTCCCATTGGCTGACTTGTTATGTCTATCCCAGCTCATAATTTCTCATATACTGACAAGAGTGTATATTTAATATTGCATGTATTAACAGCTGTGGGGATTGTATTTGCTCAGCAAATGGAAAAATGAAGAAATGCCACTAGATGAAAAGATAATTAAAAAGATACTGGATTGTGCAGAAATGGACAGACTTACACTGAAGATTAAACAGACAGGAGAGACAGAATACTATCAAATATAGAATTTATTTTATCAATGGCTAGAAAAAATGGGTAAAGATTAGGAATATAATTTGTATTGTCAAGCAAACAAAATAACCCAGACAACATGATGTTCACTGGGCACTAAATAAATGTAATAGTAGAAAATTAATAACACTTATTTTTAAAATAGCCCTTCCTCAGCCCAAGAAGAAGCAAAACCATAACTAATCCTTGTCCATTGACCCGCCAAGTGCAGATCTTCCCAAATGTTAAGTGATTAACAAAATATTGTAACCCATTAGAGGAATGACATGAAACCCAAACCATTGCCAGCTCTTTCAGGATGCCTGCATATCCATCGATTGTCCTTGAAAGCGGTAGGGAAGAAAACTAGAATAAGTTCAGAAGAGAATATTTGTGGCTCAGGATTGAATGTTGGAGTCCTTAGTGCTCTCTGATCTTACTTGTTTGCCACCAGCTCTTGTTCAACCAAGCTCTTAGAGCACCAAGGACTCCACAGAATAACCTTCCTAACTATCTCAGTAGCTATTGAGACAAAGATGTAGCACCAATAGGATAAGAAAAGGCTACCATTGATCTAGCAATTGAATGTATTTATCCACTCTCAGGTGATTTATTGGTTCCAGCACAATGTAGTAGACTCTGAGAGAAAGGATTGATGGCTACAACTGGTATGGTCTATATTTAAGTTAACTGATAAAGACCACTTTGTCCTCTTATCCCATATCTCCCCAGTCCTCAAGAGTTTAGGAAACTAGTTCAGTCTTGGTTGAGGATGGGATGAGTTCAAAAGACAGAAAATAGCTTCTACTACAATCAACCAGTGGAACAGCTTGCCCTTGGAAGTTGTGGGAGCACCATCATTTGAAACTTTCAAGAAGAGATTGTACTCCCATCTGTCAGAAATGATTTAGGGTCTCCTGCTTGAACAGGGGGTTGGACTAGATGACCTACAAGATTCCTTCCAACTCTGATTATCTGCAGTCTGTTACTAAGCCAGCAATACAGAGACTTTGGTTACTACAAGATGCAGTAATAGCATTAAAAAGTTTTTAAATGACAAAAATATTGGGAAAGGACAAAATAGCTCTATACCAACTAGTTGTAAGTTGAGGGCTATCTTTGGAGTGTTATGATTGATATAATTAAGTACAGAGGACTGACAATTTAATGAGGCTTTGCAACTGTCCCCTTCTATAGCAGAATATATCTAATCTGTCTCTATCTAGTCAAGCTATTCTCCCAAGCACCTGAAGCTGAGACAAGAAATAATGGATGGATACTAATCAAGGAGAGAAGCAACCTAGAACTAAGGAGAAATTTCCTGATAGTGAGAACAATTAGCCAGTGGAACAGCTGGCCTCCGGAAGTTGTGGGAGTTCCAACCCAGGAGGCTTTTAAGAAGAATCTGGACAGCCAGTTATTAGCAATGGTATAGGATTTCCTGCTGAAGCAGGGGGTTGGACTAGAAGACCTCCAAGGTCCCTTTCCAATTCTGTTATTCTGACACATGTCCATCATTTGTCAAAAATAAAAAAATGAAATATAAAAATAATAAATAAATAAATTGAAAAGAAAACAAATTAACTCAACGGGAAGACTTTATGGACCACTAGGTGTGTTCCTGCCATCAGCTTTCTGTGCTTCTAATATAGGAAATGCAACAAAACCCTGACGGGATTCTGCTGCTTACTTGATTTCCTCCAATTTATGAAAGCTTTTCTCCTACTATCCAAGAATAACTTTCATAACAGAATAATCCAACTGCAGATGTTCCTGCTGAAAGAGGGGAGATGGCTGCTTCTTCAAGTACTTTGGACCTCAACCATTGAAAGCTTTCCTGGTAAAAGATGAGCGCTTGGAATTGTTCTCGGAAACAACCTGCCAGCTGATACAATTGTAATAGTGATGGATTTGTTGCAACTTTGCACTAGATAGAAAGCTGGCTACCACAGTTTGCACCAACTACCTTTTCCAAATATTTTCCAAAGACAGACATATGACAACTGGCTTTCAATAGCCCTATTGAAAAGAGTAAATAGCCCTAAGTAAAGAGAAGTACACAGTAATGCAAACAAAGTGGATTTTTTTCCCCTGATGTTTCTTTTTTGTCTTAGGAAAAATCTAATTCACTGGAATTTGAGTGGAAATGGTTATACATTTAGAATCAACAATATGGGGCTTGGGCAATCAGCGAATTTTCGGCATTACCACATTTTCATATTGGTTTCAGAAAATGCTAATACATAAGCAAGAAAGAAGTAATAAATTGGAAATGGCTTAAAGCAAAGAGGAATGTTGGGTTTTAATATTACCTTTATTTTCCAGAATTCCTTAAGTCTCTTCATCATCACCATTTCTAGAAATTAAAAAACAAGACTTCACATACAACCCAAATAAAAAGAAAGAAAGAAAGAAAGAAAGAAAGAAAGAAAGAAAGAAAGAAAGAAAGAAAGAAAGAAAGAAAGAAAGAAGAGAGAAAGAGACAGAAAGAAAAAAGAAGGAAGGAAGGAAGGAAGGAAGGAAGGAAAGAGAGGAAAGGAAGGAAAGGAGGAAGGGAGGAAAGAAGGAAGGAAGGAAGGTTGGATGCTTAGGGGTTCTAGAGCATGTTCATATTATCATGAATGCGTAGGTAAATAGGTAAAATAATAACCCACCAATCCTAGTAAAACTTTGTTAGATGATGTCTAAATAAGAATGACTACACCAGGGGTAGGCTTCAACATTTTTAGCAAAGGGTTCTCTAACCGGATGCTGGGTGGGCGTGGCCTAGTCAGCCTCCTGCACCATAGCGCGGCAGGGGGCTTTTTTTGAGCTTCCAGGAGGGCAAAAATGGCCTCCCCGGGCTCCAGAGACTCACTGGAAGCCAGAAACAGGCCTATTTCAGGCCTTCCCAAACTTCCGGGAGGCCTGTTTATTACCCTCCCTGAGCCTCTGCACATACCCTGTGTTAAGCCTGGGTTCCCCAACCAGGGTTAAGGAGACAAGCTAAACAGAATGTGCAGCGTTAGTCCGATAGGCACACAGATAAATGAGTGAGATAAGTTTGTATGTTTATTAACATACAGTAAAAATAACAGATACGCTTGTGCTATCAAAATATAGTTTATTCCATTTATAGCATAGTCAAAATAACAGTCCATTAGTCATGTATCATTTAGTCAGTCCATTCAAGGATACTCAGTTAGCAAAGTTCGTGTAGAATATCCTATGTCAGTTCACTTACAAATCAGTCCTTTGTCTCTCTCCCGTTCGAGTAATGCAGTCTTGAGTCCATGCAGTAATTAGGGATCATCAAAACCAGAGAGAGAGCAAGCTGTCGTCTTGCTTCTTTTAAAGTGCTTTCACAACCACTCCCTTAATTACTATCCTACAGTTAAAGTTGCAGACACTTTAACTAATAAACCATGATAACATATTTATTATTTTACCTAAACCAGTTAGGGTAAACAATGTTATCCCTAACACCCTGCACTTACCTGCATCCAAAACAGGCCATGTGAGGACTCCTGGGAGGAGCAGGGTGGGCAGGGCAGGGCCAGCCAGGATTGGGATTTGGGGGTTCTCCAAACTGCACAGAATGTTAGCTAGGGGCTCTCCCAAACCCTCTGCGAGACCCCAGAAACCCACCCTTGATTAAAACCATTGTCAACAGGCCACAGCACTTTGGTTTGTACAGCAGAGTCTGTTGTTATCATCTGTCCTGACTTTCACCCTCCCACACTGTGTGACAATGAAATGCATCAGGCCTGAACCGTTTCGAAGTTGACATTGTTGTGCAACTAAGGAATTGTCATCATGACTTCTGTTGGTGTTCAATTGTACAGTTCTAGCTTGGCCTGACCCTATTCTTAGAAAACAGAGGAAGTTGGAAGAGAAAATGATGTGGCCACATCCATATGGCAGAGGCAGAAAGAAGATCTCCAGAGTGTCAACTTCAAAATGGATTGGGCCTGTCACCGCCATTTTCCCCGTTTCTCAGCTTGACACACTTTGGGGGAAGGAGGGAGCTCTGGAATGTCAGACCAGACATCAACAACTTACTATTTTGTGGGAACCAAGGTCATCCCAACAGGGTGCTGGCCAGAGACTGGAAGAGGTTACCAAGCAGACACCAGAACACCTGATTGGACAATGTGACCTGTGACAAGGTGGCAGTGTTAAGTCTGGAAGACAGCAGGGAGCTGTCCTTTAATTATGGGTTGGGTTCATTACTTGGATCCTTGACACAGAGCTGCTGCAGAACCAGATTTCAGTTCTCTGTTAGTTTATATATATATAAACAAACAAACAGAAGGAGCACCAATGGGATCACCCCTCTCACCTGTCATCACTAACCTCTACATGGAACACTTTGAAACACAAGCTCTAGAAAAATATGATCACAAACCCAAACTCTGGCTCAGATACAAAGATGACACCTTCATAATCTGGCCACATGGGAAAGAAAAACCGAACAACTTCCTCACACACCTCAACAGCCTACACCCCAAAATACAATTCACAATGGAAACAGAAGCTAACAACCAACTTCCCTTCCTAGATGTCTTGGTATACAAAAAATCCAATGGCTCCCTAGGACACATCATCTACCAGAAGAAAACACATACAAACCGCTATCTACACGCACTCTCACACCACCACCCAGCACAGATCAATTCCGTAGCTGAGACACTCATCTCCAGAACAAAATGCTTAGCCGACGAACAACACCTAGAGACCGAACTACACACTCTCACCGGCGTGCTGACAGCCAATGGATTCCAAAGAAAGAAGATCACCCACCTAATCCAAAAAGAAACCCCAACCAAAATCCAAGACAGAGAACAAGAGAATGGCAAAGCCCTCCTCCCATATAAAAAAGGCACTACAGACAAAATCAGCAAGATCCTCCAAAAACACAACATTAAGACAGCATTCTGCACAAACAGAAAGATATCCACCATCCTAAGAAACCCTAAGGACAAAATCAAGTTAGAAAATCAAGGAGTATACGAAATTCCTTGCACTGCCTGCCCCACCACATACATTGGACAAACTAACAGAAGAATAAGTGCACGCATTGAAGAACATAAGAACTCAATCAAAAAGGAAGAACTGACCTCTTCCCTGGTCCAACACCTCAAAGCCACAGGACATGAGATTGACTTTAAAAATACCAGAACCATCGCCAAAACCGAACACTTCAGCAGCAGAATAATCAGAGAAGCTATAGAGATAGAAAAACGCCCACACAGCATGAATAAACGAGATGATACCTCCCGCCTACCAGCCATTTGAAACCCGCCCTCATGAACAGACGCGTGCCTAACATGAAGAATGACACCAGACCCACACCCCTGAGAGCCACACAAGATGCCACCACCACACTTCCACGTAGAAAGCAGACTCACACCCACACAGAAGATGAAACACGACCACGGACCAGAAGCCGCACTGCAGCTGCATCACTACCCACTTCAAACCCCTCTGAGCCATACATGAAGCGAACTGACCCCCACCATGAAGATGCAGCACGACCATGAACTCGAAGCCAAACAGCAAGATCACATCTCACCAGCTCAAATCCCCCAGCAACTAAGACTAACCTGATCACAACCAAGCCCCCACCTGAACAGAACATGCCTCCAGCCAATCAGAACACAGCCAACCCCCCAACCAATCAGAACACAGCCAAACCCCCAACCAATCAGAACACAGCCAAGCCGCCACCCAATCAAGTCACACCCCCACTAGCAGTTAAAAGGAAGAAGCAGCTGAAAGCTCACATCACTCTGAAAAGCACAGAGCTGAAGACCAAGCCTGAAGATGATGAATGAAACTTCATCAAAACGATGCCTAGATACTTCCAATCTTACACAGGAGAAAACCCGAATAACCAAAGATATATATATTAACATTTCATCAAAGCACAGCAGCCACTAAACGTATCCTGAAAAGAACTGAAATGGCTCTACTAAGGAACGAGCTCCACAGTAAGAGATTCCAATTAGATCAGTTAAACAAAGATTTGCTATCACTACACCTGGAATTGAGCAGCAAAATCCACCCTCTACTTTGGGACAAGATAAAACAACTTACAACTTGGAGAGCTGAATCTACAAACATTTACAAACAGGAAAAGCTCTTGAAAAAATTAAAGAAATTAGAACATGACAAGAAAACCCCCAACAACTCACAACAACACCTGAAACAATTAGTGTACAATGTTTCCAACAGAGAACTCACCAAAACAGAAACAGAAGTCCTAACCAAAGGATTCAATTATGCTATAGCACCCCAAAAAATCCCCACAGAATCCATCATATGTGCAGTAGAATCCAGCCTAACTAAATTAAATACAGATGAAGCTGATAAAATAAGACACCAAGTCACCAACATCCTATGCACAAGCAAACCACCCAAAAGCAACTTGCAGCAAAATGAAATTAAAGCGCTACAAACCCTGAAAAGAGACAGCAGCATAATCATCCTCCCAGCAGATAAAGGGAATGCCACTGTAGTAATGGACAGAAAAGACTATGAAACTAAATTGACAGACCTACTCCAAGACTCCACATACAAACCCATAAACACAGACCCAACCACATATCTGGAAAAATTAACCAAGAAGAAAATTATAACCAGCCACATAAGCAAAGAGATCCAACACACGATCATACCCAGAGAGAAATCTTCCAGATGCCCCAAACTATACGGCCTCCCAAAAATACACAAAGAAGGCATACCTCTCAGACCCATAGTCAGCTCCAAAGGAGCACCACTACAAAACCTAGCTAAACACCTAGCAAAAGAGCTACAGCCCCATGCTGAAACAGCAGCTTCTCATGTACAAAACTCATACCACTTCTTGGAAATGATCAAAGATCTACACGTGGAGCAAGAAGATCTGCTTGTAAGTTTTGACGTGGTTTCACTATTCACTCAAGTCCCGATAAAAGAGACCCTTGAAATCATCAAAAATAAATCCCAACCAGCTAAACACCTCATGGAACTAACAGAACACTGCTTAACCAACACATATTTCATATACAAAGGACAAAGATACAAACAAATTGAAAGAGCCCCCATGGGATCACCACTGTCACCTGTCATTGCAAACCTGTTCATGGAAGAATTCAAATCCAGAGCCCTGGCCAATGCCATCCTCAAACCCAAACTATGGTTAAGATATATCGATGACACATTCGTGATTTGGCCCCATGGAAAAGAAAACCTAAATAATTTCCTAACACACCTAAACAGCGCACACCCCAAAATCAAGTTCACCATGGAAACAGAAACAAACAAACAACTACCATTCCTAGATGTACTAATCTACAAAAAAACAGATGGCACACTAGGACACACCATATACCAGAAGAAAACACACACCAACTGCTACCTCAACGCCCAATCCCACCACCACCCAGCACAGATAAACTCCGTGGCTAAAACACTAATAACTAGAACCAAACGCCTGGCAGATAAGACACACATTAAGACTGAACTATGCACCCTGACTAAAATATTGACAGCCAATGGCTTCCACAAAAGCAAAATCACCAACTTGATCCACAAAAACACACTGAGACATAATAGAGACCCAGAAGATGAACAGAACCATGGAACAGCTGTCCTGCCCTACATAAGAGGCACTACAGACAAAATTAGTAAGATTCTATACAGACACCACATCAAGACTGCCTTCAAAACAGACAGAAAAAATAGCAGCCATCCTCAGGAACCCCAAAGACAAAATTGACCTGGAAAACCAAGGAATATACGAAATCCCCTGTGCATCATGCCCAGCCACATACATTGGACAGACCAATAGAAGAATAAGCACCCGCCTGGATGAACACAAAAATGCAGTCAAAAAGCTGGAACACACTTCCTCACTAGTCCAACACATGGAAGCCACAGGTCATAGCATCAACTTCAATGGCACCAAAACCCTAGCCACTATAGAAAATCCCAGCCACAGAATCATCAGAGAAGGCATAGAGATTGAAAAAAGACCAGAAAGCATGAACAGAAGAGATGACTCCACCAGGCTGTCAATCATTTGGAAGCCTGCACTCACAAACAAAAAAATCTTCACACCACAAGCCAGACAAACACCTGGGCACAAACAGGTCCCCCCTGATACCTCCAGCTCAAACACACCCCAACCAGGCACCCAGATGAAACCCAGCTTGCTAACTAATGATAGCCGTCCATTTACCCGAAGCCAAGCTGCACTAAAGGCCTCCAATAAAGTAACACAATGTTGCCAGCCAATCAAGATACAAAAGGAGTCCCCCCCCCAAAAAAAAAAAACAGACAGAAGATATTAGAAGCAGAACACAGCAAACTCCAAGACCAATTAACACAGACCAAGACTCTCAACCAATCAGGATGAAGAAAAAACCATTCTGACACAGCAATAGGCTGCCCCAAATTTAAATCTGAAACCACTGTAAAAGTCTGACTCACAGACAAACACTATACAGAAGCCTGATGATGGCAGATGAGATTCTGCTGAAACGTTGCTATAACTTTAAAAGCACCACTACTATGACGTGGGAAAATACCCGAACAAAGCTGAATGCCAGACATGTAAGTACCCGCGAAAACTTAAGAAAATATATATATATATATTCGGGTTTTCTCCCACGTAAGATTGGAAGTATCTAGGCAACGTTTCGATGAAGTCTCATTCATCATCTTGGTCTTCAGCTCTGTGCTTCTCAGAGTGATGTGAGCTTGAAAAACCCGAATAACCAAAGATCCACATACAAATACCTGCGAGAACCTCAGAAAATATATATATATATATATATGTGTGTGTGTGTGTGTGTGTGTCTCTGTGTGTGTGTGTGTGTGTCTCCCTCTCTCCCTCTTTTCCCCCTCTCCACCAATGTTTTCCAGCCTAAAATGGATGCTCAATGTTCCTGATAGTTTAACAGTTGACCAAGAGATATAGAGAGAGATCATCCATTTTAGGCTGGAAAACATTGGTGGAGAGGGGGAAAGGAGGGAGAGAGGGAGACACACAGAGAGAGAGAGAGAGATTGAAACACAGAGAGAGAGGAGGGGAGAGAGAGAGACACACACACAGAGAGAGAGAGGCACAGAGAGACAGAGAGACAGGTAGACAGACAGATAGAGAGACAAACAGAGGGAGAGAGACAGAGGGAGGGAGACAGATAGACAGACAGATAGAGAGAGACAAATACACACACAGAGAGAGGGAGAGACAGAGACAGAAGGGGGAGGAACCATCTATTTCCCTGACAAGCATTTAGTCCTAATATTTTATCCTGAGTAATTATTCCAGATCCCTTGTATCTTGCAGCTTCTCTGAGAGGAGACATTAAAATTGTCCACTATTAAATGCTTTTCACATCGAAAGCAGGATTTTATGACCCCATAACTGCAGAATCAGTGGTTTTATGCTCTTTAGTCTCAGCGGCATTGAGTATTTGGTTTGCCCACATGTTCGCTGCGGAGGGCAGTGTTGAACCAGAAAGTAACACACAGCCTCTGCTCTGTGGGATAGGAAGCCTATCACAGCCGGCCCTTTTCCCGATTCAGCACCACAGACAAGAAGCACCGAGCTTCCGAAGGCTGCCAATCTCCCTGCTATGAGTGCCTGCTCTATCATGCTTACTCTGGTTCATCCTTTTAATATACCAATTTTGGACTCTCAAGTTGCTGGTCAATTAGTTTTAACATCTGTACCGAGCTGAGCAAAATTTCACTGGATCTGCAAGTTTCTGAATCCAGCTGACTAGTCTCATTATCTGTAAGGGGAAGGAAATGAGTTAACCCTCATTAGAGCTCGCCAGTTCCTCCGCTGGAGCCTGAAGTTGGACACTTGAGCTTGTGTGAGTAGAAACAAGGCCATTAAGAGTGCTGGGGAGACAGCTGCTGAAACGGCCAAAAGGATGAATAAAGTTTATTAATGAAGTTACATGCTCTGATAGAGAGCTGGCATATCTGTCGTCTCTTCTATTCTCATTGGAGCAGGGAGGAGAAGGAGGAGGGGAAGGAGAAGGAGAAGAGAGGAGGAGGAGGAGAGGAAGAGGAAGGACAAGGGGAAGGACAAGAGGAAGGAGAAGGGAAATGAGAAGAAGAGGAAGAAGGAGGAGAGGAAGGAGAAGGAGAAGGGAAAGGAGTGTAAGCATTCCAAATAATGCAACCATTAAAAGAAGAACTCCAAGGCAGATAGACTCCTCAATGAACAATTTATTGGATACATCATATTGGCACAACTGGTGAAAACTGACTCTGAAAGTTCACACAGTTTTCACCTAATTAAAAAGTAAAAGTCCCCCCCCCTCCCACAAGTCATCAGTCACATTGTCCAATTGAGGTGCTGGCTGGTTGCTTGGCTACTCTACTCTTCCTCTTCCCAGCCACTTGTTGAAATGTCCTTGGTTCCTATAGGAATTTTTTGTTTGTTTGTTTTGACTACAAACCACAAGCTATCTATTTTTTCCTCTTCCTGTCTTTTGGCAACCCTGGAGCAGCAAAGATGGCCTCAGCCAGGTTTGTTTCAGGGTTGACAA
The DNA here is from genome assembly GCA_033807585.1 of Hydrophis major. Taxonomy (NCBI): domain Eukaryota; kingdom Metazoa; phylum Chordata; class Lepidosauria; order Squamata; family Elapidae; genus Hydrophis; species Hydrophis major. The sequence goes on from CM066329.1 coordinate 374,522,135, forward strand.
GGAGAAGTAGAGGAAGGAGAAGAAGGGAAAGGAGAAGGAACAGGAGAAGGGAAAGGGAAAGGAGAAGGGAAAGGAGAAGAAGAGGAAGGAGAAGGGAAAGGAGAAGAAGAGGAAGGAAGAAGAAGAAGGGAAAGGAGAGGGGAAAGGAGAAGAAAAGGAGAAGAAGGAAAAGGAGAAGGAACAGGAGAAGGAAAAGGGAAGGGAGAAGGGAAAGGAGAAGAAGATGAAGGAGAAGAGAAAGGAGAAGAAGAGGAAGGAGAGGAAGAGGAAGGAAGAAGAAGAAGGGAAAGGAGAGGGGAAAGGAGAAGAAGAGGAGAAGAAGGGAAAGGAGAAGAAGAGGAAGGAGAAGAAGGAGAAAGGAAAGGAGATGAAGAGGAAGGAGAAGGAGCGTTGAAAGAGAGGTCCTCAGAATAATCTCAATGCTTTTACATGATTGGAAGAGTATTGGAAAAAAAAGAGGTGATGGAAAGATGTCCTTTACTTGGTCCCTTTCTCTCTATAAAAGATACAAAATCTGCATCTCCAACGTATGCATTTCTACCATATCAGTAAGGCATTCCTCTACTTACAACCATTCTTTTAGTGACCATTCAAAGTTACAAACTTACTGCAAAAAGTGACTTATGACCATTTTTCACACTTGCAATGGCAACTTCTACATATATTTTCTTAACAGGGTGAATTTGAGTTATTAATACATGAAGGTAGATACAGTTGGAATCACAGAAACTTGGTGGGATGAAACCCATGGCAGGAACATACTGATAGGAGGATACAGAGTGTTCAAAAAACCCAGACCACATAAAAGAGGAGGTAGAGTTGCACTATGTGTAAAAGGCCACTACATTGCTATAGAAAGGCACAAAACCAAAGATGAAAACTTCCTCAAATGCATATGGGTCGATATAAAAGAAAAATAGAATGATGTGGTCATAAGCCAACCAACCAACCAGAAAAAAAATAGATGCAATTTTTGCTAATCAATTCATATATATGTAGGAAACATACCACAGTAATAATGGGAGACTAACTATCCTGATATCAACTGGGAGACAAACTCTGCAGCAAGTGGGAGATCAAACAAATTCCTAACTAATCTAGCTGTCAAGTTTATCATCCAAAAAAAAAAAAAAAATAGAGGAGGGAACTAGAGGGTCAGTCATACCGGTCTTTAACAAGATTACCAGAGTTGGAAGGGACCATGTAGGGCATCTAATCCAACCCCCCACCCAAACAGGAGACCCTACATCATTTCTAACAAATGAGAGTTCAATCTCTTCTTAAAACCCTCCAGTGATGAAGCTCCCACAACTTCCGAAGGCAAATTATGTTCCATGGCTTGATTGTTCTCACTGTCAGAAAATTTCTCCTTATTTCCAGGTTAAATCTCTCCTTGTTCAGTTTCCATCCATTATTCTTTGTCTGGCCTTTTGATGCTTTGGAAAACAGGTTGACCCCTTCCTCTCTGTGGCAGCCCCTCAAATATTGGAAGACTGCTCTCCTGTCTCCCCTGGTCCTTCTTTTCACTAGACTAGCCAGGCCCAGTTCCTGTAACTGTTCTTCATATGTTTTAGACTTAATTTGCACAAAAGAGAAAAAGTGATAGATGGGGTTGAAAATTAACACAACTTTTTGAAATGCATGATTTTGGCTAAGCCCATATTTTCCTCAGGATAACCATTTATAGATGCAGCTTCTGCTGAATTTATACTCTGAACTATTTCAAAATGGGAAGCTGGGAGTCTCTTTGAATTATATACTTGACTGCCCAACACAGATTTCGTCATGGTGGCTCATCCTATGTTTCCCTCCTAGAAACCCAGGGCCTCTTTCTTCAATATCCCTGTTCATCTACCCATTAAATAGAAAATGGTTGCTTTTCCAATGTCAGTCCCTTTCTCTGCACCAGTACATCCCACTGAACTCAAATGAACTCGATTCCAGGTAAGTAGGTATCTTTTTCAGCACAGGTATATATGATTTGTGCTCTGGTGACTTTGCTTAACATCTCTTGGTGTAGAAAAGAAAAGAAAAGAAATACTTCTGCTTCTAGAAGTAAACAGAAATGTGGGCTCTGGTTTGTTATGCTATTTCAACCTCTTATGGTCCGAAGCTGATGTAATTGGACATAGAATCATAGTGGCAACTTGGAAACCTGCAGTAACTGTGAGAAGGATCTTGGAGTCTTAGTGGACAACCAGCTAAATAGGAGCCAGCCGTGTGCAGCAGCAGCCAAAAAAGCTAATGCAATCCTAAATTGCATTAACAGAAGGATACAATCAAGATCAAATGAGGCACTAATACCACTCCATAAAGCCTTAGTAAGACCACATCTAGAGTACTGCATTCAGCTTTGGTCACCACACTATAAAAAGATGTTGAGAATCTAGAAAGAGTGCAGAGAAGAGCAACCAGGATGATGAGGGGACTGGAGGCTAAAACATATGAAGAATGGTTACAGGAACTGGGCTTGGCTAGACTATTGAAGGGAAGGACCATGGGAGACCTGATAGCAGTCTTCCAATATTTGAGGGGCTGCCACAGAAAGGAGGGAGTCAAGCTATTTTCTAAAGCACCCGAAGGCCAGAGAAAGAATAATGGATGGAAACTGAACAAGGAGAGATTTAACCTGGAAACTTTCTGACAGTGAGAACAATCAACCCATGGAACAGAAGTTGCCCTCAGAAGTTGTGGGAGCACCATGACTGGAGACCTTCAAGAAGAGACCGGACTGCTTTTTGTCAGAAATGGGGTAGGGTCTCCTGCTTGGGTGGGGGGTTCGACTAGATGACCTATAAGGTCCCTTCCAACTCTGATTATCTGCCGGCTGCATAGGAATCTGCATAGATCTAATGCATCTAAGGCAGGGGTGGGTTTCAAAAATTTTTAGCAATGGTTTCTCTGCCCAGTTGCTGGTTGGGCGTGGCCATGGTGGGTGTGGCCTAGTCAGCCACCTGCACCATGGTGGAGGAGGGGGCCATTTTTGCCCTCCCTGGGTTCCGGAGGCTTTCCTTGAGCCCCTAGGAGGGCGAAAATGTCCTCCTTGGGCTCCAGAGGTTCTCTGGAAGCCAGAAACAGGACCATCTGTCATCTTCCCAAACTTCCAGAAAGCCCACTTTTCACCCTTTTGAGCCTCTGCGCATGCCCTCCTCCACTTACCTGCATCTAAAACGGGCCACATGGGGACTGCTAGGAGGGGAAGGGAGGGGTGGACAGGGCCAGCCAGGAGTGGGATTTTTTTGGGGGGGGGGTTCTCCAAACTGCACAGAATCTTAGCTAGGGGCTCTCCTGAACCCCTGAGAACCCCCAGCAGCCCACCAAGGATATAGAAACATGATCTAATCTGATCTACAGATGGTGCCATTGTAAATTTTTAAGAACAACCCAGATGTTTTTAATCTTAAAGTAATTTGCAAATGTCAAAGTTATCAAACAATCCAAACAGACAGAAATTATTTCCTCTTCTTCTCTTTGCAACTTTTCCTCCTGGGTCAAAATCCCAAATATATTTTAAAGCTGTATTACAGTTAGTTGTTGGTCTTATAATCTTCAAAGCGTCTCCTCCAACAAATTTTTAAAGTTTTTTTTTTTAGTCCTCTCCTTCCCACTTATAACAAAGAGCTTGTTTTTACCTTAAAGAAGCAGGTTTTTCTGTGCTCATTTGCTTTCTCCATAAGGAAGGGAAATGAACTTTCCTTCAGCACTTTCGCCGCTATGACAACTTCTTTTGGAAACAAATGTATCAATCCGAAAGTCAGGTTTCCAGGGTCTTTTAAAAGTAACTTAATGTCCCAGTTCAGCCAAGAAAACTTCTCCTTCTGTCTTCCTCCTGCACAGTCCAGTTGAAGATTCCTTTGAGGCTGCCATTTCTGACAGCCGCTCCACCGCCTCAGGAAAAAGGAGTCTAGCCGGCTGGGGAAGGGGGATGCAATATCCCCAGACCCCTGCCCAGATCTCCTCTGTCTTCCGCTGCCTCTTCGGGGCAGCAACAACCCCCAAATCAAATTGGATCGGGGGTACCTCCGTGCCGAGCGCAGCAGGGACCCGCAGAGAAGCGGATTCCTACCGCCACCGAAGCCTTGCAACCGGAAGTCCTCTTTCCTCAATTAATATCCACTCCAGAAGTAATGGATGGAAACAAATCAAGGAAAAAGCTGACCTAGTACTAAGCAGGAATTAGCTGACAGAACAATTGATTTGTGGGGTCACTTGCCTCCAAAAGTTGTGGATGTTCCATCACTGGAGGTTTATAAGAGATTGGACTACCCAAAGGGGCTTTTTTCAAGAGGCAACTGCTCTGATTGGCCCTGCCCCCATCTATTCTCTCCCTCCCAAATCCCAGCTTGGTCTTCTTTGGTTGCCCTGCACAGGAGAACGGTGCTGGAAAGCAGGTTAGTGGGGTGGGGAGGGAATGGGATTTTGCAGAATCCTTCCCTGCCATGCCTACCAAGCCACGCCCACAGAACTGGTAGTAAAAAAAAAATTGAATCCTACCACTGCTTTAAATGTTAACTATAGTAACAAGTTAAATAAACAGAGAGTTATTCCTTGCGAAAAAATCTCCTTCTCTTGGACATATAACAGCATTTGTTCATTTGTTTTTCATTTTGCACCACCATTCTTAGCACCACCTCTTCATCTTTCCAGTGCTGGATGTCTTCTTGTAGCTTCTCAACCTTGGCACCTTTAAGATGGGTGAACTTCAACTCCCAGAATTCTTCAGTCAACCGTGCTGGCTGGGGAATTCTGGGAGTTGAAGTCTACCCATTGGACTTCAATATTGGCTTCTTGCACTGCTATCCTAAGAGCCTGAAATCAATGTTTCACAGTGTCTTCTATCCTTTTCCCTCCTGAAATATAAGAATCTGGTTGTGGTTCTTTAACCTAAACGAGATGAATGTCTGGAAGTAGAAGCGAAGGGTCTCAGTTTTAATCATTGTTCTCCAACTTCTCTCTCAAAATGTTATTCCTCTTCATTTCCTCCCCAATTTCATTTACCTCTCAAACAACCTACATCAATTTACCTTCAATTAATTTGCTGCCTATTCTGCAGCCCTAGCACAGGTCATTGCTTTTCCATTTGCTTCCTTTGCTCCAATATATTAGCCCCTAAATTGCTACCCATTTCAATTTACCCTGGCCATTACTTTCAACCCAGATCCCAGCAAATCAAATCTTCTCCTATTTACTCCATCAACATTTGTTTACCTTTTGATCAAGACAGACATCATTTTATCTTCTATCTGTCTGTCTGTCTATCTCTATCTATCATCTATTCAATCTGTCTATCATGTATCTGTCTATCATGTATCATGTATCTGTCTATCTGTCTGTCTATGTATCTATGTATCCATCTATATCTATCTATCATCTATCTATCATTTATCTATCACCTGTATATCTGTTTATATCTCTTTCAATCTATCATGTATCTGTCTCTGTCTCTCTCCCCCTATCTCTATCTATCTATCTATCTATCTATCTATCTATCTATCTATCTATCTATCTATCTATCTATCTATCATCTATCTATCATTATCTGTTTATATATCTTTGAAACTAGGTGGAACTTAATTTTCCTTCTTTAAAAGATCCATTGCTTCCCCCACTGAAAAGGTCCCATATTTCTTCTATCCTATCGTTCCTTTTTTGAAGCTGAACAAAATCCCTTAATCTGCTGAGCACCTCAAGCTGAAGTTAAACCCAGAGAATAAAAGCGGGAGGTTCTCATTCAGTTTGTTCATCAGCAACAAAATCCTGCTCACTGAGTGTTCAGTCCATTTCCCATTAAGAATGCTCAACAGAGAAACTATTGTAAACTTAGTCCCCATGAAGAATGGGGTCCAGCAGGCTTAACAATCACTTCAAAGCCCCAGTGGAATTTGCAATGAGTCTTTCATCCAGAAGTTTCTTTTGTCTTTCAGAATCATTTAACCACAGGGACTGCAGAACAGTGAAACAAAGTGGTTGGAATTAATGACCTTTTACTTATCAATCTTTCTGGCCAACCTGACTTCTGAATTTTGCCAGAAAGCGCCTGAGAGGCTGGCAAGAGGAGATAGTTGTCCATCCTTTGAGAAATGGGTATTTTCTCATTCTGGGGACTGGTGGCCCACAGCCCACTGGCTTTGAGATCAAAGATATTGATTCAACAGTCACTTTGAAGTGAACTTGGCATGCGGGATGTTGAATAAATAATGAAAAATAATTAACATAAAAGAGAAATTTAAATATGCATTCACCTTCACACAATCTGTATTTTCTTGATACTTTTGAACTTAAAAAAAGGAGCAGGTTTGTGAATGTGTAGCCAAATGAGCTTAAACTCTTGATCTTCTTTTGTCTGCTTTTCTACAATTTTTTTCCTCCATGAGCGATCAGTGCACAACAAATGGGCTTTGTTCAGCAAAGCTTACGTGATTCTTTCAAGCAAGTTCAAACTTCTGTTCATGTGCCATGTCTTTGAGGTTGTTTTTTTTTTTCCCCTGTCACACCGTCTCCAGCTGGTCAGCCCAAAGTCACCCAGCTGGCTTTCATGCCAGTGAGTGTGATTATAAGTCACTGTCTCCTGGTGATTGGCACAAAGTCACCCAGATGGGTTTCATGCTTAAGGTGGGTCTAGAACTCACCATCACGTGGTGATTGGCCCAAAGCCATCTTTCATGCCTAAATTGGGACTAGAAGCCACTGTCTTCTGGGCTATCTATCTATCTATCTATCTATCTATCTATCTATCTATCTACAATCTATCTACAATCTAACTATCATCTGTGTAATTGTTTATATCTATCTTTCAGTCTATCATCGGTTTATCATCTGTCTATCACCTATCTATCATCTATCAATCTACCAATCTATCTGTCTGTCTGTTTATCATCCATCTATCATTCACTGATCTATCTATTATTATCTATTTCTGTGTAATTGTTTATATCTATCTATCTATAATCTATCTACAATCTATCTATCATATGTGTAATTGTTTATATCTATCTTTTAGTCTATCATCTGTCTATCTTCTTTCTGTCTGTCTGTCTGTCTGTCTGTCTGTCTGTCTATCTATCTATCTATCTATCTATCTATCTATCTATCTATCTATCTATCACTTTCATAGCTAAGGCAGAACTCACCATCTCCTGATGATTAACTCCTTCTCTTCCTCCTCCTCCTCCTCTTCCTCTTCCTCTTCATCTCTCTCTCTCTTTCCTCCTCTTCCTCTCCCCTCCTCTTTTTCTTTTTACACATTTCCCTTTTTATGTTTTAATACAGCATAATATCTGAATATTATGCAATAACAATTATAGGCAATGCCTCAGACACTGGGCTGGTGTGCTTTGTCCTGAATATGAAATCTTGTTGAAACCAACTTGCTGTGTTGCCATTGTAAAATTGTCAAAACATTCCCACTGACCATGACTGTAATTATTTCTGCTTGGGAATGAAAGATTTGATCAGCTGAGTCCATTCTCTCTCCTTTTCTCCATTTTTTTTTTTTTTTTTTGGTAACTTGCTTCTGTCTATCTTATTATTTCCCTCTCCTGCTCAATCAAATGTTGCATATCCCCTTAATGGAGATGAAAATCTGTATTTATTTGCTCCTGTTATCTTGAGAAGTAAAGGGAAAGAAATGGGGAAAGAGAGAGAGAGAAAAAAGAGAACATGACTGATTGAGCAGCTGGACACCCAAATAAATTGTTAATTTTCCTACCTGATAATGTGGGTTTTAACATGTTTCCCCCTTTCTAAACATCAGAAAGAAATGGTGTAAAACGTGTAATTGGCTGGGAGAATTTTTTTTCTCAGTTCTCAGATAAATAAAAAACACAATCTGAAAGCCTCCATTCTCACAGAAATAAAGAACACTTGAACACACCCCAAAATACAGGTTGCCTTTAACTGCATCCACAAGAGAGGCCAACATTCCCATTGCAAATGGAAGGTGAAAGGAGAAGGAGATGTTAGAGGATGAGATGGTTCAATAGTGTCATTGGTGCAATGATCATGAATTTGGGCAAACTCTGGAAGACAGGAAAGGACAGGAGAACCTGGTGGGCTGTGGTTCATGGGGAGTTGGACATGACTTAGTGACTGAACAACAAAAAATACTCTGAAACAACAAAGAATGCTGCTAAGAGTGCTTGAGAAGACCAACAAAGATGATTAGGGGGAAGGAGGCTAAAACATACAAAGAATGGTTGGAGGAAGTGAGTGTATCTATAGTGAAAAGAAGGACTAGGTGTGACACGATAGCAGTCTTCAAATATCTAAGAGGCTGCCACAAAGAAGAGGGGATCAACCTCTTCTCCAAAGCAACTGAAGGCAGGACAAGAAGCAACAGATGGAAATGAATCAAGGAAAGAACCAACCTAGAACTAAAGGAGAAGGTTGGTTCTTTCCTTGATTCATTTCCATCTGTTGCTTCTCGTCCTGCCTTCAGGTGCTTTGGAGAAGAGGTTGACCCCCTCTTCTGACAGAGAAAATAATCAGTCAGTGGAACAATTTATCTCCAGAAGTTGTGGATGCTCCAACACTGGAAGTTTTTAAGGAAACCTTGGGCAGCCATTTCTCCAGAATTGTATAGAATACAGAATACAGAATACAGAATACCTTTATTGTCACTATCCACGTGTACAATTTGCATCATACGCATACACAGTGAAATTAAGCGACTCGTCCTTCAGTGCAACATACACACCAGAAATATACATAAATCTCTAAAAAATTATGATAAAAAGAGTAAAAAGAATAAAAGAATAAAAATACCCTACTGTGCCTGTCCCAGTAGGAATTATTGCACATGCCCACCAACACAACAACAATAGTGATCATATTGCACAAGATTTGTTCACAATTATTTACAGTGTATCTGGCAGTATTTAAAATCAGTGCATGTGTAAGTTCAAGGTAGTTATGGCTTTAGGGAAAAAACTGTTTTTAAGGCGGTTTGTCCTTGACCAGATGCTCCTGTAACGCCTCCCTGAGGGCAACAGGTCAAACAGTCCATAACCAGGATGAGAACTGTCTTTTATGATGTTCACAGCTCTACTAAGACAGCGGGAGGAATAAATGTCCGACAGGGAGGGAAGAGGGCAGCCGATGATCTTCTGAGCTGCTTTGACTACCCTCTGTAATCTCTTCCTGTCTGCCATGGTGCAGTTGCCATACCACACTGTGATGCAGTATGTCAACAGACTTTCAATGGACGCACGGTAGAAGGTAATCAGCAGGTTAGAGTCCAGGTTGTGCTTCCTGAGCACCCGCAGGAAATGGAGTCTCTGCTGGGCCTTCTTAATGACCGCCGTGGTATTTTCCGTCCAAGAGATTTTATCAGCAATGATGACACCCAGAAACCGGAAGGTGTGGATCCTCTCCACCTGCTCTCCATCGATGTAAAGGGGAGCCAAATCGGTGTTATGCCTCCTAAAATCCACAATGAGTTCCTTAGTTTTCTTGGTGTTCAGAACTAAGTTGTTGTCCGAACACCAAGCTGTTAACATCAGGACCTCCTTCCTGTAAGCTGCCTCGTCTCCCTTCGAAATGAGTCCAACCACTGTGGTGTCATCAGCAAACTTCACAATGAGGTTGCTGTCGTGCTGTGGACTACAGTCGTGGGTGTAGAGGCAGTACAGGAGTGGGCTCAGCACGCAGCCCTGTGGGGAGCCAGTGCTGAGTGTACAAGTGGAAGAGAGGTGGGGGCCAAGCCTCACAGTCTGGGGCCGATCGCTTAGGAAGTCTTTTATCCAGGCACATGTAGGGGAAGGCAGACCTAATATGTCCAGTTTTTTAACCAGTATTCCTGGGATAATTGTGTTAAAGGCAGAGCTGTAGTCCACAAAGAGCATCCGGACATAGCTCTGCTGCTGCTCCAGGTGGCTCAGCGCAGCGTGCAGAGCTATGGCTATAGCGTCCTCTGTAGACCGGTTTGTACGGTAGGCAAACTGGTGAGGGTCGAAATCCAGGGGGAGATGATTAATGATGTGCCGGAGCACCAGCCTCTCAAAGCACTTCATAACTACAGGAGTAAGCGCCACTGGACGATAGTCATTGAGGCTGGAGATGGGGGATTTCTTCGGCACAGGGATAATTATAGCAGATTTCAGACAAGATGGTATAACTGCCTGGGCCAAGGAGAGGTTAAAGATGTCTTTGAAGATGGAAGCAAGCTGGGGAGCACATGCCTTGAGCACCTTGCCAGGAACTCCGTCTGGACCGGCTGCCTTCCTGGGATTCACCGCACGGAGCACCCGTCTGACGTCATCCTCCGTCACAGAAAGTGTACTGGGTGGAATAGTGGAGCTGGGTATAGTTGAAGGTGGGAATAGGGCTGGTACAGCTTTATGATGTTGAGGGACTTCAAAACGAGCAAAGAAGTTATTCAGCTCCTCTGCTAGCGCTGCACTCGGATGTTCTGTTGTCGCATGACAGCCCCTGTAATTAGTAATGTCATGTATGCCCTTCCACACCTCCCGTGTGTTATGGCTGGACAGATGGAGCTCTATGCTCCTCCTGTGGTCTATCTTGGCTTTTATGATCCCCTTCCTCAAGTCGGCTCGAGCGGCTGTATACAGGACTCTGTCACCTGACCTGAAGGCTACGTCCTGGGCTTTGAGGAGTCTGCGGACTTGAGTGGTCATCCAGGGTTTCTGGTTTGGGAAAACCCGGATGTTTTTATCTACAGTCACATTTCCGATACAGAACTTGATATAGTCCAGCACCGTACTCGTGTACATTTCCAGCTCCTGATGTTGAAACGTATTCCAATCTGTCTGCTCAAAGCAGTCTTGTAGTCTGCTGAGTGCATCCTCCGGCCAGGTCGTAATAGTCTTTATGATAGGCCTGCCCCTACATCTGAGGGGGGTATAGGCTGGGGGTAACAGGAGGGAGAGATGATCTGAAAGCCCAAGATGGGGGAGGGGTATGGCTCTGTATGCATGTTTGATGTTGGTATAAACGTGATCCAGAGTATTTCCTCCCCTCGTAGCACACTTAACATGCTGGTAGAATTTCGGGAGTACAGTTTTCAGATTGGCCTGATTGAAATCTCCTGCAATGACGTGAACACCATCGGGATGAACCCGTTGCTGTTCATTTATGGTGTTCAGCAGGAGAGAGAGTGCCTTATCCGTGTTTGCACCGGGTGGAATATACACCGCCGTAACAATCACGACAGTTAGCTCTCTCGGTAGAAAAAAAGGCCGACATCTTACAGACATATACTCGAGATCAGGGGAACAGTGATTGTCTATAATTGTCCCGTTATTACACCAGTTCTCATGTACATAAATACAGAGCCCCCCCCCCTCTACTCTTACCAGAGTCCCTCGTTCTATCCCAGCGTAAAAAAGTACGACCTGCAAGCTGCATGCTAGCGTCAGGAATCCCGGGATGTAACCAAGTTTCGGTAATTACCATAACGCAGCAGTCTCGAACATAGCGATTACCAGCGAGTTGTAAGTTCAGATAGTCCGTTTTATGTACCAGGGATCTGGCGTTGGCAAGATACAGACTCGGAAGAGGTGGCTTGTATGGATGTTTCCTCAGCCTTAGCATAACACCAGACCTACAGCCTCGCCTCTGCTTCCTCTCCCTCCTCCGTCTGCGCCGCCTCCTAGTCCCGACAACAATCCACGGAGAGCCCGCTGGTCTCGCTATCTCGTCAGGGATGTTATGTAAACGATGAAAAGCACTCGAAACAGACGTCTGGTGTCGGTTTCCTATGCCTATGATGTCCAGTCGTGAGTATAATTGGATCGTAGAGCCAATAGTCCACAGATAAACAGAAAAGACGTATACAAACAACAAAAAAGAGCACCGAACAGGAGAGCCATAAGCCGCTGCGTCCGTGCGCGCCGCCATTTTAGCCAGTTTATCGGGTCTCCTTCCCATGCAGAGGATTGGATTAGAAGCCCTTCAAGGTTCCTTCCCATCCTGTTAAATATCTCAGATCGCAGTTTCCTCATTTCCTCAACATCGCAACAGCTTCTCTCAAAGGAAATGAAAAGTTTCCCTCAGAGGAGTAACCATCAGGTTCACTTTGAAAGTTGATTTTCAATAGAAGCTTTAAGGTGAAAGAATGTTTCCTTCCCTTATCACGATGCCTGTGTCTGATCATTATCATCTAACAGCAACCGAGGTACGCAAAGATTAGAACATTAACAAGAAGGAAAGGTGAAGGAAGGAGAACTGGAAAAAAAAATCAATCCAGCCAGAGGTGCAGAAACAACCAGCGTCTGCTACAAGTAGACCTCACCATACGGCCACAATTGAGCCCAAAATGTATGTTGCTAAGTAAGAAATTTTTTGTGAGTCTCGCCAATTTTATGACTTTCCTTGCCCTATTTGTTAAGGGAATCACTGCGGTTGTTAAACTAGTAACACCATCGTTAAATGAATCCAGTTTCCCCACGGACTTTGCTTGTCAGAAGGTTGCAAAAGGGGAACACATGACACCCCCTTGTCATAAATGTGAGTCAGTGCTCAAGGATCTAAATATAAATCACGTGACCATGGGGATGCTGCAATTGTCATGTGTGAAAAAAATGGTCATGTCCCTTTTTTTCAATGCCATTATAACTTCGGTCACTAAGTGAACTTTTGTATGTTGAGGTCCACCTAAACATTCAAGGTGGACTCAGCCTTCCACAAGGTTGACTCAGCCTTCCATCCTTCCGAGGTGGGTAAAATAAGGATCCAGATTCTTGGGACAATATGACAACACTTTAAACCACTTAGAGAGGGCTGTAATATAGAATAGAATAGAATAGAATAGAATAGAATAGAATAGAATAGAATAGAATAGAATAGAATATAGCTGGAAGGGACCTTGGAGGTCTTTTCGTCCAGTCCCTTGTTCTAGTAGGAGACCCTATACTGTTGTAACATTGAGGTCCGCCTAAACATTCAAACTTGACTCAGCCTTCCACAAGGTTGACTCAGCCTTCCATCCTTCCATGGTGAGTAAAATGAGGATCCAGATTCTTGGAAGCAAGAGGCTGACTCTGTAAAGCATTTAGAGAGGGAAGCACTGTGAAGCAGTATATAAGTCTAAGTGCTATTGCTATTGCTAGTGATAATAGGCTTGTATGAATGGGCCAAAAGAAACAGAATAGCAGAGTTGGAAGGGATCTTGGAGGTCTTCTAGTCCAACTCCCTGGTCAAGCAGGAGAACCTATACCATTCCAGGCAAGTGGCTGTCCATTCTCTTCTTGAAAGCCTCCTGTGATGGAGCACCCACAACCTCTGGTGGCAACTTCTGTTCCACCGGTCAATTGCTAATAGTATTTGCTATTCCACACCCAGTAAATATACTGTATTTGAACTCTGCTCACCTTGAAGCTTCTACAATGATCGGCAAGCACAAATATCTGTCATTTTGCAGAAGTATTTGGAATGGTTTGTTTTAATTACATGGAGCTTCTTCACCTGTGCTAGGGAATTAGGAGGAGATGGCTTCCAAATAGTCACACTCTGAGCAAGGAAAGAACCATTTTGTTTGCAGGTTGCAAACTGGGATGTTTCAGGATGTCATTTGAATTGAATGATTTTTGAGCAAAAAAAATAAATGAAGATACATATTTGAAGCTGCCAACAGGATAGCAACAGTGCCAACACACCAGTGTATATAGTGTATACTCTTTGATAACAGTAACAGAAGTTGGAAGGGACCTTGGAGGTCTTCTAGTCCAGCCCCCCTCCTCAAGCAGGAGATCCTATAGCATTTCAGGCAAGTGGCTGTCCAGTCTCTTCTTAAAAGTCTCCAGTGATGGAGCACACACAACTTCTGGTGACAAACTGTTCTACTGGTTAATTGTTCTGTGAGGTCATATCTCCTTAGTTCTAGGTTGCTTCCCTCCTTGATTAATTTCCATTCATTGTTTTTTTTGTCTAGACTGTAGAGAACTCTTTTCTTTCTGCTTTTAGAGCTTTCAATACAGTTAGTCCTCACTTAATAATTGCTGTATTTAGTGATAAAAGTTATGATGGTGCTGCATAAAAGTAAATGTCAAGGTTCTGATGGAAGTCCAATTTAATTCATGAGCCTCGAGCTAAGTTTTTTTTTTTTTTTTAAATCCAATTGTTTATTAGGAGCAACATGTTGACACTTTTCCCAAGTGCAGTTGGCTCTGCCCTGCATAATTTACTCCCCACCTATGACCCTGTTTCCCCCTGCTCCCAGGGTGTGTCATCAATCACATTCTCCAACAAAGAACTTTCTTGGGCTGTAGAAAACATGCCTCTCTAGCTTGCACTGCTAACCTGGGACACAATCTGGAGAAAGATATGCATGGAATGTGCTTCTGATCATAGCAACTGAACTGCTCCATCAGATCTCCTCTCCTCCTTCTTATGGAAACTTGAAAGCAAGTCAGGAATACTTTACGAGTTGACAGTAAATTTGTGGCCAGTCTTCACATTTAGAACCATCACATCCCTCAGTCACATGATATCTCATAACCAGCTTCCAATGAGCAGAGTCAATGGAGAAGTCAACAACACAACTGCAAGTTACAATCATGTGTATGGTCACATTTTGCTTTGCTTACAGAGTGAATGGAAAATGACAACGTAAGTTCACCATGGGTATGCTTCCTTTTGCTTAGTGAGTGCATCACTTAGCAACAGAGTTACCTGTCCCCTTTGTGGTTATTAAGTGAGCACTACCTAAACAAAGTTATTTCAATGTAGTGTTGTCCTGTCACACATTTACAGACCATTCTTGATTGCTGAACTAATTCATTTTCAATGGCTATACAGATAATCCTTGACTTATGGCCATAACTGAGCCTGGCAATTATGGTTGTAAATCATGATAGTCATGAAGCAGAATATCACATGACCATACCTGAATTTAGCACCTTTTTTGCATCAATTATGAAGCAAAGTGTCACCAATTGCAGTCATGTGACCACAGGACACTGCAATTAGCCATTAATGCAGGGCAATTGCCAAGCAATCAAAATGCAGTTGTCAGCATTTCAAGGAATGTATGGAAAATAGAACAACAGGGCAGGTAGATTCTTCAAGGAATAATGTATTGGATATATCATATTGACCAGTGGTGGGATGCTGCTTGTGTAACAACCGGTTTGGTGATCATGCATGCCAAATGCACTGCATGTGTGTGAATATCTTCAAAAAAAAAAAAAGTACCTGCTATGTTACTACTGGTGAGTAACACAGCTGAGGACCAGTAATCCGCTCTGCCACATGAATTAGCTGGGAGGATATAGGTAAGTACAGTACAGGGGCAGGTGGGCAAACCAACATGATTGCTCCAGTGAATCAGTTTGCTGCCAGGTGATTGTCAGAACTAGGGGTTTGGCTGAACTGGTAGAATCCCACCCTTGATATTGGCACAATTGGTGAAAACTGACTCTGAAAGTTTCTGTGGTTTTCACTTAATTAAAAAGTAAAAGGTTCTGTTTCCCCCAAGTCATCAGTCACATTGTCCAATAGAGGTGCTGGCCAGTTCCTTGGTTACTCCACTCCTCCTCTCCCCAGCCACCTGTTGGAATGTCCTTGGTTCCCACAGGAAAGCTTTTTGTTTTGACTACAACCCCAGCAATTTATTTTTGCCCCTCCCTGTTTCTTCTTCAGTCTTGTGGGATCCATGAAGCCTCCTGTTAAGCACTTGGACATGGGTCAGAGGAAATGGAGACAGCCTCTGAATGTGAACTTTCAGCTCTTTATTGCATAGTGACTTCTCAAAACAACAACAGTGAACTCTGCCTTATATAGGCAACCCTTGTGAGAATTGTCCAATAGCGAGCTATGAACGCTAGCTCTTTTAACCAATAATAATCCTCTGTTAAGGGCCAATTGGATTCCTCAGAACTAACCAATCTGATCTGGATGCCTAACAGCCAATCAGAAGTGCAGGGCCAGAACCCTGCACTTTACCTCAAGCTCATACTTTATTAACTATGGTACATACACAACACCCCTTCCCCCTGGCTTCTTGATTACGGTGTAGTTATATAGTCTTTTAAATAGGACGGTTGTCTTTTAAGTCTTTCAGATTTTTGTTGGACTGGTTGATTGCAATCCTGTTGAGGTAGATTGTTGTTTGGCAGTGGATCTGCTTCTTGTTCAGGTGCAATTTCTTGCGGTGCAAACAATTCTCCTTCCTGCTCCATTTCCTGAGTCTCACTTAATTCGTCGCTCCCTTCAAGCAGGTTCCCTGGAACATCATCTTCTTCTGTACCTCCCCCCCCCTTGATTTGGTCATGGGGGAGTTGTTGACTGGCTATTGTGAGTCATGACCGTAATTGGTCGATAAGCTATTTCCATAGTCTATTGTCACAGCATTTCACTAGGTAGGATTTGGGGCCGGTCACTTGTACTACCGTTGCCTCTATCCATAACGGATCGCCTGATAAGTTTCGTGCGTAAACGTGGTCTCCTACCTGGAATGTGCGATAGCGGCCACTATTGGCTTTTCTGGTTCATAAGCAGGGTGCAACCGGTCGAGGTGGGAACGGAGTCTTCATCCCATCAGTAGTTCTGCGGGAGTTCTGCCGGTAACGCTATGTGGAGTTATGTGTTGCAAAAAGAGAATTTGGTTGACCTTGTCATCGATATTGTCATAGTCCATTTTTAGCAAAGTCTTTTTAACAAATTGGACCATGCGTTCCGCTCGGCCATTGGTCTCAGGGTGCGCAGGCGAGGTGAGCGCATGGTGGATGCCGCGGTCAGCGAGGTATTGCTTGAACATTAGTGCCGTAAACTGTGGCCCGTTATCGGACACCAGGACGTCAGGCAATCCGTGGGTTGCAAAGAGTCTATTTAGGATCTTGATCACTGCCTCGGAAGTTGTAGCCATCATACGATGAATTTCTAACCAATTGGAGTATGCGTCGACTGTCAGCAGGAAGGTATATCCTTTGGTTGGCCCTGCGAAATCCAGGTGGATTCTGGACCAGGGTCCACGTGGCGTCTCCCATTCAGAAGGCATGGCTTTTGGTGGGGCGTTGCTGGCTTGTTGGCAATTGGTACACGCTTTGACCCACTGCTCGATTTGCTGGTCCATGCCCGGCCACCATGCATAGCTTCATGCAAGCGCTTTCATCCGCACGATGCCAGGGTGGCCCTCATGCAGGATTTGTAGCAGCGTCTTCAGGAGTCGTTCTGGGACAACGACTCTATCGCCCCAGATAATACAGCCTTTTTGGGAAAAAAGTTCAGTCTGTCGAGATTTGAATGGCGCGAAGTCATCTGGTACTTGGTCCAATGGCCATCCGCGTTCTACCCATCCTAGGACTCGAGCTAGGGTGTGGTCTCATTTGGTTTCTCTTGCGATGTCTCGGGCGGTCATAGGCGGCGAGTTGAGTGTTTCAATCTGCAACGTGGTTGCCGTTGGTGCCAGATCATCGAGAGTCTCTGGAAGCGGTGCTCGGCTTAATGCGTTGGCGTGGGGAATGGCTTTCCCCGGGCAATATTGCAGGCGATAATTATAAGCAGCTAGGAATTCTGACCATCGGGTCATTCTAGGGGATAATATGGAGGGGGTTGGCTTGTCCCCGGCTATTATCCCTAGCAACGGTTTGTGGTCAGTTATAATGGTAAATGTCCTTCCATACACATATTCATGAAATTTCTTTACAGCTGAAACAATTGCGAGAGCTTCTTTATCAATATGTCCATAGTTCCGCTCTGCTTGTGAAAGAGTCTTCGAAAAGTAAGCAACAGGGGCTTCATTCCCATTAGGCAGTACATGACTCAAAATGGCGCCCAACCCGAAGGGCGATGCATCGCAGGTTATAACTAATGGTAAAGTCTCGTTATACTGCATAAGTACAGAGTCAGATGTGAGCAGTTTTTTAACATTCCGGAACGCTTGTTCTTCCCGGTAACCCCATACCCATAATGCTTTTTTATCTAATAACCGGTGTAACGGTTCAGCAACAGTCACCTTGTGCGGTAAAAATACATTATAGAAATTAATGAGGCCTAAGAACGCCTGGAGATCGGCCTTGTTTCGTGGCCTGGGAGTGTTTTTTATAGCTTTTAATTTACTTTCGGTAGGATGAATGCCCTGGCTATCAATCCGATACCCTAGAAACTCAACACTGTCAGTATATAAGTGACATTTATTTTTTTTCACCTTAAGTCCTGCCTCTTGGAATTTTTTAAGAACACATTTCAAACGATCCTGCAAGATTTTTTTGGTAGGGGCTGCAATTAATACATCATCGAAATACAGAACCACGCCTTTGATTCCCTGTAACAACCTTTCCATGAGGCTTTGGAATATCCCCGGGGCTACACTAACCCCAAATTGCAATCGGGTACATTTAAAGGCACCTCTGTGTGTTACAACTGTTTGGGCTTGGGCCGTCTTTTCATCCACTGGTAGTTGTTAATAAGCTTGAGCTAAATCTAATTTAGCGAAAACCTTTCCGCCCCCCAAGGAATGAAGGAGGTGCTGCACCACCGGAACTGGATACGCATTCTGCTATAGGGCATGGTTTAAAGTGGCCCGGTAGTCCCCACAAATTTGGATTGACCCGTCTGGCTTAATGGGTGTTACAATAGGGGTTTCCCATGGAGAGTGATCGATGGGCTTCAACACCCCTTGAGCAATTAGCTTGTCTAGTTGTTCGTCGATCTTTGCTTTAAGAGCGAATGGAACTTGACGGGGCTTCAAGCGAATAGGGGCTACTTTTTGATCTAGACGAAATGAGATTGGGGTCCCCTTATACTCGCCTAAACGGTCCGCGAAGATGTAGCTGAACTCAGAAATAAGGTCTTCCTCTCACTCACAAACACCGACTCGGTTCATGCCGGCCACTTTGATGCCGAGTGGCGCGAACCATTGGAGGCCTAATAGACTAGGCCTATCTCTATCGATGATCGTTAGAGGTAAGTACGCTGTATGCTTTTTGAAGGAGACTCAGACTCGGCAGGACCCAACAATGGGGATTCGATTTCCTTGGTAGTCCTTGAGGATGAGGCGTTGAAATTGGAGGTCTTGGCGTTGGATTGTGGGGATAAGTTGCTTGAGTGTCTTCCAAGACACCATCGAGAGGGACGATCCCGAGTCGACCTCCATGTGGCAAGGCTGGTTCTCGATGGCTACCGTGACTCGAATTTTCTTAGTGTCCAAAACTGAGGCGTGACCTATAGTGATAGTATGGTGAGCCTCTTCTTTTTGCAAAGCTCGATTTCTATAGGAGTGGTTTACTGGCTCTCGCCTTAGTCCAATCTCTTATAAACCTCCAGGATGGTTTCCTGTTGATTGGCGATAGTTGGCCCCTCTTGAGGCCTGGCTGGGTCCTGGTAAGCTGCGGCAGACCCAGCTGATGTGGCCTCGTTTCCCGCACTCATGGCAGAGTGCGTCGCGGAATTTGCATTCGGCCCTGGCATGGTTTGCTCCACAGCCAGCACAAGGGCATAAGGCTTAGGGCGAGGGTCCCGGTCGGATCGCAGTCGATGGACCCCTTCTTCGTCGCTGTCTGATGACGAAGAGAGGTCCTTGTGGTGCGTTGTTGCGAGCTGCCCTTCTGAGTTGGGTAAGATTTCACCGGTCAGTGGTGTTGCTGGAGTGCGGCTTTGCCGTAATTGTACAGCTGAATTTTTGGTCACCTCCGCAGCCATGGCTTCGGCGATGGAGTCAGCAAGGCTGATGTCGCCTTTCGCCATCAGCTTGCTTTGCACACCTAGCGCATCTAATCCCAGAATTACTCGATCTCTTAGTGCTTCTTCTAAATCGGCGAACCCACAGAGGCCCCCTAAATTTCGGAGGTCCACCACGAAATCGGCCACACTCTCTCCCTTTCGTTGGTTTCTCTGATAAAACTCGTGGCGTCTCACGAGTGTAGGCATGGTTGGCGTGTAATGGTCCCTCAGGATGGGTTCGAGGTCGTCCCAGCTCATGGCTTTCACTTCTCGAGGTTTGGCGAGTGCTTTAGCCATCTTAAATACAGCTAGGCCGCAATGTGTCAGGAACAGTGCCCGCTTCTTTGCTGGTGTGGCGTCCTTCAAGTTATTCATCTCGAGAAACATTTGGAAGCGATCCATGTAGGATTCCCAATCCTCTTGGTTTGGATCGAACGGAGCAGGTGGTACGATGCCGCCGGACATGGTTTCATTGTTGGCGTCGTCTTATCATGTGCTTAGTATTGCTTCCTGGCTTCTTAGGTTCAGACGTCTCCACATCCCATCCTCGTCGCCAGTGTTAAGTACTTGGACATGGGTCGAAGGAAATGGAGACAGCCTCTGAATGTGAACTTTCAGCTCTTTATTGCATAGTGACTTCTCAAAACAATAACAGTGAACTCTGCCTTATATAGGCAACCCTTGTGAGAATTGTCCAATTGCGAGCTATGAACGCTAGCTCTTTTAACCAATAATAATCCTCTTTTAAGGGCCAATCGGATTCCTTAGAACTAACCAATCCGATCTGGCCGCCTAACAGCCAATCAGAAGTGCAGGGCCAGAACCCTGCACTTTACCTCAAGCTCATACTTTATTAACTATGGTACATACACAACACCTCCAACATGGCCTTAGCCAGATTCGCTTCAGGGATGACAGTTGGGACCTGGCTGAAGCCATCATTGAGCCATCCTGAAGCCTCATGTGACTGTGGGGGAGGGACAACCATTCAAACTTTGGAATAAGGTCATAAGTAGATGCAAAATACTTTGACTAATCTTTAAGTAAGGGGCGTGGTGGCTCAGTGGCTAAGACACTGAGCTTGTTGATCAAAAAGGCTGGCAATTTGGCAGTTTGAATCCCTAGCACTACATAATGGAGTGAGTTCCCATTACTTGTCCAAACTTCTGCCAACCTAGCAGTTCAAAAGCATGTAAAAATACAAGTAGAAAAATAGGGACCCCTTTGGTGGGAAGGTAACAGCATTCTGTGCACCTTCAGCATTTAGTCATGCTGGTCACATGGCCATGGAGATGTCTTCAGACAGTGCTGGCTCTTCTTCAGCTTTGTAATGGAGATGACCACCGCCCCTAGATCCAGAAACGACTATATATTGTCAACTCCTGACACCTTTAATGTTTAAGTGACTCATCATAAGTCAAGGACTACTTACATGAAGATATATTGTGCCATCCATAAACTAACCAAACAGGCTGGGTTTTCCAACTCATCAAGACATAAAAAACTAACCAAAGATGTAATTAACCAACATGTATGCATTGCTAGCTTTCTTTTCCTCCAATATGGCCAGTGAGATGTTAAAAAAGAAGTTACCAAGAAGCAAGTCATTATATTCACTTTTCTTCTATTTCATGGAACATCATCAAAGTTGGAAGAGATCTTGGAGGTCTTCTAATCCAACCATCTGCTCAAGCAGGAGACTCTATACCATTTCAGACAAATGATTGTCCAATGTCTTCCAATGGGTCCAATGCACCCACAACTTTTGAAGGCAGCTCATTCCACTGGTTAATTTTTCTGTGAGGTCATATCTCCTTAGTTCTAGGTTGCTTCTCTCCTTGGTTACTTTCCATCCATTGCTTCTGATCTTGCCTTCAGGGGGTTTGGAACATAAATGTATTTCTTGTACATTATGCTCTATGGATTTCAGAGATCTGAATTTGAAACTTAGCAAAGTGATGGAAAAAGACAGGAAAAAAAAATAGGAGATTGCTACAGAAAGTCATAACTACTTTTCATTCTCCTTGATTTCTTTGCCTTTTAGTTAATTTTCAGTTTATCTCTGTGTTGCTTTTTTTTTTCTAAAAAAAATGCAAACCGTTTTTTCCTCAAATTAATTTGCTTAAACATTCATGAAGGGAAACATTTTTAATAGATATGTGCGCATGTTTTTCAATTACTAGCAAACTGGGACAGTCAGTGAACCATATATAATGAGAGCTTTCTGTTGTTGGTTTGTTTGTACCAGCTATGATAGTACATGTTGCATTGATAGTGGCTTCCCTCCCAACTCTTGTGGAATGTTATATTTTTGGGAAAGGAGGGGGGGACACAAGAATCTCTTGTATTATTTATATTTTACTGCCTTTCCAACTCTCTGTTTAGTTGAACAAGAGGAAATTTACAAACTAGGATTCCAGGACAAGAAGGACTTCTGGCTGCATAGAAAAATTGCCCAGAGTGCAAAAATTCCAGGGTCAATGGAGATTCTCAGTCATCCAGGTCATGATTGTTCCAAAGGTGCTTTTTCAAGAGACAACTGGACTTCCTTTATTTTTCCTTGAAGACATTTTCCTTCACATCCAAGTATGCAATCCTAAATTGCATTAACAAAGGGATTCAATCAAGATCACATGAGGTGCTAATACCACTCCGTAAAACCTTAGTGTGACCACACCTAGAAAACTGCATCCAGTTTTGGTCACTACACTATGAAAAAGATATTGAGACTCTAGAAAGAGTGCAGAGAAGAGCAACAAAGATTATTATGGGTCTGGAGGCTAAAACATATGAAGATGTTACAGGAACTGTGCTTGGCTAGTCTAGGGAAGAGAAGGACCAGGGGAGACAGGAGAGCAGTCTTTGAGTGGCTTCCACAGAGAGGAGGAGGGGGTCAAGTTATTTTTCAAAGCACCCAAAGGCCAGACAAAGAATAACGAATGGAAACTGAACAAGGAGAGATTCAACCTGGAAACAATATGGATTTGCATTAGCCTGCAATCTATCTCAAAATTCTCCTGTAGAAAGGAGAATTCTTGTTTGAGCACTATGTGAGATGTTTGAGAATACCTTTTCCTGCCCTGCTCCCTGAGGGATCTTCCAGGCTGGGGAGAAACCCATAGAATGTATGGGAAGAGCTGAACCCAAATACTTCTCTACATTCCCAAAGTTAGGGCAAGAAATCTGAAAAGACTTTTATTTTCATCACTCTGAGTATAAACAAATATGATATATTGCAAAAATCATGACCACCTGCCAAACCTCCATTGCCCTGTCATAGGTTGTCAAGTCCTTAATGATCCCTCACAACCAAGGAAGGAAGATTGGTCTCATTAGTCAGCTATGATGGAAAGCACAAGGGCTTCGGTTACACAATCTTGTAAACAACTAGACACAACTAGACACAAGAACAGTTTTTTCCCTGAACGCCATCACTCTGCTGAACAAATAATTCCCTCAACACTGTCCAACTATTTACTAAGCCTGCATTACTATTACTATTAATCTTCTCATCCTTCCTTTAACCTACCGCCTCTCATTTGTGACTGCATGATTATAATTTTGTTGCTTGTATCGTTATGATGTATATTGACTGTTTCCTAGTATGATTTGATTGCTTATTTGTACCCTAGGACTATTATTAAGTGTTGTACCTTATGATTCTTGATGAATGTATCTTTTCTTTTTGTGTACACTGACAGCATATGCACCAAGACAAATTCCTTGTGTGTCCAATCATACTTGGCCAATAAAGAATTCATTCATTCATTCATTCATTCATTGATTTATTCATTCATTTATTCATAAACTAGATAGGTCAGTTTTAAAGCCCATTGATTGGAGCATAAGTCAAATTGAGCTCTTGCTGATTCCTTTGCTCCTCTTCTTAATTCTCTTTTGATGCAGGGAGATGTTGCTACCTAGTTGCCTCATAGGGAGGAAATAATGTACATCTGTTCTGGTTATTTATTAACCAGTAAGAGTCCTTTAAGGAGCCTGTTGGCTCAGTGGTTAAAGATGCTGAGATTTTCATCTGGAAAGCTGACAACCCAGGTTTGAGTCCCAAGCACCGTGCAATGGATGAGCTCCTGTTTCTGCCTCAGGTCCTGCCCACCTAGAAAATAGCAATAACCCTTAGACTTATATACTGCTTCACAGTGCATTACAGCCCTCTCTAAGAGGTTTTACAGAGTCAGCCTATTTTCCTCAATAATCTGGGCCCTCCTTTTATCGATGCTGAAAGGAGGGAAGGCTGAGTCAACCTTGAGCCCGTAAGAATCAAACTACTGACAGTCAGCAGAATTAGCTTGCAATACTGCATCCTAATGACTGGGCCACCAAACTGTTGAAGCTAACAATGCAAAAGAATGCAGATGCAGGTAGATTAATAGATATCACTTTAGTGGGAAGGTAACAGTGTTCCGGGCACCTTTGGTGTGCAGCCATGCTGGCCACATGATCATGGAAATGTCTTCAGACAACACTGGCTCCTTCAGCCAAGAAACAGAGATGAGAAATGTGGTCTAGAGTCAGACACAACTGGACAAGGAAATCAACCAAGCATCTTTTTCCTATTCCGATTATTCAAAGTATTCCTCTATATTGAGCTTTGGGTTCTGTTCTTGCACAGAAAAAGGTAGGGAGTTGCATTTGTTTGGCTTCTAAGCCTTCCAGATGTCTCTAGTTCTAATTACAGCTTGACTATAACACTTAATTAGCAGTCAAATGGTTACTCCCTGCCACGATCTCATAACTTTGAAGGCACACTAATAACTTCCAGCATTTCAGCACAGAGGAAAGGATTTTGGTTGTGGAGTTGGAGGTCCATTGATTGATTAATGACTCCTCCTTGGTACAATCAAGTTCCATTGCAAGAGAAAATAGAATACAGCAAACGATGCTCTCTTTCTTTAAAATGTTTGTGTCTGTGGGATATTGTTGATCAAGGTACAAATAAAATTCCAACGGAAGGTCCATAACTAGCTGAACTAGAAGCCATCCATCCAGAGTGTGGACAGCATGAAAAAACCCTGTAAGTTTCCACCCTCAAAAAATGCTTAACTATCACTATACAGGCATGGGAGGTGGTAAGTAAGTTCTGCTTTCATATAAACAACTGCATGCAGTGTGGTCTTGAGATCTTGCTTACTTAAATATCCAAAGTATATAACAAATGCTTCCTGTGAAACTGATCAGTCTTCCCCAAGACTTATGGAAATATCTACCTTTGTGCAGATCATATGGAAAAATCAAGCATATGGAAAAATCAAGGTTTTATACTTAGGCAGGAAAAACCAAAAGAACAAGTACAGATTAGTTTATTACTTTAACCTTAGACTGTCTACTATTGACCTCACCCCTTTCCTAAGAGGGTTGTAGGGGATGTGCATAAGTGCACCAATGTACCTACCGTCCCTGTCCTATTGTTTCTTTTATTTTTCTTACATGTATCCATGTATTCATAACTATGTTTTTACTTATACCTATTATCTTGTAAGCAATTGACAAACCAAATAAAATAAAATAAATAAAATAAAATAGTCAAACCTCGCTCAAAAACAGTAATTGTGAGAAGGACCTTGGCGTTCTAGTGGACGATCACTTAAACATGAGTTAGCAATGTGCAGCGGCAGCCAAACAAGCTAACACAATCCTTGCTTGTATAAACAGAGGCATAGAATCAAAATCACGTGGTATTAGTACCTCTTTATAAGACCTTAGTGAGGCCAAACCTGGAATACTGCATCCAATTTTGGTCACCACATTATAAAAAAAAAAGATGTCGAGACTTTGGAAAAAGTGCAAAGAAGAGCAACTAAGATGATTACAGGCCTGGAGACTAAAACATATGAAGAACAGTTGCAGGCTTTGGATTTGGCTAGTCTAGAGAAAATAAGGACTAGGGGGGACTTGATAACAGCATTCCAGTATTTGAGAGGTTGCCATAAAGAAGAGGAGGCCAATTTATTTACCAAATCACTTATAGGCAGGACAAGAATCAATGGATGAAAACTAATCAAGGAGAGAAGCAACCTAGAACTAAGGAGGAACTTAGTTCTAAAAGGAGAGAGAAACAGTAAGGACAATTAACCAGTAGAATAGCTTTCCATCAGAAGTTGTGGGTGCTTCAACACTGGAGGTTTTTAAGAAAAGACTGGACATTGGGTGAAATGATGTAGGATCCCTTGCTTAAGCAGGTCGTTGGATTAAAGACTTCCAAGTTTCCTTCCAATCATGCTATCCTGTTACTTTGGGTGTAAAGTAGATAGAGAAGAAAAAATGTTTCTCTCTTATTGCCCTGAAAACTGTATGGATGCATCCATTAAGACATCTAGAATTAAGGTGAATTTAAAGCAGCTTTTTTTTTTACTTTTTGTCCACATAGACTTTACTAATAAGCAGAGAAAGATGAGAGTTGCTGATTCAATTCCTCCAGCTCAGATCTACATGTCTTCAGCTTTATCGGAGCTATTAATAATGTTATTGTCTGTTTTTTTTTTTTTTTTTTTTTCCCTCTGGAAATTGGGGCTCATTGAAGTCCATGGCAATTCGCTTAATCCTCTAAACTTCTTTGAGAGAACTATTGTGAAGAATAGCAATGGTCTCCACTCATGTTAATTAACACAAGTCCAATTTTTGCAAATGCCAAATAGAAATAGTCCATTTATTTCTCCACCCCCTTCTCACCAACTGGGGCAGAAGTTTAATTAACTTAAGAAAAGATGTCAGGTGAAGAAAGTGTGAACATCCTGCTTCTGAAAGCATTGATGTAAATGCTGGAACAATAACGGACACACATATATTTGCAAACCTAGAGATGATATCAGTTAAATTCCCAAGCATCCAGTCAACAGATTATTAGCTGAGAGTTGAACCATCCCTTACAGATGTTAGGGATGTATAGATATTAATAATACCATACATATTAATAATATATTCTCCATTAATCTGTGACGGGTATTGCACAATTGTCCTATTTTCAGAATGTTTTCAATAAAACATTTAGACTTCTATTTTTAAAATTTCCTATTTTTACTAGATTAATATCAAGGATCAAGACCAAATGTTAAATTGCAGCGCAAAGATTTAATTTCAAGCCTATGCACAAGAATCTAAATCATCTAAAAGAATCAGCTAAAATTCAGTAATAAATTGGCACCAGATCAGTGGTGGTATTCTACCAGCTCAGCCTGGTTCTGTGGAGCTGGTAGTGGCAATGAGCAGTGGAGATCAAACTGGTTCTCTCCACCACTCTGCTGTTGGCTCCACCTGCCTGCCAGGCTCCCAGGCTCACTTTTATTCCCTGTTTTTGAAGTGTAGCTGCTTTGCAGGGCACAGCAGAGTGTTGCACAGCAGCTGCTGAAGTGACCAGGAGAGTGCAAGCTTGCAGAAGGTGAATTGGAATGCCTCTGCGCCTGTGCAAAGTGTGCATTTGGTGCACAAGTGCACACACTTTATGTTCACACACACAAAGCCAAGCCTACCAAACCGGTGCCCACCAAGCCAAGCCTACCAAACTGGTGGTAAAACTTTTTGAATCCCACCACTGCACCAGATAAGGGTTAATGGGATTCAACAGGGGTTGGACTGGGTCCGTTTGTGGCAATGTAACAATTCAAAGCTGATGACGTGCTTAACTCCACCTTCCCAGCTCTGCTTGGTCTTCTCTTACACTAATATAGAAAATACCACAGTCATACTGTTGAGGTAATTCCCCGTTAGGAGAATGAGCACATACAGGGAGACGTATTTGAGAGAAGTGTTTGAATAATACACACACAGTACACAGATACACTGTACAGTAAATGTAAATGTTTTTACTTCCAGAAAGGTTTAAGCAAAGTCCAAAATAAGCAATCCAAAGTCATTCACAAGTTAAATCAGTCAGTTTTCAATCCAGGGATAATCCAAATATCAAAGTCCAGTGTCAAAAAACAGTTCAGTAACAGACTTACATTAAATCCAATAATATCAGTCAATTAGAAGAAATGGAACAATGGCAATAGTTTCCAACAGAAGGAAACAGAGATACAATCACACTCTCTTCTGAGACTAAGACTAAAACAACCCAGGTTTCTGGCTCCATCTTATGTCTGTTTGAGAAACCACACCTAATTACAGTTTTGCATTTTCTTAAAGATACAGTTTTAAAATGTTTATCCTGGTTTATATATTTCTAACCCAAATAGCTGTTAGGTGACTCATAACACACACCATTCATGCTTTTGATTTTAATGCTTATTTAATTCTTGTCAAATTGAATAGTTTTTGTATCAATAGTTTTGATTGTATTATAAGCCACCCAGAGTCTCTTTGCATCAGAAGACGGGAGGGCATATAAGTTTAACAAATAACTAAATGGATAATTGGATTCACTGGAAGTAGTTTGCACATAAATAAGAACCACTCAAACACCACATACCAGTTTTATTTAATTTCATTTTAATCATGCCTTTATTATTTTTATAAATAACTTAAGGTGGCTAATAACATATCAGCGCACCTACCTCCTCTTATTTTTCCCACAACAACAAACCTGTGAGGTAGGCTGGGCTGAGAGGAAGTGATTGGCTCAAAGTCACCCAGCAGGTTTTCATGGCTAAGGTGGGATTAGAACTCAACTTCTGCTGGTGATTGACTCAAAATCACCCAGTTGAAACCAATTCTGAGTATTTCTCTCCCCTCTGCAATAAATGTGTACTCAGATTAATAGAGTTGGAAGGGACCTTATAGGTCATCTAGTCCAACCCCCCACTCCAGCAAGAGACCCTACACCATTTCTGACAAATGGCACCCGGCTGTTTTTCATGCCGAAGGCAGAACTAGAACTCACTATCTCCTGGTGATTGGCCCAAAGTCACTCATTTGGCTTTCATGTCTGAGGCTGGGCTAGAACTTACCACCTCCTGGTGATTGATCCAAGGTCACCTAATTGGCTTTCATGCCTAAGGTGGGACTAGAACTCACAGTCTCCTAGTGATTGACCCAAAGTCGCCCAGTTGCCTTTCATGCCTAAGTCATGACTAGAACTCAGATTCTCCTGGTGATTGGCTGAAAGTCACCCAGCTGACTTTCATGCCTAAGGTGCGACTAGAACTCACGATCTCCCACTTTATAACCTGGTGCCTTAGGTGCAACTGATCCCTCAGTTTCACCTCTTAATACAGCTACAGGACCGATTACAGCCACATGATGAAAAACACATGGTTTTGCTTTCTTCGAGAGACTGTAGAAGAATAACATTCATCTAGGTACCAAATGCACCCATGTTGCTACTGGGGTTAAGACCTGAATGGTGGGGAAGTCTTTGAAAAGTAGAACAACTTGACCTTCATGGCCTAGATGTGTGAATCCTGGCATGTTTCCTTGTTGATTTATAAGGAGATGGGGGAAGAGGTCTTACTGTGCTTTCAGTTGGGCTCCCATGTGGCTTTGAAAGCAGAATGTTTACAGTTCAAGGCCCTTACAAAAGGAATTGCTAAGTTTCCCGAGTTGTAGCCTCCACGCCATCCTGAAAAGCAAACCCTGTGATGTTTCATCTTCTCCCTTCTGAGAGAGATCCTTTCTTCTTCAAACGTGGGTTGTTGTTGTTTTATTTCTAGGAATTTGAAAATTCCCCAAAGACCTTTTTTAAAAAAAAAAAAGAAAAGAAAAATTCCTCGCCTGCCCCTACCTTTTCCTCTGAGCTCAACTTCACTGGTTCCTCAGTTCTTTCTTCTACATTAAGATTTCTATGTGAAAGTTTTTATTTTTATTTTTTAATCAAATCCCTCTCTTTCCCCTCCCCGCTATTAGGAACGCTCGTAACATCCATAGCATTCCGTACAAGGTTTTATCAGTGAAACTTTGCTGCTGAGGTGTTGCCGCAAGTAAAGTTCTACTAAGAGGATTAATCCACTCTGCTCAGAGCAATCTGAAAGCATTTGGCCAAGATAATTTTAAGATTTGCAGAAGAGGAGAAAAAGTCCTGCAAGTTATCATCCCCTTTCTCCTTTTTCCTCTGATTTTGTTTATTTATTAAATTTTCATCCCACCTGCCTTATTTTTATAAATAACTTGAGGCATCCAACATATCTAATATTCACTGTTCCTCCTATTTTCCCCACAATAATAACAAGCCTGTGAGGTGTGTTGGGTGAGTGTGAGTGACTGGCCCCAAAGTCCTCCAGATGAATTTCATGCCTAAAGTGGGACTAGAACTCACCGCCTCCTGATGATTGGTTCAAAGTCACCCAGCTTGATTTCATGACTAAGGTAGGACTAGAACTCAATGTCTCCTAATGATTGGACCAAAGTCACCCAGATGGATTTCATGACTAAGGTAGGACTAGAACTCAATGTCTCCTAGTGATTGGACCAAAGTCACCCAGATGGATTTCATGACTAAGGTAGGACTAGAACTCAATGTCTCCTAGTGATTGGACCAAAGTCACCCAGCTTGACTCATGACTAAGGTAGGACTAGAACTCAATGTCTCCTAATGATTGGACCAAAGTCACCCAGATGGATTTCATGACTAATGTAGGACTAGAACTCAATGTCTCCTAGTGATTGGACCAAAGTCACCCAGTTTGATTCATGACTAAGGTAGGACTAGAACTCAATGTCTCCTAATGATTGGAACAAAGTCATCCAGATGGATTTCATGACTAATGTAGGACTAGAACTCAATGTCTCCTGGTGATAGGCTCAAAGTCACCCAACTGGATTTCATGACTAAAATGGAACACACAGTCTCTTGGAGATTGGTCCAAAGTCACTCTGTTGGCTTTTGTGCTTAAGGTTGGATTAGAATTTACCATCTCTTGATGATAGGCTCCAAGTCAAACCCTCCTCTTTCCTTTCTATAATAATGCATCTTTATATTCCTTCCTTCGAAATGTCTAACAAACTTTATCTCTAATCCCTTCCAATAATGTCATAGAACTTGATTCTTTTTTTTTTCTTTGTCCCTTCTCACCAAATTATTCAAATCTTTCTGATCTAGTAGTTGCCTTGTGAGGAACAGTTGTCTGGAGCCCTTGTGGGTAATCTCAACTCTTATGAGGGGGTTATGAGAGAAATTATTGAAGAGCCACTCTACTTGACAGCTCTTCTATCCACCATGATGTTCAATTCCATTTTTCATGGAGACAGCTTCAGTTTTCTATTTATTCCCCAGAAGTCCCTGACCAAAATATGGATTTTTGAGCCAGGAAGTTGGGAGACTGCTAAGGAAAAACTTAAGGCACCTGAGAGAAAAGTATAGGGGTCAAAAAAGTGAAAGTGGCAGGAATAGCTCCCTAAAAATGGGATGCCATCAACTCTGAGCCTTTTTATAACAAGTAGGCACAATGACCCACTGCTAATATATTTTGCAACTTATTTAAAGTAGAAATAGGAAATGCAGACTTTCTTCCAGTTGTTGGATGGCGAATAGTGAGCAGGCTAATTAAAATGAACAAGGCCATGCTTTCAATTTTGCAATTATTACAATTGTTGGCTGAACAGGAACAAAAATAGCCAGAGAAATGACTAAAGCCCATGAAATGGGACCCTTGTCATTCAATAGAAGTGCTGATTTACCACCAGCCTATCAGGTACTTAGGAGCCAAGGATGCAATACCACAAGAAAGAAACAATCAATGACTTAATAACTGCCATCAACACCCTAATTAACAACTAAATGCTACACACCACCATAAATGTAAGGTGTAGAACAGCTCAGTTTGCATATTCTGGAGACAAGAGAGAAGTTGATTAACAGAGGGATACAATTGAGATCAAGTGAGGTACTAATACCATTCTATAAAGCCTTAGTAAGACCACACCAAGAGTACTGCATACAGTTTTGGTCACCACATTATAAAAAAGATGTTGATAATCTAGAAAAAGTGCAGAGAAGAACAATAAAGATGATTAGGGGACTGGAGACTAAAACATTTGATAAACAGTTGCAGGAACGGGGCATGGCTAATCTAGTGAAGAGAAGGACCAGGGGAGACAGGATAGCAGTGTTGACATATTTGAAGGGCTGCCACAGAGAGGAAGAGATCAAGCTATTTTCCAAAGCTCCTGAAGGCCAGACAAGGAATAATGGATGGAAACTGAAGAAGAAGAGATTTAACCTGGAAATAAGGATAAACTTTCTGACAGTGAGAACAATCAACCGATGGAACAGAAGTTTCCCTTGGAAGCTGTGGGTGCTTCATGACTGGAGGCTTTCAAGAAGCGATTGGACTGCCATCTCTCAGAAATGGTGTAGAGTCTCTTGCTTAGGCGGGGGGTTGGACTAGATGACCTAAAAGGTATCTTCTAACTCTAATTATCTGTTACAGATCCCTGATGATGGGCTCCAGCATGAATCTGGAAGCTTAGAAAAAGCTTTCTGACCGACTCAAACTGGATCTCCTCATCTAAGATAGATTCATCTCTTTAGCCACTCTCTCCCTCCCTCCCTCTGTCTCTCTGTCTCTTTGTCTCTGTCTCTGTCTGTCTCTCTGTCTCTGTCTCTCTGTCTCTCTCTCTCTCTCTCTCTTCGATTCCATCCAGTATAACAATACCAGCTGGATTTGGAACTGTCCTTATGCCAATTTATGAATCTACAGAAGCAATTTGCTTTGATGGGAAGTTGGAGCTTTCCGAATCCATTACCAGGCCAAATGTGAGCAGGAGGGCAAATTTAATAACATTTCTGATGCAATTCCTGGCATGGCGCATGCCAGGTTCATGAGAGCGGCAGGTGCAGGCAAGTCAAGCGGCGAAATCAACCCTGCCAAATGGTGTGTGTGCGAGAGAGAGAAATGAAATGGTTGATTGTTCTTCTCTGGAGCTGGCATTTGCTAGCCACATTCAGTGGAATTGCCCCCTGTAGGTTGGGAAACTTCTATTTTTTCTCCCTTTCCTCTTCCTTCCCTTTCCCACTCCAGGACTTTGCATGATTGAAATCCTTAAAACATGAAAGCGATTTAGCCCAGAAACTGTATAAATGCATGCCAGGAGGAGGAGTGGGTTTGTGGGAGAGCAGGGTAGAGGGATGGGGGTGGAAATCAGCCTTTTACTAGCTTTGTAGCACGGGAGGATTAGGGTGGGATTAAGCCAGGGGGAAAATAAATTTCTAAAGCTGTTGTGTTTCCTAACGGGCATAACAAACATGTCTCGAAAGGGAGGATTGAAGAGAAGAAGACAAGAAATCAGAAAATAAAACCAACCCAGTGATTAAAAGTGTACACTATAGTCCTCAAAGACATACACAATTTTATTTTATTTTTTTGCCAGAGTGCTCCTCAGGTGCTGTCTGACTATAAGATGCCATTTTAGCAGCTGTGGTTTCCCCAAAAAGCTTGGAAACACAATTGTTAAACACAACTTTGCAGACGGAATACAGAAAAGTGCAAGGGTACATTTTTACAGGCAGTCCTTGACATATGACCGCAACTGAACCCCAAATTTCTGTTGCAAAGTGAGACATAGGTGAAGTGCATTTTTTGCTCTTTTGATGCCACAGCTGTGAAGTGGATCACTGCAATTGTTAAGTTGGTCACCCTACTGTTAAGTGAATTTGGCTTTCCCCGTTGACTTCACTTGTCAGGAGGTCGCAAAAGGAGGATCACATGTCTCTGAGACACAGCAATGGTCGTAAATGTGAGTTGGTTGCTCAAGTGTCCAAATGTTGATTACCTGATCACAGAGATGCTGCAATTGTCATAAGTGTGAAGAATGGTCATCGCTCACTTTTTTCAGTGCCATTGCAACTTTGAACGGTCGCTAAATGAAACTGTTGTTAAGTTGAGCACTACCTATATAGATGGTGACAGGCAGAGGTGGTATTCAGCAGGTTCTGACCAGTTCTGGAGAACCTGTAGCAGAAATTTTGAGTAGTTTAGAGAACCAGCAATATCACCTCTGATTGGCCCTGCCCCCATCTCTTCTGTCCCTCCCATTGAGTCCCAGCTGATAGGCTGGGTTTTCTTTGGTTGCCCTGCACAGGAGAACAGAGCTGGAAAGCAGGTTAGTTGGATGGAGAGGGAATGGGGATTTTGCAGTAACCTTCCCCTACAATGCTACACCCATCAATCCATGCCCACTAAGTCATGCTATGTCCAGCAAGCACGCCCACCAAGCCATGCAATGCCCACCAAGCCATGCCCACTAAGTCATGCTATGTCCAGCAAGCACGCCCACCAAGCCATGCAATGCCCACCAAGCCATGCCCACCCAAGCCATGCTACACCCACCAAGCCATGCCCACTAAGTCATGCTATGTCCAGCAAGCATGCCCACCAAGCCATGCCCACTAAGTCATGCTATGTCCAGCAAGCACGCCCACCAAGCCATGCAATGCCCACCAAGCCATGCCCACCCAAGCCACGCTACACCCACCAAGCCATGCCCACTAAGTCATGCTATGTCCAGCAAGCATGCCCACCAATCCATGCAATGCCCACCAAGCCATGCCCACCCAAGCCATGCTACACCCACCAAGCCATGCCCACTAAGTCATGCTATGTCCAGCAAGCATGCCCACCAAGCCATGCCTACTAAGTCATGCTATGTCCAGCAAGCACGCCCACCAAGCCATGCAATGCCCACCAAGCCATGCCCACCCAAGCCACGCTACACCCACCAAGCCATGCCCACTAAGTCATGCTATGTCCAGCAAGCACGCCCACCAAGCCATGCAATGCCCACCAAGCCATGCCCACCCAAGCCACGCTACACCCACCAAGCCATGCCCACTAAGTCATGCTATGTCCAGCAAGCATGCCCACCAAGCCATGCCCACTAAGTCATGCTATGTCCAGCAAGCACGCCCACCAAGCCATGCAATGCCCACCAAGCCATGCCCACCCAAGCCACGCTACACCCATCAAGCCATGCCCACTAAGTCATGCTATGTCCAGCAAGCATGCCCACCAAGCCATGCCCACTAAGTCATGCTATGTCCAGCAAGCACGCCCACCAAGCCATGCAATGCCCACCAAGCCATGCCCACCCAAGCCATGCTACACCCACCAAGCCATGCCCACTAAGTCATGCTATGTCCAGCAAGCATGCCCACCAAGCCATGCCCACTAAGTCATGCTATGTCCAGCAAGCACGCCCACCAAGCCATGCAATGCCCACCAAGCCATGCCCACCCAAGCCATGCAATGCCCACCAAGCCATGCCCACTAAGTCATGCTATGTCCAGCAAGCATGCCCACCAAGCCATGCAATGCCCACCAAGCCATGCCCACCCAAGCCACGCTACACCCACCAAGCCATGCCCACTAAGTCATGCTATGTCCAGCAAGCATGCCCACCAAGCCATGCCCACTAAGTCATGCTATGTCCAGCAAGCACGCCCACCAAGCCATGCAATGCCCACCAAGCCATGCCCACCCAAGCCACGCTACACCCACCAAGCCATGCCCACTAAGTCATGCTATGTCCAGCAAGCACGCCCACCAAGCCATGCAATGCCCACCAAGCCATGCCCACCCAAGCCACGCTACACCCACCAAGCCATGCCCACTAAGTCATGCTATGTCCAGCAAGCATGCCCACCAAGCCATGCCCACTAAGTCATGCTATGTCCAGCAAGCACGCCCACCAAGCCATGCAATGCCCACCAAGCCATGCCCACCCAAGCCATGCAATGCCCACCAAGCCATGCCCACCCAAGCCATGCTACACCCACCAAGCCATGCCCACTAAGTCATGCTATGTCCAGCAAGCATGCCCACCAAGCCATGCAATGCCCACCAAGCCATGCCCACCCAAGCCACGCTACACCCACCAAGCCATGCCCACCCAAGCCACGCTACACCCACCAAGCCATGCCCACAGAACCAGTAGTCAAATTATTTGAATCCCACCACTGGGGACAGTACCTATTTGGGACTCTTGCATTCCCCACTAGTCATAGCTGAAGAAGCTTCTTGAATGAGAAGCAAAATGTCTTCAAAACAAAAAACAAGAAAGTCCACTTGCCTCCTGAAAAAAGCACCTTTGCGACAACCATGACTTGGATGACTGAGAACGTCTACAGACTTTTACCTGTGCAATTTGGGATGAACACTTTTTGAAGGGTGTGGGAGTAGGAATGGATTTCCAGAAAAAAATATTGCCGACTACACGAAACATTTGCACCACTCAGGTGACCTTGAGAATACAGATAAACCTCCAAGTGGCCTCAACAACTCTCTAAAAGAATGCAAATGACCAGCTGTCTACAAGGAATATAAATCCTTCCATTCCCCACCATTCAAACAGAGCTGAAGAAGCTTGTAGGGTCTCCTGCTTGGGCGGGGAGGGGGGTTGGACTAGAAGACTTCCAAGGCCCCTTCCAACTCTATTATGCTATCTTCTTTTGGATGATGTTTACCAAGACTGCAGCTTTCTACAGATTAATAGAGTTGGAAGGGACCTTGTAGGTCATCTAGTCTAAACCACCCCCCCCCCCCCCCGCCCAAGCAGGAGACCCTACACTATTTCTGACAAATGGCAGTCCAAAACAAACTTTGCCTGTTTTCACCCAAGATCATTCTCGCATACTATTTCCCAGGGCAGGAAAGTCAAGAAGTTTAAGATTATGGAAGAAACAGTGTAACACAAGTAGGGATATTGAAAAACACACTTTTTGACATGTCTTAGACCATCTTGTAATTAAATAACACCCTCCTCCCCATCCATCTGTAAAAAAATATCTTCAGCTTTTTCCACTCCTGGAAAGAAGTTCAAACACAAACTCCCTTTCATCAAATTTCATGAATTTTTTTTTTTTTTTTTTTAAAAAGCATCAAACCCTCCTGCAGGGTTTCTTTGCCTACCACCTATAAAAAGCAAGTTG
This sequence comes from Hydrophis major, assembly GCA_033807585.1. Lineage (NCBI taxonomy): Eukaryota > Metazoa > Chordata > Lepidosauria > Squamata > Elapidae > Hydrophis > Hydrophis major. The sequence continues at coordinate 374,558,565 of CM066329.1, forward strand.
GAAGGAGATTCTGGTAAATCATTTTTGTAACACCTCCAAGGAAAGTGTGTGGATGCAGTCTCTTGGGATTAAACTTCCTTAACCATTTCTTCTCCTGAATAACTGGTGTCTGGGAATATCTCAACCACTGAGATTCAGTGAAGGAAGGAAGGAAGGAAGGAAGGAAGGAAGGAAGGAAGGAAGGAAGGAAGGAAGGAAGGAAGAAAGAAAGAAAGAAAGAAAGAAAGAAAGAAAGAAAGAAAGAAAGAAAGAAAGAAAGAAAGAAGAGGAAAAAGAAAGAAAAAGGAAAGAAAAAGGAAGAGGAAAGGAAGGAAGAAATAGAAGAAAAAGAAAGAAAGAAAAAAAAGAATGAGAAAGAGGGAAGGAAGGAAGAATGGCAAGAAGGAATGAAAGAGAGAGAAAGAGAAGAGAAAGAGAAAGAAAGAAAGAAAGAAAGAAAGAAAGAAAGAAAGAAAGAAAGAAAGAAAGAAAGAAAGAAAGAAGAGGAAGAGAAAGAAAGAAAGAAAGAAAGAAAGAAAGAAAGAAAGAAAGAAAGAAAGAAAGAAAGAAAGAAAGAGGAAAGGAAGGAAGGAAAGAATGAAAGGGAAAGAAAGAGAAAGAATGAGAGGAAAAAGAAAAGAGAAAAAAAGAAAGAAAAAGAAAGAGAGAAATAGAAGAAAAAGAAAGAAAAGGAAAGAAAGAAAGAAAGAAAGAAAGAAAGAAAGAAAGAAAGAAAGAAAGAAAGAAAGAAAGAAAGAAAGAAAGAAAGAAAGAAAGATGGCAAGGAATGAAAGAGGGAGAAAGAGAAAGAATGAAAGGAAAAAGAAAGAAAGAAGAAAGTAAAGAAAGAACAAAAGAATGGTGAGGAAGAGAAAGAAAGAAAGAAAGAAAGAAAGAAAGAAAGAAAGAAAGAAAGAAAGAAAGAAAGAAAGAAAGAAAGGGAAGGCCCAATGAATCATACCAGATTGGTGGAAAGGAAAGGAAAAACTTTTGTTTACAAATCAAAGTTTTTCCAGCAAGCAGACTCCAAGTCGCCTTTGTCTGGAATAGATCCCCGTTTTATGCAATTTTGAAAATCTTGCATCCCTGTGAACCAATCCTGGAAACATACATCACTGTAAACCAATCATGAAGAGCGACTTCCTGCATATATCTCCAGTAGTCATAGTAACAGAGTTGGGCTAAAGATGGCAAAGTAGGCTAAGAAGTTTCTCTTATCAATAACACACACACACACACACACACGCTTACTAAAAACCTTCCTACTGAGTCCCAGCGTCTTGCCTGCCTCCCTTTTTGGACAGGCTGACCAATAAACAGATCGTCTGGCTCACTTCAGTGCCATTTCTGCTTAGCAAAACAGTTCAAAACCCATCCCAATAAATATGAAGCAATATCCCCCCCCCCCAAAAAAAAAAAAAAAAAAAAACTATGGCTTTCTCCTAAAAGAACAATGGGTTAATTGGAAAGCAATACCTTAATAAAACAAACAGGAAATAGTTTATCGGTACACTGGAGTGAAGGCAAAAATGAATTGGGCTACCTTATCGCTCGTAGCAATCTTTTTGTGAGGTCCAGAAATGAAATATTTTTAGGATGTACTAAAAAAAAAGGCAGAATATTTCCCCTAAGAGAGATGTAGAAACTCAGAGAAGCAGAAACCGAGTCCCCTTCCCCCACCTTTGCTAATGGGCCATGAAGGCCTGGGCCAGTCTATTCTACATAACAAAGATCTACTTTCTTTAGGCAGACCCACAATAGGAATTATCCAAGGCCCTTTCATGACATCATCCTCCAGCAAGGCTCAACCAAGCCTGGGACTCAGGACAGCCTACAAAGTTGCCCCTGTATGGCCCCATGGGAGTCTTACAACCAATCAGAATACAAGCTCAAATTCAAATCCCAACAGAAGGCATAAACCCCAGGGGCTCTCAGCATCTCTTCCCTTTTTTGCTTCACCCAAGAGCTCCAAGGCATGTGATCCTGTCCACCATTAAACCAGTTTCCAGTGTCTTTTTCCTCATTTGGAACTGAACCCAGAAGGATAATTCTTCCAACACCAGGAAAGGACGGGAGGGAAGCAGGAGAGAAGAAGGAGGGGGAATAATCCTTGGAGACATCTCAATTTCCATTATTACCCCCTCTCTTTCTTTTTTCTGAATAAAGGGAGTAAGTATATCTATGGAGATTCTCAGTCATCCAGGTCATGGTTATCTCCAAGATGCTTTTTCAAATGGAAACTGGACAATGCTTTTATTTTCTCTCTCTCTCTCTCTCTCTTTCTCCTTTGAGGAGAAAGATGTGTTTCTCATTCAAGGAGCTTCATCAATTTTGGCCCTTTTTTTTTTTCCTTATTTTCTCTTGAGGAAGAAGAAGAAGACATTTCACTTCTCATCCAAGAAGTTTCATCAGTTCTGGCCAGTTTTTTTTTTTTTTTTTATTTTTTTTCCTTTCTCCTTGAGGAAGGAGAAGTGGTTTCACTTCTCATCCAAGAAGGAGAAGACATTTCACTTCTCATCCAAGAAGCTTCATCAGTTCTGGCTAGTTTTTTTCCCCCCCTTTCTCCTTGAAGAAGGAGATTTTATTTCTCATCCAAGAAGCTTCATCAGTTCTGGCTAGATTTTTTTCTTTTCTTTTCCCTTGAGGGAAGAAGAAGTTTCACTTCTCATTCGAGATGCTTCAAAAGTTCTGGCCCATTTTTTTTTCCTTGAAGAAGGAGAAGACATTTCACTTCTCATCCCAGAAGTTTCATCAGTTCTGGCCAGTTTTTTTTTTTTTTCCTCTTGAGGAAGGAGAAGAACAGATGAAGCTTCCTGGATGAGAAGGAAAACATCTTTTTTTTTTCCCACAAGGGAAAGGGAAAGGAAAGAGTTGCCTTTGAAAAAGTATCTTTGAAACAATAAAGACAGCAGGTTTCTGATATGTCTTAACAAAGGAAAAGCTCCATCAGAAAGTGATGCTCCAGGCTCTAGGTACTTCTCGATCTATAATCCCAAATTCACCCAATATAGCCATTGTTAAGCAACACCATTGTTAAGTGTGCAGAGCCCCATTAAGCAACCTTTATTTCCATGTTATGTAAATCATGTGGATTGTTAAGTTAATTTGGCATCCTCCAGGTTTTGCTTGTCAGAAACCATCTGGGAAAGTCACAAATGGTGCTCACGTGACTCCAGGACAATGCAACTGTCATCGCTAGTTGCCTAACACCTGAATCTTGATCACCTGGCTAAGGGAATGCTGCAACTGTTGTGTGCGAAAACCACTTTTTCCACATTTTCCTTTTCAGGGCCATTGTAACTTTATAAATGTTCTGAGCCAGCTCCCCAAACACAACAAAAACCCTTTGATGTGAACTCAAAAGATTCCTTTATTAGGAATACCGGCAGCCCCCTTTGCTAGCAGTGGGAGCTCTTCCATCACAAGGACCAGCCCATAGATTTTCCACTGCTCTCCTCTCCAAGAGAGCAGCCTCTGGTCAGGCACTGGACCCAGCTGTTCCTCCTCTTCCTCATCAGTGGCCTCCAGACCTGGGGGCTGTTGACTCTCCATCTGAGGGCTAATGGATGCCCCAGGCTCTGCATCTCTCTCTCTCTCTCTCTCTGTATGTGTGTGTATGTGCCAGCTCTATTCCCTCTTCCCCCTCAGGTTACCCTGATGTTGACCCTGATTCCTATGCCTCCTCCTCCTCTGATTCACCTGCTGGAGAGGCCGGTGGCCGACATGTCACAACAGTAAACAGTTCCAAAATGAATGGTTGTAAATTGGGGACTATCTCTTTTTCTTAAGGAAATCAGCACCTATGAGGAAATGCATCGATTAAATCAACTATTCATGGATTTGGGCAATACAATCTTGGTTGCATAAATACAAGCAAATGCAATCCTTGGTTGTGTAAACAGAGGCACGGAATCAACAAGAAACATTAGTACCGCATTGTAAAACCATAGTAAGAGCTCACCTGGAATGCTACATCACCCCACTACAAAGAAGATGTTGAGACTTTGTTGAGACTTTGGAAAAAGTACAGAGAAGAGCAACTAAGATGGTTAAAGGCCACACCCACAGAACCAGTTGTTAAAAAAATAGGTGTGAACTGGTAGAATCCCACCCCTGAGGAAACCCTACCCCATTTCAGACAAATGGTTGTCCGTTCTCTTCTTAAAAACCTCAAGTGTTGGAGCATTCACAACTTCTAGAGGCAAATTGTTCCACTGATTAATTGTTCTCACTGTCAGGAAATTTCTCCTTAGTTCTAAGTTGCTTCTCTCCTTGATTAGTTTCCACCCACTGCTTCTTGTCCTGCTTTCAGGTGTTTTGGAAAATAGGTACCCTTTCTTTACAACGAACAAGCAAGCATGCTGTTTTGAACTGTTACTTCCCAAACGTCTTGCATACAGAATTGGGGATGTTCCAGCTACAGGATCTAGTTACACATCTGTCTAATTGGAGGCATATTTCCAGAATCTGACAATGGCACCTATCTGGGCATAATGACGGCATCCCACAGCTCAGGTTTGATTGCCGGAATTACAGAAGAGTTGTGTTTGATTCCCACCAAGCTGGTTCTGCATTTTATTTTCCTTTCCAAAATGAATCTGGAGAATGCCAAAGCTCAGTTATATGCAGTGACCGGAATGGAATGAATATTTCCCCACCCAACCAATATGATTGCTCCAATATTGAATCCCAGAGTGAAGACATTGCTGAGAGCACAAAATGAATGTCACAACTGTTGGCCGTGCACCCTTACATACCCCAGAGGAACACACAGCAATGTTTGTTATGCTGATTTCTTTTTCCTTTTTCCTGGAGAGAGGGTCAAAAGGAATAAAAAAAAATATCCCTGGGAGAAACTGGTTGGAGATTATATCTGAGTCTATTTCCTACACATCACTTCTTTGTAAAGCTGTCTTTGTAAAGCTGCACTGCATCGCTGTCTTTGTAAAGCTGCACTGCCTTGGGAAAAGATGAGTGTGTTTGTGTGTGCGGGGGGGAGAGGGAGAGAGATGACAAAGAGAGAGAGAGAGAGAGAGAAATAGCATTTCGACATATATACCACTTCATAATGCTTCACAGCCATTCTAAGTGGTTTGTGAGTCAAGCTTGGGCCAGTCAGAATTGAACTCCTGGCAGTCGGCACAGTTAGCCTGCAATACTGCATTCTAACCACTGTGCCACAGGACTCTAGATAAATGTAGATAGATAGATAGATAGATAGATAGATAGATAGATAGATAGATAGATAGATAGATAGATAGATAGACAGTAGATAGATGGTAGGTAGGTAGGTAGATAAATAGATGAACAGACAGACATAGAAGATAGATGATAGGTAGGTAGGTAGGATGATGATGATAGACACATAGTAGATATATAAATAGATGATAGAGATAGATAAATGATATAGTAGACAGATGATAGGTAGATAGATAGGAAGGTAGGTAGGTAGGTAGGTAGGTAGGTAGGTAGGTAGGTAGGTAGATAGATAGATAGATAGATAGATAGATAGATGGATGAATGATAGATAGATAGAAGATAGACAGTAGATAGATGGTAGGTAGATAGGTAGATAAATAGATGAACAGACAGACATAGAAGATAGATGATAGGTAGGTAGGTAAGATGATGATGATAGACACACAGTAGATATATAAATAGATGATAGCGATAGATAAATGATATAGTAGACAGATGATAGGTAGATAGATAGGTAGGTAGGTAGATAGATAGATAGATAGATAGATAGATAGATAGATAGATAGATAGATGGATGGATGGATGGATGGATGGATGGATGGATGGATGGATGGACGGACGGACAGACAGACAGACAGACAGACAGACAGACAGACAGATAGATATTGTAAACAGGGAGGTTAGAGAGAGATAAAGAGAAAGAAATAGATAGATAGACAGACAGATAGATGGACAGGCAGACAGCCATGCAAATGGACGGATGGATGGATGGACAGATGGATGGACGGATGGATGGATGAATGGTGGATGGATGGAGAGGCAGGCAGGCAGGAAGAAATATGGTAGGCACTAAGGTCTAATGGGAAAGCCATAGAAATTAAGACAGTCCTACAGTTTTTCATTCATTCTCTCCATGGTAGCTAACATTCAACTAAGGCACAAGGGTGTCACTTGCATTATGACACATCATCATCATCATCATCAAAATGATGCACCTAATGACACAATTCTTTTTTTTTTAAGTTTTTATTTTTTAAGACATATATAAACAATAAAACATAAAAACATCTTCCATTTTATATACATACAGTGTGTCAGTTGGTTACAGATCTTTTGTGCTATCCTTTCATAGTTGTTATTCACAATTTATATAAAGTTCACATTGTCAAACTAACATATGCTTATATACCGTGTTTCTCCAACAATACGGCCTCCACCAATAGGAAGGCCCAGCATGTTTTTTGGGCATAAAATCAAATTAAGCCCCTCCCCCCAAATTTAGGCCTATCTTAAAATATGCAAAATAAGGGGGAAGGGCGGGAAACTTGCTATTAGGAGTGCCCAGCGGGCAGGAATTCCTCGCCACCAGAGCTCCTAACGGGCGACCATGGCGAAGCACGGAGAGTTCCCTATTCCCACCAAACACCTTTGCTGCAGACACCTTTGGCACCCGCCGCTGTTGCTTTCCCTTCTGCCCATTCCGCTGCCACGTTTGGAGCTGCCGCTTCCGTGTTTGGAGTACCGCCGCCATTTGGAGCTCCAAACGCGGAAGTGGCAGCTCCAAACATGATGGCGGGCGATCTTTTTATTTTGGTCCGCGTGAAGTTCAGAGCGAGTGAGAGGGAGACTGCAATGCCTCCATCTGAGATGGCAACCTCACTAGTGGATCACAACGTGGCTGGAAGCCTGAATCAGCGGGATATGATGGCAATCTTTTTGGAGCGAGAGGAAAGGGAGAGAAGAGTTGCGAGGCATAATTTGCAGGAGGAAGTGGGTGTACCCCATGGCAGGGAGCCCAAAGAAGAAGGGCTGGTAGGCAACGGAGAGGGTCCCGTAGCTCCAGAAGCAAGTTCGCATTTGGAGTTGGGGCAAACGTGTTCCAAACGCGAATCCGGTCGCTAAAGAGCCAGAAAGCAGCAAGGGCGCCAGGTGGAAAGGACAGGGTCACGATCACATGGAGATGCCCAAAGAGCGGAGCGCACATAACTAAAGGCGGCACACGCAGTTGGTTTGGGGACTACAAGGCAGCATCTGAGCCTCTTCCCGGGCGCGTCTCTCGGCTGCTTCCGGAGCTACGGGACGCTCTCCGTTGCCTACCGGCCCTTCTTCCTTGGGCTCCCTGCCATGGGGTACACCCTGTTCCTCCTGCAAATTACGCCTCACAACTCTTCTCTCCCTTTCCTCTCGCTCCAAGAAGATTGCCATCGTATCCCGCTGATTCGGGCTTCCAGCCACGTTGTGATCCATTAGTGAGGTTGCCATCTCGGATGGAGGCATCACTTCCCTCTCGCTTGCTCTGATGGAGGCATCGCTTTCCTTTCACTTGCTCTGAACTTCGTGCGGACCAAAATAAAAAGATTGCCCACCATCATGTTTGGAGTTGCCACTTCTGCATTTGGAGCTCCAAATGGTGGCGGCACTCCAAACACGGAAGCGGCAGCTCCAAACGTGGGGGTGGAATGGGCAGAAAGGAAAGCAACAGCGGCGGGTGCCAAAGGTGTCTGCAGCAAAGGTGGGAGTAGGGAGCTCTCTGCGCTTCGCCATGATCACCCGTTAGGAGCGGCTGTTGGAGAGGATGCAAGGGGGGGAATTAAGTCACCCCCAAAAAGACGGCCTAGCTGTTTTTTCGGGGCTCAAAAAAAATAAATAAGGCCCAGCCTTATTATGTGAGAAACACAGTATTTATCAGTTATTAATTATCCATGACTAAATTATTTATTCCATCATTTTATACGAGATATCTCACATTTTATTTTAAAATTTATATTGTATTTTCATCCAATGGTTATATATGTCTACATTATATTTTATATCAATCTATTAAACTTCTATAACAAAATTATCTATTCTGTTCCAATACCATGTCTGTTTGTCCAACTATTGATAAAACAAATCCCATATCTTATAAAATGGTTTATCTTCTTGTTTTCTAATTTCAAATGTCAATTTACTCATTTCAGCACAGTCCATACTTTTCTTAATAACTTCCTCCTGCATAGGTATTTTATCATTTTTCCAATTCTTAGCAAATACAATTATAGCCACTGTTAAAACATTTACAAACAAATATTTCATCTCTTTATTGTATATTTCTGGTATGACTCCCAATAAAAAGATCTCTGGTTTAAAGTATATATTGTTTTATCATTTTTTGCAACCACGTGTGGATTTTAGTCCAATATTTTTTTGCATCCGAGCATGTCCACCACATATGGTAATATGAACCAGGTATCTGATGACATTTCCAACATTTATCTGACTTATTCTTAAACATTCTCGTAAGTCTCGTTGTGGGTAGATGACACCTGTAAAACAACTTATACAAATTTTCTTTATACGCAGTTGACATTGTTATTTTATAGTTTTGAAACCACAATTTTTGCCATTTTTCTAAATCAATCCCATATCCAAATATTTTCCCCAAGCAATCATTGTTTCTTTAATTTGTTCCTCCTCTAATTTAAATTCTAATAAATGTCCATAAAGTTTTTTAAATACCTTTTTCATCAGTACCCATCAAAATTTTGTCTAAGTCAGTCAAGTTATCATAAATACTTTCTGTTTTAAAATCTTTATCAAATCTAGATTGTATTTGCAAATATGAAAACCAGTTCATTTTACACCTTTTTCTTCCAATGCTTGCATAGATTTAAGTTCACCCTTTTCATTCAATATCTCACCATATCTAACTGTTTGTTCCTTTTTATATATATTATTGGATAAGAAAAAGCTTCAATGGTAGATATCCATAGTGGAATTTTTAAGTAGTATTGTCTTTTTATCTTCTCCCAATTCAAAAACAGTGCCTCTCGAATATAATGTCTTCTAAAATATCCCCATGTTTTAGTTCCCTTGTACCAGAGGAAAGCATGCCATCCCAACAGCAAGTCATGCCCTGCTAAAGTCAATAGTCTACTGTTCCTTAATGTGATCCATTCCTTTACCCACATCAGACTTGTCGCTTGATAATATAACTCCCAATTGGGCAAGGCAACCCCCGTCTTATTCTTGCATCTTGTAACAGTTTTAGTTTGATGACACAATTCTTCTCATTGCACTCTGTGATGTTGCTTGTTCCTTACCTCTCATTATATTGACCACAGTGTTTAAATAGCGGTTATTTAGGAGTGAATCATATTGACTTCCTTTAAATATCTTCAGTCATCCCTAATATGCTTTTTCCTGGTTTTAAAAAAAGGGGATCTAACAGAAACCAATTTTAAATATGCAGAAGTTATGGATTTGCAATTCTAGAATCCACATAGAATACTTTTATTCCTCAGCCTGGACAGATGGTTTACTCCAGTTTTGCTGAAGGTGGGAGATTGAAGCCAGATGTTTCTGCAGAGATCCAGGGAGATTATTGTCTAGCCACTGCTTAAACTGTCTCCTCCAGCAAAGGAAAGCAATTGCTTCCTAAGGCTGTCTGTTCTGTTCTCTATCAGTCTTCTCCATTACGATATTTCTTCCAAAAACTGCTTCCCTGAGACCTCTTCCTTGCAGTTCTAGCTTTATCTATCTTTTTCAGCTGCAGAGAACACTGTGTTCCATCATCTGCCTGGCAGCATTTCAGTTGTTGGCCAACTGCTTTCATATTTTTTTTTTTTTTAAATATTTTCTCCTGGTTAAACATATCCAGCTCTTTGAAGCTCCGTTTTCCTAGGAGATCACATTTCTGGACCCAAAGCATCTTGATTCCTCTTCTGTTAATACACCTCAATTTGTCAATGTCTCTGTGTCAGAACTGGACATCAGACCCCAAATTTCCATTGGATTTGCAATTCAGCTTGTTTATTCATGTTAGAAGCATCATTATTAAAATAAGGGATGTTATATTATTTAAAATGTAAAACATAATTTGGATAATATAACATATATAATAATATAACACGTTAGGTTGTTGTAACACACATGGATAAATAGATAGATAAAGAGAGAGAGAGAGAGAGAGGGAGAGAGAGAGAGATATAATAAAGAGATTGATTGATTGATAGGTGATAGAGAGATAGATGATAAATATAGAGAGATAGATGATAAATAGATAGATTAGATGGTAGAGATAGATAGATACCGGTAGATAGATAGATAGATAGATAGATAGATAGATAGATAGATAGATAGATAGATAGAAAGATAGAGATGATAGAGATGATAGAGAGAGAGATACTGTAGATAGATGAGAGAGAGATGTTGACATAATACAGTATAACATATAACTCACTAAAATAAAATAAAAACAAAAATAACATACAATTATCTCAAAAAAAGCATATATCTACAGATATACACATAATATATGTACATACATACATACATACATACATACATACATGCCATATACATATATGTGTGAATGTGTGTGCACACTGAGCTGGTAAACCAATGCAAATGTGTTGGTTTACTAGCTCAGCATCTATCTCTTCAGATGTTCTCCTTGGAAAAACATTCAGAATACTTGTCCAAATTTATTCCAGTTAGTTGGAATGTATACATTGGAAGAAACAGCACTGATGATCAAATAGATTGTTCTTTTCTGTTGTATTGTTTCTTATCAGTCTAGGGAGACGATAAAACCAAATTGTGTTTGTGTTATACATTTTGCTCTTTGTTGCTCTTCTGAAAAAAAAAACAAAAAACATAACAGTGAGTGGGAAAATCACAGTTGTCCATTTTTTAAAATATTACAGGATTTGATTAGGAACTGGGTATGTCTACTTTAATGAAAAGAAGGACTAGAGGTGACATCATAGCAGTCTTCCAATATTTAAAAGGCTGCACAAAGAACAGGGGGTCAGCCTGCACATGAAGGTAGGACAAAAAGCAATGGATAGAAAGTAATTAAGGAGAGAAGCAACCTGGAACTGAGGAGAAATTTCCTGAGAATGAGAACAATTCATCAGTGGGATGGCTTGCCTCTGGAAGGTGCGGAATCTCCTTCATTGGACAGAAGAGATTGGGCAACCTTTTGTCTGAAATGGTACAGAGTTGCCTACTTGAGCAGTGGGTTAAACAGGTTCAAAAGAAGTTTAAAAAAAAAAGCTGCTTTGCCTTTTTTCTCCCAAAAATAAGTTCTGAAAGCAACTTTGAAGTATCTTATGTTTTGGTTTTCATATAGATATAACCGGGGTGGGATTCTACCAGTTCGCACCTATTTGCTAGAACTGGTTGTTTACATTCTATGCAGTTCGGAGAATCGGTTGTTAGAAGAAATTACTGGCCTAATCCTGTAAGGAAGGCAGGAAGGAAACATTCTGGTGTTGCTTACAGAAACTTCCTCTCCATTAACTCTTATTACATTCTTGGCAGGACTAGACTTCCTGTCTCAGGAATTTCTCTGGAGTTTTTTCCCTCTCCTTTGCTGGTACTTTGCTTGTATGGCGTGACCATTTAAAGTTACAATGGCACTGAAAAAAGTGACTTATGACTTATGAATTTGAATCCCACCCCAGGATATAACAAAATAAAGAATGTTGCAATATGAGGAGGAGGAGGAGAGGAGCAGGAGGAGAGGAGCAGGAGGAAGAAGAAGAAATGGAGGAGGAGGAAATAGAGGAGAAGGAGGAGAAAAAGGAAGTTAAGAGGAGGAGGGGAAGGAGCAGGAGGAGAAAGGAGAAGAAACAAAGTTTACAAAACTCATCATATTTGAAATGGGATACATTAAAAACACGCACAGCTCTGTGCAGTTGGAAATAGGAATAAACAAAACATTCTCTTTCGTGGAACTTGGGCATCATGCAACTGAGGAAATGAGCAGAAGCTGCAGGTTATAAAGTAAAGCATTTGACCAATGCAGAAGTGCCAAAACCGAGCATGTCTGTGATATTGAAATACACAGATTAATCTTCTCATCTCATTGTTCATTCCTGTTCCATTCTCTTTCTCCTCATGTAAGCACTTCCTTCCGTCCATCTATTCTCAATCTCCTTCCAGCCCGAATCATTCCTGTGCTCGAGATCTGTGCAATATTATTTCCTGCAAATGAAATCTAGAGTGACATTAATACATATATAATTTTATGGAGGGGAATGGGTCTGGCTGATTATTTCTACCTGCTGTGTCTTGATGATCGACGTTGCAGTCATCTCCATTTGGATAATGAAATTTCACCTCCTTAATGTTTGGATGATCACATATTCCTCCCAGCTGTCTTGGGGAGGAAGAAAGTCATTCTCAGACTAGATGGCGATCCCAGCCGATAGGTACAGAAGTAGAATGACATCGTCCTGGGCCACAAAGAAGAAAAGAAAATCGAACAAAATGAAATTCAACGTAGAGAAAAGTAAAGTCTTACGCTTAGGCAAGAAAAATCTATCTATCTATCTATCTATCTATCTATCTATCTATCTATCTATCTATCTATCTATCTATCTATCTATCTACCTACCTACCTACCTACCTACACACACACACACACATACAAATTATAAAAGTGAAATACCATTCACACATCGTCACAAAATCTCCAGAACCATAAAGCCTTCAAAGTTGAAATTTGGCAGGTATGTTCCTCTTGGCTTCCAGGTGCTCACCAGAGGTGGTTTTCAGTAGGTTCTGACCAGTTCTGGAGAATTGGTTGCGGAAATGTTGAGTAGTTCGGAGGACCAGCAAATCCCACCTCTGACTGGCCCTGCCCCCATCTATTCTCCACCTCCCGAGTCCCAGCTGATTGGCTGGGTCTTCTTTGGTTGCCCTGCATGGGAGAACAGATCTGGAAAGCAGGTTGGTGGGGTGGGGAGGGAATGGGGATTTTCCTTCCCCTGCCACTCCCACCAAGCCACACCATAGAACTGGTAGTAAAAACTTTTGAATCCCACCACTGGTGCTTACTAAGAAATGATTTTTTGAAATGACCATCTGAGCATTAGTATTTTGTATATTATTATTAACACGCTTTGATGCTAAGAATTTCTACTCCCCCTCCCCACCTGAAAAGAAATCTCTTCCAAAGGCAAAACACAAGCAGAGGAGAGGAGGTTCAGTTTCAGTTTTAGTTTCAGAGCACCTTTAGTCCAGAACAGTTGAGCTAAGCCATGTCCAGGCTCCTTGCTGTCTCCTCCTTGCTCACACAGCAAATACTGCTTCAGTCTCCAAACAGCCCTCAACTCTCTCACACACTGACAGGACACTAGTAGGATGAATACCAATGGATGCTGGTAAGCAGAGGCAGAACTCTTCCCCCCTTATTTTCCTCCCCAAAAACTATCCCCAATTGCATAATTTCATAGAGAAGCACGGGTATTGAGCTAGTTTTAAATATAATAAAGGCCAGATATACATGAATAAATAAAAATAAATAAATGGTTCTTCCTTGCAGCTTTTTAAGTTTGGGAAGAAACAACTTCTATCTCTTGACTACTTCTATCCCACTGCAGGTAGTCCTTGACTTACAACAGTTCCTTTAGTGACCATTCAAAGTTACTACAGCACTGAAAAAAGTGAGTTATGACCGTTTTTCACACGTACGACCATTGTAGTATCCTCATGCTTATGTGATCAAAACTCAGACACTTGGCAACTTATTCACAGTTATGACGGTCACAGTGATCCCTTTTTGTGACCTTCTGACAAGCAAAGTCAATGGGGAAGCTGGATTCATTTAATAACGGTGTTCCAAACTTAACAAATGCAGGGATTGATTTAACAACTGTGGCAAGAAAAGTCGTAAAATGGGGCAACACTCACTTAACAAGATAAATTTTGGGCTCAGTTGGAGTCGTAAGTTGAGGACTACCTGTCCTATCATACCACTACATTCTGCACCAGCTGCAGTTTCCCAATGCTCTTCAAGGACAGCCCCTTGTAGAGTGTATTGGAGTAGTCCAGTGCATTCACTGCATGTGGCTCACCAAGCAAACTGAAGAGAACTAGATATATTGTATATTATGCATCTTCATTGTTTTCCGATTCTTCCCATATCTGTAAAGAGAAAGAAGCAGATGATCCACTCAGATCTAATGATCTGATATCCACTCTTGGTTCAGGTCAGGTCAAGGCTCTATCTAACAAAATTCAATGTAGGGAAAAAAGCAAAGTTTTACACATAGGCAAGAAAAGCCAAAAGTACACATACAGACTGTGTGAAACCAGGCTCAATAGCAGTAGCTGTGAAAGGGAACTTGGAGTCTTAGTGGACAACCAGATAAATATGACCCAGCTGTGTGCAGCAGCAGCAGCCAAAAAAGCTAATGCAATCCTAAGTTGCATTAACAGAAGGATACAATAAAGATCAGGGGAGGTACTAATATCACTCTATAAAGCCTTAGTAAGACCACACCTAGAATACTGCATCCAGTTTGGGTCACCATACTATAAAAAAGAGGTTGAGACTCTGGAAAGAGTGCAGAAAACAGCAACCAAGATGATGAAAGATCTGGAGACTGAAACATACCAAGAATGGTTGCAGGAACTGGGCCTGGCTACTCTAGTGAAGAGAAGGACTGGGGGAGACATGATAGCAGTCTTCCAATATTTGAGGGGCTTCCACAAAGAGGAGGAAGGGGTCAACCTATTTTCCAAAGCACCAGAAGGCAAGAGGAGAAACCTTGGATGGAAATTAATCAAGGAGAGAAGCAACCTGGAATCAAGGAGAAACATCCTCACAGTGAAAACATTCAACCAGAAGAATGGCTCGCCTTCAAAAATGGTGAGAGCTCCACCATTGGAGGATTTTAAGAAGAGATGGACACTTATCTTGAATGCTATAGGGTCTCCTGTTTAAGCAGAGGGATTGGACTACAAGACCTCCAAGATCCCTTCCAAGCTCAGAATTTATTTGATAACTGTCTTGGTAGTAGCTCTTCCTCCTCCCCTTTAAAGCCATACCCTCTGCCCTCTACAAATAGAGAGGATTTATTTGTCACACCAGGTTAATCTCTCTGAAAAAATTGTGCCCAACTATTGCAGTCTACAAAATTGTTGAAATTTCTATCACCCCACAAAGTGTTGGCAGTAATCAAAGGTACGAACATGCTCAGTTATGCCAAAATGTAATATTACGTGTTGATTGGGCACAGAGATGCTTTTGTAGGCAGAAACATCCTCTTCATGGCTGGAAAAAAAACAGCAATCAAAATGCAACCTTGCTTCACTTGATGTGGTCTTGTGTAGGAACATCTCCATTTTGGACAAAAAACTATTTCACATAGTCATTTTGTTCTGGAAGACGTATTGATTTTTGTTGATTCTCATGTTACTTTCAATTATACCACAATAATTTGGAAAGAAAGAGGAGCACGGGATAAATCGATTTTGTGTGTTTTCTATTGCCGAACACAAAAGCAAACAACAGCTGATACTACGAGGGGGATAGGACATCTATTCTTTCAATTACCCAACCGTCTGGAGAACTTGCAATTTTGGCCACACTTGAACAAGGATTTTATTGCCAAGAGGCCCCATTAAAAATGTATTTACTTTTCTTTTTCACCTCTCTGGAAGTAAGCCAGCTTCAATATTTATCAAGTCGATAACATATGGAACAAAATAAAAACTGAGGAAGTCTCTCCCCTTGAAAAGCACGTGCATTGACATTAGCAATAACATTTAGACTTCTGTACCGCTTTACAGTGCTTTACAGCCTTTTCTAAGTGGTTTACAGAGTCAGCACATTGCCCCCAACAATCTGGGTCCTCATTTTATCTGACCTTGGGAGGATGAAGGCTAAGTCAACCTTGAGCTGTTCAGGATCAAACATCTGGCTGCGGGAAGAATCAGTCTGCAATACTACATTCTAACCACTGTATCACCATGGCTTTTGGAAGAAGGAAGGAAAGAAGGAAGGAAGGAAGGAAGGAAGGAAGGAAGGAAGGAAGGAAGGAAGGAAGGAAGGAAGGAAGGAAGGAAGGAAGGAAGGAAGGAAGGAAGGAAGGTGTCAGGATTCTGACAGTTATCCCATTTAAATCATGAGTCTCAAGCCAAACTTCCAAAATTTAAAAAGGATTTATTGGGAGTTAACATGTCCGGCACTGCCTGGGTGTAGCTGACCCTGAGACAAATAATTCATTGTCACCCTAGACCCTGGTTTTTCCCTCCATCCCCTGGGTGTATCATAATTCATATTCTCCAGTGGGACACATCCATAGCCAAGATTCATCAATCCTGCTGTCCAGTGGCAGAAACTTCAGTCACCTAGTTGCTATCTTTGAAAAACTATTTATGGAATGCACTTTCAATTTCCAAGCTGCCACACTGTTCTTTCAAACCCCTTTCCCACCTCCCTTTCTGTTGACAACTCTAAAAAGACCATAGAAATATTTTATGAGTTGACAGAAGGAAGGAAGGAAGTAGTACTTAGACATATACCACTTCATAGTACTTTACTGCCTTCTCTAAGCAGAGTCAGTATTTTGTCCCCAACAATCTGGGTCCTCATTTTACCAACCTCGGAAGAATGGAAGGCTGAGTTAACCATGAGAATTGGCAGAATTAACCTGCAGTACTAGCATTCTAACCACTGCTCCACCATGGCTTAATTTCAATGATTGTCAATTGTATTTATGATGGTTGCAGTGTCCCCGAGTTACTCGTAAGTGTAATCTCCTTTTGATGTCACCAAAGGAGATCATACTGTAATCTCCTTTTGCGACACTCTGACAAGCAAAGTCAATGGGAAGGCCAGAACTGGCGACAGAGAGACCTCCAGATGTAGATGGACCATAGATTAAATGAAGGACATTACAGGGTTGACAGTTTTATTCTTAGTCCATTTCCTAATGAGCCATCAAACATAAATTGGCATTTTTACAGCAGCTGGACCCTGACTTGAAACCTCCGCTGTGTGATTCATCACTATTCCAAGGTATTTCCACTGATTTGTTATCCACAGCTTTCTCTATATGTGAAATAAGATGTGAGTTTTCAACACTGATATACATCACTTGGATGATGATGATGATGTTATCCTTTCAGTCGTGTTTGACTCTTGGTGATTCTATGGGCCAGGTCTCTACACATCTTATTTTATTGATTTATTTATTTGGTTTGTCAATTGCTTACAAGATAATAGGTATAAGTAAAAACATAGTTATGAATATATGGATACATATGAGAAAAATTAAAAAAGAAAAGAAACAATAGGACAGGGATGGTAGGCACGTTGGTGCGCTTATGCACCCCCCCTACAGACCTCTTAAGAAAGGGGTGAGGTCAATAATAGACAGTCTAAGGTTAAAGTTTTTGGGGTTTGGGGAAGAAACCACAGAGTCAGGTAGAGTATTCCAGACATTGACCACTCTGTTGCTGGAGTCATATTTCCTGCAATCAAGTTTGGTGCGGTTAAACTTGAGTTTGTATCTATTGTTTGCTCTTGTGTTGTTATGGTTGAAGCTGAAGTATTCATTGAAAAGTAGGACATTGTAATGTATGATTTTATATACTAAGATCGGACCGTACTTTTAGGTTTTTTAGGTCTAGAATTTCAAGTCTGGTGGCATAAGGTATTCTGCAACGAGTAGAGGAGTGGAGAACTCTTCCTGTGAAATATTTCTGGACTTTCTCAACTGTGTTAATATCAGATACGTAATGTGAGTTCCAAACTGATGAGCTGTATTCAAGTATTGGTCTAGCAAATGTTTGGATGCTCTAGTTAGTAGTGTGATATTACCAGAGAAAAAGCTACGCAGGATTAGGTTAAGAACAAGTATGTTCTTGTCTTGTGCCTCTCCCACAAATACAAATGAGCTACTTTCTGGACATGAGTGCATAATGTGCTACCCCTGTGTATATACCTTATTGCAGGTATATACTGCAGATTGCAGGATTTGGGTATGGCTAGTCTAGAGAAAAGAAGGACTAGGTGGGGACTAGCAAATGTTTTGTATGTTTTCCAATCTTCCGCTGCTTCTTTGTTATATGCTCTGGCTGGTCTCAGCTTTAATGGTATACCAGCCATCGTGTGCTTTGGCGGCCTGGTTTTCTTTGACCACTAATTCTTCCAAGCATAATCTCTTTCTCCAGCAAATTCCCTTGCTTGACATGGCCAAAATAAGTAAGACACAATTTTGACTGGAAAGGGAGTGATGTTATCTGGTTGCGTAATGAAACTTCTGCAAGAAAACAACCAAGCTCAGAGAGCACTAAAGACCCCACAGTTCAACCCTGAGATTAAAATATTCACTCAATTGATGTCTGTCTGTCTCTCTCTCTCTCTCTCTCTCTTTTTCTATCTATCTATCTATCTATCTATCTATCTATCTATCTATCTATCTATCTATCTATCTATCTATCTATCTATCGACCGACCTACCTACCGATATCAGAGGTGGTATATTTAGAGAACCGGCAAATACCACCTCTGACTGGCCCCGTCCCCATCTATTCTCTGCCTCCCAAGTTCCAGATGATTGGCTGGGTCTTCTTTGGTTGCCCTGCACAGGAGAACGGAGCTGCAAAGCAGGTTAGTGGGGTGGTGAGGAAATAGGGATTTTGCAGTATCCTTCCCCTGGAGTTAGGTGGGAATGGAGATATTTGCAGTATCCTTCCCCTGCCACATCCACCAAGCCATGCCAACCAAACCACACCCACCAAGCCACACCCATCAAGCCATGCCCACAGAACCAGTAATAAAAAAAAGATTGAATCCCACCAAGGTTCCTTTCTTGAAGACCTCCAAGGTCACTTCCAACTATTGTTATTCTGCTATACTTTACAAAGCTTTTCACAGCAAATTCTGGTTTCCATCCAGATCTTAGATGAAACCAAAATATGTTTGTCGTGGCTGCAAAAGTTAAATAAAAATGATCGCCTCTTCCACCCGGGCTTTATCTTCACAATAAGTGACATTCTTCCTCGCAACAGTTCTTTGTGTTGTAAAGTTCTCATGTGGGAAAATTACCGCTTGTGTCATTTCTCTCCTCTGCACTTTTACTATGAAGATGCAAACCCAAATTGACAGCTAAAGTTTGTCTCTTCCTTTCCTCACTGCAGATTGGCTCCGATCTGCAGCAATAAATCTAAAATTATGCATGTCCCCTTCAAGAATGGGAGACGGTTATCTCCTGTGGACTATAAATCAGGGCTGTTCCAAGCATACACTGATGAATTAATGGATTTCAGATACAAAGTCCTCTGTAGCTTTTATGGGTTTGCTTGCTAGAAGACAAATAAAACAGCCAGGCCTGCATTAAAATAGTTAATATTTATGTAATTATAGATATTGTATAGGAGAAAGGGACCCATCATCATCATCATCATCAATATCAGGAGTGTCAAACATGATTTCATCAAGGTCCGCTTCAAGGTTGTGTTTTACCTCAGACGGGGAGGGGGGGTGGCCAGTGGGGGCGTGGCCTGCTCGATATCACTCATGTTGGGGCATCTGAGATGGCCAAGTGCTAAGGCAGGACTTCCCTCAGACCCTCCCTCACTCTCATTATAATCTCCTTCCTTCCTTCCTTCCTTCCTTCCTTCCTTCCTTCCTTCCTTCCTTCCTTCCTTCCTTCCTTCTCCCTTCTTCTTCCTTCCTCTCTTTCCTTATTTTTCCTTCCTTGCTATCTTCCCCTCTTTCCTTCTTTTTCTTTGTCTATCCTCTTTCCTTTTTCCTTTCCTGTTCTTTCTTACAGGTTCAAATGCAAAAAATGGAAACAAACTCCTTTTGTTTTGTTTTTAGTTTTAGTTTTGCTAGCCCTATGCCAGAGAATTTTTTTTTTTTTTTTGCTATCAGAGGGCTTCAGAAGGCCATCATGGCTGAAAATGGAGGCTGGGGGTGCACACACAGCCCTTCCTAGTTCTGTTTTTGCTGGCAGAGGCACCGTGGGCTGGTCCTTTGCTGTTTGCAGGGTGGCTCCACGGGTCAGATCTAAGAACCCTGTGAGCCTTGAGTTTGACACCCCTGATCTCAATTCATTCATATCTCTTCTCTTCCTCTTTCCTGACATCATGGCTTTTTGAGACAAATAATGTCTAAACCCCCTTTTTAACCTATCAGTTTCCCAAATCCAGCAATTTTACACCAGATACTTTCTGGCCGATGATCTCTTTTGTGTAGCATGTGAGGGTCTAAGCTAGAAGTGGATAATTATTATTAGCTAATTTGTGATGAATGCCAGTCATTTGGTTTCCTTGAGAACAATTCAGAGAGGGGACTGAGTTTTAAGAGAAGTTCAGACTGCTTGAAGCCAAGATGGATGAGAGCCTTTGCCAGCAATGAAGGGTGTTGGTTAATTTCAATACTACTACTACGACTACTACTACTACTACTACTACTACTACTACTACTACTAATAATAATAATAATAATAATAATGACAACAATGACAACAATGACAACGACAACAACAATAGGGATAGCAGAATAGGAGAGAAAGAACTGGAGAAGATAACAAAATGCAAAGACCTACAAATAGAAATAGAACGACTATGGCAAAGGCAAGCAAGGGTAGTACCAATAGTAATAGGCGCCTTGGGTGCAGTCCTAAAACAACTGGAGCACCACTTGAACACCATCAGTGGCATTGACAAGTTTGCCATCAGTCAATTGCGGAAGGCAGTTTTACCTGGAACAGCTTCCATCCTGCGGTGATATCTGTAACACCATCAAACACCCAGATTTGCCTATCCCAGGTCCTTGGTAAGGACTTGATAGGTAGACAAAAATGCCAAACCCACTCTGAACATCTGGTTGACTGTGCAATGAATAATAATAGTAGCAATAACAGCAATAACAACAACAACAATAATAATATCCGAGGTATCAATGCTGTCAGCAACCAGTATCAACCTTTAGCACCAGTCAATGGTATTTGTGATGCATTTTTGAATGTTCAGTTGACTGAGTTTCATGTTTAATGAATAAAGTAAACAACAACAACAACAACAACATCAACAACAACAACAAAAGCTTTGGAATGCTAAAGGAATTACACATTTTGAACTATTTCCAAAACTACAAAGCCAGTTGTGAAATTGAAATTTCAGAATCAGCGCTGGCCAAAAACCCGGTGGTGCATTATTCCACAATGTATAATGTATAATGTCACAAGCAAACAGGGATGAGGGTAACAATCATTTACTTATGACTTTAGTCCATAGTGAGCACCCACACATATCACAGGAAGGTTTGCAAAGGGGCCTCTCTTGCCTGTATCTGGATGTTTATATTGTCCACCCTGTGCAGCCGCTGCCAAAAAAAGCCAATGAAATCCTAGTCTGCATTAACAGAGGGATAGTTTTTTTCCCCTTGAAGATGTTTTGAATCCATTCAAGGTTGATTCAGCCTTCCAACCTTCCAAGACTGGTAAAATGAGGATCCAGGTTGTTGGGAGCAATATGCTGGTTCTGTAAGCCACTTAGAAAGGACTGTAAAGCACTATGAAGGGGTGTAGAAATCTAACTTCTATTGCTATCCAAGAAGCTTTTTTAGTTTCATCTGAAGAACTGAACTGAAGAAGTTTCTCTGATGAGAAGTGAAACTTCTTCAAGGGGAAAAAAAGAAATGAAGAAGGTCCAGTTGCCTTTGAAAAAGCATGTTTGGGACACCAAGCACCAAGGATCCCACAAATTCAAATCTGAGCTACAAATATCCTCTTCTGTCAGAAATGTGTTTTGGGTTTGAGACGCTGAATTTGCCGCAAGGCATTGACCCAAGTGAGCAGCTAAATTCAGCCTGAAGCATCTCGCTCTCTGGCTTGGTTGGCCTGAGGAACTAAGCTAAAGTTCTTTTGCTTTTTAAAAAAGAAAATCAGGGGGAGAGGTGTGAAAGAGATGGGAGGAAGCATGGTCTTAGGGGAAAAACAGTCAGAAAATTCTCAAGTTCTCCAAACTTATGAAAGTTCCCAAGGGTGGTGTGATAGACTCGAGCCCCTGCTTTGTAGAGGGCATCTCTGCTCTCCATCAAGGTGTTGGGAAGAGGAGAATCGACCCAAGCTTGTCAAAGTCACCATCCGAAACTCTGCATGGCCTTTGGGCCCAAATATATATATGTGAAGCATGGATCTGTCTTTACTGGCCTGAAATGCAGAGGGAAGACTGTAAGAGTCTATCTGCCAAAAAAAAAAAAAAAACACCACCCCACAATATGGATTTTTCTCCTCCCTTAAAGCAAAGGTTACTGATGGTTAATGTGAATTTTTATGCCCCCTCTAAAACTAAGGGAACTCAAAATGCACGGGGCTCCCTAGAGACCTTCTCGTAAGATGTTCTGTGCCTTTGGGTCTGCACTGAGGCTGCCAAAGCAAAACCAACAACAGAGAAGCACAAAAAGGAAGAGAAAGGAAGATGGGAGCTTGTTGAATAACTGTTTTAAAGTAGGAAGTGAGCATGCTTGCTGATAGGTTTCACCCCAGGGCATTCACTCCATGCACAAACAGAGACCACATTTAAAGAAATACATTCCTCATATTTTATTCGGCTCCCAGCCCAAATAGGGAGGTCTGGTGGGAAGGGAACAAAATCACTTTTCCATCTAATTGAGGTTGTTTGACTCCAGAGTTCACTTCTTCCCTTAGTAAATGCCTCAATTCCCCCTCACTCTCTGTCTCTCTCTTTCTGTCTCTCTTTCTCTCTCATTGTCTTTTTCTCACCCTCTTTCATTCTTGTTATGTATGTAAATAGTTAAAATAAAAGCGAGCTTGGGGTAAAGTGCAGGGTTCTAGCCCTGCACTTCTGATTGGTTGTTAAGCGGCTCGATCGGATTGGTTGGGTTCAGAGAATCCGATTGGCCCTTAACGAAGGACTCTTATTGGTTTTGGAGCTAGCGTCTTACAGCTCCCTATTGGTTATTTCGCATTAAGGTTGCCTATATAAGGCAGAGTTGTTGTTATTAAAGTCTTAAGTCACTATGTAATAAAGAACTGAAAGTTCACCAACTAAAACTGTCTCCATTCATTTCACCCATGCCTGAAACTATTTCACTGGCGACGAAGGTGGGATTTGGAGACATCTGATCTTAAAGAACTTGGAAGAAAAACAGAGCACGTGTTAAGACAACGCCACCAACGGAAACCATGTCCAGCAGCATCGTACCACCTGCTCCGTTCGATCCGAACCAAGAGGATTGGGAATCCTACATGGATCGCTTCCAAATGTTTCTCGAAACAAATAAATTGAAGGACGCCACACCAGCAAAGAAGCAGGCGCTGTTCCTGACGTACTGCGGCCCGGCTGTCTTTAAAATGGCGAAAGCACTCGCAAAACCTCGAGAAGTGAAAGCAATGAGCTGGGACGACCTCGAACCTCTCCTGAGAGACTATTACGCGCCAACCGTACCTACACTCGTGAGACGCCACAAGTTCTATCAAAGAAGCCAGCGAAAAGGAGAGAGTGTGGCTGACTTCGTGGCAGACCTCCGACACTTAGGAGGCCTCTGCGGGTTCGCAGACTTAGATGAAGCACTGAGAGACCGATTAATTCTGGGATTAGATGCGCTAGGCGTGCAAAGCAAGCTGATGGCGAAAGGTGACATCGACCTTGCTGACGCCATCACCGAAGCCACTGCTGCTGAGGTGACCAAAAAGTCCGTGGCGCAACTACGGTGAAGCCGAAACCCAACGACCCCAACGACAGGCAACATTTTATCTAAGTCTGAAGGGCAGCAACTAACGACGCACCACGAGGACCTCTCTTCGTCATCAGACAGCGACGAAGAAGGGGTCCATCGACTGCGGTCCGACTGGGACCCTCGCCCTAAGACTTACGCCCCTGCGCAGGTTGTGGAGCGAACCATGCCAGGGCCGAATGCAAATTCCGCGACGCACTCTGCCATGAGTGCGGAAAATGAGGCCACATCAGTCGAGTCTGTTGCAGTTTACCGGGACCAAGTCAGGCCTCAAAGGGAACCAACTTTCGCCAATCGGCAGAAAACCGTCCTGTAAGGCGAGATCCAGCAAACCACTCCTACAGATATCGAGCATTGCAGAAAGAAGAGGCTCACCATACTATCACTATAGGTCACGCCTCAGCCATGGACGCTAAGAAGATTCGAGTTACAGTAGCCATAGAGACCCAACCTTGCCACATGGAGGTCGATTCGGGATCGTCCCTCTCGATGGTGTCGTGGAAGACATTAAAGCAACTCATTCCTACCATCCAACGCCAAGACCTTCGAATGCAATGTCTCATCCTTAAAGACTACCAAGGGAATCGGATCCCTGTGGTTGGGTCTTGTCGAGTCCGCGTCTCGTTTAAAAAGCATACGGCATACTTACCTCTAACGATCATCGATAGGGACAGGCCTAGTTTGTTGGGCCTCCAATGGTTTGCGCCACTCGGCATCAAAGTAGCCAGCGTGAACCGAGTCGGTGATTGCGAGTGGGAGGAGGACCTTATTTCTGAATTCAGCGATGTCTTCGCAGATCGTCTGAGTGAGTATAAGGGGACCCCAATTTCGTTTAGCCTCGACCCTAAGGTCGCCCCGATCCATTTAAAGCCCCGTCGAGTTCCGTTCGCCCTTAAGGCCAAGATAGATGAACAACTTGACAAACTAATTAAACAAGGGGTACTGCAACCCATTGATCATTCTCCATGGGAAACTCCTATTGTAACCCCCTTTAAGCCAGATGGGTCAATCCGAATCTGTGGGGACTACTGGGCCACTCTAAACCACGCCCTCCAGAAGAACTCATATCCAGTGCTGGTGGTGCAGCACCTCCTTCATTCCCTGGGAGGCGGAAAGGTTTTTGCTAAATTAGATTTAGCTCAAGCCTATCAACAATTGCCTGTGGACGATAAAACAGCCCAAGCTCAAACGATAGTAACGCACAGAGGTGCTTTTAAATGTACCCGATTGCAATTCGGGGTAAGTGTAGCCCCGGGAATATTCCAAAGTTTAATGGAACGATTATTGCAGGGAATCAAGGGCGTGGTTCTGTATTTTGATGACATGTTAATTGCAGCTCCTAGTAAAAAAATTCTGCAGAATCGTTTAAAATGTGTTCTTAAAAAATTCCAAGAAGCGGGACTGAAAGTAAAAAAGGATAAATGTCATCTGTATACTGACAGTGTTGAATTTCTAGGTTATCGCATTGATAGTCAGGGTATTCACCCTACTGAGAGTAAATTAAGGGCGATAAAAAATGCTCCCAGACCCCGTAACAAAACAGATCTCCAGGCATTTTTAGGCCTTATCAATTTCTATAATGTGTTTTTACCGCATAAGGCGACTGTGGCTGAACCGTTACACCGGTTATTAGATAAGAAAGCATTGTGGGTTTGGGGTTACTGGGAGGAAAAAGCGTTTCGAAATGTAAAATATTTACTTACATCTGATTCTGTATTTATGCAATATAATGAAACATTACCATTGGTTATAACTTGTGATGCCTCACCGTTTGGGGTGGGTGCCATTCTGAGCCATGTGCTGCCTAATGGAAACGAGGCCCCCGTTGCATACTTTTCGAAGACTCTTTCCCATGCAGAACGTAACTATGGACAAATAGATAAGGAAGCTCTTGCAATTGTGTCAGCCGTAAAAAAATTACATGAGTATGTATATGGAAAGACATTTACCATTGTAACTGACCACAAACCTTTACTGGGGATAATCGCTGGGGACAAAGCAACCCCCTATATATTGTCCCCAAGAATGACTCGATGGTCAGAGTTCCTAGCTGCTTATAATTATCGATTGTTATATGGCCCGGGGAAAGCCATTCCCCACGCCGACGCACTCAGCAGAGCACCGCTACCAGAGACTCTCGACGATCCGGCACCAACAGTATCGGTGTTACAAATCGAGATGCTCAACTCGTCCCCTATGACTGCTCGAGATATCGCGAGAGAGACCAGATGAGACCACACCCTAGCTCGAGTCCTAGGCTGGGTAGAACGTGGATGGCCATTGGACCAGGTCCCAGATGACTTCGTGCCATTGAAAACAAGGCAGACTGACCTTTTTTCACAAAGAGGCTGTGTCATCTGGGGCGATAGAGTTGTCGTTCCAGAACGACTCCAAAAGACGCTGTTACAAACTTTGCATGAAGGACATCCCGGGATCGTGCGGATGAAAGCACTTGCACGGAGCTACGCTTGGTGGCCAGACATGGACCGACACATCGAGCAATGGGTCAAGGCCTGCACTAAGTGCCAACAAACCAGCAACGCACCGCCAAAAGCTGCACCGACCGAATGGGAGATGCCACGCGGACCCTGGTCCAGAATCCACCTGGATTTCGCAGGGCCTATTAAAGGACATACATTGCTGTTGACTGTCGATGCATACTCTAATTGGTTGGAAATTCATCAAATGACCCATACAACCTCCGAAGCAGTCATTAAAGTCCTTAATAGGCTCTTTGCAACTGGAGACCAACAATTTGAACGATGCCACTACCGGAAAGAAACGGGCGGTATTCCAAACTCATTGCGGGCTGAACCGTATTCAAGATGGCCAAGGCACTAGCGAAACCAGCAGAAGTAAAGTCCATGGACTGGGACATCCTTGAAACCCTGCTAAGGGCCCACTATGCACCGACTGTACCAACGTTCATGAGAAGGCATGAATTTTACCAGAGACATCAGCGGAAGGGCAAAAGCGTTGCAGATTTCATAGCGGATCTCCGGAATCTAGGAGGCCTATGCGGGTTTGCCAACCTTGAAGAAGCCCTGAGAGACAGAATAGTTCTGGGATTAGATGCACTAGGCGTGCAGAGTAAGCTGATGGTGAAAGGCGACATTGGCCTTACAGATGCCATCGCTGACGCTACTGTAGCAGAAGCAACCAGGAAGTCGGCTGCTTGAATGCGCCGCACCCACACTCCACTTCGCCAACTCGCCCGCGAAGTTTCACCTCACTTAGAAGAACCGGCAATGACAGTCCACCACGAGGACCTTGAATCGTCATCAGAAAGCGATGAAGAAGAGGTCAACCGGCTCTGGTCTGAACGAGACCAACGCCAGAAATCGCAGTACCAATGTGCTGGTTGTGGGGCAAACCACCCCCGATCAGCCTGCAAATTCCTCAACGCGCTCTGCCATGTGTGCGGGAAAAGAGGCCACATCGGACGGGTCTGTAGAAGCAAGCAAGGACCCAGCCAAACCCCGAGGGGGGCTAACTATTGGCAATCTACAGGAAGCTGTCCTGAAAAGCGAGAACCCTTGAACCACCAATGGAACAACCACTCCTACAGAAACAAACCCCTAAACCACTCAACAAAGCGAGAAGAGGCACACCAAACTATTACGATTAGTCACGCCTCATCACTGGATGCCAAGAAGATCCGGGTGAAGGTGACCATCGAAAACCATCCTTGTATGATGGAAGTCGATTCAGGATCGTCCCTCTCGATAGTTTCCTGGAAGACCCTCAAGCAACTCATCCCTACCGTCCGGTGACAAGACCTCCGATTCCAAAGAATCATACTCAAAGATTATCAAGGAAATCGAATTCCAGTCGTTGGATCCAGCCAAGTCCGCGTCTCCTTTAAAAATCGTACTGCATCTCTACCCTTGACTGTAGTTGACAGGGATCGGCCTAGCTTGTTAGGCCTCCAATGGTTCGCTCCACTTGGAATTGAAGTAGCCGACATTCACCGAACCAGCAGCAACGACTGGGAAGAGGATCTCATCCAAGAATTCCAGGACGTCTTTGCAGACAAACTAGGCAAGTACAAGGGGACCCCGATATCATTTAACCTCAACCCCGAAATAGCTCCTATCCGCCTTAAGCCTCGTCGAGTCCTATTCGCCCTTAAACCAAAGATTGACGAGCAGCTTGATAAATTAATAGCCCAAGGGGTATTAGAACCAACTGACCATTCTCCCTGGGAAACCCCAATCATGACACCCATCAAGCCGGATGGATCGTTAAGAATTTGTGGGGACTACCGAGCCACCCTGAATCATGCCCTGCAGCAAAACGCTTACCCGGTACCAGTGTTGCAACACCTTCTCCATTCCCTGGGGGATAGCAAACTTAGGGCAATCAAAAACGCCCCAAGACCCCGCAATAAGGCGGATCTCCAAGCGTTCCTAGGCCTTATCAATTTTTATAACGTCTTCCTGCCTCACAAGGCAACCGTAGCTGAACCCCTACATCATTTATTAGACAAAAAAGCAACCTGGGTTTGGGGGCACCGAGAGGAACAGGCGTTTCGACAAGTAAAAAATTTATTGACCTCCGACACTGTTTTGATGCTGTATAATGAGACCTTGCCTTCGACTGTTACTTGTGATGCATCACCCTTCGGAGTGGGCGCCATTTTGAGCCACGTTTTACCAAACGGAAGTGAAGCCCCTGTTGCCTATTTTTCAAAAACGCTGTCAAAAGCAGAATGCAATTACAGTCAAATCGATAAGGAAGCTCTTGCTATTATATCTGCTGTTAAATGATTTCATGAATATATTTATGGGCGGGCTTTCACGATAATAACTGACCACAAACCCTTACTGGGAGTAATAGCAGGAGATAAACCAACCCCTTACATATTATCTCCAAGAATGACCCGCTGGTCAGAATTCTTGGCTGCCTATAATTATAAGTTGCAACACCGCCTGGGGAAAGCCATTCCCCACACTGACACATTAAGCCATGCACCGCTTCCAGAAACCGTTGACGACCCTGCTCCGACCGTCACAACACTGCAGATCGAGACACTCCAAAAAGCGCTGCTGACAGCTCGCAATATCGCGATTGAAACTAAACGCAATTCCCTTTTAGCACGTGTCCTCAGCTGGGTAGAACGTGGATGGCCATTGGACCAAATCCCTGACAATTACGCTCCCTTCAAAAGTTGACAGATGGAACTGTTTTCCCAGAAGGGCTGCATCATTTGGGGTGATAGAGTTGTTGTCCCAGAGCGGTTACAGCGAGCGGTACTAAGAACCTTGCACAATGGCCACCCCGGCATCGTGCGCATGAAAGCACTCGCACGAAGCTATGCGTGGTGGCTGGGCATAGACAAGCAGATTGAAGCCTGGGTAAAAACTTGTTCCAAATGCCAGGAAGTCAGTAATGCCCCACCGAAAGCAACCCCAACAGAATGGGAAACACCTGGGGGACCATGGTCCCATATTCATCTGGACTTTGCGGGACCTACGAATGGACACACATTTTTATAAACAGTGGATGCCTACTCGAACTGACTCAAAATCCATGAGATGAAAAATACAACAACCGAATCAGTCATCAGGAAATTGGACAGATTATTTGCAACACACGGATTACCGGACGTTCTGGTATCTGACAACGGGCCCCAGTTTACCGCGCTTTCTTTTGAACAGTACCTGGAGGACTGCGGTATTCGCCATGCATTTGCAAGGTGCAAAGCGGCGGGGGCAGATCGCGCGTGCGTGCTGGAAAGGGCTTTACTGTATTATAGGGAAATTTGGGAAATGATCTCACTATCAGAAAACAACGCGAGCTGCCACCACCACTTCCTCCTCCCCCTCCTCCCGAGTGGACTGAAAGCAGCTGGAGCTGAGGAAATGAAGCTGAGTGGAGCGACCTCGGCTCCCATTGCTTTCTCAGCCTAGAGCTCAGAAAACAACGCGAGCTGCCTCCACCTCCTCCTCCCCCTCCTCCCGAGTGGACTGAAAGCATCTGGAGCTGAGGAAATGAAGCTGAGTGGAGCGACCTTGGCTCCCGTTGCTTTCTCAGCCTAGAGCTCAGAAAACAACGCGAGCTGCCTCTCCCTCCTCCTCCCCCTCCTCCCCCTCCTCCCGAGTGGACTGAAAGCAGCTGGAGCTGAGGAAATGAAGCTGAGTGGAGCCGAAGCAACCTCGACTCGCATTGTTTTCTCAGCCTAGAGAAAGGGGAAGGGGGCTCATCTGGACCAAGGGTGAGTCTCCCCCTCAGTTTCCCCTGAAGGATCTTCTGTCACTTTTGCCTTCTCCCTACATCTTCCCTCTGTTAAAATCCACACACACACACACACACACACACTTATTTTCGGTTGGATAGATTTCGTGTCTGAGCATTCTCACATGGCGGTGGGTCTTCCCCCCAAAAAATAAACAGTTAAAAAAAGAAAAAAACAATGTATCCTCAAGCAAGAACTTTTCTGCTTCCGATTACCCCCATGCTTAAAAGTTGCAAAGGAAATACGGAAGCAAGGAAGCGGCTGCCCAGCTTCGGAGCTCCACACCATTTTTTTTTTCAGAGGGGAATCTGACTCAAGTATAAGCCGAGGGGGTTTTTTCAGCACAAAAAATGTGCTGAAAAACTCGGCTTATACTCGAGTATATACGGTAACTTTGTTTCTGGCTGCTGAATAAAAATGTGGATTTTCATTGGAACGCTGACATCTCCAACATTGGACATTTTTCAGAAGAGATTGGTCAACCATTTGCACATAGGATTTCCTGCCTGAGTAGGGGGTTGGACTAGAAGACCTCAAAGGTACCTTCCAAATCTTATATTCTTAGAATAGGATTTCTCTCCATCCTATAAAGATGCATTATTAGAATAGAATAGAATAGAATAGAATAGAATAGAATAGAATAGAATAGAATAGAATAGAATAGAATAGAATAGAATAGAATAGAATAGAATTATTTTATTGGCCAAGTGTGATTGGACACACAAGGAATTTGTCCTTAGTGAAAATGCTCTCAGTGTACATAAAAGAAAAGATACATTTGTCAAGAGTCAAGAATCATAAGGTACAACACTTAATAATAGTCATTGGGTACAATAAGCAATCAAATCATACTAGGAAACAGTCCATATAAATCATAAGTATGCAAGCAACAAAGTTACGGTCATACAGTCACAAGTGGGAGTGGATGGGTGATAAGGAATGATGAGAAGATTAACAGTAATAGGAGTGCAATAGTTGAACAGTGTTGAGGGAATTATTTGTTTAGCAGAGTGATGGCTTTCGAGAAAAAATTGTTCTTATGTCTAGTTGTTCTGGTGTGCAATGCTCTATAGCATCGTTTTGAGGGTAGGAGTTGAAACAGTTTATGTCCGGGATGTGAGGGGTCTGTAAATATTTTCACAGCCCCCTTTTTGACTCATGCAGTGTGCAGGTCCTCGATTGGAGGCAGGTTGGTAGTAATTGTTTTTTCTGCAGTCCTAATTATCCTCTGAAGTCTGTGCCTGTCCTGTTGGGTTGCAGAACCAAACCAGACAGTTATAAAGGTGCATTATTATACCCAATTAATTAGGGCAATCGCTGGAATCCTGACAGCTAGTCATCCTGCTGAAATAGGTCCATATAATCAAAGCGATGGTTTTCCCAGTGGTAGTGTATAGAATTGGACCATAAGGAACGCTGTGCACTGAAGAATTGATGCTTTTGTGGTACTGGAGAAAGACTCTTGAGAATTCCTTGGACTGCAAGGAGATCCAATCAGTCAATCTTCAAGGAAATCAACCCTGGGTGTTCTTTGGAAGGACCAATCCTGAAGCTGAAGCTCAAATACATTGGCCACCTAATGAGAAGAGAGGACTCCTTTCGCGAAGCCCCTGATGTTGGAGAAGATGGAAGGCAATGGAAAAAAAGAGACAGCAAAGGATGAGATGGTTAGATTGTGTAATCGACACAATAAATGTAAATTTTGGCAAACTCCAGACTGTGAAAGCTTGGCATGCTATGGTCCATGGGGTCATGAAGACTCAGGCACAAGTTAGCAACTGTACCACAGGTCAAACTGGAAGAGAAAGGAGTGTAAAGATTTGCGCCCCTATTGAACATTATCTTTTCTATCCAAATTAATTTACTTACTAGCAATCCTCTAGTAATGTAGGGCTGTGACAGTTGGACCATAAGGAAGGCTGAGCACTGAACAATTGATACTTTTGAATTGTTGTGTTGGAGAAGACTCTTGATAGACCTTTGGATCGCAACGAGATTGGATCAGTCAATACTGAAGGAAATAAATCCTGACTGTCCTTTGGAAGGACAGATACTGGAGCTAAAGCTCAAATAATTGAAGCTTCAAAG
Source organism: Hydrophis major (assembly GCA_033807585.1). Taxonomy (NCBI): domain Eukaryota; kingdom Metazoa; phylum Chordata; class Lepidosauria; order Squamata; family Elapidae; genus Hydrophis; species Hydrophis major. Next base: position 374,590,559 of record CM066329.1, read on the forward strand.
CATCATACTTTGGCCACCAAATGAGAAGAGAGGACTCCTTGGAGAAGATCTGAATGTTGGGGAAGATGGAAAGCAAAAGGAGGAAGAGACGGCAGAGGATGAGATGGTTAGATGGTGTCATTAACACAATAAACATGGATTTTGGCAAACTGGAGGAGACTGTGGAGGACGGGGGGGGGGGGGGCTGGCATGCTATGGTGGTTGCAAGTATTCAGATGCAACCAGTGGTGGAATTTGGCCGGTTCAGGCCGGTTCAAATGAACCGGTTGTTAAAATTCTGGCTTGCCCCAACCACTACTTATTAGCCTCGCACCAACTTAGTGACTGAACAGCAACCATCCCATGCTGGGTTTCTAACCTTAAGTGCAACACTGACATCTTCGCCTTTGAAAAGAAAAATATATGATTTAAATTTATATACTTCCCTCCTTTATAGAAGACTGTTGCAAAATGTCATTTTTTTTTTTTTTTTGGCTGACAAAAGCAACCACCCCTTTCCTCTCCAAATAAGAACAATAATATAATAAAATACCAACACTTGTTGAGTTTTTGCTTTCCGAGCAGGCACGGACAAATCCCTACCACATTACCATTCTTGATTGCTCTGATGGAACTCATTTCCATCTTCTGTTTCTCTAATTACATGAAAATTGCTTACTTCTTATTCAGGACACATTTCCCAGAGCTTTGGGGGAAACCGTTGCAAAGAAGAGAGAGAAATTCTTTCTGTCTCTATTTGTAGTTGTTGTAGATCTCCAGCGCAGCATCAATCTATATTTATGGGCTGTGACATTTTTTTTTTATTTTTGGGATAGGATTGTAGCAAATGAGTGGGAAAAACTCAACTCTGAAAAAGGGATGCTTTCTAAAAAAACAAAACAAAAAAACAAAACACTCCTTTCTCTTCCGAGTGGCAAATTTTCTCTTTTCAACCTATTATTTTCTCCTTCTACCTGCCGTCATTTAAATTCCAGATGCACAATAAAAAAGAAAGAAAGAAGATTAAGTGAAAAAGACTAACTTCTGTGATCCCTTTACACCATGTTTGGCTTCAAAATTTCTTTAATAGTCAGATGCAAGGTGGAAATTGCAGGCTTCCCATGACAGCTTACAAAATTGCATGCACGCACACACTCACACACAAATAAAGGTAAATAAATTGCAAGCAGGAGCTTGATGGTATGGACTTTGCATTTTGTTGGAAGCTGTTTTGGTTTGTCAAGCTCAAAGCAAGAGCCAGGAGAATTAGAGAAGTGAGGGAAGAAAGAGAGAGGGAAGAAGAGAGAAAAAGAAGCATATTTGGTTACTGTTGGCAGATTGATATGAAATGAAATTCATTTAAACTTTTGGCATGTTTAGTCTAATGAAGAGAAGGATTTGGAGTGACATGATAACTGCCTTCCAGTACTTGAGGGGCTGCCACAAAGAAGAGAAAGTCAACTTATTCTCCAAAGCACGAGAAGGCAGGAAAAAGAAACAATGGATGGAAACTAATCAAGGAGAGAAGCAAACTGGAAGTAAGGAGAAACTTGCTAACAGGGAGGACAATTCACTAATGGAACAGCTTGCCACCAGAAGTTGTGGGTGCTCCAACACTGATCATTTTAATAGGTTGGAGTGCCATTTGTCTAAAATGGTATAGATAGATAAATAGAATTCTTTATTGGCCAAGTGTGAGTGGACACACAAGGAATTTGTCTTGGTGCATAAGCTCTCAGTGTACATAAAAGAAAGGATACATTCATCAAGAATCATCAGGTATAACACTTAATAATAGTCATAGACTATGATAAGCAATCAAATAATACTAGGAAACAGTCAATATAAATTGTAAGGATACAAGACAAAGTTTCAGTCCTACAGTCACAATTGGGAGGGGATGGGTGATAAGGAGTGATGATAAGATTAACAGTAATAGTAGTGCAGACTTTGTAAATAGTTGGACAGTGTTGAGGGAATTATTTCTTTAGCAGAGTGATGGCATTTGGGGAAAAAACTTCCCTTGTGTCTAGTTGTTCTGGTATGCAATGCTCTATGGTGTCATTTTGAGGGAAGGAGTTGAAACAGTTTATGTCCGGGATGTGAGAGGTCTGTAAATATTTTCACAGGCTTCTTTTTGACTCGTGAGGTATACAGGTCCTCGATGGAAGGCAGGTTGGAAGTAATTGTTTTTTCTGCAGTCCTAATTACCCTCTGAAGTCTGTGTCTGTCCTGTTGGGTTGCAGAGCCAAATCAGACAGTCGTAGATGTGCAGAAGACAAACACAATAATTCCTCTGTAGAACAATATCAGCAGCTTCTTGGGCAGTTTGAGATTTTTGAGTTGGCACAGAAAGAACAGAAAGACTAGAAGACCTCCATAGCCCTTTTCCCATTCTGCTATTTTGTTATTCTGAAACTAATCAAGGAGAAATCCAACCTAGGTTAAAGGAAAACATTTCTGACAGTGAGAACAATCAATCAATGGAACGGCTTGCCTTCAGAAACGGTGAACAATCCATCATGGCAGGTTTTCACAGAGACTGGACAGCCATTTTTCAGAAATGGTATAGGGTCTTCTGTTCATGAAAGGGGTGGGATGAGAAGACATCCAAGATCCTTCCAAGCCTATTATTCTATGATCTGTATTCTAAATTAGCAGGTTAAAAAAAAACCCAAGCTTTTCATTTACAATCTGCAGCTTTCCTTTTCTTCTTGCAATACAGGAGCAAAGGTTCACGTGAGGACATAAAATAAATGGTAATAAATAAAAGACTCCTTAGCTGACTTTATGCAAAACATTTAAGCAGCTTAATGAACACTAATAGGAAGAAAGGATATTTTTACTGTATCAGTTTTCTACAACTTGGCTCTCTTAAGATATGTTAGGCTACAACTTCCAGAATAATTTATCCTTCCTAGCTAGGAATTCCAAGAATTATAACTTGGCACAATCAGAAAGCAATGGATTGAAGTGGAAAGCTCTCTTATTATCTCCAGTTTTGATTACTGTATTACAGGAAAAAAAAGATTTTGAGGCTTTGGAAAAAAAGGTGCAGAGAAGAGCAACTAAGATGATTAAAGGCTTGGTGCCTAAAACATATGAAGAATAGTTGCAGGACCTGGGTATGGCTAATCTAGAGAAAAGAAGGACTGGGGTGACATGATAGCAGTGTTTAGATATCTGAGGGGTTGCCACAAAAAAGAGGGTCAACCTATTCTCCAAAGGACCTGAAGGCAGGACAACAAGCAATGAATGGAAGCTCATCAAAGAGGGATCCAACCTAGAAGTAAGGAGAAACTTCTTAACAGTGAGGACAATCAATCAGTGAAACTCATTGTTAAGAGTTTGCAGCAGAAATCCAAATCCAGAAAACATACAAATGACTGATTCAGTAGGATCATTAACTTCTTTATAAACATATTAACATGAGTAAAGTTTACAATACCATTTGTAAATTATTTTAATGTTAACATAAGCAAAAACAGCAAGCAGCAGCTCAGAGCAGATATCAGTTTCCCCAAGCAAGCAAGACAGTTTCACTTTCAATTTCAGCAAAGCACACAGAGCCAAACCATACCCAGGCTGTCAGCTCCCATTGACTGGTCTGTTGCTATGCTTACTTTGTTAACCCTGTCTCTGCCAGTTAATGAACATATTCTGACACTTGTTCAGAAATTGTGTTGGAAGGTTTGTTCCAACTCTGTTATCTCAAAGGTAACTGGACTTTCTTGTTTTTTTTTTTTTCTTTCAAAGAAGTTTCACTTCTCATCCAAGAAGCTTCTTCAGCTCTGACAGGATAGTGGGGAAGAGAAGGATTTATATTCCTTGCAGACAGCTGTTCATTTGCATCCTTTTAGAGGGCTGTTGAAACACTTGGTTTATCTGGGGACTGCATTAGCTATATAATTTGGGATGAACACCTTTTGAATGGTATGGCGGGTAGGAATGGATTTCCAGAGGAAAAATTGCAGACCACAGGAAGCAGGAGCACTACTTAGAACACAGATAAACCAAGTCCTTCAATGATCCTTTAAAAGGATGCAAATGACTAGCTGAATACAAATCCTTCCATTCCTTGCTATCCTGTCAGAGCTGAAGAAGCTTCTTGGATAAGAAGCGAAATGTCTTCAAAGAAAAAACAAGAAAGTCCAGTTGCCTCCTGAAAATGCACTTTCGGGAGAACCAAGACATGAATGACAGAGAATATCTACGGACTTCCAACTCTGTTATTCTGATTCTGTTATTGTTCCTAGGACTGAAAGAGAGAAGAGGGGGATTGGCTCAAAATCACCCAGCTGGCTTTCTGCCCAAGATGTAACTAGACCTCATGATCCTCTGATTTCTACACCAGACCAAATTCCACTTTCCAATTCAGTTGAATGAAAGGCAAAAAGCAAAATATGTTTCATTTGATGCTCTTGGGGCTTTCCTTATTTCTATCAGCTTCTTGGAATTTGTGTTTTAGAAATAAATATGCCTCTTTAAATTCTGCGGCATGCGGTAGGTTGCCATACAACATCTGTGCTTTTCAGACCTTTAGAAGCTCAGCTGAAGAATTCAGTGGGGTATAGGATGGGGATCTGCCTTGTGGCATGTTTAAATTGTTCAGTTTCTGCTTCGAAACCAAATTTGCTCTTTCTGGAGAGTTTTTTCTATTTTCATTGTGATTGCTTTTATTGACCTCTTCCTGCTATTCAAAAAGAGAGAAATGTATTTGGACGCCAGGAGTGCAATGGGAAAATTAGGTAGCTTAAACTTTAGAATGTCAGAATGCAACTGAATTTGTTTCTGAAGCTGCTAAAAACATTGGCAGTTCCCTGGATGTCGACTACCACATACATAATATGTCCTGGTAATAAATAAAAGCAATTAATGTCTACCGAACGTTCGTTGCTGTTGTAAATGTAATGATTACATTATTTTTTTCCTGGATGTCCACAGGAATCCATATATCTGAGCAAAATTTTTTAGGGGTAGCAGTTTGGATAATGTCTTGGATTCTGAATATTAGAATAGAATAACAGAGTTGGAAGGGACCTTGGAGATCTTCTAGTCCAACCCCCTACTCAGGCAAGAAACTCTATACCAGGGGTCTCAAACTCAAACTGTCCTGAACACATAAATGGAACATTGAATGAAGATCATGTTCCTCAGAACATGGCTTCTTCTCCAGCTTACTCCTTGCAGTCAGAGACTTGATAATGCTTCCTCTCACAAATCTGAGCCACATTTGGCTTGAGAGAGAAGGCACTTGAGACCCTCAGTATGGCTTGAAGATGATCATCAGTAAGTCTGGACCTGTACTTGGGCTTGTTTAAAGTTCAGGGTGGAGAAGAAGCCATGACGAGGAATGGCGGGCGGGACTTCCTTCAGAGGTCCATTTCCCCTGCGGGCCGTACTAATATTATACTTTCATATCACGGTGGGGGCCGCAGGATATCGTCCTGCAGGCCGCAATTGGCCCACGGGCTGCGAGTTTGAGACCCCTGCTCTATACCCTTTTTTCATTTCAGACAAATGGTTATCCAATCTCTTCTTAAAAATTTTCCAGTGTTGGAGCATTCACGACTTCTGGAGGCCAGTTGTTCCACTGATTAATTGTTGCAATTGTCAGGAAATTTCTCCTTAGTTCTAGGTTGCTTCTCTCCTTGATTAGTTTCCATCCATTGCTTCTTGTCCTGCCCTCAAGTGCTTTGGAGAACAGCTTGACCCTCTCTTCTTTGTGGCAACCTCTGAGATATTGGATTGCCACAAAGAAGAAGGAAATCAAGCTAATCAAGTAGCACATGGGTGGTTTTGAACAGCTGACCACATGGAGTTAAGAGTTGAGGTTTTTTGTTTGTTTGTTTTTTTGGTAAAAGTTTTTATTGATTTTAACGACAGACAAAAAAACATATAAGACATAAAACATAACATTTAAAAAAATTATATCATTCTTCATAAATTTACAGTGTATCGGTTGGTTTACCACTCCCTTTTGTGCATCCATTTCATAGTCATCAAAATAATTATATTACATAATAACTCACATTATCAATCATCAATAAAATATCCCAATATCATTATTGAACAATCATTTGACTATAATTTTACTAATTCATACTTAAGCGAGATAACTATAATTAAGTTAAATTATTTTATGACAAATCATGAAATCATACCAAATCTATCTTAATAAAATATTCTTAAAAATTATCAAAACCAAGAAAAAATATATATTCATTATTTCCTAAATTTCTAAATATTCTATTATTATATTGTATTATCTAACCATTGATAAAAAAGATCCCAAACTTCATAAAATTGTTTATCTTCTTGTTCTCTAATTTCAAATGTCAATCTACTCATTTCAGCACATTCCAATATTTTCTTAATAATTTCTTCCTCTAATGGTATTTTCTCACTCTTCCAATGTTTAGCAAATACAATCCTAGCTGCTGTTACATTTACAATCAAATACTTTATATTTTTATTATATATATCAGATACGATTCCTAATAAAAAAAATCTCTGGTTTCAAATCTATGTGTTTCTTTGTCATTTTTTCCAGCCATATGCGAATTCTAGTCCAGTATTTCCTGGCCTCCTCACAAGTCCACCACATATGGTAATTGTTGTGAATGTATAAAGTTTTAATAAAGCGTGAGCTTGGAATAAAGTGCAGGGTTTTGGCCCTGCACTTCTGATTGGTTGTTAAATGGCTGGATCGGATTGGCCCGCTCTGGGTATTCCAATTGGCCCTTAACAGAGAGTTCCTATTGGTTATGAGAGTTAGCGCTCCTCGTTGGTTATTGGTTAATAGTTACAGGGTTTGCCTATATAAGGTGGGTTAAAACTGCTATAGAAGCTAGAAGTCACTATGTAAATAAAGAGCTGAAGTTCACCGTTCAGAGGCTTGTCTCCATTCTTTCTTGCCCATGCTCCAAACATAACACTGGCGACGAGGATGGGATGTGGAGACATCTGAACCAACGAAACTTCAAAGAACACCGAGCACGTGACAGATGACATTTCACAACGGAACCATGTCCGGCGTCGTCGTACCACCTGCTCTGTTCGATCCAGTACAGGAGGACTGAGAGTCCTACATGGATTGCTTCCAAATGTTCTTAGAAACCAACAACTTAAAGGACGCCACACCAGGAAAGAAACGAGCAGTGTTCTTAACGCATTGCGGTCCAACCGTATTTCAGATGGCTAAAGCACTAGCAAAACCCCGAGAAGTGAAGGCAATGGATTGGGATGACCTCGAACTTCTCCTACGAGATCACTACGCACCGACCATGCCTGCGCTCGTGAGACGGCACGAGTTTTATCAGAGGAGCCAGCGAAAGGGAGAAAGCGTGGCCGACTTCATAGCAGACCTCTGAAATTTGGCAGGCCTCTGCGGATTCGCCGATTTAGAAGAAGCACTAAGGGATCGCATAGTTCTGGGACTAGATGCACCAGGCATTCAAAACAAGCTGATGGCGAAAGACGACATCAACCTTGCCGACGCCATCACCGATGCTACTGCAGCAAAAGCAACCAGGAAGTCGGCTGCACAACTACGCTGAAACCGTGCTCCAGCACCACCACTGACAAGCGACATCTTACCCAGGTCCGAAGGACAGCTTGCAACGATGCACCATGAGGACCTCTCTTCGTCATCAGACAGCGATGAAAAAGGGGTCCATTGACTGCGGTCCAACTGGGACCACCACCCGAAGCCTTTACGCCCTTGCACTGGCTGTGGGGCCAACCATGCCAGGTCCAAATGAAAACTCCACGACGTGCTCTGCCATGAGTGTGGGAAGCGAGGCCACATCGAACGGGTCTGCCGAAGCTTACCAGGACCCAGCCAGGCCTCAAAAGGGACTAACTATCGCCAATCGACAGGAAACCATTCTGTATGGCGAGAGCCAGGAAACCACTCCTATAGAAATCGAGTTTTGCAGAGAGAAGAGGCTCACCATACTATCACTATCAGTCACGCCTCAGCTTTAGACACCAAGAAAATATGAGTCACAGTAGCCATTGAGAACCAGCCTTGCCACATGGAAGTCGACTCAGGATCGTCTCTCTTGATGGTGTCCTGGAAGACCCTCAAGCAACTTATCCCCACGATTCAACGCCAAGATCTCCGCTCCCAAATACTCATCCTCAAGGACTACCAAGGGAATTGAATCCCCGTCGTTGGTTCCTGCCGAGTCTGAGTCTCCTTCAAGAAGCACACAGCGTACTTACCACTAACTGTCTTCGACAGAGACAGGCCTAGCCTACTAGGCCTCCAATGGTTCATGCCACTCGGCATTGAAGTGGCCGGTATAAACCAAGTCAGCAGAAGTGACTGGGAGGGAGACCTCATCCATGAGTTCAGGGACGTCTTCACGGACAGCTTAGGCGAGTACAAGGGGACCCTGATTTCGTTCAGTCTAGACCCAAAGATAGCTCCCATCCGACTTAAGCCCCGTCAAGTTCCGTTTGCCTTAAAGTCGAAAATTGATGAACAACTCGACAAGCTGATAGCTCAGGGGGTGTTAGAGCCTATCGATCACTCCCCCTGGGAAACCCCAATCGTAACACCCATTAAGCCAGATAGGTCGATCCGAATTTGTGGGGACTATCAGGCCACTTTGAACCACGCCCTATAGCAGAACGCATATCCGGTGCCGGTGGTGCAGCATCTCCTCCACTCCCTGGGGGCGGGAAAGTCTTCGCTAAATTAGACTTAGCTCAGGCATATCAGCAACTACCTGTTGATGAAAAGACGGCACTGGCACAAACAATTGTGACGCACCGAGGTGCCTTTAAATGTACCCGGCTTCAATTCGGAGTTAGTGTAGCCCTGGGGATTTTTCAGAGCCTTATGGAGAGGTTATTACAAGGGATTAAGGGCATGGTCCCCTATTTTGACGATGTATTAATTGCAGCCCCTACAAAAAAAAATCTTACAGGACCGGTTAAAATTAGTCCTAAAAAAATTCCAAGAGGCCGGTCTTAAAGTAAAAAAAAACAAATGTAAATTGTGTACTGACAGTGTTGAGTTTTTAGGGTACCTAATTGATAGCCAGGGTATTCACCCTACTGAAAGTAAACTAAGGGCGATAAAAAAACGCTCCCAGGCCACGAAACAAGGCCGATCTCCAGGCGTTCCTAGGCCTCATCAACTTTTATAATGTATTTTTACCGCATAAAGCAATGGTCGCTGAACCGTTACACTGGTTGTTAGATAAGAAAGCAAATTGTTTATGGAGTCACCGAGAAGAACAGGCGTTCCGCAACGTGAAAAAACTGCTCACTTTTGACTCTGTACTCATGCAGTATAACGAGACTTTGCCGTTAAATATAACATGTAATGCTTCGCCTTTCGGAGTGGGCGCCATTTTGAGCCATGTACTGCCTAATGGGAATGAAGCCCCTGTTGCATATTTTTCAAAGACACTTTCAAAAACTGAGCGAAATTATGGACAAATCGATAAAGAAGCCCTCGCAATTGTGTCAGCCGTTAAAAGATTCCACGAGTACGTGTATGGCCGGGTTTTTACTATCGTGACTGACCACAAACCATTATCGGGGAGAATAGCTGGAGATAAGCCGACTCCCTACATATTATCCCCTAGGATGACTCGATGGTCAGAATTCTTAGCTGCTTATAACTATCGGCTGCAATACAGCCCGGGGAAAGCCATTCCCCACGCCGACGCATTGAGCCGAGCACCGCTTCCAGAGACTCTCGACGATCCTGCACCAACGGTAACCATGTTGAAAATTGAGGCACTCAACTTGCCACCATTAACCACCCAAGATATCGCGAGAGAAACCAAACGTGACCCAACCTTAGCGCGAGTCCTAAGCTGGGTAGAACGCTGATGGCCATTGGACCAATTATCAGATGATTTCACACCATTCAAGACTCGACAAACCTAGTTGTTCTCCCAAAAATGCTGTGTCATCTGGTGCGATAGAGTCGTTATCCCAGAACGACTCCAGAAAGCGCTTCTGAGAACCTTGCACGATGGCCACCCTGGCATTGTGCGAATGAAAGCCCTTGCGCGAAGCTACGCATGGTGGCCGGGAATTGACAAGCAAATTGAACATTGCGTTAAAGCTTGTCCAAAATGCCAGGAAGTGAGCAATGCCCCACCTAAAGCCATTCCTACTGAATGGGAGACACCACACAGACCCTGGTCCTGAATTTACTTGGACTTCGCGGGGCCGACCAAAGGCCACACCTTTCTACTAACCATCGACACCTATTCAAATTGGCTCGAGATTCATCGCATGACAACTACAACCTCCGAGGCGGTTATCAAAACCTTGGAAAGACTATTTGCAACCCACGGACTACCAGACGTCCTGGTATCCGATAACGGGCCCCAATTTACAGCACTGTCATTCGAACAGTACCTCGCTGACTGCGGCATTCGACATGCGCTCACTTCGCCTGTGCACCCTGCGACCAATGGCAAAGCAGAATGCATGGTACAATTTGTGAAGAAAACCTTACAGAAGGTAGACTACGACAACATTGATGACAAGATCAATCGAATCCTTTTTTTACAACACATCACACCGCATACACACACACCAACAAAACTCCTGCCGAACTGCTAATAGGACGAAAACTCCGCTCCCACCTCGACCGGTTACACCCAGCTTACGAACCAGAAAAACCACTAGGATCCAGAGGCCGCTGTCGTGCCTTCCAGGTAGGAGATTTGATATACGCTAAAAACCTATCGGGCGACCCATTGTGGGTGGAGGCGACAGTAGTTCGTATAACCGGCCCAAGATCCTACCTTGTACAATGCCTTGACGATAGACTATGGAAACGCCATATCGATCAATTATGATCGCGGCTTCTGGCGGGAAGTCCTGAAATCTCCTATGGCCAGACTGGGGGGGGGGGAGGTATGGAAGAAGATGAATTCCAAGAAGAAGAAAACCCGTTCGAAGGGAACGACGGTATAATAGAGACTCAGGAAGTGGAACCAGAGAGGGAAACAGTTGCACCTCAGGGAATTACAGAGAACATGGGCAACGACGGGGAAATGAACTCTGAACCAGAAACAGCCCCACTGCCAAACAACGATCTACTTCAGCGTGATTGCAGTCAAATGGCACAGCGAAAATCAAAGAGACTAATAAAACAACCGTCCTACCTAAAGGACTATGTAACTGCGCCCTGCAAACAGAAGCCGGGGGAAGGGGTGTTGTGAATGTATAAAGTTTTAATAAAGCGTGAGCTTGGAGTAAAGTGCAGGGTTCTGGCCCTGCACTTCTGATTGGTTGTTAAATGGCCAGATCAGATTGGCCCGCTCCGGGGAATCCGATTGGCCCTTAACAGAGAGTTCCTATTGGTTATGAGAGCTAGCACTCCTCGTTGGTTATTGGTTAATAGTTATGGGGTTTGCCTATATAAGGCGGGTTAAAGCTGCTATAGAAGGTAGAAGTCACTATATAAATAAAGAGCTGAAGTTCACCGTTCAGAGGCTTGTCTCCATTCTTTCTCGCCCATGCTCCAAACATAATAGTAATATGAGCCAGGTATCTGATGACATTTCCAGCACTTTTCAGATTTATTCTTGAACATTCTTGCTATTCTTGTCGGGGGAAAGTGCCACAATTTGTAAAACATCTTATACAAATTTTCTTTATATGCTGTTGACATTATCATTTTATAATTTTGTGACCACAATTTTTGCCATTTCTCTAAATCAATCCCATATCCAAAATTCTTCCCCCAAGCAATCATTGTTTCTTTAACTTGTTCTTCTTCTAATTTAATTTCCAACAAATAACTATATAGTTTTTTAATCACTTTTTCATCAGTACCTGTCAAAATCCTATCTAAATCAGTCAATTTATCATAAAATCCTTCTATTTTAGAATCTTTAAGATACCTTGCATGTATTTGCACATATGAAAACCAATTCAACTTTATACCTTGTTCTTCTAAATTTTGCATCGTTTTAAGTTCACCCTTTTCATCCAATATTTCCCCATATCTAACTGTTTGTTCCTTCTTATAAGTTATAGGATACGAAAAAGCTTCAATAGTTGATAACCAAACTGGAATTTTCAAATAACATTGTTTCTTAGTTTTCTCCCAATTCAACCATAACGATTCCCGTATATAATGCCTTCTAAAATAACCCTGTGATTTAGTTCCCTTATACCATAAAAAAGCATGCCAACCCAATAATAAATCATGACCTTCTAATGCCAACAATCTAGTCTTTCTTAACGTTGTCCATTCTTTAACCCACATTGTTTGCAGCTTGATATTACAACTCCCAATTAGGAAGGCCAAATCCTCCTCTAATTCTAGCATCCTGTAAAAGTTTTAATTTTATTCTCACTTTCTTGCCTTGCCATATATAATTCAACACAATTTTATTTAGTTCTTCGAAGTAATCCTTACTTAACCTAATTGGTATTGTTTGGAACAAATATAAAATTCTGGGTAAAATATTCATCTTGATTGTTGAAATTCTACCTATCAATGACAATTGTAGGTTTTCCCATTTTTTCAGGTCGGATGCTATCTGCTGTTTAAGCTTAATATAGTTATTCTCTTTCAGTGCAGTACATCTTGACATCAAATATATCCCCAAATATTTAACTTTGTTCGTAACTTGAATTTTCAATAAATCTGCCAGCTCTTCTCTTTGTCTTAATAACATGTTCTTTGTCAGAATCTTTGTTTTGCCTTTATTTATTTTTAAACCAGCCATCTCACCATACATCTCTATCTTTTCCAACAGTTTTAAAGCTGTCTCTAAAGGGTCTTCCAAAATAAAGATCAAGTCATCCGCAAAGGCTTGCAGTTTGAATTCCTCCTTTTTGACTTTCATTCAATTTATGTTTATATCCTCTCTAATATTTCTATTTAAGACTTCCAAGGTCAATAAAATAACAAAGGAGATAATGGACATCCTTGTCTTGTACCTTTTTTAATATTGATAGAGTCTGTGAATTCTCCATCTATCATTACTTTTGCCGTTTGCTTATAATATAAGGCTTCTATTGCTTGGATAAATTTTCTAGCAAAGCCCATCTGTTCCAATAGTAATAATGTTAGGGATAACATTGTTTACCCTAACTGGTTTAGGTAAATAATAATATGTAATCATAGTTTGTATGTTAAAGTGTCTGCAACTTTAACTGTGGGAAAGTAATTAAGGGAGTGGTTGTGAAAGCACTTTAAAAGAGGCAAGACTGCAGCTTGCTCTCTCTCTGGCTTTGATGATCCCTGATTACTGCTTGGAATCAAGACTGCATTGCTCGAACGGGAGAAAAAACAAAGGACTGATTTGTAAGTGAACTGACAAAGGATATTCAACATGGACTTTGCTAACTGAATATCCCTGAATGGTGACTAAATGATACATGACTATTGGACTGTTATTTTGACTATGCTATGAACTCATAATGGAATAAACTATATTTTTGATAGCACAAGCATATCTGTTATTTTTAATGTTAATAAACATACAAGCTTAGCTCACTCATTTATCTGTGTGCCTATCTGACTAACGCTGCACATTCTGTTTAGCTTGTCTCCCTAACCCTGGTTGGGGAAACCAGGCTTAACACTGGTTATGGGCCCAGAGGCTGCAAAGTCAGTTTAACTAAGGATAAAACAGATTTATGTAAAAGTGAGAGTTTGTGTTGTTATACATTACAGTAAACAGACAGCTGTGTTTTATTAATTATAGTTTTATATCCATATAAAGAAAACATGGCACAAGTCAATCTACAAAGTTTGTCCCTTATATCCAAGTTGGATGGAACAAACTATGTATCATGGTCTATGAAATGTAGTCTGCTTCTACGAAGAGAAGGTTTGTGGAACATAATTGAAAATCCACCAAACGTAGAAGAATGGGATCCAGAGGATGATGAAAATAGACTAAAGATAGAAGAATTTATGCATAAAAATGAACACGTTATTTGCATAATTGCTTTAACCTTAACTGACCAACAGCTTGTTTATATCCACAGAGAGAAAACAGCTGTTGGGTGTTGGCAGAAGCTGAAGAGGATTTATGTTCGAGATAATGTTGGTGCTCACATAAATCTAACACGGAAGCTTTTCAGTACGCATCTCCAGACGAACTGTGATATGCTGAGTCATTTGAAAACTATGCAAAGCATTTTTCAAGAACTGCACGAGAAAGAGCTTATTTTCTCTGAACAACACCAAGTCTACATAATTCTATCTTCCCTTGATGAAAGTTATGATAACTACGTAACTTCCCTTGAAATATTGCCAAAGGAAAGTCTAACTTTAACTGATATAACTGGCAGATTGATTGAAGAGGTAAGAAGAAGGCTTGAAAGAGATGAATTAAGGAGGCAGCAACCTCAAAAAGAAGACAATGAATCTCCTACTGCATACGCAATTAAAAAGTGTTCTAATTGTGGAGGAAGAGGACATTTGGCAAGATTTTGTAAAAAAGCAAAATGCCAGAATGCTGGCCAGAATACTAAAAGTCATCAAAAGATAAATAAAAATTTAGAGTTAGCCATGTATACTAACGGAGCTGTAAAAAATAATTTATGGGTGGTTGACAGTGGAGCATCCCACTGTATAACAAATGATAACAAAAATTTTATTAAAATGTCCAAGAGTACACAGCAGATATCATTAGCCAATGGCTGGAAACTGAAAGCTAAAGGTCAAGGTATAGCATATTGTTCTTTTATAAAAGAGAATGTAAAAATGTTATATGTACCACAACTTAAGTTTAATTTAATTTCAGTTAGAATTTTGGTTAAACTAGGATATGTAGTTACCTTTAAAGGAGATAACTGCATAATTGAAAAAGAAAATAAGAAAATTACTGCATCTTTAAGAGGTGAATTATATGTGTTAAATGATGATGGTTTAAAGGTGGCTAACACGGTTTATGAAAATAAGAAACCTCATGATGAATGTATTCACTTGTTACATCGAAGGCTAGGGCATTTAAATTTTAAAATGCTTAAGAGAACTGTTGAATTATCTAAGGGAATAAGTTTAAAACCTTGTAATAACTATTTGCAATGTAATGCCTGTAATCAAAGTAAGAGCAGGGTCACACCGGCTAATAGAGTTGATGGATTTACTACTAAAGAGCCTTTAGAGGTAGTATTTGTAGATTTAATAGGTCTGAAAAAACCAAGTGTAGGAGGATCTCGTTACATATTAAGTATAATGGACCATTATTCTAGATATGGGTTTTGCTATTTAATGAAGAGCAAAACTGAAACGTATCAAAATCTCTTTAATTGGATAAAATTTGCTGAAAGGAAAACTAAAAAGAAATTAGTAACTCTTATAACAGATAATGGTACAGAATTTACAAATAATAAATTCCAGAACAGACTAAGAATGTTAGGTATTCAACATAAAAAGTCTGCACCATATAGGCCACAACATAATGCCTTTATAGAGAGAAGAGGCCAAACATTACAATCAATGACACGAACTATGATGTCTGATTCAGGATTACCTGACAATTTGTGGGGAGAAGCAATAATGTGTGGTAATCATATATTAAATAATGTTAATTCAACAACAGGTGAATTACCATTCACACTGTGGCATGGTACAAAACCTGATTTAAGTTACATGCACACATTTGGAGCACCAGCATGGGTGCATATCCCTACACAACTTAGACACAAAGGACAGCATAGAGCTAAAAGATTATATTTTGTAGGATATACATCTAATCATAGATCTTATAGATTCTGGGAACCAGGTACATCTAGAGTTTACACCAGTGCTAGTGCTAAATTCCTAGAACATGTAGGATGGAATAGATTAGAGCAAGATTTAAATAATGAAGTAATTATTGAATCCTACAAAAGGCAGAAAGATCAGATTAGTTATAAGAAGAGTCCAATTAAAGAAGAAGTCCACGAAGAGCAAATAGGACCAGAACAAGAGGAAACAGTTGATCAGGAAGAGTTAGATAATCAAGAAGAGTTAATAAATGAAAGTCCACCTGTAAGTCCTGTAATACCTAGACGTACTACACGTGTAACTAGACCACCTGATAGATATCAAGCAAGTATAGTTTGCCAAGTAACTAAAGTTCCAACTAGTGTAGATGAACCTAGGATGTATCCTGCTAAGGATCAGGAGAATTGGCAAAAGGCAATGGAAAAGGAACTAAATTCATTAAAGGTAATGAAAGTTTATGAAGATGCTAAATTACCTCCAGGAGAAAAATCCATTGGGTGCAAATGGATATTTAAAGTAAAAACTGGAAATGATGGGACTGTTACCCATAAGGCTAGGTTAGTAGCTCAAGGATTTAATCAAACTGCATCTGATTACGATGAAGTTTTTGCACCAAGTCTTAAAGCAACATCTTTAAGAGCAGCATTAGTGTGGGCAGCTAAGAAAAACTATGTCATTAATCATTTAGATGTAGAAACTGCTTATCTGCATGCACCATTGCAGCACACTATATATTTAAGAAAACCAGTAGGTATAAAAGACAATAAAGTAAATAGTAATGATTGTTGGAAACTCAAAAAGAGTCTTTACGGGTTGAAACAATCTGGGTTTGAGTGGAGCCAATATATTGTGAAAGAATTAAACAATATAGGTTTTAAATCTGATTTAGCAGATCCATGTGTGTTTAAAAGAGAAAATAATGGAACGGTGTCATTATTGTTATTATTTACAGATGATATTGCTTTGATAACTAAGACTAATAATGAAGCTAATGAGATTATATCATTATTAGCCAAAAAGATAAAATTAAAGCATTTAGGTGAAATTAAAAAGTATCTAGGATTGACAATTAACAAAACAAAAAATGGTTCTAAGATATCTCAAGAAGATAAAATTTGCCAATTAATTCAAACGTTTAAAATGGAACTTTGTAAACCGGCAAAGACTCCAATGAGTCAGGAAGTTTGCCAAACTGATGATCAAAGTCCCAAATTTGATAAGTCTATATATCAATCTTTGATTGGTAACTTATCATATATAAGCAATTGGTCAAGGCCAGATATAGCTTATAGTGTAAATCAGCTGGCACGTTTTAATTCGGATCCACATCAATGTCATTGGCAATCATTCAAGAGAATTTTAAGATATCTTAAAGGAACAATGAACCATGCATTGTATATAGAACCAAAGGGTGATTTGAGTCTTAGTGCCTATGCAGATGCAAGTTTTGCAACTGATATAAACACAAGAAAATCAACATCTGGGATGGCTATATAATTTGGTAAGACACTAATAGGGTGGAGGTCAATCAGACAACAGCATATTAGCTTGTCCACGATGGAAGCGGAATTTTCATTATTATGACAGGGCTGCCAACCTTGAGTGATAGTTTGGAGTGAGACACTGCGAGGGAGCGGAGCGACCGAGGGGGGGATGGTGTGGAAGGGGGGTGTCCCCCCTTCCACGGTAGGGAGCTTTGACAATTTTACATTTTAAATGGTGCAATCTGATGCATACTTTAGTCATGATTTGGACATATACATACATACATACATGCAAGCAGCACCAATGTACTTGAACCGGATTTGTAAGATATTAATAATGCAGTTCACTGACCATGAATAATTGAAGTTCCTGACTTGTAACTGCAGTATTCTACCTCAACTGACTTTATTAGCTTAGTGATGTACTATAGACCACTATAGGATGAATTCAATGTGCAACAAAAAGACAAAAACCCGAAACAACTACAGAGATAATGCAAATACATCAATGGGTACTCTTCTTTCTGTATCAAATACCATACTACATGCCAATATCAAATGCTATAGTCTCAGTCTTTAATTATATACTAACTTGTTGACTGGAATAGGGGTTCATAATTTCAGACATGTATAAACTAAACATTTAATCAAATAATGAGTGCTTCATATAAATATACATATTGTTAACTGTAAAACTCATCTACTGTATTCTGAAGCTTGAGCACAGTGAGGAAACAGTATATTATTTATTGGGTAAGTTTAGATTCTGAACTTAATGGTCTTACTGCTCTTTGGATGGTAAATTGTGTTAAGAATAGAATATGTTCTAGTTGAGTCAGGGCTATCCCAATTTGGGGCTGAGAAGCCTACTGGCATCAAAAAAAGTCCTTATTGAGTCCTTATCTAAGGGTTTGAAAATATGATAATAATGTAGTACAGTCCTGTCGATCTGGTGCATGGAGACCTAGGATTTAAACTCAAAGGAGAAAGAGGAAAAAGTGATTCCTTCATCCACTGCCAGAGATGTAATCCTGTCAGTCCTCCAACCTTTCTATTAAGTATTTTGCAAAAAAGCTGCCCAGCCCCTTAATAGATCAGCCTGGCGCGCTTCTCGCCTTGCTGGTTTGGGAAGACTCTTTTGGATCAGCTAAAAGAGAGCATAAGGCGTGTAAAGGGGTGGTAATAATAATTATAATAATAATAAAATTTAAAATAATAATAATTTTATTCATAGTTGTGTTGGATCTCTTTTTTTTGGGGGGGGGGGGTTGTCCCATTCTTTCTTTGTGTTCTTTCTGTCCTTTTTGCTTTTTTAAATGGTCTTTCTCCCCTGGGTCAGAAATCCAGCCAGAGAAAATAAAGAAACATCTTTGGTGGTTAAATGGAAGCCACTCCGTTGGCTTTGCTTACCATTGTTATTACTGGCTGAGGCTGTTGCCCGCAAAAGAGGCTTTGCCAGCCCCCTCGTGTCCTTCTTTGGAAAGCCTAGGGCAGCTGGCTTGTCCCAGAGGACATTGCAGAGAGGGAGAGGGCGGGGCAAAGTGGCTGCGAGCGCCCCGGGCGGGAAGAAGCCTCCTGCTCTTCGCTTTCCTGAAGCGATTTGCTAATGATCGGCATCGTGACAGTTACGGGACGCCGGCAGAAGGATTAAGGCGGGAAAAGAGGCGCGGTGGGGTGGCTGGGCAGGGCGGGGTGGCTGGGCAGGGCGGGGCGGCGCTGGGAGCTCATCCTTCTCCTAAGCTAAGGGGAAATATTTGGAATATAATCAGGGAATGTAGGGATATTTTTGTACATTCCATGATTTTGGGGGTTTAGCGTGAGATTTTGTTTATCAGAGTGAGACAGTCAAAATTGGTTGAATTGCGTGAGTCTCACGCTGATTGCGTGAGAGTTGGCAGCCATGTTATGAAACTGACTTGATTTTGTACAAACAGTTATTATTAGACATGGGTATAACTGTAAAAGATTCCATTATTGTGTACGAGGATAACCAAGCAGCTATAAAGTTAGCTACTAGTATTGCTGTAAAAACTAGATCAAAGCATACTGATTTAAGATACTTAAATGTTAGAGAATCTGTAAAGAATGGGCTAATTAAATTGGAATACTGCATGATGGAAGAAAACATTGCAGACCAATTTACAAAAGCTCAAGGAGTAACTAAGTTTAAAGAGAGTTGTAACAAATATGATTTAAAGATGTAAATAGTTATATTATTATATTTATTATTATTTAACCTAAAAGGGGAGAATGTTAGGGATAACATTGTTTACCCTAACTGGTTTAGGTAAATAATAATATGTAATCATAGTTTGTATGTTAAAGTGTCTGCAACTTTAACTGTGGGAAAGTAATTAAGGGAGTGGTTGTGAAAGCACTTTAAAAGAGGCAAGACTGCAGCTTGCTCTCTCTCTGGCTTTGATGATCCCTGATTACTGCTTGGAATCAAGACTGCATTGCTCGAACGGGAGAAAAAACAAAGGACTGATTTGTAAGTGAACTGACAAAGGATATTCAACACGGACTTTGCTAACTGAATATCCCTGAATGGTGACTAAATGATACATGACTATTGGACTGTTATTTTGACTATGCTATGAACTCATAATGGAATAAACTACATTTTTGATAGCACAAGCGTATCTGTTATTTTTACTGTATGTTAATAAACATACAAGCTTAGCTCACTCATTTATCTGTGTGCCTATCTGACTAACGCTGCACATTCTGTTTAGCTTGTCTCCCTAACCCTGGTTGGGGAAACCAGGCTTAATAAATAACATAAATCTCCAGTTCACATTATCAAATGCCTTTTGGGCATATAAGAATATCAAAGCCATTTGTTTTTCCGGGTGCGCCTCATAATATTCCAATGTGTCCAGGATTACCCTCATATTGTCTTTAATCTGTCTCTTTGGTAAAAATCCATTCTGATCAGAGTGAATAAATTTTTTAGGTATTTTTTAAGCCTTTCTGCCAAGATTGAAGCAAACATTTTATAGTCTGTATTCAATAAAGAAATAGGTCAATAGTTCTTAATTTGTAATGGGTCAACCCCTTCTTTTGGAATAAGTGTAATTTTAGCTTCTGACCATGTTTTAGGTATTTTCTTATTTATCATAACTTCATTCATGACTTTTAACAATGGAATGCTCAACGATTCTTGTAATGTTTCATAAAATTCTGCCGGGAAACCGTCTGGTCCTGGTGCTTTTCCATTGTTCTATCTGTTGAGTGCTTCATTTAATTCCATCATTGTTATAGCACTTTCTAACATTTTCCGAGTTTCATCAGATATCTTAGGTAGGTTAGCATTTTGTAAATACTGTTTAATTTTTTCCTCATCAAGATCCTCCTGTTTATATAATTCTCCATAAAAATCTCAAATGATTGCCTTTTTCTCCTTATTACCATAACAAATTTGACAATGATCCTCTATTAACTGTAATATTTTCCTTGACTCTTTCTCTTTTCTAAACTTATATACTTACCATCTATCTGGCCTATTTGCATCTTCAAAATAGTTCTGTTTAGCACTTCTAATTTTTTGTGCCTGTTCTTTCTCTGCTTGATCCATTTTATATTTAATTATGTCCATTTTAAGTTTGATATCTTTTTTCTGTGGCATCTTCTGTAATTCTTTTTCCAGTTTTTTATGGTCATCTTCTGGAGCTTTAATCATTTGCCTCTTCCTAATGTTCTTTTTCTTTGTATAGTCAATTATTAATCCTCTTGCATATGCCTTCATTGTATCCCAAACATTCTGTATTGAAGTATCTTCTTTTTTGTTTTCATTGAAGAAGAAGGCCAATTCTTTTTCCATCCATTGTATAAAATCTTTTTCCTTTAGAATAGTATTGTTTAATGTCCATCTAGATCTTTTTTGTCCTTTCCATTTAATTGTCATTGGATTATGGTCTGCCCATGTACTTGTTTCAATATTTATTTCTTGAATATTAGATAATAATTCTGTTGATGTCCAAATCATATCTATTCTGGGCCACGATAAATGCCTGTTTGAATAAAAAGTATATTGTTGAGTTTTAGCATTTCTTTCTCTCCATATATCTTTTAAATTTAGTTCATCTGTCATTTTAAAAAAGGATTTAGGGAGAGTTTTCCTATTTTGTCGTGTTGTTTTTACTGTATAGTCCAGTTTATTGTCTACAATTCCATTAAAGTCCCCCATCATAAGTATGTTAACATAGTCCAGTTCAATTATTTTCATATGTAATTTTTTATAAAATTCTTCTTGTTTATCATTTGGGGCATAAATTGCAACCAAGAGTGTTTTTATATTATTATCCACTATTTCAACTATTAATACTCTTCCGTCTTCATCAGTATAAATCAATTTGGCTGGAGTGGTTTCTTTGACATACAAAACCTCTCCTCTTTTCTTAGAATGAGTCAGAGAAGTAAATATTTTTCCTAACTTTGGTCGTATCAATAATTGTTCATGTTGTTTTTTAATGTATACTTCTTGTAAGCAAATTATATCAAATTTTAGCTTCTCTAATTTATAAAAAGTTTTCCTTCTTTTGATAGCTGAGTTCAGTCCATTTATATTCATGGAAATCAGTTTTTTTTCCCCATGGTTATGCTTTATATTTAGATCTAACAGCTCTCGTGGATCTTATTTCATGTTGTTCTTTGATCTCCATTTGTCCACCTATTGCACCTTCTTGTTTTTCCATCTCCATTTGGTCCTCTTCAAATTCAGTTAAAATCTTTTATTTTTCCGTCTCCATTTCTCTTCTTTCGAAAACTTCCTTGTAAAACATTTCTGCTTTCGCAATTGAATCAATTCTGTATCTCTGTTCTTGCCATATAAACATTAATCCTTCTGGAATCAGCCATCTATAGTTCACCTCTTTTTTCAATAGCATTTTAGTCAAAAATCGATACTCTCTTCTAATCTCTCTCACTTTTCTAGGTACTTGTTTTAAGACCAAAATCTCTTTGCCTTTATATTTCAACCCCTTCTCTCTTACCACTTGTAATATTTGGTTTTTAATAGTTTTTTTTAGTAAATCTAACATGTGCCTCTCTTGGTAATTGGTTCCTCATTGCATATCTTGTGAAGACTCAATATATCTCATCTACTCCATCCATCATCTTTTCCTCTGTTATTTCCAAGACTCCAGCCAGAATTTCAATCATTACTGCCGCCAAGTTTTGTCCTTTTTCTTCCTTGATATTTTGGAATCTAAGATAAAATTCTGACCTGTCCATCTGCCACTTCAACATCCCACTTTTTTCTTGTTCGACCATTGTTGATCTGTTATCGATATTCCCAATTGTATCATCTCTTTGCTTGTCTTTCTCTTCTATTTTTTGGATTCTCTCATCACGTTTCACCATCATTTGTTGAAAATTTTCAAGTTTCTCATCCATCTTTCCAATTCTGTGGTCAATACTCTCCATTCTTTGTTCCATACTCATTTTAAGATCTTGTATTCCTTGCATAACCATCGTTAAATCCACTTGCGCTTTGTCTTGCTTCACCATTGTTGAGAGTCATCCTCCAGATGATGGGGAGACAGGAGCAGAAGTTGAGATGCCCAAAGGTAAAATTTTCTTACTCATTTCGATAACTCAGGGTCTTCCGGGTCTTTTAATCCAATTAGTGAGGTAGCCAATTATAATCCAATTAAAAAAAAGAAAAACACCACAAAAAACGAAAAACAAAACCAGTAATAAGTACAAAGCTCAAAATTAAAAAGAAAAAAATTCTTCAGGTTCTTCAAGACCTTAATCCAATTGTAAAATATGCAAATATAATTCAAAAGTAAAAATTAAAAAATAAAGAGAAAAAAAAGAAGCAAAATAAAGCCCAATAATATCAAAAAATAATAAGCAAAGAAAAAGGAAAAGGAAAAAGAGAGTTCTTCAAATTCTTCCCACCTTAATCCAATTGAAAAACCTCAGAAAATGAAAAAAAAGCCATAAAAATAAGTCAAAAATAGAAATCAAAAGGCAGACATCCCCATGAAAAAGAGAAAAAAAAGCAAAAAAAAAAAGAATATTCTGAGGCTTCCCCTTTAAAAAAAATAAATAAAAATGAGATATAATAAAAGATAAAAAATAAATATATCAATATTACAAAATAGTGTGCTGTTGGAGGGGAGGGTTGAAACAATTAATAAAGAGTTAAAAAAAAAAAAAAAAGACACACACTGCCTTTTATTTATCCAAGGCTCTTATTTGACTTCTCCACAAATTTCAAAGCCAAACTTCAAATATTCATTTAATAATAGAAGTTCCAAAGAGCACCCGTATAAACATCCTCCAGTACTCTTCCCTCTATCTTATCATTTCCAGTAGCCTTGAGAAAAGTTTTTCGAACAAAAGTTTTTCAACTTCAAACAGAATATTTCCAAGCCTCTAGTTGGCAGTGTTGCAAAGTTTCTTCAATCCACTCCCCCTTCTTCCCCCCTGAAAAAAGCCTAAAAAGAGAAAAAAAAAGTATGTATGTATATTTATGCATATTAAAAAAAATATTAAAGGGGGCCTCTATTTTAAAAAATATAAACAGTCAGAAAGGCAAAGAGAAAGCAAGTAAATATAAAAATGTTAAAAAAAAAAAAAACAGTCTGATTAACTAGATCGCAATAGAAATTCAGTAAAGAAAAAAAAAAAGTAAAAGTAAAAAGCCAAGCCTCACTTTGACATTACTAAAAAAAAATTGCTGCTAAATCAAATTCTGTCAATAAGTTTACAGATATCTTCTCATATTAGAGTGTTCTTAAGTTCCAAGCAAAAAAAAAAAAAATCCTCACCAGCCGATACACTTCTTTCTATCCCGTTCTTCCAGAGCTGTCCCAGCTTCAGCAGCCTAATGGCTGCCTCTCCGCCATTGGCAAAAGGGCTTCTTCTGGATCGACCAGGGACTTGTGATGTCCCCAGAATCTACAGAACGTGCCCCTTACTATCACCGTCACTACGAGATGGTTTAGGTCCATTGGGACCGACCAGGGGCGAAGATATCAGCTGTGATCTCGGAGCCCCGAGATCGCAGCTGTATCGTGGCGACGAAGATCCACCTTCTCCTAGAGTTGAGGGTTTTTTATACCTTCTTTTGGGCTTTGTACTTGAGTGTCCTGTTCTTGTGCAAGAACATGTATTCTATTGGCTGTGTTCAGACTCCCATGGAGCCATGTAGGGGTTATGTAGAGGTCATATCTGGCTCTATATGCAAAGTACAAATCCTAGGTGTTGTCTGAATTAAGTTTGGTTGAAGTTTGGACTGCTGATGCAATGAAAAAGCTTGTTGGGTAATTCCTTTTGTGGCTAAGGGCTGATCCTACCTTTGTGGGAACTTGGGTGAAGGTATTTGCTTATGAATAGAGTTAGTTATCTCTTTAGCTCTTAAGTGCCGGCATCTGCTATGGGCTATAAAGGAAGGTGGGGGCTGCTTTCCAAGAGCATGTTTCTCCATTTCTCATCCAAGGAAATATAATCTGCCTTTTGAATATTTCTCAAAATGTTTCTGTTAAGTTCTGCGCATGGGTGCAAGGAGCGGAGACGAGACAGTGACAGTGAACTTCAACTCTTTATTAGGCATACTGAACATAGCAAAACCCTAGGGCAGCAGCAGCCCTTATGTAGGGTTGGCTGCTGACCTATTAGCCAATGAGAAACATGGAAGTGTTAAACCCTTGAACCAATGAGAGTTGGCCCGTTAACAGCCAATCAGATGTCCCAGAAAGGACCAATCTGATATCGCTATTATCAGCCAATCAGAAGTGCAGGATTAGAACCCTGCTTTTTCTTAAGGTTGTTAAAACTTTATTAATCGCCTGTATTAGTTCATAACAGTTTCATTCTTCTAGGATGGGGTATATGCTAACTTTCAACATTTGCATCTCCATAAACAAACCTCGATTGTCTTCTACCTTCTGCCTCATCCAACTTTAAACCCTGATTCAGGATTTGGCAGAATGACCAGGAAGGTCCCATTAACCAAAATCTCAAAGATTTATTGTTACTCCCAAGGAACATTGAGACAATACCTTAAAAGACAATTTAGCTTTGGTATGAAAAATCTTCCTAGGTTCCAGAACTCTGCATGAATATTTATGATGCTTCATGAATTAGGAGCTGCACTTGGAGAGGCAGGAAAAGAATATTGTCATTTTCTCTTCTTCAGTTTTGGCATCTTTTACATATTTATCCATTTGTAAAGGAATGGAAATATGAACCCTGCCATCTCTACTTCCGTCCAACATTTTTTGGTTGCTAAGCAGTCCCTTGGTTGCTAAGTATTGTAGGAACAGTTAATTTGTTTCATTCTTTTTTTCTTCTTTCTTTTCTCCTCACACCAGATTTTTAGAAATTGCAGATCTCGTTTAATCAATGTGTAAATTCATGCTTTTGATGTATTTTTCCTAAGAGCAATATTTTGATCATTCTTAATGATACTTAATGAAGTCGCCGCATGATTTCTGATTGTACCTAATTAAAGCATGTGACTTGCATTGCAATGTTATCATCATACGGCTTGAGGTCTATCTGATGAAACTTTGCTGGGGCCTAACCAAATTAAGGAAGTGCATAAAACAGATTTGTTTCTTGCCACATCAGCTGGAAACACAAATTTAAAAATTAAATCCAGGTCAAAAGGTGGGTCCTGATTTTCTTTTTTCTTTTTAAATTTAAAGAACTTTATTAAACAAATTCTACAATTAAAAAAAAAAATAAAACCATATTTCCATTCCTTGCAGCATATTTGTCATAGTGTTCACTCATTTTGACATATTCTTAAGTATATAGAATATTGCTAAGTATTATTATAATTATCGTACATTTGATTAATGTCATATTTTCATATATTTATGTAATTTACATATTTATACACAAGTATACATAATTATGCTTATTCATACAAAATTATTTCATCACACCATAACTTTCCTTTCATCTCTCTATTTTGTGTCTACCTAGCAGCCAATTATATCATAAGTTCCACATTTCGTGGTACTCTGTCATTTCTCTCTCCTTCATTTCCATTGAAAGCCTATCCATTTCTGCACACTCTAAAACCTTTTTTATTATCATAATATCGGAGGGAATGCTGTCACTTTTCCAATTCTGGGCAAAGGCTATTCTTGCTGCAGCTATTATATGTAATATAATATATTGGAGTTTCTTACTTATTTTATCTATTAATATACCCAATAGGAATGTTTCTAGTCTCAATTCAATTTTCTGTTTTGTAATTTCCTCCAGCCATTTCCTAATTTTAAACCAATAATTTTTAGCTTGAGGGCATGTCCACCACATATGGAAATAGGTTCCCTGTTTATTGTGGGTCCTGATTTTCAAACACGTGTCTCAGAATCTTTGACTGAAACAATGTTTGGAGAATTTCATCTGAAATGGAAATTATAGAAGAAATTTAGAGAAAAAAAATGATATGGACAGCTCTAGGCCATTCACTCTGAATTTTAAATATTTTATAAGTATTGATTTGAATGTGTAAGCAATTAGAGGCAATATGCTTCATTCATGCTGCCCTGACTTCTGAACTTTGATTAAAAGAAGGTCTCAAGGAGCTTGAAATCACCTGTATGTTATCACAATTGAAACTTTCAGGAATTTTCTCTGAAAGTTTGATGGCAACAATCTGAAACTCCATGGAAAAACCCCATCTGAAATAAAACCACTGCTCAACACTTTCTATATACAGGTAGTCCTTGACTTACAATAGCAGTTGACACCAAAATTTCAGTTGCTAATTGAAACATTTGCTAAGTGAATTTCTTCTTCTAATTTTATGACCTTTTTGCCACCGTTATTAAGTGAATCACCACAGTTGTTCAGTTAATAACATGGTTGTGAAATTAACCTGGCTTCCCCATTGACTTTGCTTGTCCGAAGGTGTGATGACCCGGGGTGTGGCACAAAGGCAACTCACTCAGATAATCAGTAGGAGTCTCTTTATTATCTCTAACTTTGCCCCCAATGTCCAGGTAACCTTTGGGATGGAGAAAAACTATCCCAAGAACAGCCTTTGACTGCAGAGAATCAAGTCTAAAACATGGTCAACACAAACTGTAACTTAAAGTTCAAACTTCTCTTTGAGGCGAGACCACCCCCATTCCAGATCCTTCACGTGTTGCTTCTGAGCAGTCATTACTTCTGCTTAAACTTTCTGCCGCTTCAAATTCAGCTTCCTCGGTATCTCCTCCCTCCTTGATTTGGAAATTAGGGGCCTCGGAAATCCCCGACTGTAGCCTTGAACGCAGCTGATCAATATGGCGCTTCCATATTCTATCGTCGTGACATTTCACGCGGTACGATCTAGGGCCGGTTACTTGGAGTACAGTTGCCTCGACCCACAACGGATTGCCCGAAAAGTTCCTAGTGAAAACCAAGTCACCTACCTGGAAGTTACGGCATTTCCCACTGGAACCGTGTGGTTTTTCAGGTTCATATGATGGATGCAGACGGTCGAGGTGGGAGTGGAGCTTCCGTCCCATTAACAACTCGGCGGGAGTTTTATTGATGATGCTGTGCAGAGTGATATGCTGCAAAAGGAGTATCCGGTTAATCTTGTCTTCTATATCACCATAGTCCATTTTATGCAAGGTTTTCTTGACGAATTGTACCATGCGCTCGGCCCTTCCCTTGGCCGCAGGATGCGCCGGCGAAGTTAGCGCATGGCGAATACCGCGGTCCGTCAGGTACTGTTTGAAAGACAGCGTGGTAAATTGGGGCCCGTTGTCAGATACCAGAACGTCTGGTAATCTGTGTGTTGCAGAGTCTGTCTAGTTTTCTGATGACTGATTCGGTTGTTGTATTCCTCATCTCATGGATTTCAAGCCAGTTTGAGTAGGCATCCACTGTTAATAAAAATGTGTGTCCCTTGGTAGGTCCCACAAAGTCCAGATGAATACGGGACCATGGTCCCCTGGGGGTTTCCCATTCAGTTGGGGTTGCTTTCGGAGGGGCGTTGCTTACTTCCTGGCATTTGTGACAAGCTTTTACCCATGTCTCGATCTGCTTGTTGATACCCGGTCACCACGCGTAGCTTCGTGCGAGGGCTTTCATACGCACGATGCCGGGGTGGCCATCGTGCAAGGTCCTTAGTATCGCTGGTCGCAACTGCTCTGGGACAACAACTCTATCACCCCAGATAATGCAGCCCTTCTGGGAAAATAGTTCTGTTTGTCGATTCTTGAATGGGATGTAGTCGTCAGGTATCTGGTCCAACGGCCATCCCCACTCGACCCAACTGAGGACTCATGCTAAAATGGGGTCGTGTTTCGTTTCCATCACGATATTTGGGCTGTTAATGGTGGTGTTTGAAGTGTCTCGATCTGCAGTGTTGTAACTGACAGAGCGGGGTCATCAATGGTCTCCGGAAGTGGTGCGCGGCTCAATGTGTCGGCGTGGGGAATGGCCTTCCCCAGGCGATGTTGCAACTTGTAATTATATGTAGCCAAGAATTCTGACCAGCGAGTCATTCTGGAAGATAATATATACGGTGTTGGCCTATCTCCCGCTATTATTCCCAGCAAAGGTTTGTGGTCAGTCACTATAGTAAAGGCTCAGCCATACACATATTCATGAAATCTCTTAACTGCAGACACAATGGCATGGGCCTCTTTATCAATTTGACTGTAATTGCGTTCTGCTTTTGATAACGTCTTTGAGAAATAAGCAACAGGGGCTTCACTACCATTTGGCAAAACGTGGCTTAAAATGGCACCCATTCCGAATGGGGATGCATCACACGTGATCGTTAAAGGTAAAGTCTCATTATACTGCATCAAAACAGCATCAGAAGTCAATAAATTTTTCACATGTCGAAACACCTGTTCTTCTCTGTGTCCCCATACCCAGGTTGCTTTTTTATCCAATAAACAATGTAGGGGTTCAGCTACGGTTGCTTTGTGAGGCAGGAAAATGTTATAAAAATTGATAAGGCCTACAAAAGCCTGGAGGTCGGCCTTATTCTGGGGTTTTGGGGTGTTCTTGATTGCCCTAAGTTTGTTATCGGTGGGGTGAATGCCTTGACTATCAATTAAATATCCCAAAAATTCTACACGATCCGTACATAATTGACACTTGTTTTTTTTAACTTTGAGACCTGAGTCTTTAAATCTCTGGAGAACCAACCTCAGGCGTTCCTTGAGTATTTTCCGATTTGGGGCAGCGATTAACACATCATCAAAATATGGGACAACACCTTTTATCCCTTGTAGTAGTCTTTCCATCAAACTTTGAAAGATTCCTGGGGCTACGCTCACTCCGAAGTGAAGTCGCTTACATTTAAACGCACCTCGGTGCGTAACGATCGTTTGGGCCTCTGCCGTTTTTTTGTCAACAGGCAGTTGTTGGTATGCCTGGGCTAAGTCTAGTTTAGCAAAGACTTTTCCACCCCCCAGGGAATGGAGGAGGTGTTGCACCACCAGTACCGGGTAAGCATTTTGTTGAAGGTCGTGGTTCAGGGTGGCTCGGTAGTCCCCACAAATTCTTATTGATCCATCCGGCTTGATGGGTGTTATGATTGGGGTTTCTCAGGGAGAGTGATCGGTTGGTTCTAACACACCCTGGGCTATTAATTTATCAAGCTGCTCGTCAATCTTTGGTTTAAGGGCAAATGGAACTCGACGAGGCTTAAGGCGGATGGGAGCTATCTCGGGATTGAGGTTAAATGATATCAGGGTCCCCTTGTACTCACCTAGTTTTTCTGCAAAGACGTCCTGGAATTCGTGGACGAGGTCTTCTTTCCAATCGCTGCTGCAGCTTCGGTGAATGCCTGCTACTTCAATTCCGAGTGGAGCGAACCATTGGAAGCCTAACAAACTAGGCCGATCCCTGTCGATTACAGTCAGGGGTAGGAATGCTGTATGGTTCTTAAATGATACCCGGACTCGGCTGGATCCAATGACCGGGATTCGATTTCCTTGATAGTCCTTAAGTATGAGTCTTTGGAATCTGAGGTCTTGCCGCCGGATAGTAGGGATGAGCTGCTTGAGAGTCTTCCAGGAAACCATCAAGAGGGATGATCCTGAATCAACTTCCATCAGGCAGGGCTGGTTTTCGATGGCCACTTTCACTCGGATCTTTTTGGTGTCAAGAGATGAGGTGTGACCGATTGTGATCGTTTTGTGAGCCTCTTCTCACTTCGTTGGGTGGTTTAGGGTTTTGTTTCTATAGGAGTGGTTGTTTCATTGGTGGTTCACAGGTTCTCGCTTCACGGGACGACTTCCCGTCGGTTGGCGATAGTTAGCCCCCCTTGAGGGCTGACTGGGTCCTAGCTTGCTTCTACAGACCCGTTTGATATGGCCTCTTTTCCCGCACACATGGCAGAGCACGTCGAGGAATTTGCATTCTGACCAGGGGTGGCTTGCTCCACACCCGGCGCATTGGTACTGCGATTTCTGGTGTTGGTCTCATTCAGACCGAAGTCAATGGACTTCTTCTTCATCGCTTTCTGACGACGATTCGAGGTCCTCATGGTGGGCTATTTCAAGCTGTCCCTCTGACTGAGGTGAAATTTTGCAGGCGCATTGGCGAAACGGGGCGTGGGTGCGGCGCATTTGGGCAGCCGACTTCCTGGTTGCTTCTGCTACAGTTGCTTCAGCTATGGCATCTTTTAAGATAATATCGCCTTTCGCCATTAGTTTACTCTGAGTGTCTGGTGCATCTAATCCCAGAACTATTCAGTCTCTTAGGGCTTCTTCTAGGTCGGCAAACTCACATAGGCCTCCCAGAATCCAGAGATCCGCTATGAAATCAGCAACACTTTCGCCCTTCCACTGACTTCTCTGGTAAAATTCATGCCTTCTACAAGCGTTGGCACAGTAGGTGCGTAGTGAGCCCTCAGCAAGGGTTCGAGAACGTCCCAGTCCATAGACTTTACTTCTGCTGGTTTCGCTAGTGCCTTGGCCATCTTGAATACGGTCGGCCCGCAATGAGTTAGGAATACCATTCGTTTCTTTCCGGTAGTGGCATCCTTCAAATTGTTGGTCTCCAGAAACATCTGGAAACGATCCATATATGAGTCCCAGTCTTCTTGTGCCGGGTCGAATGGAGCGGGTGGTATGACCCTGCTGGACATGGTTCCGCCATTGGTGCATTTCAGCCACATGCTCAGTTATAGTTCTTTGTCGTTCAGTAAGCTCTGACATCTCCACATCCCATCCTCATCGCCAGTGTTATGTTCTGTGCGTGGGCGCAAGGAGGAGATGGTGAACAGTGAACTTCAAAATTTTTATTTACATGTGAAACAGCTCAGCTCAATGGCCGCAATGAGCCCCTTTATATAGGCAAACTCTTAACTATTTAACCAATGAAACACGGGGAGCGCTAGCTCCATTAACCAATGGGAGAGGCTCATTAATAGCCAATCAGATTCTCCTGAACGGACCAATCCGATGTCGCTATTATCGGCCAATCAGAAGTGCAGGGCCAGAACCCTGCACTTTGCTTCAAGCTCTTAATAATCTTTATTCAAGTATTTATTGATTCACAACAGATAGGAAAACCAGAAAAATAAGGACAATTCAACATGCCCTTCATCCTCAAAACAATGTTGACAAACTCAATTTACAAAGGAAAATATACATGAATGGAACGATGCAAGCACACCAGGCAATCGAAGAAAGAAAGAAAAAGGCAATGGAAGAATATTTTAAGGACAGTGGAGAAGAACCTTTGAATTTAGTACCAATAGTCATAGGCTTCTTGGATGCAACCCCAAAACATCTGGAGAACCACATAAACGCCACCACTGTAGACCAAATTGCTAGTTGAAAAAGACGGCTTTATTCGGACAAGCTTAAATCCTGGGATAATAATACTGCCAATAAAACCTTTAACACCATCAGACAACATCTGGCTATTCCAGGCCCTTGGGAAGGATTTGATAGGTGTCCTGAAGGTGCTTTTTTCCCCCAAAAGGCAACTGGACTTTCTGTTAGATCTGCAATGGATCGGTTCGACAGAGACGTGAGACCATTCAAGTGATTTCAGCTCTTTATTAAGAATGGGAAATAGTCTGAAAATGCGAGCCACGGCAGCCCTTCATATAGGGCTGGCTCGCGGCTCAGCGGCCAATGGCAGATTCCTAGTGCTCCAATCACAGCCGAGTCTGCGACCAATCAGGTCTTCGCCTGTCCGGACCAATCGGTTGTGAGGGTTTTGGAGTATGCTAATATCGTACACCCCTTCCCTCTTGGTTTCGTCCGTTGGTGCATCGTGATGTAGTCACGTAGGTAGGCGTGGCTTCGTACCTGCCTACTTGACCTGCGCAGTTCAGTTCTGGTGTGGTCGTTGACTGGTTCGGATGCCTTCTCTGTCGCTCCGGTTCCTTGGGATGGAACCGCCTGGAACGTTGAGCTGGGCCTTTCTTGGTAGCTCCCTCCCTGTCTACCTGGGCTGTTGAGCTGCCGCTTCTGTCATTCCCGTCGGATCTTTCCGGGCTGCTCCTTCCAGGTGAAGATTCCGGGGTTTCGTGTTCCATTGGTCCTGCGTCTACAGGTGAGTAGCATCGGTTTATTGGTTTATCTATTCTAGGTGGGGGGTTGTTCTGCTTGTGTTAGTTGGTTCCCTTCGGTTCTTTCTCTATCACTTGCCGATTCCCCCCACCCTTCTAGTTTCTTGTTTGGGTGTCTGGCTGGTGGTGATGGCTATTCTTGACCTAAGTTGGTTTATGTGCTGTTTCCAGTTTTTCCTGTTGCTTGTTTCCAGTCTGTATGATATGGGGCCGGTTATCTGGGTGATTGTTGCTGATACCCAGAGTGGTTCTCCTGACAGGTTTTTCACGTATACCGTGTCCCCTATTTTAATGTTCTGTGTTTGCTTGAGGACCCCGGGGGTTTGTCCGGGTTGTATGTTGGATGTATTCTATCTAGGGTTGACTGCAGTTTCCTACCCATCATCAGTTCTGCTGGGCTTCTATTTGTGGTTGCGCTAGGTGTGATATGTTGTATGAGGAGCATTTTATTAATTTTGTCCTGTATGTTGGCTGCTTCTATTTTTTGGATGGCCTTCTTTGTGTATTGGACCATGCGTTCCGCTCGTCTGTTTGCCACTGGATTTGCTGGTGCAGTTAGTGCATGGCGTATTCCTTGGCCTGCCAGAAATCGCTTGAATGCTAGGGTGGTAAATTGGGGCCCATTATCCAATACTATTACATCTGGCAGGCCGGGCGTGGCAAACAGTTTGCTCAGTTTTCTGATTACCGCCTCTGTTGTGGTAGATTTCATGGTGCTTACCTCCAGCCAGTTGGAGTAAGCATCTACTGTGATAAGGTACATGTGTCCCTTGGTTGGCCCCACGAAGTCTATGTGAATCCTAGCC
The DNA here is from genome assembly GCA_033807585.1 of Hydrophis major. Taxonomy (NCBI): domain Eukaryota; kingdom Metazoa; phylum Chordata; class Lepidosauria; order Squamata; family Elapidae; genus Hydrophis; species Hydrophis major. The sequence goes on from CM066329.1 coordinate 374,624,060, forward strand.
CACGGGCCTCTGGGTGTTTCCCATTCTTGGGTTGTGGCTGCGGGAGGGTTAGGTCTGGATTCTTGGCATTGCTTACATTTGGCCACCCAGGTTTCGATCTGTTTGTCCATTCCTGGCCCCCATGCGTAGCTTCTGGCCAGGCTTTTCATTTTGACCATCCCTGGGTGCCCCTCATGCAACATCCCCTATACCCTTTCCTGTAATGTTTCCGGAATTACCACTCTGTCCCCCCAAAATATGCAGCCCTTTTCAGTAAAGAGTTCAGTTTGTCTGTTCCAGAAGAATCTGAATAGTTTGTCCTTGTCCTCTTCTGTCCTCTTCTCTTCCTCTTTTCCAACCCAGCTCAAGACTCACGCCAGCCGCTTGTCTTTATTTGTTTCTCTGGCAATGTCTGACATGGTCTCGAGTGGGTTGGATATTGTCTCTATTTGGAGTACCTCTGTTGTGGGTGCTGGGTCGTCTTCCTGGTCAGGTAGGGGTGAGTGGCTCAGGGCGTCTGTGTGGGTGATGTCCTTGCCGGGTCGGTGTGTCAGCTGGTAATTGTATGCTGCTAGGAATTCGGACCACCTTGTCATTCTTGGTGATAGAATGTTCGGTGTGGCCCTGTTACCCACCAGGAACCCTAGCAGCGGCTTGTGGTTCGTGATGATTGTAAAAGTCCTACCGTAAAGGTACTCGTGAAATTTCTTGACGCCAGCGACGACTGCTAGGGCCTCTTTGTCGAGCTGGCTGTAGTTCTGCTCTGGCTTTGAAAATGTCCTTGACAAAAAAGTGATGGGTGCTTCCCTCCCATCTGGTAGCTGGTGGCTGAGCATGGCGCCGATCCCAAATGGTGATGCATCGCAAGTTACCGTAAATGGCAGGGTCTCGCTGTACTGGATTAGTACCGCGTCGGATGTTAGCAGGTTTTTTGTGTTGTTGAAGGCGCTCTCCTCCCGTGCTCCCCAGGTCCAGGTGGCTGTTTTAGCTAACAGCCTATGCAGCGGTTCCACCACGGTCGCCTTTTAAGGTAGGAAGACATTGTAAAAGTTTAACAGTCCCAAGAAAGCCTGTAATTCCATTTTGTTTTTTGGTCACGGTGCTTCCCTTATGGCTCTCAGTTTTTTTTCTGTGGGGCGGATCCCTTGTTTGTCTAGGAGGTACCCTAGAAACTCAACCCTTTCGGCCCATAGCTGGCACTTCCCTTTCTTGACTTTAAGTCCCGAGTCTCTGAATTTCTGCAGTACCTCCCTCAACCTGGCTTCTAGTTGTTTCTCATTTTTCGCGGCCACCAAGACATCGTAAAAGTAGGGCACAACCCCTTCTATTCCCTGGAGGAGTTTTTCCATAAGGCTTTGGAAGACCCTGGGTGCCACGCTGACTCCAAATTGGAGCCGGTTGCAACAGAAAGCCCCTCGATGCGTTACGATGGTTTGGGCTTTTGCTGTTGTGGCGTCGACCAGCAGTTGCTGATAGGCTTTTGCCTGGTCAAGCTTCGCGAAGATCCGGCCTCCCCCCAGTGAGTGCAGAAGATGCTGGACTACTGGGACAGGGTATGCGCTTTGTTGGAGTGCATGGTTTAGGGTGGCCTTGTAGTCACCACAAATTCTCACTGACTCATCTGGCTTGATGGGGGTAACAATTGGGGTCTCCCACCGGGCATGATTGATCGGTTCCAGCACCCCTTGCGTGATGAGCTTATCAAGCTGCTCATCGATCTTGGGCTTGAGTGCAAACGGCACTCACCTGGGCTTAAGGCGGATTGGCGTGATGCTTGGGTCTATATTGAATGAGATAGGGGACCCCCGGTACTTGCCTAGGCTGTCGTCGAAAACTTCCTGGAAGTTCCTCATGAGCACCGCTTCCCAGTCCGCCTCTCCGATGTGGTGTATGCCTGTTACTTCGATGCCCAGGGGTGCGAACCACTGTAGTCCCAATAGGCTCGGTCGGTCAACGATCGTCAGGGGCAGCACTTCTGTGTGGTCCTTGAAGGTGACTTTAAAGTGACCTCTGCCGACTACAGGGATTCGGTTCCCTTGATAGTCTTTGAGGGTTAGAGTTTGGTCCTCCAGTTCATGGCGGCGGATGGTGGGAACCAGACTTGAGTGTGTGCCAGGAGACCATTGAGAGGTAGGACCCAGAGTCCACCTCCATGTCACATTGCTGGCCTTCTATTCCCACCATCACGTATACCTTCCTGGCGTCGCTTGTGGAGGAGTGGCTGATGATGATGGTTTGGTGTGTCTCCTCCCTTTGTCTTGTCTTCTGGAGTCACCTGTTACAACCTTCTCAGATCCATCGATCGCGGTTTCTGGTGGGGGTGCTCTCTCTCCGTCGAGGGCTGCCTTCTTGTCGTCGCAGGCTTAGTGTTTTTTGTTCCGGCATACCTTGGCGATGTGCCCCCGTTTCTTGCAATGCCAGCAAATGGCATCGAGAAAACAGCAGTCTGCCCAGGGGTGATCGCTGCTGTAGCCGGCACACTGGAACCTCAACTTATGACCTCATGGCCCTCGCGGCTCCCGCTCTGATTGGAGGCAGTGGATTTCCTCCTTGTCGTCCTCGGTTTCCGAGAAGGAGTCGATGTCGCCGTGGTGCATGGTTGTGTCTCGATGGTTGGTTTCTAGTCACTTCTGGGGGTTTGATGTTGTTTCTCCAGTCGTCGGTCGTGGCATGATGCTCAATTGCCGCATTCGAGCTGCTGATTTCTTGGCCGCCTCAGCTGCTGTGGCCTTGGTGAGGGCATTGGCAAGGGAGATGTTTCCCTTTGCCATGATGCGGCTCTGGAGGATGGGGTCTCGGAGTCCTAGGACGATGTGGTCTCACAGTGCCTCGTCCAGGTTAGCAAACTCTCACAGACCACCCAGGTCTCATAGTGCCGCTATGAAGTCGCCAAGCTCCTCACCCTCGCGTTGATCCCGCCTGTAGAACTCGTGCCACCGGATAAGGATGGGCATGATGGGGGCGTAGTGGTTCCACAGCAGGGGCTCGAGATCGCCCCACTCCATCATCTTGACGTCCTCTGGTTTGGCCAGGGCTTTGGCCATTTTAAACACTGTGGGCCCGCAGTGTGTGAGGAACATGGCTCGTTTCTTGTGGCCGTTGGCATCTTTAAGATTGCTACTCTCGAGGAACATCTGGAACCTATCGGTATAGGATTCCCAGTCCTCAGTAGCAGAGTTGAAGGGAGCGGGTGGTGAGTTGATTCCGGCCATTCTGCTCGCTGCTGCGTGCCGCCTCGCCACGTGCTGGATGGTCTCCTTGTCTCACGATCCCATCCTCGTTGCCAGTGTTAGATCTGTGGTGGATCAGTTCGACAGAGACGCGAGACCATTCAAGTGATTTCAGCTCTTTATTAAGAATGGGAAATAGTCTGAAAATGTGAGCCGCGGCAGCCCTTCAATGGCAGCACTTTGAATCTCCCGCGATCGGTACAGCCAATCGCGGCAGATTCCTAGTGCTCCAATCATGGCCGAGTCTCCAATCAATCAGGTTTTTGCCTGTCCGGACCAATCGGTTGTGAGGGTTTCAGAGTATGCTGATATCGTACACTTTCCTGTTTTGTTTTGTTCTTTCCTTTGAAAACATTTAGCTTCTTGTCCTTGTTCTTGACTTCATCAATTTTTCAGCTCTTGGAGGAGAAGCAAAGAGTTTTTCAAACCCCCCTTCTTTGGGGCAGCCCCATAGATATTGGAACACTACTATCATGTCACCCCACACATGAAAAGAGACCTGTTCAATTCCTGAAACCTTTCTTCATGCTTTGATTCATACTATATCTCAGTGTGTAATTCAGAAATTGAATCAAAGAGAGGATGCAGACTTCAATTATCCCACTCTCCATGGTACCTCGGAACAATATCAGAGAGGAGGAAAAGAAATGAAAAGCCTTGATTGCAAACTTGGAACTTTCTGGTGTTTAGTTTAATTTTGACATAATTGTCAAATCCATCCTCTGTACTTCCCATCCCTCCTTTGCTCTCTAGAGCAAAGCCCTGACAACTAATGGCAATCATTGTAGCAGGCAGAAGACACAGCAGGAGTTTGTAACAATAAATCTATTACTCAAGGTTTTTTGTTTTTGTTTTTTTTTTTTTGTTGTTTTTTTGAAGAAAAAAGCCATACAGTTAAGCTGTCAGACTTGTTCATGTCTCATTCGGCTGTATCCCCTAAAGAATTCTGAATTTCAATTAGGAAATCAAAAGACAGAAGAATTGGAGAAGGAAAAGGAGAGGAGTGGAGGGGATAGAGGAGAAGAGAGGAGAGGAGAAGAATTGTATGCATCAGGATGATTTCAAACAGTTGTGGATTTCCATTTATGAAGTTTGAGGTCTACATTTTGATTGGATACAGACAAGCAACACAGAAACAGTATCTGAGTTTAAGCAAAGATTATTCAGAAAAGATCATCTTTTTGCATTAGCCTGGGAAAAGCACAGCAAAAGTGTCAACTACGGTGCCCCACTTGTCGAGTTTTATAACTCTCCTGACTTTTCAGACCATTGCTTTTCTTAGTTTTGCCCTTCATTGCTAGCCCACCAAACTGTCAGACTGACCTCAGCTTGAGCTTCTGAGTAACAATGATCCTAAACTCCATTGGGTGGAGAAAGGTGTAGCTTACTAGAAGTCAAGTGAAATACAGTAGTGCAAAATCAGAACTGAAATTCCCTTGCCAATTCCCCAAGTGAAATCTTTTCCTTGCTTAAGCACCTCCCATTCTTGGTCCTCCATTGTCCTTCACAATTTTGAAGAACATGTTCTGGAAACGACCACTCTGATGGTAGGCTGGCTTGCAGCTGCACTTTTCTCATTGTGCAGCATCCTTGAAACATCACCTTGGGCAGGCACCTTCACTTTTTAAACTTTCACTTTCCTCTCAAGTGCTCCCCCTGCCTCTTACCCTCCCTTCAGTATTCATGGCAGGCTGGCTCCAAAGTGATAGCGGGCATGAGGTGGCAGCTCTGACACTTAGCAGTTCAAAAGCATGCACATCGAGTAGATAAATAGGTACCATTTTGGTGGGAAGGGAACAGCATTTCACATGCCTGTGGCATATAGCCATGCCACCCAAATGACTACAGAAATGTTTTCACACAATGCTGATGTCATCCCTCCATCAGAGCCTAAATCTGTGGAGGAAGACAAGACAGAACTGGAGCCAATAGAGATTGAGGGGATGGCTTTATTGGCTTTGGAGGAATGGGGGGGGGGGGGAAAGCAGGCTGTGTCAGCCAGGGCTTTTGGGATTGGGATCACTTGTAGGAAGATAGGAATGGGGGCAGGATGACCAAGAGAGGCTAAGCAATGAACATGAGAGACAGAGCTCAAGTGATGAGCAAGAACCACTCCCTCCTGATCCCTGAGCACAGAGAGTGGAGAGAAGATGGGAACAGCACAGGCTGACCCGACAACTTGGGAGGAGAGCGCCCCACTCCTCTTCACACAAGGCACACTTGGGGACTGAGACTTAAAGAGACGTTGTGGGGAGAGGCATTTGTCGGGAACAAACACTGAATTCATGGAGTTTTGTGTGCTACTGATGATGTTTGGAGTTTCCTGGATTTCTTGCTTTATTTCTTGCTTCCTGGATTAATTGCCTTGTTCCTGTGCTTCCAGAAACCATTGCTTGTTTTTTTTGCTTCCTGGATTCATTGACCTATTCCTTTGCCCTGCTGGATTTCTTGCTTTGCAGCCATTGTGCTTATGGTGTTGTGTGGGATTACTTGCTACTGGAAGCTGCTGGAAGTGTGTGTGTGTGTGTGTGTGATCACTTTGCTCTGGGACTTGCCAGAAAAGTGGGAGTATTTGGGGGGGGGGAAACTTGGAGCAATAAAGGGGCAGTTTGAACTATCAGCTGACTGTGGCCTCTGTAGTGTGCCCCAGGTCATCACAGCTGACTCCTGTGGCCAAGAAATGGAGATGAGAACTGTGCCTTACAGCTGGACACAACCCAACAGGGGAAATGTTTACGTTTTGAGTGGCTGGTTGCATATGTTTTGTTTGTTTATTTAAATTATATGCCACCTATTTCACGTGGATCAAGCAATCATTTGTCTGAAATGGTATAGCAGTGGTCCCCAACCTTTGTGGCTTTCAGTGGGGAAGAGGAGAACCTGGTGACATGAGTGGTGGGCTGGCACATGCAACTCCATTCATGCAAGACATCTTGCGTGAGTAGAGCTGCAAGTTATAGTGTCCCTTACTCACACAAGTAGGACTGTGTGTACCAGTGTATCCAATCACATGAATGGGGTTGCACACATGCAGTCACTGGCCTGCTAATCATGTGGCCCAGTTGCGAATAGGCCTCAACCCAGTAGTAGGCAGTGGCCCAGACAGGTTGGGGATCCCTGTGCTAATGGGTCTCCTCCTTGAGCAGGAGGTTGGACGAGAAGACCTCTAAGGTCCCTTTCAGCTCTATTCTGATTGATTGAACTTTAGGTGGCTTGTAATCAATAAAAACAAAACAATGAAACATGAAAACACTCAACCAATAAATATTAACACTAAAGTTGGATTAAAAATTAACACAATTTATCCTATAACTTATAAGAAGGAACAAACAGTTAGATATGGGGAAATATTGGATGAAAAGGGTGAACTTAAAATGATGCAAAATTTAGAAGAACAAGGTATAAAGATGAATTGGTTTTCATATGCGCAAATACATGCAAGGTATCTTAAAGATTCTAAAATAGAAGGATTTTATGATAAATTGACTGATTTAGATAGGATTTTGACGGGTACTGATGAAAAAGTGATTAAAAAACTATATAGTTATTTGTTGGAAATTAAATTAGAGGAAGAACAAGTTAAAGAAACAATGATTGTTTGGGGGAAGAATTTTGGATATGGGATTGATTTAGAGAAATGGCAAAAATTGTGGTCACAAAATTATAAAATGACAATGTCAACAGCATATAAAGAAAATTTGTATAAGATGTTTTACAGGTGGCACTTTCCCCTGACAAGAATAGCAAGAATGTTCAAGAATAAATCTGAAAAGTGCTGGAAATGTCATCAGATACTTGGCTCATATTACCATATGTGGTGGACTTGTGAGGAGGCCAGGAAATACTGGACTAGAATTCGCATATGGCTGGAAAAAATGACAATCAAACACATAGATTTGAAACCAGAGATTTTTTTATTGGGAATCGTACCTGATATATATAATAAAAATTTAAAGTATTTGATTGTAAATGTATTAACAGCGGATAGGATTGTATTTGCGAAACATTGGAAAAGTGAGAAAATACCATTAGAGGAAGAAATTATTAAGAAAATATTGGAATGTGCTGAAATGAGCAGATTGACATTTGAAATTAGAGAACAAGAAGATAAACAATTTTATGAAGTTTGGGATCTTTTTTATTAATGGTTAGATAATACAATATAATAATAGAATATTTAGTAATTTAGGAAATAATGAATACGTAATTTTTTTTGGTTTTGATAATTTTTTAGAATATTTTATTAAGATAGATTTGGTATGATTCTATGATTTGTTATAAAATAATTTAACTTAATTATAGTTATCTCGCTTAAATATGAATTAGTAAAATTATAGTCAAATGATTGTTCAATAATGATATTGGGATATTTTACTGATGATTGATAATGGGAGTTATTATGTGATATAATTATTTTGATGACTATGAAATGGATGCACAAAAGGGAGTGGTAAACCAACTGATACACTGTAAATTTATGAAGAATGTTATTTTTTTTATGTTATGTTTTATGTCTTATATGTTTTTTGTTTGTTGTTAAAATCAATAAAACTTTTATCAAAAAAAAAAATTAACACAATTAAGAACTTTCATCAGAATAACAGTGTTGGAAGGGACCTTGGAGGTCTCCTAGTCCAACCCCTGCTCAGACAGGAAAACCCTATACCAGGGGTCAACAACCCACAGCTCTGGAGCCACATGTGGCTCTTTCATCCCTCTGCTGAGGTTCCCTGTCACTGGTTAGCTTCACAATTCATAGGGCTTTCAGTTAGGACAGATAGAGGAAAAAGGATGTCATGCTAGGAGGAGACTCTATGGTGGGGGATCCAGACTTCCGGTCAGCAGATGAAAAAGGATGTTGTGCTAGGAGGAGACCCTATGGTGAGGGAACCAGACTTCCAGTCAGCTCAGAATTGAAGGGGAAGCCTCTGGTTAGGACTTTTCTGGGTGTTCAGTGTTTAATGGTGCTGACCCCTGCCTTAAACCATTTCAGACAAATGTTGTCCAATTGCTCTTCTTAAAAACCTCCATTGTTGGAAGTTGATCATCAAACCCTTTCTCATCTTTCAAGAAGAGACTCAACAGCCATTTGTCCAGAATGGCACAAGGTTTCCTGCCTCAGTAGAGGGTTGGACTAGAAGTCCTCCAAAATCCCTTCCAACTCTATTACTTTATGGTCTAATTGTATCAAAGAGCCTGCATGAATTAAAATTACAGCCAGGAGCTGAGAAAAAAAAAATAACAACACAACTTTGATATTCCTTCAGAGAGGGAAGATTTAGGAACCCATGAGACCAAAAGGCTGGTGTGGAGTGCAGATATAATATCTGAAGAAAGTGAAATTGCCAATAAGTGCTCTATGAGTAGGTACTGGAAGCAGCTATCATTAACAATATCTACTTTCATTCCACATCTCTCTATTCTTTAAACGTGCTGTCAGAATGTCAGAGAACAAGGAAGGTTCACAAGCCATATGTGTGTATGTGTGTGTGTGTGTGTGTGTGTGTGTGTATGTGTGTGTTTTCTTAAGTTTTCACGGGTACTTACATGTATGGTATTCAGCTTTGTTCGGGTATTTTCCCACGTCATTATAGTTGTGCTTTTAAAGTTGTAGCAAAGGGACCTTGGAGGCCTTCTAATCTATCCCTCTGCTTGGACAGGAAATCCTATATTATTCCAGCCAAACATTTCAGTTGTCCAATCTCTTAAAAAAATCTCCAGTCTTGCAGCACCCACAACTTCTTGGAAGCAAGATATTAATTGTTCTCAGGAAATGTCTCCTTAATTCATTAATTAATTAATTGAGATTTTGGGCTTGGACAACCTTGAATTACGCCGCCTATGGTTAGACTTAAACATAGCACACAAAATTATCTGCTACAATGTCTTACCAGTCAATGACTACTTCAGCTTCAACCACAACAGTACAAGAGCACACAACAGATACAAACTCAATGTAAACCATTTCAAACTTGATTTGCAGAAAGTACAGCTTCAGCAACAGAGTGGTCAATGCCTGGAATGCACTACCTGACTCTGTAGTTACATCCTCCGACCCCCACTCCTTTAACCTCAAACTATCCACTATTGACCTCACCCCATTCCTAAGAGGTCTGTAAGGGGCGTGCATAAGTGTACCATCATGCCTACCATCCCTGTCCTATCATCCCCAATTATTTGTACCAATTTCCTGTATTCTTATTCATGTTTATACTCATACCTATTATCTTGTAAGCGATTGACAAATAAAATAAATAAATAGTTAAAAATAATAAATAAAATAAAATAAAATAAAATAAAATAAAATAAAATAAAATAAAATAAAATAAAATAAAATAAAATAAAATAAAATAAAATAAAATAAAATAAAATAAAATAAAATAAAATAAAATAAAATAAAATAAAATAAAATAAAATAAAATAAAATAAAATAAAATAAAATAAAATAAAATAATTTCTAGATTGGTTCTTTCCTTGGTTAGTTTCCATCCATTGCTTCTTGTCCTGCCTTTAGGTGCTTTGGAGAATATGCTGACTTCCTCTTCTTTGGGGCAAAACTGACATCACACCCTTCTTTCATTAGACTAGACATACCCAATTCCTGCAACTGTTCTTCATAATCTATTTTAGTTTTCAAGCACTTTTAAATAGAAGCCCTCTTTAGAATCTAAGCAGGGGGTGAGGGGGAAATGAATGAATGGAGTAAGATTCTGAGTTCATTTTCATACCCAGATTACAGATTAACAGAGTTGGAAGGGACCTTGTAGATGATCTAGTCCAGCCCCCGCCCAAGCAGGAGACCCTACACCATTTCTGACAGGTGGAAGTCCAGTCTCTTCTTGAAAGCCTCCAGTAATGAAGCTCCCACAACTTCTGAGGGCAACTTCTATTCCCTTGGTTGATTGTTCTCACTGTCAGAAAGTTTCTCCTTACTTCTAGGTTGAATATGTTCTTGACCAGTTTCCATCCATTATTCCTTGCCTGGCCTTCAGGTGCCTTGGAAAATAAGAATGTTAATAGAGCAATACAGTTGGAAAGGACCTTGGAGGTCTTCTAGCCCAATCTGCTGCTTAAGCAGAAGACCTTATATCATGCCAGAGAAAGGTTGTCCAATCTGTTCCTAAAAAACTTCAATGATGGAGCACCCACGATATCTGGAGGCAAACCGTTCCACTGGTTAATAGCTCGATCAGGAAATTTTTCCTTAGTTGTAGGTTGCTTCTCTCTTTGATTAGTTTCCATCCATTGTTTCTTCTTCTGCCTCCAGGAGAATTTCTTCTGCTTTGGAGAATAGGCTGAATGGTGATGTCAGCTTTCCAACGAAACTCTCCATCTCAATTCAGCACTCAGAGACAAAGTCCATCCAAGTAAGAATTTATTCGAGAAATCATATTGGGACATCTGAGGAAAACCCAAATCTGAAATCCCACATTTTCCTTACTAAATTAAACTCACATCCAACCCCCTGTCAGCTGTGCCTCCATTCAGAGTATAAGAAAGAAAACCTGTGTCTCACACATCTGGTATGCCAAGATGGTTGACATTGGCCTAGAAAAGATAAGAAGCTGCAGTTGCACAGAAAGCAGGAAAATGTCCCATCTTTTACAGTTCACACAACTTTGACCTCCGGCACCCTTCCTCCCATGAAGCCCAATTATCCCTCCCCCCATTTCCATGGCAGCTAGCAAGAGTCAAGCAGTTAAAAGATGTCAGGAAGAATTATTGGAGATTGACACCCCCTAACTGATGACCCCCAAATCACACTCTCTAATCCACCTCCATTCTGCAGTCCCACCAGGTCCAGTCATTCCCTTCCAAACTCCAGCGACTCAGCCTTGAGCTCTGGTGAAAGAATGTGTCAGGGTTCCAGAAAAACCCAACTCCAATTAAAAACTCTGTGACAGGCATTTTCCTCAAAGTTTCCTTTTATTAGAGTAGGTATACTGGCACATCTGGGAAAACCCAAATCTGAGAGTTCCGGGTTTTCCTTTAGTAATTCAAAAGTCAAAACTCATCCCCTGCACCCATCAGTCCATTGCATGGTCTAATAACCAAACATTCCAACTGGAGTCATCCCTTTAACCATGCCTCTTCCAGGTGCAGGAATAACATGACCTTGACCAAAAAAAGAATGCTATTATGTCTATACTATCAACACTCTAAAAATCCCCCCTCCTACTTTCCCAGGCACAGGAATGTGGCAGCATGGAAGCTTTTGGTTCTAATATGGCTTCCAACGCTGACAGGCATCCCCTCTTTGTTGTGGCTGTCTTGCATTATCACTTTCCTTTCCTTCCCAAGGTTTCTTGTGGCAGCTCTAACTCCGATTTAAAATGGATGGGGTTGACAGGAGAATTGAATCTCCTATCACCAACACTCGCCCTTTTTTTTCCCATTGGGAGGTTTGGGATATTTTTTTTCAAAGAATCATTTGATGGTGCTATTTTTAAAGGACATTTGATGATGCTTCTTTTTTATTGCTTTGCTCTCAAATATTCTAGATCTCTAAAGCCTGAACTACAGACTTCCAGGGACAATATTGTAAGCTTCCTCCTCATTAACGTATGAGCCTCTTTTAAAGACAGACACCCAGCCTGTGCCAAACGTATGCCTCGATAGTAATGAAGACAAATGTCCATTTGGAGCTGAGTTCAGACCACGGAATTCATTTTGCAATGGATCTTTTATTGCCCTATAATTAGAGTGACATTTGGTCATTCTCGTTAGAGCAGGACTCAAACCAGGCCCCCGGAGGTGAGCAACCAATAAACCTGGTAGTTATTTTTGAACTCTTGCATTTTATTTTTTCATGTTCCTTACTCGATAGGTCTTCATTTTTTTAAAAAAAAAATATTTGGATGTTTTTCTCTCTTTCTCATCCCTATCCTTGTTGGGGCTCGCCAAACAAAGCATCTATAATTCTTTGGGATATCTTGTGTTTTTAATTGTTTAAGCTCTATGGAAGAATCCCATTAATCTTGATTTCATAGAGGGGAGAGAGGAGAAGTACAGATGATGAGACTTCATACAGTATCGGGATTTAGGTGGATTTTTATTTATTTATTTTTTTTGTCAAAAAGATTTTGAGATTCTTGGATTTGAATGACTGTATGGAGGAGAAGGAGGTGGTGGTAGAGGAAGAAAAAGAAGAGGAAAGGGAAGGGGAAGAAGGAAAAGGAAAAGAAGAGGAGGAGGAGGAGGAGGAGAAGGAGAAGGAGAAGGAGAAGGAGGAGGAGAAGAAGAAGAAGAAGAAGAAGAAGAAGAAGAAGAAGAAGAAGAAGAAGAAGAAGAAGAAGAAGAAGAAGAAGAAGAAGAAGAAGAAGAAGAAGAAGAAGAAGAAGAAGAAGTAGTAGTAGTAGTAGTAGTAGTAGTAGTAGTAGTAGTGGGGTGACAGAGCCTTACAGGCAGACAGATCCTTATGCCATCTATTGATTTATATAATAATTTAATGCAATGCTGTTTATTTAAACTTTTTAAATAATGGAGTAACACTCTGAAAAAGAGAGGTTGGTCATGGGGTTAGAGGAGGAGGGGGAGGGGGGAGGAAGAGGGGGCAGAGGGGGGAGATTTTTCATAACTGTTAAAATAATGAAACCCAATATGAAATAATTTTCAAAACATCTCTAAAAAAATTGCACAAGGGACCCTACAGTTTTTCACTTTCCTTGTGGTAATTTTTTAAAATTATAATATGTGGAGTCCTTGGTGCACTCTGAGGTGGGTTTGCAGAGTTTTCATTACCCAACTAGGTGATGGAATTAGTGCAAAGGAGTGTTGGATTTGCTCTCTGTTTTTATACAATAGCTTGCTGGATTGGACCTAATAAAGGAATTATAGAAACAAGAAACTTGATTAATCAAAATACCCAATCAAGGAACTTAATTAGACCCTAATCAAGAAAGTACCAAAAAGAAAATCACCCCAACACCAGAACAGGTAGGGCACGCTACTGTATATAAAACCTCACACTGCCTCACACTAATGATGTTATCTAGTTGGATAATGAAATGTCTTCAAGAAAACAGGCAAGTTCAGAAAGCACCAAGGACCCCAGTCTTTCCCAGTACTCAAGACTCTCTCTTCAAAGGGCACTGCAAGCCAAATTTTATATAAACAAAGAGAACAACCTGCTTCCGTCTAGCTAGCACTGATGATGTAAGCTAGTTGAGTTATGAAATGTCTGCAAGCAAACCATCAAGCTCAGAGAGTGGAGGGACCTCGTGGTCTTTCCATGTTACTGAAGATCCTCACCAAAGTTCTCCATGTATAGAAGTGATATTGTCAGTAGTGTATACAGTATTGTCTGCTGTAGTTGTAGAAATATTCAATCTGCAAAACTCTTTGAAACTTGCCACCAGATTTCATTCATGGTTTAAAAGCAGGTTCCTCCCTTTGATCTGCCAGTCCTGTTTGATGAGAGAATAACTTCATTGTCACTTTGAATGTACACTAATCGGCACACATTAAAATGAAATTTCGTGGCATGCAGTTCTCAAAAGGGTCACCAACTCCAATATGCACTACAATGACATGACAGAATGAATAAATAAGTACAAAGTTATGCATATACCCACATATATTCTATGACATAGAGAAATAACACAGTCCAGTTCAGATGTATACATGGTGAAAAAAAAAAAGAATCTTGCGAGTTTACCAGATGGATGGCATAGGGAACAAAGCTGTTTCAGAATCAGGTAGTCCTGCTAGAAATACTTTGAAACCTCCTCCCAGATGGGAGCAACAGCAAGAGACCATATAACGGGTGTAGCGCTTATAAGCAACATCCTGAATAACAGGAAGTGGGCTTTCTATAATCTTCTCTACTGTCCTCACCACTCTCTGTCGGGATTTTCTATCTGAGGCACTGATGCCACCAAACCAAACAGAGATGTAGTTGGTTAAAGTGTTCTTAACTGTGCATCTGTAAAAAGTGGCCAGGACAGAAGGAAGACGATATGCTCTCCTCATTCGATGCAGAAAATGCAGATCCTGGTTTGCATGTTTCACCAAGGATGACCTGTGGAGAGACCAGATTTTTAGTTATCTGCACCCCTAGATACTTAATACT